>OV121081.1:60388551-61870589 GCA_921293015.1 Phorcus lineatus
CTTAAGTAATTGTTTGCAGGCAACATTTCTGATGGAATGTAGGTATTTTTGGCACTTTTTTAGCTTGATAATCAAAGAAACGTTACAAAATTTAAAAAACAACGACGTTCTTCTTAGTTACACAATAGTTATTGTTTTCAATTAATAATTGATCAATAGGATGATGTCATTAGGTCGAATTATTTTTTGAATACCATTATAATGTCTATGCATTCTACAGTTTCGCATCTCTTGAATATTCATAGAAAGCAGTCGTGTAGTGTAGTTGGTAGAGTGTCCGTCCCTGTACCAGAAAAAGACGAACGATTCATTTCGCCCATGCTTGCTACTTTGTACTATTTAGAAATAACGAGTTAAGTAACGTTTCCGGTGGTTATGAATTGTGGCAGTTATAGATGAATTGATTTTAAAAATCAAATTTAGCAAATACTTACACAAGAACATTTAAGAGTAGTTAATATCTTGTAATACATGTATTTATCCATGGAGTGAGTCTAATTGTAAAACGTTTTGTATTCTTATTGCAAATATATGTACGTCTTGTGTCATGTGTATGGTGTTGAGGGTGAATAGCTCATATTCACCGGCACAGCAACGTTTAGATATTAACCAAACGTTTTTATCTTCGAACTTCAAGTTGTATTCGTATTTAGCTGCAATGTTGTAAGCGATATCCTGAATTCGCTAATACTAATACTTCATATTAATAGGTATTATTATGCTACATTGGTATTGTAATAGGTTTTTTCCGCAAACAGAAGAGGACCTCTCAAATCACCCTTTTGACCATTCGCCAGTCTGCTTGAGAGAACTGATTAGGCTGGAGTATCCAATATGGTTGACGCCAATGCTTATCTGTTTCTGCTCTGTTAGGTTTCCAATTACTCCAACAGAAACAGACTTGTAAGGTTTTGATTGTCCTTGTGTTGCTGTCATTTATACTCACCAACAAATCACTCAAAACGCGTTGAGAATGATTAACAACGTGTAGATGTATTGAGAGGAACTTATAGAGTCATTGAGTACGGTATCAGCCTGGATTTGTACTAAGCCCCGAGCACAACACACATTTCACTTTGTACATTGAAAATAATCTTAAGCTGCTCATATAAATAAGATATGTCCTTTATAAGCTTTACAACGGTAACAAAACAACACCATCGTTGTCTTCCACATTTCCGGTTATTTAAAAACATATTAGACGTTTCCACACGATCTGGTTGACATCATTTATGGATAAACAACTAATACGATCTCGCTATCATTTAAGCATATTCTATTCAGTAAAATCAGTTAATTGATACAATTCTCAACACATTTTCTTAGTATTGTTCTCAGCAACAAATTCAAAGTGATCCTTCAGTTAAAATGAATCGCCATCTGTTAACTGTAACGTTTTTTTCTGTAGCCCGAGTAAACTAGCGATACTTATACACATTACAGATCAAAGCAAATATCCAATGCCGCCATCTGCAGCAAAGGATGGAACTCCATATGTAATTTATCATTGTCTTTATTCCTTAATTCCCTCCAGACTTCCAAACTAAATTATATTAATCTATCTTATCAGAATATCTAGTCACATCAAAGGTTTCAAGCTTAAAGTTATGAGTTTAATTTTGGGGTTTTAAGTCTTAAACAAACGTTATCTGACATTAACATTAAAGGTTTAGACAACTGTGTACGGCTTTTTCCCGCTTATCTATTAATGGAATGGCTATTAAGAAATGTACATCTTTCTCTATATCATTTAAAGGAACATAGTCATTCATTAGAAGGATGACATGGATCGATCGCATTTCTATGTCAGTTGTCGATATTTTCTTTCAAGTTATACTTCATCGAGAGAAAAAGATATGAATGTTTTATTCAAGATAAGTCATAATGTATCCTTTAAAGCTTTTGATAATAATACAGGAAACTCTAGATGTGTGTCAAAGTGTTAGAATTCATAGAACACTAGCATTATTTAAACAACAAGTTATGACAAAATTCTTCATAATCTTTACATTAACCTTTTTATGCGAACAGATAACTTTTACTTATGTAAGGTTTGTTTCTTAATAACTTTTGAAACACGTTTACATTTTAATTTCAAGAAAGAAATTTTTTCCAATGTTTATTATTAAGTAACTAGCTATCTAGCATGACCTCAGGGATGCGTTTGGATTATAACTGATTAATCTACATTTCTCAATTTTGGAAGTAGTGGTTTAGTCCAGACATCCATAAGTCAATAGTGAAAGCACAAAACTACCGGAATATGATTTAAGATTCTTAAGCCAGATTACTTATCACTATCTAATCACCCACATTACTTTAAGCTCCATTGATTAAACATGGCGTAGGCGTTTTGAAACATTCAATAATTCTTAAATAACAATGAAAGAACCTTATTGATATTTTTCATTTATACATGTGTTTTCCCCGAGGCGCACTGAGATGAGCAATTGATAGTGATTGAATGAAGAGAGTCTCTAGTCCTCGTGAAGACACTTTAATGCAAAAATAATTCAGGTAAACGATTATCAACTGCTCACATGTACATCTTTCGCATTTAAAAGATTATTTTTTATATAAAACAATATTAGAGTTTGTTTCATGAGATATCAAGTCACAGGTTACTGAAACTTTGCAAAACCGATGAATCAGTAACATTTTTTTAAGCTTACGGAAGCCCTCATGTAAGACCTATGATCTCCATCACAGTGAGCTTGTCCTTTTTCATGGTTTTATTTATTTTGATCATATCGATCCTATTCCTATTTGGAAACATATAAAGAAATACCAGTTTATTATAAAATGGATTGGTTTTTTATCTCAGTCCTTCGGGAGTAAATCGTTACTGATCACTTCCTCAATCGATGTATCAGTCATTTTTTCTTATAGGTTTTATAGGAGAACGTTTTTTGTCAGAGAGGTACACTTGGCATATACTTTCATATCTGATGACACTAACTGAGAAGTAAAAGACCTGCACAAAAAGACCGCGTCTGTGATGTACAAGCACTGGACGCTGACATTATATCAATATGATAATTATTTTGTTTGTATTGTATGCACTATGTAGTTAAGATGTGTGAAAAAGTATATAGAAATGTTAACATTGTATCATTCCCCTATCAATGCATTACAGTTGATAGTTTTGTAATATTAATATCTTGAACATCTCAACATATGAAAATCTCATATAAAAGTCTGTATAGTATGTATCAATATGGGACGACCTAGAATACTTCTTGCATACAATCTAATGGTTCATAATAAAAGCAAATACCTCATAAGTTGCCAAAACTTATGGTGTTCATCAAGATGATGTAACGGTTTGTGTGTAGTTAATTAATATATGTCACTCTCAACAACAGTTACAGGCAAGAAATTTTAACAAAATCTGCAATTAGTCGATCGTACAATGCATGTTGAATGTTGATACTATGTTGTCTTCTGTTGAAGTAATGAAGGTATGTGTACTGAATTATTATCTATTTCAATTTCGATCAACATTTTGATTACTTACCTGTTACTTCCATACAATTTGTAGATCATTTTGCACCTGTTTGACTGCTACACACGAATTCTTTGAAAATTATTTATTAAACATTGAACTTTTTATTTTGCAGTCAAGCCTTTGTACTTGTTTTCACACAAAATATATTTTAATACTTTAGTTCATATCACATTTTATTCATCAAACTGTACACATGAAACCTTTGATTTATTTTGTTTTTAAAGATAATTCTACTTTATAACCTTGAAATATATAACTACTAATGATCACATGTTCTTTTAACGCAGCACTTTATCATGAAATGTCTTCCTCAAATGTTTACCAATAAATATTTTGATTCAAAATTTATCCTCAGAAGGTTGACTTTCTCATTACTCAAATCGATGGTCTGAAGTAATATAATAAATTACCACATATCAAGCAAACACTGATGGCGACCATTCTATCGTAAACACCATATATTAATTTGAGATACGGAAATCCATTTTGAATTCTTCGTTTAATGACCCCTTCTATATGTCTATATGTCTTACAATTGGTAATAAATGTTTTTCTTTTCGTAAGAACCCTTTTCCTTAAGAAAACGTGCTACAATGCTCTTAAAATGCCTCCTAATTGTTTACAGTCATTTAAGATTAATACTTATGAAGTTTTGATCTTATCAAAATTAATCTTCAAGAATCCTCACAATGCACTGAATCACTCACGGGAAGACACTGAAATTCTCAATTCAAGATTTAAAAACATCTCAGATCTAGTTGACGCCAAACCGACAGGATAGGGAGGAAATAGGGACAAAGCAATTGACTTGAAGGACGAATAAAGTGATATAATTTGAACATAATTAGATTAACACTTACTCGTTTATCTTGATGGGCTTACTTGATCGAATAGACCCTTTATTTGGGATGATATTGATGGCAACAACCGACTGACGTTGTATATTAGGTCTCTTTAGAAAATGAATACTCTTTTAAAGCACAATTCTGTATTTGGTAAAAAATCTTATCTTCATCGATTGAAAACTTTGTTAAATGATATGTTCTTTTCTATGTGATAGAAATGTTACATGTGAACATATTTGAATTTATTATCCATATGTGTTGAGATAAGTCATGACATAAACTCCGATATGATTCACATGTATAATAAACCCTAGCGGCAATTTGATTGGTCGAGTTGGATGACCACGTGACATCGGAATGTGGGACTACTTTTTTCATTCATAACTTTTTACTATGTACAAACTTTATACTATGACTTGCGTTAATCTCGTGTCCTGCGTTTCTAATAAATCATTCCGGATTGTTGGATGCCCAACACAGAAATATTGGTTCGCTTCTGTCGGCCCAAACTCCAGCAAATAGGCAGTTGTCACTCCCGAATTCTCGCCACGTGGACGCACCAGTCAATTTTGATCAAAACATTCTCCCGTCGAAATAAAATTCACAAGACTTTTCAGTCCAGAACAACAACAAAACAATTCCCTTTGAACTTATCTGTACGATCTTTGCTGGGCCAATATACGGAGATGTTTCCAACATCAGCATTGGAAACGCAACGGGTGCGACTGCCAGTGCCGTTCAATCACCTGATCACCCGAGTGCGAGTGAACCCAACCCGAAGCGTCGACGAATCTGTCCTGTTGTCTTTTCAGATTCTTCGGATGACGATTAAATACCACATGCCGATCAAGTGCTGACAATCGTTTGACCTAAAGTTGTTGTTCAGTCGTTGATCTTGTCACCTTTCTTTTTGACTTTTCATGTTGTTAGTGTCAGAGTTTCCGACAGTGAGTTCCTTTCGAATGCAGTAACAGTTACTGTACGCAGGGATCGTATAGACATATCCCTGTCTATACGATCCCTGCTGTACGTGATTGAAGTGATTCTCTCAAATGTGAGGTAATATTTAAGATTTTTGAATGTTACTGGTTTTATATTTTTTCTAAAAATCAATTTGAAAGTTAAAATGATAAATGAAATGATAACTATGTGACGTTTTCATTTACAGTCTCGAATTCCATAAAGTTCTTTTGAAAGTTAACGAAGAAGCGTTAATTTATATAATGCATTACAAAGTTTTGTTTTTGCTTTTCTATAAACAAAATCTGAATCTTTATACATCGTATAACTATATATTAACCATGTAATTGATATAATGTGCTATTTGACATTCATGTGACAAATATCATCCTATATACGGCTGTCTCATATATCTATTGCGTGCAAAACAAGATACGTGCTTCAAAGGAAAGATCATTACCTAGGTTAAAACTATCCCTTGTTCTTTTCTTTTGATAAGACAAGTAAACTTTGGTGTCCATAAACTATCAGATAAACCATCTTACAAGCATCAAATATGACCTGTCCGTGTGGTTTTCTTTAATGTTTTTTTTTTGCTATTCGATTATCATCCCAGAATAATGGATTAGTTCAGTTTTATAACCTTGTAGCAAGTGTAATGTCAACATAACTGGGATCTCCAGTTAAGGCTAACATTCAAAGGTTGGCATAAACTATACATTTTCACGTCATCTAAATATCACTACAGTTTGATTTGATTTGTTTGTTCCTCGTACTGTTGGCACTACGTCCTTTTTAACACAGGCTTCATCTTATGATACCAGTTATTGTTTTGTTGTTTTTGTTAAAGTGATTTAATCGAGTTACTCGTACATCAATACATTGATAGTCATATATGACGTTATTGAATAAACGAACGTTTTTGTAATACTATGAATAATTACAAAATAGTTTTCAAAATGTCTGGACGTTTGTTCATTTCTTATTGCGTCAAAATTCATATATTCATGTTGTATAGCTAATACGCTGGCGGAGTGTGTACCGTCCTGACACTACGCTATTGCACTTTGTGAAAAGTTCTCCAAACTTGTCATTCAATATGATGATAAAAGAAGAAATGTTAAATGGACCTTAAATGTTAAGGCATTTCCTGATATTTAGACTTTTCTATAATGAGTGTCCTTGTCAACGCTTTAAGAGTCAATATCTTTTCACATATGTAAAGCTTCTGTCTCATTTGATCATGATTGTCAATTTTCACAAACTAAACGTAGAAATCGGATTAAAGCAATGAGTACATAAATGATATAGTAAAAAGACAGAACATTTTCACATTGGCATTACGCTGTAACGAGGTTTAAATCATTTCTGTCTTCGAATTTTAGTAGTCCAATAAGTGTTAGGAAAGAGAAAATTGTGATATCTTTATATTATTATATATTAAATTTATTTTCTAGCGTAATTTATAAGTTATGTAGTGTTAAGAAGTAGGTATTGATTAGTGTCGATTGGGCTATATTTCAGCCCTCAGCCGCGTGGTAAAATTGAGAAAAGGACAAATAGCTTACAAATCACCATTTTATAGGACGTTTCAAACAGCAGTCTGCTTGAGAGAACTGATTAGGCTGGAGTATCGAATAGGCTTGACGCCACTGCTTATCTGTTTGTGCTCTGTTAGGTTTCCAATTACTCCAACAGAAACAGACTTGTAAGGTTTTGATTGTCCTTGTGTTGCTGTCAGTAATAATTACCAACAAATCGTCCAAAAAGCGTTGCGAATGATTCACAATGTGTGAATGTATTGAGAGGAACTGAGAAGAGTTTTTGAGTTTCTATCACAGCCTCTTACATGTAGCGGATCTTCCTTTTTCATTTTGACAACGGCTGATAAACTAACCCACGTAAATATCTTAACATTATGTTTTTGAATAACATAAGTATAAAAATTATTGTAGCATATATACTGTTTATATCGATTATGTATTTTAGAATTTACATATACAATGTGACCCATCAGTTAAAAGACATAAAGTATTTTGATATATTAAAATAGAGTACAAACTCGTAATTTTTTATGACAAACCTGACGAAGAATTATTCAATTCCCCATTTTCATTGAACAAATTCATGTGATTCCATTTTGGTTTTGAGATTTGTTCTTTTAAGTGTTTAGATGTTCTTAAAAGTGTTGTTTACAACAAGCGCAATTGTTTCTGATTGAAGTATGTAGAATGAAAATGCTTGAAAAGAGTTTAGTTGAAATGAATTTATCATTTTAAACATTAACAACAAATTCTATTGCTCTTCACTGTATCAACTCTGCTACTGCAACTGCCCCTGAGTTAGCTTATCAAACCGCGAGATTGCTATATAGATTGCGAGCTTCTCATAAAAATTCTAACACTTTGCTTTGATCTTCAGTTGTAAACATTGGTTGGTATCCAGCTCATAGTTCATACTTTTGTCTTTGTCAACTCCAATGGCTAGTGTGCCTTTAAAATTTCAAATTCAAATCTTAGAGCATGCGTGTAATAGGATGATTAAATACAGCTTTCTATCATCACATTTCACAGACTTAGGAAGGGATAGCGGTCGGGCGGGCCGGCGGGCGGGACAGCGCAGTGGTTAGCGCGTTCGACTTCAGATCAAGAGGTCCAAGGTTCAAATCCTGCCAGGGGATCAACAACGTACTCTCTGCTCTGCAGCAGAGAACTGTCTTCCACGCAGTAAGGTTTGGGGAATGTTGCACTGAAGTTCAGAGCAGTACTACCAATGGTTCGCTATTTAAAGCCCATGCTCGCAGGTTACGGCACAATTGTGTTGCGGTCTTTCTCCCTGCAATAATACTGGTAGCCGTTATATAAGTGAGATACTCTTGAAAGCAGCATCACTTCATCTCAAGACATGTTATCGGTCATTGTCATTTGTTCACTATCTAAATGGCCTGTATGTCTAGTAACGATTGAACATGATTTCCTTCTGTTATACTCATTATAACGTATACTTTACTTGATGTTATCAACCAAGTACATACATTTACACTGACAGCTTGCCCAAGGGAATTATCCTTCATGTCTGTAACATGCAGGGAGAAACACTAACTTGAACCATGAGTTTTAACTAGAATGGAAGTGCGAAAATCCCTTGCATGTAAAAGATATAAATTGCAAATATTTTGTGGTGCCATAAATCAATAACATAAGATAGTCCTTAAACTATGCACACCAATTACCAAGTGTTTCACTATTATGGTCCTTGTGCACAAATGCACCACACTTCATCAAGCATTAAATCATTGTCAGCCTTTAACACTTTGTCAATTTAGGACATTCACACATTTGATTATGTGGGCCAAAATGTTGCACGTCTCTCATCAATTATTCCTCTTAATGTTACAATTCCCCTAACCCGCAATAATGGTTTAAACTTTTGATTGCTGAACAACTTCCTTCTTCAAAAAAGTCCTGACACAATGACTTCACTCTAGTGGCACTTAAGGAAAATATCAGAATGCGACTTCGAGTTCGAGGAGCTAAAACCGTAATTGAGATGTTCGTTTGACAAAAACATTGATATCAATAATTAGTAAATTTGGCAATATTTTGCTAGATAACATCAAAGATAACATTCTGAAAACTGAAATTATACCTCGACACATGAAAACTTTAGCAACTCTTTTAATTAAACAATTGAGAGAGGGCCCGTAATAATTTGAATAAAATTTTAAATATTTGTCAGGCTCCTGACAAATCCCAACTTTCAATTTCGAATATAGGAACCACATTATATAATTTTCTCCAACATTACTTAACTGCTCATCTTTAACATAACATAGGCACAACGGAATCAGTGTGAAAACCATCGCTAGACCATGGGAATTTTTCAGGGAGCGCATGCATATCATGCATACGGTGTGAATATGAGCGCCAATGATTCCTTGTTATGACTTCATTATCATTCTTTAACCTTGATATCACATTTTCTTACACATAGTTCCAATTGAATTTTATCCTTCCCGTTGTTGTAAATTTGTGGTTCGTGTCATGAATAGAAATTTCTCTCGTTAATTATTCGTTAAATTGTTTCCTGTTTGTTTTCAAGTCATTTAATTCTAACAGTTCAACGCAAGTGATGAATTAGCTGTTAAAAGAAACAAATGAATGTGATTTGTTGTCAGGTTTATTTCCATCATCATTGTAGTCATCCTCATGGGAATCCATGTAATGTTTATTTAATCCAATCAATATGCATCTTTTGCAAGAGAATTCATTTTAACAATTTTTTAACATCTTTCCAGACAAAGCACAAAATAACTCATATGATAAAGTTTTATATATTCGAATTGAGAAGATCACAACATCATCAAAATTAAAGAGATCTTGGTTATAGGATAAAGTTCTTTAAAAAGCGTTTTTCAGGCCTTTGCGGTGGCCCATACAATTAAAGAAAGTATTAAAATGGCGGCAATACCCTTCAAGTTGTAAACATCTCGCATCTGGCACCTTGATAACAAGATTATCTTTTCCCAATGTCCCTGAGATGTGACACGTGATGTATAATGAATCAGAAATCTGAACACCATAAATTAGATATCTTTTCAAGAAAATAGACATGTTGTATGGCATGGCTGCATTATAGAATGATAGGTGATCTGTGGTGTATCACACATTGCTACATCCACTCTGCATAGAAGTCATTGCTAGTCTAAAATGATTTGATTTTTGAAAAGGATGCAGTTCTAATTAGCTTCGATGGCTATTTAAACGTAAAAATTGAAGTGGTGCACTATGATGGCCAATCAAAAACACTGATTAAGCGCTGTGTTTTCTCCCCCAGAAAACAATCTAAAGACGAGTCCACAAAAACGCTGACAGAAATCCCATACTATCATATTATACACCAATTGTGCTTGGAACTAATTAAAAGATTTCAAAGAAAAAGAATACCATGCTTAATTCTAAGCTTATTGAAATGCGTTGAGGAAAGATCGGTTATTTTTTCAAATCGGAGAACTGGCAAAAACAAAGAGGAAATTTATGTATGGCTCTATTTCAACACTTACCTCAAAATAAAATCACAAATCATTTAGAGGAATTGTTCGAAGTATGTGTCCTACCTTAGTACCGAACGAACTTGCAATTGCTCTTTATAATCTTAGTACTTTAGTTTCTACTTTTTTAATTCTTCTATGATTTTTCATTGACACCAAGATATTATTTAAAGGAATTGTTATTTCCGTGAACATAAATCAAGATCAACATCGTTCATAAACAGATTTTTAAATTGTTATTCACCTAAATCAAATCTGTTGACGTGAGTAGAAACCTGAAACTAGAAAGTTAGTTTTTCTCATTGCTCCTTATATGAATCATTTTTTATATTAATATTAGTAAAACTTCACAATGTATGATGTAGAGCATGTGATCATGTTCAGTGACCTAATATGAAATCTAAAAGAATAATTGGATAAAATTATTTTATTTTGTTAGGTCACTTTATATAAAAAGAATAACGTGCGACTGCCCCATAACAACCCTCTATGAAAATCACTTCCGTTGATGTAAGCACGCACTTATCAGCTTTCAAGTTATAATGTCGTGGCTAAGTTTTTGATTATTTTAACTTTAAAAACTCGTATGATATTGTGAATTTTATTTAGGTTATAAATATGGAGTTGTATCCGTCAATATCCAATTTCATAACCAATCGACAATGTTGTATAATCATCAGGTGCGACTTCTCTTGGGATCAATTTTCGCTAATGTTGATGAAGAAGACCAAACAAAAAGTATCAGTAAATTCAGAGGTAATTCATCAAACCTGACTTGCATTAATCAGATAGAGTGAAGTACGAAAGGGGCATCACTTGTGGATTAATTGCTTGTACGTTAAAAACAGAAGATAAAGTGTATCAAACCAAAGAGATTACACATGAAGAACTCAAATCTGGTCATTATAGAAAATATTTTTTAATGCTAGAACTAAACCATCTGGAAAATTTTCAAATTGCAGAGTTTCTCATTGAATTCTCAAGAATTCTGAAAAAAGAACTAAGAGAAAGTTGTATTAATGGATGTAATATTTCTCGTTTGATGTATTACATTGTCCAACAAGATAAAGCTAATTATATATATAAGCATGGCTGTGGGTAATATAGATCTTATTCTGGACAGTTATCAATGACACATGAATGTATTCACCATAGCATCTGACAAATATGCAAAACGTTAAAAGATTGACTATTTTTTAAAAAGTATTTTGCAGTTGAATAGGTCCCGGAATGTTCCAAACAACTGTTTTATCTCCGTCTTCATATTGAAAATCATTACAGATGTTCATCCTTCGGTGTGATAATATTTTCTCATACAGCAGGAAAACACAAACATATCGGTCCTATTCGTTTCACTCTCCTTATTGCAAATTGCCCATAGGTAAGATTATGCCGATACAGCGACTAGACAAGTAAAATTACTTGTATTGTTTCCAAATATTTCTTGCCTTATAAATCTATACATTTATTCAGATAAAGTGAGTTAAAATCATTATTAAACTAAATGTAATGCATTAGTAATAATAGAGCTCATCAGATTACATAGTGTTTTATGAATTTTTACTTTTTATGACTCTCCCTAGTTAGAGAAATAAAGCTGAACTTTATGTAAGTCCTTGGGCCTAGATTTCGAGGTTTTACATCATTCCGGAAGGTTATAAAGTAATATGTGTCAATGATTTGTATTTTAAGTAAATAGGGAGAGGACGGGATTCAATCTTACAAAGGCATATCTGTGATTATAAAACACAAACCGGCTATTTTTAATTTCGACCAAAGGGCATATGTGTAGAATATTTTCAATAAACTGGTATTTGACACAAGAGTGGTTTCAATAAAAAGGCAAAGAGAGTGATGTACAATTGATTCAATTAATCTATTGAGGTGTATGTGGAAAACACAACTAAATTGGTTAGATATCTAATTATTTTGGATATACTGTATTAGAGCAATTCAAATGTCTCATGCATCTTATTATTTTATTTACAGCATTGCTTTTTGCTTTGATCTGCTTAACTGAGAAGTTAATAGAACTAAAGTTCATAGAAACTGCTGAATGATGGCTTGATATGAGAATTTAAACGAGCTAGTCGCAGATAAATATGCCGATTACTTTGCAATATGATATCGAGAAAGCTCAATTTTATTACGGATTCCCGATGAGGACACTTGACCTAAGATATTAGTGCATTCCAATCTGATTTTCACTCCATTTTATTGAAGTGTGCAGGATATTAAATCGACAATGATGATGCCTATGCCAAATGACCTCGTAAACAAAACACTTATTTTATTTTAACAGATTTTACTAGCGGTTGATACAATTAGATAGATTTTGTGTTTTTATTCATTTTATTCAATTAAAAAAACTCTTATAAAATCTTGAACATTTTTCAACTTTGTCATCGTCAAAAAGAGATTATGCAACCCCAATCTCATGATGTTGCACTACGTCTAGAATTTTAATTATTCTATAATAATTATGACTATACTGTTCAAGTTACTCTAGAACCAAACAATTTACATAATCAATAAATATCAATATAATACCGCTGTTCAATACAGCATGAAGGTAAAATTTTCTTATTTGGTAAGGTTAGGTTTTAAATCAACTTGAATAAGCCTAACCAATTTCAAGAACGTCAATCAGAACGAGAACGTCAATCAGATTTGTGTCAGTAATGTAATTGTAACAATGTTTTGAATGATAAAATGTTCATACATGTTGTAGAACGCAATAAGACATTTTACCAACTACAATATTTGTTTACATAACAATGATAAAATTCGATAAATTTTAGCCATCTACGTCAACATACAAAACCGTGAACCTCTAACCTCGTGGACTAATAGGGCACGTTGTCAGTAAAGTTAAATTCGTGTCATTTGTCTTGATTACTTAAATAATTAGTTTAGGTTTAGCAGCTTCTAATTCATTCTAATCTAACTTTATGGTTAAAGAGGATTGTTTTAGAATTAAGCTTTAACAGATGACTTAAAGAGTCCAAATTCTTTTGCTAGCTTTTTGCGGTTGTTAGATGTCGACTATTTGTTGCTTTAAAGGACACGTCAGGGCCAAACAAAGATGTTTTAACGTTACTTGGGAGTTTACATCACTATACGAGAGATATTACGGTGATATAATAGATTTTTTGTTTGACCCATATCGTATATAGGTCACAACACATTAATTATCTACAGTGTTAAATATATCATAAACGTTATAAATGTTTTTGTTTCAGGCAAAGTGCTTTGGAAGATAACGACATTCTTATCAGAAAGGGAGCTTCGAGACATCATGGGGTGATTGGGGCTAGGTTGACTTTTCTGTGGAAAAGACGGTAAGACTGCTTGACAAAGTGAATGTTCACAAAGACCAATGTTGACAATACGATAAGTGATCACACGATCCACCGCATTGATGTAACAAATGTAAGGTACTTGATATCAGTTTCTCGATACCGATAAAAATCCTCTGGTTTCAGCTTCTAAGCTTTTGTAGTGAATATGTTGGTCTCCATCGTGGTAGCAGTCTAGTTATGGTTCAGCTGTTCTGAGGGCATTTAGAAGTAATATGCAGAAGAAAAGGTATAGCAAAGCAAAGCATTTACATAAGATAAAAGATAAAGCATAATTATACTGAAACATATCGGGGTTTTTTCACTATAAAGAACTTATCAAGAAAGTCTGTTTCCCTGATAGTGGTTGATTTGGTGTAGTTAAAAATACAAGCATCCTTGACACGCCTTACTACAAATTTCTTCTCTCACAACTGTGCATCAGTCTTGGTAGTCTTAGTCCTATCTTGTTGTGGTGTAATGAACGATTTGGTAGAGACAGGATTGTTCATTCTGTAAAATATACATTTCGAAAAACGTTTTGAATGATGTGGTTAGGAATGAAATTTACATAAACTTATTTGAAAAAACACCATTCGGATATATTTCCTGTTACTCGTCAGTTGTTGTTAAATTTATTCCTTAACGTTATTGTAAATAAGAAAAGGTTATTGCACAAAATAACTTAGTATCAAAGATTTTCAAAATCATTTGTGTGCATGAGTAATTGTTTAAACAGAATAGCATGTTAAACAGTGACAACAAGAGTGACAGTAAATAGGAAGCTTTCTTAATTCATTGAACCAATTCCTTTGAGAGTAGTTTTAAATCTGTTCTGCAGATCAGAATCACGACCAATTATTCCAGTCTTGCAATTAAACGTGTGGAATAAAACGTGCGTACGTTGATTTAAGAGCTATCAAAATTAATGTGTTTTCCTTTTCGAAATTAGTTTTTGATAGATAAATTTGATTAATAAATATCTAAAAATGTATCTCAAACATAGTTGACATTAACCATGAAATTAATTTTATAAGATGGCTTTGGCGAAATAAAAAAAGGATAGAAGTTTTAATATGAAGAGTGATTTCAAATGTTCCCGCAATTAAAGGGTAAAGAACGTGACCATTAAAATGAGATTTTATGTTTCATTACCCTTGTCAATTTCGAATTTGGGAACAACATACATATTTCATAAAGTTTAAAGTAAAGCAATCCTTGAAGATAGTTGACATGACAAATACTTAATGAAATAAACCGTTGAAGAACCTGTGGTCATAAGATTGCAACTTCTCGTTTATTTTACGATGTAGTGTTATAGATGTAGATATTAAAAAGAAAAAAAAGTGAAATTTGTAATTCGGGCAATAGTTTAGAAAGTACAACTTGAAATTATCTTAATTCTTCTGTATTTCACTTAAAGCTCGTCACTAATAATCTTTTGTTTAACATCCCATTGGTTACAACTATATATATGGTAAGAAATAAACACCAAGATAAAAGTTTGTACTTACACGACTGAAGATCATTGTTGCAGCTTCGGTTTCAAGGTTATATTGACCAACTTATTTGACCTTATTCATTGTTTCCAAATAATAACTAAATGATAATACAAACTAACTATCAGTAAAGCATTGAAAATGTGACGTGCACAGTTATCCTGTTACACGTATTGTCAATCTGGTTGTTCCTTAATTAGACGCCTTTTCAAAAAACAAACAATTTTCAGTAATCAAACTTTCTAAATTTTCCTTCAGGCAATTTATTTTAATTAGTTCTAGTATTGATGTATTAGTTTGCAATGGGCAGATGGAAATGATTTCTTAGTTATTCGTTTGCATCATTATTCTAAATTTCTCTCAAGCTTAATTGTTATCCAATCGCATTAACATGCAATCATAATGCATCTTGCACACTTTCTTCAGCATTTTCAAGAAAATGAAGTGTCACAATGAATGATGTTAATGCCTTTGTCTTTTGGGATCTTTTTAATGCTGAATAACTACCTGTTCATGACAGATGGTTTGAAGTGTTCCGATTGTGCATAGGTGTAAAGCAAAACTCTGAAAACGATTAGCATATCTTGATTCAATACTACACAAGTACGATGAAGTAGACACTCCTGTTCTATCTCCGAAGTTAAAATGTACACGAACATGATCCTGTCAAGTGGGATGTACTGATTTCATGACAGTATTAACATGGCTGGAGAGATCGACCCTGGTGAATTGCTCAGGAAGAGTGACTACTGTTTTCTTGTTGAAATAAATCAGTCATTGGCTTTGCCAGTAAAGACATTTTCCTCATGCAGACGCTATCTGTAGTTAGCAGTGCCAAAATTATTGTCACGTGATAATTCATAGATAACATAAACATGAATTCCTTCTTGTTTTAATATAAAATGTCAAACTCTTTATTTTCAAAACCATCATTTCGTTGCAGTATTCATTTTTGGTACTGGACTCTTTGCAAAAATTACATTATCAACTAATCTAATGAATCAGTTGAATAGTTTATTATTGAAAAACAAGGCAAAATCATGGTTCATCAATTAGCAAACATGCTTAAAGTTTAAATAATTTTTCTATTTCCACTAATTTTGTTAGTAATTTCTATTGCGTACCCCAAATATAGCCTTAAGAGCTTTAAAACCTGTAACTTGCATTTTTCTGTTTTTGAATGACGTTGCGAGTATTTAGTTTTGATACATTTTATTAATATTATAATTACTAATTTTACAAGAAAAATATTGTTTTCCATATCATCAAAGATAATATGCATCATTATGAATGCTTCAAAATGTCTCCAATTTGAAGTAGAACTTAGTCGGTAGAGTCTGTCATAAGACAGGTATAAATCAAGACAATGTTTTCCACCTTAAAACAATCTTCAACTTAAATAAAAACGTTCTCTTAATATCCAGGTGTGTATCATGGACAACACTCAAATTCAAATGATCTTTACAAAGAGGACCCTAATCTTTTTTTTAAATTATTACTCGAGTTTAGTCCCACACATATTACTCACTTCCGTTTCAACACCTCTGCACGAATCATTTCCGTGGAACTGATCAAGTAAGTTCTCTTCACTGATGAGTCCCGTTTTCTGCTTTGACGAAGTGATGGACGAGCACGTGCATACCGACGTCGTGGAGAATGTTATGCTGCCAACTGTGTCCCATTTGGAGGTGGGAGTGTCATGGTGTGGGCCGGGATACGTCACGGTGTTAGGACACCCCTTGTGCCTGTTGTGGGTAACCTCACAAGAGTACAGTATAGGGACTTGATCCTACAGCCTTACGTTATTCCTCACGTCAACGTCCTTGGTGGTCTCTTTCAGCAGGACAATGCTCGACCACATGTTGCACGTGTTTGTCAAGACTTTTTACAGCGTCACCAATTGAGCATCTCTGGGACGAACTGGATCGATGCGTGCGCAGTAGGAATCCACCACCCCAAACACTTCTAAGACTTCTTGCAGCACTTTAGCACGAATGGCAGAACATTCCACAGGCTGTGATTGACAACTTGATTGCATCCATGGGTCGTCGGTGGCAAGCAATAATCAATGCCAATGGTGGCCATACCCGATACTGACATTTGTGCACCCCTGTGGTGTTGAAACACTTGTGCACCTGTGCATTTCAAGATCATGCTTATTCTGAATAAAATTTACTGAACAGAGATCTTCAAACAACGTTTTAGTTTTCATTTCAATGTTTAACTTGCATCTGTGGTCTTTATATTGAACTTTGAAAGTCAGTGTCAAGTTTCTTTTTTTGAAGAGTTTAATTAACTGCAACTTTTACACAAACATAGGTGGATCAATTCTCAATTAAAAGTTTATATAACCCTTATGAAATATATTTCAGAATATGCGTGCAGACACAAAGAAAACACTTACGTCACTTTAACAAATCCAAGCTTTGTGTTTCGGAACGATTTCATACCAAATCCATCATTGGTGACTACACTTAAGGTTTCAGAAGTGGATTTATCCTAAAAGTTCAGCTAGGTGATTTATCATGATAATATATCTTTAAAGGTGAATAAGCCTGGGTCAACGTCAATTATCAAATGCTTAGTCTATTGATACCTTGAACGAATTACAATAACATTACAATAAATAAACAAGATTAAAGCTCTCTTCATGTTTTGTATCATTGCAATCACGTAAGTCTTTGATGCATAGAGTTCTATAAAGAAATATGTTTGTTACTTCTATTGATCACTTTACTTAGTTCTAATTTTCATTTGATTGTTTTCTTACATCAGTAACATTATCGAATGTAGTTTCATGTCTCAACACGTGGTCTTTCATTGGCGTTTTTTTCTTAACGTTACATTTTTTATCTGAAAATTACAAAAATAAATCATCTCAACGAAATTGCAAAGTAGAAGTGTTCAGAAAATCAAACAACCACCAGCTACCCATTAATTGAGATATCATGGATTGAATAGCCTTCAGGAGTTCATTGTCTTGATATCGTCAAACTCATTGTCATACATACAGAAACAGAGAAATAAGTGCAACATCTTCTGCTAAAAAGAGAAAACTAAACAAGAAACAGAACCAATAAATTTCTTGCTGATGTCAATCGAATATTCATAATACATGAAATATTTTATATAATAGTATTTGCCATTTAAAGAGTGAAAGAAAAAAAGCAGTATTCAGTGAAAGACTTTTATGTTTATTTAGCAAGGAGGAAGTCACAGATATATCAGTTACACGTCAATCTTGAATTGCGTTCGAATCAATAACTTGTAAACTGAAACCTTTCGGTAGACATTCGATCATAACATATAAAAAACAGGGCACATAATCTTGCAATAAAATTCAAGAGAATGATTTCACACGACATTAATAGCTACTTAGGAGGGAGGCTGAACTCAGTTTAAAGCTATAAAATAAGACACTGCAACGCCAATAAATGTGTCTTTGATAGGAATTTAATAGCCAAATGAAATCATGATATGATGTGAATAAGTTGTTGAACTGCCAATGAGACAGTAATAATAACGAAAAAGTTTCCTTACTAATATAGGCAGTAAGAATTATAAAACATACCAAAAATGCTGATTGTACTAAAATCCTAACTCTATTATCGGTGCTTGATTTAAATCCCAGTAAAAGGCACGGAACATACATTATTATTTCACAAAAAAGAAACATGAAAAAGATATTGACACATGTCCAAATTTCTAAAGATCCGCATTCAAAGTAATCTGTCTTAGAAATTAATTGGCTCATATGTAGGAATATAATTCATAAAGTTTCAGTAAGGATCATAAGAACATAAATAATCGTTTCCTTACATCTACATGAGTAACGACATCCGAACTATTTAGAGATTAAAAATTAAATGATTACATAAATAAAGAATATACTATAATAAAAGAAACGCACTGGTGATTTTGAGGATTTGGGAATCTTATAAGCGGTAAAAACAATACAACCATTATATATCCTTCTTAAACGTCATAACAAACATTTGAGGGCGTTTTCACAAAAACGTCAGATGGAATACTTGAAAAGTAAAAAGCCTGAAAGCATGTGGTACTGTTACCAAAGAAAAGCAATCATTGTTACAAATTATGTTATTCTATTTAAATCATTTTGCATGGAAAAGACATTATCAGCAAGCCAAGAATTAGTG
Source organism: Phorcus lineatus (assembly GCA_921293015.1). Lineage (NCBI taxonomy): Eukaryota > Metazoa > Mollusca > Gastropoda > Trochida > Trochidae > Phorcus > Phorcus lineatus. Next base: position 60,407,912 of record OV121081.1, read on the forward strand.
GCGCAAATGGAAGGTCAATGTAAGTCATTAGAGTGCTATATTATGCCTTTGGTATCTGTTCCCTTAAACCCATTCCGCTCACATAAGCTCCACATGTTCCCTTCCAAGAGTTACCGCCCAAGCCAGGAATCTCTAGATCCGGGTCAATCTTTTACGTTAACGTGTTTTCAACCTTAGACACTTCACAACAAATTCCTTTTTTGAGAAATAATTTCGTCATTTCGAAGTTGCAAAGTGCGATATCATGTTTAAAAAGATCTGATTTAGTGGTCCTTCAGGAGAATTAAGCCGTGAACCTCAACGTTCCTACACGTCTCAGACACTGCTATGACCGACTGTTGCATTGCAGGAAGATAGAGGAGGAATTTCAACCTGTATTGACTTATTCAAACGTTGCCAGACGAATGGCAACCAAAACGTTTTGCAAATGATAGCTATTTAGTTGTATGACATTGACGCAATTTTGTTAACCAATGAACTAAAAAAACAACAAAACAGCTGCAGACGTGTAGCTGTCTATACACATGGTAATTCTTACATTCTTATCATCGAAATTAAATTATATTGTTTTCTCTTAATGTTAAGCAATAGATTCTAGGAAAACATGGCTTTCTTTTTGTAGATAGTATATTTATAGAGATAAAGAGATAAAGAAAGATATCCTTGATCCCAGTTAAGAAATTCGGGTATATTTAAAGGTTGTACACATTCATTACATCGTTAGAACACTGATTTCAACTCAAAATTGTCTGATATGCTTTAATACATGATGAAGGACATGTCCAAGGGAAACTTTTGCAATTTGTGAAAATATCTTTGGCACTATAAAAAGTCGTAATTTCTTCAAAAGGGTTACAAGTTTTATTTAAGCTACTCTTTAAAAAATCATTAATCATATCTTTACAATATATCATTCAATCGAGGACATATTTCATAAGGCATTTATGCGATACTCTTTAAGGCAGGTGTTTGCGACATTAAGATGATTTGTTCTGAAATGGAAATCGTTTTATGATAACTATTAGATTTTTCCCCAATTACGATTTGTGACGAGTGTTTATGTTAATGTCCAGAAACAATTAGAGTATTGGCACTTAAATAAGACAGAAATAATGCTTTCTACAGCCTTTACAACTCGGGGGGAAGGTTTCGGAGGATTAGCTTTCATTTGGTTTAGTAAATGATCAAACTGACTGTATTAGCTACATCAATATCATGAGGAAATTGTAATTAGGAGCCAATCTCAATTACAGTAATGACGCAAATCCTGTCAACAATCCATTTTATTCAGATCACTCAAATATAAATTTTTGGAATGGAATTGGAAGTGGTTCTGTTGTTTGAATTCGTTTTACAGATCAATTTAACAACTTTAATAAGAGCACATACACTTGCGAAATAAACTATTTGCAATTAACATGGTGATTTAAATTCTGTCAAAAATATTTTTTCAGTTTGTGTCCATTCAATCAAATCACTTTGATATTTTGACACTTCCGAAATAAAGATTTTGCAATTGGCTTTCCTATTAACGTTTCACTATCTGTGGGCACTTAAAAAGTTATCTGTTATGATTTATGAGAAGCAACGGTTGGAATTTATGTCAAAGCAATTATATGAAATTCATTTTTATGACAAACACGAAAGGACAAGATTCGTTTGATGCGACATTTATTCAAGGTTTTAATGAACATATTTATATCTCATTCAAATACAGTTTGTTTTGTATGAATTCATTACTGGCGAAAGCTAATTTATTTTTATTTTACACTGAATTAATAAAAGGCTATGAAAATAATCGTATGAAGGTAAAAAGTAAGGTTTCTCAAAACATACATATAGATACAAAATTGCAGTCTTTCAATGTACACTTAGGCCAGACTTTTTTTTTATTGGTTTATGGATCCGCCGACCTTAAAAAGTGGAAATGTGGAAAAAAAATATAGTTAAAATAACGGTATTATTTTTTAACCGCTGACTCGAAAGCGTGTAAAAAAAAATATATAATATATCATATAAATCCAAATCCAATTTCACGATCTGTATTTGTAAAAAAACAGATAGAAATATACAATATATCGAAACGCGTCTGATATTCGTTTCAGAATATCCCCCGTTCCGAGAATTAGGGAAGGGAGGTAACTCTAAATTTGTTTGACTGTAACCACGCGGTAATTTTATTTATTTTATTTTTTTTTGCCTACCGACCTTCACTTAATACAAACTGTAAAAAATAATTTGAAAACTGAATTTTTTTATTTATTTTTTTCCTACCTACCGAACTTTTTTTTTTACTCTATATTCCGTAAACCAAAAAAAAAAAAGTCTGGCCTTACTTTCAGTTGCAATTCATCCCTAAAGATATCTATCTTCAAAGAAATTCGTTGATGATAGAGAGTTCATTTTGAGAAATGTAAACTTTCATAAACTGGTCAATAAAGATCTGCTTGTGAGACTGATGCTGAACAAATTCCGTATAATATTATCATATTAACAGCCCCTAGAGGAAGAGTTGTACAACAGGCACATGGTGTTTCACTAAAACAGTAAGGTGAGGGCATCCTTTCACAAACCAACCTTAAGTAAGGTTAACCTTAACTCCATTTCTTTAGCATTGCACTAAGGTTACCTTAAGGACTTACGATCAACTTAGGGCTTTGTGAAAGGAGGCACTGGTCTTTTCTTCTTTATTCATTATGGACTTAATATTTAATTCCTTGCAATAAAATTAAGGTTTAATCATTTTGAGAATATTAACGCAAGGTCGTTTGAACGGTAAACAATTAAAATGAATGTAAGAAGCTTCCTGTTGACATGAAGAATAGGCATCAGTTTGTATCTCTGGAGACTCAACTATAAACAGATTTATCCTCGTGAGAGGAACACAACAAATTTTCTATTTACTCTACGGATTCATGTTTCCTTGACAGCAGATTTTCTTTCACTTTATTTTATTTTTATTTATTTAAATATCTCAGATTTTTTGATCGACAGATATTCTATTCATTTTGTAACCTTCATTTTACAATAACCAGGGCGCACCGTTAATGGCTTGGACTAGACGACTTCTATGGATGATATGAAGCCTTTGTGAGTTTATTACTATAACAACATATGGTTGAGTCACTGTCGAAAACCTGGTTTTGACCTTATAAACGCTGGAGTCTAAATGACCCAACATGGTAGTCATGAGGTATGAGAATTGTTTCAGTGGCATTCTAAGAGTTGCTAGTATAAGGAAGACAATGATATTATGGATGTAAAACTTCTTTATTTTCACAATGGCGACGTGTTGGTATGGATTCCTATAACGTTATCAAGGCTTGATATACCATTGTCTTCCTTAGGAGGTATGATAGTTTAGAATAATGTAACTTGTACATGATAAGGATATTTAAAAGTCATTACATCTCGTCTCATGTAAATTGTTGATTTCAGAAAAAAAAACCTGATTCAATCAGTTAAGTTCATGAATTATAAACTCATGGGCAAAAGAAACGTTTCCACTTTAGATTTGAATTTACGAAAAAAATCAAACTCAAATTCAAACCCAATCGCATGAAAACACATCGCCCAAATCCAGCAATGATTGTTACATATTGAACTGTGGTAACAAACGCATGCTTTTGTCATTTTTTTTTCAAATTATGGTTTTCACCTTTTTCATGCAAAGTAAAATAGCTGCATATCCGACGGGTATAAAACCAATGCGAATTGGTTGTCAGACACCCACTTTGTAAAAATGAAACTCAAAGAATGACAAGATTGACTTGACAACAACGTTAGCGAGCAATCGGGGTGATTTGTTATTTTAATCTCACTTTTGTATTTATTCTGCACTCTGGATTCAAATACATGGTAGCGTTTCTTTTGCTCGTGAGTTTACGTAAAATACCACAGCATGGGTTAAGTAGACAGGTAAGTCGTAGGTAAATCATGAATGAAGTCATGCCAATGTTAAATCAGGCGTCCTGGGTAATGATAGTAACTGGATCAAACTGTGAAGTAAATCAGTCCAAGTTTTGAAAAAAATGTTTCGATTAGGAAAGAAAAAGCAGTTTTATCGCGAAATAAACACGGACATAGATATAAATGATAAACTGTAATAACAGAAACTCGTAGGTCGAAACAGAAGAAACATTGGTTCAGCTTTGCTATTTGGCTACTAAGGGGAATAAGATTTAGGGAGAGTCAAATGAACCCTGATAAACCCTGATAATAACAGATAATAACATAATGTTATAAACAAATAAAATCCAAATGAGTTGTAAGACACTGTCATATTCACGTTATATCTCAATATAATGTATTTCAACATCAGTGTTATTAAAGTTCAAGGAATGAACGTATCTCATTTTTGCAAATCTTTGAGTCATTTGGAGTCTAATCAATTCACACATATTTAAGGTCTTGGAGTAAATATCCTCAGTTCTTAGGTTCACTACCCTAATGTCGATATTTATATATTTGATCTTTATTATGTCAAACTTATCCATTCATACTGCAATCTAGAAGTCTTTCTAGTCTAAAGCTTAGCCAATGGGAATTGATATTTTGATAACATAAGTGTCACCGCAAGAAAGAACCTGCAACTATGCCTACTGAATCTAAGGGTCAAATATCTCTGGATACAAGGCTTACTGTTTTCATTCGGAATAGCCTTAAATTTGACAAAATGATGAAAATTTAGTTCCAGGTCTCTTCAAAGTCTCATGTTCTTAATTATCTCTTTCAAATAATATCAATGTCACTACAATCATATTTTCTGTTTTTCAAAAGGATATTTTATATTTTTTTCAGTCGTTTATTAAAAAATATTGTTAAAATCAATCAAATAAACATTAATTAAACATCTGCACAAAGTAAAGCCGGATTTGAAGTCAACTTAAAGGAAACAGAAAAAGTTCCTGCTGGTTTCCCCCTGAAGGAATATTCTCGCTTCCGGTTTCATGTTATGATTTCCTGCAGATTCTGTCATATAAAAAGCAAGGCCTTGGGTCGCAATATCCTTGAAGACAAGTTGACATTAGGATTTTCACATTTTTAACATTTTAACATTGAGAACCTGTTCATCAAATTTGTCAGGTATTCCAAAATACTGTGTTTTTTTAGCCTTCCCATAAATTGAAGGGATCTAACAAGTTTCAAAACATTCTGATATTAAAAATATAAATATATATCACATTTAAATTAATGGGATCGAAGTAACTGCCCTATCAAAGTCAGTGACAAAGGTTCAAAGTCATAAAGTTTCATTGTTAAAAGATGAAGTTTGAAGAAAACACTACAAACAATAAGACTTTAATGTCTAGTACATTAATGCATTTTTTAAATTTTTTATATTTTTTTATTATGGAAATTTTCGAACAGAACTTAAAACCTTTACATACCAGTAACTGTTAGAATGAACACCTGAGTACTTTTGGGTTTCTGAAAAAGGTAAGTCAGTAGAATTCTTATTACATTAGTGTTACGGAGACCATAGAAACATTACTAACGTTTGATTTCTCGACTTATTATATTAGATCGGGTCCAATAGGTTGAAACAGATTGCCGAAGACATAGTTATTACTGTAGGAACAAACCATCGCTTGAGGTTGACTGATAGATGAAAAACAATTTATCAGAATCCATTTCTCGCTATAACCTTGGACATAGGACTGATATCAAATTAGATGTACAAGGTTAGAAAATTAGAAACATTGATCCTGAATGAATAACCATCAATGTACTTGTATGATGAAAACAGCAGATATCAAACACTTCTGAACCACAGATAAACCCTGATGACTGTACATGCTTAAGAAGTTAAAGATGGAATTGAAATTTTACCAAAGGCTCATACAAAGGTTTAAGACTTTCATTTCAATAATGCTCTTGAAAATGATACTGATGTGATATCGATTGTAAAACTACTAATGAAAAGATCATTGGCTTATGTTTATGTCTTTTAAGGAATCTTTATCATGTGACCTAATATGGATTACTCCTTATAACTGTAATGGTAATGATACAAAGCTGGTACGTTCATGAATTCAAAATATCAATAGCTAAATCATATCTAAGCATACCTTCAAGATAGTTTTTCACTATTAATGAGCTAGAGTAGTTGGTCACTTTAGCCATATTCGCTGTTTTTCAGTTATTAGACAATGCTCCCAATATATCATCAATATATGGTGGACAAAAGCATTGAAATCCCTAACCAGTATCAGCTTCCCCGGCAAGGCTTTAGTTGAGCACGTCTTCATCCATGGCTAATCAAAACCTTAATGCTGAGCCTTATAATTTGGTTTCTGAGATCAGTGCCCTCTTCAGCGAAAATGTTATTTTCATAAGGTTTCTCCCTCGACTATCGAGATGCTCGAGAGCAAGTACAGTATTATTGGGGGCGGGGGTGCTACGAAGTCTGAATTAGCGAGTTATTAAGAGTAGCATACGTTTTGCCAAGCCATACGTGAAACATATATTTATAGGGTTTACCTTGAGTGATTTGTTGATAAATTTCCGATTTGCCCAATCACATCACATATATATGATTTAACCTGTTCAGGGTATTGCCTTTAAATTGAAGTATAATGTTTCATTCTTCTGTACTCTGTATTTATTTTTATTGATTTCAGACATATAAACTTCTTGTGGCTGTACGTAGCTGAGTAAGCTATGAAGGGTTAGACCTTGGATATCTTGAAATTGTTTGATATTCTGAACACTTCTACTCAACAATCCCGTGACGGTGATTCAATCCAGTTAATGGTTCAACACACAGCCGTCGATGCATCGTTCAAGTGACAGAAACGATTAGCAAGGTCCTTGAAGCTATATAACAAAGGAGATCTCTCTAATTCAACAAAACTAAAGCGTGAACTAAATATCTTTCATGTGCAAAGGGAAAGGATTTGACTTTTATTTGAAGAAGTTGTACAATGTAATTTTTGCATGTGTTTCAGTTACTGAAGTGTTCTCTGATGCTGTGATACGCAGTTTACGCTAATTGGATTGCATATAAACCCAGAATTTGTAATCCATTTATTATCATTTATAGTTATATAAATGTACTTTTGTTGGTAGTTGTTTTTCATCCAGGTGCATATGTTACGAACCATCTTGGGTATATCACAATCTAGGAATTTGTCTTTTAGTAGTATTTTCGTCATTATTAATTCAATGATCAATCTTATGTTATCGTGACATGTATGTTCAAACGATGGCTCATTGTAACTTATTTAAGTTTTCCTTGAAATAGCCAACGAACACTGAATTATGAGGATTACTTGTTTCATTAAAACGTTTTAGGCTGAATTATAATGCATTGTATGTATCTTTCCACCTGAGAACAATTTAACGACGAATTTGATTTTAAAAAGCTCACAGAAAAATTATCCTCTGTATCTTTGCATTGCATGTTAATTCATCAAACCTGTTTTGAACTGATTTGAAGATATGTTTTTAAAAGAAAATGAAAACAATCTTCAAACTTGAGAATAATTAATCACATGTAGAAAACATCAGCCATTTCTGTAAACCAAACATGTAGGATAAAAACAAAGAAGAAATCTTTTCGGGCTTTATTTTCAACCCTTAACTAACGTCAAAGTACCATAGCATTTAGAGGCATTGAGGAGTTATATGTTCTACCTTGGAATGCAACGAACTTTTAAATGCTCATTATAAATTAAGTTCTATTACTCTAGGTTTTAGTTTTTCACTTCTCTACTTCTTACTTTTGGACAATAAGATCAAAGGAATCGTTATTTCAGTCATTATCATTAAAGATTCATCTTAATCATATACAGTTTCTACAATTGTCATTCTCTCGATTTACTAATGTCAGCAATCTGTTACAGCAGAAAAACAAATCGGAAAGACAGCTTTTCCTCAATGGCTTAAATTTGCATCATTTTCACATGACAGTATATCTAGAGCTTCACAACGTAACAAAATGTAAATACGGTAAATATTCTGGCATCATCTTAATTTAGTATTCTGACATTGAGTAAATGCATCTTTTCTAATTTAGCAACACATTCATTTCTGATATCATCTAGTCTGTCGTTTGTCCACATACAACAATGAGAACAACTTCACTTTTGCGACATTTACTTAAATATATCTTTGTGTTTCAACTACTCTTATAAATGATATTTTCTACAGCTTAAGATTGGAAGCCTACTGTTCTATTTGAAAACGTCATGGTAATAAATCAGACAGGAGTCTCGGTTTAAAGATACCTGAATTGATTATCTAATTTCATAAAGGTTTTAAAATACTTGTTTATTGGTAGCACTTTACATGCATTAAAGACATATCATCTGCTTATTTGCTCTAAAATTGTAATTGAGTGAATTTGGTTACGGGATATATTAAATATTTGGGACGATTCACCAAAAACATGCTCTTTTTATTATGTTTTAAAAAATGAAAAGCAATTTGAAGCTAATTGTATTTATTCAAAACCCTGACAATCTCCAAGTTATCAGTAATTCTACTTGAATCGCTTAAACTTTAACATTCTGTTACTTTAAGGATTTATTAATACTTTCAAGCTTCAACCTCATGAATATCTTTTTTCATTATGTAAACTAATTGAGCATTTCCAAAACCAAGACTGGTAGTGTTTAAATATTTAAGGTTATAAACATTGAGTTGTGTTCGTAGAGATCGTTTCATATGACCAATTAGATAAGAATTCAATAACAAGAAATACAAATTCATTAAGATTGAATAATCATTAGATTTGAGTTCTCATGGGATCAATTTACGCTAATATTGATGAAGAAGACCTCAAAAAAATGTATTTAAAAATCCCGAGGTAATTCATCAAACCTGAGTTGAATTAATTCCATAGCATGAAGTACTTGTGAATTAATTGTTCGTACGTGAAATACAGAGAATAAACGGTTGATTTTGCCACAACCATGAGGAAGCCTAATCTAGAAGTCACAGAGGAAGATTGATATCTATACTAGTACCAAAATCGCATTAGCAATTTAATCAGGTCAATTGTAAACCTTATTGCGTCCTCTTGAAAGGAATACGGTAACAACGTATGGGAACTAATGATTGAAATATTTCTCTATTTCTGTCCTTTTACTTTATTTTGAAATATAAAATTAATTAGTATTTAAGTAATATATTTTTTAAAAATCTATGCCGATTACATTGCATTTATTACAAGGTTTTATTCCTACTTAAAAACATGTTTATAAATATGTTGACATATTTTTGTCATAGGAATTTAGCAATGATGCTACATAGAAATATTGACCGCGATATTGCAACAAACTTTACAGTAAATTATACACGTTTATATCGTTTTACTTTTCAAATCTTCAAAAATATTAAATTATTAGCTATTTGAGAAGAATGATTCTGCTGTTGATTTGGGATGTAGAGTTTTATCTCTATTTTCATATTGAAAACCATGATAGATGTTAATGGTTAAGTGTGATGATTCTTTCTCACGTAGCATAAGACACCGATAGTATTATAAGACACTAGCTGTGTCCGTTTCCCTTATCTTTATGCAGATAGTCACGTACATAGGATTATGCTATCACATTGGCCAGACAAGTAGAGCTACTTGTGTTCCTTTCGAATGTTTTTCGGTGTATAAAGCTCTCTCATATCCATTTACCTAATAAACCTGTCCGTTTTTTTATATTTATGAGTCATATAACATCAAAAATCTGCATTTGTTACAATCATTTTTATTATTACTTACGATTTTTTTATTTATTAAATGAAAATGATCATGGGCAAAGTCAGCAATGATACGCACAGAAAATATTCACCTTATCATGGCTTCACAGTACAACAATCATTTCTCTATGGATTGACATTTCAAACTTCTTACAAATAAGAAAACGTGATTGGCTATTTGAGGAAATGCTTCTGCTGTTTATTTGGAATGTTTCAAACAACAGGTTTTCTCGCCATCTCCATATGGAAAACCATTATAAGGTTTAATCGTTTAGTTTAATTATACTTTCTCACGCAGTGTAAGACACCGATGGCATGATAAGACAACAGTTCTATTTTCCCTTAATTTGTATGCAATTAGTCACAAACATACGTTATGCTAACATATTGGCTTGACAAGTAAAACTACTTATGTTTGTGTTCTTTTTTCATATTCTTCGGTTTATGAAGCTCTCTCTCTCTATCCATTTATCTAATACACCGATTTTGTAACTGATATTATTGAGATTAGCTCATTGCAAAGCTTTAATATTTGTAATAGATTTTAAGCTATTAAGGATAATTGCATGCATAGCATTCCCCAGAGAAAGAAAAGTACTAAAATGTTAAAATATTGTGTAACTCCTTGATTAATTTAGATAATTGGTATTGTTTAATTCGCTGTGGCCCCAAATCTCTATTAGTGGATCCAGGGGCAATACCCTTGAAAACTCTTGCGGCTGCAATCTTACAGGTAGTTATTATGACGTGATTATTAAACATACAAAACTTTTTTTTCCCATTTGGATCAAACATACATGTGACATATATGTAGAATGTCCCATAATCAACTATTGTTTAAACTGACAACATGAACACTGTGGAAGTTTTTCAGTCATCTTTTATTTAATTTATACGTGGTTTGAATGATAAGGCGAAGTAATAAATGCCCACATTCCACTTATTACGTTGACAACATAACTCAAATGGTGAGGTACTTCTTTATTAATTATATACAATGAAATAATAATCGGGTATTCAAATTGTGTTCTTCAATGCAAAACATCTTATATGAAGCTACTTTACAGGATTATTCAAATCCATTTCAAATTTCTTTGCATCAGTTCTGCTTTATAAAATCGTAATTATTACTCTCATGGGTTAATAGAAACCACTGAATAATTGCTTCACGTGAGAGTTAAAAGGAGTTACCAGAAGCTAAATGTCCTGATCACTTTGCATTAAGAAGCGGGGAGCTCAATTTTCTGACGGATGCTCAATGAAAATACTTAAACCTTAGATCCCAGTGCTTTCCAATCTTTTTTCCATTTCATTTAATTCAGGCTTTCAGGATAATCAATATGATGATGTGGATAAAAATACATATTATTGAGCTCATTTGACTAGCCGGTTGCTATAATATATATAATATGATAAATTATTACTAATATTGTAAAAGATAATTTGTCTTTTAATCTGGTACAAGTTTAAGATAAAAAAAATGTATCTTCTGATTTAAAGTTCATGTTTAATTTTGCATAATGTTCCATAAAAGGAATTGACAATAGATCTGTTGATTTTTAAAAAGAATGGGTAGATTGGTAAAACGCCCTGTCATCATCAAAAATTGATAATATTTTTATGCAAGTTTGCTTTTTCTGACATCTCAACCAAGCTGACTCATGTAACAATTGTATCCACATGTATTTCATCGTTGATATTGTGTGGGGTCAATAATTATTCTTCACAGGATGATGGATATCAAAACAATCCTGCTCCCCCTCTAAATAAATCATGTAATATCATGGTCATATGATAGATAGTGTAGGTCTGAGTAAACTTGCAATAATTTTTTACATCAAGTCTTAAAACTGAATAATGTGTTTAATAAAAACACATATATGTAAAACGTAGTTTTTTTAATTAAAAAAATAACTATACCATTCCTTCAACTTTAGTAGGGTGTTGTAAAATGATAAAATGTATTGTTGGAATATGTAAAAGAAATTTCGTTATTTGCATTTCAAATGATAACACTGATGAAAAGAGCATATGAGCATGTTCAATTTTTAGTGGTAGTGATTGGTTATTTTCCTATTTTAAGGAACATTAAACATGATAACTGCCTTTGGCATTTGAAATAAACTAAATTTCAACTTCTATAAAACAAATATGAATGAAAGATTTATTTCAATAAAACAATATTCAAGGACAAAAAAACAACATTGAATTGTGTTTGCCATACAATGAAATGTAATTAATTGTTGCAGTGACTTATATGTAGTGATTCAAATAATTGAATCATCTATTTATTTTTTTGAAATTCTACTTTCGATTTATAAAAAGAAAATGGAGGGAGATTTTAAAAAATGTATGCATCTAATATATGTGGACATATCTCATTAAACAGTTCGGCTTTTGAATATATCTTTTCCTTTTAGCACTTATAATTATTTTCTTTGAATCAAATTTGACTACATAGCAAGATTCTTTGTTATCAGCCTCGAAATCTGATTTGCATGATTTAGATATTGCAGCCAACAGTTAACGTTATGAAGTTAACGTTCTTCGTTATTGTCATAATAATCATGTTGTACAATATCTGTATCATATTATCTATTATACTTTTAACGTGAGTAAAAAACGTGTATCATTTCATTTGAATACATATACAGTGTTTTTGTATTTACAGGAAAAGCAAATATGTAGGTTGATACACACGATGGTAGTGTTCAAAAGGTTTTTCTCCTTTAGTATTTTTAAAAAATAAGAATTATACTATAGGATACAATATGTCAACATTATTCAGTCATCAGTCTTGAACACAAAATCATGAACCAAAGACGTAAATGACACAGTGTTATGTCGAATTTGTCTTGATTACGTAAATGATTAGTTAAGGTTAGGCCGATTTTAATTCCTTTTAAGATAACTTTATGGTTATGGAAGATATAATTTAGACTTAAGCTTTAACTGATGTCAACATGACTTTTGCAATTTCTTTTGCCTGCTTTTTCGGTTGCAAGATGTCGATAATAATTTGCTTTGAAACAAAACTTTGAGACAACACAACATTGTATGTCAAACTTTAAAAATGAGGTGTTTTGGATAAAAGTGTAGCTGATTTGTTATAATTATTGTTTGGCAGGAGTAGAAAAGGCGTGTGTTTAATTTAAAAAAAGAATTTTCACACTATTTTTCACAAAGGTTAGTTTCACATACTGTTATTTACTAACACCAATATACTTACATTTCAACAGTTGCAATACTAGGTAGAAAACACCTAGTGGTACTCCAAAAACTGATTTCTAAAGAATTTAAAAGACATCTTGCCTCAAAAGAATGTAAGGGCAAAGTAAAGAACGATAGCATACAACCAAAGATGGCAGACAAAATTTTCCGAGAAGCACTTAACCTTTTAGACAATTGTTCATGTCAGGAAACAACTAAACATTGCTTCTCAGCATCAGTTATCGAAATAAATATCTCGCATGGATAGTGTATGATCTTATTAGTTTTACAGTTAGTAGTATGCTGCTTATATATGTGACGCTATATAACTTGGGACAGTTGTTAGTTTCCATTTAAATTTTGTTTTGACATTTTAATGTACCATTAGAGTTTGATATATTTAAACTAGACTTTTTCACATATTTTCTTATCATATAAGATGTACCAGTGAATCTCACCTAATAAAACCTCATGTTTGCTTGTTCTCGTGTCAAATGATCGAATTTTATCTCTTTATTGCTTACCTTATTTTTATCAATTTGTGGCAGATGATTAAATTGGTGTCACAAGATTTCTTATGAAATGTGAACACAACAAGGGAGAAAAAAATGGTTAGGGGATTGAATGGCCTGAGTGATTTCTCATTAAAATAAAACTTAAGGCATTTACAGTGCCATTCATTTTGTATGCTATACAATGCGGCATCCCCATGAAGTTTTCTCCTTGCTCTATGAGATAATTTGTGATTGCTCAAATGATTGCTTTCCAAAAATGTCTTTGTTACAAAGTTTCTTTCAAGATGATGACAGAAAGTGAGCCTCTGGAGATCTCATATTGATATGGGATACATGAACTTGAGATCATTCTGTTGAAAAGCCAATCGAAAGCATTCGTTGTTCAAATGACCGCTGATCCCATGACGCAATGCCAGTGCTACTAATGAAGTGACAGCGACGAACTGATGAAAGCTACTTATAGGTTCGTAGTACCAAATTGTGAAGGCAACAATTATTTATGGTCTCTGAGATTGTAATATTTTAAACATGTTTGTCTCAACGTCGCTGCAGTTTTATCATTGTTCAACTCGTTGAAGGTGGTTTTGGAATAATATAAACCAGAAAGTACTTAACAAAGCAATGCATTGAGGAATGATGGAGGAGAAAGTATAAACTCTAAAATTACGTATAGACAAAGAAGCTGTTGGCAGAAAAATCTTGATTTTGCTAGTTATTGTTGTTAGAACACAGTCAAATATCCTAACTATTTTGACACGTGTTTACACAATGCTTTGTGTTCTAATCTTGTCCATTCCAATACGACTGAGACAGTTTTTTGGAAGGGACATGATTTTTCACTCCACGCAATATACATTTCAATGCAAGTTGTGTTCAAATGATTTTGTTTGAAAATAATTATTCCCATCTGGCTAATTTAGAAACACAATTTTGGTATAATTACTTTGCCTGTCACTTTATTTTCATTTCTTCGTAGCATTATTTATATGATAATTATATTATAATTAATCTACACTATAAATGGGAAAATACGTTTTGCGAGAGCGTACGCTTTTCTGCTTTGTCATAAATTAAAGCTGTACAGTAACCTTACTATTAAATTAGTGCATATGAGTATTTTAGGCAACATAATATCAAGTTAAGACTGTCGCAGATAACACTGATTTGAACAATGATTGTAAGTTAGAATTTAGAATTATTTTTTTTCATTTTGTGATGGACATAATTAAAGTGGATAATGATCAGAAAATATATTTTGATAATCTTGAAATTATCCATTTTTGCCTTAAAAAAGGACATAAATGGCTTGAAATGTCTTATTCATTCATTCATGTTAACAATTTTGTTTATTTTCATGTAACAGTTTCGGTAAGAAGCACGCTGCATCTACAGGAGTAAGTAAGTTTTTTTATCTTCTTTATACAATTATATCATTTTGTGTGAGCTTATTTATTGTGACGTTCTGTGAAGGTGTCGAATATGAGATCTGCAGATTTAATTATCTTAAATGTTTCTTCCAATTTAGAGTTATGTGACTTTTTTTACAAACTGTTAATTTTCAAACATTATCCTCCTAATGTTTCTTCCAGGCAATTACTTTTGATTAGTTTTAGTCTTGATAGATTATTTGGCCATGCAAAGGTGGAAATGATTTTCCAGATTCGTGATAGTTTTTTCTTGCATCATTATTCTAAATTTGTCTCAAACTTAATAGTTATCCAATCGCATTAACTTGCAATCATAATGCATCTTGCACACTTTCTTCACAGTTTTCAAGGAAATGAAGTGTCACAATAAATTATGTCATTCTCTTTGGCGATCTGTTTAATGCTTAATAAATTGATAAGGTTTGTGTTTTCAACGTCAGTTTGGAGGAAACGTGTCACTTTACACCATCTTGTTAGTTGGAGTGGCAGAACTATAAGAGCTACATAACACAGCTGGTTTAGATTCGTGGCTGTCACCGTTTGCCAGCTCCATCTTATCTTACAAGGTTAAATATGCATGTTGAAATTGAAATCAAATCAAATGTAAACTACATATACAAGATACACATATGTGGTATACCGACAACTTTGGCATTACCCAAAGGAGGTTTGGGGTAAAAATAGATAAATATCAGATTTTCAATTATCTGCAATGAAATAAGAAATACATTTCCGGGAAACTTAGGACATTAGGCTAGTAAAGTTCAAACTTAGCATTAGGCAAGTAATGTAACAAACTTATCTTCAGTAGCTGCTAGTACATTTTTTCATGTACATGTCTCAAACATGCCTTTGGATATTAAAGAATCTCATACTCTTGTCTTCTGATATAAAATATTCCACACTAGTTGATAATAATTACGCATCCTCAGCAAGCCTCAGTAATTTGTAACTTTGACTTACTCATGTTAATTTAATTGATATCAGAAGACACAGAGGTTAGATTTACTTTTTCTACTTAATCCTCACCTGCGATTTCCATGTCTGATTTTTGCTTCAGTTTAAACTGAAAGTGATGCATAATTCAAGTGATACAACTATTTTTTTTATTTCCAAATTAAAATCCTTTATCATTCTATATATTAATTATTTCAAAGAAATTAAAATGCCTTGACCAATGTTGTGTGGAAAATTAATTAGTATAATAGAAAAACTAACACGCTTGAATCTTCAGGAAAGTAATTATCAATAATGAAATATAAAGGATCCTGAACAAAATGAAAAAAAGAATAATAAGGTCAATTGATTAATGAAAACTTCAAAGAGATCAAATGATTTGGAACAAATCAAATCACACTATAACTAATTACACTGGAAAAGTTAAACTTCAAAACTAAACAATCAAATTATGAAATTCCTTTTTGAATTTGACTCCCTGCAAAAATTTCATTATCAACAGTATTATTTGAAATGGATACTAAAAATATACCATTATCAATCAGAAAATCTGATAGAAGTGTAAACCATTTGTCATTTTTCTTTGCAAGGTTGATTTAATTAAGTTGATAAGTTCTTTTGCGCACCCCTCTAATAGCCAACGAAATTTCATGCTTGTAATTTGTATTTTCTGTTATTGAATGCCGTTGTGCCTCTAGTTTTGATAATCATAATAGTATAATCTACTAACAGTTTCATCGCCCATTTTATATTGTATCTAATTGTTTCCTTACCTTGAAAAGGATATGTGTCAATATATATGCTTTCAAAATGTCATTTCCTTATAGCTAATCAAGTAGGTTTGATTACCTTTTTTACTAAACGGAATCATGATTGTTTTCAATTTCATTCTTAGAAAAGGGTAAATAGTTTTTGATTAAAGCAAGGCAGGTAGACTAAACGTTATTCAATCATTGATGTGGTGTATGATTTTAGTTATCATGACTAACTCAAGTTCTATAACTTCCTGATTATTTCATGACATATATATATTTTCTGGTTATTGATTACATCGTTTACCAAAAGGTTAAAGATTCCATTGTGAATTTAATATTTATAAAAATGCTTTTGGAAATATAATTTAGAATATGTGTTTGCACAACAAATCAAAGTTTATTATGATTGAAAACGTTAGCGTAATCGCACTAGTGCACATCAACGAATGCACAGATAATGCATATCTCCCGAAATTACTGGCGATCTGCACCCAGATAATCTGCCTCATAAGTTATTTAACAAATATGTACATATTCATTTTATTAAGTGGATTCGAAAATACAGGAAGTATTTGATGCAGTGTTGCATAAAATCTGCATGAACAATGATATTAGAACTATTCAGATTTTGCTTAAAACCAAAAGAACGAAAACGGCAGTCCCTATCTTAATTCATTAACAATGCTTCAACTACATTTTTAAACTGGTTAAACTACAAGATTGCTTTAAACAATACTTCATCCTTTATTATCAATTCAGAGTTTAGATAAATTCGAAAGCTGCACACATCACTATTAAGCCGTTTTCAACTATCCTTAACGTTTCCATTTTGTGTACAGCAGACCATGTAATTTTTACATCTCCAAGACGACTACGGCCGATTTCAATTCAACTGTAAAGAATTGTAAGTATTTCATTGCATTGATAAAAAGTTAAAGTGAGTGCCTTTATCATCAAATGCCTTAAAATAGATCATTTGAAACGGAAATGCGTGCTATAGTTCCTTTAAACTATAATGATGTCTAAAAATGATGAGATCTTATGGAATGAATAGCCTTCATTACTTCATTATGGTGGTGTTGTCAACCCTAGACAGAAACAGAGAAATAGGTGGATAATCTTCGACAATGAAAAGAAAACCAAACACGAGGTTAATTGGAAATGTGATTTCAGGCGATAAATCCAGTATTCCATTGCACATATTCATGTATTAAAAGGATAGGTGTATCACGGTTTATATAAACTAATTAATAAAACAAATACAACAATAATTTAAAAACTGAAGTTGAGAACAAGATGTCCGATTTTTATAATAATCGACCAACTTTAAACTTTAAACTTTATACGTCCAAATTGATATGAGTTTGAATCAATAACCTGTAAGATGAAACGTTTTGCAAGACATTTGATCATGATATTAAAATCATGATCTGTACACGTTATGCCGTTTCACACACACACACAGCATTTCCCATTTTGTGGATGACTTACTCTTACGATTTCTTATACGCCTTAGTGAGTTCATGACTTAGTGGCTGTGTCTTTACTTTCATAACTTATTGCAGGTCAATTGTAAAGAATACTAAGATAGAAAACTGATTTCATGTTTAAAATTCTCTGATATACCATAATACTTGATAAAGGACATGAAGGTATGGAAAATTTTGCAATTTGTGGAAATATCTTCGGCATCATAACAAGTTTTAACTGCTTAAACTGTTACATGTTTTGCTTTAAAGCTACTTTTTGGAACATATTAAGCATTTCTCTACAATTTATCATTCAACCAATTCCAAATTTCATAACGCATTTATACAATATTCTTTAGGGCAGGTGTTTGAGATATCAAGATGATTTGTCTTGAAATAGAAATAATTCTATGAAAATTTTAACCCTTTTTCCTATTTACAATTTGTGAAGAGCGTTAATGTCTTTATCAAGAAAAATTTAAAGGATTTACACTAATGTAATAAAGAAATAAACTCTCAGAGAATATAAATCAGATCTAAAATTACCTAATAGTTTGTAAATATAATAAAATATTTTGAACTTGTCATTTTGTTGGAAAGTTCCAGAAGAAAGTGAATCATGCTTTGGCGATCTATGAATTATTGAAATGCATAATAAAACAGTCTTCTATTTATATTGTGAAAAATTATCTGAACCCATAATGTAACATACATTTAACCTTTAGGAATTGATTAACTTTGTAGTAGATCAAAGTGTTTATGATATGAACATCTCAATGATAAAGATATCAACGGTTCAATGATCCTTTTCAGAAAAAAAAGTCAAAATATTTTTTTTAGAGCAAAATCAAGCGATAACTTCTTGAAAATAATTTCATCGTTAGAATCAACCATAACCAAAATGATATTGTTTTATGTACAAGTTAATAATGCTTTCTACAGGACATACCAGTCAAGAAAAAAGTTTGAAAGGATTAGCTCTCATCAACTGGATTAGTAAATGGTCGAACTGAATGTATTAGCAACACCAACATCAAAAGAAAAGTGATAGTAGATGACTTCTCAAATTATCAAAGGCCCGAATCCTGGCAACACCGCATTTTTGTTAAATAATGCAAATACCTTTTTTTAATGAGATTGAAAGTGGTTCTGTTGATCGAATTCGATTTACAGATCATTCTAACCTGTGGAAGTAGAGCACCTACACATGAGAAATAAACTTTTTGTAATTTACATGGTACTTTAACTTCTATCATAACTAGTTTTCTGTTAATGTACGTTCAATCAAATGACCTTGCTATTTTGAAACTTCAGAAGTAAAGCGATTAAACTGGCTTTTCTATTAAAATTTCACTATCTGTGGGGTAAGAAATATCTTTTATGATTTATGAGAAGCAAATACAGGGATTTATTTCAAAGCAATTATAAAAAATGCATTTTTGTGGTATGCACGCAAGAATAGTAATCTTTAGATCTGAAATTTATTCAAGCTTTTAAAGAAAGCAGTTTGTGTGATGTTTATTCATTACTATCGAGAGCTTATTAATTCATATTTCACACCGATTTAACAACAGGCTATCAACATTATCGTATAAATCAAAATCAACTGAGCAATTGCATAGGTCAAAATCCGGGTTAATTGACACTAAGACGTATGAATATAAAACAGCATGATTATTTATTCCAATTTACAATTGCTATCACAAGTGATTCATCCAGGTGTACAATGATTATGAGTTAATATTGAGAAATCTAAACTGTGGTTTGACCACGGAGACTTGGTATTTTGTTCAATAAAGATCTTGCTTTCTGTTAATTTGTTGCATCCCAGTTTGCCCGTTATCATTAATTACATGCATTCATTCAACATATCGTTCAATATAATGTTACGTTTATATGCCTATTAATTCAAGAGCAACTTCAAAGAAATCAAGCTTTTTTGTTCAATGTTATTCCTCTTCGTCAGGGTATATTTAATTTGTATTTAATTTGAATTTAATTTGAACTTAATTTGAACTTAATTTGAACTTAATTTGAATTTTTTTAAATCTAATTTGAATTTAATTTATCGTTATAACCCGTTAGAAAGATGATTCTTAATATGAATTAATACTTACAGCGTAATGTTATAGAACCTTCAGTTACAAATTTCAAAGCTTTTGACAACATGATCACGGCGGAGTGTGAAACCTTCATCACATTAAACGTGGTCCAATGATCTCAATTAAACTATTTGATCTTTACTGCATTTTCAAATTATGATATAAAATGTTTATTATTTTACTGTATAGTAAAAGTCTTGTTTATGAGTTGCCAACGGTTGACATGACGCCAAGAAAGTATTTACTTCCGGTTAGTTAAGATCCTGGCATATTAACTATACTGATCTTTTTTCCCTTGTCATTAGATTGGTTTAATCTACTTCCCTTTACTGATAGCGAAAACTTACATTCAAAAGGTGTAGAAACATAGCTTATTTTCAAAACAATTTCATTGATTCGTATCCTTGTCCTAAATTAGGTTGTTGCCTTCTATCTTATCAGGTTTATTTAGGCTAATAGGAATTGATATTTTGATTATACAACTGCCACCATAAAGAAAGAAAGCAAACAACATTGTTCATTGACATGACAAAATGATTATAAGTAAGTTTTAGTTTCCTTCAAAGGCTCTCGTTTTTCAATGATCTCTATTGAATGATATTCATATAACCACATTCTTATTGTTTTTTCAAAATGAGATATGTTCCATTTTGCAATCGTTTTGTTAGAAAAATCTCGTTAAAATCAATTAGATAAACATTAATTAAACATGTGCCATAAGCAGAGCCGGTTTTACAACAGCTTTAAGGAAACAGAAAAAGATCCTGCTGCTTTCCCCCCTGAAGGAATATCCTTGCTTCCTGTCTAGTGTTATGATTTCCTGCAGATAAAAAGAGAAGCCTGAGGTTGCAATACCCTAGAAGTCATGTGGACATAAGGGCATTCACGTCCTTATTGTTAGGGACATAGGGATCTTATTCATCAAATCCATCAGGTGTGCCTAAATAATGTTTTGCTTGCTCAGCCTTTGATAATTTGATCAATTGAGCGGATCATTAAGTTTACAAAATATATTTAAAGTGAAATAATCTTGAAAGCGGCGTTAAACACCAACTCACCTCACCTCACCTCACCGACTACTTCAGATCATTGAGAAGTGTTCACACAAAAATGTCGCCAGTGGTTTTTACTTGATACTCGATTATTTCAACTACAACTAAGCATAATTGGGTTGGGATAATAGATTTTTTTACCCTCTGAAGATTAATTAAAATCATCAAGTGTTTAAAGTGTTTCAAAAAGGAAGTTTTAAGAAAAGACTAGACTACCAACAAATACAACCTTATATCTAGGACATTGATGCTTTGTAAAATATATTTACGAATTGTTAGAATTTACGAACAAAGCACAACTCTTTTCCTACCAGTTTGAGGCTTGCTTTTCTTACAGGATTATTCGATTTATTAGATCTGGTCCAATAAGTTTGGACAGATTGGTAAGATATATTTAATACTTTAGGAACAAAATATTGCTTCAGGCTGAGTGGTAGCTGAAAAATATTCAATCAGAATTATTAATCCTTTGACAAAAGATTGATTTCAAATAATCGACAGAAGAAATCCGAATCCTGAATGAATAAACCCGAGAATACTTGTGAGATGAAAAGAGCAGAAATCATAAACTTCCTCATCTTAGCTAAACAGTGATGCCTGTACACGCCTTCGAAGTTTAAGATGGACTTATAGTCTACCAAAGGCTCATACGGTAGTGGGATTTTCATCTCAATAATGATCTTAAAACGTATATTGATATGATAGGGTTTGTAAAACTTTTTATCAAAATAACGTTGGCTTAGGGCAATATGTCCTAAGGGATCTTTATCACGCCAGGATCCCTAATATAGGTTAACCCTAACAACCGTACGTAATGGTAATGATACAAAGATTGAACGTTCATTTATTCAAAATAACAATAGCTAAATCCTATCCAAACATACCTGCAAGATAGTTTTGCACTATTAGTGAGCTAGAGTTGTTTGTAACCTCAGCCGTATTTGATTGTATTCCATGGAAACGACACTGCTCTCAATTAATCTTCTAGATGTATAAAATAGTTTTCAAAAGCCTATCCAGTATCAACTTCCCCAGCAAAGCATTAGCTAATTAATTCATGGCTAATTACAATCTTGCTGCTATACACCTATATCCGGTATCTGAGTGCAAGGCGCGCCTTCATCGGCAGAATTTTTTATTATCATTAGGTTTATCGCAACATCGAGATAACAGTTAAATTTGAGAAAGTTCAAGCCTTGAATAAGCCAGTTATTGTTATTAGCGTAAATTATGCGAGGAAATCTGCGAAACAAATAGGGTTCCCTGAGGCAGTGATTGGGTGATAAGTTTCTGATTTTGTCCTTTCACATTTATACTAGTATATAGATATGATTAAAACATCTCCTTTAGTTATTGAAGAGAGTGTAACGTTTCATTCTTATGTATTCTATTTGTATCTAGTTTTATTGATTAAAGTCATGTTCACTTCTTATGGCTTCACAAACCTCTGTACTCTATAAAATGTCATGCCTTGGGCATCTTGAAATAGTCTAATATTCTTAACACTTCTACTCGACAATCCCGTTGAGATGATTCAATCAGGTTAATGGTTCGACACACAGTCGTCGATGCAATGTTCAAGTAAAAGAGACGATTATCAAGGTTCCTGAACCTTCCTAATAAAGGAGATCGCTGTAATTAAACAAAGGTAAAGTGTGAAGACAAATTTTGGATGTTTACTAGCGTTGTAAAGCTGAATATTAGGATACCAATTATAAGTTGGCAGCGTTGGCGTCATTATCTCAGATATGAAAGTGTTTTAGTAAATGATCAGTAGGATGAAGCTAGAGTGGCTTGTTAATTGCTTCCTTCCGTTCGGCATTAAATTAAACCATTTAAGGTAATGTAGAGCTTGTATCGTGGTTGAATGGTTGATATAATGGGATTTGATGACATAACATTCCAATATAAAAGAACATCTATAAAATTATACCAAAATGGATTTTTTTAGTCGAATGCTCTTATCATTGCTTATCTTTTTACCCTATCCATCCATTACATAAAACAAATATACACAATATTTCAAACAGGGTTATGACAAGCATGTTAATTAAGAAATAATTATTCTTTCAGGTTTTCTTGACCTAAAAATTAAGAAAGTTTAGTATTTTATATCGGTAAAGCATTTCTGATGACGATTAATGTGTTGAATTGTATCAATCATTTATGTTTCAAAGAAGTGATTATATTCTTAAAGATGATATACAGATTAAAACCTTCAAATGATGATCAAGCGATCATTTCAAGGGTATCTTAAAGTGCTTCTTTCTGTCACTGTATTGATACAATTTATTCTACATTTATAGAACTGGAGTTCTTGATAGTTGGGTTGAATTTTATATCAAATTATGTACCTATGAGTTTGAATATTGTTGAAATAGGAAGTAAGTTGTAAGACTACATTATCTAAATCTAATGCAACTTCAAAATTTCGAACACATGCAATTAAAAGAAAATTTCCTATGACTCTGAGTCATGTTTGAGGATTCAGATCAGCAGCATTCTCATCACTCATCTTAATAACCTCGATGTGCGTGACATGAAGTAGTTATTGGGAATTAAGGTTAAAAGTGAATTTTTTTCAAATTTGTTCGCGAATTCAATCATTTTGCTCAAATGTTAAGGTTAAAAGTGCAACAATAATTGGCTCCAAATTAGAGTTTTATATAGTTCTAACTTTTTTCTCATTATTCTCAGATTTTAATTAGCTGAAGGTTTCAATTCGTTTCACGATTATGATGATAGAGAATAACTACCAATAGCCACTAATAGCTCACTAAAAACATAAAGCATATTTATGAGAGATGATAAACATAAAAATTTGCAATTAATTTTCTTTCATTGATGTTTGATCATTCACAAAAAGATATCAACACGGTACTCACAATTGATTTGTTTTTTACCTGAATAGCTTTACAGAATTTTGTTTTCTCTCAACGAATCCTTTTCCTATGTATAACGTCAGTTCCTTGCTTGTCTGTTAAATTGAGTTACCCAACAAACCACCCTGCTTTATATGGTCATGTCACATACATGTGTACGTATTCCGTGCAAACACAATCAGCAAATTATGAGACTAAAATGTTTATGAATTTTCACAACCTATGATTGCCTTTTCTTGGCATTATATAGGCTCATCAAATAAACTTCATTGCAGAAACTTTAACAGACATCTTACATGTTATGGTTCGCAATGAACAGGATTATTTTGACAGAGGATATAAATGTTGGAACAAATTTCCACATCTATACCATCATTAGAATCAAAAGATCGCATTCGACAATAAGAGGATTCAGCCCACTATGATAATGAACTACAGTAAAATCTGACTTTGTTTACGTGGTTGTTGGACTATTTGACCTATTCGCATTTAATTTAAGAACACCAAATTTGGGAAGTTGGTGATTGGAGTATATCGGGCAGGAAAATCACCCTGTTCGAAAAACTGTGGCAAAGTCTTTAAGAAGATCTCATGTTTCTAAATGAATTTGCATCTGTACATTTTTAAATTTTGTGCATTATTTTTGCCATTTTCCTTCAATTTTATTTCCCTCCCTCTTTCTTTTAACTCTTGATTCGTATACACTTTAAATTTCTGTCAGTTCAGAAGAAACAGGCATGTATGAATGCGGTTTTACTTTTGAATCCTAAAGACCCTAGTCCTGCCTTACTCTGCAAAAATCATTGAATTCAACAGTCAGGTTTTCAAATTATCACCCCTGGAAGTTTGCTATTGTTAAAAATTTTCCATTTTAAAGGGTCACTATGAAAAAGGTGTGAAGAATTTGCACATTCCAAGGTGAATTTGTTCACGGGTAGTGTTTGGCTACATCGTTTAAAAGTATGAGTTCTCTAAACCAAATATTTGCCGATATTTAATCCCTCAAATGTTCATGAGGTCGGATATTTTTAAAAAGTGCAACCAATGAGAATGGCGCCCAAACAACGTTATCTTAGACTTCGCCATGTTAAACGTTTTTTATTATGATTTTAATGCACACCTTTTTCTGTTGCAAGTCTTTAAGTGCCTTTTGAAAACATGTTAATTTTCAAAATGTGCGTCAATTTTATTGAATCGTGTTTACTTTAAATCAACTGTAAATGAGAACTCTCATACGTTAATAGAAACTAGGGCATGTATAAGCTTTATATCCCGATCACTTTGCAATAAAAAGTTTGGAGAGCTAAGTTTCCTGACTGATTCTATATTTCATTGCTTTCCCATCTTTTTTCCATTTTATTTGTTTAAAGTATCAATGATACTCAGTCAACAATGGATATTAATCTAGTACAAGTTTCATATTAATTTTTTTTTATGTTTTGTTAAAGGTTTAAATCAAAAGTTGTCTTTAATTTTTGATAATGTTCCATTTTTAAAAAGGAATCGATATAATTGCAAGATGACAGTAGATTTTATTCGATTTCATCATCAAAGTAAAGTTTGCTTTACGGAGATCGTACCTATAAAATCTAATATATGTACATAAAATCAACTTAACAGTTTTTTGTTACAAATGAATCAAGCTACTTGTATTTCATTTTTGCATGATATTGCATATCGTCAAAAAATAGTTTCACAAGGATGATGAATATCCTTACAGTATTGCTGCACCTATCAGCCTTGAGAAAAAACTATTTGCATTTAAAGCAGAAAGAGTATGTTTATATAACAGATAGTATGAACCTAACCAAGTACAAAACTTCATTGTCAATCAGAAACAACTATAACAAGATAATGTGTTCAATGATAACACATTGGTACATAATGGAGATTCAAGAGGTCAAACTTTCATTGAAATAATATTCTACGACTCAAAGTTTATATTGTATATTCCTAGGGGGCGGGATAGCGCAGTGGTTAGCGCGTTCGGCTTCGGATCAGAAAGTCCGTGGTTCGAATCCCGCCAGGGGCTCGGCAACTTTGTCTGCAGTAGAGAACTGTTCTACACGCAGTAAGGTTTGGGTGCGATGCTACACTGAAAATCAGCGGAGTACCACCCATGGTTCGCTAGTTCCAGCCGATGCTCGCAGGTTTCACCGCAATACATAGCCACAATGTTGCGGGCATTCTCCCTGCAATAATACTAGCAGCCGCGATATAAGTGAAATAATCTTGAAAGCGGCGTTAAACACCAACTCACCTCACCTCAACTGTATATTCCTAAAACTTTCAGTAACCATAAAATTACATTTGCAAGTATCTGAATTGAAATCTTACTTTGATAAAGATTATTGTTGTGGGATGATGTTGGATCATAAATATGATCCTTTATCATCTCATATATCGTAATACCGTAAAATTTATACATTTGAGCCTAATAATGTCAGGCCTTGTCATGAGATAAGCGTAGCCTGCGGCCAAGAAATCCCACTAACAATACTATGCATATGTTTACCAGGGGTATTTTTTTCATTGAATATATACAATGTATTTTAAGTTTATTTGAGGATTAAAATAAGACCTTAACCATCAGTCTTGAAAGTTTCCTTTGTTTTGATAAAAGAAAAACATGACAACAACCTTCGACAAATGAAATTATCTAAATATGAGCCTCTATAAGCGACTTCAAATGACAGATTTAGGTCAGTATAACAATATTCAAGGACTCAGGACAACACTGAAATGTATATATATTCAACAAGATATATCTCTTGAAATGGATTACATTTTAATAATACAAATCATTTTACCAACAATTTACTGTTGAGTAGATTATAATTACAACACAAAGAACATTGCCGATTGAGATCAAGTATGGCTGCTTCTAGTATATGAAGAAATACCTTTTTGGACGTTTGAGCTTTTGAATAAATCTTTTCCTCATAGCAAGGTAACAATTATTTTCTTTCAAGCAATTTTGATAGTGGACTCTACGGAAAGACTTATTGGTAGCAACCCCTCGAAAGTAGGAGTAAACATAAAAAACAGCTATTCATGATTTCAATGTTGCAGCCAAATCGATCTGAATTTATTTTAATGATTGTTATTTTGATGATAATAATGGTGTATTTTATCTATATCATACTATATATATCATACTATTATGTGCTCAAAACAATGTACATCATTTCATTTGAATACATGTACTGTGCTTTTGTATTCATAGGGGAAGCAAATATATAGGTAGTTAATTGCACGCACGATGTCAGTGTATAAAAGGTTTTCCTGTGTAGTGTTTCTTTTGTGCCTTCATTTTATGTACTTTAATTCTAAAAAGGAACGACATTTTGAAATAATATAGTAGACAGTTATAAAGTTGCAATATGTTTTATGAGTTGAATGGATCCAATAAGGCAAACCAGGACTCAATATTCAGTCAACAGTCTTGAAAACACAATAACATGAACCACCGACTTATATGGCACAGTGCCAGTAAAATTGAATTTGTGTCATTTGTCTTGATTACTTAAATGATTAGTTTAGGTTAAGCAGATTTAAATTCCTTTTAAGCTAGGTTTATGGTTATGGAGACATATTTTAGAATTAAGCTTTAACTGATGTCAACATGACTTTTTCAATGTCTTTTGCCTGCTTTTTCGGTTGCAAGATGTTGGTGATTTGTTGTTTATAACCGACTTATTGGGGCCACACAACATTTCTTTAAAATGGAAATTAAGACATTCAATGGTTTGAATAAATCACAAATGAAAACCCTGATGAAGGGCAGAATACCATGTACACAATTTGTTAATACATTATTAACCTTGTCACAATAAATGTATGAATAAACAATTTTTTTAATCAGTTTTTTTAAGCTAGTCATGTAGCCTGTTTTATCATAATAATCGAAACCCCCAATTTTACATTATTTTGCCTGAATAAGTAAGATCACATTAACGTCATATGTCAGAGTACCTTTATTCTATCACAAGTAAGAGCTATATTCAAATTGTAAGGTACCCTTCATGATTCGATACATCATCATATGTGCAGTTGTAGAAGGGGGTAAAAGAGATAGGATCATAATGGTACATACTTTTTCAAAATTATTTATTTTGCATTTGCCTTTAAGACATCTTACACATTAAACTTGTTTTACACTTGTAGACATGTACAGAACTTCAGTGGCTTCAATTTTGAAACAATGTAATCTGCATCCAAATGAAGTTTTCTCGTTCCCAGATGGTGATGTTATTTGAGATTGCTCAAATGATTGCTTTACAAAAATGTTTTTCTTCAGACAAAGTTTCTTGGAAGAGATTGATAGAAAAAGATATCTTGACATGGGATACTACATTATTGTGCTAGAGATGGTCGCATTGTAATGGCAGTGACTGTGTTGGATTGGGGCGGCATGGTTTACATGTAGATAATATTAATGACATGGATACATATATAAAGAATACTACATTATTATTATTCGCTCGGACAGATACCGCCGGAAGGACACTCGTTTCGTATAACTCGTACGTAATGAGACCGAGTGTGGTATTTTATTTATTACCCACGTTCTAAATGCAAAAAAAATGGAGAAAAAAACTGTTATTTTGTAGTTTTCATGTTTTCAAACCGAAACCGGTTTCGTAAAGTGGTTGCAGAGGAATTTCAGAAGACCCATGGCCACTGCACTTCTTTTGACCTTCGTGAGTATGCGCAACAAAATAAATCTATATAGCTAGGTTTTTCAATTAAAAGAAAACAAAACCAAAGAGACAACTTAAGAATTTTAATAACAACAAACTCAAGCTTCGAAAGGAGCAAATTTCATTTTTTTCAACAGTGAATAGCATACAACTATTGTTTTTGTCATTTCGCCCCGCACAACATCTACCGTCAACCGTCACTTGAACGACACTTGACGTGTGACCTAGCAATAGAGTCGGCTCGATCGTAGGACGTGTTACGGAATTCTCACGCTTTTCCCCACCCTAACATTGGATGCTACAGAAGTTAATGTTTATCGTGCCACCATAGTTGGGGGCAGAGAATATCGAGTTCACAAACCAAGGACGAGATGGAGTCGGAGCTAGTGATGGTCGCATTTTAATGGCAGTGACTGTGTTGGATTGGGGCGGCATGGTTTGCTGAAGGGCAAGGTCACCGTCACAGGAAATGATGTTGCTAAGCTAAGTTTTGATTTTGAACACACTGAATGTCGCCAGAGGTTTAACAATTGAAGTAACTCATCCTCTAATAGTACCATCGATTTCCACGCTGTCCTTGACACGAATGGGAGTCGTCATGTCTTCCAAAGACATTGTAAACAGGAAACAAAGCAGACGAACTCCTAAAAATCTATCTATTTTCAAAAATAGGTAAATTACTTTTAGTGTCCAAATACGTATAAATATGTGTTGTGGTGTATTCATTTCAATTGTATCTCCTCTTGTAATTAGTTTAAGTACTATCTTTCATGCGAGATGTAACACCCTATGAAAATGACGTAGTAAAAATAAAATGAATGAATGCACGTGATTGTTATAAATGAAAAAGTAGTTCCGTCAGAACATGACCTAAGTGAAAGGTCAATGGTTATCCAATCAAATCGTTAGAATACGGGTCAAATGGTTACGACACAGGTCAATGCGATACGACACTCGTGTGACACTCACGTGGGTAATAATTTATTATATTCGAGGTCATTCTGTAGAAAGTCCATTACAATTGCATTTGTGTTCGAAATGACCACTAAGGACACTGTGTCTGCTGATCACATGAAAAATAGCCAGTGCAACATATGACGTCACATCGACAAACTGATGAAAACTAATGATAGCTACATATTCTGAGATTGACATATTTGTTTCCATCGTCCGGACAGCTTAATCATTGTTCAAAGTTTTGAAAGTCATTTAAAAGAAACATACATGAAAAAGAACTTAACAAAGCAAAGCATTGAGGTATGATGGAGGAGAAAGCATAAACTCTAAAATGTCGGATATATTTACAATCAAGAAGTTGTTGGCAGAAACATGTTGCTTTTGCTAGTTGTCGTTAGAGCACAGTCAAACATCCGAGCTACATAATGCTTTTATACAATACAACTGAGAAAATTTAAAAGAGACATGATTTTATCACTCGGTACAATATAAATTACAATATACAATTAAACTCAATTAAAAAGGGAAAATGGATAACGTTTCCGTGGAAATATTGTTTCAAATGCACCTGATGTTAATTGAGTTGTTTAGGCAACATGAAAAATAGTATAATAAGACTGTGATAAATAAACAGTGACACAAAAATAAAAAGTATTCTTGAGGGATTGAATCAATTCTGTGGAGAGCAGTTCTAAATATGTGTTGCAGAGCAATATCACGTCCATTTCTTTAAATCTTGCATTTATGTATGTGAAATAACAAATGCATGTTCTGCATACATGTACTGATTTAAGTACTCTCAAAACTATAGTGTGTTCCTTTAGAAATTATTTTTGCACTTTTATGGAGACAAATTGATTGAATGAGTATAATAGAATATATTTATGATAAACTAGACGTTATCCATTACATTTACAAATTTTTCTAGTTCTGGCATAATGAAAAATCGAACGGAAAGAGCTTGAAATAGAATTAGTTGATATGAAGAGTAATAACCCATGAAGCAGTAGTTAAAGTGTAAAGAAGAAGGGCATTAAAATAAGATTTCATGTTTCATTGTCTCATCAAATTCGATTTAAAAACAAACAGGTTTATTCCAGAAAATCTAAAGCTAAAGCCATCCTTGCAGATGTTTATTTCTTAATGAAGTGAATCGTTGAGGAGCTTATTACAATTGCCGAATCTCATTGCAAGGGTTCTCGTTGAGACATTGTGTTAATAATCACAAGTGAAAAGGCAGAACGTACATAAATCAAGCAGGAAAAGGGAAATCACTTCTTTAAGTCGGGTAATATATTTTAAAATAACTACTAATTCGCACTTTGACTTAACTTGTGTGTTCTATATTTCGCTTAAAGCTCACTCACAAATGTTAATTTCAATCTGTGCATTGATAAGAACTACGTGCATGTTCAGCAGTTATAATGAATATCAAGACAGTTTTAATTGTTTCATGACGTGATTATTATTATGTTCATTTTTGCAGATTTTGTGTCAGCAAAATGAAGAGAAAACATGTGAAATTATTGATTGAACTTAACAACTGAGCAGAACCTAGATCTCAAGTATCTCCTAATTGGTTTTGAGTATACATGAACAGCTAAATAATACACCAATCTTACTATCAGTAGAAGTGTCAAAAGTGAGACCTGCACAGTTAATTATCCTGTTTAACGTCTCTGCCAATTAGGAGGATTCCCCAATACAAATCATATGCCTTTTTTACAAACAATTAATTTTCTCAAAGAATCTTTCTTCAGGTAATTTATTTTGATTAGTTTTAGACTTGATAAATTAGTTGACGATGCAAGGATGGAAATGATTTTCCAGATCCGTTGTGTTTTTAAGGTTTTTGTCTTGCATCATTATTCTAAATTTGTCTCAAGCTTAATTGTTATCCAATCACATTAACTTGGTATAATAATGCATCTTGCACACTTTCTTCACAATATTAAAGGAAAGCGAAGGTTCACAATGAATTATGGTATGTCTTTATCTCTCTGGGAATCGTTTTAATGCTAAAAAGATTTACGTAAGTTTACACAATCAGCGTTGAACGTTGTCAATTTATACCATCTCGGTAAGTTATTTTAACAGGGACACAAAAGCTACTTAACAATGCTGGATTAGGTTCGAGCATTTTCATCATCTACAATTTATGTTACAAGGCTTTTACACTACACTTTAGAATTGGAACTTGAAGAGTTAATTTTGAATGTTTACAATATACATTTCTATTTAGACTGCCAGCCTCGGTAAACCCTACATGAACGACTTGATGATAACGCTCGTCAATCTCGTAGTGTTAAAAGATCATACCTATTAAAAGTCTCTTGTTTTTGGCATTTGTACATCAATTTTGATTTATTGTTATTTTCTTAAGCCTTTTTGTAATGAAATTTCGCATTATGAATTAACATATTTTCCTTTCATTATCATTCAGGAAATCATATTGAAGAGAAACGGAAACAGATGTATATTTCATAGGAACTTGACACAATAAATCACACTTATTTTCAACAGAATTTTCTGTAAGTACCTTTATTGTCCTAACTGTTAGAGAGGAAACATATGAAAAATTACCAAACATCAAGATAAGTTCTGACTGATGTTGCTTGATATTCTTCTAGCTCCATTAGAATAGTTGCTAGTCCATGGCAATATCCACCAGGCAACAGAACTAACTCGTGTGAGTATGAACATCTTAGATCATTGAAGTCATTATAAGGATATCTACACATGTACATATTTTCACCACAAAAGTTGTTCCCAGTGGATGAAGGCCCATTATTTAGAATTAGAAAGAAATTGCATACAAGTATATATGTAAACGACACATCTCTTGTTAGCAATACCATTCCGGCATGTTCCATAATAGCTAAGCCTATTCATATCAGTCGCAGTTCTTTAAAAAAGATGCCAACAGTATTCACTATATTGTGTAATAACATTTAAAATCAGTGGTAATCAAATAGTGATATAAAATAAATGAACTCTTCTCCTCTTTTATTTTGGTACGTGTCTATTTTATGTAAGCCAATTTTTAGATAAGGTCACACTGACGAGCCGTCGAATTAGTTTTCCTACCAAAAAGACGGATCGGGATACTTTCATTATAGTGACCTTGATATATCAAGGTCTCAACGAAAGTTTTAAACCCTCAACATTTCACATGTTACCCGTGTTAGTAGAATATCTTAATAACGATTATCTAGATTCTCTTATAAATTGTATTAAGCTTTTATTAAGGACACCCATTACCACTGCAGTTGATAACCTTTTTGGATCAGTTTTTGGAACCTTTGCTGTTATGAAAGTCATCGGAATATCTTAAGCAAAATTCCGTTGGTGTTCTCATCATATGTTACATTAAGCTTCTTCTGAACGCATGACCAAGAATGAAACATCATAGCATGAAAGGGTTGCGTATCCAATCTGGCTTACTAAAATCAATGGCGGATAATTTAAGTACAAATTTTACTGATGAAAGTCTTAGTGTTGATAGAATGTAAAACATCAGCCAGTAGGTAGAGGACACTCTCCTGGGAATAACGTTAACTTGTTTACTTATAAGATCCCTAGGAACCATGCATAGGAAGCCTGTTATCGTGTTCTTCTGAAGGAACTTTAGCCTCAGAATTGGATTTCATCAACTTTTAGATATAAACAATAAAATCACAATAAAAACTGTTACTGGATGTCATTGACTAATTACCCAAAACGTGATATACCAGATTTCGTACATAATTGACAGCGTTAATGACAACAGTTTATAAGAAAATTGGTTTGAATGAATACACCTTGACACACGTACGTTTCATTTTAATGTTCTTTCCCTTATTAGTGGAGGGTCCGGGTAATGGTGTTGTCCGTGCAGCTATTTCAGGAAAAAACGTCATGAAAGGTAATATCTTGTCACGATGTGCTTAAGGGAACGTTGTATTAGCGTGTTCAGGTTCTAAATAAAGGAGAAACATCTGAATATAAGTTTTTGTTTACCTTCTCCCTTTCGATACACCTGTAGTCATCCGTAAACAAAGTTATTGTTTTATCTTTAAAGCTTGAATTGTAGCAAAATGATTGTTCATATTCGAAATTGTTATAAACTAGCCTTTAAAATTGCTTGTTTAAAATAGTGGAATAAAAACGTTGTGCGAATGGTCATAAATCTCAATTTATGTTTGTTTGAAAAATAATAAACTAAATAATATTCGGCATGATAAGTAACTTTTATCACTCTATCATAGATATGGATGTCCTCTTTTTGTTTTAAGCCATACTAGGAACAACGTAAACCTAGTTGACTAGTTGAACATGCTCTTTAGTCATTCCAATCATAGAATAGAGACACGTTGGTTCATAGCATGTAGCAGCTGAACCAAATCTTGGTTTGAGTAACTTTGATGCAGACAGTTACATATTTAGTGATGCTGTTTGTGCATCGTAATCCAAAATATATTCTATGATCAAACGTAAAGACACTCCATGTACTTGATTTGATTCCGCTGGGTTTTTGTACTGAATCTCATGAAGCTAATTATGTAAACAGAATATTAGTATGTCATTATTATGGTTTGATGACGTCAAACAAAATTATTCTATAATCTTAGAAAATAACTCTGTAATTGCATATATAAAACTTTTAACATCTTTATTCTTACCTTTATCATCATTCATCATTAATGACGTTGTAATTTTTTTAAATATATTTTAAAGAAATTTAATTGCCTCGACAATGATTTATCATGGAAACAAATTAGTTGAATTGGAAAATTGCCAAGTTTGATTCTTCAAGAAGCAATTTACAATACTGACATAATAGAAAAACAAACAAAAAGAAACAGAAAAATAACCTTCAGAGGTCAACTCATTAATCAAAACTACACAGACCTTATTCAGTCAAATAACTTGGAAACAAAACAATTTGCAGTTCTTGTTCTGGAAAGACTTTGCATCTCCCGTTTTGATAATAAATCATATTCGAATCATATTTCTTGTTATTCCATTGTATGTTTCAATTACTTTCTTTGTTTCGTTTCCCAATTGCTTGAAACTGCTTTCTTCAAATTTAAAGTATGACTTCGTCAACTGAGCTTGTTATCTGACAAGTAGAAACTAAACAAAACATATCTTAAGCACAAATAATCTATTGACAGATCAAATTAACTTCTTGTTAATGCTCTCTACGTTCTAGGCAGGATTCACTGCCATCTCACGCGCTTAGAGCCGTGACCCTTGACCTATTTTCAAAACGGGCAATTAAATACATCTAACCACCCAACTGTCTGTATAGACGAAGCAGAATGATTCTACAATGAAAGTCAATTTCAGTGATTTACAATACTTGTAATAAAATTCGTTATTTTCGTTGCATGGCTTCATTAAAAAATGCAGTCAATGCGTGGGGAAACTTCCGGTAAAAATTGTCACATTGGCCGACGTTGAAAAATGACGGTACTTGTTGTTCAATGACATGTGTTGTTGTTTTATGTACAAAAAACAAAATTAGTTAAAATGATGTTATCATGATATCTTTAACTTATTTCTTCAAAGGTAAAAGCGATTGTCAAAAAAAATAATTTTGTTGTTTCGTTCAGCTAGAAACCGTTACACTACAGAATATATTTTTCACATCGATAATTATATGCTTCCTTTTAAAATTAAAATGAGTGCCACCTACATATAAAAACACCAATCATGTTTTTAATCTCTCAATAACAATAATTCTGTCAGTGTCAATGTTATGATCTACTACAAGCACACTCGATCATCTATGTAAACAATATCACGAGAGTTCAATGGCCGATTCCGGTAAAGAAAAAGCGACGTCACGTTCACGTTCAGGAATCCATTTCGTGGCACTAGAACGGAATACAGTGATACCCAAAAGCTGCAATGTGACCTTTCGTGAAAGCCAAGACATCGTAGTGAGATGAAACAAATATAAAATATTTGGATGCCGTGTGACCCTTTCATGGAAAACAGTTGGATTCGCGCTAAAACGCAGTCAATGCCATTCCTGGAAAACTAACTATTTATGATAGCCGCACTCTGTCAGTTATTTTGGGTCTATCTCAAAGAATACACCCTGCATATACACACATTTTCAATAACATATACTAGTACTAGCATGTATGATAATTGTGTTTTATTTAATTTTGTTACATAAATAAATGTTTCTGTACTTTCTGTAGAGTGAAGTGCATTACAAATGCAAAATAATTTTAAAACATTTGCCTATGAGTTGAAACATGGTTTGTTTTTTTTCAACATTGTTTTGGTGTTAGGCATAGTATTGAAAACATAATCACGTAATTTAATTGTGGAAGATAAAAAAATCAATTTGGTGTAACTGACAACACCGACTTTTACGATTGTCTGATTATTTGTCGCTAGGTTGCTAACATCACACGATGAACTTCGGATTTCAACTTTTGTTTGATATCTGTTTTTTGTTTTCATCAAAAATAGATCGATAGGCTATTCAATCGTCAATTAAAAAAAGAAACAAAATAATGTCTTCGAAATTTTCATTCCGTTTGAAATATTAACAGTCCCCGATAGAAAACGTTAGTTCATCATTTCAACGCCATTTACCGGACACGTGGTTTTGACTGACATATGTGGGCGTGCACACGTGAGTGACAAGACGGGCGTGACCATCTTGTGATGCCTTCAGTGGTCGAAGATAGAAGTGGATTAAAATCAAGATTAATGTCATGAATTACGTTTTGGACTATACTGACAAATATAAGTATTTCTTTTTCACTATTTGTATTTGCAATTGATTATAGACGAGAAATGTTGAGTGAAATATGAGTAATAACAAATATTTTCATCAAGGTAAAATCGAATGATACACTGGCCAACTTTGCAATCGTTTTTGATAGATGCAAAATATGGATTTTTTATTAATAATTTTCCGGCCAAATGATTTGAGGTTGTTAATAATTCAGCCATTTTAATCTTGAATTCGTTTATTGCAGGTTGTCATTGCCATTCTGAGGGAAAACTGTTCTTTGTTAGCAACTGATCTTCCTGTAGAATTTGTTATTCATATTCATATTGCCATTCTCTTTTGAAAGTTGAAGTGTTTAATTGTTAAACTTATATAAATTTCAGGATTATGTGTCACCCTTGTTGCAAAGATTCATATTTATTCCCAATTTGGAAATCATATTATCTCATGTATAAGTGTCAATTTATATTCTGAGTTATATTGACAAATCATTCTGTGCATATCGGTTAGACATTGTTTGGTGGTCAATTATTACATGTTGAAAGCTTTTCAATTCTCTTTTTTTTTTAAATTTTTTACTGCATATTCCGAGATTGATAATCACAATTTCTATGGTTTTGAAGAACTTGAGGTTGACATCGACAGCAATGATGATGTTGTTGACAAGGTGCTTTGGGATGACTCTACTATCGACTGGGAGGTTACTAATTAGCAAGTCTCAAAGTCAATAGTAAATAGGCAAGTGTACAATATGACTTCCCTCTACGCTTGTAGTGATATTGTTAAATGAATTTTAATTACTTAAACAAGTGAATTTTTTTTTACAAATTTGTCTGTTAATTTCAATATAAATCCTGTTTTATTCAAGATTAAATTAAGTTAAATGCATTGCAAATAAAAAAGATACAATTTCAGGTCTGCATATGATTTATTAAAATTGGTTTTGCATAATTAAGTTTGATGTTTGATTATATGAAATCTTTATTTCAGCTAGAATAATTCGTTATAACAGATGAGATTACTTTTATCAAGTGAGATACATATATAAATTTCATAAAATGTCATTTATATTTACTCATATTCTAGATATCAAAATTTTAATCGAGTCGGTAAGTTGTTGGAATTGTCAGTGCTGGTGGTGTTGTCTCCATAATTGTTATTTAAATTTTCAATAGTATATTATTATCAGCTGTCAGATTTAAACTTTTAAAGACAATAAATAAGTTATTTTAAGTTCAAGTAAAGCAAATACTATGAATAAAAAACATTCACGAACATGTTAAATATTTTGATTTAAAATTCAACCTTTATTATTCATTAATTTTGAGCTATTCATATTGTGAACCCCATGATATGTCCACAGTTCCATGTAAATTACAATAACATGTTCTTATGTATTAATAATTCTCTGTCAATAAATTCAAATGTGATAATGGTTCAATTGCATGTATGAAAATGTTGATATAATAAATATGGAATGTTTTTTAGTTCTGTTGTTTTTCTTTCTTGCATTTGTTTTATCTTCTTTACTCTGAATTTCGTATATATCAATTAAATAAAAAGGTTATGCTATTTACTACTTTCAAATACGTTCAGCATAATATTTATTACAAACACTCGATAAATATTATACATAATTATTTTTTAATACTAAAATGAAATCAACAAAATGAAACGAATATTTTCAATCAATTCGAGTATCTAACTTTGAATAGTTTTTTGTTTATCGTAATAAAGAATACAACATTGACACAATTCCTATCATCAATGTCAGTCTGAATGACGACGTTTGAATCGCGCACCTGCTCACGTCTGCCCTTATCTGTCGTCTGCCGCTAGTAATAGGGATATGCTGTATTCGTCATGTTATTGTATCTACATTGATAAATGGTGGAATTCCATTATTAGAGGAAGGATACTGAAGTCCACTTGTGTTTTATTTCCATCGAATTACTTCCTGAATGCTTCCAAAGGGAAGTAATTTCAGTGAGACTTCCGTGTAAACGTCACATCCGGGATGATCCAGTTTTCTTTTGCCATCATTTCAATAAATTTCTTTATCAAAGGTATGATTTTGCCATATATAATCACCAAGCGCATTTTTTTTTAAAATATATAAATTATTTCTTGTTGAAAAGCGAATTTGATGTCGAATTAGACTTTGACGACTTGTTTACATACACTCCTAGTTTTTCTTCCACTGCAAAATATCTTGTGACGAACTGTTATCAGCGTACTTTGCAGCAATATCGTTAATGCAATATTTGCGTTTTAAGATATAAAAATCATATGTTGTTAAAATTGAAATTTTTTACTTTCGGTCAAATGTATTTTTGTTACCATTTGAAGCACTAGCTTCCAAAAAAGTCTCACAACGCTTCTAATTAGGGTAATCCGCAAGTTTGTTTTGAAATGTACCAATTTCTCGACATCTACTTAAAAATGCCTTGGTATTTGAAAACAAAATTGTTACAGCCTGAAAAAAAATAACAGTACCATCAAAACATAATTTTAAATCAAAGAATAAAGTATCAGACGTTTTATTACTGTGGTTTTAGAGAAAATCGCACTCGAAGCCGAGCTGTTAAAAGCATTTTTTATTATCTAAATAATACTTATTCTATTGACGTCCGAGTTCCAACGATGTTACATAATTAATTGTTGTGATTATTAGAGATGTCAAATTAAATTAAAACTGCAGGTAATTAATCAATGACATCTCTGCATTAGTAAAATGATTTTTTTATGTGGCGTTTGTAATTGAATTATTTCGTTTCAAAGTTTTTTATGTACATATTCCGATTTCAAATATTACGATTTTTTATTAAAAGTAGTATATTACACTTCCACTTACCGTTACCTTATTATTTTGGGGTGCAGAATGATGAAAAAAGATATGATAACATAGCCTAGTGTTTTCTCAAAAGGTGTGTGCAGTTTTGTTAAGAATTATTTTGTAGTTTTTGATAAATTCCAATTCCCGTGACGTTGTTGATTTTACGGCGCTTCTGCTGAAATTAATACAGATGACAGCAGGAGTTAGCCTCAAACATTCCAGCAAGCTAAAGGTTAAAAATCATCATTTTGTTTATCCTCATATGACATATGGTAGATTTTGATGAAATTCACACTTTCAATTGAAATTCACACTTTCAATTGAAATTTACACTTTCAATTGAAATTCACAGTTGACAAAATCTAGTAAACTTCTATTTAAAGGAGAGTTTGATATTTAAGTTTATTTACAAACTTTACAATACGTCATCACGAACAAGATCTGCAGTCATTTCCTTGAAAATGTTTAAACAGATTTAACAAAAGGTACAAGGGGATGTCAATAAGTTCATTGATGTGGAAATAAATTAAAACAGAAGCAATTGGTTGTGATATTGATTTTATTTTCAATATAATCTCCCTGGATCTCGATGCACTTTACCCATTAGTCTTTTAAACTGGTACCTCAGCCACGCCTCAGTAGCTAAATGTCAATTTTGAAGTGGAGCCTGTGCAATAAGACTATACTATTGTGCACTGGAGCGTTGTCATGACGAAGCAGTCAGTCAACATGCCGCGCCCCTTCTTCTTGATCGCTGCTCTAAATTGATTCAACAGGTCAGCATAGTTGGCTCCTGTTATTGTAGTTCTAGGGTGTTTATGGTCTATAAGTATCACGCCCCTTGAATCCCAGAAAGTGGTCGCCATGATCTTGCCAGCAGCTGAGCTCTGAACTTTTTGAGTGTAGGAGAGTGCTCATGCTTCCATTGCATGGCTTCTTGTTTGGTGTAAGAAACCTATTGATGAATTCACAATCCATCCCCTGTAACCAGACGGGCATGAAAGTTAACGGGATTAGCATTGTAGATGTCCAAGAGCTCAAGACTGGATTCAACTCTCTGGTGTCGATCTTTTGCATTTAAGTTTCGCGGCACCATCTTGCAGACACCTTAGAATTGCACATGTGCTCATGAATTATGTTTCAAACACTTCAATGAAAAATGCCACACTCTTATGATATCTCGTCAACCTTTATTCCACGATCGAACATAGAGAGGCTTCTTTCCCATACACATTGGTCAGACGTTTATGTCTTTAGATCGCATTCACCCCTTTTTAGTGAGAAACTTGATAACAGCACGATGCTCAGTTATGAACTTTCCACGCTTACAGGTGGGTACTTGAATTCAAAAGGCTGTAAATCACAATGTACATGATCGGGAAGGGTTCATTTTCATTTCAAAAACCTTTTAATTTCTATATCAGATTTCATTTCCTAGCTAATTTGGGTAAGTTTCAAGCTTAAGTCTGTATAAGGGAGACATCCGTTGTTAGGCTTTTTAGGAGCATGCAGAAATCATGCAGCAAGTGTAAACAGAATTAATGTGGGCTGATCTTAATTGTCTCAAATGATTTATTTAGCTATTTCTATATCTTCTACAGCAGTGGTTCTATTCTAAATGAATATGTTTGTCTATTAGGTCTAAATTAGAAATATATTGTTATTAAGCTTTTTTTTTATTAGTTTCCAATGGATTAACATGAGCCTTTCATGTTGACTTTCATTCCCATTGTTGACCCATTCCCTATTTTGATATTTTCACATTTTTATTTTTGCTAGGATTTACCTTTTTTATCTTTGCTAATTTTCATGGCTTTCGTTAAGAATTATTGACTGAACATTTGCACAAAGCAATTAACGTACACAAGGTTTCTTAAAGAAGAAAATGCTTGAACACAAATTGGAAGAATAATAAATATAGGTTCTTATATAAATTCAATCTTATATTCATTCTCAATTGATCCATTCGATTTCCCTAAAGTTATTGTTCATGTGTTCTTTTTTTAAATACGAACAATCTTTTGACCCTCTGAAATTTAAGAATGAAAGTTCTCAAGGTGATTTTATAGAAACAAGAGAATCTTCTTTATCCAACCTCATGTAAGCATCTCGATCGCCGATTGGTCAACATGAATTTGGATAACTACTGCTATCACCCTCATGAGCAGAGTGATAAATGTTTATACCTCTTCACGACTGAAGCGTGACATGTAAAATGCAAGGGTCTCTACATAATTATACATGAACATTTACATATGAAAAAGGTATCAGCACGCTGGGTCCCCAGAATCTTATCAAAAAGCCAAAGCATGCAATGGAATCACAGCACATCACCCACCCCTAAAAAGTTCATATCTTGTTCTCCAGTCGGAAGGTCATGACATCCGTTTTCTGGGACTCTCAGGGTGTAATAATGAGTGATTATTTAAAGAAAGGTTCTACAATAAATGGCACTTATTACGCAAATGAACTACGACAATTACGAGAAATATCAAAGAGAAACGATGGGGTAAACTGTGCAAAGGTGTGTGGCTGTTGCAGGATAATGCTCCAGTTCACATCGCCCAAATTGCAGTCAGTGCAGCACAGGACTGTGGGTTCAGGATTATCCCCGACCCTGCCTTTTCTCCAGACCTAGCCCCTCAGACTTCTTCCTCTTCCCTCGACTGAAAACAGAGCTCCGTGGCCAAAGGTTTGAGACTGACGATTACGTCATTGCTGCAGTAGATGAGTTTTTGGGGTCTCATGATAAGAAGTGGTTTTCAGAGTGGTTGCAGATGTTACAAAAACGCTGGAGCAAATGCATTTAGGTCAAGGGTTATTATGTCGAATACCCCTCGTATGTCACTGTCTGCGTTACACAATAAAGGTAATAACGAACAAATCGTATTTACATAAAGATTTCTTTTCTTGTAAGCAGTAGGAATGATTAAACGTAACAAAAATGCTGATTGTGTAAAGGATTACCATGAAGATATGTTTCTTATCAAATATTTTATTAGAATAGATCTTTACAACTGATGAAGGTGTAGCTTTTTTGTTTTGTAAATTTCAAATCCGAAACTTTTGTCATGTTCTAGAATTAGATCTCTACGTTTATGTAAAGGTTTATCTTGACATTGTCATAGATGTTTTAATACATTATTAATGTCATGGCCTTAGAAACCATTTGCAATTCATAGAAATATATTTGGCATGGTAACGTGTTTCAATTTCTTTATACCTGTTACTGCAATAGCTTTGAACATACGTTCTGAAAAATATTTAGCATTGCTTAAAAATATATCAATCAAACATGACATAATGTTTCCTAAAACATTAAAACAATATTCTGATAGGCAGGTGCTTGCGAAATCAAGATGATTTGTTCTGAAATTGAAATAAACTTATATGAATTTGAACTCTTTTTTCCGTTTTAGTTGGTGACGAAAGTTTATGTTATTGTTAATAGGAACAAATGACCAACACCAACAATATTAGAACCCATATATCAAAGACGAAAGTCATCAGAGAATGTCAGTCAAATCTTACATAAATAGTACATTGGGCTTTAGGAGACACTTGAGATAAAGATGTTTACCTAAAAGCTGATAAACCTAATTACATTTGGGAACACGTCTTTTTGTGAGAGTTTCAAATGGAAATGAATCAAGTTTTAGCGATCTGTAATGTTATTTGGACGCAAATAAAACACAATAAACTTTAAACAAATTTATCAATTGTGTCTGAATTGTGTCAAATTTTGGCGAGAAATATTATCTGAACACTTAAATCAAAAATATATCAGTACTCCTTTTTTAAGGAATCCAATTCTATCGCTTTAGAGAAATGAAGCGATACCGCCTTTAGAATAGAATTCAAAAGAATATTATGCACGAAGGGATGGATTCATCCTCTGAATGATTTTTTATCGGGTATGTCCCTCTGATAAAGCGTTCAGAATTATTATCTTTCATCTGAAGTGGTAAATTATAGAAATGATAGAATAACCCTCAAACTGTATAAACTAAAAAGAAGATTGTTATTAGGATTCCATCTCATACCACTGACGCAAATGCATCAAATTAGAATTAAAAATTTTTTAAATGAAGTCGGGAATGATTTCTTATGTTTGAATTCGTTTACAGGTAAGTTTAGCAACTTGAATTTCAGCAAATATAAAGTATCCGTAATGTACATGATGATTGAACCGCTATCAAAATTTTATTTTTCTTCTTGTTAACGTTCAATTAAAATGAGTTTGTTGATTGAATATCGTGACTACTCCGAAATAAAAGTGTAACATTGTGCTTGCCTATTAAGGTTCTAGTGCTAGTTTAATCTTAAAACATTGTTGGTTATGATTTATGAGAAGCAATAACGTCGTGATTTATGTTAAGGCAATTATTGAAAAAACATTTGTATAATAAACACGCAAGAACAGGAATCTTTTGACTGGAATTTATTCAAGCTTTTAATGAGAATGTTTAAATCTCATAAAATTGCAGTTTGTGTCGTCTTTATTAATTACTGTCGAAAGCTCAATTATTTTTATTTCACACCGAATTAACTTCATGCTATCACAAATGATCCTATAAATTGAAATTAGCAGAGCAACTGAAATGGTCAAAAGTACACGCAGGGTTAATTAAAACTTGTATATGAATTTAAAAATGACAGTGATGATTTGTTCGCATTATACACTTACTCACGTCAGTTGAAGTTTGTTGATTCACTTTGCTTTCGACAAAATATATATGTTTACT
This sequence comes from Phorcus lineatus, assembly GCA_921293015.1. Classification (NCBI taxonomy): domain Eukaryota; kingdom Metazoa; phylum Mollusca; class Gastropoda; order Trochida; family Trochidae; genus Phorcus; species Phorcus lineatus. The sequence continues at coordinate 60,451,963 of OV121081.1, forward strand.
ATCATTTTAAAGTGGACCTTGACAAAGAGTTCAATTATTAGGAAAATTCTGAAAATGTGTTCAGAAGAAAGTACATTCCTGAAAAGTTTTTATCAAAGTCACCTAATGTTGCCTTTACATCCTTAATGTCCTCTCAAAACGAAAATATTATTCTCCATTTATCATTATTTATCAAGCATAGTTTAAGACTTAGAGATGAACTGTTAAAAACTAGTAACTAAAACGGGATTTTCCAACTGTCATTTCTTGAATTGTATATTATCTATGTCTTCACTATTTGTATATGTACTTTTGTATGTGGGCCGGAGGCCTTAAATACAAAAAGACTCTTTGACTTTGACTTGACCATGAACTGACAATTTTGATTTTAAAACAACATCTTAACTTGTCATTTAACTTGTATAACATTTGGTTTAAAATGCGTTTAATATAACTGTATATATTTGGTCTATTGTTAAATACAACGTCATGTTCACAAAACTATGAGTATGAAAGGCATTTTGGAGAGTTTACTTTTATTCAATATTACTGCTTCTCAGTCAATCAGCACCGAGTCCTACGCTACGATAAAGTAAAATGCTCATTTAAAGCTAATGTAATTATCAACCAATTAAGAATTATTTTAATTTTGTAAAAGGAAACATTTTTCACATTCGAAACCTTTAGCACCCGCTGTTTAATAGCTCGGCACTAGTATTACGCCATACACAAATTTGATAAACATGATGATTAGATTTTTAAACAATAACATAAGTGTTTAGATAAAACACTTCTAATGAAAGTACTTGAAATGCTTCCATCAGTTATTGGTGAGAAACACACATTAAAAAATGGTTCATTGGTAAAAAGATTAAAATATCTGAAGCCACATCGGTTTGTGCACTGTGTGATGCTAAGTCTGCAAAAGTCTCTTTGGAAAAGGTTTTATTGCAAGCTTGCGTGAACTTGCAGTTGTAGTAAATTGTATACCTACATGAAATTTAAAATTTTATTTACACTCGTATTTTGAATTTCTATTTCCAAGTTTTAATTGTGTCAATTGATAACCTCCTGTTGTGTTATGGTTATGTGAGTCTATAACTTTTAAGTAAATAATTTTGTTGATTTCTTATCAATGACATACATCACTTACATTTCAGTAAAGGAGAGTACAGTAATGTGACAAATGTTCACTTACAGGTTATGAATTTCACTAAGTGATGGAGGAAAACAGAATCTAAAAAACAGCATATCTCAGAGATAGATGCTTAAAATTCAACGTAAAGAATACCGGATATTATAGTCTGCCATAAAAAAAATACCCAGCAAGTCGAGACTATCGTAAAACAACCCTGAACCAAGAAATATGTAATCATATATCCAGGGACCTGGGAGCCGGAGGTGACGAGAATATCAAAACCTTTCTACACCTTCATGTTTTCAAAAGGATATCATGTGGTTTGATTGTGCATCTAGCTTCTCTTTGTGTTGTTTGGAATCTATCGATCGCGGGGAGTGAGTTAAGGTCATGGATATAACATTTCAGATCGGAAAGGTTTACTGTTAGATCTGTTTTTAAACTGGAATCATGAATTTACGAGTTCGACCTGAGTATGTGTCTTTGCAACGGAAAATGAAGGGTGTCAAAGCTTCATTCAATCTACAGTGAACCAAGCAAGATCTGCAGCTTCCCCTTTAACAAATAACGCATTGATGAGAAAACTTGCTAATCTAAATTACATCTTTACAATAAGTCATTATATCTGGTATGATTTACGCGTAATTGGTTTCACTAGGCATGCAGAAGGAAGCACATGCATGATAAAATTACTGATAAAACCACAACTAATGTCTTCAAACGAAGTTCCTGTTGTATTATTAACTCATGTTGTCTTAAGAAGGAGTTTAGACGTGTATGAGCACTTACCATCAGTGGTAATGACAAAAATGATAATCTTAAAGGCTTACATGGATAATTTTGATTAGAATTTTAGGAGTGAAAAAAATAATTAAGCTTATGTTTATTGGAGGTTCAAACATGAACTTGAAAGAACAAAAGTATTGAATATCAAATCTGTGATCGTTACAGAATTTTCTAATTTCTAAATTCTTTAAGAGACAATGCAACAAACAGTATTTGATCGTTTATTTAAAAACAATTTATACATTTATAAACATTAAAGCAGAATAAACTTATGAACTGTAAGATCACTTCCCCATTCCATCGACCATCAAAAGAGTGCCATTAAATCAACCAAAACCATAACAAGTTTCAAAAATTACTGTTATTATACATATTTTTTTATATCACGTCCAAAATTAATAGGGATCGATGAACCTTTCCTTGTAATTTGAAAGTGACAAAGGTTCATACTAATAAAGTGTCTTGATTTTTTTGTCTTTATTACCGACAAATTTTCCTCAAAAAGGTAAAATGTTAAATGAAGATGTTAATGCTGATGAATGTCGCCGATACTCATAAAACCAAGAGTACGAATCGTATTCTAATCGATTAATAAGATTAGTTATAATCAATTATCAGAATACAGTTTACATTTTATTATCATTACCATTTATGGCTTGCTTTTGCGGTATTTATGCTCAAAATCAATAGCTGGACCATTATGCTGGAAATAAAAAGGCAATTCATTCACTTTATTTTCATTTTATGGTTTATAGAGTAGAAATACATAATCCCGCAGCGGACTCTAATAGAACAAGTACCGAATTTGTGTTATTCCAAGTATGACAATTACATATTGAGTAATACTGCTTTATCAACTGTTAGAAAAACAATGCAAAATATCAATTTTGTAGATTCCATAATCCGCAATGAAAACATTAAGACAGTCGAAGTTGGCTTAGATATATGAACAAATCTATTGTCAGTTGTACACGAAATGGGAGAAATATGGGTAGTTATGTGTGCAGCTTTTAGATTTACCTAACTCTGAAAAGAGAACAAAGAATGAAATATTGTTTATTAAAGCAATCATGTAACTTAACCGATTTAATAAACAATTATCAGCATTGTTATTGAATTAATCAGCGGAATTTCTCAACTTATTAGATCTTGCCAACAAATTTGAACAAGTTGTTTGAGAAACAAAGTAATAGTATTGGGGGAAATTGGCTTGGATAGATTAGATATTTTTTATCAGAATTAATTCCTTCTATATCAAAGGATATAAAACTAATCTCAAATTGGCGGCATTGTTATAAAAATCCGTCTAAAAGCAGCGTCAACGAAAGTACATATAGGGGGAATGTTTGCGAAATATTGAAGGCTTAAATCAGCCAGTGCTTTTTAATGGCGAGTTTTTTTTCTATGCGGAGAAGCTGATATTTGTTAACTTTAAGACAGTGATTTTTTTATAATGTTTTGCCCTTTCACATTCACAAAGATTTGATTAAAACTGTTTATCAAATCCCCTCCTCTGGAAAGTAAGTATGATTTAACCCTTCTCATGTATTCGTTTTGTATTTTGTTTTATTGATTTCAAACATATAAACATTTTATGGCTTTACTAGGTTAAGTAGACTATGGACGTTAGTCCACTGGACAGCATGAGATTGTTTGATATGCTGAACACTTTTACTCGACAATCTCGTTGAGGAGATTCAATCTGGTTAATGGATTAAGACACAGTCGCCGATGCATCGTTTAAGTCACAGCAACGATTATCAAGCTCCTTGAAGCTGGATTAAAGAGAGGATCTCTCTAATTCTACAAAACTAAATCGTGGAGTCAATAGCTTTCATGTGCAAAGGGATAGGATTTTGAGATTTATTAGAGGAAGTGATTTGAAGTGATTATTGAAGTATTCTTAGGTTGAGAAATCCGGTTTATGATTATAGTTATTAATGTAAACAAATATTTACATTAACGTGTAACATTTTCAGTGGGCTATGGAGCCTAATAACCTGTTATTAATCCTTTTGGTTGACTTGCTAACAGGTACATATAACATATAAAAAACGATAACTCACATCTATGCTTTTATTTTTCGGAATTTCTGTTTGAAGCGTCAACTGTCCTTTGCTCGTCAGTTTATATCAGAAGCAAATGGTCTTGCATATTCATACATTGTATCATGTAGTTATTCACGATTGTAGATACCAAATTAAGATAATATCCTATTTTGTATTCCTCTTCCCATACCATTCAGCTTGTAAACCGAAAGTCATTTCATCACTTTTACCAACAGGTAGTCTTATCGTTAAACGGATAGATGATAGCCAGATAGATGGATATACGAAAAGTCGTATCTTGCAATGCAAACATAAGGAAAATCATTTCTATAAATGCCCGATTTAACAAAAGCTGTTTCTATTGTACTAATTGGGCATCGTTGACAGAAGATTATTAACTATTTGAATCACAAATCAGTCAGGTTATGTACGGAGTTACTTAAAAATATGATTTCTTCCCTTTGGAATTTACGGATAACATAATTTGTGTCTTGACTTAATGAATGATAGGAAAGTGTTTCCTGATATCAAATGTATCCACACAAGTTGATTAAATAAAAATATTATTGTGTTTACATCTATCATTTTGTTATATTTGATATCAGAGGACACGATGGGGGATTTTTTCATCATCCAAAATCATTATTCAACAGTTTTCGGCAACAGAATGAAGCTTTAACCATAAAAATGCCATTGTCATCTCGAATAATGAGGTCATAAGATTGTGACATCATCAGCATTATGACGTCACTGCATTGATATATACTAACAATGATACGTCATAGCACTGTTATCAGTGTCCGCAGTGAAGTCTCTTCAACCTTGCTCCGTTTTGATTTAGATTTACCCATACATTATTCCTATTTAAATAACCATGTAAACGGCTGACTTGGTTCATGATTCTTCACATCATTGTATTTATTTTACTGTACTGTAATTATAATATCTCTCATAGTCCTAGATAGATGTACGGATTTAAAAAAAAATGTGCATATGTATTAGCCGATCATGAAATGGTGTATTTTGTTATTTTTGGGATTTCCGAAATTATGTTTTGGCTGGACGATAGTTTTATTTGACTCTGTACATATGAAAGTTTCTGTAGAAGAACTCAAAATGACTATAACACTTTATTTTACAGACACGTCGCATGAATGTTACCCATCTATTAAAGTGGTGCCGTTTTTACCTTTTAGAATGTTGAAAGAGAGTTTGGCTTAATGCACCTTTTGTCCCTGAATCTCGCCTTTAATTCGTTTGTTTTTTTGAAGTATTTATTACGATTTGATTAAGAGCTGTGAAATACGTCATCTTCTGCTAGTTGTTTGATTTTATATATCTTTGTATTTCTGAAGAGATGAGACGTTGATCATCTGTCTGGAAAGTTTCAAAGAATGATGAGCCGGGAATGAATCCTTTCGAGCAACAAAGATTTTGGTTGTAATAAATGAACTTTCCAAACTCTAGGCAATCAATCCAAAGCCAACACAATAAGTAAGCAGTATTGAGTAAGCTTTTCCTTGAAACCTTCAAACCGTACAAATATAAATGATACCTTTGGGGAAAACATGATAGTTCACAAAGTTCATTTCTCCTGGATGTTGAGTCCTATGGGATCTGATGAAAGAAGCTTTCAGACTAAAAAGTGCCCTCTTATTTTAACTACCATTTTGTCGCCGTAAGATATTTGCATTGTGTTTTTCATTCGTTACAAATTGGTTTTGTATTTCTTCTTTTCCTTATGTAGCACGCTGATTCAATAAGTCTAGGATCGACGACTGATGGTTTAACGTAATCAAAATAGATACTTTATTATTTCTATCTATTACTTCTTTGTAGCAATACTTAAATGTTAAAAGAAACTTGTTCTCTCTTAATAAAAAAAAGCATTTTTATTGTGTCGATTGAAATATCCTTGTCAACAGTTGCATAGCTAACCACCAAGAATAAAGTTGACTAATTTTGCCCTCTTTACAGTCAGCCACAAGCTGTTTTCATACGAAAAAACTTTAATCAATTTGTCCGAATGTTCTTTGAATATATACCCAAGTGGTACTTCCTATAACACCTATCATTGATTTAATTATATAACGATGGGTCTTACCGCGTTTAAAATTATTTTATCAAATTATAACAGAATACAATATAGGGAAAGTTGAACTTATATCTACACTTCTGCAAGTCTTGTGAAAAGTTTCAGCTTTTGCATGCAGCATAAAACCTAAGATTCTGACTGTGCTCATTGTCGCCAAATGGTCTCGAAGCAGTCACTTGTTAAAGAGCCAATCCGTGATTTTCATAACATATTATTTACCTTTGATACGAACCTACATCTCATATGTGGCGATATGAAATCAAAACATCTTAAGTTATCATGTCCAAAAGACATACATATGACAAATACTGGTTTTCCATGAAAATCTAAAAACAGACTTATAGATGCACAGAGGTGTAGATATCACGTCCAATATACATGGATACTAGTTATATAACCTAACAAACGCTATCAACTCCTAACTGCCCTCCTGGCTGTTTTAGATAAGTATCCAAAATTACGTTTGACTATATGACGCGCGTCACTGTCCGGTTTTCGATCATAATTGTGACGTTCTACATTAATATTGTCACTGTAAAAAACCAATAAGCTTTAAAATGTGTCTTTTTGGTAACAGTCGATACTTCGCGATCAAATGACACCATTGATTAAGTTTGTGATATATGACTCCAATAACTCACGGATGGGCTCTTTAAGCACTGTCTGTAATCTCCAAGGCTAAGACACAACTACATGTAAATACTCTGCACACTGCAATTAACTGAACAGAATTGCACTTCAACGGCACCATTCGTCTAAAATTTACTTTATAGGTGATTGTTAACATATGCTAACGAATAACAGGCAAATGGAGGTCGCAATGACATTAAATAATCAATCTTTGTTCTGTATAAAACATTGTTTTGGTTAAACCTGATCGGTGCATATGGTTTCATGAAACCACGTATGATAAATAAACATAGGATTGAATTTAAAATTGTGAATATTTATCATTGTAATTTATTAAGTCTAAAGTTCGAGGTTGAATATTCACCCGCAATTCCGTTTCTTTACAGGCTAATTAAAACAGTTAATAAATCGTATAAATATAAGTTGGTAAGAAATAGGATACATAACTCATAACGCTTCAAATCACGTTTTTATGTAAGAATGGATGATTTTTGTCCTAGACGGAGTTTTGGTATTGAGATTAAATCGTGGGAAGTAGATTGTGTTAATTACTTGTCTCACTGACTGATCTAAATATTATAGAAATCGAACAGATTGAAACCTTTTGTAGCACATACAAAGACATAAGTGCTTCATAATATTAATTTATGATATATGTATGAAATGTAACTAACGAATTGCATGATCTTCTTGTGCGATTCTTTCATTATGAAACATGATTTATGCTCTATGATGCTGTAGAAGCAGTTCATGTAAACAGCACTCTAAAAAAATTCGATAATGATTCTTTTCATTTTCATCTTAAGAATATAATTTTAAAGAAAACCTTCGTCAGTAATGTTTTATGAGTACTTAAGCAGCGTTATAAAGAAAATTAAATTCATGAACATTGTTGTACATCTCGAGTCCGGGTTGATAACAAGGAGACATATTCATCTACGACCCTCGTAAGTCAATATAACTTTGACGTTCAAAAACTCATTGTTCATGAAAAGTTCATTAAATTTGGTTATGAAACTGGAAAACATTGTGTTTCAAAATGCATTTTGTAGATCGTAAACACTGCTTAGGACGTCGAGTCCAAGTAAATCATGTCAATCATGAATGTAAGTCATGCTCATGCACATATGTTCCAGGATGCAAAAGAAGGTAAAATCAAAACTGTTCGATTGCTCGAGAGGCAAACAGAGATCATTTAATTTTGACAAGTTGCCAACTGGCAGGATCAACTTACGATGTTGTGATTGTTGAGCTCATATCGTGTATTTTTAATAGCTTTTATTTATCACACTGAAAGACAAAGAATGAACAGAACTGTTTCACTGTTTCTGGTTTCTAGGAATATTAATTTATTTGACAAGCGTAATGATATAAAACAAACACTCCAGAGAAACATCATGAGTTTTTTATTAAAAAGATAAATTGTCATGTTTTGATTAAAGTTTTAGGCATACAAAACAAGGCAATAATACATATAATGCTGTATTGATTCACGTTTCATCCATAGTATTGGAACACAATTTAAGGATCTAAGTGGATACATATTGCCAATAATGAGACACAAGTATCTCTTCTTTAACCTCACTGTACCAGTTTGTTCTCAGGTTTTAAGAGCCTCGCCCACACGGTTTTAAGATATTCAAATAACTGATTCAGCAAATCAAATTAAGTAAACACTGTAAATTATTCAGGCAAGGTGCGGGAAAGTCGCTGGATCAACACTCTGTTTCAGAAGAAGATCAAAGAATCTAGAGCGATCTGTAATTGAATTTTCCTGCAAAGACCTAACCTGGCGATGTGTTAAAGCATTGCGCTTGAAGTAGAGGATATCCTTGGCACGATCAATGAAAGGTCAACAATCTGTATCGAGATTAATCGGTGTTTTATTTGATAATGTAATGACAAGGCTGGTAACATTTTTATATTCAATGTGTATTTGAATAAACTACAACAAAATCACCGTGATAACACATGACAATTGCAAGATTGACGAAGAGATATGGATGAAAAGAATAAGATAAAAGTTTGAGTTCGAGCTGTCCTTTTACAACTTCAATGATGGGATTTGTATGTATTTTCGATAAACCTACTTACCTATAGAACCTACCTATTAAAGCATATTACACTTGATTTAGAAGGTAAGGACATTTGCGATGATTCGTATTGTAGTAATGTGTTTGATTGATTTTTAGAGTAATTATCTTAATTGGCATCGAATGTTTTATCAACTGTATAACGTATTCAAAGTTAATATAATCATCCTCTAAATATTTGGGTGACATGGTTTACTAAACATGTGAAAAAACATCTCAGGGATTAACAACTAGTGGTAAAAATGGAAAGCACTTTATAGAGAAAAGAGCTTTCCAAATTCATAAAAGGATCATTTAAAGCTGCGATGGAAAAGATGACAATAACTCAAAATTTATACTCTTGTGAAAACTATTATGTCTCTTATAATTAATAGAAAATGTAGGTAAATGTAATATTTGAAATATGAACATGTAGGAAGGTTATTTCCGTTGCAAGGACTTCATGGACCCGTACTTTTCTTTTTAAAAATTCATTCCATATCACAGAGACAGGCCCCTTTAGTTGAACTCGCCCCTCAGTATTAAAGTTAGCGGTTCAATGATATAAATAAATCATTAAGATAGGATAAACCCGATTTAGAGTGTATTAACGAACGAATATTCAGCAGAAAGTTGTTATAAATGAAAATATAGAATCGTGGATCAAGATATGCATCTTCAAATACTGTATGTATTGTATTGTATATGTAATGACAATATTCAAAAGCATGCCGATCATGTGACAATAATACAAAGAAATTACTCCTACCAGATTGATGAATAATACATAAGCGCAGTTATGAAATATATTTCATTCGTATTTAAGTTTTATCAACATACCAAATTCGATTATCACTGTTTCTCTTTTTATGTAGTGTAAATTCAGTAATATTCGTTTATATTCGTTTATTCGATATACCATTACGTGCAGAGAGAATAGCATTACTATATGAAGTCGTATCCTTGGTAATTACGATGTGAGAGACTTGACATTTTATTTCATTTTAAGCCTTCAATTAAATTACTAGTCTCAAGTTGTTGAAAACGGGCACATTCAATTGGCTCTCAATAATGTCTCTCAGACATTTTATGTCCTGTAATGCATTCTTGATTAATCTGAAAATACAAACATTAAGTTCTTTAAAAATCAATTTGATAAATCGATTTGTAATAATTCTGTTTCCAAGCTTTTGTTATGTTTTATATATGCTACAAATATCAAAAACATTAGTAACTACTTTTTTATCAACTCTCTCAGTTGGTTAATCAAAGTTAGAGTTATCACATTTATTATTTATTTGTATCATCTTGCTCATCTTTTTCAATAATATATTTCAGTTGAGATATAATGTTTGTCAGTGTTGCTTTTTTCATTTGTACTAGCATTATTATCAAATTATTTTTGCAAGGTAATTCTAATAATACGTTCTACTTAAGAAATTTAATCAAATTATTCAATATTACTCTGATGTTTGAAGTTTCATTTCAACGCAAGTCACTCATGATAACCGCCAGTGATTTAGTATCAATTAATATTCGGATGCATCATCTAACGAATAACATATTATCTTTTATTGCGATTCTTTCATTATGAAACATGTTATAGTGGCATTTATGTAAAGAGCGCTCTCGAAAAGTTAATCTACCATGAATGCAAGCTCGTTATTGCTTCCTGGGAAAAAACAAATAAGTGAAAATCTATAATATTTCTTTTGTAAAAAATGCAAAGAAACATCCAAAGAAATTTTCATCAGCGATCTAAATTATGAAAACGTGTCTTCAATAATTTGCTGTGATTATTCATGCATTCAGCGATGTAATGAAGATGAATACAGCCGTGAATTATTATCGTAATCGTTCTTGCAGTCTGGGATGTCAATAAGGTTACTCATTCATTTATGATCCTCATTTAGAGACAGTAGCACTCAGTTTTCTCAATCATTTATTTCTTCGAATTGTTACCAATAAACATTAATGTCAAATGTATCATCTTGAGAGGGACAAAACATCTCATTACTCAACCCGATCATCTTTTGTAGTAGAGATAATAATCAAGTATCATGGGAAAAACCACTCATAAGTGAACGACTTTTAATCAGGTGTGGTACGTATTTTACGACGTAAGATGTAATACAGAGGCAAATTATAATAAAATGCGGTGTATTGTAATAAGGGGTGCTGTACAATGATCAGATCAAAGATGCGGCAAAAGTAATAACATTTATGAAAATGTTCATCTTGATATTCGTATGTATGTATTCATATCGTGTAGGATGCTTTTACTTAGTAGGAGTAGCATTTACTTACAAAGACAAACTAGTTATTTCGATCCCAGGCATAATTCCACGTTCATCCTTGCATGAAAGTTATCGGGATCAGTATTGTAGATGTGGACTCGATTCAACTCTCTGGTGTCGATCTTGTGCCTTTAAGTTTCGTGGAACTCATCTTGGATATGTGCAAGTGCTCTTAAATATAGGTTGATGCAAACAATTCCATGAGAAATGCCACACTATGTCCTCATTGAGTACGATTGACGCTGTAAATATACACGTTTAATTTTAGGTGCTAAAACGACACATTGTTACATTCCAATCTTCCCAATCATTGTTTCAAAATGTCGCACAAGTTTACATGAATAACCGTATTCTTAAAACATTCTTGAATATGTAAATTTTAAAATGATGCAAGTTTTGAAAGAATTCGACCTTGACTGGTATACACAGATTTTTACCTAAAATGCAATTAATATATGTAATTGATGAACATTGTTTTTTTTCTGTCCAGACATCCTACATCCTATTTTATGTAATCAGTCACGGGAGCTAACATGTAGTTGAGGTGTCGTTTGATAGTGCCAACAACTTATCATATAAATACCACGAGCTTTCAATTAGTTTTTTGTATTGTGTTTGATGGGGAAAATTATACATTGAATTAAAAAGTGGGAGATTATGCTGATTGCTCGTTTTATCATGTTTAACATATATTCGATAAACCCTTTAATGGAATGGTTTACTTGATAACATGCAAATGAAAGTAAGATGAAAAATTAAATCGATTTAGTAATGTCTTTAAATAAATAATAAATTTTATGTAAATAAATTAAAAATTCTGATCTGAGATATGTTTCCCTTTCAATATTTTTTGAGTGAAATATTTCATTATATAAATAGGCTAATAACTTTTTCATCGTGTCATATGATTGTAATGCATGCATTTCAGGAACTCTTAGATTTTATTGCATGTAGCCTCACTTAACATACACATTTCCTACAATTTCAATTAAGGTAAGAAACTTAAAACCAAATTTTAAGTATTATGTTTTCTGATTAGTTTTGAGAGCAATTATCGTAATTGGTATCAGGTGTTTTTTTAACCTTCAGGAGTGTCAAACGTTGACGGTTATCAGATGAATATTCTAGTGACATGATTCTCATGAAATAGAATTGCAGTGATTTATCATTGGTAAAAAAATGAAACTAACGTATCTGTGAAATTAAAGGTGATATCATGAACGACTTGTAAGATGTCTTCATGCTAATTCAGCGTTTATGAATCCGCTCTCACTCCTTCCTAATACCCTGATCTCTTTCAAGCCAAAACCCTCGTATCGCTAGCTATTTAACCAGCCTATGAGACGACTCGCATACAGCAACAGCGACACAAACCAGATGGAAAAATCCGTTGAATTCAAGCTTGTAGCTTCAAGCTCCTTTATTAATAACATTCAATTGGCTGAAAAATAACAGGTAAGAATAGTCACGAATATCAAGCCGCCAGTCATGAGAGGGATTCAGCCCGAAACAGATCAGGGTATGAGGAAGGAGCGAGAGCGGACTCATAAACCCTGGTTTAGCAGCATGGTAAGATGTTTTCTGAATAGATAATCCTTTCAAATCCAAAAATGTTTTGGCCCTCTTTACTGGCAGTGAGTCGTTTTTTAACTTATGTGATTCAGTTCGATTCATTCGAGCATCTATAATAAGAGATACGAGTTGATGTGTGATATCAGTTCATGGAAGCAATCTTAAACCAGGTTTTAGGAGATGCTATGGGGAGGATCTACGTTCCAATCGACGTACCTTTTTGGACGTGTAGGCTACTTTTCGTTAAGTTAAGATTCCAGTTCCAGATATAATATTTGTAGTGGAAGGACGACAATGATATATGGATATACAACTTCTTTATTACACAGTGGCGACGTTTCGGTATAGATCCTGTGTGAAAATAAAGGTGTGAAAATCACTCTTTACGACTAGTGCAAAAGAGGCAGGCAAAGAGCAGAATATTGACTATTGATATTAATGAATGCGATTAGTGCAATGATAACATTGAACAGGTTTGCGGGCCAAAAAAAAATGTTTATGCATTAACAAATTGTTGTAGTTTGCTATCTCCCTGCAATAATACTGATTTGATGTTCGAAGGGCGATGGGTGACCCTTCGATTCCGATCGTACGTATAACATTGTAATCGAGTAACAAACTCGCTTCCTATCTTGCCAAGTTTTTGGGATCTATAGGACCCGAGCTCTAAGGGTCGACCATACTTATATGATTATTTACTTTATTATGTACAAATAATAGGAAAAAGAAGTATTTTTACTAAATAATACCAAATCAACCAAATTTATTGAGTGAATAAGATTATTTTTCAATTACACTTTATCGATAAGATTTTTCAAAAAATATTCCTGAAAAGATTGGACTTCAAAGACACCTACCCTCAAATTTCTTCTTTTTGTAATTTCATGGTCGCGATCATTTAAAAATATTTTCTTCCAAAATATTGTGTATAAGTTTAAGTAATTTTGAGTGTAATCAGTGTAATCAGTGGTAGTTAGTGAATTTTGACTTTAAGTCGTATGAGTGAAAAAGCAAGGCAAAAATGGCAAGGTTGGTATTTATTAGGTTGTAACTTTAAAAGTGTCTTTCCTTTGCGAATGAAGTTGAATCGTTGAAAGAAAGAGAGGAAGATGTATTGATGATGCTCTTTAATCACAAAGTGGTACATACCATATACACTATTCGTGTTACACAGCATCAGTTGGCATTCAAATGACACAGGATGCCTGTATGAATAAAAATGGACATTTTGAAATGGGAATGAACCCGTATCCCTTGTTTGCCTTAACCCTTTTAAGCATAGAATCCTGAACTGAATCAGTAACCCCATTGCAAGTTGAAGAACACATCTAATGTGTCACAACAATCTTCAGATTAATAAATGTGCATCCTAACGAGTTCGATATTCAAGGTTCGTATGAAAGGGTTATGATTACGAGAAGGATATTTATACTTATAACACGCACATTTTCAACTGCTAAGCAATACATATTATTACCCTGATTAAACGCTACACGAAGTCATGTGCACCTGTTATTTCAGATATAGAGAATACTAAACGACGTCCCGTTTAATAACATATTTATGAAACGAGTGTGTGGTTTGGTATTTAGCGAGCGAAAGCGAGTTAGATACCGATACTATTCACGAGTTTCATAAAAATGTAAATATACGGGACTGAGTTTAGTATTTAATTTATTACTCGCTGAATTATATTTTTTTAAAACAATGTCGCTGCGCCGCTAACATTGTGACGTAATGCTTAACGATTGTGACGTCATGTGACGTCAATCAACACGCGAAGTTATTACACATTGTGTAATAACTTTGTAGGTTTATTAAACGGCGGTATCCTCAACGGGAGAGTAATAAAACCATTTATGCAGCTGTGTAGACTGAACATAATGTGGGGAAAGTGCCTTGCTAAGGGACACAACAATATATGAGAGCCAGGTCAAAGCGTTTTGTTCTTTACACTTTTGGGACTCGAACCCGGGCCCTGAATTAGTGTGTGAGGCTAACCACTACACGACTGTGTTACACAATTTCCTTCTCGGTTCTATCTTTAACCGTAATTCCGTCCACAATCCGATGAAGAACCAGATCCAGATAGGCAATGCAATCATTGATAACGCAGACACGTCAAGTTATTACAGTTAAGTGTATCCATTAAAATGTATTTCAGAGAGCATTTTCCGGGTAAGCAAAAGCAAATCGGCATGTTGGTCAAATAACACTTACATCAGATACATTTTACTGCTTTGATTAAATTATGCATGAAACGCTTTTAAACTTTCAAAATACACGTCACGTACAAACTCCATGAACACTACAGACACTGTACATATACACACTAACATACACGAGACAGAATATACTACATTGACACTGTAAAGATAAATACTGATACAGGATGAGACAACACACACGCCATACACACTTTAAATTACAGGCCTATTTAGGACACTTAACACACTGCAATACCAAAATTATACACATGTTACACACTATACACACACTATAACACTACTGAAGTCATCCGCATACCCTCCACGCAAATACTTCACATACAAGACAAATACAATATACAGATAAAGCACAACACAACATAATTCTGTCCCATAATGACACCAACAAAAGACAACACGCTTTCACATATTAAACAAAGTCCCGGTTATGTAACACTACACATTACAGACACCTTCTTGATACATCCTTTTTCCTTATGTCAGATATTTCGGAACCATTTGTCGACCGTTTGCCACTGTATATTGTTATACAGCTACTAAGGGTCTACCTGTGTTAATGTCGTCATCATATGGCCTTCTCCTATAGTGCTACTTTGTGTGCTTGCTTTTGGTACATTATCATGAGGATTGACAGCCGATTGAGTTGCCAATAGAGCCGTAGCATTGAGAGTCTCCACCCCAAGTACTTCAGTTGTACCTGATTTCTGTATCTGATTGTTTCGTCTGATCCTCCTGTAATACGATCTACAGAAGAGCTTCAGGAAAGCCTCTCTGAAAGGCATATAATTTAGCGAGTAAATGAGAACGTTCCAGATGCCGTTTGAAAGTAGAGCAATTGTTGCAAATTTGGTGAAAATGTCATCGATCAAAGCGTTCTCAAAGTCTACATTTAAGACTACCCGTAAACCAACGGGGAGGTAACTCAAGCAAAACACCCCTGCACTGAGAACACATATCAAAGAACGCTTCATCACGTTTCGTGACATAGGCACAACTAGTTCTGAACGTACTTTTCTTCTTCTTCTACAAGTTACTGTGAGTATGTAGCAAGAGAAGATAACTATCAATGCAAAGGAAACAGCAACAGCACCTGAAGAAGCAATTGTTCCTAGATAGGTGTTGAAAACTGGTTTGCATAATGCATTTGTTTGGTCATAAATAAAATCTTCAGATGGGAGGAAAATCAGAAGCGTTCGGATAAATGATAGCATGTAAACACACAAAAACACAAGTGCATACTTCCGTTTTGTTGCGTGCTTTCGATGGAAAAAGGGCCATTTGAGAGAAATAAATCGATCTGCTAAAATGGTGACAGTGTTGAAGATTGCAACTCCGGTCACAAATGACCTAAGGAAAACTAACCAACTTATCATTGACTCAGCGTATGCAAAACGATTCAAGAATGCTGATGGTGTAGTTGACACGAGGAAAATCATGCCGAAAATCAAATCCCAAAACGCCATGTGAGCAATCACAGTTAGAGAAGATACATTAGGGTTGTCACTTTTCAGAATGACAAAAACAACAATGCAATTACAGAGAACCGCAAGGATACTGACGACAAGTAAAACAGTTCCATAAATGGCGCTTCCTGCAGAAGCGGTACCAGTCATGTCTGAAGAGTTGTCCGAGGCAATGGCAGAACTAAAGGTGATAATTAGTCCACCTGAAAGGTGACTGCGGAGTATTGGCTCGTCATTCCTTTGTGTGATTTTTTTGTCAGTACTTTCTTTGTTGAAGACTCCTCGTTAACTATGATGAATTAGAATTGACCTATGTTTTTTGACTTGGCAGTTTCCTGTCTGGTAAGGTTGTTTTAAAGTAACAGGATTCGCGGAATTTAAATTCAACGATAGAAATATGCTCCAAGTTACTTGCTTTTCAGCTCTTATTACTGTCAGGAATGATACCAAAGTTCCTTAATTGATTTTCTTACAGGATATTCATTATGTTCATTTTGCGTTAAGATATTATGTCCCCAGCTCACAGTCTGTCGTCATAGGTATTCCTCAGTTCAGTCTTTATGACGAAATTATGCCTTTAATCACATTCGGTCAAGAATCTATTATACAGTTCTCTTTCTGTCACAATTCCTTAGTTAGTTATTGATAAAATGTATGTAGCTATAAGTTTACTTTATCTTTGTTCTCACCTTTATACCTATCGCACAATTCGCCTTCTGTCACATTACATTTCTTCTGTAGTGAACATTCCATTTCTCATTTCCCTTGCTATCAAAATTCGCTTTCCTTTGATAAGATAGTCATTCATCAGATTCACTTTCTGTCAGTTCACCCTCCAGCACAAACAGAGTAAACAGTTCTCCGCCCTGTAAGTAAATGTCCTCAATAACTTTCTGTCCAGATGTATAGTTTTCATTTCACTCTCTGTTTCCTCACTTGTTTCAGTCTTAACGCATTCATGAATTCAACATTTATTTGCCATTCGTTTCTGTCAAGATGTGTTTTCTTCAGTTCACTATCTGAAAAGAATTAAATTATAAAAACAAAAGGAACGAAATATTAACATAAGTAAAATATATATATACTTACTACTGTGACTACATGACGCATTTTTCGCAAACTTCGCGCGTGAAATATTGAACATGGAAATAAAAGAAAGAGATGCGATGTTCTAAAGTATAAGTGATCCTAATTACACATTTCTTTACCTCCTGCCCGTACCCAAAGAATTATGTGTATGAATGTGAATTGTCCAGCAAACGAGACAACATAAAGAGAACATGTTAACAAACGGAGGAAACTTTGATAAATACCTACAAATACAGTAGATAAAACGATTTATTACTCTCGTTGGAGATACTACAATTGTGAAACAATGACATGTTATTCAACACTGTTGTGAAACATTGCACGTGAAACTATTTTCCTGTAGTTACATGACAAGTTATCACGTGACGATGTAAATCAAAATGGCGACTGTCAAAAATATTGTTCTCTCAACTTTGATAAAATACGAGATAAAAGTACAATTCTTTTTAAAACATGTTTCATTGAATAATAATAAAGCATAAATAATTACTCTCAGTTGTCCGAGAAAAAGCATAGAGATATCAGCACTTATTATTATTCAACGTCCATCTTCTTCAAATGTAAACATGACCTCCGAATCCGGTTCAAGCGGGCTTTCGTCAGTAGATCAGGCAAGGTCATCACTGCCGATTTCGGTCGATTCTAAAAATGTCAGCGTCAGTGCTTCCGAATTTCGATCCATCAACTCAATCTTCGGTGGTTCCGTTAGCAACTGTGTCATCAATGTTAACTTCATCGGCAACAACAAGGACAGTGTTCCTCCCAGTGACACTAACTCAAACTAAATGAATTGCGCTTCAAAACTCACATTCCAATGACGTCACGATCACAATTCATTCACACAACTCAGTAACGTTCATTCAAGTAATTCAGTGACTGATGTTATGTTTTGTTAACTCGCCAATTTTTGTTCGTAGTGACCAAAACACGAATGAGTGCCTTCCATTTGTATTGTTCAAAATTAAAGCTGTTATAAACGGACTTACTCTTGACCTGTTTCTCTAATGCAGTCTAATGACGTTATGCGTCGATTGTAAGAATTGCATTCCTACGCACAACTACGAGAATATTGAGAGTAAACATGATTTTCATTTTATATTTTTAATTTAAAGAGTGTAATAAATAAAATACTAAACTTCGTCCAGTTTTGAAACTCGTGGATAGTATTGGTATTTAACTCGCTTTTGCTCGTTAAATACGAATACCATCCACTCGTTTAATAAATATGTTATTAAACTGAACGTCGTTTAGTACTCTCTATATTAACAGATCTTTTGCAAAACTTATCAACCGTCTCCTTACCCATATACCGACATCACAAAACGAGATTAACTGAGAGCAAAGAGACAAATGAAGAAATCTTTACAGAAAGATCTTCTCCGTAGCAATACACTTTTTACGCCTCTTTTACTATGGAAACATATCTGTTTCTCCAAAATACAAAAAAATATTAATCATTTTTTTCTGTTTTTTTTTTTTTTTTTATAAAAGAACCTGCTTAATTTATAAGAAAATATTAGCCTATTTTCTATAAAGACCGAACCCGTAATTTATAACTATGTCAAGAGTTACTATTGCATTTGAAGGCACTGGCGCACTTCAATATTTCGTACATATGAAGAGTGTACAGCTGATGCATATCCATCGATATCGCTAACGGTCAACACTCAGGAAATGTACCATTTAAGTTATTCACTTATCATAAGCTGAAGTCATTGCATATGTCTTTATTTGAAACAAAATAACCAATTTGAACGCGTAAACGCGTGCTGTACTACCTGTTATATTATTTCTAAAAAACAAAATTTATGCAAGAACTTGGGGTGGCATGTAAATCACGTTTAAGAAGATTCAAGTCTATTTTCTACTTTCAGCTCCTTTGAATTCCAGGTTAATTTCAATTCCAATATCATTGTAAAGGAATTTTTTTTAGAAACAAGATATACTATTTAAGAAAGGGCGTAAGACTGTCCTTAAACATATTAGCATTAGTACAGAAGATTTCTGCACAAGTCTTTACTTCTTGATAGAATACCACAACTAAAATATTTTACACCAAAATACGAGGGTGAAATAAAATTCGTAGAATGACAAAAACTAATTCTATAAGATCAAAGTATCACTTTTTGCATTTTATTTTTCAACATAGTCTCCACTGACATAAATACTTTTGGACAATCGATTTTCCAGCTTCATTATATCATTCTAGAATGACAAGGTCATCCTGGGTCATTAAGGGAAGAGCAAGCAGTTCGATGATGCCAAATCTTGGGAGTAGGGTAGATGTGGAAGAATTTCAAAGCCAAAGTGGCGTGTGGACGGGAGCATTGTCCTGAAGAAACAACACTCCTCAACTGAGCGTCCCTTGCCGGTTGGCCTTGTTGGCTGCGCTTAAACGCCTCAATTCAAAAGCAAAATATGCTCCGTGTATAGTTTATAGCGCTTCTCTCAGTAATCTATCATGATGATACCCTGGCTATACCAACAATCTCGAGACCATCTTGAACTTGCATGACCCTTTTTGGGGGTGGAGAATTCTTTTTCTTGTCCATCTTGCGAAAAGCTTATGAGGTACATCTGTCACTAATGCGTACACCGACCCAAAATTAATGCCCAGTGTCTCAACAACCTGTGTCTGTCTGGCAGCACATTGTTGTGAATAGCAATAACGTGAACATCTCTGGTGCAACCTGGTTCCCTGGCCTCGTTCCGCTTGCGCTAAAGAGAGGCCCCGGCACCAATGACACAATGGCGGCGACCACTGGAGCAAAACAAGATGGCGGACGACATAGGTTTATCACTGAAATTTCTTCGTTTTGGTATTTCCAGGGGACGTCATGAAACGTCATTGATATCCAGAATATATATCGACATTATATGTCGATCGCCGGTCACTATGAATTTTTAGAACAAAGGGATCATTTGAATTTGAATTTTTAACTTGACGAGGCGGACTGCAAAATGTAAACAAACACAGACACGGTCAGTGCGGTAGTTAGAGGGGTGCTACCATCGGAGACAGTCACATTTCCTTCCGATAATTGGTATTTTTCTTCTTATGGAACCTCAATTTTACATTCCCTCGCCTTGGCACAATTGTTTACGGTCAGATTATTGCTCTAGCCTCCGTTGAAAGTTGGGCTAAAATGAACGCTTCCTTTCAATCGTTATAGACATGTTTCCATGGTTTTTCGATTAAAACCCCTTCTTATGCCGAATTTAATGTAAAGAGTCTTTAAAACTAATGTAAAATACATACTTAATCGCGGCAGGAAAATTCAAAATATAGATTCAGCGAAAAACGTATGCAGACATAAGTAAATCAACACGTTTCAGTTAATGTGCAAAAGGACTTCCCTATTTTCGTGGGTCATTATATTCGTGTATATTTTCATCAACAAAAGTACAAAATATTCAATTTTTATTTTTGTAAATAACTGCACACATAGAATTTAATTTTCACATATCTTTTTAAACTATCCGGACAGAATATAAAATTAGAAATAATTCTAATGATTGTTCACAGTACCTAAAGCTCCTAACCTATGGCAGTGAATTTACACTTATGCTTGCAGAATCATTAGAAAATCATTTCTGGAGAGATACTATGAACGCTTTTGCTAAATACAGCTATAAAACTAAACCAATTACTTATGACGACTTCATTAGAGAACCACTCCTGTATAATAAATACATATAGTTAATGATAACAAGCTTTTAAAAAGCCGAAAATTCTATGAGCATGACATTACCAGTATTTCCTGCTTGCTGATTGATAATGGAGATTTTATGTCTCTTGACAAATTTTGTCATGTTTATTTCCAAGTGAATTTTCTTGAATTTCATGGAATTTAAAAGCAATTGAAAAATATATATCTTAAGTTACTTGATATTATAAAACCCACAGAGGTGTTGCTAGATGTCTAAGCATTAGAAATCTTTTAGAATGTAAAAAGGGATAATAAAAAAATATTATTTTAGATTAACCGATAACAATGAAAGACTTATGGTAATTGAGAAATGGGAAGATGAGATGTTGATCAATATTAAGGATCTTGATATGTTTATCAAACCATTCCAAACTACTTGTGATCCAAAACTAAGATGGGTGCAAATCAGGCTGCTTCACAGAATCTTACCTGTAAATACCTATCTGATTGATAGTAATCTTTGTATCTTCTGTGCAGCAGAACCTGATAACGCGTCTTTTCTGGAATTGTAGAGCCACTAAAAAGTGTTTGCAGGCTTTTTCACACTGGCTAGAATTGAAATGTACACACACAGGCCTTATACATCTTCATTGTCAGTTAATCCTTTTTGGGTTCTGACCCACAGATGACATCATCGATTTAATATTACTATTAGCCAAGTACCACATTTATAAATGTAAACTGCGTGAGATAACCCCTCAACTATCACATGTTAAGAACGAATTGAAATACTATTACTCAATAGAAAAAATAAGATACTGGAATAAAGCTAAAGTTAATGAATTTGAAGGTAAATGGGCAATGTATAAACTGATTACTATCAGTATAGAGAATATTTGAGATAATGCTATAGGAATTACAAGGGTGTGAATGAGTGAGTGATTGAAATGTCTTTGTGTTTTAATTTTCTTATTTTTGCTCTGTGTTAAAAATTCTGTTATCAGTTATCAACATGAAAACTACTATGCTCACAAAATGCATTACAAGTGCATATATATATATATATATAGTTGTTTATGTCATTACATGCTCTGGGTGCAATGAAAAATACATTGGAAAAACTGAAATGAAATTAAAATTACGCATGAATTTACACAGATCTCAGATTAATCATCCAAAAAACCGTACAATTCCTTTGAGTAAACATTTAGCTGAGTGTGGAAATGGGCATTTTTCAGTTTTCCCAATGTATAAATTAAATTTTGATAATAATAAACTTTTAGAAACAAAAGAAAAAATACCATCTGTATGTTGATACATGTTGAACATTTTTTGTCTTTAACAGAGGTGTCTATATTATCAATTGATATTCAATTGATAATTTGAAATACGTTAAACAGATTAACAAATTGATAAAAGCATATGCATAACTAGAAAAATACTTTTTCTGGTACAATAGACCGATCCATTAAGCCCCGCCCCCTAACGACCGCCCCTAGCAACCGCAAACCTCGGACAAACATGCGGAAGTGTCCGACACATGTGTTTTTGAGTACGAGTATTCTGCCGACGACTACGTCTACGGCTAATTAGAGTTTTGTCATGTCTCAGAAACGGTTGAATTATTGAAAATATAGTCTATTGATAATGTAACTGCAGAAATTGGAACAAAATAACTGTTTAAAAATATTTGATCACGAGAAAACAGGTCCTCTGTCGCGTCAATGGGCCCTGATTTATATTTAATTGTGAAATCGAGCAACAATAAATTTGCTGATGATGGTTTCAGGTGTTTTTCATTTCTGAGAACTGCTGGTAAAAAAACCTGAAAAAGTCGTAAAATCCTGTGGTTCATATGCATTATGTGTGCGTGCACTGCCTATTTATAGCAACACGTACGGACTGGATCACATGATTTTCATCTCGCAGACTGATCTTTTCTAAAATTGTATTCGCCTTCAACACAGTCGTTTTTAAAAAATTAATCTAGCATCAGTGAAAATAACAAGTTTCTTTTATGAATCTATGAGTTGAAACCCGTGGAAAGTTTATGAGACATCGTAACATATGTCAGTTATCTCCCTTTATAGTGTTCTATCATGTAATATTTTGACTGTTTTAATCATTTTAAAACTGTATTTTGGCTAAATCATTCCTCCAGTGACTGGACATGACCTGTATTTAGAGTAGATATAATTGTTTTTACTCATGAAACTTGTGATAACTATCAATATTTAACTATATAGCAATTCATAGGGAGAATGTGATATGTGCTTTTTTTATAATAATATCATTTGATGAAGAAACAATTATTAATTCAATTCAGTAAACATTTCTGCAAAAAGAAAATATTAGAATAATTTACATTCAATAAATGAATCATGCCTAAAATATGAACTCTTATAAGTACCTTTATATAATTATTAGTACATTATAGATGTTGTCACAATATATGTATTTATGAATGTATTTATAGGACTGTATTATTCTGCTCAGATACAATCAGATTAATTTGCAAACTATTTTGCTGAAGTATTTAAAAGATTTTGTCTAATGAATGAGAAAACAATGATTTCACTTGTATCATTATTCAATCATAAAAATAATTAGGTATATTTTACATGCTGCTTTATTTGCCCATGTCATACTGTTTTTACATCTGTACTTATTAATGATGGGCAGATTTATCAAAACCCTTTGCCTCCTTGACTCTGAAAAAAGGAACACAAGCTTATGAGTGTGTTTTATTCATGCATCAACTGACTTTTCTTTTCATCTAACAATCAATAAGGGTGTAAACCTGAAAATATTCTAACTGATGGTTTGCAAAATTACATAAATAAAAGAGTGTATGGTTTGATGATAGTGATAATTAACAGCCTTTCAAAATAAATTAAAAACTGGCAATGTTTATTTTGATTGTTCACATAAAAAGAAATTGATTAAACTTATTAGATAGACATTTTGACAAAGTCAGTGTTATCAAATCAGATAAAATAAATAGTCTGACCAAATTATCATTATTATAGATCTAGCAATACAAACTGTAAGAATTAGTTAGAAGGCTCCACTTGCTGGTTGTTTTTTAATATTTTATACAGACATGACGATTGTGTGTCTATATAGGATCATTTTCATTAAATTATTTCACCTTTGTCGAAAACTTATTTGACAATTATATATTCATGAAGAGAATGTCATCAACTATATGTCTATATTTTCAAGAATTTTTGAAGGTTAGAATTAATTGTCCTATTAATGAGATGATCTTTTCACAGACTTTAGGCCTATATATGTTTAATCCATGAATATAATATTTCATCAATGTTTTCATGAGATTATTTTTTATTTAATCTGACATTCTATTTATTGGTATCACATCTAATGGAAACTTGGAAAAATATAATTAAATTAGTTTTTAATCTATGAAATTCCAATTCATACATCTATTTAGCTTTCAAATTGTTTAATGTTTGATTAGAATAATTATTGTGTTATTTGTTTCACCCCCAACCTGTCGGGGAACAAATGCTTTCTATCGATCGTTTCAACTTAGCCTTTAGAAATATATTATTTGAAAAAGAATATTTGATTCTATTTATTCACCTCGCCTGAGGCAAACTTACCTTTGAATTAATTCAACTTATTTTACTGTACTGGAAAATTTAGCTTGAAATAACCCCCAAAACACACTTTTATTTATGTAAACAAACCGAGCATGGTGCACTCACCTCTCATTATTTTATTGATACATCTCCGATGTGAGTCGGATATGCTGTCTCCGATGTATTTTTCTGAAATAAAGGACCCTTTGTGCAATGTTACTAACACTGCCATCGACTATATTGACTTGATATTACTGCAATTTCTTCGTAAAATGTCTGGACGAAAATCCTGTGTCATAAAGACAGCCCGCCATGTTGCCTGTTGATGTCCGAGGAAGCGATCGCGGGAAGGTAGGTCAAAAATACGGCGCGCCGATTGGTCGAAAACCTGTAGGGGCGGGGCTTAATGGATCGGTCTATTGTGCCTTGCCTCGGTTTACCGAGCAGTCATTTTTAGCAAGTAAGCTGGGACACTGCTCAAGTTGTATGTCAATAAAAAAAAAAAAATTTTTTTACAATAAACGTTTTGATAACATTCAAGTTATGTTATTTCTGAATAATGTGAACACTGTATTTATCTATGCTCTATCTTTGTCGTAACACAATATCTTTACAAATTATTCTCAATCTTTTAATATCCTCTTTTGCCAGAAAGGTTGATTTTTCATTCGGTTCTTAATCTTGTAGAAAAATGTAATGTGACATTCAACACATGTGAAACCTTAAATGCATATTAAATTTGGACTTGTCTAATCATAGACTATACAACTTTTCACAAAACAAGGTACAAGCCAAACGGGCAATATTTTATGAAGAGAGAATAATTTTTAAATTAAAATTTAGGCACATTCAGTATTATTTTCAAATGAAAATAACACTGAAGACACCAATGCACATCGCAGACAAATCAACTTGATATAACAATTTTGGAAAACATTTCAAGACAGCTCTGGATTAGGTATATTCAATTTTTCACAATTTGCAAATATAAATATTCTTTGTCAGCAATGAAGACTGAAATAATTTTGCCACGATAAAAGGGTTACCTCGATAATAGTCATTGGTCATTCATCATATATTTATTTATCTATTTTTATAAAGATAAAATACGCCTATTTTTATGATAATAAAAAAACACTTTGTAACATTATGACACTATAATGAGAATAAAATCCAACATCACTAGTAATGGTATTCATACTGTTATTGTGATAATGTGATTTTATTTATCTTTTCTAAGATGCCTAGCGGTTAGAACAATCGAAAAAAAAGTACTTTATCAGACAATAAAGGTATAGTTTTTTCATGACGTAACAATTGAATGACGTTATATCCGCTCTTCCCCGCTGCCCCCTCGTGATCACGCGGCCATGGTAACCTTTCATCTCGGTTCTTTCGATCAACATGGCTTGTCCCTTTATGTCTATCGTATTGGCGCTTTTATCGATAATATTTCTTTTAATGGTGACTAGTTTCGAATCATTTAGTTCTATCTACCGGAAATAAGAAAGGAAAGCAAATGCTTGTCGACAGTCGACTGTTGTTTCGCGTCAGGTCACGGCGCCCCGTGTGACTGTGACGTTGGTTCACGTCAACCGTCTCTACCAGGTCAACCTAATAATTATATAATTCTGGGTGTACAGCCCGAACAGTCTGCTTATATAAGAGATTAAAGCATCACCTTCAACGTTTATGACAGCAGCAAAAAATAGATGTCAGGATTCAGTCCGCCATCACGCTTCCAAAACAAACATTACCCATAATTCTTTGTGGAATGTTGACCACGTGATAAGCCTTATATGGGCAATGTGGCCAGCACTGCATAATCGCACGACAAGAGTTTGTAAAAGTAAAGGTTTTTTAAAAACCAAGAGGTGTTAATTTGTTTGTTTAAGTTTTTGAAGAAAAAGAAAAGCAGAAAATATAATTCAAAATTGAATAAAGGAAAAAGTTAAAGTGCAAAACTGCAACAATCAGAGCTTTAACCAACTAAATGTCGTTTTAAACTAGGGGTTGGGTTCTATACTTGGAATAGCCAACAGTTAGCCCTGTTCATGGATTATTAATGTGAGCGACGTAAACACTATATTTTATTTCGAGATTATTAAAATCAGAGTGGTCCCTGTAAAGATCATTTTAGCATCGTAGAAAAGAAATAAAGTTCGCTCTATCCCAATGTGTTTTGTAATAAAGTATAGTTTTGCCCTGAACTATTATAACGTTAAAGCACTCGGACTACCGTCCTCGTGCTTTAACTATAATAGTTCCGTCCGAGTGCTTTAACGTTATAATAGTTCAGGGCAAAACTATACTTTATTACAAAACACATTGGGATAGAGCGAACTTTATGTCTTAATTAAAACAATCTTTGAAGTAACATGGTAAAGTAAATGATAACATCTATGTTACTTTGTAAGAGAAAAAAATAACTTATATGTTAGTATTAAAAAATGCTATTAATATGTGGTTGATATTTTCATTTTAGCCCATTTTAGCCACATTTTGCAGCCCGCCTCGTCAAGTTCAAAATTCAAATTCAAATTATCCCTTTGTTCTAAAAATTCATAGTGACCGGCGATAGACATAGAATGTCGATATATATTCTGGATAACAATGACGTTTCATGACGTCCCCTGGAAATACCAAAACGAAGAAATTTCAGTGATAAACCTATGTCCTCCGCCATCTTGTTTTGCTCCAGTGGTCGCCGCCATTGTGTCATTGGTGCCGGGGCCTCTTTTTAGCGTAAGCGGAACCAGGCCAGGGAACCAGGTCGATCTCTGGTGGAGTTTCTTGGCCGACCCAAACTGGCATGATCTTCAACACTGCCGCAACGTTTAAAATCAGCATAACACTTGGCAACCGCAGAAAATGCAGGAGAGTAAGCAACCAGTGTATAGACCATGTCTTCGTTGATTTCATGTGCAGAAATTCCTTTCCTCTACAAATACTTGATGACTGCAGGATTTTCAACATGATTCATTTTCCAATTTCTTCACCCCTATGCACATCTCGAAATCTACTCTACGGATGGTTGCAATATTTTGTAACTAGCTTCAGAAAAGATTGCTTTCCAGGCAAACAGATAATTTTGAAATAATGCTTACTCTACGAACTTTATAATCTACGGTAGTATTTGTCTCAAACGACAAACTCTTTTTTACGTTTAGGTAAAATGCCATGTATAATGTCACTGTGTAATAAGATGTTGTAGATCCATATGACATTGTCGTCCTTATACTACCAACTTCTAGAATGCCACTGAAACAATTTAAAATGTCATTAACAAATGTACAAATTCATAAAACTTAATAACAAAAAATGTATCTCACCCAATGTATTAACGTCGACTGCAATATCGTCATTCATCAACCCGAATGCTAATGCCATCTTGAAATGATCTGATACCTACATGCAGCTTTGGGAATCAAACTATATATGTATTTCTTCATCTTAACAATTTTGATGATACACTCTTGCGGCCAATCAAAACTCTTTTACTTGTTTTCCTATCCATGTGGGTTCGAGGGATGAAGCATTGTTATAAAGATCGATCCGTTTTGATATAAGAATAAGGATTCTATATATCATTTTCTCACTCCACAGAAACATGTTTCACAAATCAATACTACCACCCAAGAGAGACATTAGTGCTGTAAATGGAGTCATTAGATTATAACCCTGAAACAACATGGTAGAAAGCATCAAAGATTAAGTATTGAACAAAAACATATATACTTGTTTTGTTTGTTTAGATATGTAGAATAATAGTAAAAAGATACTGCCAGAGATGTTTTAGTCTTTAGTTGAATTTAACAAGCTTTATTGATCATCTGACGGGGAATTTCAAGACACAAAGGGTTGTGTGTTCAAGACAAAATATGCTTATTTCAGCTTATTCCGCTGTAAGAATTGTATGCTACGTTAGCGATATTCAAACTGTAAAAATTCTATGACAATCTTACTAACATATATAAGGTCACTAAATTTTCATGAAAGTTAGACAACAACTGCAACTTAGACGCTTTTAAAACACTTAATGACAGCAATAATTCTCAATTGAATATAAAATCATCTCCATTTTGTTGTCAGTTTTGTTTTTAGAAATTTAAATTTGAGGACATTACGCTATTTAATCATGGTATATATAGTGAAGCCGAGCATAATCTTAAGATATATCATTGAGAAAGATGTTGAAAGACTTTCAGACATCACGATCAGACTAATCTACTTTGTTTCGTAGTCTTGTACAGAACTTGTTTCTTGATGAGGTTTGCAGGTATGGGTTTAATATGGGAAGGGATTCTCAGTCAACACCTAGCTGCCAACAGACTCCTCACTTTTACAATGATTAGTTTTGCACCAAACAGTACTTGATGTTTGGAACATTGTAACGCGACATCCTTTTAAGAGTTATGATTTTATATGAGTCACTGTTCTCTTCTTTTTCATTTAGTCTTCAGTGTTACATTCTGAACATTTTTGTTTATTTACTTAATGATAACTGCTGGTTTTTATATTTGAAACTTTCTTAAGATCTTGCCCTATAAGTGTAAACATATTACATAATTAGTCAGTCAAATAAATCTTGAAAAGACAAAACTTGAATCAATCCATCTTGGTGATGAAATGAACATGGTTAACGTAAACCTCACTTTCAATTGTGAAACGTAAGGCTGCTTGTTGAAGAAAAGCCAAGG
Source organism: Phorcus lineatus (assembly GCA_921293015.1). Classification (NCBI taxonomy): domain Eukaryota; kingdom Metazoa; phylum Mollusca; class Gastropoda; order Trochida; family Trochidae; genus Phorcus; species Phorcus lineatus. Next base: position 60,481,315 of record OV121081.1, read on the forward strand.
TTCAGATTTCCAGTAAAATGTACTACGATATTTTAAGAGCATGTCCAGAAAGTGCCATACATGGATCATGTAAACTAGGAGTTAGTTGAAAAGTAATATACTTATCGTTATTTAACATTATGCCCATACAAGGCTTATAACACAGAGACGTGATCTTTATCTAGTACGGAATACTAAATTAAAGATACAACATCCATTGATCAAGTGACAGAAACGACTATGAAGACCCCTGATGGCATCTTACAAAGTAATATATATTTGAATAATTTCTTCTCTTAGCAACCAAATCAAGCAAACCAGAAATTTAAATGTTGAAGGCTCAAATTGAACTCATCACAGCTTCAACCTTATCAAATTGGCTTTTTATATGTTTGTATGTTTTATTGTTTACTTAATCAGATTCAACATCGTAAACAGCACAAACTCACCGTTCTGAGGACAGAACGAGTTTTTTTTATCGTAATAAAGGAAGAATTTCTCATTCCATGATATAAACCATGTTATCATGTATTATATTTGTGGATTTTTGAAAATACTAGAGGGAAGTTATTAGCGATATTACACTAGTATGATACCGCTGCAGGTATAACCTCATAATAACATTCATAAGGTCACATTGTTTTACTACTGTCCCAATGGTTGTTTGAGTGGCATTCTAGAAGTTGTCGGTATAAGGACAACAAGGAATTTTATGGATAATCAACTTCTTTATTGTACTGGTAGCGACGTTCCGGTATAGATTCTTATACCGTTTTCAAGCAATTGGTGATATGGTAAGATATATAATTTTTATACACAAGTTACATATGGATGGAATAACAAGGTAACAATCATGATAAGATGTGTGGGATTACCTATTAATCAGAGGGGAGTTAATTAGGCTGAGGCGGATTAGGGAAGAATGTGGGAGGGGTGATGAGTGAAGCCAGAGTAAGTCAAGTGGATTAATCATGGGCGGATTAGGTGGTTGTAAGCTGATGGGATGAAATAGCCTCGATCCCTGTTTAAAGAGGGCTTAAATCTAACAATTTGAATAGCCTCAGCTAAACGACGTTGAGTGTAATCATGTTTGTTGTTTGTAAGTGTTTTGACTGTGTCCCAATTGATTTTGTGCTGAGGAAATTTTGTGATGTATTCCGAAACGGCTGATTTAGTGTCGGCTTTGATTGTTGATGTTTTGTGTTCCTTGATGCGAATGTTGGGTGGTCTGGATGTTTCCCCAATGTAGTTGCCGCCACAGTCACAGCTGATGTTGTAGACCACCCGTATTTGCTGTTGTTGTTTTGTGGTGCATTTCCTCCCGTTAGCCCTGATACTGGTTTTGAGAGGTGTGGCGGTAGAGAAGTACGTGTCTATGCCTGCTTGTTGTTTGAGTAAGCGACTAATGTGATGTGATATTTTGCCGATGTATGGAAGTGAGATGCGAATGGGAGCAGGGGTAGGCTTGGTAGTGGTGGTAGTAGCTCACTACTAAAACTAGAACTCAGAACTAAAACAGGCATAATCTCCACCCTCACCCGCCCTGCTATCAACCTGTCTTCATCTAACCCTGACCCTGAACTAAAACACCTCCAGCATGTCTTCACCAAACTAAACATGTACCCAACTAAACTTGTTGAGCGCACCATAAACTCCACTCTTAAACCAGCAGCTACTACCACCACTACCAAGCCTACCCCTGCTCCCATTCGCATCTCACTTCCATACATCGGCAAAACAATACATCACATTAGTCGCTTACTCAAACAACAAGCAGGCATAGGCACGTACTTCTCTACCGTCACACCTCTCAAAACCAGTATCAGGGCTAACGGGAGGAAATGCACCACAAAACAACAACAGCAAAAAGGGGTGGTCTACAACATCAGCTGTGACTGTGGCGGCAACTATACATAGAGAACAAAGTTAAGCACCCCCCTATTTTCAAAATTGCAAAATGCATCTGTGGAGAAAAATACGACAATATGACTAAATGGATCCCATTGACATAGAAACTACAGTTTTCGTGACTTAGTATCTTTAAAATCATCACGCATGAGGACATTTCGAGAACTTAAGATAAAAAACGTAATGGTACTGTTTTTTCACCCAAAATAACTACCGTCCGTTTATCAAAAGTATGCGATGGATTCTGATGTTAGTTGTCATGAACAACAATTTTGTTAACAGGAATAATTTTACACTTTAAAAAATCTTGTATCCTTCACAATAAGGACACGATTGGGTTTTAAAATTTGATAAGAATTTTCCATAATTTTTAGAAAATGGCCATAACCAGACGATTTGGGAATAAAGGTGGTCTTCTTTAACTTTGTTTCAGTAACCCTATACTTCTTTTGGCTTTATAGTCGTTGTCACGGTTGAAACCGCCCCATTTCGTCCCTTTTTAAGAATGGGTCATTTTCCAAAAAATGAGACTTTGGATGTCCATACTGCTGTAACTAGTGACTTTTGCTTAAGAGATCCATATTAAAGTTTGATCAGTGAAATATGAATAATGGAATAATACACATTAAAACAAAACATATTGACTTTCTGAACATATTCACATTTGATCTCAAAATTACCAATTTGTATAACTGCAATTATTCAATATATCCGAAATGATATCTTAATGAAATTACGTTCTGAAATTGCAAAATTATGATTCTATCATATTACACAATTACTTTTACTGCAATGTGGTCCTCTTTATTTTCAGACAAAACTTACTGGTGAAAAACTAGGGGGTGCTTAACTTTTTTCCTTAGGTATAAGATGTATGACGTATGACAACTGACCTATAATCTTATATCGTATTATATTTTTATCTTCTTGTCTTTATTTTCCAAACATCAAACCTGATAAAGGAGTAAACATATACTCCGACGCGACGAGAATTTTACAATACAGAAGTTTTAATCGAGAAAACATTATCTTTGTGATATATATCACTTCTAAATTCCCTACATGATTTGAATAGATTCAACATTACGTGTAATTGATTATGCTTTTGGAAATTTCGAGGGAAAACCTTTGGCATATAACTCACGTGTGAAATCGCTGCCTGTATAACATCATACTTCTGCACACTGTTGATGAGTTTACTATTATCACGATGGCGTTTGGCCTTGCGTGACTCATCTCATTAATTGCGATGAATTGATATATGTCTCTAGTGCTAAATATGTTTTCATGAAATCATGAAATATAACATCGTAAGTACCGAATAAGCAAGAATGATTTAGATCCAAAATTGGTAAGTACATTTATAAAAGCAGTAAAATACAATAGATCGTGTGTCAGCACTTATCAATGTATTTCTACATTTGTATTTAAATGATAGACCGTGTTTCAATCGTTTTTGATGTGCTTCTACATGTGTATTCATAAAATGTGTTTATTTGATCGAATCGTGTTGTTATATTTAATATCAACTAATATGTTGGAGATTCTATATATATACTTGTATACACGAACACATGTTTTGTATTAGTTTATTCTTCGAATTAGTTGTCTCATCAGTTCTTTTCACAGGAAGACAATTCCCATAATGACAGTGATGAATATTATTTCGACTGGCATACTTTCGGCATATGATAAGAATTCTAAGCTACGAAAAGTATTTTCTGTTTACAGTTATTCTAGATGATGTTTATATAACAATAACGCAAAAGTAAACCAAGGTAATTACAGAAACCTAATGCAAAGGTTATTCTGAAAACGTTAAAGATGCAATTCAAATTACAGAAATGATGACCGAGTCGTTGAAGCAGACTTACTTTGGATATCTCTCTAATTCTACAAAACGAATACGAGGACAATAATGTTTCTGGTTGAAAAAAAATTAAATGTTTTCCAGTTTAGTAGAAATATAAATGCAAGTGATATGATTATATGTAGTTATATGTAGTGTACAGTTTATCTCTTAAGACTTTTTAAAAGCCTCTATTCCTTCATGTTTACACAACTTATCTCTTGTATATTTCATGTTTATCCCTAATTATCCCTAATACATTTCACGTATACTATATATATAACGATTTATGATGATATGTATTTGTTTGTGCTTTGTAATGCGGCAGTCGGAAGCTGTTTGTAAAAGAAGAAATATGTTTGTTAATAAAAATGAAAAATACTGATAGTTATATCAATTGAATATTCTCTATGAAGCCATTTCTCCCTATGAAAGCTCTATTACATGTCAGCCATATTTCTTCTCCTTCAAAATCTTCCGTTGTGAACATCTGCAACGCAGGTACCATTTATACAGCGGCTGATTTTTATCTTATACGAATTATGCATGTACCCATCTTTCCCGTTGGTAGCGGGTACAGAACAAACGGTTTCATCAGTCACCTTTATTATGACCTTTGTAAAGTAAGAAAATGATTATTTTGCAAAAAGTTATGATAACCTTAAATTTATCGATTTAGCTTCCAGTTCTACTTGCATTCGTTGTTACTGTGATGGAAAACTACGAACATTAAATGAAACTTATCAAGGTTCCCATGAATGTCAAATGTTTCAATTTCTGCACTTTTTGACAAGACCATTTATACTGATATTGTAGATGCCAGTAAATAATAATTTATTTCTTTAGCACTGATGTCAACATGTTGTTGTTGAAATATGAGATTCACATGGCAAGACACGTATTTCAACAATAAGGAAAAACAACACTTCACACATAAACAGAGGACATTAAAGTACATATTCCCTGACACATTTTACATATTTTAATAAAAGGAGTTATATAGCACAAACACAATGGTTTACATAACAAAAGGTTTAAGGACTAACTTACTATGCATAAATAACACAGTTTATGGGGAAATTGTTTTGTACCAGTAGAAGCTAAAGTGAGCGCATATGTAGAGATTAATACCCGAGCGTGGATGTCATATTGTATTTACAACACGAGTGACTGAAAAATGATATTTTTTCCGAGCGAGAGCGAGGGAAATATCATTTTTCAGGCACGAGTGTTGTAAATACAATATGACATCCACGCGAGTGTGTTAATTTCTTTATTATCCATCTTCTCTAAGAAAATTAATTCCAAAATGATCAAGATATTCATTTTCAGCCGCGATCTAAATGTAGCAGTAGGCGTATGAATACATTGACGACAAGGTCAAGGTCGCGGTGCACTGACTCTGTTGTGGTAAGACTAAATCTAGCGCCAATTTGAAATCGTCATAACACGACTCTTTCTCGAAAACGTCACATAGTTTTCATTTCGTTTATCATTTTAACTTTCAAATTGATTTTTAGAATAAATATAAAACCAGTAACATTCAAAAATCTTAAATATTACCTCACATTTGAGAGAATCACTTCCATCACGTACAGTAACTGTTACGGCATTCGAAAGGAACACACTGTCGGAAACTCTGACACTAACAACATGAAAAGTCAAAAAGAAAAGTGACAAGATTAACGACTGAACAACAACTTTAGGTCAAACGAATGTCAGCACTTGATCGGCATTTGGTATTTAATCATCATCCGAAGAATCTTTAAAGACAACAGGACAGATTCGTCGACGCTTCGGGTTGGGTTCACTCGCACTCGGCTGATCAGCTGATTGAACGGCACTGACAGTCTCACCCGTTGCATTTCCAATGCTGATGTTGGAATCACCTCCGTATATTGGCCCAGCAAAGATTGTACAGATAATTTCAGAGGGAATTGCTTTGTTGTTGTTGTTCTGTACTGAAAAGACTTGTGAATTTTGTTTCGACGGAAGAATGTTTTGATCAAAAGTGACTGGTAACGCGTCAACGTCGTATCGCAAGAATTCGGGAGTGACAACTGCCTATTTGCTGGAGTTTGGGCCGACAGAAGCGAACCAATATTTCTGTGTTTGGCATCCGACAATCCGGAATGATTTATTAGAAACGATCAAAGTTTCGGAGGACACGAGATTAACGCAAGTCATAGTATAAAGTTTGTACATAGTAAAAAGTTATGAATGAAAAAAGTAGTCCCACATTCCGATGTCACGTGGTCATCCAACTCGACCAATCAAATTGCCGATAGGGTTTATTATACATGTGCAACATATCGGAGTTTATGTCATGACTTATCTCAACACATATGGATAATAACTAACTATATATGCCCTAAACTAGTTAATTTGAGTACTTAAAGGCTGGCTATAGTGCCATCAGCAGTCTTAAGCAAACAATACCATGTTCTTAGTGAAGAATGTTAGGGTGGCATCTATATAGAAAACAGATGCTATTACGATATTTGGAATCACTTGCCAACAGAATACGACAGGACCTTATGAAATATGTTACTCCCACAAAGTCGTAAAAGATTAGTAAATAAGCAAGATAAGGTTAACTATCAACCGAGCATTAGCAAGTTACAGCAACTTTAGGTAAATAAAAAAGCGAGGTAACTCGTTTCATGATGGCAGTACCACTAGGTAACTCGTGTATCATTCTTGATGAATGTATTACTGCATTTATTTTTTTTTAAAAGGACGTTGGGATAGTTAGAACAATCAAATGTGTACTTTTCTGGCTTTTTGTTGAAGTGTTTTGTTACTAACTGAATAAACTAAATCCTTAAATGCTAATGTTCATGTTATAGATCATTAATAGGCCTTTGTAACTTTGATTAAATAATGAAGAGATTTAAATGTCTTAATCTGAACCAAATAAAAAATCCTTCTTGCCAATGCAAATGTCGCAGAACATGAAACAGTCATTATTTATTGATTTAAAGCAAAACACCGTCATATATACTTTATATATCTGTGTTTTGTCTCCACGGGTTTTTCAACACTCTTGATTTTCAAGGTGTGTTATCATATAAGTGTATATGTATCACGAATTAAACTTTCCGGTTTAGATAACACATGCAAAAATAAATGGTATTGGTATGAAATAGATGGTTATGCCGAATTCAATTATTTGACTATGCTTTCCTGGGAAGATCAAACAAAATTGTTATGAATACTTAGGTTGAAACTACATGTATAATCAGAGTTTGTTGTTAACGTAAATTAACCGAGCGTAAAATTAACCGAGAGTTAAATTGAAATGCTGATTTATGCCTACATAAATTACTGTAATGTCGATTTTACTGACCTTTGGACTTACTTGGAAATGAATTTACCCAGTTTTGTTTACCATGTCGATAGACTCATCATCATTGTTTATTTGTAGGAAACCTGATAAAAACATCCTAATCAAAGATATAAAAATGAAATCATAAAGTTCAATGCATCAAAATGTATAACATGTTTTACATATTCTAAATCTATTCGTCTCAATTATGAATATAATTCATATAAAAAATTATTCCATGAAAAATCTTTTCAGTACAACAGTAAGAAAAAATACGTTAACAATCGTAAAGAATATATATTATATTCAAAATTATTAATCTTACACTGTAATTGAAATAGAATACAAAAGAGACTGATTTTGATATGTTTTGCATCAGTATCATAGTAGGTAATCTGATGGCAGGATCAGAGCTTTTGTGTCTGACGTGACAAAAAATTATAGATTTTAAACAAATTAAGTTTAAAACCAATTATTTAAAGGTTATTCGATGAATCATGAACTTGTTCTATAAAATGAATGTAGTAGGTACCCTTTTTACAAAAATCATTCACCTTACAAATATTTATTCACACAAAATCATGTCTCCCTATTGCATTAGATATGAATAAGTAATACAGATATCCTACGATTGTCATAGTATTAAACATGTATGATGCAACAACTTTCCTTTATGTCGGCCTTCTGGATATCTATCTGACGTGTTACCTTTTCATCTACTGTTTCTGTCTTCTGTCTGATTTCATGAATTAGTTTTCTTTATATATTGATTATCAAAGTGACCGTAATAAAATGAAACAATATAAAACAATTTTGTAATGCACACAAATCTTGAGATTTTGTACTCTATACAATTCTGCTATAAGCTTCATTACATATTTATCATAAGTCTTTGGCTATATATTTCCCGCAATGAGCCAACTGAGATAACAAAATGGCATAAAAGAAGCAATGAGTAGATTCGAAGGATGAACGTAGTCCAGTACAGGGCTGAAGCCTTATCCGATGGGTTAATTGAGATTGTTTGATATTCTGAAAACTTCCATTTGACAACCAGGTAGGGATGATTCAATGTGGCTAATAGTTCAACACACAGTCGTCGATTCATCGATCAACTGACAGAAACGATTATCAAGGTCCTTGATGCTGAATTATAATGAACATCTCTGTAATTCGACATAATTGATGTATGGACTACACTGTTCTCATGTCCAAAGAGACATTGATTTCATTTCTACTAACCGGAGATATTCAACATATTTAAAAACTTAGACAACATTAACTCTAGTAAGTGATGAAAACAGGTAGCCTTAGGAAACCAATCCCTTACAAAAACAATACATAAACATCAATATATAGATACGTGTCTTATTTGAATAATAACTTGAATAATATTCAGTTTAACCAAACTTCTATACTTGAAAGAAAATTAGGCAAACAATCTGCTAATTGCTTTCAAAACATGAGTTTTAAAAATATTTTGTTATCTACTTTCTTTCTTAAGCAAAGTGAGGTTTAAACGGCACAACAAACCAAAAAGAAGTTTACAAGGATGAACATAGTCCATTAGAAAACAAAAACCTGATCTAATGGACTGTTAAAAGATTTTGATATTCTGATCACTTCTACTCGACAATCCCGTTGAGATGATTCAATCAGGTTAATGGTTCAACACTGAGTAGTCGATGCGTCGTTCAAGTGACAGAAACGATTATGAAGGTCCTTGAAGCTGGATTGCAAAGGAGATCTCTATAATTCTACTCAACAGGTGGTGGACTACACTGCTATCATGTCCAAAGAAATATTAATTTGATTCCTAATTGAATATATAAGTTACAATTGATAAGATTCTTATGAACTGTTACTTGCCTTTATAAAAAGTATACACTCGTCTTTGATATTTATAAGAGCACAAGCCATCCCTTGCAAATATTCTGTTTATCTTTTATTTGCACAAGTGTACGACAGCAGGATCAGCCTTTGTAAGTAAAGAAAATAGAATTGATATCAAAATATAATATGTGAAATGATATTTAGTGAGATGCTTATACAGGGTAATTTATATAGGGTAATAGCATTATCTTTGTATGTATAAGATACTTAATTTCAAATTGTACTCGATGAAGCCAATAAGGAAAAATCTTGTCAACGTTATATGAATCTCATAAAAGTGTCTTTAAGTGTCAAAAGTGTCTTTAACTCAGATTCATTTCAAAATGTGAAATGATAGTGTAAACAAAAGGGAAAAGGGTGCGAGTTGTGAGACCTTTACATCAGCATGTGATACATGTATAAGATAATGAAAAATGAACTTGTATAAACATCAGAATAGAAAATAAGGACAGCCCTGTGGAGTTTAATGAACAAACGTAAATCATGAGAAGATTTGTTAATGAAAAAAACGTTTACTGTTCAGTACAGTTATGGAGTATCAGTCAAACGAACTTTCACCAAAAATAATGCAATTAACGTAGTATTTAAATATCAACATTTCACTATGACTTTGTCAGAGAAAATGTAAACTAAACTGACCGTTTCTATAAAAGAGACAACTCGATAGCCGAAGGGAAACATGTAAACGAACGTAGTCAGTTTAATATAATATGTGAACTTGTCACTGAATGAATTAGTGTTTTGTAAGGTGTAACGTTACGTTGCTTTTCAGAATATCTATTTGATCGATTGAAGGTTTTTTTTCAAACAGTAATAAAACCTGAATCAACAATGAAGCCTTACATTTTGTTTGAAACCGTCGATGTACATCAGATAACAACATATCTAATGTTTCACTGCAACAAAAACATTGTTCACTACTATTCTATAAAGAGATTCCAATCCTACACTACTTGTTTTAGAAAGACCTACTGTGATAATAGTGTTCAACTAAGATTTTGTCATCAAACTATTGACATATTCTTCTAATATTCCTTAAGCTCCTAAGGGGTGGGGGGGATCAATTCTCCTCTTGTAATGCATCCTACCAGAATCCTCGAGTATTCTGTGTTTGTACGGCAAAAATATTCTTAACGTAATTTGATGAGCCGCATTATACTATAGATAAAATATTTATTCTCAGAGTGTTCTATGGTTTTACAGCTGGCACAGGATGTAAACCTAATAATAATGTTAATACTTGAAAACTTTGTTATAGAGTAAATAATAAATATCGCAACCTAAAACTAACATACATTGCGAAAAAAGAACGTTTGGTACCATGCAGTTCTTTAATGATAAGCGATTACGCTTTTAAAGTTATCAAAGTTTTGTCAGTATAGAAAAAGAAAATATAGAATTATTTCCTTTGTAATAAATAATGAAAAAGGTCATTTTGTAATTAGCGACTATCTTATTTTAGATATTTAGATATGAGTAAACCTGAGCTTCTTGAAATCTCACATTAAGGTGAAATGACAGAAACTGTATCAAAAAAATTATCTTAGTCTCTAATAGATCGTATCAATTTTTGTTATTCAAAAGCTTGTTTTTAATCAGTGCACTATGTTAAAGCCCAGGTAATCAAGGATATATTATTGAAAAATATTCAGGGGAATTGTTTTACTGTGTTGTATGGGTGTTATTTAAATACATCCAGATGACGTCAACAGCTGTCCAGAGTTCCAGTTTTCACCAGAATATAAATTCCCCAATGACAGTGGTGAATATCTGTTTTGATATCATTGTTCACCAAACTTTTCTACATACGGTATATGTGATTTGTGAAATCACTATACACATCACATATGGTTAAAGGTGATTTCCTAGATGCTAATAACTAAATTGGAAGAAAATATATATAGATATATGATATCAATGATTAAATTTGGAAAGCTCCAAGAAAAACAAAAGTTGAAATGAGCATAAGAAGGTTATAAAGAAAAAAATATTTACGTTTTGTTTGTGTTTTGAATCAACCGAGATGATCATTCTCTCTACAGAGAGGTTATTAAAGTTTTATATTCCATTGAACCTCTTTTGAGCTATATTTCTCAGCTCTTTTAAAATCCTCTATTGTGAAAATTTGCAACACTTATACTGTTTTTCTATTTTCCAAACACAAATCAGCTGATTTCTTAAACAACTAGTGTGCGCACCGCACAGGCAAAGGAACCCCACTCTTCCCGTCTGTAACTGGTTCCATCTTCCATCCAATTACGATACTGTATTTGTAGCCAAGAAAAGGATCCTTTTGTAACAGAGGTCACGAAGGAACATTTAAGTTAGGTAACCTTTGTGGTAAGAGTTTGGCTTATTTGCTTACTGCCTACTGCAAAATCAGGATCCTGTAAAAGTAACCAAAAAACATTCCCCTTATAACAGAGATTACAAGGGAAATGTAAATTGAGTTACTTTTTATGCTATAAGAAAGGTTAATTTGCAAAAGGGGATAATGATCTCCGACGTTGTTTGTCAAGCTTCCACTTGCGCTCTGTACTAATCTGGTGGAAAATTCGGAAAGTAAAATAAAACTAATGAAGGTACTCATGAATGTCAAACGTTTCAATTTCTTCCAAACAATAGATACTGAAATTATAGATGCAAGTAAATAAAATGTTCATCTTTAAGCACCGATGTCAACATGTTGTTGTTGAAATGTACTATTCCCATTGCAAATCACGTATTTCAACAATAATGATAAGAAACAACAAATTAAACGTCTTTAATCCTGACCTATTTTCAATAAAGTTATGGAAGGTAGTAAATACCACATGTACATAATAAAACGGTTTGAATAACACATGCAAAAATAACATGTAGGGGAAAACGAAAAATTCTGGGTCGCTGACTCTTCAAATGTAAATAGGGTAATGAATCTGAAATTAAATAAACGGTTATTCAAAATGCATTCGTTTGACTATGGTTACCTTTTCAGGGTGATGTATGCTGTATCATCATTGTAGTTTTACATTTGATTGAAACCTGAAAATACATCCCAAGCCATCATTTCATGGGTGATATAGAAATGAAAGTTCGATGCATAAAAAACTAAAACATATTTTGCATATTCTCAAACTAAGCCTCTCAATTATAGTCAAAATTCATGTAAAATACGAAAAATCTCATTAGCACATTTCGAAAATAAACGTTAACATTCAGAAACAATACATATCATTTACAAAGTAATTGAAATAAGAAACCAGTACTGAAATGTTTGAGATCAGTAGTTTAGTTGTTGATTGTGGGCAAAATCAATATTAATGCTGGCGATTGGCGTCTAACTTTAAGAATGTTTGTTCGAAAAATTTAAAATGTTAAATGTTTAACAATGTGACATTTGTGTAAAGGTTTAAATTATAACTTTTGGGTTTAAACCATTGAAATTGCCAAAACTAATTTCAATCAAATATCCGTTTTAGGTTCTTAAAGTAATCATTAACATTTTAAATGAAATGAATTTATCAGTCAACTCTTTTGACCCCTTACAAATTTTGCATGTATCAATCTATCTATCTATCTATTTTTCATACCAAATCATGCCCCAAAATAATTGTCACAGTATCTGACATCCTTGTGATGCTGAAAGCAAAAGTACAGAAGCAAAAACTCTCCCTTCTGTCTCCCTGCAGGATATTTAACCACCGTGCTACAATTTTAACTATTATTACTTGTGACTGGTTTTATAAATAGGCTTTCTACATAATGTTGATTTTCTAATGAAAAAAACATTAAAACATATATTAAGCATACACTGTATCTTGAAATTTTGTACATTTTTTTATTTTTACAAAGGTTTCATCACATTTTCATCTTAACAATCTGTTGCTACATATTTTCAGCATAGAACCAAGTGAGGTATAACATAATTGTATAGCAAAGCATTGAATAATTTTTAAGGCTGTATAAAGTCCAGTTCACAGCTGAAGCCTTATCAAATGGCTTGTTTTAGATTATTTGATAGTCTTAACCTTTCTGCTCGACAGTGAAGTAGTGATGATTCAATCAACACACAGTCGTCGATGCATCGTTCAAGTGACAGAAACGATTATCAAGGTCCTTGATGCCGGTATACAAAGAAAATCTCTGTAATTCTACGAAACTGATGTATGGACTAAATTGAGACTACAAGAGACATTGATTTGATTTCTACTTATTGAAGTTATACATTAGAAACAATGGAGTTGTTTGAAGACATTGTGACCTCTTGTAAACTGTAATTGTCGTTCATTATGTACGTACCTGTTTTTTACCTGGTGCTTACACATTGTACGAACTTTTCTGTTTGTTTTCTATGTTTGTAATTTTTATTTTCAACTTATGTTGAATAAGATTACATTATTTCTTAAACAAAAAGAATATAACAGGTATTTACAGCGATGCTAAAACATTTACTTAAATAGCCAGCGTTATGTGCAATTTTTATTTTGATATTTCATGCTCGTTTACGATCCATGATTTTCAAACTAAAGAAATAGGTTTACTCTATTCTATTATAAGTTTCTATCAATGTCAAGCGTTTAAAACTCCACTTCTTAAAATTCTTTAATAGTTGAAAATCTTATTGTAATGTACCAGTACATGATGACCTTCCTATATGATTGTTATTGTTTAAATACATATTTCATATGATACAATATTTATCAAACCATTGGGAATAAATGTGCATTTTCCCTACAATTTATAAAAAGTATAAGTCATCAGAAAAACACAAACAAATTTAGATATATGAATGTAAACAACCAGTCTTTAAACGACGATTTGAAACACATCTCACTTATGATGGAAATGATGTAATTAATTTATCATGATGTTATTTTTCTATTATAAATACTTCATTTTTAATTTGAATGCTGGTTATCCAAATTGAACTAGCACTTTATTCATAAATTGCAGTACATCAACAAACACAATTACAATCGCTTTTATGCATTATAAGTGTAGTGTCTCTATTTTATCTTTTAAAATGATCCCATTTGTCCGACCAATTTTTTTTCATGTTTATCAAATCCCAAGTGGCTTTTTTGCCAATCAATACTTCAGAGAGTTCTTGAAAGATAGATATGTTTATGAAATTTGGCCAAACAATAACATAAAAGAAGTTTTGCAAGGACTAACGTTGCTCTCAACAGAATATATCTTTTAATCCTTGCAGCATGTTCCCAACCGAAAGTACTTCTATATCATCCTTACACTTTGTATGAAACCTGTGATGGGCATCTGATATTATATATATTTTGATATGTAACAAAACATATACACTAGTTGGTTAGAAATATCATTGTCAAGGTCTCTCACAAAATTTTTAACGATTTTTATCGAAAGAGTCATTGTGTCTTTAGCATTCATGTACCAATAAACGGTGACGTTTATCCCAAGTTGTTATAAGTCATGTTCATTTGATACCTTTCATTCAGAAGTGACTGATAATAAAAGTATAATACAAGTTATTCAACGTTTGACAGTTTCAGTTTAACCATATTTCTCATACATATGCTAAAACAGACACAGCCCTTTCAAAATGTTCAAAATGAGTTAAACATGAGCTTACATCTCTGAACGAGTTCTGCCTTACAAGAAAACATGTGCATATCATAGAAGCAAAGTATTCCAGTCCCTCCAATTATTAATGGTACAGATAGAATGGTTTCAAAACTAACTTCAGTTGCCACTAATCAAAATTCCATCTCTTCCTGAGACATCGATGCAATAGTGAGAGTGCTTACAGCACAAAATATAAGTTGTAGTTACATGGTATTTCAAGAATGACCAATTATTGACCAAGAAGTCATACAAAATGTAAATATTTTTATAAAGCATTTCCACTTTAAGTTATTGACCCGATCATGGAAAGTCCGACAAAAGTGTATTAGATCTAATTAAGATTTTCACGTTTGTCAAACGTTTCATCCTTTACCTTCATGAAGACATTTGACATAGGCTGATGTAATAGATGAAAGTAACATTATTTGAAAAAAACTTAAAATCAACATGTTATTTTTCTATAAACTATTCGCATTAAAAAAAACACCTTTGACAGCTATATTAACGAAACATACAAAGCTTCTTTATCACTGGCATATTATTTCCTTTTGTAAATGAGTATCAACGAAAATCAACAACTAGAAGTACAACAAAAGGTTTGTATTTGAACGAAGATGAAGAGAAGATCAAGAAAACGTTCGTTATCAAGGCATGCATTTATAATATTTTTTAAAATTCATTTCTGTCTTTCTTCTAATTGAGATGGAGATGATTGAACAAAGTTAACTTTTCAAGGGTGAAAATAGTACAAAAACCGAAACCTGATTCAATAGCCTGTTAAAGGATAGGTGATATTCTGATCACTTCCACTCGACAATCTCGTTGAGGTCATTCAATCTGGTTAATGGTTCAACACACAGTCGTCGATGCATCGTTCAAGTGACAGAAAACGATTACCAATCCTCTGGTGTTGGCTTATAAAAGAGATCTCTATAATTCTACTTAACTGTTGTGTGGGCTACACTGCGTTCATGTCCAAAGAGACGCGGATTTGGTTCCTATTAATTGGAGGTATAAAATACAAATTACAGAGTTAAATAATTTTGTTCTTGTCCTTATAAAAGGTTATGTTCGTCTTGGCCCTATAGAAGGTTATGTTCGTCTGTGATTATTTGTGTAAGCAAAAGCCATCTCTTGCAAATTCATAGTTTATCGTTTACGTGCGCATGTAACACCAGGGTAAACCTTTGTTTACGAATTAAAATACTAGTAAAATAATTTAAATGAAATTAATATAATGATATATAACATGAAAATATATACACCGAGATGTTAGTACCTTTTAAGGGTAATGGCATTTCCATTGTCTGTATATAGATAGCGCATTTCAATTTCATCGATAAATCCCATAATGAGAAAACTTAAAAAGTTATATGAATCTCAACTGTCTTTAAATGTCAAATGTGTCAAATGTTTCAAATAATCAAATTCATTTTAAAAAATGAAAATAATATTGTAAACAAAAGGGAAAAGTGCGTGAGCTCTTGCGACCTTTACAGCAACATATCATATGATATATTTAATAAATATTGAAAGAACGTATCAAATTATCAGAGTAAGAAACAAAATGAATAGTATGTAATCATAAAATATAATATTGATAGAAAAGTACACGTTTGACTGTTCTGCGTATCATTCAAAAGAACTACTACCAAAATGATGCCGTCAACCTAATATTTAAATATTAATTTCACTATGACATTGCCAGAGGGAATATAAACTGAAGTGACATGTTCTACAAAAGCTACAATTCAAAAAGGCAGACCAAAAACGAACGTATTTAGTTTAATATCATCTGAAAAGAGTATTGGTTTTTTTTCTAAAATAAAGAAGATCTTGTCATTGACTCAGTAAGTGCTGGGTTAGGTTTTACATTACCCCGAGCGGAATTTCAAGTACATCAATGAGACTTTTTCCAAACAGCAAGTAAACCTGAATGATCAACGTGACATTACACTTCGTTTGAAACATACGTTGGAGACGTGAAACTAGCAATTTCAATGTTTCACTGACACAACAAACAGCAAAAGATTCCTCTACTAGACCATTTCATATCGAAATTGCCACCGTGATGATAGTGTTTCGTTAAAGGGTTCACCTACTGTCCGCTTGTAGCTATGTAAATGTGTTGTCAGCCAAATGTTATTTAACTAGACAATTGAATCGGTCATATTTACTCTCAACTATTGTTTCGTTCATTTCTGAATCCATGTGCCTACATCGATCATGTCCATCGATTAGCTTAAATGCAAGAGAACTATTACCGTCAGTTTACATAGGCCTTTCTGACAACGTAATTCTATTGTGTCGTCTTATTGGTTAACTATTCTGCCTTCTTCTCAGCTTTATTTGATAAAAATCATACTGAAGTAGCCTTTGTCAACGAAATTCCTGATTTGCATATTTCTGGGCCACAAGTAACAAGCCGTAAGCCGGCTACAAAAGGCTAGCCATTATTATAATTACGTTGGCTTAATAAAGTCAGACTCGGTAAGGTTTTTTCTCAAATATTGTTTTGTCAAGTTCTGTTTTAAAGAAAACATATAGGCAGTTTTTTAAACAGAGTTAAAATGAAACTATCAGAATATAGCTGTTTGAGTGGCATTCTAGAAGTTGTCGGTATAAGGACAACAAGGAATTGTATGGATAATCAACTTCTTTATTGTACTGGTAGCGATGTTTCGGTATAGATTCTTATACCGTTTTCAAGCAATTGGTGATATGGTAAGATACATCATTTTTATACACAAGTTACATATGGATGGAATAACAAGGTCTTGTAACTTGTGACAAGGTATTGTTATTCCATCCATTTGTAACTTGTGTATAAAAATGATGTATCTTACCATATCACCAATTGCTTGAAAACGGTATAAGATTGCACGCTCAGACATCTAATTTTGAAAATTCAAAGGCAAACTTGCGTGGCCTCCTGATTAGCGGACACAACAAAGTATAGGATAATAAATTGTTTTGCGGTTAAAATTCTTCCAAGTAGAACAAAATATGTCTTTTCAGAAGCTCGCAGGACCAATCAACGTAGCATTATAGTTCGTTTTATCTCAACCAGAGCGAGTAAGAATGGACCCGATCAAAGTTTCTGAGGAATTTTATTTGTCATATTCACATATAATCGGTCATTCGTATTCCGATTGGCCAAACTATAGGGAGTTCAATTTTATCCAATTCAACTTGCGTAAATCGTGCCGCTTCCTGCTTTTCCCCAACTCGTGATAAAAGGGGGGTAACTCTTGCTCATGGGAACTCTACTTCAATAAAAGAAGGAATATGTATTTGGCTCGATCCTGTATTTGTTGTAATGTTTCCTATGTCTGCCTATTTCCGCATTTATGTTAATAAAAAGTGATTCTTGACTTAGTGTGAAAAGAAAAGGGAGGAAACTGTATTATTATTTGAATGTACCCTGGTTGGTATACATTAATATCGTACATTTTACAAAGCATCATCTATCCTCTTGTGATGTACTTTACCGGAATTTATTCTGCTTTTTCGCTAAGAATATTTTCATGTAAAGCTATGAGGTTTAGTAGAAAGTTTAATTGTGCTTTGTCATGGATATATGCGCGGTATAAGGAAGCTATTATTATTATCATCATCATCATCGTATTATTATTATTATTATTATTATTATTATTATTATTAAAGATGCCTCCCCACACTATGTTTACTTTAAGTCGTCAGTGTGTGATAGAGTAAATAGACAATAAAGCCGAAGTTGATACATTGCCAAATTTAATGTTGTGTAACATTTAGTGGCATACTTGTCTTTAAGGGTGATCGTAAAGAATGTTAAAGTTATTTGAAGTTTTAATTTCAAATAAACATGAGATTAATTCCTTCGAACTAAATGTTATTGAATGTGTACAATTGCGATTAATTTAGAGTAAAAAAAAAAAGACAAGTACGCGTACGTCATGAACAATATTATATGGTATTTTACGATTTTATTTCAAAAGCTTGTCTTTTAATCAGTGCACCATGTCTAATCCAAAGTTAGCAACGATATATTTATTTATCAAGGGGAAATGTTTAACTCTTCTGTATGAATGTTATCTAAGCAAACCCATATGGCTTCAACAGCTGTGCATAGTTTGTTGATGGATACAGGAATAAGTGCATTTTAGCATGTTAGAGACGAGGTGTAACAGGATATTGTTTTCAGGCAGGACTTCTTTTGAAACACATCTTTAATTCTTTATCTCCATATGTGTCCATTTGTCTCTGTCTCTGTCTGTCTCTCTGTCTGTCTCTCTGTCTGTCACTGTCTGTGTGTGTGTGTGTGTCTCTCTCTCTCTCTCTCTCTCTCTCTCTCTCTCTCTCTCTCTCTCTCTCTCTCTCTCTCTCTCTCTCTCTCTCTTTCTCTCTCTCTCTCTCTCTCTCTCTCTCTCTCTCTCTCTCTCTCTCAGGAAAGATTGGACAAAACAGACAACAAACAAGGCCAAATTTTGTTATGAGTTACAGAGAGTTCGTCCTCGTTGCTGTAAGACTACCATTCGCTTCCTGTATTTACCCTATACCTAAGTACCATTTGCATAAACTTACTTGTTTGTGAAAACTGCCCCCAATTCAGTAAAATGTACTTAAATGTCTATCAAATGTACAAGCTGGTGTACTGCAAAAAAGGTGTAAATTGAAATTATTGAAATGTCAAAAACAGATTTATAGATTACCTTCTTAGGTAAATATTGTCAGCATAGGTATAAATGATTGCAGAAAGGAAGGCTTGTTTTATCGTACATGTCAAACACAGAAAAGAATTATATCTCTTAAAATAATACTTTCAAAGTGTGCATAGATTTAACAACATGCACTATACACCTGAAAGCTTTAGCCAAGAATATCAGTTGTCAATGCCAAGCTGTTGCAAAGTTTATTGTCTTCAGCTTGAAACCCGGTAAGTATCTTTGTCATAAAAAGTGACATTTTTCTTCAGTCTTGTTTTTTTTGTCTTCCTTGTGACGTCTCAACAGTTTTAACAGCTGTATAAGACATGTATCCGACCTGCCATTGATTCTAAAAATAACAAGCCTGAATAATGTCCCTAATATTACGCTTTATCATTGTTCTCTTATGCATCGTTTTAGTTGAACTTATAAACATCTTGTGTACCAATAGAATAGAATTTTTAGAATAATAATTAATTATAAAGACATAGTAAACATAATGTCGTTTCTAAAAAGAAATATATTTAAGTAATGTCAAGTAATTTCAAATCATTTGATTTTCATGATTTAGTACAGCAAAGATATTGTTTTGTTTAAATGAAATAATTTCCCTTGTCTTTGTATATGTATTAATCATAACGATAGGCTATTTAAAATGACATGATCCAGATCTTGAAATGGTTTTCTGTAAATAACACACCCATTTAGTCTTACAAAACCAGTGCGTTCAGAGAGTTATTCTTGCATTTATTGCGTTATATTGATAAATGACACCTTTGAGACCGTTGAATATTGAGTGTGAAGCTTTAGCATCATGTTTGGTAAAGTGACAACAATACAGTAAGTAAAGTCCTAATTTTACCGATAAAGAAGCTGTTTTTGGTAAATATAAAAAGGGTACAAATTTTTATATGCGGATGTAGTTTTCAATGCGTATTTATGTGTGTTTGTTTGTTTAACGTTAACAAAGAATTCCAATCTCTTACCTATCTCATGCGCCAGGATACTTACTTACTTACTTTTATTTCAAAAACATTTCTAAATATATACCACTGATTTGGACGCTTTAGATGGTACCAATAGAGGAGGTCAAACAAAATGGGGATCATGATACTTAAATATAATAGAACCAAGTTCCTGTAAGTTGAATGATACTTAGTGTAAAATCAAAATATCAAAAATCTACCCAAGGCAAGTTACCTATGGGACACCACTCGTATGACTTGTACAAACCTTACTGGATAGTAATCAACAAGAGATGAACATATGACGATGTACATCCGAAATGTTTTATTTTCTACGAAAGATATTCTAGAATATTAAAGAATGTAATCAACTTTTATTCAATGATATAGTTAAAGTTTGCAAAGTTTATGATATGAGTCGAACGTTCGTATGTCACAAATTGATTGAACGGAATGTGAAAGAGTATCTAACGGGTAAACCTAGTGTTGTCTATACACAGCAGACCATTTTCTTGATATATCTTATTTAGCCTGGTCACGTAAATAGTCTTTCAGCATTCCCATTCTTTTTTACGAAGCACATAAGTAATTGAATCGTATTACCATAAGCTTCCAAATTTAAGTGCTGAAAAGCTGACAAACTGATTTATAAATACGTGTCTATGTAGATCGACGTCGTAAACAATGTCGGAACAAGGTTATTTCCGTTTCAGAAATATCGGAAAAAATTGAAGGTTGTATATCGGTGCACATGCACTTAATTTCCACGTAGGGTACGTAGGAAGTTATTATCATTAGTTGATAAGCAGTCAGAAACTTTTGAAAACATATTGTATTTTCATATGCCAATTTTTCAGTAAATGATATCTAATATATTTGTTGTAAATTACTTTATCATTTAATAAGGTATAATTACGATGGTTTTAAAGGGAATCCAGCCGTGAGATAGGAAATGATAAAAGTGTGAGATTGGTCAATCACAAAAGTCTTCACAATGGGGCAACCTAAGATAATTATATATTTGCGATATGTTTTGTCCTATCTAATATCTGGATTAACATGGTTACATTCTTTTCTATCACAATCTCTAGATGTAGCACACATCTCCTCTGAACTTCTATCTCAGATTTGTCTGTAGTCGACAGAGGTTAAGTTAATATATATTAAAAAATTACATATTTTAATGGAAGTATAATTCTTTAATATGACATTTCAATGACAATTTAATGACTTTTTAAGTTTGCTTTTAAATTTAAAGATATAAGAATAGTAGTTGTGGCTGAGATTACTTTTTTCCAATGAATTTGCAACGAATAAAGCAACAATTATCTTATTTAACATACAGAAAACTCCTCGATGTAAACGATGTACCACATACACTTAGACGATATACATATTTGTCCTCGATGTCACGCATTATAATGTCAAAGGATATATAATTGTCTGTTTTGTTTCTCCTGAAAAAAAGTTTCTTAACTTTTAGATCGGATATATAAAAATGCGAAATGAATCAAGACAAATTGTTTAACTGACCTTAAAATCACCATAAACAATATGTCTAACTTGAATCAAAAAATTTACAAAAATATAAAACATTGGCTGATAACTTTGATTGCCATTAAAACATTGTAAAGGTAAAAAGTAACGAGTTCTTTGGTTTTACAGCCACTGTAAACTCTTGATTAACGATAATACATAAACAGAAGGTAATATATTGAAAACGAGATTTCAGGGCAGATACTAATTTGTGCTTGGCGATGTATAATTGAAACACGGTCTATTTGAAAATGTTGCTTTTGATCGGCAATATCGGTAAGGCGGAAATAAACTCTAAGAAAAACTTCGACTATCGTGTCCAAAGAAAACTAGATTTTCCTGTCCATTGACAGAATTGATGGACATCCACAGCAACATGCCTTCACGAACCTGCGTATCTCTACCACACACACGCTTTCATTCATTATCACCTTCATATCTGATTACCTGTGGGAAGCAATACAGCTGTTACTGGAAAACAAGATGCTTTTCTGGAATGACCTTCAATGCATCTATAGATTGAATTGTCGGTCAGTGAAAAAAGGGTTTTTTAACCAAGGAATTATGTATTTCACCATCGAGCATATGATCGTACGTTGATATAAAAACTAATTATTAGAAATGAATTTTTTTTAAAAGAAACATATTGCCAGTTTAGGAAATGAAAAAGGCAATTGGGTTTTTTTATTGGTTAAAGTTTATAAAATAATGCTTTCATAGGCATTTAGTCCTCAGCGCAATTTTAAATAGAATAGTTCATATTGCAGATTTAGAGCTTATTCTCACATGAAGTCTGACATTTGCCTGTTGCCAGTTATAATCTGACAACCTCTACCCTAAGTGCCTTACCTGGCAGTGCTGAAAATGAATCTCTATAAACATGTCCTTGCACTACTTCTACAGTCAAAAGCAACACATTGGATCTTTATTATTGACGTGAGTTTACATGGTGATATCTTTGGCATTTGCCTGCAATTATATATGTTTATCTGAAAAATGATATGTTATTATTGACGTCATTTTACTTGGTGTTATCTTTGACATTTGCTTGTCATTATATATGTGTGCCTGAATTTTTTTTATTATGTTTATAACTTTGATGAATTGTTTATATATTGTACTTGTTTATACGTTTCGTTTTATACCTATTCTCTGTTTTAAACAAGATTGACTTTGAGAGAACATCGCATTTGAAAGCATTTCATTTCTGGTCTGGCTATTTCTTTCTTTCTGCACAAACTGTTATAGCTCTATTAACTAATAGTCTTTATATAATTCATTATCTGACAACTGAATAGATACTCGGTTAAGCGGGACAAAGAAACTATATCCTTGTTATTTTACGTCAAATTTATTATTATCAATAATTAATTCTCAAAAGATATGAATACACAATTTCCGTTTAGGCAAGACGATTGGGTATGAAAAAACTAAAACATTCCAAATAACAGGAGTTCATAATCCTCTATGTTTCTCATCTTCCTAGCAGAAACATCATTGAAACCAGTGGGTAGTTGAAGAAGACCACACACATGTTAACACTCAGCATAAACTTTCTTATATCTGACACTAGATCCCCTGGTACAAGCTGTAACCTGTCTGTTTTAAGCGAATATACATCTATCGGATGCATTTCGTGCATATGTCTTTGTCGATAAAGCGCCGCAAGAAGTATTTTATACGATATTTAGATATCGTTGAATGTGTGACTGAATTGACTATCCTCTATCGAGTTTTTAAAGTTTGATAAATAGAGATTACCAAATGCTTTACGTTCCATTGATATCATAAATTAGGAATATATTGTTTTATACAAAATTTGGGGATCACAATGCATATATTTCATATCTAATGTGTAGAGAACCCGCCGAAGTGTCTTCTATCAACTGTATAAACACATGTCGATAAACCATGATTTGAATACTGCGACATCTACAAGTTAGATATACTTATATTCAGTCACCGGAAAAAAATTCTCAAAAACGATTATTTATCAAATATAAGAAAAGTGCCTCATACAAATGGCTCTTTCAGACTTCAAATCTAAACTTGCTTTTCAAGGAGTTATGGTGGAAATTACTGTTTGGAATTTAAACTACAATATAGATTTTGCATTCCAAAAATGTACACTATTAGCATTTAAAGGACAATATCAAGATATATGGTAAAGATGCAGTTCAAGGTATACTCGAGGTTTTTATGCTGACAATCCATAATTAAAATGTTCTTTTCATAAAATAGTAGCATGAAGATTTCAATAAACATAAAAACGTCCTAGTCTGTGTCCCTTTTAATTTCAATCCTTTAGTGTGCAGCTCGTCCAGACGTTATTGGCAGGACCAAATTCTAGCTTGTAATAAGCATGTTGATAAATTACACATCTTCAACAAGACAGCAGACCTTCTATAAATATTCTGTCAGCAAAGGCAATCCTTTTAATGTAAAAACGTTATCAAGTTTAGCGACCGAAATGATCTCTTGCTCGAAAGTGCTAACTCAGGCTGAATTATGTGGTTGAGAAAATTGAGATTGTCTAGGTTGTACACAACTAGTGCTATACTTGTGCCGAGGTGGGTAATAAGTCTGGAATGGTGTTTCTGGAACCAATATCTCTCGATATTACATAGGCGCATTGATATCTTTATGAGAAACGTCGAAAGACATTTTCACAAATAGGATTTGCTGCTCTTCTAAGGCTGGTGTATAAATAACGTTTAACATATTTCAGTTGATCCTTCAACTTTTACGAAAATAGTGTAGGTTTTGTAATATTTGGCCGAGTTTCGTAGTTTCTTTGTTACCGTCATTTATCATGAGAATTAGCACGGCAATAAACTAAATACTCATCGTTTGGACTTTTGTTATGTGCCTTGTAATTCGCACGTTCGGAACATGCTGTACGACTGTTTTGTGTTTGTGAAACATACAACCGCATGCCTTTCTCGTGCTGATTAAGAGTCTCATAAAACTTTGCACGTGCAGCTTGTGCAATCTGAATAGCGCTGGAAACACGGACACTCATGTGCAGCGATACATACACTATGCCTAGCAACAAGAGATAGTTTCACTAAGGGTGCAGTAAACATGAACTCGTACTTGTACATGCTTGTTTAATGTAATTGACAACAAAAAAACTAAAATATTATATGTATATGATTGCCTTGTTTATCCAACCATACTACTTTAACTTTCAACCTCTCAAAAAGGGTATAAAGTAATAATATGATAAAAGGCGAAAAGATTTAACAAGATTTTCAAGGTTCAATGGTTTTAAAGTGCTACGGTGATATAATTAGCTATGTTTTTGTGTTTGGATCTGTAGCATTTAGCTGCTATGAATGAATACTGAACGTGTATCGGTTGCCCGGCTGTATATTACCGGAGCATCGATGGTCGAGTGGTAAACTGTTTGGACAAATAATGTTTGCGATGTCTGAAAGTGTTGCGAAACAAGTTAATGGATCAAAGATAGTTTACTTTTTCACACGGAATGATATCAAACATAATTTTTCTTCATTTGAAAATGACTCATTTATACGATGTCTAAATATTGTTTAGTTAATTGTTAATCAAGACGACACTACAGATTGGCCAAGAAAGCTGCCAGGATTAAAACATTTTCAAAATAAAAGATTTCATGCTGGTATTCCCAGGAGATCTTTATTAGGTACAATCTTAAAGACATTGAGTAGCGTCTATAAGTGTTTCGAAAGAACGCATTTGGAGATCAAAGCATCAGCGAATATTCGTATGTGCATAATTTACAGACACAATTCAGTTACGGTAATCCACACTGAAGAAAGCCATGAAAGATGCAGAATGACATTTACATGTTGACACTGAGGGTGTGACCCTGTCCCCCTCACCCCGCCTGCCTCCTGCGAGCTGCCCCAGGTCAGTTCCCACAACCTTTACATAAGGGGGTCTCGCCTGCATCGTAAGATGCATATCACAGCTTAACCCAGCATAACAGGATCAAATATCATCGTGCACCTCACTTACATATCCTGCATACCATTCATTGCCAAAGCGCATCGGTGCAATATTGTTATGACAACCGTTAAAGAAAGCACAATGATCCCAGTCCGATCCCTGCATATTAGATCTCAGATTACCATTTACGTCTTAATTATATCATACATAGGAGGGAACAGAAATGAATATTATTGTCATAATATTATTGCTGATGTAATGCATAACAAGAAACACATCCCTGTCTGACCTCAGTACATTAGCATAACATCCCAAGGTGTATCTAAACCTACTGGCATATCTGCATAAGAACATTATGGCTTAACCCAAGACTGTTGTGTAAAGCATGTCTTCTTGATAAATAGGACTAGATTTGAGATTTCGGTTTCTCTGAGGCTCCTTTCCAAACTTCAGTCAGTCAGAGTAGAAGAGCATATCGGGAGAATATCACTTCCACATTTTTCGTGCAAGCTTGATACCAGATATCACAATGATGAATAAAATACAAGCATGTGTTGCATCTCTGAAACAGCTGCATATTCGGCATGCCCATGTCTTTTTCAAGCCCATTCTTTGTTCCTTTTCCAAATCGATGTATAATTTGAGAACAACTGTTTTTCATCTTTAACATTCAACAATTTCAGAGTAATATCGAACATATATTAAGAAATATACACACATATTGGTAAACAAAAAGCCTCTCTTAAGGGCAATTGGTTGATCTCAACTATAGGACTTTTGTCGGATTAATGCCTATTAATGAGTCTCCAAATGAAAGCAAAATCCATTTTAAATCTTTCGAGACATCTTTTGAACACAGTTCAAATCTAAAACCCTCAGTCTTTACACAGTTGCTGGATGGACATGTTGCAAGATGTTACAAATACTGAATCATGAAAACCTGCACAAGTCGAATCTATACTTCAGCACACTCACACTCCTCTGTCTTAGTTTAGATGAACATGACTGCTGACCATTAGAAACGACCTTAACAAACGCTAAAACGTAAAGGCAGTGTTTATGCACAAAAGTGGAGCTATCAGCTTACTACTTTAAATGACCCATAAATGTTCAATGGGATTAAGTTCAAGAGTTACAGACGGAACGGGAGGGTTTCAATGAAGTAACCTTGTGCACATAACCTTACTGAATGGTTTCTGTGGGGCCTGGCATTAACATCATCGTACACTGAGCGGCTTGCAATCATGTGAATTTCGGAAACTGTTACCATTATTAAGAATATGATTTTGGATCATTTGTCGACATTGGGTGACATAGAAGAATAGCATACTTCTAAAACAGTTGCAGATCAACAACTAGATGAAATTTCTGACGTGATGTTGTGTGTATGGTAGAAAGATCCACGTTGCTGTGCTTCTTGTATGAACGTAAGAAAAAAATCCACTTTTTATCAAACAAATGAGCTACATGTATCTACTTATCATATAAAGCAACTGTTATGGAAAACAGTTTCTTATGGGCGATTTCTTGCCTCTCTTTCAGGTAGATGAAAACGGGGTTTGTCTTCGAACTAAAGTATGTTTATTTACTGGATGGGCAGTATTACAGTGAAATATGAAAACAAATATTCCTGTTTGATTTATAATCACAATTCTTTATGAATAACTATTATTTCGATACAGAGATTTAAAAGGACAGCCTATCGGGCTATTTATTGTGGAAACGAATTCAAGGGGATATTCCTGTTTCGTCATACATATTATCAGTACATAATTACACAGTTGAATGCTAACATTATAACAATATACTACAAATGTTACAATGTTTCAAAATAAGTATAAGAAGACTGCACTTGCCAGGTCATTCCCCGAAAAAACAAAATGGCGGACCGATTGCCGTTAGGACGGACTCTTTGAATCCGATAATCGTTCTAAGGCTTAAGATATGCAGCTGTTTTCAATCTAGATGTGATCCGACTGTTACAGACACTGACGCAGCATACGCGTGTATCAAATGATCACAAAATCAATTTAAGATTTTTGAAAAATCAATTTATTTTCATTTCAAAGAAGGAATTACGTATGATCTTACTCATGGTTCTAATCGAAAGTAACTTAGGCTTTATGGGGTCATATACTTCAATGGATATAATTTATACTGAATCTTTTGATGTCTTACATAAGAAATAGACGCATTGAAGACATTGATCCTGTTTGAAATATATACTAATTACATAAATGAATGTGTAAAAAATAAATAAAAAATTATCAGGAAGAAACGCTGAGAGTCTAAATCAAAGCTACAGGTATCAGAGTAATACTTTAAATATATCTAAAAACCTAAAATTGCTAATAACAGTAAAATAGGAAGTGTTTTTTTTTCAAATTAGCATATAGTAGTAAATAAAAACTATAATTTTGATTTGAACTCAAGATTACTCAAATCAGGTTATCATCTTTAAAAACGGAAAAGTTCAAATGCCTCGGCATCGGCATCAGGTGATGTCTTTGAAAAGATTTCCAACTATCTTGGTCTCAAAGTTACTTTTATAATTCTGAAGTCAAAGAAACAAAGCTCATAGACTTAATAATAACCTTTGATTCAAACATAATTTTGGAAACTTATTCACAGCAGACACAAAGACAAACAATAAATATAATTTTGGCATTTCAGAGATAAAAATGCAAGTCTAAGGAGTCGATTTAAACTGAAGTCAGGTTTAAAGGTATTTTTGCTCTTACTAAAGCCACAATGAAAATAGTAGTGCATTGATGCAGGACAGGGAATATAATTATCTATATTTCATATATAGTTTTAAATATTGATTATTTTCCTATTTAGACAAGAACTATTTTAAGTACAAAAGTACAAAAGCATGGCTTTGGAATTGTACTCTTAAATGCTGGTAAGGAAAAGGTAAGAGTTACCTTGGTTCAGTAGCATTAGCATGTTTCAATTTAAGTATACAGCTTTATACAGCAGGTAATTCGATACAGACCACTTAATTAATGTTTTGTCATTTTGTTCATAATGGAGTCACAAAATAATGGTTAAATCTTATATGAAAATCTTATATTGTTATTTCATGGCAGTCTTTAAACACAAAAAAGTCCAAATGGTTAACACCTAAGTAATATCATGTATATGAACATGTTATACAATGTATCAGTCTCTTATATCAAATTTTGTCTTTACAAGGCTAAACTATTTGTCCATTCTATTCACCATATGTAGTGAAATTTGTTTTATAGAATTTTCATTTTTTAAACAGTAAGTTACAAACAACCTAAAGAAAAGTAAAAATTATTATCTTTAAATTCAATTATGAGCAACCTTTATAAACTTTCCAACACTGCATTTCACTAAAGTCAACACAACATCTTTAAAACAAGCCTTATCTTCAAAACATAACTTATGTTTCAATTCTGTTATGGCAAAATAGTTTTTGTTAAAGTAACACAAGGCGTGAAGAGTTTCTCAGTAATCTTTGGAAAATACAATCAACTATTTGTTTGCATAGTACACACCGTTCTCTCTGAATACATCATCAGAGTTGCAAACATATTCCTTCCCACATGTACCTCCAAAGGCTCTTAGCTTCTGTGGGAAGACAAGATACTCACAGTGAATCTGAGAATACACAATGCCAAATATATCAAATGGCAAAAATATCTCCTCTCAAACATTTTAACAGACTCTCTATGAGAATATTTATACAAGTGCTGAGATCATTTTCGGGATATAGTAACTGTTGTCAACAGTGATACAATTGTATTCAATAGGTATGTAGGTATTGTCATATTTTCAGTGGTCATAAGATCCTGATGGAAACTATGTTTGCTGAAATCCCCCCAAAAAGATATTTTTAGATACCAAGACACAAATAAGGGATTTAAAACATATATCATGAACAGCTTTGGAAAAATAATAAGGTTAGTTGATAATATTCGCATATTTTATTCAATAGAACATTTTATCAATACAACAGTATCAAACATCCCATAGTGATAGTGTAGTATTCAACAAGAAATATAAAATAACAACATAGAGCTAAACATAAATTAATATGTATTGTTTTTTTAACAAGCAAATCTCATATTTAAACATCAATACATGATTATCAACCCTCAGCTTAACAGCATGGTGCAAGTTTAAGTCAAGCAAATAACAAATTCATTACGAAATTTAACCCAATAGAATATTGAAGTTTTAGAGGCACTAGATCATGCTGTATTACTTCTTTAATTCCTCAATAAATATTAGGTTATGCAAGATGTATTATCTTCAGCGCATTAAACATCTCATTACTCCACAAGGTATCAAGCAAAAACTTCATGCTGCCATTTTCGTGTGAACACTTTTTAATCATTTAAATTAAAAAAGGGATCAACGTTGTTCTACAAAATTTTGTTTGTACTTGGACTTCTTATATTTGGTCTCGCATTTGGTAAAAATAATTCCCTTACATAAGATCCCAAATTAATGTAAAACAGTGCCCTCAAGTCTGTAGTTTAGTCTTTTATTCCTTGCCAAGAATTACAACAGTCAATATAGCTTTCAAAAGCTTCTATACAAAGGATACCAATTTCATACTATGATACCATCAGTGTTCATCAATAATAAGTGAATGCATTGTGGTATATAAAGAGAAATAATTGCTGAAAAAGCTAATCATGTAAGGAAAAGTTACTGTTGAAGCTGATTAAAATTAGAACAAGATATTAGGTAGCTATTCTAATAAATGATCATAAAACCAGTCACAAGGAATTTCTTTTGACTATAGTAGAAGATATACAAATTTACTGGTTATTAGATAACTTAGGTCTTAGATCATTTTCAAAGATCGTCTCATGCCACATTATATTATTGCTATTTTTTTTAATCACAATAATTAGCACTTCCCCTAAGTATACCAAATGATTAATGAAACCCCCCATTAGACACAGCATATCACAACATTATTCTCAACATTCCTCCAGAATAGCATGATAGCCTCTACACCATTAATCATATGACCCTTTAGGTCTATACTCACTGCAAGGGCACTTATGTTTATTTCCGTAAGTGAATCTGTGGTACATGTATGAGCAGTAATTAAATTTGATGGCAAATTGATAGCAAGGAGGGGCAGTAATTAAATCTATGAAGGTACAAGGATCTGTAGCAAGGCTAGCTATTACGTCCATGACTGTACATGAATCTGGCGTATTGTATTCACTACATCTATGATGTTACATTGTTCTGTAGCTAATGTTAAGTTCTGGTTCAACAATAACAAGAAAAGATGAGATTATTTATGCAAGTTTAAGAATGCACCAGATGCAAGACCCAGCTGTGAAGGCTTCATGATGAATCAGTACAAACCAGAATTCCCCAGATGTGGTGTAAGAGGAGAAACTGCTCTAGCTGCAGACAGACAGCCCTGTAATCTGAAAAACACGGAGCAAACGTCAGTTACATACTGAAGTCCATAAAAAAGGAATAAAAAGTATAGGAAGAATCTTGTCCAAGGTTCTAAAGATATTCCATTCCTACTGAGTGTGAGTGTACTAACAAATGCTGTTGAATATGATATTCCCAGTTTCTGGACAAGTCTGAAGCAGGGAATAAACCGTGTTACATATCATTTTACAGTGCTAGTGTTGGTTACTGCATGCCGAGACACACATAAAGATAAACATTATGTGGATATACATTAGCATTGACATGAACTGAAAACAAAATAATGATAGATTATGAATTTATCTTTTTCACAACTCTTTGATTTTCTTGCAAACTGATGAGTCTGCTACTAAAAACTTCAATGTGAGACAATTAGGTCAAATCTCTTGCTTCAGAGAACAGCAACATCAAAGGTTGAAGAAAGACATGTTAAGAAAGTTATCAGAGCCAACAGCTGTATTATTAAAGTGATTCCAAACCAAAAACAATATTTGGTTGAAAATATAAATCTTATCATGGAAGATCACTAGAAATGTAGGTTTTCATTTGGGGTTAATTTTTTTACTATGAGACTAGTCTGTCATTAGGTTCTTGGAGTTTTTGCCTTTAAATTTTTGCATATATAGAATGCCTCAGCACAAGAGTTAGAAATTGAAGATTATCGAGGAGTTCTTTTCATTTAACTTCTTATAAAATCCTTTACGATAGATTACTTTTAAGGAACTGTTAGTACGTCCTGAAGATGAAAACTGAGCTGAGACAGAATATGGTACAATTTACCTCAAGCCATCATCAGAAGTAGAGACAAGTAAAAATTGACATAATACATGCGTTCTTAGCTCACTGTATGCATATATCAAATAAGAAAATTGGTTTTGTAGAAGGAATCATACATGTTGATATATGTTGTGTAAATCACATATATAATCCTTTTTGTCTGATATGCATTGCCCCTGGTAAACCCTTGTTTAAGCATAGTTGGGGTTAAAATTTATTTTTTCTAGAACAGCTGTAAAAAGAATTATGAGCAAACCATACCGAAGAAAGTCATGCAAGATGAAGGATGACATTTACATGTTGACACTAAGGGCGTAAACTTTGCCCCCTGTCTCCCTTTTTGATGTCCTAGGGTTAGTTCTCACAACCTCAGCACTTGGGGGTATAACACAGTAAATATTAAATCACAAGAAATAAACCCTTGCTCTACTCTTGCATATAAGAAACATATTCTGTGATATTTACACTTCTGAAGCATCTGTAGCTTCTGTACTTTTTCAACACCTCTGCACTCAGTGTGTCACTGCATGCATAACAATGCATCAGAGGAAATAAATCCCTATCTGATCCCTATATATCAAAATCAGATCTTAGAATGCTTATCTCTTATATTTCCTAGATCATGTGTTTCAAGTCTACACTATGGGTGTGACCTCCTACACCCTGCCTCCTGTGCGCTGCCCCAGGGCTCTTCCCACTACCATTTGGTCTCACTTGATTAATAATGCAGCAGAAGGAACCTATCCTTCTCTGACCCCTGCATATGATCAGACACAGCTGTTTGTATAGATTTCTCGAGGCAGTAGATGCATGTCTTGGCAGACACAGGGCCAAACACTGCAGATCTGCAAGGGGCAGATCTGCCTTTTTTTTCAAAAAACCAAAACAACTCTCTATCTATTGGATCATACATTGTTTCCTTTACTACTTGATCTTTGAATGTCTTCTTTCTAAAATGAGCCAAATTTCAGATAAACAATGCTGCTTTGCAGATGTATCTGTTCACTATAATATTGTATACCAGTAACTGAATTATATCCTCTGATAAGTAAATTCAGACAGGGCGTTTATCATAAACTCAATGTATAATAACACTTACATGCTAAATGTTAGAAAACATTGGTGAAAGAACAATATGAGTAAATCGCAACTTTTAATATAAAACTAAAATTCAAGACTTAACCTATCTTCAAGGCTAGTAATATGATAGCAATATTTCATCTACGAAGAAAATGTATCTAATACATAACTATTACAAAGATGCTTGAAAGTAATGAAATACAATGAAGGTAAAGAAATACTTTGTGTGTAATGTATATGTTGAGAGAGCAGCAAGTACACTATATAAACAAAGTCTAACCTTTAATATGGTAAAGAAAAGCTTCAAGTTTCCACTTTTATGGCCAAGAGACCAACTTTCATGAAATGTCATCTGACAATTACAATCCAATTTTTTCATCTTTTCAAAAAATTGCATGCTATTAATGCCATTTAGAGATATCCTGTGAGTACATCTTAGCTGCATATCGTTTAAACAATTACATTTGAAGCCAGACTTATATTTAAGATTAAATTCATTAAGTGCAAAAACTTTTTGATGGCTAAGAGGGGGAAGGGGGAGGGGAGAGTTCAGTTTCATATCTATAGTTAAGTTCAACTATCTATATATACAGCTATTTCATTTTTCTTTTTCACCTTCTCTTACACCTTCTTTTATCAATTCATTTAGGTATTCAAATTTCATTTTTTTTCAACTTCCCATAAACAATTTTTTTTGACACCATTAACTTAGTTTACATAACATGAGATAAAGCTTTATATAAATAATGTTTTATCATGATGTACAGGCATATATAAAAAAAATCATAAAAACTGGGCTAGGTAAAATGAACTTGAATAACAAGTTTATAGTCAAACTTCTATCTTGAAGATAAAATTCACACGTAGAATAAACGAGTGAATGTCTACAATCTTATTCTGAGACATCTTGAGTCATAAGTTTACAATTTGTTCCTGCAGTGCAGCAGCTGTTTGTTGATAGTGATGATAACAACAGCTACAGTTACACCAGGGGAATCTTCACAAAGCACACAACATTGTGTTATTGATATCCGCGACAGCTGTCTCCTGCAACTGTTACTTGATACTACACACTTCTTTCATTTTTCATGTTTGAATTTGAATAAAATCAATGGAAAAAAATCAAGCTTTAAAATCTTTTTGAAAAGGTTGAGAAAATCAATAATAAATGTTTTATTTGAACCAGCTTAAGTGTTTTTTCTCGGAAAAAAGTTTGATTAAATAGAAATCAATAAAAAAAATGTTACTTTAATTCAGACTTATGTAAGTTTTAAGAGCTTTCAAAAGCTGAAGAAAAGTTACTTTTTAAAATATTTGGAATGTTATCAATCAACATCTTATATTGCGTGTCACAGTAAACTTTACTGCACTTCATGACCGTTTTTAGTCAAAATTTGACATTTTGGGCATATTGTTAACCTCTTTCTTAGCAAGTTTGTAACATAAGTAGTGAATGAAAATAACTTTTCAGACTTGCAATCGTGTAATGATCACAATCTTCACATTTCAAAAGCTTTTACGACAGATGCTAAGAAAAATCAATACGTTCAAATTCTTACCTTAGTCAAAATGTATATTATCTTTTTAATTCTTTGAAGATTATTTAACTCAATATTCGTAGAGACTCTCATAACAAAAGTGTATTAAGTTCAAATGGATCAATTTCATTTCATTTACAGACAGAGTCTAAATAAACATAGCTTTCGACTCTGCAGCTCATCAGGCATTATATTTCATATTAGATACACATCAAAACAGATTTTCAAGTCTGCCAAAAAGGGTTTCACGCAAGACCTCAGCTTTCTTTGTGGAATACCATGATTTCGTAGCTACACAGTAGGGAATAAAGTACCCAGTCTGATGATAGGAATGGGACATATTAATGACGAGCATATATCCACAGACATGGAAAAAGCCCTATGTTTTTTGCGCCTCATTTCATTCTGAACTTTCTGAGTAGTATAGAATCAGAATTGCAATTCATAAGTTTGGCTAAATTTCAAACGTCTTCACATCTAAACAAACTGTACTGCTGAAAGTACAGATGATTGCTTTGAGTCAAGTCTCTTGTCAAACAAGTCCTAAGACTCTCACATCATCCAGCCACGTATTTTGTCACTGTCGCTGAACTACAGTAAACACAATAATCTAAACTATGTACTGGACCACAGACCAGGTATAAAAATAGTTTGAAAGTTCATGACATTCAAATTGGACAGTTATTTTCACAAACTGGTATGAGAGTAAAAGTACATTGAGATAACCTTCACTCAGTGGCTATCAACTCTTACACAATACATTTAAGGACATTTAAGTGACCGACAACGTTATTAATCTCTCACTTGTTCTCTAACTCAACCAATGCAAAATGTAAACCATATTATTTCTATCATTTTCCTCTTTGTTAATAACAAATACTTGATTGCAAAAATAAGTTTTTAGGGTCATTGCACTCTATTGCACAATCTAATGATCAACTGCAACACGTACGTTACAAACTAATATGCTAGAGAAACAAACCCTTCAAGATCATCGACAGTGATCCAAATGTTGAATATCAAATTATGAACATTATCTATGTGTACATATAAATGTAACTTTGCCCATAACCCATATCAGAGGATCAAACAAAGCCCTTATTTCAAGGATGATCATAAATCAGACATTATGCCATAATTTCTTCAAGACTTTATTCCTCTTTATCCAGGAGACTATGTATAAAAGACCAACAACAAACCTCCACGAGATCTCAGACTACAGATGCAGTAAACATGAGAGGAACATCTCCAAGTACTCAGACACCAAGCTATCTACATAAACATGCCCTAATTACACACCATGTAAACATGTGGTGGAAATAAACACAGCGGAAATGGGAGCAGACTACGAAGTCCATCAAGACACAAAGCTATCTACATAAAGATGCCTTGAATACTTCAGAGCTCTTTGAAACTACTGAATCAATAGCTTTTCTTGCGAAATTTGAGAATTCAAAATGTTGTTAGAAACATGAATAATTTACAATAAAAGAAGCTTGTTTCGGGTAAAAATGATTATCTACTGCCAGATATTTAGGTTCTGACATATGGAGAAAATGCACTGAAATACCGAAACCTAAAACAAGACCCTGAGTGAGGTGAGGTGAGGTGATATGGGCTTTCAAGAGTATTTCACTTATATTGCCGCCGCTAGTATTATTGCAGGGAGAAAGGCCGCAATACCAATGTAGCTATGCATTGGGGTGAAACCTGTGAGCATTGGCTGAAACAAGTGAACCATGGATGGTACTGCACTGAACTTCAGTGTAGCATTGCAGCCAAACCTGACTGCTTGTTGAACAGTTTTCTACTGCAGACAAAGTTGCCGAGCTCCACAGACCTCTTGTGCTGAAGCTGAACTCGCTAACCACTGCGCCATCCCGCCCCTGAGTAGGGTAAGCGTTGACTACATCATCAAGAGGAACTGACCATGGTCTAGTTAAGTTCATTTAACACATTCTGTCTTCTTACACTTCTTTTATAAAGAAAATTAAATAATACATTATCGAATAAACATTTCAAATATTTGCAATGTATCTAATATCTATCAATACTTCAAAAATTATTGAAACCAAATCTTAAGATAAGTTTTACTTTTGATTACACTAAGGAGGTCAATTAAGGCATGCAAGGGAATGAGTTCACTGATCTGAATATTACAGTGATTACGTTTCAATTTGTCTTAGACTGGCAAGGGAAGTAACTGTTGTTGTACCTGGAGAAAACTACACCTGTTATTTTGTGTATGGAATAAACCTTAATGGTGACAAATAAGATTTACGGATAAAATTGGCCATTCATTCCATGTCACTTAACCAATATATTTCTTTTATATAAACACTTTAAAACTATAAGAAAGAAATGATACTTGATAAGCATAAGCAGAACT
This sequence comes from Phorcus lineatus, assembly GCA_921293015.1. NCBI lineage: Eukaryota > Metazoa > Mollusca > Gastropoda > Trochida > Trochidae > Phorcus > Phorcus lineatus. The sequence continues at coordinate 60,518,200 of OV121081.1, forward strand.
GAAACAGGAAAGAATAGAGCTATGGGCTATGCAGCTCATCATGTATTGAATTATTTATCAAGGCAAAGATTAACATGTCAAATAACAAGACACTTCCTGTGTGGTATTAAGTTTTATTACTCAACCGTGGTGAGATCACTCATTAGATAACAATGAGTTGGTAACACACATGTGTGATACCATATCTCGTGCGAACAACCAGAACTACTTTCGAACGTCACATGACATCGTCCAATCACGTGACTTGTAAGTTAGAAAATGGCGACTTTCAAATTTTGCATTCTCAACGAGACGTGATCTAACATCCAGAAATAAAAAATATACAAGTGTCAATAATCACTCTCATATTTCTGAAAAACAGCACTATTCACATAGTCTTATGATCACTAGCCCAACTTCTGTACCGTCGCAAGTTGTGTTTACGTCCCCCCTCTGCCGGCCGTTCCACGCCATACAGCCTGGCCCTTCCATAATCTGTTCCATCCAACCTGTCGCTTCCCCCTCAACAAGCACACAATCTGAACATGACATCTTGCAACTCCCGTTCCCTTAGTTCAATATTTGCGGGTCCTATCAACAATTCTGTTACTCATGTCAATGTTATCAATCATCCTCAACTGCTGACACTGTACGTTCCACCAACTTTTTAAAACTGACTGACCTAGAAAGAGGTCACATTCCGATGACGTCACGACTCGAGTGCACAATGGCTTGACATTTTTCGTTGCTTGTTAACATTTGTTATATCAAAGAATTTCTCGACAATGAAATACTTGTTCACCAAAATTATTTTTGTTTCATGTTTTTAGGCGAGTCACTTATGTAGACAATTACAATTAGCGAACTATTTTGTTCGTGTTTTGTTTGACTGATTGATATTCTTACGCCTGTTCGCGATCAGCTGATTGTTGTTTTGACAATTAATTTATCAAAATTATTGATACGTGGGGATGAGTAGTAAATAAAATACTAAACTGATGATAATATGATAACATTTTCATGCAACTCGTGAATGGAATTTGGTATCAGACTCACTTTTGTTCGTCTGATACCAAATTCCATTCACTCGTTGCATAAAAATGTTATCACATTACCATTCGTTTAGTATTCTCTATATAATGTGCATTTGTGATGGCAAGCTCAAACAAAATTTACTAAGTTAGACTTTCCGTTTTCTAAAGAAGAAGTATCAAATAGGTTTTAAGGTAGCTACCGCTTTACATTACAGACTTGTCCCGTTTAACTCATAGAACCATAGACTCCAAAAACACACAAATGATGTAAATAGTATAGATGAAACATGCAATCATCATCAATTAAGCCACTTTACCCACCAACTCTAGCCCCACCCCCTTCCTGACCTGTGACTGAACCGATTCGCACACTCCTTTAAAATCCACTGCTCTTGACTCAGTATGCCATACACATATCTTTGAGAAAATGTAGATAGTGCAATTTATGATGAAATACAGACCTATGTTTCTGATACACTTGCATCAACCTAAGGTCAGTATCTGGTTACACTTTGAAATGCAGGTATTTGAAATGTAGGTATAACACAAAGTTTGTACATATAAAGTTTTGCAGCGTTATTTTGGTTCTACAAGCATGATATTGGTCTCATCAGAAAGTTCATGAAGATGGCTGTTTGATTACATTCAGCATTATATCATAGCCGTAAACAGGGTTAACCATCTTAAAGTTGCACACCTGTCACGCCCATATCTTTTGAGGGTGGACATTGTGCCCCGCCCGTAATAAGGGTGAATCAAAACTAAATCTACAGAGTTTCGTCACGATGTAACAAGGACATTATTCTCAAAATTTGAGATTCCTTTCACAACTGAATTTACTTTTGGTTTACCATTCGAAGGTTGTAACCCTACCATGCCCTTATTTTTTGGGGTCAGCAGGTCAGCACTATATATAATATATAAACCTGAGTCTAGACAGCAACTGAAAGTCAGGAACAGCAAACAAAGTATTCCTTGTGACCATTATGTGCATCAAATACAGAAGAAGAAGAAAAAGAAAGAAGAAAATTATTTTATTAATGTGTCACCACATGTACAGTACAAACATGACAATGTTGTTCTTATATTAAGAAGTACACGAGCCGGCCACCGAAGGCCTATGAGACACATAAAATCAATAAAATACATAATAAATTAATGATGCATAATACAGCTTGGCAACAACAACTTATAGATGCAATAAAGTCGTAAATAACAAGGCGGGATCAGGGATGACCACAGTTGCTTATTGCATACATGTACATATATCAAGTGTATCGAAGTGGTCATTATTGGTGTCAAGTCGTCAGGTGAACTCTCTATAACCAGTAGCAATCAGCAGGCAAGTGTGGTCACCAGTTCCATAGATGACTGAATCATTTCACACGGGCAATAACAAACATTGCCTAAGTAATCAAGCATAACTGATCATTACCCTGCTTGGTGAACAAGATGATTTGCACTGCTGTTGGTTGTGTTTGGGTGAAACTCTAATTGTGTTCTAAAATGATAACTTTACGAGGTCTGAACACATGCAAACAAGATATTTCAATTTAAAACATTGAGTATTTGACAAATTATCACTAACTATTGGATCTATAACTAGTGAAATGGAGATAATTCAGGTTCTTTCAATCTGTAAAGGTCAGTATTTAGCGCTGATCAATCTTCACTTTGGCACTTCCATCCGTGTTTTAACTTAAAGTGACACAGAGTATGTTTCACGATTTTTATTGTGGCTTTCGTAAGAGCCAAAATACCTTTAAACCTGACTGAAGTTAAAATTTACTCCTTAGACTTGCATTTTTATCTCTAAAATGCCCAAATTATGATATTTTCTTGTTTTCACTGATTACCCCAAAAATGCTCAATAAATGTTAAGATTTCGAAATTATGTGTCCGATTAACGTGTATATTTGTTATATGACCTATTTCACACTATCAACCAATGATTGTCTTTGTGTCTGCTGTGAATAGGTTTCCGAACTTTACGTTTGAATCATTGGCACGCGCCACTGTCCAGTTTTTTTATCACAAATCACGACACTAACCCTTTTATTGTCACCATACTGAACTGACAAGCATTAGGATTCTGATTTTCTAAAGCAAACACTACTTCTTGATAAAATAACACTATTTATGAAGTTTGAGATATTTGACTCCAACAACATACTCTGTGCACCTTTAATCACAGTGAAAAAGAACCCTTAACTTATAATGTTAGTGAATTTGGTGGAATAAAGGCCATATTAACAAAGGAGTATGTTTAGCTATCACAATTTGATAGACAAAACAAACAACATAACTTTTTTCATATGGCAGATTATCAATATGAAGAATTTGTCTTTCACAGACGTTCCTACAAATTTGGAAAACAACTTTAATGGGATAATTTTTTTCAATAAATTCCAAAGCTAGCACATGCCTACCTCTATTTGTCCTGCAGTTTAGAAAAGAAGCGTGATCCCATACTGCCGAGCTTGTCATACAGGGAGCTGCTGAGGTCGGCCTGGGAGGCAGACTTGGGTAGAACAGCTTCAACAGCTAGCGTTAAGGACTGACCTCCTGAATCCATACCCTGCAAGAGACATCACTGGATCTTGTGAGAAAGGATTTTTCGGTTCTGAGTCATTATCAAGACCAACAAGGTTTCAATTTAACACTGCATCATTGATGTGGAGTTGAGTGAGTTATCATAATTTTCTATAATCTTATCTTTCTTTAAATGCTCCTAAGTTTCTGCCAGGACATTCACAGTGGTTAGTTAATTAAAGTTAGGATTGATGGGTGATTTGAGGTCAAATGATGATTTTGAGAGTATCTATCTAACATCACTGGCACCTGTTTAAAATTGGGAGAAATTTTGAAAGTCCACCTTGAACATAGCGTATTAAATGGTTGCTGATAATCAGGATAAAAGGATACATATGTATATTGAGCAGAATACACTATATATATAGAACGTCATTCTAGTGCATCTTTTCGTTTGTATTGAACGAGTAGATGTCACAAAGAGCAAAGAAACAAAGAGTTCGCAGAATGTTGATATACATGTAAGTGTTATGCACGTGTCATTAAAGAAATTTTAAACATGTGAACAAATATCCTGAGTCTGTTTTTTTTTCAAATATTCATCACAGTTTTGTGTGCACTCTATTGCCATGTGACGTCATAGGTTGAGGAATGTGATGACGTAATATTTTGTGAAAGGGTTGGCGGAGTAATTTCTTTAGGTCAAGACAACACGTAAACAGTCTTCCGTGTTCGGCGGCTTTATTTGAAGTAAATCAAACGAAAAAAGGGTATGTAATAAGTAGAATTACGGTAATGGGTTCTTTTCTATCAGTAGGGATGGCTGAATGGAAAAGGTGTGGACATTCAGTGTTCAGAGTTAAGTGCCTGACACTGAGGATGAGGCATTTGAATCCATTACATCCACTCTCAAAAATAAATATGAACATGTTCATATTGGCAGATAGTGTGATTTCAAAAATACCAATGTTAGAAAGGTTGTACTAGACACGTACCCTTGTGATCGACTGAGAGAGGACAGGGTTCTGTATGGTGGAGCGACTCTGCTGGGTGCTGAGAGGGAGGAGGGGGAAGCGGTTGGGGCAGGAGGAGAGAGGCAGGACATTGTGCTGCTCCTGCTGGCCTGTAGACGGTACTCGGCCCGACGTGAAGATCGGCTGCTTGTCCAAGGATGCCAGGCTCCCAAATATCACCTACAAAAAGGATTGTAGGTTATTTCATGCTGTTACTTCACATTTGTTGTTGCTTAATAATGTGTCGAAAAACAACCTTTATATAATACAGCAGGGAATGAATTTGCTGAAATAAATTAAATGAGAGATCTGTCACAAGCTTTTTATATGTTACTATTGCAATTAATGGTGATTTGTAACTACTGTCAACATAAGCTCAACGTTATGTTTACAAAAAATGAGTTATTGGTAAAAGGAATGTGATTAGGAATTATCAGGGACAGTTGCTGTTAAAAGTTCTTGTTCACTTACTTCTCTTTCAGATAAAACAATAAATTGTTGAAATATTTTCAAAGTCAATATGAGAGAACTGTCATTCTCAAATGATGAGATCCTTGTTGTTGTCAAAATGAAATCAACACTTTGGTATCAGTTTTCTCAATATGATACCACATGTGAGAGAAAGGAGCAAGTTGTACACACCGAACTGCGCTGACTCTGGCGGAGAAGGTTGGACTGCATGTATGGAGAGAAGACGTCCAGATCAAAGGGGTCAACAACCTCTTCAAGACTCTCACATACCGTCTCAGCCTTACGTTGGTACTGCTTGCTCCTCTGAAGGGGTAAAATACACTTTTGTCTTAGATAATCATGAATAGAGCAAAACCAGTTAAAAAGTATACTTTATTGTTTTAGTTTTGCCAAAACTTTAACATTTGTGTAAAACATAATTTTATTTTTTGCCATAGTCACAAACAATTACCTGCGTATCATCTTTTCTTGGGATGATCAACACCAAAAACCTCACATCAAACAAGGACTGCAGAGCTTGCTGCTGGGTCAAAGGGAGACCACTCTTTCTAATCTTCCGCTTACCTCCCTTGACAAACTCCTCATAGATTTTGATAATACCATCTGTCACTTTACGAATCAAATCCTGGATCACAGACCTGAAAACAACATGTTGAAAAAGTTGCAATACAAATTCACAAGCAATGTATCAAGGTAGTTACAGGTAGTTACTTCTTTTTAAGTATGTTCATTATTCTACAATGCTTATAGAAGCTTTTGTATTAAGTAAAAATAATCTTGACTTTGAAAATTAGACATTCTATTAATCAGTCCATTTTCTTCACAAACATCTTGTTTAACATTAGTTGCCAATTTATATATTTTTCCAGCGATATATCATTAAACAATAAATTTCTATCAAACTACATTAAAATTGATTTATAAAACATATCTTCTTTATCAACTTAATGTATTTTAGACTTTGGCCACATCTTACAAAAAACTGTTTTAGAATTTGATCTGTTGAGTACAATAGTTTACTGTGTATAAGTCGACCCCGCCCATAAGTTCACCCCCTTTCTCAGCCCCCAAAATCCTAGGGAAAACCATATATATCACATAAAAGTTTTCTCAGGAATATGTTACAAATCATACCTTAATTAAAAATAATATAAAGATGTTGACTTACATTGTATAATAACACTTTTTAATAATAAACCTTTTTCTTTTTTTAAAGCAAACAAACTCATGAGATTTCATCAGGAAACTGTTAGTTTGTTATAAGCCTTTTCATGGGTTTGGATTTTCAGTTAGACCATTCAGTTAGACATCATTCATATTAGACATACAACTTAATTTCTTCAAAGAGAATGTTCTGTGTTTGGTGGTTATGTGGTCCAATAAAATGTCAAAAACAAGAGTATCTCAACCTTTGAATACTTAGAAAAAGATTTTTGAGATTGTAGATATTTAACTCGAGCGATATCTGCTAAAATCTAACATTGAATACAGAAATTAACTTGCTTCATTGTTGACATGAAAATAAATGGTATGATGAGCTTCAATAACAATTTCATTATCAATTTCAGGGCCAACTTTTCAGGGCCTTTCCTCTTGCTCAGCGAGCAGATCCTCACATGGCTTCAGCATTTTAGGTCAAAATCATAGACCCTACGTTATTTCGACTCCCCTCTTTGACCCGTCAATATCTTGTGTCAAAAAGTCGACTTATAACAGTAAATAGACAGTAACTATTTTGATCAATAACTTTAATCATCATATCATTAACATTCATGGCTTCATATTGTCTCTCTCACATGAAATCTACACGAAGAGATGCTGAAGCATTGGACGTTACCTAGGAAGGGCTTGTCCTCCTACTTTGTTCAAATCCTCACACAGATTGAATAACAATGTCTGGAGATACCAAGATGGCTGCAAAGGAAACCAAGTTTATTAAAGAAGGTGAAGATAAATAGGTACAATTAGTTTAGATAAGCTGTTTTACAATGGATGAAATAGGGCTCATGAAAATGTAACTACATACTCAAGACACACTTGTGGTAAAAGTTATCAACCTTTGATTGGCTTAAACTTTGGACCAGCGTTATAAACTTACTTACATATGAAACGAAATTCTTTCAAACAAATGAACTAAAGACTCTTCTCAAGTAACAATAGAAATTGTCAAAAAAGAGTCCACACAGCAAATCGACATTCAAAAATTTAGTAATGATTAGGTTCACTTCACATTCAAAACCCCTACAAAGAAGATGGAATAACCATAACTCATTATCTGAGACTATTCCACTACGCACAAAGGGTGGTTGGTACAGACCTGCATGGGAACCATGATCTTGGAGCTGTGTTTCTTGCCTTCGTCGGTCTCTTCCTGGATAGAAACCTCGTCCCATCTCTGTGTATCGAAATATCAAAAATAAGTTACATGTACAGCATTGTCTTAATACAGCTTAGCAGTTTTCGCACAAAAAGGGTCATGTGTTTAATATCACCTTGATTTTTAGACAACATAAACATATGTATCACAATACATATAGTCTGAATAAGTATCAAGATTCTTGATACTATGAAATATTGTCACACCTCTATATTTTATCAGCCATAAGAATAACTTCTTAAAAGTAGACAATTTCCTAAGGAAAGGCATGAAGGAATCTGAGCAGGGACGACCAATATCAGGGAAGTCACAAATTGCAATAATCAGAATTCATTAAACTGTTGAGATACTTTTAGGATGTTTATTTCTTATAAGGTGTGAACTGCCATGCTCCCGATATATCTACCCTCATTTTACAAACATTAACAATCTATGTCAATATTAACAATATATCATGGATTGGACAGTTCAATGATCAAAAGATATTAATCATTTCCCTAAAATGTTTTTGAGAGGTCATCTATTAAAAACCGTAAGTTTATGAGTAGGCACCTTTGGACAATGTAGAATCTTGACAATAAAACAATCAGTGATTGAAATCACATTCTAGAGAGAGAGAGAGAGCTGAAGATGTTTTGAGGGAAAGTTGTTTAAAGATCAAGGATGGAGAATCAAGGACGAAAATACACTCAAGGTCAAACAAAATAACAGATATAGGCTGATCCATTGAAAGATCTCTTCCTTTTTTTCGAAAGAAAAGAAAAGACATGCTTTAATTTCTTACCATTGAGTTCTCTAGAACAGATCCTACATTTTCTGCATGGAGAGCTTTAGTGTAGTCTGCTAACATCACAGATGTGCAGTGATCCACCCAGTGTCTGTACATAGAACACATAAACTAACTTTATATGAAGAAGAAGAAGAAAAAGAAAATTTATTTGGACTTGAACAGATTTGTTCCTCATCAACATTTCAATGGTGTACAGTCATGAACATAACAACACTTTCAATATTCTAATTATAGAGGCTGGACATTGTATTGTGATTTGATTCTTGCCTCATTAGACAATTTAATATCTTTAGCTACTTTTAAGATTGATGATTTATTTGAATCTTTAAATAGTGACACAAATTTATACATACAACTCATTACCAAGATTATGAAATTGCAACATGAACTTGGTGATTAGGTCTTTATGAGTTCAGTTGATTGGAGGTGTCGTTCACCAAGCATTTCCATCTTTAGACAGAATCCTTGCCATAAATAACGTCGCTGAGTTCTCAATTAAATCTCTAAACATAACCAAATCTGATCTTACAATATCAGCAATATTGAGTACCCACCTGAAAGCCTGTAGTTTACACTGGTCCAATTTGCTCTTCACATTGCTCCATTCTGGGTTCTCCTGTTGTTTGCCAGACTGTTTAGATTTCTTCAAAGACCTGTTGTCACAAGTGATGAGGCGTTTTAAAGGCTCTAGATAAATGTATTTTTTTCTCTCTGATCTTCAATCGTAATTACGTAAATATCCTTGAACATTTCAAAACCTTTCAGGAATAATTACAGGTATTTTAAGTAAGGCAGAATGTATATATGTATAAAATAATACAAAGGATTTTGAATGAAGGTGAACTCACCTGCTAATGTCCTGTTGATGGAGTACAGGTCCCAGAATGCATTGCTGTAGGTGAGGAGCGAGTTCAGGAAGTGCTGCACACAGTCGTGCTACAACCAGTATCCTGAGAGAAAAAAAGAAAAAAATAGAAATTAGTATCCAAGGAAGTGTGTCATTGAATGAAGTTTATTTTGGTAAGAAGGCCATTGGCCCATGTATAATGAATACAAATGAAATATGATATTCACACACTATGTTGAAAAAATTATATAATAATAACTTCACATATATGCACATATACAACTAACATACGGTAGAAGTCCTTTTCGATAGAGCATGTTTAACAAAGAGCGATATTTTCGTAAGCACATTTTTATCCTTACATGTTCACAGCTGATTGACAATTATCAAAATATTGACTTTTGACTTTAATGATACAAGAGGAATCTTTTAATTTCCCAAGCAAGCACAAGTAACATTAAAGTCATATGACACACTTCTGAGTGCAATGATTTTTTTAACCACATCTATTCCTTTAAATCACATGGAAATATCCAGAAACGGCTTGCTTCCTAAGCAACAACCCGCCACTGCGACATTACAAACAATGTTTTTATGACAACAGACAACAAAATAGTTACCTTGTGCTGAAACAATTGTTGCTTGGCAAAAGTGGCATGTGCGTTTGTACTCATATTGAAGATATGTCACCATTTATGATAATCCATATGGGTAATTAATATAGGGTATTACACAAGTGTCCATGTCATACTGTTTTATGACAAGAGTGCTTGAAAAGGATGTATTCTCTGAAACTGTTACCTCCATTGTCTTCAATTTTCACATGTATATTGATGGCTTTGCCCCTTGCTATTTTTAACATTTTGAAGTAGAGATACGTGAGCTATGCACTCTTCTTCAGTTTTATTGATACCTGATATATAATAAGACTTTTGCATCTACTTTTTGTAAAGTATCTATCAATATTGCACTGTGAACCCATATTGTACCATTCTACTACAACTATTACTACGCACGAGGGCAATGATATTTGGGTTCATATTTTACAAACAATTCCAAGTGACAAATATCACTTAGTCATGGTAATAAACTATCATTTACTATTGTAATGACATTTTTAGTTTCCATGATGTTACATTATAAATGTGCAAATGGCATGTAATCAGCCTATGTTTAAAATAAAATTTGTACATAATTTTCTAAACTGCATCATTAAGATGCATTTTAAACTAGTTATTAATACTCATGGCTGAAAGTCAAATTTACGCTCACTCTCGCTCAGAAAAAACACATTTTAAATCTTGTCAGATACTCACTTGTTCTCTGTTATTGCATTTGTAGCTGGATCAGGAATCTCAAAGGACTTCTCCCACAACTTGAGTTGATCGTTCAAGTAATCAAGAACTCTGCAAGTAAAAGTTGACAAATTTCTTAACTTACCTTATTCCTCTGTATTGTTTTGTAAGCTTGGGAGGTATTCAAGGTTTAGATACAATTTACAAGCACAGAGTTGTCACATTAAACATTGTTGGTACAGTATGAAGTAAGGAAAGTATTTTCAAAAATAATGGATAGAAACTTATTATGATTTATAAATGATAATGCTTTAAATTCAAAACCAGGAACCTCACCTTAATCCCCAAATTTACTTTGATCTGATATAGATTAAGAGAGGAGAAAATTTCACTTACTCTTGCACACACTTGATACAAGCTGCCTGTACAAAGTTGAGAAGGAGGGGTGTGTCCCCATATTTGTCAAAGGGCGGGGCAACATCAGGTTTGACCCCTGACCCCTCTTCGTTCTCATCTTGCTGGAGATATGGTCGGTTATCCTCAAGAAGATTTTTCAACTTCTCGTCAATGTTTCGACACAGGCTGTTATTAAGCATCGATATAGAAGCTGGATTTTTGCATTTACAAATCACATGTAATTTGAAATAATTTATAAATTGATGTTCACTAGTTTTCAATCTTACAATATTTTTACACTACTAAATTAATGTAAAGTTTATTCACATTGGTGTATGTATCATGCAAGTAAATCAGTGTTGTAAACACAATCTTATCTCTCTTAGTTATAAAATATTCAAAAGTTTTGATAAGAAATTTAGATTTCAATAAATAACAGTTATTCAGGGATGTACGGTGAAACAAAATGCTACAAGACACAAGGAAATTGGATATGCCATTTCTACTTATTTGCCTAAATCCCAGACAAACATGCTCAGAGACACGGTTAATTCCAAATGGGGAACCCTTACCTCTGCACAGCGGGAGTGAATGCCCTGGCCTTGAGGATGAGTGCCCCTCCGTCCACAAGACTCTTGTTAGAGGACGGGGTCCACACGGAGTGGGACGCAATGTCTCCGGGGGACTCAGTCCACAGGTAGCTGGACAGGTCAGTCTCCTGTAGTTGAGGTCTGGACACACGCAGTTCATGATCATTATACAGGGAGCATGTGAAGGCCAAATAGTTTATTGTAGAAAATTCAGGAAAATTTTAATTATTTCTTAAATATTTTCTTAAAAAGTTCTCAATTTGGAATAAAATTTGACAAAGTTTTGCTATGGTTCAACATGGAGATGGAGATTATTCCTGGACCCACTGGTATAGAGATAGAACAAGGAATCAGAGATAAAAAATAAAACAGTGATAGCAACAGAGTTATGGTGATGAAAGTAAGTTTTTATGAGTGTAAGAACACCACACCTGTTTTTAGTCTTGAGAAATAATAAAAAGTAAGACAAATTTGCAAAACAAATTTATGTGCCCATGGCAACCCACAGGAACAGTACAGTGCAAATTAAAGCAATGTTCTATTCTTATAATGCTTAAGCAGGGGAGCAACATCCCCCATCTTTTAACATCTTTTGGTATGACGCAGTCGGAAATCAAACCTAGGCCTGGGGGGGTTATGAGTGGATCTTCTACAAACTGAGTTACATTATTGGCTCGTAAGAGTAACTGGTTTAGGCAGTATTTTTCTTGGTTAACTTGATGGACATATATAGTGATGGCCTGATATCAATAAAAGTGATCTCAATGAACAAAACTTATGTTCGAGCCCCCTTACCCATCGGTTGCCTCGGAGGCCATATCCACCATGACCTTGGCCACATTTCTCTTGGCCAGTTCTGCTGTGGTGTCCAACTGATACTGCACCAGTTGCTGAAATGATTATATATGCTGTCTTTATCATCACAAAAACATCTGTTATACAGGGACATAAAACCCGGACATTTCATTAAATGACAATCTACTAACAGAAATAAATCTGTGTTAACAGGATATAAAATTTCTACATTTCTTAATTTGTACCATAAATTATGATTTTAACAATAGAACAAAATTAATCAAAAAGTCATGATGTCTTAAGTATCAGTGGTGTATATTTGCAGTTCCATTCTATCTTAAGATACATATGTTTTTTAACTTTATGATTGAAAAAGAATAACCTAGATAAATATGCACAATTAATCTAGAAGGGTGATATCTACATGCTAATGAATTTCTCCAAAAATCTGCATAAGAAGTAAATGGTCTCACAGAAATTTAAATGTTTTCAAATAGAAAACTTAAGAGAAATTGGAAAATAACTGGACAGACCTTGACCCTGTCAACAAAGAGAGGCTGGAGGAAGTCGCCCCACACACGAAGAGTCTTGTTGACGACTCGCTCACACACAACGTCCCACTCACTCTCGCCCCCTTCCTGAAAGATAAGGTATAGGATGGGGACAAGATAAACTCTTTAATGTCCAAGTAACATTTCAATCTGCAAGATTTGTATTGTGCTTTCAGCAACAGACAGCCAAATTGCAACACCAATCAAAAGCGTTGTTCTACCCTCATAATGCTCAGAAGCAAAGAAGACAGCGTCAACTCTTATCTTTTAATGTTTTTTTCATATGAGAGATAAGGAAACGAACCGCGTCTTTCATCATGATGACGTAACTCTCAACTAATACCCAGTTATTGTTGCATAGCAAAATTTTGAAACAGGGATGACAAGAGATGTGACGATATAGATATTTCACAATACAATATTTATTGCATATTTCTCAAGACGATATGATTCGATATGATACATGTCTCAATACACTATTTTCATATACTTTTGATAAAAAGATTGATTAACTTTTGAAAAAGACCTTGATTTTGTGGCAAAAATAACCAATTTTAAAGTCAACAATACATATCATGATACAGAGAATGTATCACAATATGTACATTGTCAGATGAAGGATCACGATTCTCGATACTGAAGAAGAGTTACCTGAGAGAGGAGTTCCCACACAGAGTCTCTGATGTCTGCAAGACGTTTCACGGAGTTGACGAAGCCTAGAAGTTTGCCCACACCAGACTGCATGTCATTGATACACCTGGGGAGAGTGTAGACAGTGAATACAGGTCTCTGACAAGAGCTTCAACCTTAATAACCCAGGGTATACGTCCACACAATCGCCACTCATACTCCGTGATGGAATCACATAATTGGCTTTGTATTTTTTTATTATCTATATGAATTCATTTCATTTTCACTTTAAATTGCTTCAATTTGTCATTGAAGCAATACAGATAATTCATTGTCCCCAATCCCAAAATAATAAACAGAATGGATTTACCTCCATTCTAACATGACTAATTAGAAAAATAAGGAGGAGCTAATTTGCCTTGCGCAACAGCAATGTGATTAGGTCCAACCAGTACGGACCTGTCTTACTTGCTTGTGAAACTACAGTACAGTTCAATATTCAAAGAGCACACTTCAATAAAAAATATGTAAACATAAACAAACAGGTTTTTAAATAAAACTCTTAAAAAAAATTTTATTGAGGATAATAGCAAAAAAAGACAGATATTTATACCGTTAGAGCTACGTAAAATACATAGGTTGACCTCACCCCTATAATACGGACAGGGACTGACCCAATCAAGGAACGTTGCTCTAAAAGTAGTGTTCACTGCAAGAGCAAACTCCTCACGCTACAAGTGAACTTTCAGAAAGAACAATCAAGAAAGTTTTATATTTTGGCATGGTTGCAATTGTATACACTGTGTCTGAAAATGTGGTCAATTATATGGATTTATCCCCTTTTTTCATGAAATTTCATGAAAAAATATGGTTTTCACAATGTCTGTACCAAATGGATTTGAAAGACATTTTGCTGTTATCTGTTAGTTGATGTAAACAGTAAGTTCAGCAAATGAAATTTATAAACGTGCACGGATGAATGTGAATCGGTCGTAAATATTTAGAGGTAATCATTAGCGAAATAATCACTCCAAAATTGATTTTAGTAACCAGTCAGAAAGCAGTATTTTCATTCTAGTTTTTGTGCCATGTTAGAATTATAATTCTTAAAAGTTTCAAGAAGGACCAATTATATTACATATATATCTATATCAGATTTTGATGTTTTCATGACTTGGTATAGTTTGTGTTGAAATTAAATGGTTCTCATGAAACAAAAACAATTTTAAAATTATTTATAACAGAAACAATTATGATTTGGATATCAAACTTATAAAGTTTATGAATTTTTCTAATAGTCAACCTACGTGTTTATCCACTGTTGACAATTGTCCTGGATATGTTGAGATGATATTGTTGAACCTGCACTTCTGATCACTGGCCTGAAATCTGAAAGGTTTATGGAACATTTTAATGTAATAAAGGAAACAATTCATGATGGTTGTATCACTCAAACACATGTGAATCAAATAAGCTTGAAGCTAGTCAAATACTTGTATAATTTTGGCGATCAATTTTATAGGAATCTTCTATTCTATTAACTTCAATAACTGAAATTAGTCAATGACGTTTTATTTACCTTTCACAGATTTTGGAAGACACTTTGCAGATATAGATCCTTGTAAACTTAGCAAACCCCTCTCTGAAAAACAAAGAGTTTGATGAAACATAATATTCAATAATACATTTTATGTCACTAGTCGATGAATAAATAAATGGACAATGGTGTCATGTTTGAATTCAAGCTATATCAATTTGTTATGAAGCATTAAAACAGAACTATTTCTCCCTTAACATTACTCACCTTCTTGAGATTTGTTGAGGACATTGTCAAGAATTTGTGCAAGTAGGTTGAATTTGCCTGTAAAAGATGACCAAAAAAATATCTTAAAGACTGCAAGTTGGTAACTTTTCAAGTGATTTTTGTTTATTTTATAATAATTACACTTAAGAATTGGTTGCAAAACATAACATTCATAAACTGGATTTGCTTGACAACGATTGATTATCTGCATCAATTTCTAACTTGTTATTCATCATTAGCCAGTCATGGATAAGAAGAAAGCAGCCCAGTAAAATGATTCTCTGCTAGACTTACCTCCCTTGTCCTGCTGGCTGGTGTTCTGGGAGTTGTAGAAGACAGCGTGTATCTGGTGCACAGTGTTTGTGAGAAGACGCACCACCGCCGACACCTGGTCTCGTACGTTGCCGTGTTGGCCTGGATGCAGGGCTTGCTGCAGAGCTTTCTGAGATACACAAACATAGTCGTAATGACATTAGATGTTTTGCGAGATGTCATACACGCTAACATTGCTACATTTCACAAATATCTTACTAACCTGAGATAAAATTTTGTCAAATTTAAACATTTTGTAATAAATTAAACATATTTATTGATGATAAATTAAATCTTAAAAAAGTGTAGGTTATTAACTATCACCCCTTCAAGGCTTGTAAGATCCCTTAATATTCAACATTTCAGCACAAACTTTATCACAATGCCCATGATAAAAGGACAAAGGATTGATCTAAATCATGTATACAGCAATCATTTTCAGCCATCATTACATTGTTTCAAGGCTCGTATTTCTAAATTTTGTCAAATTTTGAAATCATTGCGATCTGCTACTGTCTTCAAATCAAGGGCATAATTCAGTCTACTTTACTCGTAAACTCTTCAAGAATATAAACAGGAAATTATATCTCATACAGGCACTAGTTAAACGACAATGAAATCAGAAGAACTTACAGTCCTGGCGAGAAGGAAGTCATTGAAGACCTGTCTGGGGGTACTGTCTTCAAGAAGTAAGATGGAACATAGGAACTCTGCAATTTGCTGTTGAGAGAAAGGTTTATGAAACAATTGCTAGTGACAATTCAGGTTCTGTCAATTAAATAAACTGTGTTATCAGTAACTGGTAAACAAAAATGATAAAGATAAAAAAAAAATTTTAATTTGGCACAATAAAGGTAAGGAAGGAAAGACGCAAAATTATTTGGTAACAGTGTTCACAATTAAAATGGTGGATCTGAAGTGATTTGAACTTATAATGTTTGTAAATATAAGGAACAAGATGCCCAAGAGATGGAACAACACAGAAGAAGAAAACTTATAGACTAGATTGCTCAAACTATGTTCATATGTAATTTGAGTCTTTAGAAGGCAATCTCAATTTGAGTTTAAAATCAACCTGAAATGACAAAAAAAAGAAAATTTGCTACCACAGTTTGAATTTTTTTTTACAACGATCAAGGAATTTATTTTTACAATTCGCCAAAAAATTAGGCTGACCATACCAATATTGGAAATGTCATGAGGAACAATTACAAACAAGTTAACGAGTTGGAAGCCATATAACCATCTACTTGTCACTTATACTGAACAGGGAAGCTGTATATCAATAAGTAGGCTAATGATCAGATGGGTTGTATTTCACAACAATACTGGCCCCCAGATACAGACAAAACATGACCTCAATTAAGAAAATTTTTTCAGATGATTGTGTGACTTTTATTTACCAGAAATAGAAATATAATTTGCTTCTAAATCTATCATCACTTCCTTGTTGAACAAAAACAACTTTTTGTGATATGTTGGAATTTCTATTCAATGATGTTATGATATTCTAGAAAGCAATTGAACATGTTAACAGTGATAAACCTAGGATTTTTTTGGGGTGGGTCAATGCCCCACCTGGTCAAATTTGGGTGGGCCCTATTTTTTTGGGAGGTGGTCCCAAGGGCCCCACCTGATCAATTAAGGTGGGCCTTTTCAGAATGTTTCACTGTGCGTTTGAATTTTCAGAATAACTTGTTTGAATAAACTGTTACACATTAAGTTTTTATACTTTTTTTAAATAAATAAATCACAGTTTTTACATGATGAATTTTCTTTATTCATCACACAAGATCTGTCTGTTTGTTTGCTAAAGAAACTCAAAATATTTTTCTGCGACATGATCCATTTGTATATTAGTGCGGGAAATGAAACCGAAAGTGAAAGCGAGATTAGACAGCGAAGTTACAAATCCGTAACTAACACGCTTTTCCATTGGCTGAGAAACTTACAATGGCCAATCAGGGACGTTGATGCATATCGTCGTCGGTCGATAAACTGGTTCACTGTCTGAGCGCTTGCGGCGAATGATCGTGACTTAGTCAATAGTGACGGAGTTTTTAGATTACAATTTACTTTCATTTATAAATATAGGCCGCATTCGGATTTTATAGTTGCGTTATTTTACAAAAGAATGCGTTAAAGGGGCGCAGCTTCAATTTATATGTGTGGGAATTTTCATTTGTATGCGGAAATGCCGCAGGAACGCATCCTAGGTTTATCCCTGTGTTAATGAAAATATATGTTTATAGCCTCTCATTATCTATTTAAGAAATGTACTTTCTGCTTCAGTTAAACTTTGGGGTCTGAACAAGATAAACATTTATATCAATTTCAAAGAATCAAAATTAATAAAGGTTGTTCCTTCTTTTTAAATATTTACAGTTTGAAAGTCAACCACAGGGCTATCTACGGGATGATAATAAACTTGAATCTAAATAAGACTGGAAAAAACTTTTGATAATTAGTTCGATTTCTTTGTTTATTGAGGGTAGAAAAATTGTTAATTAAAAATTACGTTAACGTTTTGATTAGACTGATATTTTGCTATTTTCTATTCAAGGATCTTGCTATTCAGCTTCATAATAAGTACTTTAGCATTTTTTTAAAAATTGCTTATCATGCAGTAAGTGATACTCTAAAGACTGAAGCAAAACATGTTAACCAATGTGTAGGGAAAAGCTTGTCCATTCATGGTTAATAACCTAATGACCAAAACCCATCAAAATAAAAACTAAAATATTCATTCGAGGGATGATGTCTTTGGTTCTGGCCTTTTTCATAAAGCCCTAAGGCAAATGCAAGTCACCACGGTAACCTTAGTACATGGTTATGTGAGCTAATGTCTACGTGAAGGTTATTCTGTGAAAGAGGCCCACTTCTGCCCAATTAAAAAACATCACCTACCAAATATGCATTAAAAGATCTTTAAATCAACCAAATAGTTTAATATAATTTAAATATTAAATTATATCAAAAGTTATCCATTCTATAATTTCAACATTATTCATGCTGATTTATGTAATAGTCTTTACTTTTTTTTTTATAAATTTTCTAGCAAACTCACATCTACAAGATTATGGTGGAATGGGAAACAATCTAGTAAATCTGGGAAATGTGAAAGGTGTGTGAATCGTTCTACCAACTTCCTTTATCACAAATCAATGTCTCAACATAATGACTCAAGACAAACCTGATCAGTGTAAGAGCCCTCTGTGTCCTGCAGGGAACTGCGACATCCCTGTTCAAAGAAAATAAATAAAATGTGTTTAATGTCATTCCATTTAATCTCACATTATTGATTCCGAAAACTATACTAAATCTAGAAAACTTCATATATGTGCAAAGTTTGATGGATAAATTGTATAGCTTCAAAATATGGTTTTAGAAATAAGTCAAATATTAATTAGACAACAAATTTATTGTTTGGTTATCTAACCAAAATTACATTCACAAATTAGATACATTGTATACATGTTTCAGTTCATTGATATTGATATGCAGAAAGTAGAAATGAATTGATTTCACGATCTGCTCTTATTGCCAATCAAAATTGCTGTTCACAACATTACTCTTATCCCTTCAATACCATCTAAAATTACAAGCAACCCCTTAACTCTTATTTCATGAAGCTGAGGTGTCAAAATTGTTAAAACATTGAGACAATGAGTGCTCATGAAAGACACCTGAACATGAGAGTGTTAGTTTGATCCAACACTCTATCAAAACTAAAATTAACAATAATGTCCTTCTTTAATCTCTCTGATAACCTCTGTCACTGTGTCATAACTAATTTTACTTTCAAAAAGATTATTTTTTCCAACTTATTTCACACAGCTCCATTTTTTGTCTGAACTGTTTGAGTTAAAGTATAAAAAAACAAGGATATTTCATTGAACCATAAAAAGAATCTCACCCAAGTTTCTTCTGATATAAGATAAATCAACACGAGTTGATAAAAGTTACATCAAGCGATATCTCCTGTGGAATACAGGTTTGGATGATAAAATATTTTATTGTCACTCTACCTGTAGGATTGTGTTCTTGAAGTGGCTGATGGCGGCCCACTGTCTGGTGAGGACGGGAAACCAGGAGAGGATATTGGCCGAGCGCTGGGAGTTCAGTTGGAGGCTGGTGTTGACGTGTCTGGCCAGCAGGTACAGCTGTGTCGCGGTCAGGTAGTCACGGTTGTCGTTACAGCTCCAAATCTAGTTTATTGGAAACAATGGCATTACCTCAAGCGACTACATTGGCTTTAACGGGGTTAATATGTTTCATGTAATGCCTGTGTCTTGAAGGAAAATATTTCATTGTAATGGTAATTTACATGAACAATAACAAACTAATTTTGTCTCCAACTTTAGTATGGTAGCCAGGCTACAGAAGTAGATTTTGTGTATTTTCTCTGTTTTCATGGGTTCAGTCATAAATAGATTACTTTTGTCTCTATTGTCATAGTAAGTTAACAGCACTCTGGACTGATTAATGTCACATCTGCCACGTTTGTGTGTAATCTTTTTTTCATCTAATATTTGTCTCATATGAATGACATATAACATTAAAATGGCCTGCTCCCCTTACAACAGCCTGCAAAAGTGACACCATGTAAATATATTTATATTGTCAAAGACAAACAAATATGGGAACTCAGCCACATGGAAATAGGTATCTTTTCAATTTTCAATCTTTACAATTAGTAGTATTTGGATCTCACGACTTCATTCAAGTGATTTAACACAATTTTGACCTTTCTTTTAGTTATTTTAGAACTTGTGACTTTAAACTGTGACCTTAAATGTGAACATGTCTAAAGATTTCTCAGACACTATAACAAATAAATGATTAATCTCAAATCTTTAAAAGATATTCTAATTTCAATATTTGACTTATCCTTTTAGTATAACCTTCACCTAGGACATTCAAGGTCACACAATTTAGCATTACTTTTCATTGCTTATAACAAGTTTTGCAAAGACATGCATACAGTTGGACTTCCTTGTGACCTTGAACTTTGACTGATTGTAATGATAACACTTCCCAATTATGATACTTTTCCTTAGTTCATACATACCAAATAACAGCATCATAGCACCAAACATTACTGCGAAATCGTTGAACGTTATCATGCTTACAAGGATTTTTCATTGATTTCAAAATATGCAACCTTGACCATTGACATCAAAACAATTCCCCACCAGTGTAAGTAAGAAAATATGTTTGTATGAATTCTGAAAACCAAAAAGGTTTCAAAAACTGATTGCCACCCCAACTTAGTCGGGGCTGCTTATAAGATAATGAAAGCCTTAATGCATCATCCAGTTCACCAGTTGCTTCTTAACAAGGAAAATAAATTTGAGTGTAATACCTTCTCTGGCATGTCGAGCAGGAGTTTGATCTGGGCTGCTACTCCATAGAACTCTGCCTCTTGTTTCTTCCTGCAAACAGCATATGACACTCTTGCAAAAAACTTACTCATTGGAATTTTTATGGTTCATGTGACCTTGTACAGTAAAACAAAAGATTCAATCTGTCACAAAAGAGTTTTTATTGGCTGTTTTCCTTCCCCTTCTCAAATACTCTCATTTCTGGGTGAAAAAGTCAAATAAAGTTTTTGAAATTTAAGAATTTGATCGATTTTTCTAGTATCATTTTTAAACTTGTTTCTGTTTTCCAAAATCTTACTGCTAAGTACATCAAACTTCTCCATTTTATAATAATTGGCCCCTTCTTTAACGGAAACCATTAGATAATAAAATTTACTTAGTCATCTATTTATGACGTAAACAAAATGGTTACCTTCCAGTAGCTTCAGGTTTAGGTTTCTGCTGGTACAGCACGCCCTTCACCATGTAGTTCTGTTTGAGCTGTTTGCAGATGTCCTCCATGTGGCCAATAGACTTGGTCACATTCTCAGTGCTTGTTTTCATATCTTTGATAGTGTCGGCAGCTTCAATAAGGTCTCTATACCTCTCACTAGAGAAAAGAGAGAAAAACAAAATTTGCAGGGAATCCAAATTTTGTAACTAATTCACGGCATTACACTTCACACTTTAACATTATAAAAACCAAAAGTAAATAGTCCCACAGTCCTCTTGGAGAACATTTAAACATTGATTGTAATTAACTAAATCATCCAACTTAAATCTTAACTAAGTCTTAAGTTCAAATGGTTTAAACTAAAAACAATAATGAATATTATTTTGTCTCCATTCAAACATGTTTACCATATCACAGGTCGCTGATTGGCTAACATACAGATTTTTGGCTACCAATCTGCTCACTACAATGATGTAAGTGACAAGCATAAATTTTAGATTATGAAACAACTCACCCGACCATCACTCTCAAGTCTTCTTTCTTCTTTTCGATGTCATGTCTGAAAAATGAAAAACTTAAAGATTACAGATAACTTTGATATTTATTGTCAAGTAAGCATAGCTATCAATGAAATTAATCATAAATAGGACACTTTGAGGATCGGACAATTCATAACTACAGAAGTTGAACTGCAATATTTTGCATTTTGTTTGGTGGACCGTGCATCAAAATGTCATTATTAATGTGTATGTTAATTTTTACTGTTTTCAAACATAATCTGAGACACAATTTTCAGATATGTGTTGGTGACTTTAAAGTTATGCTGAAAATGCTAGAAGAATGTTTTTTGGTTTTATTTTGAATCAACTGCAAACCAAAAACTGATTTGTTCGAATATCTGCAATATCATCAGTATCTACATAGAAACTAATTAGCATGATGTCACGCCATTTCTTAAGAGGGTTTTATAGGAGGAACATTTATGTGAGAAGGGGTACCCTAAAATTCTTCAAAAGCATCAACAAAAATAGCGTAAGACACCTAAATTAAGAGAGGTTCCAAATTTGCAAACAATTAAAATGATAAAGTAATATAGTTAATAGTAAAAGTAATATTTTCCATATTTCCATTCTCAAAAACACCCCTTCTATCCACTGCTATCAACAATCTGACAAAGGGAGGGTTAAAATCTAAAATTTCACTATGTTTGAGAAACAATTTCAAATTTTCAGATTAAGGATCATACTCTCATAGGGTTATTTAAATCCATTTACAAGTTGTCATACTGCGATTTGAATTGGACAGTAATTTGTTGAGGTGATGTAAGAAATAAAAAACTGACTGCTAACTAAATAGATAATTTTGAGTCGACCCATGTACAGTTGGTAAACGTATAAATTGTGTGTCAGACAAAGTCAATGATTATGTAATCACATGTTTCAACAAACATGTCAAACCAATGCATGTTTCAAAAAAAATTTATATTTAGCTGTAATAATAAGTTTTTAATGGTATTGCAATGAAATTCAAGTCAAGCTAGAATAAGTTGTTGTTTCACTTGTCATCATCTATAATCTTTTTTTTTCCTATCCTGGTTATGTACCAACCATAAAATGTACAGAACTTAGGCTTCTGTACTGCAAAATGTAACAACTCAATCATCAAATGTATTGTTTCATCCCAAGAAATGTTTCTTTACAGCCACACTCTTATGATTACAAAGTAAAACAAACAGCATTCAAATGCTGCCTTTGTGAAAAAAAACACACAAAAGATATTCAACTTGCAGACTTTCAAACAAAAACATTACTCCTACCTTATTTTCTTTTCTGTTTCACGTATTTCAGCAACTGTCAACTTCTCAAAAAGTGAGTTGGTATCCAAATCCCGAGAGGACAAGACTTAAACAAGTACAAAAATTTCATTATGTAAAGAGATTTAAAAGAATGATTAAAATATACCTTATGAAATGGATTTGAATAAATATTCATAAACTATTTCATTGCTTATCAAAATAAAACTCAAACCATTTTATACTATCTTTTGTATAAAAAGAATAATACTGTCTGTAAATTTTGAGAATTGGTTAAAAGAAAACCAATAAAATGATGCATGATCCAGAAAAAGGTAGTTTTACTTCAAAACAAAATAACTTTTTATGAAATGCATAGATATTAAGCATTGTTGTTTGAATGTAGATGCTCTTTGATAAATTAATTTTTTAAAGAGCATTAAGAAGTGGCATAAAAGTAAGATTTTCCTGATACCACTTTTAAAAACATGAAAGCAGTTGGTTACTGTTAGAGGCATGAGCGCATTAAAGTCCCAAATCAATGTGAACTAATCATAATTTGATGAGATTTTCCTTTCTGTTTTAACATCATTATATATATGAATGTACTCATTCACCATATCATTCCAGAGCTCCAGATATGATTTATCAAAAAATGGATATAATACCAAATACTATAACATTTAGTTGGTATTCTCGAAATTGAAATGGTAATCATGATTTTCATTTCCACAATGTTTAAGGGAGTGGGTATGAAATTAAAACTGTGTGTATGTTTTTTTTAATGTCATGAATTGAATACTTAAACACTCTTTAAATTATGCGCCATCCTTTAACAATCTCGTAATTTTCTCATAAATGCAGCTTATCTGGAGCTCTGTTATTCAATATTTTATTTTGAAAAGTTTGAGGAAGTAAAGAATTTTTCTCACCTAACATAATAATAATTTTAATAGCAATTGAAAATGTTTCTGTGTTGAAATATGAAACTGAGATTGAATATAAGTTTCAACGAATTTCATATTTGATACAAAGTATAAACGACAACCCCATCTACTAAGATCAAGATTGGTTTTGTGTTTTGGATACGAAATCACCGGCGACACCGGTCAAGCTTGTAAAAAACAGACACATCATTAGTGACTGCTATGCAACAATTAAGATAATGTTTATATATATGAGTTTGCCAAAGTCGGTTATTGCGCTATCGCTTCAGAGACCCCATTACATTATTTTTTGACCGAACGTTTAGATAATAAGTTAGATGCCAACTCACTGGAGTGCGTGTCACTAGCCATCTTTGTAAGGGAGCCTACTCTCGTCTTGTATCCTTTTGCATTCGGAAAACATCGTTTACAAGACCCCGAATCGTAAAATTTCACGTTATTTCGGAAGCTTCCTCTTTAATAAAACAAAGAAATTATGTCTGATTTATATTTCATTAAGAAGACCAATTAAGAACATATTGTTTTTTAACCGCCCTTTGCTCCTTTCTTTACCAACTGCACGAAGCAAGAAAACTTTTTTCCTGAAAACAAATCAAAACAGTAGTAGTACCTGTACGTGTAAAATTTTAATTAGTAGTACATTAGTACTAATTAAAATTTTACACGAAAAATAAACCTAAATGAAACGCGAACAACTAAAAAACATATTTATTCATGAATAACTGCTTCATAAATTTGTAAAAGACTAAATAAAAAAAATATCTACCAAGAGTGACACATGGTACTCTCCTAATTTATGACGGAGATTGGCTTTGCAATAGTTATATATAGGCGATGTGAACTAAACTCACTACTCTCTTTTTCAAGTCACGGAAAAAGTTATGAAAGATACTCTGTGTCACTTTAATGGTGAAGTTCATTGATAAAAACGAACAAATAACAAGGGTAATATAAAGTAATTAAGTAAGTAAGTATATAAACTTGTAGCTATACAATAAAAACAAGGTATGACACAGTCGTGTCTGCAAGGGGACCGAAAATGATTATACTGGTTTCCTGGCACGATTGCCCTGTGCAAACTTCGTAGACGGATCCCAGTTCCCTTTTCCGGTCCCCTTGCAGTCACGACTGTGTCACACCTTGTTTATATTATATAGCTAAGCTACATGTATATATATTTACATTATATTGTACATTCAGAGTCTGGCGCCTGTGTATAGTTTGTAGGATAAGCAATCGACTTTACTACTTTGAAAACACTGCAGATGACTTTCATCGCTGAGAATATTAAAGAAAAAGCAACGCAAGGAATTTGCAAGTTAAATGGATACCATCAATTATCTATTTATTTGATGACAATGAATTGGATAAAAAAATATATATATATAGAGAAATGGCACAATAGGTCACTTATAAAGTTATTTCAAGACATGACGTTATTTCAGTTGATCTGAGAATAAAACGGACTTAGCATATTTCTAAGAATAAACGAATTGTACGTTAGAAAGGATGGCCTCACATTCAAAGCGACCTTGAATGTAGAACTGCAGCATCAATAGGGTTAATGAGGTGATATCAAACGAAAAAAAGAGGAATGACACCAAATCTTACACGAGGTTTACACATTAGGTATTTCACGGACGGAAAATGAGTATTCTATACTACCCGCCTACGTTGGTGAAAATAAAACGCTGACTGAAATTTTTATTTTCGTGAGTCATTT
The DNA here is from genome assembly GCA_921293015.1 of Phorcus lineatus. Taxonomy (NCBI): domain Eukaryota; kingdom Metazoa; phylum Mollusca; class Gastropoda; order Trochida; family Trochidae; genus Phorcus; species Phorcus lineatus. The sequence goes on from OV121081.1 coordinate 60,543,895, forward strand.
GAGAGAGTAACTGACAACTGTCATCTGTTTGACGTCACACGTTCAGTGTTTGAGCACTTCTTGATTGAATTACGCTGTATAGGATATTTGTATCGTACACGAGCCAGCAATTATTGGTCCCGTTTAGCTGAGAGTTCCAATTATTTTGACATTATCTCATTTCATATCTGTTCCTTTTATACTTATTGTATATTTGTGTGTTAAGTAATTGATAGTTGATATGGGCTCATAGTTTTGACGGAAAACTGTAAAATGAACAGTTCGGTCATCGTCGATATATCCATTTTTTTTAGATCAACTCACTTGTATATATCTAGTACGTTGCTTTAAATTAATTCTTTTATTTTGTTTGACAAGAAATATTGTTAGAATAAAACTTCCATTAAAAACATATGGTTATTGGTTAATTCATAATTACACTCTCTCAAAAAAGCATTTAGCGATGAAATTGTAACAACGGATCTTCAAAATTATTTCGCATATATCATAACCTGGTGCATGTGGTTTAAAATGTATTCGTATTTTGGCTAAGGCATTTCGAGTCCTTCTTTTGATATTGTAGTTGAAGCTACATGGTTGAATCTCCATTTTACTTCACAATCTCAGTTGTGATGGATACCCAGTTCCTCAGAACTCTGTACAGGATACAGCGGATGTAAATCACAACTTATAACCCTGGAGAGTTGAAACAGTATGCAAACCTGTATGAAGTTGCGTTGGGCAAAACACAATCTAGTTAAAACTAGATGTATTGATCCGTCAATATACATCTAGTTTTCACTAGATTGGGCAATACACTGACAACAGCAGGAAAACATATTCGAGAGTACGTCAAACTGTACTTCAACAGTGCCGCTGGATTTTTTCCTTGACAGGAAAGACTGCATGATGAGAGAACTGCATATAAACAATTTCAGTGAGAGGATATTTTTAACGTCTGAGATTAACAGTGATGTTTTTGACAGTTACATTTGAGATACATATTTATTACTCTCCCGTTGAAGATACCGCAGTTTTAAAAAAATCTACAATGTTATGACACGTTGTGTGTCATAACATCGCGGGCTGATTGACGTCACATGACGTCACAATCTTTAAGTATGACTTTCCAATCTTAGCGACGAGGCTGCAATGGTAAACTCAGCGATTTTCTTGTTTTATATTTGATATGATTCTCAAAATAAATGAAATACTAAATCTCGGTCCCACATTTTTATGAAACTCTTGAATGGTATCGGTATCTAACTCGCTTTCGCTCGTCAAATGCCAAACATGCACCTGTTTCTTAAAATGTTATTAAACGGGGCGTCGTTTAGCATTCTCTATTTATCACATTATGTGTTGTTATCGACTTTTGCTGTTCATGATAATGTGATATAGCATCAAACAGAACTGATGATGTCATTTCTTATGACTTAATCCTTTGACGGAAATACATCAAAGATTTAGAACGTCAACGTGACGTCTTCTATCAACTCATCTTGCAAAACGTTTATTGTAGTTAAGAATACAGATGAGTATACTCATGCATAATTAAAACATCAAATAAAACAGCACCTTACATGTAGATTGACGACTTAAACATTTTACGAGCTTTTGTCTATTTATAGGAAAATTGACGAGAACGCTCAAAGAAGGCTGGATCATTGCAGAGAGATGACACAAGAATCGTCGTGGTTGCAGATAGGTAACTGTGGTCGCTTCATCATATCATATGACTCTTTGCACAGTGGAAGAGACTACCAGTATCGACGGCGTTACCTCTGCGGAAAGTTGGAGCAAGTCATTTTTCACGTCCTTTAGCGCTACTGGCGAATAACCTAACGGCCAAGCACAGGGTATGAATAAGAATCGGTATTTGTATCTATATGTGTAATGTATAATTTCCCTTCCCCTAAACCAAAAGACGGACAAGCGCCATTTCGTCAGTATGACTTACAGTCACCATCTTGATCCATTCGTGGCTCTCTCCCCAAACTCAGCTTATGTCGTCTGCAATTTCTTACAACCGATTCCTTATAAGGTTCAAATAAGACTGTCACCAGGAGTCATGTTAGATTTCATATATGTTCTGAATAGGTTATTGAACTTCCTGATTCAAAGTTGACTATCTAGGGCAGCCGTCTGCCAAGAATTTATTCAAGACATTTAGCACCACGGTTGATCAAGCATATGCGATCCAGAATCACGTTTATTTAGATATAGAAAAGAGATCTCACGAAAATCAAAATGTTTTTTTTTAATTAAAGGAAACATTTACTAATCGACCGTAACATTAACCCTTAAAGTTTGCGAATTAATTTTGTTGACACAAAAATGGCCACGAGTTTTTTTTTACTTGTTACCTGATTTTTTTCTCTACGACAACAGGTGATCGGGTTGAGTAATGAGATGTTTTCACACTCTTAAGATAATTTATTCGGCATAAACTGATATTTAAAAGGAATCATTTGAACACATAAATATTTCAATGAAGTGATACTGCCCCTTTAAATTACATATTTCCTGATAACAGTTTAATGTGAGAGTTCATGTTAAGGCACGTGTATAAGTTGTAACCAACAGCACCACCATTGCAGCAAATTACGTCTATGGTCGGCTTTCGGGACGGATATTAAAAACCCCATTAAGTTATTACCAACGTTGACGTATGCCAGGTCATTGAGTGAGTGCGATATGTGAGGGAGACATTCTTTATCATAGAATACATGCAGTTTTACCTTTTTCAGCTATCAACTTTTTCAGCTTTTTTGTTCTTCCTTTAACTTTAACTTTTTATGTTCCTTTACTTTTTCTTGTTTGGCCAGTAAAAGTTGAGGAATTTCGACTACCCAATTTCGAAATTGAAATAATGATGCACGAATGCGAACGTAAATCGACTTAATCCAACCTAAGAAGTCTTTATCTATATAAAATGTTCCTTTACAACATTCTTCTGATTAGTTGCTGTTTAAATTCCATTAATACGAATCCACTGCCTTGTCCGGATCACATATGTCTAACCAAACCATTAATTGTTAATCTAGAACTGAGCATTGCTAAAAATATATATTTAATTCAAGTTGGTTCAGTAGAGGGACAATACAATATATAGCACGATTCTGGTTGAATGTCGGACAATGACGCACGTCAATTAGTTGAATGTAATTTTGGATATTTAACTAAAGCAGGTTGAAGATACATTTAGAGTTAAGAGCGTTTTAAGGTTATTTAAGTCAGTATTCATATAAATAAAAATATGATATACACAAGGGTTTTTTCGATTTTCATCGAAAATTAATAATTGTCGTACAATTCAGATAAATATCTGAAATGGTTAGAATGAATATTATCACAGTTGGTATTTTTAAGATATGTGAAAGTCAAAAATAATACCATGGTAATAACGGATCGTCTCTTCAATAATGTCAACATATTGCTATTATACTCGTTGCTTTCTCAAATTGTTTAAATGATAAAGATATTTAGCCATTACTCATATTACAGATTGATAAAACATAATCTTCAGCTGTTGTTTCATATTCCTCCAATTGAATCCTGGACATATATCTATTTGTGTTCGTGAGTTTTGTGATTTGCTGCTATTCAAAACTATAAATTCTATTATTTTTATTTTTGGTGAGAGAGGTGATATGTAAGTGGGCGAGGGCAATCGAGAAAAAAAATGAAACATGTGGTTGTTGAAGCACTCTTTACTTACTATTTCTGTCAAACTCTGTCCTGTCAGTATCAAAGTAATATCCGCTGCGGGTATGACGTCATCGTGAGAATCAAAATGCCTACCGGAAAGACAGTTTTTGAGATGAAGACAGATATATTCTGACTGAGCTAAATTTAGCAGTGTAGTTTATAGTGTGGATGCTGATGAAGATGGTGAAATCTTGGGAAATTCTTTGATCATTCATTGTTCATTGATCATGGATGTTTTAGACAAACGGAGGCCACCAGGCGAGGGTCATGCAAATAAATACGAAAATTTGGGGAGGGTCATTTTAAAATAGACAGTTATAAAACCATCGTTATCTAGGAATTAAAAGAAGGGCTGAAGCATTATCATAAAACTTTATCAAATGAATAAAAAAAATCCAGAATTTGAACAAGACTGGTTTATATAAAAAACAGATGTTTATGTAAAAAAAAGTCACCACGAATTCGCTGCCTTATTCATTGTTCCTTATACTTATAGAACAAAAAGTAGAAAAGTAGTTCTGTTGGACTGAGAGTTTATACAAGCAGTTAATATATAGTTGTTTGCTATTGTTTGCTATTTTTTTACACAACATAGATGCATATTTGATAATTGATAGACTCATACAGTTAATACTGCTAACAAATTGTTAACATTTGAATGATCATATTAATCTTTCTCAACGATACAAGTTTATGAAACCTTAACACTTTAGCAGATGGCTTGATTTGTGCAAATTTCTTATTAAAGCCATACTTTTGAAAAATATCATAGAACATAAGATATTTAGAAAGATAAATTACAATGTTAAAATTTAAAAAATTGGGAACATTTGCTATTATCATAACTCAGCTTCCATACGTCATGTGTTTTGTTCCTCTCAAAGCTCAATCACTTATTGTTTAGATAATATGTCACATGTAACAATTGTAACATATGTAATTTCTATGATTCTTAGATACACCTTTATTATACTTATGTTATGTAAATTCAAAATTGTAAAAAAAATTGTGTTACAGACTTGATGAAGACGTTTAGATTTCTTGAAAACAAACTCAGACACAAATAGTTAAAAAGTTATGAAATTTGACAATATAATCCCAATGATGTGAAGATTTGACATTTTACATTGTTCGGTCGATTACTCTCAAAATATTTGTAGATTTTATTTTTTTTAAAGAAATCATTATGTCCAGAGCTTATTAGTTATTTATCAAATAATATACTCCGTTCTTACGTCATGGTACGGTGCTTCTATGTTATGTAACACCAGTCCTCATTATGTTGCTGTGGCAGCAGGCTTTTTCTGCGTGACTAGATAACCGTTAAATACAATGATTTAGATACCAATAACCATCCCTTTTTATGCCAAATATTCATCGGAAAGAAAAGTTATACATAAATATTTGATAATGTTAAAATAAATACTATCTGCCTCACGGGATGTTTTATACTGTGCTCTGACGAGAAATATACAGATATCATCAATACATGTATATCACTCAAATGAGTTCTCCTGCACTATCACGAGTTCTTGTGAAATGACGTCATTGTATTGTTATGGACATGGTAATGTCATAGTAATGTTATATGTAGTTGTTCTCCATAATGTCAATGCATCATTTCATGATAATCAATATGCTATAGATCTATAGCGTCTATTGCAATATGTGACCATGTGATTTACTCAAGGAATCATTTTTAGATGAACTGTGATAAAGATAAGCTAAGCTGGATATCAAATACAATATAGAGGATGTCGATTTTGAATTATAACAATGATTGTCAGCAAATTGTGCATTCCTGGAAACATCGCCACGTACGATTAGCGACTTAAAATTGATAGTAATTGATAAAATTCAGCATGCAATGCGCATATATATTCGTTATCGTCAACTTAAGTAATAGTTATACTGAAATCATCATCATTCACTATCATCGAAACCATAACATCGTATCTGTCTATGGAATCATCAGCATCATCATCATCATCAACGACGTCGTCCTCTTCCTCTTCCTCGTCATATTCATCTTTTTCATAGATTATTCATTATAATCAATAGCCCCGGTGCCAACGAAAATCGACGGTTGTTATCACATGTATTCCATTTATACCATTAACACCATTTACACCATTAAATTTTCACCATTCACGGGTCGCCATTTTCATTGGAAATGAAAACAATTTAGGCCTTGTGTGGTTTACAGACAATAGAAATTCGTTTAACACCTTGATCGGATATTTCCCACGACGTTTCTGGGTTCCATTAAGCCCCTCCTTCGGATAATCTGCGTCTAATAGCATATTTAATCAAAATAGATGGACAATTTAGTTTTATTTTGCTGGTTCATGAAGAATGTGATGAAGCAATATATGAGCAGGAAATTTTATCATCAGGTCGTGGTGACATCAAAATGCAATTATATATTATTTGGAAAACTACGTACAATATAAGAAAGTATTTGTAGTGAGCGTCTTGAAAGTGAGTGATTAGAAATATATGTCAACATAAAATAGACGTGTGTTAGGTAAACGAATACAAAATCATCACACTAACCTAAAGAGCCACTCTGTGATTTTCATAACAAATTATTTACCTTTGACACGAACCTAAATGTCAAATTTGGTGATATAAAATCAAAACATCTTAACTTTTCATGTCCAAAAGACATATATATGTCACATACTGGTTTTTCATGAACATATAATAACATCCTTATAAATGCAAAGAGGTGTAGATATCGCGTCCAATATACACGTATACTATTTATATAACTTAACAAAGCCCTCCTGGCTGTTTTAGATAAGTTTCCAAAATTACGTTTGACCATTTTTACGCGCGCCACATAGAAAATAACTTCCGTTGGTATTTCTAGCAAAGTAAGCTAGTCACAAACTAGCACAGTTTTCACCTTGCGTGGGATAAAGGACGTGACATTGATATAAAAATTGTCATTTCGAAATAATTGACTTCCCTTTTCGATTAACAATAAACGACTGTGAAGGTAAAGTCTACTGATCGCGAAGTACCAACTGTTACCAAAAAGACACATTTTAAAGCTTATTGGTTTTTTACAGTGACAATATGAATATAGAACGTCGCAATTATGATCGAAAACTGAACAGTGGCGCGCGTCAAATAGTCAAACGTAATTTTGGAGACTTATCTAAAACAGCCAGGAGGGCAGTTAGGAGTTGATTGTGTTTGTTAGGTTATATAACTAGTATCCATGTATATTGGACGTGATATCTACACCTCTTTGCATTAAGAAGGCTGCTTAAGATTTTCATGGAAAACCAGTATTTGTCATATATATAACAGTTCAGATGTTTTGATTCTATATAACCACATATGACATTTCTAAAGGTTCGTATCAAAGGTAAATGATAAGTTATGAAAATCACGGAGTGGCTCTTTAAGTTCAGTTAATGTGACTTGACAAAAGCTAGGCAATATTTGCAATGAATATAATCGTACACCGGAAATAGCGAGATGTACAATGGCGAATTGTTTTCGTAAAAACCAACGAGAACCATCTGGCAGCGGTTAATCTCTTTTTGCTCTTTTGTCAATATATTACAACATGAATGTATTGCAAGTTTCAGATGATTGCAATGGAAGATAATCGATTTCGACTTTTTGTTGAATGGTTTGAATCTTTTTATATTTCATAATCATGAGTGTTTTTATAAAAATATGCCGTTCTCATGAATGAGAGGCTAGAAGTCAGATATGACAAAATTGCCATCTTTTCCCCTTACTAGAAACATTTCTGCGTTGTTAACAAGAGGAGATAATCAATCGACTTTAAATTGTCTTAGTGTTTAAATGGATAAATACATGTTTTTTATAGAGTAGAAATGAAATATGGCCAAATCTCATCTCTAGAAATTTTTCTACGTTATACACCGAGCTATTTCTGGTGGATAATACGCACTGACTTGTACTTGACAACTCTTTGCAGTTAATCTCTAATTGGATAATCCCGGGGATGGGACCTTATGGAAGAAAGCCTCTTAGTGTAAATACGGTGCTATATTTCATAGTAGTTATAGCACAAAGTGTCCATCACTAAATTAATGCTTTCTTATCCTTAATTACTCCCCTTTTGCCTCACTTAATGTACAAGGTCAACTGGTCACGTTTACGCTAAATGAAGATAATTAGATGTGACATTGACCTAACAATGGCAATCGCAGGAAAGTGAGTAAAGAGACTTAAACGGCGTAGAGCTTTAAGCGTTTATAGTAACAGAGAGTATGTTTCATAAAAGTGGCCTTAATAAGAGCCAAATTATATCATATGACTTGAGTAAAAGAGCCACTCCGTGAGTTGTTGGAATTATATATGCCTAACTTAATCAATGGTGATCATTTGTATCGACTGTTACCAAAAAGACACATTTAAAGCAAATTGGATTTTTACAGTGACAATATGAAGGTAGAACGTCGCAATTACGTTAATATTACGTTAATTACAAGGGCATATCTCATGTAAAGTTGTTCTCTACCTTATCAAAATGGATTTTTGTTTTATCAAAAATAGAATATTTCTACGAATGATATATATATATATATATTCCTTACTAAAACATTGTCATTATTTCTTTTTAATTATTATGATAGTTTCTCAAGTAGATATCTTATATCCACTTGTCGATGACTTTGTACTAGATTTTTTTGTCAAGGATCATTTTTAAAGAAATTTATTTACATCATTTTGTTCAGAATTAAATTTTGCATCAGAAAAAAATTAAGGTGCATGACTGGGATTTCGTTCCAGCAGGCAAGCACTTGTTATACACGATTTTCATTGCAAGGATAAAAAATCTACCTGTCTCAGAGGCTATCCGGTGGCTTTACATCTTTACATACAGACGGACCGACTCATGAACAACAACATACACTACACATATAGATGTATGTAGAGTACAAATAGGCTACAGAACATCTCAATTTGAGTAATACGATACATATATATACTTATTATTTATATACTCTTATTATTTATGGTATTATCTTTGTTTCCATTTTGTTGATTATTTTCCAAATAATGATCCCTCTGATCTGGAGGACCATGTTTACTAATAAATCAATATGTCTGTACTGAATTAAATCAAATTAGGATTTAAGGGCTCTATAGCACGTGTTTATGCGTACGAGGACGTATTACTCACATTAGGTTTCTATCGATGAAATAAGATACATCTTTTTCTTTAAAAATATGACCTCCAATCAATAAAATAAACATTTAGAATGCCGAAATCTCTTGGAGTCACAACGGGACGTATTGATTGTTGAAAACGGTTAAACTAATTATGTTTCTTAATATACCTTAATTTCGTATATTAGAAGAAAGGTTGAGAAATTCCTTATTAAGGGATATCTGTTACTTACACGATTTAATATATCCTGTTTCATCATTTTTGTTTCATTAACAACAGCGGCTATCGTGTTTGGTCTTCAGGTTGTACACTCAATTTGAAATCGCTTAAGTATGCTGCGTTTATCATAACTTTATAACCTGAATATCAATATATTTATCAATTTACTTATATGGAAATGTTACCTTAGTTCAGACCTTTAGTAATTATCTTTGTTTGTAAGAATATTAACTTTTATAGTTTAACATATACAAATGTGTGTATATTTTATCACAAGTATTTATTCAATCATTTTTAAAAAAATTATAGGATATAGTATCATTTGGCGATCTCCTGTCTGGGTTTTAAAAGGATACTTACTTATCGTGTCAATTGGCAATGACAGTCATTTTTGCGGACTATGCAGACACAGTGTGGTAATTGAAGATACGACTAGAGGTCATTATTATTGCAACTATCTTTGATTACATACTTACTGGGAATGTTGAGAAAGATCTTTTACGGTCATATTCCTTTGCTACGTTCTTTTGTACATGACGTTAATAATTAGGTTTCAAAAACAGAATTTACTGTTAGAGAAAATACAATAAAATTTGATATATTTCCTTATGTAATCTATCTATATGCCCAGACTACTTAATTTGTAACATCACAAATTATCCTGGATATATATGTTACTCGGTTGCTAAGCAACACTTTTTAATCAAATCGAGTTGGAGTCAAATATCTTTATCTCGCACGTTAATGTTCGACTAATAAGCTCACGACAACATCTTAATAATTTCTTATTGATAATGACCCCTTCATAAGTTAGTGTTTTCTATAGGGTTGGCATGGCAACGGTACGGCTTTATTAAAACCTGGCTATCCTAACCTGGCATCAATTCCCTTGATAGTCTCTTGCGACACTTGCATTAAAATAGCATTGCCCAGAATGACAAAAAGCCAAATTTAATCAAAAACAATATCTTAGGTTTTTACTGAGAGATTTATTAGTTAATCATTTTGTTAAAGTTTATAAATACTTAGTTATTTGCCGTTGCAAGTGGAATTCATAAGAAAAACAATATCATAGCTTTGTTGTGATCCTGCGGTTCTTTTGTATGCAACTTCTTAATGCCCATAAATACAGGAGAGAACCAAAAACTTGAAACTTTCCAGATTTAGAGCGTGAAGCAGTTACCAAATTAGAACAGAGTAAAGCGGGTGAAAGGGAACAATACATACCTCAACCAACTGGGTAGTCCTCCTCCTATAATTGTATACGTATATAATTGGCGCCTTAAATAAACTCACGGGCAAAATAAACGCTACCATGTATTTAAATCTAGATTGCAGAACAAATACAAAAGTGAAATTTAAAAAACAAAAATTTATGAACAAGAACATGTGATGATATCATATTCATTAAAAAAATGCAACAAATCAGCTTCCGGTTTCAACGACAAAGTCTCCGATATTAGCCTGGGGGTCAAAAAGTTCAAGTTCACTGTCATGACTGATCCCGGTTCAGTGTGTTGAAAACAGTTCACATTAGTAACGTGTATGGCCTCCCCTTGCCACAGTACACGCATTAACCCTCCGACGCATGGAGAAAATCCGACGTCTGACGTCATTGTGTGCACTGCCATTCTTCTTGGAGAGCATGAGCAAATTGCTGGCGGTTATCTGGAGGTGGTCGTCGTTGACGAATACGACGATCTAAGGCGTCCCAAAGATGTTCGATCGGTAACATGTCTGGCGAGCATGCTTGCTACCGCAAAACGTCGATGTTGTTGTTAGCAAGGAAGTTCTGAGTAACTCGAGCTGTGTGCGATCGGGCTTTGTTTTGTTAAAAGATCCCACCCTGTGTCTGTTGTCGAAGGTAAGGCAGACGACGGGATGGAGAATGTATCCGAGGTAACACCGAGCCGTTAGATTTCCATTCACGTTAAACAGCGGCGTCTTCTCCTCACCAAGTATGCCTCCCCAAACCATGACACTTCCTCCTCCGCAGGGCACCACTTCCTGAACGCAACTTGCAGCGGTTCTCTCTCCCCGACGGATGTAAACACTTACTCTACCATCTGCTTTGGCTAGACAGAACCGACTTTCGTCAAAGAAAAGCACCCTCTGCCACTAACGTCGCTGCCAAATTAAAACCGTCGTCGTCCATCTCAGTCTTCGTTGGCGATGTTTGGCAGCTGTCCCTGTATATGCCCTGACGCCATAGGACCTAAGACGTCTGGCCACTGAGCGTCTGCTCACCCGGTGACCCAGAGCATTCGACGACGATGGTTCGCATCGGGTCTTATACCCGTCGGTCATGGAGCTATTTTGCTTTGCATGAAAAAGGTGAAAACCATAATGTGACAAAATTTGGGGAAAGCATGCGTTTGATACCACAGTTCAGTATGAAACAATCATTGTTGTATTTAGGCTATGTGGTTTCATGCGATTAGGTTTGAATCTGAGTTGGGTTTTTTTTCGTAATTTCAAATCTAAAGTGGTAGCGCCCGTGACTTTATATATAGGTCTTGATTTACCAAATCTAGATTTAGGTGTAGGATAATATTAAGACTGCTACCCGGGGCAGAGAGTTATCATTAAGAAAATAGCCAGGGACAGAAGAGCATCATTTAGATAACTGCCCGAGGAAGCGAGATTTGTATCAGATTTCTTGGAAAATTACGAGAAAAAGTGTCACTGAGGTTGAGGTTCGTAAGAATACATATTAAATTGCAAGAACATTACAAAAAGCATTTCATTTTTTAGAAATTCCAATACTAAATTCCAGTCTAACATACGGCCATGTTATGGACAGTACCAGAACATGAGAACTACCAGTAGTGGGCCGTCTACATCGGACTATAAATCTTGCACAATCGAACTATTACAATCAAACTCGGGTTATACAAAGTACACATGCTGTTGAGTAGTTGAAATAGACTACAGCACTAACTCACCCCGCCCACCCAATTCCCGGAGAAACTTAATATAAAACGTAATCATTTAAAGTAGACCAAAAAAGCCCATCGCAAGTTACGTTTCCGGCACGCCTACCATTGTTGCCAGTAACGTTACGGAAATAAACAACGCATGTATATCAATGTATGGACGCTGCGTCTCAAATAAGAATTTGAACCAATCGATCTAATTAAAAGGGAAAATAATACATACACATTCATTAATATCCATTTTGAAATATTCGTACGATGAGAAATTTGCCCAAAAACAGCAGAATTCTAAGAAAATGAGAGATACTCGGTATTTCTTCTATTTCGGTATTATTTGGAGACGGTGTTCGATAGTATACTAAAACAGCACTTCAGTTTTGCGAATTGCAATGTATCATTTACACTTGAAAGTGACGTGGAGTATGCTGTTGGTGTGGGTTATAACAATCTACCTCAATGGTGTTATAGCACTAACAAGTACTGACTTGTTTCAAATTCAAGATAAAAACCGGACAGTGTACCGCAGATGGCGTGCGCCAATTAGTCAAACGTAATCTTGGACACACATCTTTAACTGACAATTAAACTAGTATTCTTGGTAAGAAAATTGGTATTTATGAATTTAGCTTTAGCATATGTATAAGGCAACTGCTTTATAGTCGTTGAAAACAAGTAAATGTATATATTGGGGATGAATATGCAACCTGCATGATCTTAAATATATTTGTTAAATCAAACCCTCGGAGCCATTGCACGAAACGGCTAAGGTTAACCCTTTTGCTATCCTTTAAAATTGGACTAATGCTGCATTCTTTTAATATTTTTGCAAAGGAACCAAGTACATAAAGTATTTGGTAAGTATCAAAACAAAATAAGATTTTATGAAACATAATCTATGTCACTTAAATGATTTGCTAGGATTTAAGGACAGCAGATCTGGAGTCAGTACATCTGGACAAACTGTGAATAAACACACGCATCTCAAATGGTCCGTTATCAGCACGCTAACACCACATCATCCCGAACCTCAGAAGTAATTCGCGTAATATTATTAAGGGGGCTATATTAACTTAACTCAGGTCATAAGGTATTTTTGCTCTTACTAAAGCAATATTAAAAATAATGAAACATACTCTGTGTCACTTTGAAACAAGGGTTCTGCATTTTAATACATTCACACAGACAGTAACTATAAAATTGTCCACCTTTGTCAAAATTTTCACAAAATTAAGATTTACAAAAAATATCAGAATTAAGAAAATGTAATGATCAAGATTTGCTTTTATAAGAAACAGACTTTTTATGGTTTTAAAAATATCAACATGTGTTCCTATTATGAATTTCGTTTTCGAATTGTTCTATTTCCCAAAATCAAACTTGTTTTTGGAGAAATTATATATAAACAAGTCCCAACATTGATAAAAAAAAAACATCAGTGGTATATCTTGACATTTGAACTTGAGTCATAAAATCTAAACAAAGGATTTTAAAAACAGCAGACTAAGTTACCCCAATAGTGATTGTTAGACTATGTAGAATATATAAGGATCTGTGTACACTTTGGTAACTTTTTTGCCATTAGTTGGTCAAACATACCCGATTTCATGTTAGACGATTAGTTCCATAGATGTCTTTTTAAAGCACAATCAATCAAGATTTTCTTTTTCTTACACAAGAACATTTTACTTTCAAAGCAGGGTATAAGTGGTACGAGATAAAACTATGTCATCAGATATTCATTAAAATATATAAATATCACCATCGAGGTACGTTCCCTAAAAATGCTTTATTCATCCTGTTCCTTCAGCGGATCACCGTCGTCGTCGTCGTCGTCGTCGTTATAGCCCTCTCTTTGATATTATCTTTCCTAAATGAACTCTTAAGAAGTGTAGGTGCTGGAACAGATGATTTAAATGGGCCTTAGTTCACATTCAAATTAATTTTACCGAGGAATTGGTGATTGTCAGGTTTGCGCGTAGGTGTTTATTTGTAGATTTTGTCAGGTGGGTAAGGTTGTTGTTTTGTTGTATCTGTGGCAATCCTATAATCAAATCAGTTTTACTGTCACTCACCAGTCGATTCATTAACATTTTCTTTAGTTCATTCGGGGTCTTGTCCTTGTATCAATTATCAAAAACACTTCGTAAGTGAGTTAGTTTAAAGATGGATGTTTAATTTCCGGAATCCTTATCTTCACCCAAGAGAATAAGTGCACTGACGTTGGTCATGCGCAGATGGTGACTCGATCACAACCTCCGGTGAAAACACATTGATCTACTTCTCATTTCCTTTGTTTCAACAATCTGCATAGTTAATTATGAACGTATTATGTATATGGACGTGTTTTGTTTCTAAGGGTGATTCTGGTATATGTCAACATTCACGTTTCGTAATTTTTTTTATAACTTGGTGAAGATGGTAGAAAAAGTGGTTCACTTCATTATAAAGAAATAAGGTCAACAATTCAATATTACGTTAAGTAGTCTAAAATAATATGGTACCCATAATCTAAATTTACCTAAAGTGGATACCAATATGCGTTATTTGACCAGCATGACCCCAGCTGTCTGAAACCTACTTAACCTTGAACAGGCACAGTAGATTTTACTGAGTCAATAACTCTCCGGACGCTTGTATGTCCTGTTTGTGAAGAAACCAGGTTGTCAACAATTAAGTAAATGTGCAGGCATTGTTCTGACACGACAGCCTTCATCGCCTGTGGCTGTTTGGTAATGTTTGCTATGAACAAACATTATTTGAAGCATTTGTTCATGAATAATACCTTATTTTTTATGGATCAAGAAACGTTAAAAAAATGCATACTTCACATCTCTGAGTGAGGTATGATTGGTGGGTTATCTCTTCGGTGATAACCGGGTCATTTAATGGATCTTATTGTTACGATTAATGCTATTTCATGTCTGTTTGTATATGGGGCGTTTATTTTCCAAGAAGTGTTTACTATTGATGATGCCGCCAATGTGTGTATACTTTGTTATGCAAGGTCCCCTTTAAATGTACAGCAAAATTACAACCCTCAAGTATTTGCAAACCGTTCGGACAGAATATTGATTGCAATCATTGGAATTTTTTGCAGTTCTCTATCATCGTTAGGGAAATACACTCAATTGTATGTACGTAGATGCACTGAATGAAAACATTTCGAGGAAATCTGGATGAATCATAATCTTTTGAATTTGGCAGACTCAATTAAGAGGATGCTTAAATGTTTTATTGATATTAGTAAACTAGTTGAGACTAGTTGAAACATATTTAGATAAAGATTCCCTCATAGAAGTAAAATAATGATATTTCACAGAATGGTTCGAATAGAAACAACATAATTAATGGCATGATTGAAAGAGATCACCGTTTGACAATAATCAACCAACTTGATTCAATTACATAGCATATAGGTAACGGTTTAATCACATTTTCAAGACTAGGCGTGATTATTGGTTCGTTGATATATTAACAGCTGATGTTTCCTTCGTTTGAATATGTATTTGGATATTTGAAATGAAACCTTACGAGCTCATTTTTGTATAGACCATTGTTGAAGTGGTGTATTGTCAGACCGGCTCAAGGACAAAGTCGCCTTTCAAATCCCTTTGAACAAAATCCTTACCGAAATATCCTACACAGACAAAATCCCATTCTCCTTAAAATAAGAAATGCTTAAAATCTTCCTTTTAATTTTGCTTTTTTGTGTTGTGCAAAACAGATTTAACATATTATAATAACACAGAAACCGTAGCATTTCATGATATCTAAACTATTTCCTATATAAGATTACCAGGTTTAAGCAATTATGCTGTGTTAGTCTGATTTTTAAAAATAACAACACCTATGCTACCATTTAAAATCACATTTACTGTTCAATTCCTCGGTGTACAAAACCCACTTCCACACCACAAAAGTGGTCACCATTAATACAAATGACTTTCTGGAAGTCAAAATGAAACCATGGCAGTTCCAGGGTGCCGGACTTGAGATAATCCTGCATTAAGATGGACGAGAATCGAACAAGAATTGAGATTGATGAAGCCTGAAATATGTAGGGTGACTCCACATAGTTGTTGAAATATTTTAAATTAAAACTTATTTTGCTTGGCCTAAGTCTTATTACTTCTTATTTGTATCATCAATGGATACTGTTTGTGATGATGTTTCCAAAGGGGATTTTGTCCGAAGAGATGTTGTATAATTGAATTGTTATTATTTGGTGATGGTAAGTGTTGAAATGGTATGTACATGTACATATATATATATATGGATTGAGCAACTAAAAAACTGGCAATACAAAATTTATATTTTGTATTTTTAGTTTTTAATTGACATACAATCATAGTTGGTATGTATAATTATTATCATAGCATATCGTAAATGATGCCACGATCGTAAGAACAGTCGGGAAATGCTTCTTTGTTTGTGGCAAAGCCTTAATTCTTATTCTTAATTAAGAATAATTCTGTTAGGCAAACTTTTCCAAAGGACTATATTTTATGTCAGCCATTTGCAAATTCATAATCTAAGAGTGTGTACCATTTTCAGATATTAAACAATTTAAAACGAACTGATTTTTTAAAAATTTTAAATGTCTTCTTTACTCATGCAATTTTAAAGATACAACCGAGATAATACTGTATAATGGAGGTTTTTTAAACACAAAAACCCCATCTAAATGCCAATATAATTTAGTAGCACACATTTTCTGTTTACAATTTGTGTCGAGAATAGAGTTTAAATCAATCACTCACAAAAGACCAATATTTTTCCAGGTGGCGTGTCTAGCTTTTTTAATACGTTCTATGTAATTATTTCAAGTGTTTGAGCTTAGATAATTACATGACAAAGACGCTTGTTTACTTGGGAAAATGAGAATTATTGATTGTCTCTCTAATGCAAGGTGTGGTGCAAGTGTAGCAATGTCACGGCTGGTTTCACGGCCATGTTTACTGGACCTTCTCTAAGATGTGATCAATCATATCAGCGAACACTTAAAAGCTTTTTACCAATAAAACGGGAAGTCGATAGTAGTGGAATTATTAGCGCCGCTTAACGTTGCCACACTTTAATGTCGCATGAAGTGTTTAACCATACTATCAAAGTTATTCAGCATTAGTAACTAGGTAGGATACCGGAGATCGCTACGAAGGTATGTATTAACAGTTTCCAAGGTATCGCTATTGACATGGTTCCTGTACCCTAGGGCTTTTGTTTATACAATATCCCCTGTGGCACTTAGCAATTACCTTGTTCGATATTTATGAAGCTAAACTTTCCCATTCTATGGTCTCTCATTTCTGCCACTTGCCCCTTCATCCTTTCACCTATTAAAGGTTTTTAGATCAAAAAGCAAACTTGGTTTCTCGAGGGCAGTGCCAAAGTAAGTCGAACAGATTTACTTTTCGATATTAGAAATTCTTCATCTTTCTAAAAAAATTTAAAAAACTTTAACGAACATAATGATTATAGAAATATCAAACGGAGTTTTGACTGATTAAAATCGACCGTGTTCAGGGGAATACAAGTCTTAAAATACGAGCTACGAGGCTGCTTTCAGACCGTTATGAAGAGAAGTACGTTCGAATCCCGCTAGAGTCAATAACAAAAAACTTTTATTCCTCGGAAAACGGTCGATTTTAATCAGACTGCAGTTTTGATATGTAATCTTCCCTATTTACTTACCTTTCTCAAACACTATGTTGCGGAGTTCTCAGATAGCTGACCTTCAAACTAGACCTTGCAGAGCGAAGGCTGAAAGCAATGTGTTATATAATCAACATGGGAGAGGTATATTCCTACACAATGAGAGCCTGGGTGTAGGTCTATCATATATAGGACTCTAGCTGTCTGGACCGACCAAGAGGAAACTACGGAATTAAGGAAGGATCATTGTGGGCAATATTTTCACTCGAGGTTGAATACGCGACTTAACGGGTCGATTAAATGCAGCGACGAAAAATAACGTTAAGGCTTAGCGCCTTTCGAACTTAAACGTCCAGGAACGAACACGAAGATGGCCAATTCCAGCCACCATACATTGGCACACTGACCAAGCTGGATGTTAAAGAGACGTTTGTTGTCTTTGCTGAGTGCATGTCATTGTAGGTCGATGCCGTGCCACAACAACCACTGTCACTCACTCTGCGTCCAGACAAGCACAACAATATTCATTGCTTTTCAAAAGCGAAAGACGTCAAAGTGTCAGTCACTGTTATGTTTGAGTCAGACATGTCAAACGTTGTGTTATTTCATCAAAACGTACGGACTGTTGCTGAAAAGTATCATTTTATTCAAACTTGTTCAGAATAATGACATTGGGATTAAGGGGTAAAGAAATTCTTTATCAAACAGCGGGAAATCTAATTACCAATACGTAATTAACAAAACATATGGGTTTGATTGTGTTCAGTGGGTTGGACTTAAAGAACCAGTGCTTGCATCAGTTGGACGCATGGATTCCAGTGCTGCATCAGGGTGCGCGGTATTATCGGTATATAAGTATATAACACAGAAACACCACGATACGTACCGGTACAGTCCAATATATCGGAGGTCTTAAGAATTAACAATTTCAGAAAAACGTAACAAAAAAAAACCCATGATTTTACGCAAGGTTGTAAAAAAATGTGAACTTGCAAAGTACGAAACCAGTCACTTAATTATCTCTCTTTACAAAACGACGTCCAGTTGAGCATTGATTGCTAATTGCTGTTAGTTAGTCAAGAGGTCATAGAAGCACTAAAATATGAAAAGTACCAATATATTGCAATACGCTTTTCTGTATCGCAATATATTGCGACATGGAAATTAGGACCGATACCCATCCTTAGACTGCTGCACATATATGTTCATAGGACTGTTCTTAGATTTTCTCTGAAAACTGTAGTTTGTCAGGTCTTTGGTGATTTGTCACTACAGTTAGAAGTTGAGATTTGTTAAAGTTGTTATGAAAAGTGGAAAAAGAACGCAACACAAGCTAAATATTCATAGTTCATTTTATGGATGCTTATTTGACATTTGGTTTGTAAATTTGAATATAGAAATCGTTTCGTATTTTTATATTGTATGACTGGTTTATGTACCTCATAGCAATCACTTTCTGATGAATACTTCATAGCAAATATTTATTAATTTTATGGTATTTGTTTTATTTCTAAATAAATCTGGATCAAATATACTTCTTGTTTAAACCGTTTCAATCAACGATCCCATCAAAATTGTGGTTACGGATGACAGATACGCGGTACATACTTCTTGAAACCGCTGTATACGGATGGTTTATTATTACGTATGTCGGTAAACTTTAACGACTTTCCTTTAAAGGCACCTGAATCTTAGTTAAGACCAATATGTCTCGCCGACTGCAGTTTGTAACCTTTATGGTTTGAGGGAGAGGGGAGGAGGGAGGATATCGACGGTTATTTTATCAATAATCAATTAACCGTTCACGTATAAAAATCAATTAATCACAATCAGTCTATTTCTTTTAGTTAATAATTCAAAGCAAAGTTTCTGGTATCAAATTACTCGATTTTATTGTAGTCTCGTGTAATGAAATCTGCATTGTTATGTTGATCCCCTTGACAACCAAGTGGTTATGAGCGCGGATGAAGCCCCTTATTGTCAATAGTTTATTTTTCAATATGCCACATATATACGCCCCCGTTCACAGCACCATCACTATTCAAAGCATTTACTTAACAGCAGGTCACATTCAGAGAATGCATATATTTATTAAAATTTCCAAAGGGCATTTGTTAGACCATCACTTAAGAAGAGATTTTGGAGGCCAACATACTCAATAATTTCAGACCTGTCTCCAATCTTAACTTAATTTTCAAGTTGGTAGAAAACTCAGTGAACATCAGGCTGTCATCACTTCTGGTTCTGAATCGTCTATTTGACAAGTTTCAATCTGCTTACCGACCCAGTCATAGTACTGAGACAGTTCTCTTTATGGTTCTCAATGATCTCAGATGCTCAGTGGACAGAGGAAATGTTTCATCACTTGTGTTGTTAGACTCGAGCGCTGCATTCGATTCTATCGTCCACACTATCCTCAAACTGCTCCAACACCAGATGGACATGGGTCAGCATAACGATGGTTTGCATCATATCTGACGGATCGAACGCAGACAGTCTTGATGAGTCTTCTCGTATAACCCCCGTCCTAAAGTCACTTCACTGGTTGCCGATCAAAGCTAGAATCGAATTCAAGATCCTGACCTTTGTGTATCAATGTCTCCATGACTTAGCACCCCAGTACCTCTCTGAACCTGTCTCAGTTTATACACCATACCGACAGTTGAGGTCACACCAGCTTTAAAATTGATACAGCTGTTTTAAATCAACCAACATGTTTACCCTCAGTATGTTGTTTCAAGTTAGTTATGTTAAAATCGTGTACACATAATAATCATGTATAAATTAGAATACGCCCTTGAATTTCGTTTCCACAAAAATATCCCTGTAGGACTGTCCTTTTTAATAGCGCACACTTTGGATGAAAGATTGACTACATTCCATATCAGTAAGGACCCTTCCGTTAATAGGGTATACATAATAACATTGACTTGTTAGAGATGATTTGACATGTCGTTCACGTTTTTATTATACTAAGAGTTTCATTACTTAACCGTGTTGTACTGACGTAATGTCCAACTTCATAAAATACTGAGACGTGGAGGGTTATTTATCACAATCTACCAAACATCTGAAACGGTACAGGGCGCCATTGTGCACTGGTCATGTCCTAAAAAATATTTATTCTGCTTTCCTCCCAAAACCATTTTGGTTAAACATCCCGAATCAGTTAAGAAGACGCTTAGGATAGGATAGGATAAACACGTCACTGTCGCTTTTAATTAAGAAAACAAGACTGTATATAAACAATTGCTATAATTGCATATAGAAGCATATAGATGTATAATTTTAGATTTGAAATGATATATCACTGACAACAATTTATAAAAGCCAATGCAATATATGTTGCAGTTAATTGTGGAAGAAATAATAGATAAATAAAAATATTTTTGTGCCTTATTTGTTGCTGTCAATTGCTAGTAATTCAGGTGTCATACTCATAAACCTTTCTTTTACACCCTGCATTTCATTCATATTTCATAGACCATTTAGGATACCTCCGACTTTTATTTCAATCAAACTAAAACTAGCTGTATTGACCTGTCAATACGGACCTCGGGGAGTATGACATTACAGCTAGTTTGACTTAGTTTTTGACTTTCGTGTCTGTACATTCCAAAACAACGTCTCTTATCACAGTAAGTTGTGTGCATTATATATCCCCAGAACTTCTAGGAAATCACCAGTTCCGACAATGTTCAATCACATAAAAAAGAAGAAATGAATTACAAAATTACGTGAAGTAGATAATTAATGTCAAAGTTCATTACTTAAAGCACTTAACCCGAATCGATGGGCACCTGTAATCGTTTTTATGGATAGTATAGAGTGCCAATACTTGCCATTTTCCTACATGAGATTCAATTATTTCTTCACGACAACGCTTATTGTTTTGTTTACACCATTCTTTCAAACCGTTATCCTTTCCTTTAGAATTTGATCAAAATGATTACATTACTGGCCCGTATAACCGATTTAGAAGTGAGAGGCCGAGCTTTTTAAATTTAAGCTCAGTTGGGGTGGGCGGGAGTGTGGTCGGTAAAGAGGTTTTTGAATAAGAATTTTATGCTTTTCATTAATTTCTTACCTTTTATAGTGTGGGTGTGTGTAGGAGGGGGGAGGGGGTTGCTACGGAAATGACTGGCTTTTATTGCGGTAACCAACGAAAGAAAATTTATTAGATAAAAATTTGATAAATATTAATGAATGTGACAGATCAAAAGCTACATAGCTACGTGCATTGCCTTATATTTTGACAACAGCGACTTGCTTGGCTTACAATAAAAAACGGTTTCATTTCATAAGAGAATATAGTTAGCCGGGCAATAATCATGACATATATGTTCTTCCATATGGTATATGAGCTTAACCTTTTGTAAGAAAGGTATTCGTAGATGATCACCGCATGCTGTTTTCTTTACTTAGTTAACCTCAATATTACCGCCTGTACATCTCTGGGCAGTATTGGGGGGCTAAAGTACAAAAGAATCTGTTCGAAATGTGCCGCATGAGCTACAATCTCATTGAAACCGGTCGAAACTTCTCGCTCGAACCTCGCTGCGTTCACTGAATGAGATTACATGAGGAAGAATTTATTGGAAAATTACGAAAAATTTACGGAAAGTTTGCTTTAATAGGTATTAAGGAAGTTTGGTTTTCGGGCAACAGTTGGTTCAAATATATGATGAATTTATTATTCCTCGGAATATACCTTCTGAATAAAAAGTATTCAAACACAATAAATGTTCAAATAAATCATACACTTGGTGTTCGAAAGTGTTTAACTTTGTTTAAACATCAGGTCCTCTCTAAACCTATGTTTCATTAAGGATATGACGTTTAGAATAAAAACTCTCTAAGACCTTCTAAATATGTCACAACGATTAATAGCGCGTGCTAGATCGTTTATCAATTATGTCGGTGGCACTTGCGAATAAGGAATATTTTCCCTTTTTTCATCGGTGTACCTTGCCCTTAAAGCAAATGCCAGGGCACTTTTCATGAGCAAACCAAACATGGCAATGAGAATGTATTCAAATACGTGATGTTCGAGATTATCTTTATCAGGGGAATAGATCTTTTTTCCGTGTACAATAGTGTATGGCTTACGACAGGCACGACATGATTGGTATGAATCGCATGTTTCAACAAGAAACGTGATGCGTCCGCGTGACTTTAATATACAGATATGACTACCATCCTTACCCTAACGAGGGGTGATCGATAAGTAGTGAAATTTGAGTGTACAAAATGATCAAAGGGACGTCATTGTTCGGCCAGAAATAATTTATGTGTAAAAGGAGACAGACATAAGTCGGAAGAAGCCGGCGAGATGGGTGAATGCTGAAACAGTTGAACCCACTGTCATAGGTTGTTTTTCTCGTCTCTATTTATGTGTTCTGTTCAATATATGCCATTGAAAACTGCAGAGCTACTTTCACATTCGGTTTTAAATGTTATATGCTATTTGATTTTATTTGAAATAAATTTTATATTAATTTATGTCAGGGTAAAATAAAGGCATTATTACTTGGCCACAGGGGTATCGCTTTGGCTGAACCGTAGAGTGACTGACTCTCACTCGGAGGTTCGGATCCCGCTTGATACCTTTACCTCTGCAACACACCCTTTAGGTAGATAAAACCATATAATTTGATTAATGCATAATCAACGTATTATGATTTTGAGAATATTATCTTAGTAACATAAAGATCATGTTCAATTTTCATCATCATTTTCAAAAAGTTTTTAAAAAGTCTACGATACATTAGCTCTTGAAATTAGGATTTTGTCCTTATACTCATCAGTTTCAGTGTTTAAGAAATAACGTCATTGTTGAATCAGTAAAAAATATTCTAATCTGACAATGCCATAAATAAAATGTTTTCGTTCGCTCAAAGTCATTTGTACCCCGGAAAGAAGAGAAAATGTCGTGTGTGTTTTCAAAGTAACATGGACAAATCAAGATTCTTACATAATGGCTTAAGGAGGATAAGGAGCGTTTGGCATGATTTGCTGAAATTATTTGTACAGCGATCATTCATATCTTTGTTGATTTCGTGCATAGATTATTACTTGAGAACCCACTCTGCCTCTTCACGAACACAACACTAGTAAAGTGTGAAGGTTAACGATTTCTTAAATGAGGAAAGAGGTATTTGCAAGAATAGAAAAAAGTCTGTGTATGCGATATAATTTGGATTTTTTAATACAAGGATTTCGTGACTTGGTATCAAAAGGAACTCAATTAATCAAGTGTCACGGTGTAACGAAATCTAAACTCAGACGAGACCCGTTTATCCGGCAGAATGATCCAAATATAATAATTAAGCCAATAAAAGTAAGAGAGAAGCAATGAGTGAATAAAGTGATTTATTTGCAGTCTAATCAAGACGATAACTGGGTACGACAACTGGCTACCCGTAGACAACTAAACATGAGTTAACAACTAATTAGGGAAGTCAACTTCTCGTGAATAACAATAGACAAGCGTAGACAGTCACTGTAGCATTACACCCAGACGTTGAAACAACAAGACAAGATAATGGCCGTCTTCATCAGATGGCATCAATCAGACAAATCAACACTGGCGTGAAATAACAGGGAACTGACGTGACAGTAAAGAAGGAATAAACAACAAGTATTCAGTACTATAGGTAATCCCTAATCACTACTTGAGTGAATAAATAAATCAGGCTACTAGTTAGGTATAGTAGAATGAGAGGGAAGGTATGGTATAAACTGTCAGTCTGTACTCCAAAAAGGTACAGAGAAATATTGCAATGTTAACCTCACCAATCCAACTTCAATTGTTCCAGTCTGGTCCCCTGTCGACCCGCCACGTCCTAGCCAGCAAGCAAGTCACTTCTGAGGGACAATAGCTTAGGCTCTGAATAAAAAGGTATCTTGAGGGACGTCGAAGAAGACCATATGCTCTTTTGCCCTGTGAACTAGGAACCACACACCATGTTTTGTTTCTTTTTATAGTCCCTGATTAATTCTAGTGCCTAATTGTCATGAATAGCAATGATGTACCTTATCTTAATGTTTCAAAGGGACTTTTATATACAAACAGACGCTGGCGCATGGTCATGAGCATTTAACAACTGACCGCTATCTAAAAGTTATTCAACGTCGGCCGTGGCTCATCGGAAGTGTGGTTTAACCGCGTCAAAGATTGATAACTGATACCTTGAAGGGTTAGTCTCGGCCAAACATTAAGCCACTTGTTGAGAAGCTTGCGGTGTCAACTTGAACAGGAGACTTAATTTTATTTAAAATGCGCATCTGTTCACCCAGCAAGAAATGAGTTGAGGAGAAATAGGAAATTTATGGATTTACAACTTCTCTAATGCAAAGAGATGCGACGTTTCGGTGTAGTCACTAACACCGTTATCAAGTAATGTGATGATAAAGGTGTTAGTATCAGTTCCTTCCATATACCCTGATATCCTTTAGTCCAAGAGACTGGTATCGCCAGTTATCAAACCAGCCAATGAAACGACTCGCATCCAGCAAGAGCAGCACAACCCGGATGGAAAATTCAAAAGAGTAGCTTCAAACTCGGTGGATAACGACATTTCATTGGCAATAACAGGTGAGCACAGCCACGAACATCAAGCCGTACGAGGGATTTGGCTCGAAAGAGATCAGGGTATATGGAAGGAGCTGAATCAGCGGATTCAATTACGCTGATGCAGCAGGATGTTGACAGAAGTAAGAGTGGGTACCTGGTAAAGCAATGTGTCGGTAGTTACCTCCCATAGTATGTCAGCTTGAGTGCGACAGGGTGATATATGGTTATAGCGAATGGGGCAACCGTAGTGCGGATAGATACGTTCGCTTTATTAATGTACATATCATAATGAGATATCATTTATTGACAAAATATGTTCTACTCTAGTTACCATTAACTGAAAGCCATTTACTCCGAAATAAAAGGAGCTACGTAAAGCCGTTGCTAAGAACATCATATCTGTCAATCAAATCAATGATAAATATGAAATTAATTAACTGATCAGGAATCTGCTTATTGATGAATATTCAAGTAAATGGATTACTGGAACATAATGATGGCCATCTTGATAACAAATCGAACAGATCTTATTTTGATATTAGAGAATTGGAACTGCCCACTCTTTCGATATTTTGATAACATTTTGTCTATTGCAGTCATATTGTTATCGGGAATAGATGGTACTGCACATGTGTGTCTTTATTGCTATACGTTAGACGATGACTGCATACTAGAATAATTTATGCATGTCCTTTTATTTCGGATGATCAAGTAACTTTATTCTAAATATAATTTGAGAAAAATTATAGTGATAGGAAAAGTGTAGGTCTTAGATTTTTGTCAAACCATTTAGTTACATATATCGGAAAACCGGAACCGATGAATAATGAAAATTGGCAAACGTAAGTTCGAAAATGATTCTTTGATGTAAAAGCTAAAAGAGGAATGTTTGAATATAGATGACCGGTGACTTTCATCTTCAATCCTGATCCAAGTTTGTCAGAAAAATTTAAAGTTCTTATCATTTAGTTCCTGTAGCAGAGGTTGTTTAAGCAGTACTCGACACTTTCAAAAAGGATTATTATATCTGAGTGATGGCATAATTTCTTGGCGTTTTTTTTTTATTGATGTTGGTTAATTTCGAGTCCACATAATGTGATTGATGCCATTCAACTTTTGGTTTGATCATCAATTCCCAAGTCGTCTTTATCATGCGTGATCCTCTCTAATTAGGGACGGAGATTCTTCGTAAGTATAAATCATATCATTAATATCGATTACAGTGATGCCGTAAGAAATATTACACAATCCTTTCAACCAGTGCGTGACTGACGAGAATGAAGGCTTAGATAATCAATTTTCTGCTTCGTTAAACCTTGTGTATTCTCGTATATCCGTTGAAATTTAAAAAAGAAAGATAGCCATTATTGAAAAATGGAGAACATTAGAAACTGTTATGGCAGAAGTAAACGATTAAAGAAGAGCATGAAATATGGAAGGTATTAACACACGTCTTATGATGTTAAAGTAACACAGAAAATGTTTCAGGATTTTTTGTGTTGCTTAAATAGCCAAAATATCATATATCCTGCGTAAAGTTCACATCATGTCGTAAAACTTACATTTTCCTCACGAAAATGACAAAATTTCGATATTGATATTGAGAATTCAACATCAAATTCTCAATCAAATTGTTAAAGTATTGTACATTTGACTACAACATTATGCCCCTTTAATATTAAACCGGAAACTTTGATCATAATAATTGAAAGACAGTACGATGTTAACGATATGACGTGATCCGTAGCACTTGAGTATCAATTTAAAAATCTTAAAACATAGATCGGTATCGATTATCGAATTTTAATACACAGGGGCAAAATACTATTGTCAAATAAAGTTGATTTCGAATGTCTTTAATAAGCAGATGGTTTGTGAAGATATAAAAAAAATTAACTGTTAGAAGAATTTAGTGTCTACAGATTTCTTGACTTTTACCTTATTAATGAACGTTGATAGTTTCATTATGATGTATTATTAGTTTTGGACGTCATAAAACATGCAAGAAATTACTATTTCACTCTCCTATCTTGCTTAGATAGAGAGATTGGTGATTTAGAAAAAAAAAACCAGAAAATTAAGAAATCATAAATTACTGAAGTTGGCTTCTGGAAACTTAAAGTATGTGTTGGTCGTATTTTCACCCATGGATTAAATTATCTTTTGGTGACGTTACTCCTACCCATGAGTGGCCGTTTTTACAAAATATTACTTTTATAGAGTACGTCCTATGAGTGAAGTGGTTTATAGGAGCACATGTGAACATTTGTGTTATCTCCAGCTTTTTCCTTAATTAAACCATATTTCATTTCTATTATTCATCTATCAACGCACTTATCATGTTCAACAATGGAATGTGTCTCGTAATTCAGTTTACACTAAAATTTAAAAGCATGGTTCGGTGATTTATGACTGCTTCTAAAAGGTTGTTCACACACTGCAAATGTAGAAATCGAGCCGAAATGTCATATAATTAAGAAAATATTGACGTTGATATATTTCTATCAATGCTATTTCAAATCTAATTGTCAAAGGTGACATTTTTTACATATCGTTAACATGACAAGGCTTATCTTTCAACGGCTTTAATTTTCCTTTATCAATTACATGATAACTCGTCTGCGGACGCAATTGATATTTATTTATTTATCATTTCATGCGTAGATGACCTTTCATAAGTGCAACTAAATTCTTCTCGTGAAAAGTAACTTAGCATTTTATTTTAAAGGCAATGTGAATCGGAGTACTGAACTATATTATCTATGTCAAACATCGAGGCATTTCACAGTAGGCTTAAAGTTACATTTTTTGGTAAATGTAAACATTCGATGTGTCAGCGAAACGTGTGTTTAACAAATTATTTATATTCATCATAATCTCTCATGTTATCTTAGAATACAGATAAATATAACAGACAGATAAAAGATCTAAAACCTATACCTAGTAAAAAAAGAGGAGAGTGTCCTTGAAACCGTGTTCAGATGTCTTTTCATTGGACGAACTTGCTTGATACATAGCTAACTACCTGGGCCCTTGCCGCAGACTTGAAGCTGACAATCCACACGAGTTTGCTCCCGAAAGTTATGAAACATGTACGGTGTTTCACCATGGTACGTGTCTGTAGCACGTGGCTGAGGAGATCTGGACAATGTGTTAGACAGAAGATTGACCTTTATCGCTCTCCTTGAAACACGCACTCTGGTCTCTCCACGGCTGTCAGGCACGTTAATTAGTCCGCTGAGTCATAAAAGGCATTATAAGACATAAGAATTTCAAATCCGTTTAACATACAGTTGGTTACAGAAGTAAGTAACGCTATCAATTGAAGGGCTGAATGCAAGGAGAGCAAATGCTTCTATGTTATTATCCTAAAGCATGTGCCCTTCTTGAAGTCAAACATAAGTTTGAACCATTCATTAAGGTAAAGACGACCCCCTTCCGTTAATCAGAGGTTACGTAAGCTTTTTTTACCTCTTAACCTCTACAACAAGGATTTTCGCGTTTATAATTAAACTGTCAACTGAACTTATTAAATATCTTGCAGTTTTGTTGGTAACATTTCTTTTGCCCCTGAGTTGGTAGATAAACTATCGCGCAAGGGTTCCAAGAAAATACTGAGGTCGCATGACTTCTTCTGATTAATGTTAGTCTTTAGGAAAACGAACGCTTTTACAGTAACAAAAGCCAAATTTAAAAAACCGTTGGTTTACTTAAAAAAAATTAAAAAGGACAACGTAAAAAGGGTAAAGACAATTTTTATTGATAAAAACGTAAAAAGGGTTTAAAGAAACGCCATTTTCCTGTCAATTGAATGTCAAATATTATTATCCCAATACGGAAGTGTTGGAAGGTAATGGACAGGGTAGATAGGACAATGGTCTCTTTATGAAGACTCACATCTATCTGCATTGGACAAGCGTCAACGATGTGAAAAGTGACGTATTGGATGACGTATTCCATAGGTCGGCATTTCGGTCTATAAAGCGGCGACCTCAAATAGGTGCATTCAGAGTTTTTCAACTGTCCAATGAACAACTGTTGTTTTAAGAATTTTGACATATGGTGATGAGAATGTCAGATTTTTTAAGAATTGAGGATGTTATTTCCTTCAAACTTCTGCCCAGGTTTTTTTCGTTTCACGAATACGAACATTTTATGGTGATAAAACCTTGGCATATAGCTCTTATCTATAGAGACGACAACACTTCTTTCTTCCTTTTTGGTAACTTAGTAAATGTCAAAGAACCATATACAACATTAACTGGTAGTATTTCACCACCGGGTGTTGTCCTTATCTTCTTTACCATGCTAATAGCATGAACATGAGAACAAATATAGTGATTGTGTAGGTTAAAGTCATTGCCTCATCTTGGTAAGACAAACCTTAAAACTTTAAAAGTGGTAAAAGCAAGTAGTTAAACGTTAGGGGAAATATGTGTTAGCGATGTCAAACATGTTTTTTTGAAACGTTGCCTTCTAAAGTTTTATTTTCGTTGTAGACAATAATGTCTGGGTGTTAGATAAAATCGGGTCTTACTACCATTGTTCCTTAAGCAGTCAGTCGTAAATTGCATACATGTATGTCCGCAAAAATCTTTTTGTAGGTTTTTTTCTCTTGTCGTTTGGAAGGTTTCTTTCTCTTGTCGTTTGGAAGGTTTCTTTCACAAAGACTGAAAGGCAGCCATAAACAATGGATGTTTGATAATATCAAATATTTCGAAGGATGTTTTTAATTTTGAATGCTTCGCAACAAGATATATTTAAAAAGAAATGAACAAGTTAGGTAAGATGTGTGACCCCATCTGTAGACAGGTCGTGTGTCCATGTGTAAATAATTCACATTCAGACATCTTCACGTTGCGATAAACGCTTGCAAGGATCCTGTGCGTCCGATACGCAATCAATTATTGATCCGTATTTAACAAGACCAGTTTTAGAATCAATTAGGTTTGACGAGTGTAAATGCGTCATGGTAGGTATTGATTGCATCCGCAGACAGATGCGTGCTTTGGTGGTTTCCCTGGGTGTCAATCTAATGTGGTTTACTGTGGTGTTTTACCTATGTGGTTTTGTTTAGTCTTTTACCAGGCTAGGTTTTAAAGTTAGGAATCTTAGAGTGGTGTGTAACCGACGAGAATTTACTAGTATTTTATTCATCTTATAACGAGCTTTATTAACCTTTTTTGTGGGCATCGTAAACTTTTTCACCACGCTATCACAGCTCTGTGGCTTACTTTTCTCGATTTCACAGTATAATTAAACTAGGATTGTAACGTTCACGTGGCTCTAGGCCTATACCTTTTTTATGGTGTATTGACTTTCTAACGACTTTAATTACCAGGAGCTATATATTTTCGAAGCCCTCTTAGCGTTTATATTGTCTTAAGCCAAAGTTAATGTATTGTACTGGCGACTATCTTAGCACTAAGAGAGCTTCGAAAATCTAGACCCTGGATAATAAAGACTTGTTTTAAAAAAATACAATTGCACACTGTTTGAGGATATACTGACGCAGATAAGAAACTTCCCCAAATAAACATTTTAATTTTCTTACAAACAGATTAGCTGAAGTTAACGGTAACGGCACAAAATATTTCACATAAAAACTTAAAAATATGAAAGTATCAGTAACTGTATAAAATATTTCTATAAATCACCAACCAAACTGTTCTCTTGATTCAAATAAAGAAATAATCACGACTCGTTCAAAGAGTGTGTGGCAGGTTGGTCATGCAGTACAGCCAAACTTGCATGACAGCAGATAGACCCAAAACGACAAACCAAGAGTCCTCTCCCCTCAAGAAGTTGAACATTGACGGGTGCTATATTCATCAGCAACGTTATTTTTTTGGCATCAGCACGTTAGCAGTAATCAGATGTCTCTACGCGAAACCCGATATCTGTTATCGGCTAGTCGCAGACATGACATTGTCTCTTGAAATTCTACCTCATAAACTGGGACTGCAAGATTTGTGAAATTGGAACAGAGTTCACTTCATTAGAGGAAAGCAGGTTCAAAATGAACAAAGGTGACTGTAGGTCACGCGTCTGCTAACAAAGTGGTGAGAGGATTGCATGGTGTTTCATTAAGGCAGTGAAGTCATACGGAGGTGGAATGATGAGAGTGTTGGCAGGCATTGTGATAAACAGGAACACAAACCACAAAATAATTCAAAAAGATATTCCACATACAGCTGTTGTCACAAGACCTTATCACAGAAATATTGGTGCCTTGTCCAGTGCAGCTAAACATCCTGATATGTCTTCTGTAGATCACCCCAGGGACCGTCTCGGACATCGCCTTAAACGTAGTCAACCAGTTTTGTTGACCAGGTATACTCTGATAAAGACCTATATGAAGAACAGGTCACTTGATCAGGTTATTTGACTTCTAAATACATCGTGAAGCATGCATAAACGCCAGAGGTGAACATATACGATTCAAGGGACTTTTCTGTCATTGGGAAAGTTTATGTTGTGGTGTGTGTGAATATTCGTGGTTGACAACCGAACAACAGAACCTCAAATGATAATGTATCCTATAAATATGTCTAACCAACCCTGATCTCCATCTTAACAAATTAGATGTACAATATCCTTTGTAACTTTGTATTTGCAACATGGAAATGCAACTTTTCTTTTAAACCTGAGTTTGTTGCAACAAGTGTCGTTATCTTTTAGAGAATTTTGTTTATATTTTCAGAGGAATAAGTTCAATGATTTAATTAACTAAATTTACTTGCATAACACTACGATCCAAAAATCATACTTTATTAAAAATAAAATCCTTCCCAAAACTGTAACAACATTAATTATGATTGTTTTGCACTGGTACGTATCTATGTGTCAGTAATGTGGCCAGCTCAAATAAATAGACGGTTGTCAACATGGGCTATATCCATGTACACAACCGCCGGTGTTGTCATGATAATCAACATCACAGTGGAGATTACTTTCCAGAAGAATTAAATACAATGGAGTAAGTTAGTATTTTAAATGTCGCATTGAATTATTTATCAATAGGAAATAGAGTTGGTGCTAATTGGCTTAGTTCCAGTAAATTATGTAAGTGTTAATTTCATGCGTAGAAAACTTTATTGACCAAAGAGACGTTTATTCTTTCTTGACTGTGGGGAATATAGTGTATTCGTTATGACTTTTTCGTTTAAGACAAACAGTCTGCTGATTATTGATAAATAACTATCTTGAAGACATTCTGTCGAAAGTATTTTTTTCTTGTTCCTCGTCAAAAAAAGTTTTAAATAAAGTATTTTGCGTAACTACACAGTGCTGTGTGAACTAAACCCTTTGTAAACTCCGCATATATGCCACTTCACTCTTTGTAGGAAATAGATGGAATGATTGTCTTCCAAGTAAGATATCAGGAAACGGTAAATTCCTCTGTGAAAAATGCAATAACATTCGCTGAATAATTCATCACAATCCGACCATCATTCAGTTATAAACAGTAGATTCATAGGTACATATACTAGGCTGTTTGTTTCCCAGTAAAAAACTTGAGAAATCTGTAGCGAAAACACACAACCCTATGATATACCACGATTCACTGAAATAAAACAAGAAGAGTATCGAAATACAAAAAACTCAAAATAATACATGAAAACCTGAAATTGAAGCACGATAAAGTAATATTTGAATTCTAAAAGTATATCCGCTCTGCCCATAAATTATGAAATGTTATTCTTAGCATCGACCACCGTAATTCTAGTGTTGAAGAATTTTCCTTTCGCCTGCTTATGTTCCATCTGTTAATTCTTGACAGACTGTTTTGTGTAGTTTTGAGAAGGTCTAGACACCTTTATTTTGTTCTAATTTAAAAACAAATTGAATATACATGTACCTGAGTTAAAAGGGGGTCACTCAGCGACCACCGAAGACGGTGATATATGTTTTACTCATGTATATGCAAATTTGCATTAAATAGCAACGTTCATCCGGGTAAATATTTGATATAGATGATTTCGTCTTAAACTGAGTAACAAAATAAATGTCACCACATTTTCAACGGAGTAGAAAACAAAATACTGCTGCCAAAGAGAGGTGACTTTTTCAAACTGTTTATGGGCAAGAATATTTGGAATTTAAGTTAAAAATTTATGAAATGTAGAAATGTAATTAATCAAAGATGTTATCGACATGTAAGACCTTCTTGGACATAAACTTATTACCGCATCATTACTGTACATACATAATGTAACAAGCCCTGTTTCAGTCGCATACATTACTCGTGGACTGAAATATTTATTTTTTTGTATGGTGACGATTCTTTTCTTACTCAGTGTAAGACGAAATCATCATCATAACTCAGTTACTAGGATAATTGGAATGACATGGTTAAACGTACATGTAAAACACCATCACAAGATCTTGATAGAAATTACAATATATACGGGACAAAAAAAGTTAGGGATATTATAAGTTCATAATACATTATATGGTCAATTAGAGAATTATCATTATTCACAATTTCAAAATTTTCATTTATCCCTAACTTTTATATCCAGTATATGCTACCGTGATTAAAACGGATTTATTTGATAACAAAGTTGACCAATAACAAACATATATTGTATCGATTATAGAGTAAAATCCATCTATACGTGAAATAAACAATTATGATCCATCAAGCGTGAGATTATATGAGTTCATCATGCTCGTAGACTGTAACACACGTACGTAAGCGATTCACGTGGTGTACAATCCTCTTGAGAGCTTTCTAACAAAGCTTTCATTCTTCCATGTTGTAAATGCGAAAAGGATCGTTAATATAATAG
Source organism: Phorcus lineatus (assembly GCA_921293015.1). NCBI lineage: Eukaryota > Metazoa > Mollusca > Gastropoda > Trochida > Trochidae > Phorcus > Phorcus lineatus. The sequence goes on from OV121081.1 coordinate 60,577,927, forward strand.
TGCTCAGACACGCAGAGCGACTTCCTTTTCTTCATGTCCCTTCATTGATAGGTAATCTGAGAAAATACTGCCCGGATACTGAACTGGGATCCGACACAAGAGTAAACCCACAGCGATCAGGCTGGATAGTTTCGACTTTATTTTTATTTGGTTGCGACTAGTTGAGCTTAGTTTGTGTGTTGAGCGTCACGAGAGAAAATAACCAAATAAAATCCGTAATAGCTAGGAATTTGTTATTCTTTGGTTGCAACAGAATTGGATTTGTCCCAAATATTACATTGTTGCAGTTTGTCAGGACTTTGCAATATTATTTTTTCAGCTACTCGGGGCGATTTACTTTCGGGTTTTGTTACTTTTCATTCTGGTTACAACTAGGACAGTTTGGGTCTAAATTCCACGACTAAATGAAACATTATTAATTGTTTTGATACAACGTGTTGTGGTGTAGTTCATAACGGACTATAAAGTATATTTTTCGCTTTCATTCTTGCAAAAAACGGAAGAACTTATTTCAACAAGTTGCGCTTCATAGTTCATAGTTGCCTTCAAACTCTCGTGTACATTTCATCTGAATTAAGTGGTATTTATTGGGGTTATCCATTCTGATAATCTGGTATATATTTTTACCAAATTTAGTTAAGTTGCCGATTTGCCCGATTTGGTTGCAAGTTTATGGACCCTGTATTTGGTTGTAAATACTAGTTCGGGTGATTAACTATCCAACTAGTTAAACTAGGAGACCTTAGAAGTCTACCTACCTTAATGCGGTTTATCAATTTCTTTTGTCCATATACCTATGCTAAAAGTTAATGTGAAGTAAAGGAATATAGAAACATTTCATATCAAATTATACTTGATGCAGGTTATCAAACGACTTGAGTACTTACTTTGCCCATATGATACCTAAGCTATAAGTTCATGGTGAGTAAATGAATATAGATATTTCATGATGGAAACGAGAATGGGATAGTAACATGATCCAAACAGCACAGTAACTGCAAAGAACAATTCTATGAGCTGCAGTATTTTCATACAATAACTCATTTCTAATTCAGTGCAGAATGATCACTAGTTGAGTCAACACTCCAAGATTTCAATACAGTTCTATTATGGTGGAGCTTTCTTTCTTCCTGTCATATATATTTTCATTTCCTGTTTTACTTTTGTCACATACATTCAAATATTGTCTCTCCTCCAGCAATGTCATCCTCTTCAGTAAAATTGCATGATCAATTGTTAAATGACATCATTGACACAAATGAAAAATATTGGTTCTTGATCAAAACAATCTAGTTAAAACTAGCTGTAATATAATACATCACAGATCAATACATCTAGTTTTAACTAGATTGTGACCAAATTTTTATTTTCACAAGGACATGACTCACATTGTTTATGTTTATGGTTCATTAACTGCTATACAGAAGTACATAGGTCTTCCTCATCAAACAAATTTCATCATGATATACCAAGGTCTTGATTACCTTGTTATTCGTCATTTGACTTTATCTCCTCATCATTAATACAGAGAGAAAAAACTCAACTATTCCCTATTGAAAATGACCTTAGTTTCCACCCAATATTCACATCATTTACAAAAAAACATGCTCAAATCATATTTGACCTCCTAAAAAAAAACCCAACACATTTATACTTTTTATTTAATTTTATTCAAACCAGAAATATGACTTATGTACAAATTAAGCTCAACAACAAATAATAAGATAACTATGTGTACCCTCGGCAGAAGCCTGCTGTCAAAGCCATGGCATTCTGCAAATCGTTGGGACGGAAGATTTCCTGCTTCATAAATGAACCAACTCACATTAAATTTCGATCACAGGGTCACATATACCTAATAACGTTATCAGTAACCTTGGTAATGGACGGAGACTCCCTCAGAAGACTTGGGGGGGAGGGGGGGGGGGGGGGAGAAAATCCAAGGACAAGAGGCCTGGGATATTTATTTTGGGTAAACTCTGTTGAAATCATAGGGATCATTACTGTTTGTGCATCAAGCTCAACTAAGCTAATAATGCTCAACAATATAAGATGCTTTACAATATGTTTCAATTCTGATTTGTGTTAAATCATAGCATTACTAAAGCATTTATGCTATTAATGTCCATTGAATTGAGGTTTTCAATTCGATAAGTAGGAACAGCAATAAAAGCATTAATGCACAATCAGAAATGTCTCTTTAATTTTCACAAATACACTCTTAAATCACAATTATTAACATATACTCTTTAAATTTAACAAACATACCCTTGATCAACGATAATAACAAATACTCTCTTAGGGATTCTTGACTTCTGATGTAACAGAAGAAATAAGTAAAGGCCAGTATTCTCAGCCTTAGATAAGTGTAAGCCTATGTATGTACAGCACTTACTCCTTCAAATGTATGCCCAAAATCTTGCATTGGGACATTATATTGAACATGAAGAGGAAACATTAACATGCTGGAATTCATAATGCTCTACAGTAAAAATTTACGAAGGACATAAATGAATAGTCTATAATAAGTAGTACCTTACTCTAAATGCTTTTTGAAGAAGATGTTTATGAAAAATTTTCTTTCAATTTTTCACTATAGCCTCTTTTTGGATAATATCTCTTTTTAGACATTTCCACATTATGGTTAATTTTCTCATTTTCTTCATCAAACTAATAACCAAATAAAGAAGGAAAATGATATTCAAAGATTTAAACACATAATGAAACTGTTTGACATCTATAATATTTTAAAAAGTGAGCAAGTACATGAAGTGTTTCATTTCTCAAATATAAACAATCATGAAGCTTTAACCCTTAATACTAAATCTTTGCTTAACAACAATGAATGTGCAAAAACATAGATAATGCATTTGGAGATAATAAAAAAGATTTCAAATATTTATGTATCTTGCACATTCCATAAGAAGTGTCATGATAACAAAGTAAATAAAAACATATAATAACAATATGACTTAAGTTTTTAGAAAAAAATAAAGCATAAACAAAAGCAACCAACATTCACATGTAAATATATATGTGTGAGATAAAAATAGACTTTTTAATATCATGTTTGAACATGTCGTCATGGCATAACATTGAGATCACATGACAAAGTGGACACAACATCATTGAGATAAAATAATGAGATCAAAATCAAAATAAATGCAGAAAATGGATTTTGTAACAAAAGAGATTTTTTTTAAAAAAAAGGTTGACTAAGCACATATTGCCCAAAACAAACTTGATGTGACATCTGAACATATGCAATAGTGCAAGAAATTACTTTTTAGGGCAAGCATTTACAAAACAATGTAGTTTAAGTAAGAAAATGAAAGTGAAAAGTTAAGTTATCTCAATGGGAGGGACTTTACACAAAACATTTTCAGCTTCGTACAACGGGGAATTGTTGAAAAGTTAGCAAACATATGGTCAAGGGTACAACTGACAAATAAACTTGAATATTGCTATTGGTCTCTTGTCAATGCATTCGTTCATAATGTGACTAGAGTCTCAAAAATAGTGTATAGTCATCTAACAAATACATATTCTAATTCTCTTTATTCAAAGTTATTTCACCATTAAGTGTTAATGTAAGCGACTGGTAACGAAATATGCTTGCTGATTATTCACAGGAGTTTAATACTACTTCTATCATATCACAGATATAAGCCACGTTTCTTAACAATTCAAACTACATCTATCAATACCTTAAATATAAAATGCACAGAGATGTGCCAAAACCTAACTGACTTAAGTTTAAATGTTTACATGAAAGACTCTTTACATCACATGACTTCATGAAAAAAATCGGTTTTAGATAAATAAGCTTTTACAAATTATACTTTTCATAAATAACTAAAAACAGAATTTGGAGTTTAGATTGCTACAAAATTATAACAAACAATTTCAGGATGAACAAATAGATGAAGACGAAAACGCAAGTTGCATGAAGTTTTTACATATTTACAGAGGACATTCTTCAAACATCATCAAAGTCTAAACCTTTGACATGAGAGATGGAAGTCGTTGCAAAGTGTTCTTTTTCCTTATATAATGCATTATTTACAAAGGACACTCTTTAAGATATACTCAAGTAGAAAAGTTAAGGGCCATCGGTTCATTCAATATTTGAGTGTCTCAAGGTTCATAAGAAGAATTATTACATTCCTGATTGAAAATGTGGATGATCCTTAACCTGTGTTGTTGAATAAATAAAGCTAACAACAGTTGGTGAAGACAACAACTTTGCAGTAATTTGACTAGCGCCAACCTTACTGTTACACTATTCTTATCATTTAGAGACCAAATCAAACAACAGACGGAGAATCATGGAGCACTAAATAATGCTCTCAAATATCACAGAAATGGTTTGCACACTGTATTACTTATCTACATATGTAAAGGCAGTTACAATTTGGTCATGGGGTTCATATTAAGCCAACATTTTAAACTATTTATACTGTACAAAACAATGAAAGATTGCTTCAACAATGGTTCTCCTAGGCCCCTGACAAGGATCTATTCTACACGACTATGCTGAAGACCTTTCTTCTTCTTGGCACATCAGTTCCTCTCCATTGACATCACTTCCTCATTGGGCATTTGTTCTATGACCATCATGACATCCTTCCAAAATACTCAAAGACTTTTAACATCACTTTCTGACATCACTCACTTGTTACAAGAACATGTACATATACTGCCATATTGTTCCTGGAAGGATCATTTGATATGTTCTCCTTAAGAAGAACACAACTTTTTTTATCTCTTTGCCAGAACATGGTCTTCCTGGTATGTTCTAGAGGAACATATTTTCCCTTTAACAAATCCCTTTAATGAATGTCCTTATTGTTATCTTCTCCAGTTCATAATGGTCTTGCATGTTCCTCTCTCAATGTTTTCACTGACAGAATTGTCCTGGCAAATTCTCCCTATGTCTGCAAAACAAGAACAGTTCTTCTGGGAATATTCCTCATTACATACCAGACACCTATATTTGTGCACAACTGACACCAATAATATGTTTGATGAACTCAGATCACTTCAATGTTTCCTCTTGTACATTCCGGTTTCAACGATCAGGAATTCTGGCACTGTTTTTACACAATCAAGAACAGATGAGCTGTTCTTTAAGAAGCCTCTTCATCCAACTATCAAATGCAGAGTTAAATTACGGTACTAGCTCTTGAAAGACTTTAATAAAAGATTTCTTTAGTATTCATATGTGAAGGCTTGCCAAATTTTCTATTAATCTTACCCTAGATACCAATGGAATGTTTGTTATTGATTGATAGAATGTCTAAGAATGCTTTCTATAAAGACCATCATCAAGGAATGAAGTGCGAGGAATGTTAGTTCCAAGATCACATTCACATCTGAATGATAACTAGAGGAATTGCTTGTGTGACTTCAACCCTAACACCATTTAACCCATGACCTGCTGAATCTCATAGAGCAAAGCCATTTACATGGAAATCTTGCTAATGAAGAGAATAATTAAATATTGGCAATGGGATAAAAACTTGGATACCCTGAATCCTGTTATTCAGTCACATAAATGTGTGTGATCCAGAACTTTGATTGTCATAAACTCATATCTCTGATCTGGAGAGGGTTGTTTATTCTGTGCCATCCTGGTGTACCTCGATTATATTCAGATCATGAACCATGAACCAGATCACAAGTTTGATTGTCGTAAATCTTTGTCAGACAACACTTCAGTGATGTCTTTGATCTAGAGAAAATCTTGAGACAGTTTATCGCAAACCATGTAACCAGTTCCAGGAATGAATGATAGGAATGTTTTTTTCAAAGAGCCACACAGATGTCCTTCTGTGACACTACCTGAACCATGATGCCATATACCAAAACTGTCTGGAGATGGTTGGCTACTATGTGTTGATCTCGAAGCATGGTATGAAACCCAGCTCCAGCAAGACACTTAACGTGAGGAAGATAACATAGAGAACAAACATGATCCCTCCGAGGATACGACTCATCTTCCACTTGCTGAAGGCTATCGTGATGATGACCGCCAGCAACATGGCGAATAAAAGTATGATGGAACATAGCAAACCCTTGCTGTCCACGTCATTGTGAGCCACCTGGTACACCCCATTGTACAGCATCCATGGGAAAGGTAAACTGAAACAGAGGGAAGGATATCAAGATTTGGAACATTATTGCCTTGGATCCTGGATTATGTCAGGGCCAATAATTTTTATCAGCTCTCAACATTAAGACAGGAAAAGGTAGCATGTACTTTGAACTATACCTATCTAAGCTGTAGAAGTGTTGAATTCATCATGTTACCAGTTCATATGACTTAAGAAGTTGATATTTTATAATAATGCTGTATGATCGACAGATCGAAAACATGAGTTTCGATGTTTCATAAATACTGATGAAAAAGTATAAAAGTCTAATCAGTCATTAGTGTTAAAAACAATAGAATGAGTCATTCTTAATAAACGATGATAACAATACCCTGACAAGATCAATAAAGATTACATAATGTCATGCTCGTGAGGGTCATCTTTCGTAGTTAACAAGCTATAAATCTGTACTATCGTAATCCCAAACCACCCGAAAACTATCAAGATATGATAAAGCCATAACATATTTTGAAATTTGTCTTTGCTTGACAAACACTATTTTAATTACCCCAAATGAGAAATGAATGACAGATATTGTCTCAATATTACTCAATTGTGATATCGAAAATGATGTTCCCTGACAGAGAAACTATCTTTAACAAATACTATGTTAATTTTCTCAAGTGAGTTACAAATTACAGCTGTAGTGAACATATCACACTAGCTAAACATTGATATCAAAGATGTTCTTCCTGACAGAAAATCTATCTTTGCTTGACAAATGTTTATTCGCTTAAATGAGATATAAATGACAGATATTGCCAAATTATCACACTAACCCAACAGTGATATCAAAGATGTTCTTCCTGACAGCAAATTTATCTTGTTTGACAAATGTTTATTCAATCAAATGAGATATATATGACAGATATCATTACAATATCCAATTATCCAACAGTGATATCAAAGATGTTCTTCCTGATAGCAAATCTATCTTTGCCTGACAAATGTTTATTCAATTAAATGAGATATATGACAGTTATCATCAAAATATCACACTTACCCAACAGTGATATCAAAGATGTTGCTCCCAACTGAACTGGAGACTGCCATGTCCCCATAGCCTTTCTTAGCAACAATAACACTGGTGATGAGATCTGGAATACTGGTTCCTGCTGCCAGGATTGTTAATCCCATTATCTGCAGGCAGAAATGGTACTTCTCATAGAATTGAAACCATGTGCAATTGCTTATAATAATCAATATATCTGAAGAGAAGATGTGTTTTTCTATATTGAAGGCAGTGTGGCTCTAAGCATACAAGGTTTGACAATTTAGTACTAACGTTCAAATTCTCATAATATGGGAAAGTTTTTTCCTGTATTGATAGTTCAATGGCTCAGAGTAAAATATTTGACAATTCAGAGCAAAGCTTAGAATTAAAAAATAGAGTGATAATATCTCTCTGTACTTTAAGGTCATATAGCTCATTTGATCAAATATGAAAATCAAGAAAAATGGTTAAGAAAATCATTACATATTATTCGACGTATTACGCAAGGGCTATAGCCGCTATAGGGATCCATTTATTTATACATTATAAAACTGTAATTATTTAAACAGGTTAAACAACATCATCATGATTAAAATATGCCGAGTGACATTGGACTCATAAGGCTACAGAAGTCTATGTACTTTCAACTTCATTATTGCAAGAGTGTGACATTTCGGTGTAGATCATGCAAATGATTCCCTTCTTCATTTAAGAAGTTGAAATTACTAAAACTCTTCCTCATTCATGTAAGCAACTTCAAAATGCCTCTCAACAAGGTCACTCTTTGGTTCACCGTTACCCTTTACCAAGAAATATTTGACCTTTTGCATACGGAATTAGCATCCTTTCTCTGTAGATATTTCCTTACCTCTGGTTCCAAGCCTATTGTCAGTCCAGTTTCATTTGCCCACCAAACCATCATATAGGAAAAGATTGCAATCCATAATATACTGCCAATGAATGTTATGGCATACCATTTTCTCTTTTCCTGAAAACAAATTGAAACATAATTAGTTACACTCTATAGTTTTACATTTGACATTTGTTTTTCAGGAAGCTATAAATTAAAGGTTCATTATAGCTCAGATTCATGTTGCTATGTGAAATCAAATTTATTACAAGAATTAGTTTACCATTAGGAGATCAATCAAAGAAAGAAGTTTAGTATCTATTGTAGAGAAAAAAAATTAGGGGATACTCCTTTAAGAGTAAATACACTATTTGATGATAAAATGAAACATTCAAATTCAAAACATTGGTGAAATATGATTTTTGGTATTTAAACCTGACAATATTTGCAAAATCGGTGGATATTCCAACAACATAAATATTTTATTATTACTCATTTGTAGAATTGGTTAGAGTATAGTCTGTGTCCCCATATACCAGATACCAGACATAAACAGGTAAACACATTTCATCAGAAAACTACAGTCATTGGCTTTGTACCACAATCAGCTTTGCATGTTGTTTTTTTATATCTATAGGGTTGAAAAAATTTTTTTAAGGTTTCATTAAGGAACTGGGATATATAAAATGTTTTTAAAAAATTTTTTCTATTGTATTCAGGGTAATGTATCCCGTTGGATCTCAGCAAGTGTTCTCCATCTATCATCCACGTCATCTTATTGTGTCTTGTTAGTAAAATTGGACATGACTTTCAGATGTTACCGTTACTAGGTAACAGCATTATTCTATATCGGTAACGAGGACTTGGGAAGAGATTGTAAATTAGGAACGCTGTTTATACTGCTAGGAGGAAACATTAACAACTTCAAAATACTCTTTGGCTATTGATCAATGGGTAAATGCCATGACTAACTTTGAAATTAAGAATAAGGACAAGTTTATGGATATGTTATGTTTATGCACTTATAGTAACCTCAGCTGCATGGAGTTCATTAACTTTAAATGAACTTTGTAACTCAACAACAGTTGACAAATGGAAAATCATGTTCTTGTGAGGTCGACATTTGCAATATGGGCCTTAGTTGTCAATTCAAATGTCACTTTGTTTAAGCTTCTATTCTCAAAGTTATCTTTAGTTGGATGCATTTACATATTAATTCATTCTTTAGGGAGCTTTTATCATTTCTGAAAATTGGTCACCAAGATTGCTTACCTACTTTATCATTCACTTTGTTTTCACTGGTCATTTGATGTTTCAATAATTTTGTGACCATAAATTCTTTTTAAAAAAAAATTCTTTTTAGGTAACAGTAAAAGCAAATCCTTTCATAGCTATCATGATTAAGAATAAAAGTATAAAAAGATTCAAGCTTTCAAAAATTCAAATATACATTCATTCATACGTAAATCTTTCATAATCTTCAAGACTACCATTCCAAATTTTACCTGAGGAAATTGCGCTCAAAATTCCAATTATCATGATTTAAATCCTAATAAACATGACTTTTCAGAGCAAGATATAAAGTCAACGAATCAACAATATTACAACTCTACACAGAACCAATTGGTCAACAAGCCTGTTAACATTACCAAAATCTTTTTAGGCTTAATGTCTGTTGTCATTATTAGGTGTTGAGTGTTCAATCCCCATTTGCCAAAGTTTGTGAAGTTCTACATAAATACAAAAATTAATTTGTTTCTATGGTTTTACAAATGGATTGGCAAATGGAAACGTGGTCAATTTACCAAGCCAATGCTTCACCAGGCCTTCAAGTTTAATGGTAACATTTTTAGAATAATAACATCTTCACTCAAAGATGGTCGATTTTATAAAAGAAAAATAATTTCTAATTTGTTAGTGCAAAATGATGGATTTGTACTATGTTTTTTTTTCCAAATCTTAAGCTTTCAATGATGTATTTGTTCAATCTATATTTAAAAAACTTAATTAGTTAAAAAAATTCTCATTCCAGAGTGATGGATTTGTTAAAAAGATTCCATTCATTGAACCTCTGTCCCAAAATGATGGATCTGTAAAAAAGCTATTTGGACTCAAGAAAATTATGGCTGTAATATCAATACCGTGATTAATTGCTGTTTATTGCCATGGTACCCTGAGTCCTGCCTGTATGTAGCAACCTACCTTGTCAATAACTCTACTTCACTTTCTTTCAAGCTATTGATTATATCAACCCAGTCATTGATTTCCCTACCATTCTCCATTTCCAAACTCTAATTAGCTATACACAACATCCCTGCACGCATCAAATGTAAAGAAAGAAAAATAAACTATTATACATCGTCAACAGAGCAGACAAATCTGTGCAGGACACATTTACACAACTTTTTCTTTTTTAATCTTATTTGATACACATGATTGCACACACTGTATGAAAGAGATGACATTCATTTGAAAAGAGCAATCATATCTTTGAGCTGTAATGCATTTCAAAACCTTAAGCTTCTGCACTGTTATGTCCTATATATAATTGCGCCTTATATCTTAAAATTGAAAAACACTTCTTCATGGTTTACAATCAACTGTGGGCACAAAGTTTAAAGATCGAATGACAACATTGTCATTGGCATTCTAGAAATTAGGTAGAAGATCAGACTGTTATAATGGATTACAACTTCATTATTCTATATAAAACTGATTCCAAAATGAATGAAGGTGTACGAGAATATCCAAAAACATAGCCATTCTTTGGAATTCATGGAATAAATTATATCTTATGACTATCTATGACTATGTTATAGAGGTGCGACAATAAATCTGCGAGTTGTAATACTTAACCTGACGATATAAGCATTGTTATAGGTCTTTATGTCGTGATATATATATTGTGATTTTCAAATTGTTTATTTTACCATAAAGTCAAGGTGTTTGTTAAATTTTCCTTTTAATAAAAAATCCCTGAAAATAGTGGAGTATGACATGTATAGTTTCGAATCGTATGATGAGATATTGTGATTTGTACCGTACAGTGAAATATCTGTACCCTCACACCTCTACTATCTTAGCACAATGAAAGCTTCGAAAATCTAGTGTGAAGTGTTTCTAATAACTAATATCTTATAAAAGTGTACTTTAATATCCACATTCGTAACTGCGTATCTTGACCTGATATGAAGTTTAACATAATCTCTCTACATGCAAACTGAAGATAAATCAATTTCCAGGACAAAAGAGACAACCCTATAATCAATTAATCATAAATATTGTTAACAATTCAAGTCTTGCACAGGATACAATGGCAAGAGACAAACACAATGACAGAAAGTCCCATACCGATACTCAATACAATCTGCGCTCAAGCAGTATGACCGACTGCACGTTAGGGTTATGCCATCATCCTTATCATGGCTATAAAGCAGGCCAATTCCTGTTGGCGCCAATGGTACATGTTGCATAACACTGAAGGCCATGTGACATTAGTATGCGGTTAATGAGAAAGGTGATAAAGGTATTAACATCAAGGATGAATAATACATATTTGACCTTTAAGATGATCGTCTGAGACAAGAAAAGATCGTTGTTCCTGGAATTCTATCTTTTATAATATTAAATCAATTCTTCCAAGAATGAGATCAATGAAAAATCCTTCATGCAAGAAGTGCTCTTATGAATAAAAAAGAAGTTCAAACTGTCAAACTATCACAACATTTGAATCATATCTATTCATAATATCATCCTTTAAAAAAAACCTTTCTCATAATGCACTAAAAGCATAAATGCAGTAGTATTATGTTCATACTGTCCTTTGTAACAAAGATTAACTTTCCCGGAGTCATTTTAGATTTAAGCTACGAAAAATTACTATGGATATCATCTACTTATTTCTGTTCACTAAATTTTGATCATTTTGAGGTCAAGTATATATCAAAGAAGTTGTCATCCATATGTTTGCTTTTGAGGAAGTTATGAGACAATGCCCTAGTTTTATTGTTATTTAGGACCCTTTCATCATAAAGTGTAGATAACTCTGAGTTTTATTCATTTGAGAGTGTAGGAAAATATGTCCAAGTTATAATACTATTTTAAATGACATATTAAGCTATTGCTAACAAATACTAAGGGCTAAATATACTTTTATGATCTAATAAAAAAATTATGTGAAGAAGTAACTGACCTTCCTGCGCACATCTGGTAGAGTGATCCATAACAGAAATACAAGTGGTGCAACAAAAATGTATGTGACACGCTTCCTGAAAGTGTCGGGCCAGCTCAGGTCTAGAGGCTCTTCTTCTTCCTCCAAACCAGGATTCTACAAAAATTAAAATAATAAGAATATGGATCTATTCAGTGTAAACATGTAGGTCAAGAATGTTATGCATAAAGTGTATGTGTGTATGATTCAAATGTATAGGCGCTGTCCTCAACCCAAGAATCATCTCTTAAGGTTTAGTGATCCGGATAAATTCTTCACAATTCTACAATACTTGCAGCTGTTAAAAGAGCATACATCATGTTTACCATCATGTAAAATCTAAATCTACTCATGTCCTAATTGTAGGAGTGCTTGATGGGCTTGTCAGATCAGATAATTATAATGTAAGTATTCAGTAATGCCCCAAAATTTGAAGGAACAACACAGGCACCAATGAAAAAGATGACCCAACATACATTATACAAAACTCACCTCTGACTTGGAATCACTTGTGCTTTGATTTTCTTCATCTTCTGGTTTAGGATAAAGTGCAACATTGACATCTCTTCTAGTAAGTTTCCCATTCTGTTCCGCATCTCCGTCTACCATAGTTACAGCCGTTTCCTGACTGACAGAAGGACTACTTTTGCGAGGGGAGGCAGAAGAGGGGGACACCTTCCCATTGGAGATGACATTCACTTGCATGTTGTTGTCTTGATCCACAGCATTACCATTTTGTTTGGCGCCATCGTCCACATTGATCATCAGCTGGAGGCTGGCAACTGCATGGAGCGCAACTGCTTTGTCTTGGATCTTTTCTGTTGGAGCAAGCATTGTTGAATAAGAGAGAACCATTGAAATGTTATTTTCTATCAAAAGGTACATATTTGTCTTGATGCAAAGTTCAAGAAGGATGAAGATAGTTTTGAAAGATTAAACTCTTTGTTCCCTTACCTATTGCTCCTATTGATGTTGGGTTCTTATGTTTCTCACGCTACCTTTTATCAATTCAAGTTCAGTTTAACTGGCCTACTATGTTAATATTTCAAACAACAACATCAAACTAAAACTACAGCGAGGAAGAACAACTATCAGAGAGGAACTGCAGAGAGGAAGAAAAACCAAATAAAATCTGTCATTCATTAAAGATATGCATGTAAATACAAATATGATAACACATTCCGCTAATATAGTGACGTTCACATAATGCGGCAAGTCGTAAAATTACTGTTAGAAAGGCCTTTAGACAAATATAAGTGAAAATCATGAGAGGCGAAAACGTTTCGGTGACCCACTTTTATTATTTCTGAATTGTTTTCTTTATCAAACTAAGCGCATCATATTAAACTTTTAGAAATATCTAAAATGTTTGTATAAGTCAAAAATCCTAGTGAATACGCGACAAAACTGTTAGGAAAATGCTGTATTTTGTATTTTTGTATGCTTGTATTTTTTTTATCTTTCCTCACTATTTTTTATTTATAGACGTGCTAAATGTGCCGAATGTGAAAGAATTTTGAGTATTTTTCATGTAAAGCATGTGCCTTATCTAAGTTGTCAAAATCAGTCAAAAAAAGCTCAATGTGCTGGCATCAGCTTTGTTATTAATGCTGATAACTCTTTAAATCTTTCAGTGACCCCCATATTTTCTTACATTTCTTGATAATTTACATGATAAACTAGCTATCTTGAAAAAACAAAGAATTCTAAGATATCTTATTTCATCGTCCCATCTCTCAGCAATATATTGACGTTGAGTGTCATAATCCTATCAGCGGGAACGGCTCTAGTTTATCCAGTTGCCAAGAGTCGACAAAAACATCAGTTAACTATAAACTTCATTAGAAATGTAAACTTTCTTCATAAAGTGTCGAGCGATTTCTTTCGAGTTCTAAGTCTTGTCCATGTAGAATCTGATATATCACAACTTAGGTTTGATGAGATATTGACTTCTGTTGAAATCAAGAGCTGTTCAACTTGTACATGTAGAATTCTTTTTCCAGTTAACTTAGAAAATGATGTATTCAATGAAAATAATCATCTTTTCTAAAAACAAATCTTCATCATCAGTGTTATAACGGTGATACTGGATATACATAACAGGAGGGAAAAAAATCTGATTTCGGAAACTTGCAGCATTGTATTTGAATTGAAAATAAGTCTGAAGACTGAGATAGAGACAAAACACATGATTGCCTTTCATGACCTTGGGCAAGGTTCTGGAAAATCTCTCTGTTACTCTGGGCACAACTTAGCAACTTAGGCTGTCATTATCCTGATTCCAGATTGGGTAGCCTAATGAACTTAATGACAAGCTAGACGATGTAATCAGCGCGTCAATAGTAGCTCATCAAAGACTTCAAGCAGATTACGACTCATACACTATGATGCACAAAATACTTACCTATCGACAAAATATATCCCTAAATATTTTCTTATTTAAAAACTGTAGAAATTTCCTGTATGAATTTATCATCATAATATACCATATATCAATTTTTTTGAAATAATGATATTCTAAAATCAATGAAAGGAAACATCTTTATGAGACGTATAATTATCATTTGTGTGATTTTTTAATCATTTCTTTGATAAAAGAACATTTTAAAAATTTATCAAAAGGAAAATTGGATTGATGGTAAGAACATTAACTTAACTTGCAATTAATCTAGATGTTTTGTGATTATGATTAACAACGAATCAAACGGCAATTCTATCTTTCATGTAAGAAAAATGTATTTTATTCATTAACTCTATCAAATCTTCTAACCTTTTCTATATCTGTATTGATTTATCAATTCTCCTACATTGCATTGACCTCGACATTTAGCAAATGATGAGAAAATGTGTAATCAGAGAAACAAATGGTTTACATGAATATTGAACAAAGTAATTTGCAATCAGTTGATTAACTGCTTAGAGCATCAATACCCATTTAACCCTGAGAGTTGAGTACTTAGCAGGTATTTAGTCCCGACTTGTGCCGGAGTACATTACTCTCATCTCACTGGCAGAACATGTATACTGTAAAGCCGCGAGCTCTCTACTTTCGAGTAAGGCAAACACTTGTGCCACTGATATTTAAGCAAGCACATACTGACACCATAGGACAAAGGCTTGAAATGTTGGTCATTTGGGAAGAATGTTACGAAACAACATGAAACAACTTTTGTTAAACTTTAAGATTATTAATATCAAAAAAAGATAAGTTAAAAGAATTAATTCTACGAAATTTTTCATCACTGAAAGTGGAATATAAAACTGGATTTTTAGATACAACTTTCATTCATGACTGAGATGGTCTAATAATTTTGTTGACAGAGATATCACAAAATAACAGCAAAACAAATTTTGAAAAAAATATTTCAAAACATAATTATCAAGATAAAAAGAATAAATATTCAAGATGCCTAATGTACTTAGTTGTTCTCTCAAATTTTATAAATTTGAAAAATTCTTCTTGATATTGATCACAAGTCTTATGAGCTAAAACTTTTAAAACAACAATTATTTCCATAGTTTTGCATTTTAAAACATTGATACAACATTCATATATGAATACAGGTAAATACAGACAAGATGAATTCTAGCTATGCAAACCAATCATGCATCCAAATGATGCCAAATTAGGCACCAAACCTACTACCATAAGTAATCTAAGTTGAATGTAGCAATTTGACCCTTGATGATGGAAACTGGACAATTCCAAATATTAACAAGATCAATAAGAGACTTTTGCTTATCCTGGCACAAAGGAGCCTAATGTGCATATGAAGAGACAGGCAGGTGGTTGGTAAGCAACTTGTCCTATATGAAGAGCCTCTCGGAGCACTGACTGCCGATTCATTGATTTAATGATACTTGAGGGCAATCATGAAACAGATTCCACCAGTCAATAACTCTACTTCCAGGAGGCAAGAGTGGATGGCGCCATTACGTGGATCTCACCTTGCTCAAGGTCGTTGTGGCATACAAAATGTTGATTTAATGTTATTATGGACCAGTGATATTCCAAGTGACTTTGAATGTTGAATTTTTTCTAAATTTTAATCTGGCCTGAAATATTTTATTCAATTCTTCATAAAAGACTTTGATTGTTCAAAGACAGCTGAGTTGATTCAATTTTTTAAAAACTATGAAAATCATGGTCAATAAGATACTTTGAATATTTATCGATTCCAAAAGGATTCATAACAGACTCTGAATGTCTACATTTTTATTCTTTTCTTTCTCCTCTTTTTCATAATATATCTTATCTCTAATATGAGAATATATTATGGATCCTGAAAGTAGACATTTAGCTTCTTTACTATATTCTTCTATCAGGGCACCCTAGCCTTCTCTCTAATACAAAGCAATGATAAGAAACTCTGAATGCATTCCCTTACCATTCATCTTTTTGTTGTAAAATTAAATAATGATACCTAGTTTCAATTCTTATTGTTAATCTAAACTGTCAAAGTAAGTTCAAAAGGCTAGTTTTGCAAAAAAAAGCAAATATTTATGAAATTAATGGGACAAATGAAAATCCTCCAACAACCTAGTAATGAAAAAATGTCTTACAATTCTGTTTAGATATACTGATATTGTAATATAGTTTCCACAAAAAAGTGCCCCTATTACAAACCTTAGCTCAGCTCATGGACATCCCCTCCTCAATTTCAGCTATAACAGCCTATCATTAGTAATTCAAGACAAGTATTATTTAAGGATTGTTTTACATTTTTTGTGCCTCTATCGATGTATAACAGCAACAAATTGTATAACATCGCGTAGCGTAGCGGAGCGATGTTATACAAAATTTGTTGCTGTTATACATCGATAGAGGCACAAAAACTGTAAAACAATCCTTATAATTACAAAATCAACTCTATTTCCCAAGATTTTCTGAATAATTTTAACACATCTTGAATATTTGTCGTCAACATTACATTAGTTTGCAGTTTGTTACACACAACTATACATGATGGAATCAAAATTGCGAATTGCCAGTACTAAAACGGAATATGATTTAATTTCGCTTTTATCAGCATTCATGCGCATGCAATCAAAGTTCGTCATAACTCCAGTCTGCATTTTTGATATAACCCTCATTAGCATATCACGTGACATGCAAAATGGTTACCGTTTGTAGAAACGACTCGAGCTTTCAAACTTTAGGACTCGTAGTTATTAAAATCAAGATATTTCGGTGAAGGTAATTGTTTCTTTTGGGGGAGGAAAGTATTATCTGTTTATCCACTCATTTATGAAGATGATGGCATGCGTACATTTCTTATTTTGCAAAAAATCCCAAAGTAATGCGATGTTGTCACAACCGGACTAGCCGTTGCGTCAATTTGTTCTGTCAGATTGTGACGTCATAAAGTATGAATGCATGAGGTATAACAGCAAAATTTTCTGCATTCATCGAGAAATGGTTGCATGTTTTTGAGAGCTCTCGTCCAATCAGAATCGCCGAAAAACGTGTAACAACATCATTTTGTAATTATTCAGCCTCAAAGACAGAGACAATGATGCAAACTGTGCAATGCTGTAGGATGCTTATGCCCACTTACATATACAAGTGGAACTAACAAAGTGTATACAATTAACATCAGTCTTGATAGTGCCCCCTCAAAAGAACTAATTAGTAAAAAAAAAACTTGAGTAATAAAAAAACCCTTTGTCAAACAAACAAACATGACAAAAATATGATTCAATTGCTTGAGTAGGTTTAAATGAAAAAGAAATATTAAATGTGTTTACATCATTTTTTTGCTTAAGCCAAGGGCATTTGCTTATTCAAAAAGTTTTTTCCAGTTTAAGACTTCACTTTTTGTTGAAAAAACTCAAAGCTTAACCAAATATCTGACAAGGAAATTCAGATATAAATGTTTGAGAGTAGACACTACAAAAGGTCCTGATGAACAAGACATCAATGGATGATCAAGCTTTCTCTGCATCTGCTCCCAAAAAGTGGAATGATCTACCTCTTCTGAAAAAACTTTCCTAGTTTGCTTTTGATTTTTAATTCTGCTTTTGATTAGTAATTGTACCCATCTCACAAAAAGACTCCCAACCCTTTCCTGTAAATCGCACAACGTTTTGGTTTTAAATAAGGTGCTATAGAGGTGTATTACTATTATTCTCATTGTTGTTGTTATCACTATTAACATTATCATTTTAAGTGAATTAAAAGTTTTGAGGACCACTTTGCTAAGAGACTTTTGCTATTTATCCATTATGAATATCTATAGATACTAAAGTGAGAAAAGTCCTGATGCTAATATGTGCAAATAATATATATCAATCAATATATATAACTAATTATCGCATTCTCCTCTACAAAAAAAATTCTCATGTTATGGGCAAAAGTTTTTCTAAATCTTCAACGTTGATCTCTGTAAGGTTCAGCTACAGAAGTAAAAAATTTGCAAATCATTTCCATCTGTATCTCTGTCATATAACAAGTATCAAGTGGAAAGGAAGATGTTATATTATCTGCTGTTAGCACCTAACATTAAACAACCTGTTTGCCTCAACCAAACACAACCTTCATAAATTTCTCTCGAGAACAATCGATTCCTCTGTAAAATGGTCTAACAGCTGATGGTGAATGTCATTATATGATGTTGGACAACAATAAAACTGTAGTCAATAATAAAGGATACATCTGCATAATTTTAAGGGTCTCATTGCTGCTTTTTATGTCCTCAAAATGTCCTTAGATGTGCATTGATTTGAAGTAAATCGGTATCAGTAAATTTTATATTTCATCCAAGCTTGAGAGTTTCCAAGGTTATTTTGAATGTCAGCAAATGGTGTACAAGAGTTGGAATTGGTATGGGTGAAATATATAATGATTTTAAAGTTCTTAAGTGTCAATGCTGATATTCAATGTCATCGAATTATATTTGAAGGTTATATTCATGAAATAAACTGAACTGATAAGAATCGTCACCTTGAAATATTATTTTTCCGTCACAAACATTAAAATTCAAATTTCATAAATGTGAAGTTAATTTGGGAGGATTTTTTAATATGTTCAAATCCATTTTGTGAAAAATAGTTAGGTAAATTCATATCATAATAACAAGTAATCATAAAGAACAGTTTCATGAAACTTCGATGAAAAAGAAATTGCATGTACCTTTGTTACCTCCAAAAACATATCCAGCCCAAAGCAAGCATCTTATCAAAAACTATTTATTTACAGTGGAAAACAGAGAGATGATAGCCTAGACACTTGAAGCATATGGATGGAAGTTGGCCAGCACAGAATCAAAAATTGTGTTTATTCAACATGTTAATGAAAGAACAACATTAAACCAGGAACCACAATCAGCGCCAATGATTATCATCATCATAAAAACACTGGGTCACAACAATCAATAAAAGGATATTGCTAGTTTGTAATTCATTCAATGTCATGTTCATTTTCCAATTGTTATGAAATGGACACCACAAACTGTCAGACAACAGAGTCTCATCATTATTGATACAAAGTGTTGATGCTTAAACATAAAAATATGCCCTTGTCTGATGTTGTTACGTTTTCCTATTCCTATTTCAACGATAAAAAGCACTACAGTTGTTCTCAAAGAATGGGAAGTGGTGTAATTGACTGAGAGAAGTGTGTATTTCTCTGGCAAAAGCAGATGGAGTATTCCTACAGTTGCCCACAGCTAAAAAGTTCCTGATAAAACAGAAAATGTCATTTTAACCCAGGTGAAGCAAACAGCCAAAGGGATGGTCTAAGCAATATAAGATGGAACTGCAGTTTAGTAAAAAACTTATATCTGTGGTGTTAAGAATACATCAAGGACCCAAACTTTATGTGACAGCTGACTTCCACATTGCTAGAATTGCAAGTCCTCATTTTGAATCCAATTTGGAATACCACAGAAAGCACCTTTTTCATAATAAAAAATCACATGCTGCCCTAGGTCCTGTAGAATACCAATGCCCACATGACATCACAAACTGAGCATCACAAAGCTAGTCACAATGATAATGTGGATATTTATATGGCACTTTTTCTATATCTAACAGGAAGTTTCTTTTTTTTTTTTTTTTTTTTTGGTTACAAAATTTCAATTCAAGTCCCCCCACTTTCAAATTCGCTCCTACGTCCCTGACTAATACATACTCAAAGCACTACTTACATAAATACCCTGAAGGAAATGAACTTTCCCTGATTTCAGGTGCCCAATTCCCATGTGGGTGGACTGAGTGCAATATTGATGAAGTAACGTGCCCAAGGACACAATATGGGACCCATGTCGTATGACTTGTATCTCAATAATTTAAAATCAATATCTTTATTTACAGATAATGCAAGGGTGTTTGAAATCGCTAAAAGCCCTGAATGAAAATACAAGATATGAACGCAGGATCTACAATAACGACACAGACAACATCACAAGAAGCTTGAAAATGAAGATTAGGTTGCAAAAAGCAAGACCAAGCCGTTTGGTTCCGACTGCTATCTTCTTGTCCATGGTTGACGTTTATATAGATATGATGTTGGTATCCAAAATGATAATCGATTGGTCGTTTTGCATGACTGACAACGTCTATCATTGACTTACCATTCGTGTGTTCATTTGCAGAATGATCCTCTAAATAAAGCAAATATTTTGTTAAATGAGATTAAAAACAGATGGGACACTATATGTTCAAATGTGCAAACCCTGCAAATATTTATACTAACTATACATGTTTGAATCATAAAAAAGACATTCAGAAACCAATAAATTTTGGGATTTTTGACATCGATTATCATTTTTTCATTGCCAACATTTTATACAGCTTCCATGTTTCTGAGGAAACATATGTTTTAGTGCTGTTCAAATATTCATAAAGACCAAAATGCCAAATGGAAAATTAATCCTTAACTACAATTCATACATTAACGCAAGTTTAGAAAAACTTTTAAGAAATCTTTCCTTAAACCTGCACAATCACGAGTGCTTTAAGAAAATTAACCTTTAAATGATGCACACAATGAACAAAGTGAGTCTTAAATACTGGACAAAATATATCATGGATATTGAAATTTTGATGATAAATATTTTATCAGTGTGTCATAGAAAAGATATATAGTCATTTCTATATAATATCAAAATTCACATATATCCCTAACCTTTTTTGTCCAGTATAGAAAATCACAAGCAAAAAAGATAAGGAATAAGGAAAGAACACAATGAAGAAATTTAGAAATAAAAAAGCAATGAAAATGTATTTACCTGGTCCAAGAGGATCGATAGTGTGTATCATCAACTGCAGGACGCCATGTCGGAACCTACTGCTGCCGGAGTGAAGAATCGGCAAGCTGCATCTCCGCTCGCCCTTCTGTCATAGAAACAATATTTCTTATAAGAACATTTTCTCCTTGAAAACAATTTTATACAGTGCCCTTGGAAGAAGATCTTGTAGTCTAAGGTAACAATAGCTATTTCAAAAGGTTGACAAGAAATTGCAAAAGATACATATGAAGGGCATAAACACATAATTTTAGGATTGGTATATATTATAAAACTGAAAAAAAGCTTGATTTTTTAAACATTTATTTGCAACTATTTTTGCAACTATTTTTGCTGCTGTGACTTTCTAATCTATTCAAGTTTAAGAAAATTTCATTTTACATTTCAAAACTGAAAAATAAAACACTGTTTTACACAATTACACATAAATATTTAATTCAATCATCTACTCAATTATCTACTGAATACCATTTGGTATACAATGTTTAAGACAGTAGTTTGTGTGCATGAACAAATATCAGTTTATATCATTAAATCATTATATAATATTTTCAGTTCTTAAATAGTTTTTTTCTTCACATTTGAAAAAAAACTATTTGTAAACTGAAACTTGCCGTTAATGACTGCAAAACACATTAAGATTCTGATTTACAGGACAAGTACGACTTTCACCCTCTCTCACTCACCTTAACATTTCTCATTCGGATATTTTGCCTTATTCTCGCTACCCAAGGCTTTGGTAAAAGCATTTG
The DNA here is from genome assembly GCA_921293015.1 of Phorcus lineatus. Classification (NCBI taxonomy): domain Eukaryota; kingdom Metazoa; phylum Mollusca; class Gastropoda; order Trochida; family Trochidae; genus Phorcus; species Phorcus lineatus. The sequence goes on from OV121081.1 coordinate 60,600,136, forward strand.
TCTCTAACACACTCCAAACACAGCAATTTATCACTGAAGATATCAGAGGCCACTGCCAATTGAAATATAATGCAGTGCAAACACTACAATAGTACTGCACCGAGTATAATGTTTGTGGTGCACCCAAGACTGTCATATTCCAGTGTTGATGAATTTATCTTGTGGCTTTCATTTGTTTAGTCTCTGTATAAATGAGATTGCCAATGGGGATAAGGTTTGTGCCATTTTCTGTTTGATCTCTTTGATTAACTTCCTTTTCTGACAGTCTGTGATTCAAAGTGGTCATAACTGGCAAATCAAGGAAGTGTAAGTGAATTTATCAAGACAAAATGGGTACGTCATCTAAAATTGTTTCCCTCTATCAAACATTTATTTCACGATTTATTGTGTTTACACTTCCAAATGATACCCAAAGGTAATAATTTGCTGTTTTTCTCAAATGACATATTATTTGACAGGGTCCTCACCTCTTCTTACAAAAAGTTCATCGAAATTGAAATTTACTCAAGGTTATGAAATGTCAAAAACACTTTCAAAGAATCTATCTGGACCAATATCAAAATATGATCAGTTTGGAACAATAAGGTCTTCTGAATGACATTCAATTTGACTTTTTCATTAAATACAAAGAGAACAAATGATTCCTGAAACTTACTATGAAGTACATAATGAATCCATTGGAAGAATAATTAGGAACGAAGGGGGATATAATGTATGGAGCAGACACACCATAGTCCATTATTAACCCTTACCTTTCCTCTTCCTTACCATTAACCCTTTTTCTTACCCTTACCATACCATATTCTTACTATCAAACTTACCAATAACCCTTACACAAAACCTTAAACTCTTACAAATAACCGAAACCGAACCATGTCCTTACTTATATTTACCCATTCTCTCAACCTTACCTTACATGGCTCTTACAATGGGATCTTCCCTTTGTCATGCCCTTACCAATAACCCTGATTTTATCCATGCCTTACCAAGGAACCTTACAAAAATCATCACCATTCTATCTTACAAATAACACTAACCTTTCCATGACCTTACACATTACCATTATTCTAACACTTACATTGCGTACCATGACCCTTTCTTTCCATGCCCTTACAAATAACCATGATTCTAACGTTTAGCTCACCCAAACCTTACCAATGACCCTTACCAAAAACCATTCATTCTGACCAATAACACTTACCTTCCATGCCCTTATAATTAACCCTAATTCAACCCTACTAAACCAAGCCCTTTAAAAAAACCAACTAATTCGAAACCTACCTTACACATGCCTTAACCAATAACTCTTCCTCAACCTTAGTTTACAAGTATACTTTTAATAACTCTTATTATCATGAAAAATAATAACCTTGTCCATTTTCTAACCAGTTTACCTTAAAGGCACTACGGTTTAAATTGGCTATTTTAAGGTTTACAAGGGCTTATGCATTCACTTAAACTTTCTATTGATGCAATGAAATACTAAACATTCTTTACAATTTACCTGCAATCAACAATAAAAACGTTAATAAAGCTGCAGTCAGCTTGGACATATAAATATCTATGGTTAGCTGTGCACAAAACGGATAAATTATTGACACTTGGAAATGGCTGAACTAGTATTGTGTGCAGCTATTGAATTTATCTAAACTCTGAACTGAGAACAAATCATGAAATATGTTTTATGAAAGCAATGTTGTAAATTAACCGATTTAATAACACAGTATTAGCATTGTTATCAGATTGACCATAGCGGCTGCCGTTTCCGCTTTTCTGGTTATGAGCAAAATTTTAATATTTCCGATATCGTAGTTCATGCGGATTTAATGTAACGTAACAATAAATACTTCCGGCCTTTAAAATCCACTTTACTACCTGAATTCATAAATATTTGTTAAATAACTTACGAGGTAGATTACTTGAGTGAGGATAGTGAGTAATATCGAAAGATATGCAGTATCTGTGCATTCGTTGTGTTTACAAAATATTGGTGTGCACAAGTGCGTTTAACCTACCTCTGTTCCTAATACCAATCTCGTCCAACTATTAAACTAACATTAATCATCATCCTTTAAATTGACAGATTTGTGCCAACATAATCTTAAAAATATTGAATGAATGACACGTTAGATTACCCATCTACACATATTACTGTGGATGGTATAATGATGATTATTAAACCTTGTTCAAGCAAAGGGATACTAGTCATTATGGCCTTGATACTTGACATACCCATTCCTCGTTCATATCTTAAATGGAAGATTCAAATTCTATAAAATGATACATTTTCTATAATAAAAAAGCTTTCTATCTCAATAACATTCTATTTCCTGATGCAAATTATTACCTAAAGAGGGTACAATTAAGGTGATTGTGAGTACAAGCTTTAGGGGACATCTCCATTTGGGTTGAAATTTCTATTAATATCCAACATAAAACATGGTCCATTTGCTACACATTGCTTGGGGATAGACATGAACGCATAAAGGGTTTACCCAACTTAATGTATTAATTTTGGAATTCTGATTAATCTGCTAGACCATGAACAATAACAGGTATGACCCCAAGAGCAAGGAAAATTAACGGATTGCCATATGATAATTATGACACCCTGTCTCGAAAAGTCTGCATCACAGTAAGAGCACCTGCAAGGCATGTCATATGGAACATATCGCCCGTGATTTGTACCCTCTTTCTTTCAAATTCTAACATGACACGAAAACCAGAATGGAAGTACTGGTAATGCTTTTTGATTGGCTCCTCATAACAACTGACGAGAATCTATTTAGCTCATAATTACCTCTAAATATTTACAACATATTCGAAATATAGTCGCGTTACAAAGGACACAAAACCATTCTGTTTTTTATTTTGGGGATGTTTATATACCTTTTAAACCCCTAATTAACATTTTGCTTTCAAATTAAATTCAGGGGTAAAAAATTAACTACATACAACTCCAAAATAAAATACAGAATAGATTTAACTGCTAAATTAAAAGCAGAAAAAGTTACAAATCCCAACCACATAGTTCCTCACAGATACTGTGAAATCACAACTAATTTTAGCAAATATGACTACAGCTAAATTCATTTACTTTCATAATACCTGATTTTGATCCGCTACTAGACAGACCTATGACTATATATTTATAAAGTATGTTCATTGATTTCCTAAAGTCCAAATGAACCATTTGGTTCCATGCATGAAAAATTTACAGAACTAATAAGGCAGTAAATTTTTAATATCTATAAAGGTTAAACATTTCTAATGTTAAGGATATATGTAACTAGAAGCAATAACTTACAGTTTGAAATGAATATATACAACACTTATGAGCAATTTGGAATCTGTGCAAATGGTATTTGAATATATGAATAGTTTAAAGAAAAATGAAAATGAATATTATTATTTTCAAAATATTGCCCAAAAGTGTTTCATATTGTAAACTCCTCTTTCAACTGAAAATCATTTCAATGTCACTTTGATTTTTTTTTATGGTTACCAAAGTTTAAAAGCTCAACTGTAAAGATTTATATAAATATATATATATCCAGTGTTGTTCCTAGGTGCTCGGCTGAAGGGGCCATTTGAGCCTTTTCTGAGCAAATGAGACCCTTTGCAATGATAAAAGTATCCTCCTTCTGAAAATTCTAGGGGTCACAAAGCAGAAAGGGTGGGAAAATTTACCCATGAGCCCCTTCAGGAAAAACACTGTATATCATATATCAGAAAAATATGTAAATAAAATAAATTCATTGATAATCTTTATTAACCTTGTTCCTTAAGGTAAAGGGTCCTTTTTATTCAATCCTTTAAAATGTTTGTAATTTCTTGTTTGTTTTACACATATCATATCATGAGAAAATGACGTTTTACAAGTTAACACCTGAAACACCCTTGTTCTAATCACATTCAAAACTATTTGTAAATTTCTGCCTCATTCAATACAAAAACATGACAAAAAAGTTATCTTTGGTCTTTGTATACTTAAAATTAAATGCACCAAATGTTTGTATTACTGATCTTTAAGAATCAATATTTTAGAATTGACTATATTATTTGTGAAAAGCAAATGTTTACCCTTTCACCTCAAGGCAGCAGACATAAAAATGAGCCTGATTTCTGTAGGGGTGAAACGGTTTAAAGCAAAATTGAGAAGATTGAACGTACCTTTTTTAGTAAAGAATCAGTGCTTGCAACTTTGTTTGTTGAGATCCTTTTCAAACACGCTTTCACTGTTTTTTCAATTTGTTCATTGAACTTCATAAAAACAACATAGAAAATATACATCATGAACAGTATTAGAGCTTCCCAATAGTAGATCTTCTTGTCCAAGAAAAATATAATTAAGAGTATGAGAGCCACACTATAGAAAGACACATCTCGGAACAAAGGCCACCAGGTCAAATGCAAAACTTCTTTGCTAAAAAGCGCACACATTCCAATAACAAAGAGAATATTAAAAACAGCAGATCCCACAATAGTTCCAATTCCAACATTGTTATTTGCGATAAATAGTCCAATTATACTTGTAAAAAGTTCCGGCATGCTTCCCCCTGCAGCCATAAACGTAGCTCCAGCGACGTCCTCAGAAATGTCAATTTTTTCTACAATGACTCCTAAACAGGGCACAAAAAACTCATCACAGACAATAGCTAGTGCAACAAACATATAAATCATGCCGAAGACATGAAGGATCACAGCCCCATTTCGCTTTTGTTCTAGAGAGAAGGCATCTGGAGGGTAAACTCCTTTCGATTCTGTTGAGTTTGTGTCCTCTAAGAGATGGCGATGTATGAAATTCGACTCCCCTTGAAGGAGGTGGACTGGTTCACTGCCTACCAGGAAAGGCAGATAACTCTCGAGGCTGACCATCAGAGTGGATAGATAGGCTACTCCAAACACCCCGAGCAATATAGTCAAACGAATGCCTCTGTTTCGCTTGTTCATGTAGTGTCGAAGCTGAAGGTTGGCCATCTTTCTATTGGGTGGTTCAGTCAACACAGAAATTGTTACTTGTTAAGTTTGTAAAGAATGTTGAGTGCCCATTTAAATGAAAGTCTGTTTAGGATTTCGGATCCTGATGCACTTGTCCTCCGTACTTCATTGTGAGTTTTCTGAAATGATAAAATTCATAAGTTAAATCATTATATCACACCACGCAGTAACTTAAGAAAGACAATTTGTTTGTTCGAATACAAGGGACCCATAGTCATATCATATACAACTATAATCCATTCTAATCCCCCGTCTTCATTATGACAAATTATCTCGTATCACAACGAATAGGACTGTCAAAAGTTGTAAATGTTCATAAATACAAATTTGGCTAACAACAATTACACTTCTACAAAAAAATTACAAAAATCTATAGTTTTTCCTGATGAAAACCTATGATATATATGAAACAATTTATCTACAAAATATAAGAAATAAATAAGACATCAATAGGATACAATATCACAATTCACGAGTGGCTTACAATAGTTTGTAACAATTTGTCATTTTGTTTTCAATTCTTGATTAATTCTGGGTGGAAAACACTAAATTTCAAAGAACTGTTAACAAAGTTGTTTGGAATACACAATATATTTACGAAAACTTTCTTGAAGCATCTACGGTATTGAAATTTGTAGATTATTCATGAAATTTTTTGACAAATAGAATGAATGGCTTAGAGTGGAGGAATGTTGCGGAATCAACTAGGAATCTTTTACAACATCATTAGGTGTTTCCATTATTACATTTTCGTTCAAATTGTCTATGAATATTGAGAAATGTGTAAAATTTTCCTTTCGTAATGATTCAGGATAATACGTTCATATGGTTGTCCCTTAAACCAAGACACTTCTATATACCTGAGCAGTTTGAAATTTCCTCCAAAATCCAACTCCTTAAAATATTTAGAGGGTTCCCTATGAAACAATAATGGACAGGATGCACTAATAACCTAAGCCTATGTGGTTGTGGACCATATGATATTTAAACTGCAAAACTGATGTCACAGCCTAGGGATATCTTAAACATATTTTCATGAATATACTTATGAAAGAGAAAATGCTAGACGATTATTTCTGTAGAAAAATTAGTGAAAGTATGAATAGGGATTACTTGGTTAACAACTACAATTGGGAAAATGAGGAGTTTTTGATGTATTCTTTATTCAGTGTTCTCTCTATCAAAAGGTTATATTTTTCAATATATCTATGTTTTTTTTATCAGAATAAGTTCAATACTATCAACAAAAGTTTATTAAATGTCAAAGATTCATTTTTAATGGATGTTCTTCCATTAAGTATCTTTGAAACAGTAAACTATTAACATACACTTCCATAAGAATTATGTCCAATTTTCTTTCTTTTAATGAAATAAGATGAAGTCATTAATTTGTGTAAAACCTATTATTTCAAATTGGTTGGCTGATAAACTTCCTTTTCTGTCAAAGAAAGTTCTTTTGTTCATATGATAAAGATACAGTCATCCTTATTTCAAAATCAATCATAAATGTCAAAAGTCAAATTCATTTTTGAAATAGAAGTCTGACAATTTGTTTTCCCTCATTGTAAAAGCATAAAATGATAGAACCAAATTCTGATATTGATATGAGAAAATGGCAGACACAGACGCATTTGATATTTCATTATGTATGACTTGTGAGAGAAGATTTTATGTTGACAGGCTAAAATATTCTTTAACAAGATGACAGTATCCGAGATTAAAATCACTTTGACATTTATACTTGCAAGCTCCAGATCTGGGACAAAATGGCCTGTTCTAATCTGAACATGACAAGCAACGTATTATTGCGTATATATTGAAAGAGTAAGAAACAGCTGATCATTGTACAAGATGGCTTCTGTAAAATATGTCACAGCTAAAGTGAACATTGTGATAATGTTTGATCTCGAAGATTTAACCGTAAATCTACTGTTAAAAAGCCAGAGCATCTTTAAACAAGTAATAGTCTCAAATCATGGAAACATTTTCTAATCAAACCTGATGTTATCAAGTAAATCCAGTTCTTTCAGATACTGAAATGACAAATGGACAACTTGTCGAAAATAATACATAAATTTTAATTAGTAAAATTAGAAGAAATTTTGTTGAAGAGGTACAAAATCAGCAGATACCAGATAACAGACAGGTTTACTCATGGAAAACCCTAGAAGCAAGCAAATGCTGCTTGAAAATATCTAATGGCCTTTAAGGTGATGGACCCAAAATAAACATTTCATTTTGTTTTCTTCTACACAAAAGTATGACAAATTTTGTTCAAAATGAAAATGATTCACTTTTAAGACCATAACCATGCACATAAAAGATAATCACCATAATCAAGAAAAATCAAGCTCTTCCTGGTAACAAGATGACATCTGACATGACAAAAACAAATTCATAACAACTGATGCTGAAAGATTTAATCAGAAATTTAACCACAAAAGCATGGAATTTTCTGAAGCAAACAACGTCCCTGTTCTTCTTTGTACCGAAATACCTATTGTAAAAATTAGACACAATAAGAAACATCGCAAGATGTATGACAAGGAGTTATTTACCTTTAAAATTAGGCATAAATTCCAAGAAAAATGACATAGTCCCAGATCACACACGTTTATCCTGAAGAACTGGCATCAGATTCACAATTCCCTCCCCTCAATGACAACAAGGAGATTGGCTCAGGTGATGATTTTTCTGTTGTGAGAATATCCCTAGCAACCAAGTACAGACCTGGGTAATAGGTGAGTTGCTGTTGACCACAACATTGCCTCAAAGTTGATAGCTAATATAAAACCCAATACCCTTCTCCGTGATTAGCAGCCGATCTACATGGCTGCGGTGATTGGCGACAGAGCGTGTGATGAAATTGGTTCTCATTGGGTGATGTTGCTGCTACATTATGGGCAGACTCCTGGCTATATGCGGGGTAAGAAATAAATGTTCTTGAGATTCTACCTTATCACTTGGCACAGCACGGATCTGATGCTGTCAATGTAATTATTCGTTGAGCGCTACAATGGGTATTGTCAACAGAGGAATATTGATCAGAAACACTGTCACCATGGTTGCTTGTTTCATGAATAAAGCACTAGCATATACGTCTGAGACACAGGTTGCCCGATGGGTGTCATTGTCTGGTTCTACCTTATTATACCAGATATTTAAAGTCATGTTCCTAGGCATACAAGTCCAACATTATTCCTTGACATTACCAAACCACTGTCTAGACTGTAGAACATTCCATTTTTACACTTGACAATGCCCAATGACATATACTTTGATCAACAATTTCAATGATGTATTAAAGGGTAGTAGATGAGTTTCCTAGGAAGACCGAATCTATTTAACAAGTTGATGAGACGGTAATGGTTACTGTTTTCTTATTTGATGCTTGATAATATTTCAAGGAAGCTCAGTTTTGAAAGGTCATTAGTACCAAATCTAAACAAATGAGTCCTTATTCAGGGTATAAAAATCTATTCTAAAAACATTGAATGAGATGATGATTCACTAGTGTGAACAACACCCACAGAGACACTGAAGCCTAAATAATAAATTCATGATCTTTAAATTCATATCACAAAATGGAAATTATTGATTTTTCATGTCTATTTTTGAATTTGCTTAGTAGTCAAATATTTCAAATTATTTTACGATAATTTGAGTCCAATCCAACATGGTGTGAATTCAAAACCTTTAAATTGCTTGATTAGTTAGGGTATTATATCAAAATTTCTGTTTTATTTTTCATGTTACTGAAAATTTATCAAATTTATCAATGATTTAAGATTTGAAAAAAAACCTTATTTATCAAAACATGTTCAAAACATTTAGAAATTTATTCAAACCATAATTCAAATAAATTTTAACAAAGACTGTTGAAAACATAAACAATTTTGGCTATGTTTACAAATGAATATATTCCAAAGCCTAGAAAAATCTTTATGAAAAAAAGGTAACCTACACTCAAAAATAGCAAATGTTAGATACACCTCAATGATTAATACAACTTTACACTCATTTCATTGTTAAATAAATTCCAAAATATTTTTGATAATAAAGGAAGTTTAGTTCACTCAGTTCAACTTATGTAATAATTCAATATTGATTAAAATATTTGAAAAGAGGGAAGTTCAATAATTTCCAAAACATTTTCATTCAAAATTGAGTAAACTACCAAAAAAGAGATTTTAAACTTTAAAAAATTCTTGATTGTCTACCAAGGATATAGTTCACTGCACTTCATTATCATTATCATAATGAAGAAATAAGCATTCTTCAAAATGACGGTTGATAAAAAGATTATGAATGATTGAAACTGTCCATTGATACAGCGCGGGGTACCTGTCTTGCTAGAGATTGGGAGCCGTGTAATCGACAGAACAACTTCCTTTGGCTAATCAGTCTAAGCATATTATCAATAAGAGAGTACTTGCACCCGGGGAACTTCTTTAATTAACTATATAGGATATTGATAATTAGAATGGAGAAAATTATTCATTTTCCTTGGAAGCAGAAAATCACTTTCTTTGGTACACTTTGTTGAGACTAGTTATTTTCTCTACCAGGAAGGGGTTTAATGTTTGCATCTAATAGTTGGGGTATAGGAAATTGGGCCTTATCAATTTAATTGTATTTACAGTTCATTTTGGCATGAAAATAATTAAATCATGTCATGTGATAAATAATGAATATCAACCATTTATGGTTAGAATATAACCTTATACAAGCAAAACTATTCCTGAGTGGTTGACTCACAGCTATTAAAGCTAGTTAAATATGTAATAACTTAAGTTTTGGACTAATCATATTTCATTTTGATTATTATTGTATCAGAAAGGTTAAGAGTTTACCGAAAAATTATGAAAATGATTTGTGAAATCAATTACAGTACTAAGTCTGTGCAAGGCATCTAAGTTTAGAATCGATATATATTAAGACACGATTTTTGAGATAACAACTTATTATTGTGAAATTCATGTGTTTCGGAGTTTACGCTTACTCTTTCGTCAGGTGAAGAAGGAGTAAACATATACTCCACATTGTGATTTTCTCAATAAAGAAGTTGTTTTTTTCCAAAAATCGTGCCTTCTTGATTACAGAATTGCTTCTGTTAGCAACAGCGTTATTCAATGAATGTTATTGATCAAGTATGTTTATTGTCTTTTGTTACATCATAAACCAAGTACATTTTATCTGCTGAAGCTATCAAGTATAAGAAATATTACAATATCTAAAAATATTTAATTGCATTATATACTTTTTCTCAATAATAAAAGAAGACATCTATTTTGATAAACACGAATATTTAATAAGAATTATACATTTTTATGTTAATTATATGTACCACAATGTAAAAAATGTGGTGCATGAGATTGTGTATCACAAAAAAACTTTATACAATTAATTATGCAAAAATTTATATTCAGCTATCTGATTGGTCTAGGGCAGGGCATGTGACAGTCAACAAAAAATCATATTCATATTATTTCACTCCAAGTAAGACCAGAAGAATTCAAAACAACATGTTTAAGAAACAAAAAATAAGAAAAAGCAAAACCTTATTCCCGAACCAGGAGTTGACTGTACTGCTTACAAGTATCATATGAACCTGCTCAAAGGTGTTAATCCGATGTAGATCCTGCGATAATAATCCAATAATCCCCTCACTGTACATTAATTAGCTAAGAATGGATACCCTACAGTCTAGGTGCAGTTGGACTCAAGTCTTAATTATTTAAGAAATCGATTACACACTTGTTAATCTTTCTTTTCTAATGTTTGATAGAATCTTTCAGAATATATTGTTGTAATGAGATAATAAATATATATCATATACATCTCTGTGTGTGTGTATGTATAAATTAACCATACTGTACAAAATGGGAACTTAATTATCTATCTAAATATGAAAAATGTGATCTATCTAAATATGAAAAATGTGAAAGAAATATAAAAAGACATGAGTAAAACATTTGTCAATGCAAAAATGATCTTAAAATAACAAGTTCAATAATTACTAAACAATAAGTAATTTTAGATAAGGTTAACACGATAACAAAAATAATGTTTCAAACTAATGATATTTGGAAACGAGAACAGTTATGATGTCATTTTAAATGCATAAATGCATTGAGATTCAAAAAAGTACTTAGATACATTATAAAACTGTGTTGATATTCTTAAACATTTGAATTATTGATGTGAAAAATTATACAACAATTTAAAAATACGATGCGATTATTCAATCTTCATTACCATTAACTGAAAAAGGTCAGAATCAGATGACGATTAGATGATGACCAAATCTGTAAGTTAATTCATTTAGGTTTTTAGATAACAAACAACATATAAAGTTAAGATATAGTGAAGGATGCTGGGCTTATAAAACGAGAAAATTGCTAGCTTATAAAGGTCATAGGTAAAAATTAAAGAAAATGTAATTATGTAGGTAGATGTCAAAGGTATTTAGGAATTAGTTTTGGAAAGTATTTCAGGAATAAACAATATACAATTAATTTCGACCCAAATGGTATAAACCTTTGTATTACATACAATATCTGTACCAGAAGATTTTACAAGTTTTTTGTCAGGTTAGAATGAACAATCTCAGTCAGGTATGTATCATTATAATTAAGTGTCAAAATAATTAACTATACAGCCCCTATAGTAACATAAAGGAAATGATAAACTTCTACATAATCATTATGAAATGAATGGAGGACACAAGGCAACCATGGTTGTTCACCTTTGGATAAGCCATCATTGATTTCTAAAACGCCAATGGTTTCTACGTTAATCAAATATAGAAAACATTCTACAATCTATTTCTATACAAGTTTGGTTAGAAGTTCAGTAATAATGGGGCTTGTAATGTGTTGGTTGTTCCTGAAATTTATAACTAGTTCTTTAATTTTTTTGACATTCAACATGAGGAAATTGTTCTCACACCAAGTTACAAAATGATTAACATTTTCTCTGTAAGAAAGTTCATTTTCTTTAATGAGTCAAACTAACGGTGTATCGTCAGCAAATTTTACTGTTACATTGTTTGGGTTACAACTAACACAGTCATTGGTGTAGAGAATGAATAAACCGGTGAAAGGACATAACCTTGAGGGGCTCCAGTATTTGTATACAAGATAGAAGACCAGGCGAAGTTAACCTTTACAAACTGAGGTCTTGGGTTAAAAATTTCTCAATCCATAATATTATTTTGCAATTTACATCCATATTCAATAGTTTCTCGAACAATATGTTCTGGATGGTATTGAATGCAGAAGAAAAGTCTACAAATAGATTTTCTTACATATGATTTGGGAAGCTGCAAATGCTTATACGCCCCTTTTTGCTCTGGTACAGATAACGCAAGTGCCTAACATCTCGCAATAGGAAGTTCAAAATGATCCGCTCAAAACATTTCATAGGAATTTAAGTAAGAGCAACTGGTCTAAAATGGAATTACATTGCAATTGATGGAGAGTTGGTATAGTCGGAAAAATACATTGCATAACTATTCACAACAACGTTTTAGCACGATGTCAAACCTTGTTCAAAGCTTACAACCATTGTAACAGGCTTCACCATATTACATAAATAAGTTGAAGTTGATTCCTTGCAAGAATAATAGCAGCGATGAAGCTATCTTCAAGAATTGATTTCAGCTGGACAGAGAATTGATATCAGTTTTACAAAGAATATTGATTTCTGTTAGACAAAGAATTTAATTAAGTTGCACAAACAATTGATTTTGATGTAGTTGCACAAAGAATTGATTTCAGTCGGAAAAGAATTGATTTTGATGTAGTTGCACAAAGAATTTGACAAAGAACTAATTTCAGTTGCACAAAGAATTGATTTAATTCAGTGACACAGAATTGATTTTGATCTAGTTGCATAAAGACTTGAATTTGATTCAGTTGGACTAAAACTTTATTATATACTTTAGACAAAGAATTTATTTCATTTAGACAAAAAAATTATTTCAGTTAGACAAAAAAATCATTTCAGTTACACAAAGAATTGATTTCAGTTAGACAAAGAAATGACTTCAATTAAACAAAGAAATGATTTCAATTAAACAAAGACTATATAGAAGCAGAGCTGTCAGTAAGTCCTATATAAACATGTTTGCAATAATTATTCATCATAAGATTACCAATACCATGTTGATACGGGATAATGCATTGTAAAAACATATTACTTGTGAACAAGAGTAACTATCATTGATTCCTGTCACACATCTATTGTTGTTTTCTATCAAATGGGCCAGACTGCAGTAATCTGTTAATACTATTCTGGTAGTTAATTAGACTTACGCCTTGATTTTCACATCTCTCTTTGCACTTAGATTATAGTAATACAATAATAATGCTCATAATATATCATTATAATATATTAATGTGTAACAATTTGCTGATAGTATAAAAAAACAATTTTGATTTTGAAAAATTCAAAATAAAAGATCTTGAAGAAACTTTTATCTTTGTCACATTTATATTTTCTTTTAGTGTCTGATAGAAAGTTTTGCAACATGAGAAATTCAGACTTAGAGCAGAATCATAAACAGGTAATCTGACTTTAAACCTTTAAGGCACTGTAGGACATTTTTATTAAAGCAAAACATTTTGAGATATCTCGTTGGAACTAAACATTTGACCAATTTCAATTCTAACCTTTATTTGTTTATTGATTTCTATGGCCATGATGATTTTATACTACAGCTGCATGCCAAAAGTTTGTTCACATACCTGAATATACTAATGCAAATTTCATGTAATTTGAGATGCCTTTGAGGTATCGTAGCATTACAAAAAAGAAACGTATAATATTGAATTTTCAATACCCATATGTATATCCATTCTTCTTTAAGGCAAAGGTTTATCGTATCCAAAAATTACCCGTAACAGTTTTGGCAGGTCATTGAAGTGACCAGGGGTCAAAATACTGAAAACACTAATTTCTATTTTTCTCCATAAAATCCTTTATTAGTTATCAAATTCTTTAAACATTAGTCACGTTTGTTCCTTAGCACAAAGTCAATGTGATTATGTTGGTTCTAATCTCAGATAGTCGATATGGAACATTTTATTTGACATTTAACGAAATCGAAATTTCAAAAGTTTGACTCCTTTTGTTTGTTTCAATATGCCAAAATTGGAATTTTTGCATGAGGGATCAGACAATGCCAAAGTGAGTTCAAGAATGGCTATTTCACACATGGATAGTGAGTGATCCATTCTCACTCTTGCTGAAATTATTCTATTGACACTGCAACGAAAAACAAATTACATGATATTTGCACTACGATTCAGTAGTAAGTGAACAAACTTTCGGTATGCAGCTGTATGCAGATGACTGATTTCTGGACGGACACTCATCTACGCAATACTTCTGCCTCTAATGATGACAAAGCTCACACAAATCCTCATTACCTCAAGGTAATGGTTACATAAATGCTATGTTATGTGACGGGCAACGGAGAGACCTTCATCATGCGTATCCATTAAGAGGATTGAGGTTTTGCTTTAAATGGCAGAATTATTTCTTCATGCATACATTCATGAAGTGTTTTTGACAGTTACTGCAAGACTGTAAACTATGTGTGATTCAACTTTCAAATACTAAACCATACAACATTTTGGGATAGGATGAAATTTCAAATTTTAAATTTCAAATGTTCAGGTCGTCTTCCTGAAGGTTCATCTACTCTAATAGTTATAACCAATAATCGACTGATATGCAACTAGGCACATAGCTAGAATACCTCTAATTAGGATACCCCTTTTGTGGGGGCGTAGATTAAGTACAATGCAATATGGTTTTGTAGTAAATTTCTCTACATTTAAGAATATGAGGGAGAATATTTGCTATAACGTACAGCGTTCTGTCACTGAAGGACTGGCTATTGGGTCAATAGACTGATTCAGAATTAGCACTGATTGTAAATGTGTATGTAATAGCAAAACTATAGGCAGAAGATGGGGGCGTCCTATTCATCTGAACTTGTATTAGTAGGAGCTTATATGTCAATTACTTATATGTCTTACTTTATTAACAGATGTTATTTCACAATAACTGATTCATCAACAAAAAGAATATTCTACTTGGTTCATTCAAGAATTTAACAAAATGTAATAAAAGCATCTTAGAACTCAATATATCAAGTGATTCAAATTAAGATTTAAAAAATCCTTAAAGAGAGAGGTTAAATAGTTGAGAAATTGTCTTTTAGAGTGTTACAAAAGTAATTATATTTCACAGTTATCACAAACTATGAAAAACACAAAGAAGAATACTTTACAGTTTCTGAAACTGAGAAAAAACATTCATGGCGTGAAATATGAAATGACAGTATTTCCTATCACATACTAAATTATCATATTCACATTTTAACTAGGACACATCTGGCATGGATTTGTGAGACACTGGGGTCCAAAATGCAAGTCTAAATTTAAAAAAAAAAAAATGTATTATAACGCTAACCATTATTAACTATTTTGTTGAAATTTTGCAAGAAATGTGTTTGATTGATATTTTATTTAATAGATATGAAAATCATAATCTTTTTAATCTTAGTCCATGCTTCTCTTGGATAATGCAAGAAATGTCTGGCCCTAGAATAAGGGGCATTCTTTGTGATTGTTTTCGTAAATTTCAGTATAAAATAATTTCTCATGGATAAAAAAAAAAAATCCCATTAATGTCATAAAATCTTATCATTAATCAGATTTAAGTTAATGGGAAACTTTAAAGGTTAGTAATTCATAGTATAAGTCCATTATTTGATGACTCAGATAAGATTCAAAGTGCTAAATACTATATGGTGGCGTGACAAATGCTCACAAATGATGTCACTGAAATTCTTGAGCTTATTGCTTAGCAACCAGGAAGGAAAAACATTAGCATGACACAATGTGACCATAAAAAGCATTGTTTTCTTTGAATTTTAGCAATCAAACATCAACTAGGCATCTACTAAATAAATCAATTGTTCAAAATATTTAAGAGCTTACATATAGAATGAATACACATAGTTTCCAATAAAAATTCTTAATTTAAAACATCAAGTTTTTTAAGATATACGTAAACTAAAATCCTTTTTAATATTTGTTCAACATATGTCATAAAATCATAGATTCAAAACCAAAAGTGTCAATACTTTTATAACTTGGTTAAACAAAAGAAATTTGTATTGTTTGTCTATTTACTTGATTTTTACATGAACATACACCAGATATATTCTGTAATATTTGAGAACAATAAAATATAGATATAAATGAAAAGTTTTCTACTTAACATAAATAACCCTAATGTGAATTAAACATATGAGAGTATAACATTTTGAATGAGCATGTTGCTTAGGTGTTTCAAAATAAACACAGAGTTTAAAAGATTGTGCCTTAGAGATTAATATTAATAGATTGGTTTAAGTCACAGGTATCAATGCCTATTAAGGATTTGCAGGTTCATATTCTATAATCCATATCAGAAAAAGTCTTTAAGAATATATTGGTATGCTAAAACATATTTTTGGTTTCCTTGCAAACGCCAAGTTATCTTTTTTAATAAAGGGACGTTTTTGTCTGTTTAGCAGGATTGAGAAACCAAAACGAATTAAATTGCAAAAATGTTATAATATTCATGTTTCTTTTTACAACATCTCCCATACTGCAGTGACTGCAAACCTGACCTTTTCGATATTGATCATACAAAATATTTCAAGGTATTAAACCATTAAAAATAAAAAGGGGATTAAAACTTCAAACTCTCTAATAACATCTGCACTTTCAGTGGCTGAGCTACTGTTTATACAAAATGTTTTAAATTCTGTTGATGGTTAAATTTTCACTCATTTTTTGTATAATATAAAATACATACAAGCTAAAGCTAATCATTTAATGTAGGGATCAAATCAATAGTTTCAAAACCTTGTTGGGGTTAAAACGGGAGTATGTTGCAAATATCATGTTTAGCTCTGTAATGAAATGAATATGTGCAAAGTATTAAATTACTTTTGATAAATTGTTTTTAATGTGGTAGAATGAAAAGCTATAAATGGTAATACATTTTAAACATATTTAGATGGCAGAAATTTTTCTTGACATACTGAATATATCTTAAATTCATTATATCTCAATAAGTAAAAAGGTGGATAAGAAATGTCATCTTTATATTCAAATCTTAATTATATCTTAATCCGGATATACTGTTCCTATTCCAAAAACATACCTATATTTCATATTTGGTAAAAAAGAGCAACCTTAACTGTCAAAATATAGTTTGATGAGATAGACAAAATATACATTTACAATGTGCATTTCATAAGAAATAAATCATTGACCTTCAATCAAAAATATTTAAACAAATAAACTCTCTGATAAGCCAAACCTACCATAAATATATGATTAGCTCTAATAATATATATTGAAACAGATTAATATTACAAAAATATAGGATGAAAATATGATATTCATATGAACATATAACCAACATAACTCCAAGATGAGCAAGACTGTTTGACATAGTTTGATGATATAAATAATATAACCATATTAACTCAAATTACAGTTTTAACATAAGAATAATGCCAGCAATTACCTGATATGTAGAACTAACCATGATAAAGATTAAAATGACATACCTTCTCTGAATAACCATATTCCACTGCACACTGACCTACACAAGTACGTCAAGGTAAATAATAGCATATACTGTGAAAGGTTTCGTAAGGATTTCTGTTGATTCTCGCGGTACTCATGGTAACGTTAGAAGCAGAAACAGTCTATCCCAGAATTCAACACTCAAGTATTGACCGACTCTATAGTTAGACTTATTTTTGGTGTCATCTACACTTTAGACATTAGTCTTTCCAAGACTTGGACTGAATTGAAATGAAATCAAATAATGCCTAGTACTCTGTAAATATAAGATTTATTTTTGTATACCTTTATCAAGGTAGGAAGATGGATTCTTGGCAATCAGGAATTTTCGCAAATTAATCAATAACTCTGGCAATCTACATGTTAATGGTTGCATAGAGACGAGCTAAAGAGACCAAGTTGCTTTAATGTCAATGACAACTTTCAATGTTAGTGCCATGAACTGCTTTGAGAAAGCAAGAGATATTATGAGAAACAGTTACCAATTTAAAAATCTTAGTAAATGCAAATTTAAGCATGTATAGAATAACAGTTCTCATATGAAAATATGAGATATGACTAACAATTAATAACCGCTTTCAAAATCTAAGTTTATGCAATTTTAACCCTCAAGTGACAAAGAGAATGTTTCAAAATGTTGTAAGTTGCTTAAATGCCATAATTGTGGTTGTGTCTGCTGTAGATAAGTTTCTGAAATTACGTTTGAGTCACTGGCACATCACTGTCCGGTTTTCAATCATAAAACACAACTCTAAGCTGTTTATTCCAACTATACTGAACTGATAAGCATTAAGATGGCAGTTTTCAGATACAGCCAGTAGTTTTGACATAAAAACACAATTTTGACATATTTGACCACAACAACATACTATGCGCCCCTTTAAACAACCGCTAACCTCGACTTTATCACTTCTCGATTTTCGTTCAAAGATTTTTCAACAAAATAAGAACTGGGCTTGATTTTTGTTAATTTGTCCAATAAACACCACTAGCATTTCATTATGACAGCATAATTATTGGTTGTGAAAAACCAACCTGGGCTTGGGGCCATAAAATTTGTGCGGGTTTGACGTAATAAACAAACTGTACAGAGTGGCGCATCAATATTTCAATTGAAATACCGCTTTAAATAATTGTTTAATTACCATTGATGTGGATATCTTTTTTACACCAAATGTTTAATAGTGTTACATCATCAAATGATTTATTTAAGTGGAAAAAATTCTTTGAAAGTCGTTAATTATTGTTCTTTTTCTGTGATATTGTTACGATTGATGTATAGATAACGATTCAATGATTCTGTTTATGACGTCACAAAAAGGGCGTGTGACCAGTCATGCATTCACTGGTTTCTGGCCAGACAGATCTAAGCAGCCCATCAAAAGTGGCATTCAAAAACGACTTTCATTACCAAACTGAACATATTTGAGCTATATACAATATTGTAATCAGACATTCATATATTCCAAAGAAAATAGTGAAAGATGTGAAATATTTTAAAATCTTATTTTATGCATTTTTAAGCATGAGTACACCGACAGTTTTCTTAAACAAAAAAGATATAGAAAACAGGAGATATTATCACCAACACTTTGTAGCCACTTCAAAATAAAGTATACAATAAAAGTTCTCAAAAAGAAAGATTTTAGAAAACATGAGATATTATGACAAACAGTACCCACTTTTGAAATCTTAGTTTATGAAAGTCGTAACATGTCTGAAAATAAAAGTTCTCAAACAGAAGTATGGGGAAAACAGGAAATATTATGACAAACAGTAGTAATTTTCAAGATCTAATGTTCCGTTGACAATAATCCTGTACAAAACAAGTTCTCATAGAGAAGCACTATAGGACATAGGAAATAGGACAAATGGTAGCCATTATTGTTACGTGACTGTGAGCATACATATCGAATACCTGATTTTATTACCTATAATAATACAATTAATAAAAAAAAGGCAACAAGATATGAAGCACGTACAAGACATTTCATAAAAAAGAAAACTGCTAGAGAACAAACAAGTGATAAATTTTCAAATCTTAGCATGCATTTGACTCAGAAACACTATACATATGAATTTTCTGGGATGGAACATTTAAATCAAAAGAGACACCATTACTGGCATACTCACTTATAAATAAAAATTATGTTATTCCTACCTGGTAAAAAACAGTTCAGGAGTCAAAGATTTATAGAAAAAGAGCAATTGATTGAATGTTAATCCTTCGCCTGAAGGCAAACCAAAACTTATCCCTTTCCCTCAAGTATGATTTCTGCTATCTTATTATTACAGGAATAAGGTTTTGTTGATATATTGATAATCATGCTAATCAAACTGATGATTAATATGTCACTTCTTTTCTTCAGCACCATGATCAATATTTAATGATATTTGATATAAAACTCACATGTGATGATTGGTTTGACATAATAATAAATAATAATATACATTTTAACGCCTAATATCCAGTGCGAGGCACTGCTCACTGGCGGTACATTATTACCCTGAAGGAATTGTACTACAGCAGCTACTTAGCGCTTCCGTACTTCTCTTATTCAGGTACCCATTTATACAGCTGGGTTGACTGAGTGCAATGTGGATGAAGTGCCTTGCCCAAGGACACAACGCGGTATGAGACCAAGGTCACAAATGTTTGGTGTCTCCACCGGGATTCGAACCCGGGTCGTCGGCTGTGATAGGCCAGCATGCTAACCACTACACCATCGCGCTCCACAACCGCTGAAATACCGCCTTAAATAATTGTTTAATTACCATTGATGTGGATGTGTGGACATCAAATGGAATTCTTTCTCATGGTGTAAAGATTCATTGATAATATTAATGTTTGCATCATCTAGTAAGCGATACAATTGTATCGATACAAAACACCTCTGAACAGTATGTAAGAATGAGTTTACTTTATATCCCCCTCACAAGTGACAAAAGTTCCAGATATTATTTTAAAAAATTGTTTTTTACAAATTACATTATAAGGAGACAAACTAAAATATTTTATTCTAATTCAGATTTGATAAAAAGAAATCTGATGATATTTCCAATTTTTTGTAATTTCACAGTCTCTCTTAATTTGTGACTTCATTTATGCAATTTTTGACAGGTTGGCATCTAAGAAATAACATAATTTTTAATGTGCTGTCTATTCTGCTTTCTTATACTGTAGAGAATCGGGATACGTATTTAATTGCAACAATTTTATCATGATGATAATCATCTCACAGGTTCCCTTCCCTGATATATCGTCCAATCTCATAAAACTTGAATGGGGATATATTGTCTCGGCACTAAGGCCATGATACACAGGTCTAATTTTGAAACAAATATAAAAAATTACTTTATTATCACATCTCCATCCCTTGATCTTTATATGATGCATATGTACTTCAACTGACCCATTAATTTACCTCTGAACAGTTAAAATCTTAACTCTGTATACGGTGAAGACTATCAATTTTGAAACAGAGTTCATACATTTAGGATTATGAGAATAAATCTGAACCAATATTGGATGTACATGAAAGAATGACACAAAAAAAACCAGGACATATCAACATTCTTAAAATCTTAAATAATTTTATAAAAAAATTGATATCATCAACATAATGGATTATATTTCCATAGTTACCTGTTATTTGTTACATCATATCAATATCTTAGGAAATCGTGTCACAAGATCTTCTCAACAAATTGTATCTACTGAATATCTATTGATTTAGTTCACAATTCAAATGTTATAATACATTCTCTGCATGATGAGAATGTCATAAGTAATTCATTTTCAAAACAATTGTTTTTTTGAGAGTTGGGTGAAAAACACCAGATCAGCTAGGTTAATGAAAATTACTTGGATGAGGCAATTGAATGTTTTTTTCAAAAGTCATTTTTTTAATGACTGCTAAAGATGTACTAACCGGGATGTTTAATCAAGCCAGGTAAACTGCTTTATAAACAATTAAGATTAACAATATTCTCAAAAATTACATTATCAATGATGAGTAACTGCAATGAAAAATAGTATTGACACAAGATTGATGGCAGAAACATTTCAAACCTTTTCAAATCTATTGGATTCATTATACAATCATTTGATTCAAAGAGAATGTCATGGCTTGTGCACTTTGCCATACATATTTATGCCAGCAGTGTATCTAATAATTATATTTTACATTTTTGTTTAAAGGGAAATGTTTTGGAATCTGCAGGGACTGACGCAAATTATATAGCCTCGGCAGAATTCTATTTCTTGTATCTTCAGTTTCAAGTTTCAGTTTCATAAAAAAAAAATGTATGTAGACCTTGTCTAACATTCAATCATAATTTTTTACAGGCTTTAGGCATAAAGGGTTAAAGATTTAAGTCATTATATGATGCTTTGCCATTGAACAATAAGATACAATTCAATAGTTGGTTTGCTACATGTTCTAACATATAATAGATAGTAAAAACAACTTAGATATTTTAACAAATTCAAAATATCTTGATGACACTTAAACATGTTAATTCCAAAGAATTTTCAATTTTAGGGAAATGTTTTCTCTATTGTCAGGTCAATAAATCGCAAATTGCAGGAATTGAAACTCAAAAGCAAAAAGAAAAATCCTGATTCAGCAAAATATCACCAAAGGATACTTATGAAGAAACAACGATTAAGATTTCACTGTAGCAATAGGGCTGTGTAATATTATTAGTATATATAAGTATATATATTGTTTTAAACTGTACAATACAATAATTGCAATATGATTTTCATTTAATTAATATATTGTCCAAAAGCATTTTCATAGATATAAATTAGATATGACTTGTATTAAGGTAGAGTTGCAGGTTGAAGATGCTAAAGTGTGTTAAAGTCAATAGTGAAAAAAATTTTTTTTTAAATTCAGTTTTCCTTGTAATGAATAATGAATACGATTCTCATCCTGACATGGTTCGATTCACAGACTATACAAATGTATCATTGCAGCTCTATTGTAATTTGTAAATAAAAAAAATTAATTGTCAGAAAGTTGTCATGTCTCCTTCAATTTATCATTTCAAAACTGATCGGAGAATAAGTTTATATCATAGTTAGTCGGAAGTTAGATATAACTGGAAAAGTCTTTGTCAAATCTCTTGACATGTCATGGTGTGGTCGCAGAAACCAACTATAAACTTGAAAACAATGTGACTGTCATGCTGATAACTTTCAACATGACGCTTCATCTGCTGAAGTATTCATAGCTTTACTGAAACCTCATAGCCATCTGTCAGTTTGGTAAAGAAGCTTGGTGAATAATATGAAGGGCGTCAAGTTAATCTTTCTAAAGATATCGCACTCAAGCTTATCATACAGTCTCACATACTGACAAACATTTCTATTGTTTTGCTGTTACCTTGAAAATACTGTCACTGTTACATAATTCAACTCTTCCCTCTAAGTATGCATGGATAATAAATGAAAAGACGTCTAGTAAACCTGTGATGTCGTGCTGTCATTAACATATGTTGAATTATTAAAATTATTCTGTCACTTAAAAAATGTCAAGCTTAGGAAAATCAACTGGGCCATCAATTTTGCTAAGAGAAACTTTTTGTAAGATATAACATCAATTACTTATTGGATAATGTGATGACTACCTAAACATGTAGGTAACCAAAAGGAAAAATCGGAGCCTGCACAAGAGAAAACAGTAAACTGCAAATAAGATGCAAAATTTACAGCATTCTGAAACTAGAACGTTCTGTAACATTGAAAATGAGGTTAAGCTCACCAACTTAATTTGGTTATGCGACATCCCAAAGATCATGCTACCTACAAGCTTGGTTTTACATATGAAGAGAATCTAGTGAATAAGGTCTCTAGTAACTAATGACAAACAAAAAAAGGCCATCATTTTGCAACCTTTGAAGGAAGGTCATTGTCACCAAACTCCATTGGAACTTTTCTCTCAGTGGTGAACCAAGCATGTGAAAATGAAATGAATAAAGCCAAAAGTTCTAAAAAAAACTTTCAGATTTATAAGTGATAACTGTCACTATAACAACAGTATTATGTTTCTAAAAGGGCAGCAACAGCATCATGAGTACTGTCACTATCAACAACTTCGTGATATTGTCAGGTAACTACGTTCTGATTATGACCTTATTGTGTTGCTGCCTCTTAATCAATCGGAAATGCCATTATAACACCTACTCATTATGAATATACCAACAAATCATATAAGCTGCACGATTTCATGCATGATTCATATCATGCATAGACCTTAAGCAGCCCTAAGCTTCTAACTAAAGCTATGGTTTCTTTCTTTGTCTTCTAGAGCCTAGGCACCCTATTGCCTCATGCATTAGTGAGCTTTTAATAATATCAATAACTTGGAAGTGAAGGCTAGCTTCTCTATAAATCCAATAAACAATCATTTAACAAGATAATTTGGAAATTCAGTGTTTGCCATTTCCATGGTAATTTTACTATTTCCATGGTAACAATGATTTTTTAAATGCAAAACGCTCGTTACAATATCGGACATTACACATTAAGAACCTTACCGAACTTTTTCATCTATTTACATTAACTTTCATCAGAATAGAGAAATTTATAACAATGATTAGCATTAAAATGGAATTTCTACAGCATACAAAATTGATGGAAACAATTACTGATTGACATTTGCATTTGATTGAGTCATTACTGTTGAATTTATATTTCCAACATTAGTTAAATTTGTGGATATCTCAATAACCAACGAAAATGATCAAAAGTTTTGAATATAAAGCATAATAATTACACGAAAGAGACTTGTAAGCCTAAAGTAAAATTAAACTCAAATTTTTCGGATAAATAATGATGCCAATTCTCTCAAAGTTGATTTTTCATATCCTCATAGTTTACAGTCATATACATTAAATACCTTACACTCTTGAAGCAGGGTCACACAGTCCACATTCTATTGGATTAAGATACTCAAAAAATATTATAAGTCTTATACTATATATTGCTATTCTTCCATTATCAGTTCACCAACATCTGTTGGGGCTCGCTGAATGGGTGGGTGACCCAATCTATTATTTCAAAAACTGAGAGTTTGGGTGATTCTATTTCCTGCACTGAGACACAAAGAAAGGAATTTTAATCAAAATGTGCATCTATGCACCCAGCAGGAAAATTGGGTACCTGGTTTGGAAGTGATGGCAATGTGACAAACAAACATTAAAGTACTTAAACGGCTTCTGTGTTACATACTCCTAAGGAGTAGCCAATGAAAGATGGAGTGATGATGGTCGTTATACCAAGGTAATACCGTGTGTAACGCTTTGAGCATGCCCCTTTGTGGTGTGAAGTCCAGCAAAATATAAGTGTAATCATTACTATTTCAAAAGCAATGTTTTATCATATCCACTTTTAATAAGATACTAACATCCAAAGTTTAAGGTAGACTAAGACTACATGCAACTCAACAAGATTTTTTGAAACTAAGAATATCTGAAATACAAACGATAATATTTAAGAAAGGGAAGGTCTTACAATACGGATACTTATGTTGAAAACTTTTTTAGTAAGGGATTATGGTAGAAGCACATCATAGAAACAAACATGCTGCTTTCTCTTCAAAATAAGTGTTTATGTGTCCTATTAGGGATGTGAAACTAATTACATCAATTATGGTAGTTAAAACTTTATACAGTCCATACCATAGCTTGTTGAGTTAATCATACAAAACATACTTTGACCATGACTTTGGTATTTGTTTTGATATCATAAGATGTCAAGGTTCATGTTATAAATATGTCTGGCAAATTGCATTAATTTGCACTTTGTGACTATTTATTTCAGACAGATAAAGCTATTAGGACTTATTTTCAATTAACTCAAAATTACTACGTAATTATACAGTGAAAACAGAAATATAAATAACTTAAATAGTAAAAACTGTCTATTTATAGAGATTATGTAAATTTGACGTTCTAAGATCCTCTGATGGGTATTTTAAAATATTGCAAAACATCATAAATGTTATTGAAGTAGGAATAACATATTAAAGTAATGTAAGTGTCAAATGGTAATTTTTATTGAAAAGTTAACTCAGGAATTTCCAAGTCAATTGGATGCGAAAGGTCAAACAGACGAAACATCGAAAGCCAGTGAGAGCGATATTGGTTATTTATTTAATGTGTTTTGATTAATTATTATGAAAGAGAAGTTTTCTTAAAGGGGCAGTATGTCTTTTTGGAAAATTTATTTCCTCAAATCTCTTATCAATAAACATTATGTCATGCCATATCTATCCTCTTCAGAGGGTCAAACATCTCCTTACTCAACCTGATCATCTGTAGTCGTAGTTTTTTAAAACTCAAATAAAATTAAAGAATTCTTCTATAAAACAACATAAACTTTAGGTTTAGGTTAATGAACATCTCCACAGTTTTGAAAAAATATTAACTACATATGATTCAATTTAAGATGAAGAAAACATAAAATTGAAAATGAAGTTGAAACCCCCAAAAGGCAAATCAACTTAATATGAAGGGGATGTGTACCAAATTTGGTGAGGATTGGTCATGTAGTTACAAAGTTATGCTCCAGAAACTAACACTACCCTTCAAATTGACTAAGTCCAAACTCTTGCTATGGAAAAAAAAATTGAAAAATTGAAAAAGAAGTTGAAACCCCCAAAAGGCAAATCTACATGATGAAGAGGATGTATACCAAATTTGGTGAAGATTGGTCACGTACTTTCAGAGTTATGCTCCGGAAACACTCGGGAACGCCAACCTGGACATTGAAGTGGACACAGACACGGATGCGGACGCGGACGGGAACTCAGCCAAAACCAATATGTCTCCTGACCCTTCGGGGGGAGACATAATTAGTAACAATAGTAACTTTAGGATTAATAAAATATTATATTACTGTCTTCCCCTCTGTCTTTCCATAAACCTTTTGTTATCCATTCGTATTGTTTTATCTCAACATTTCAGATTGTTGACAACATGTACATCTTAGCTAGAGCTCCAATAATTGTAAACTACCTTTAAGTTTCAGATACTGTCATAGGAAGAGACAAAGAATCTTACAACTGGTAAGAGAATTTTCACTCCAAACTCAAACACCTTATCAAAATGAGATTATTAGAGTTATTGCAAAGTAATACAATGCCAAAGGTGCAGAACAGACAAAACAATCTCCTGTGTATTGCAGTTGGGGTTTTTTGTCGGTCAGTGCAATTCTAATAGCGCAATATTGAAATTAACACTATTTGTGCAATACATTTTTCAGGCATTTAGAATAAGAAACAATCAAATATCTATATCCTTTAAGATGCAAAGCTATTGCCACTTTACAGCATGATTTAACATAATCACTGCTGTAATATTTGCCCTTTCTTTTTAAAGGCCCTGTAGCCAGCTATGGTTCAATTTGGCTATTTTAAAGAGCCACTCCGTGAGTTGTTGGGGTCATAGGCCTATATGCCAAACTTAATCAATGGTGTCTTTTGATCATGAATCGGCTGTTACAAAAAAGACACATTTTAAAGCTTATAGGTTTTTTTACAGTGACAATATTAAGGTAGAACGTCGCAATTTTGGAGACTTATTCAAAACAGCCAGATTAGGGCAGTTAGAAGTTGGTAGTGTTTGTTAGGTTATACAACTAGTATCCATGTATGCTGGTCATGATATCTACACCTCTGTGCATTTATAAGGCTGTTTTTAGATTTTCATGGAAAACCAGTATTTGTCATATATGTCTTTTGGACATGAAAAGTTTAGATGTTTTGATTTTATATCACCACATACGACATTTAAGGTAGTATCCAAGGTAAATAATATGTTATGAAAATCACGGAGTGGTTCTTTAAGGCATAGGCCTGCTCTTCAGCTTTCTATAATGCAATGAAATACTGTACAATTTACCTGTAATCAATAATAAAGTAAAGTTGGCCAAAGTCGGCTTAGACATATGAAAAATCTATTGTCAGCTTTGCACAAAATGGAGAAAAAATTAACAGTTGAGAACGGGTGAACTAGTTATATATGCAGCTTTTGAATCTACTCAAACTCTGAACTGAGAACAAAGGATGAAATAATGTTTTTGAAATAACCTTATCTGATTACATAAACATAATATTAGCATTGATATTTGAACTACAGCTGCTGCCGTTTTTAGCTTTCTGACTGTAAGCAAAATAACTTCCGATATTTTAGTTTATGCCGATGTAATGCAACGATGCAATAAATACTGAATAAGGATCATTTGTAATCATTGAAAGATACATCAATTATCTGAGCATACACTATATCTACAAATTATTGATGTTCGCTAGTGTCTGTAATCGTTTGTTTCTGTTGTGAACATTATTTGCACATAATGTTTTCCTGTCTATGACTATAAGGAAAATAATTTCATATTTCAGGGTTCATTATTTCTGTGGTTCAGGAAATATTTGTAGATAAAACTTGTCAATTCTCAAAACATTGTAAAGACATACGATAACATTTGGCAAAGGAACTGTTCAAATCATACAACTTTGTATAAATATACATGAATCGTATGTTTTGATCTTATCAAATTCCATTCATATTCATCAAAATTCTAATGTTGGCTTTTTTCTATATTCATCATTATCAGTATTATTTTCAAAGCTTTCTTAATTATTTAGGGTGGGTGGTAATATCGTATATCAGTTTATTTCAATACAGAAACAAGTTATGTTGGTACAAATTTGAAAAGTAACAATTAATAACAATACGCAGTGCAATACCCTTTTCAGTACTGTAATATATTGCAATATGGAAATAAGGAGCGATACACGTTCCTTATTGTATAGTACCAAGAAGTTGTTTATGGATGTAAAACTCTGCCATGAGACTATCCCAGCAGGCCTCAAATTCTAATTCATACCTGAATTTGAATTTCTGAAAAATGTGCAACCAATAGATATCAAAATAAAACTACACATAGGTAAGTATGAATTTATAAAAACCAAACAGAAAATCAATTCTTAGTATACATGCTAATGAAAATTACAAAGGTAATGAGTAATGCTTGCTTGCTGTGAAGCAAAATTCAAATGAACTGAATGACATAAGAAAAAGCAAATTATGTGAACACATCATACCTTTATAACATTGTGATTCAAACAAATCCTGGTGAAATATTCATCCAATTGTCAACTATCTGCAAAGGGATACAAAGTTGGGGAGATTATATTTAAAACACTTCACAGCAAATATACAAGCATTCCTGTGGCCCATCAAGTTTCAAACAGTTTGCTGACAATCCACCAGAGATATCTTCCTGTCAAATTTGACAGAACTGGACTCTGTATCAAGCTCCTTGGCCAGTTTTGCTGTACTCATTCCCAGTAGCCGGGTACACGTCTTGATAATAACACCAAGCCCCTGTCTGCCTGTATGGTCCTAATCTAAAGTAGTGCACACAATGGGATTAGCCAGATTACCTCTTCTAGCGGATTTATCAACTCATGACGCAGTTCATATTTTTTCGGTGCTGTATTTTGCTACCATAACATATCACCCTTGGTGACCAGATTGATATTTGGTCTCATAATGCTTGTATTGTTAGGCTGAGATCATTCTAATATTAGACCATTTGAGAATTTATCTTACGAAATGAAAAATGCATAAAAAAGACCATTTAATGACCTTTTTTGTCAATAACTATTTATGAACAATATGAAATAGAGAATATGATATGTAGGTTTTGCTTACATTCCTCAACAAAAAATAAGATAACTTCTCTAATTTCAGACCAAATATGAAATTGCGTTAACGAAGACTGTAAAAATAATTCAATTACTTACATGAATATAGTAAATGATCATTGATTAAAATTCTTACATGAACAAATCACATGGCCATAGACTATCGACCTTTTATCTGTAAAGATAGAATATCGTATTTCAGACAATATTAGAATTTTGGAATTTTGTAAACAATGAAGATGCTTGAACAAATATTACTGATTGAAATGCAAACAAGGATAAACCACTTGAATAACCGACATCGCTATATTTGGATGTCGAGATAAATGATGATATAATTTTCATTGAAATTTACACACTTTTATCAAGAATTTATGTTTTGAATCTTGAATAGACAAAAGATAAGACAAGATTTTCTCTACATTCTTAAAAACTCAAAAACGATCTTGACCAAATGAGATTTTTATTGTCTTCTCTTGTTAATTAAAAGACCTTTTTTTCATTTATAGTTTATTAGCATAAAATATTGATATAATAATATATCTCCTAAAAAGACACAAATCATACCAAATGAACTTGAACTTTATAAACACAATCTCAAAAGTTTTAATTGAAAAACAAACCACATGATTAAATACACGGTATCTGTCAAATTTACCACAAATCTGCAAACATGTCAATTTTGAGAAATGATTGATCATTATATAAAAAGAAAAATTCTTTCTGTTATCAATATTTTGAAATGTCTAGCAAAACAAAATATCAAATGTAAATGTGTCATGATGATAGTCATTTATAGTGATTAATTGTTGAAAAAAAATTGAAACAGCTCATCACATAATATGATTTACTAACTAAAATAACTTTACACAGGATGCATGACATGAAAAATTCAGATTTTTTTTTAGACATTACTATTTCAAGCTCGAAAGCCTAAAGAAACATCAAATGTGAACATTTACTAAAAGTCATGATTCAAAATTGCAAAATATTTCTATTCTTATGCAAATTCGACCAGGCAAATTATCCCAATTGACAAAGTTGGTTGGAAATTCTATCTATCACAAACCTCTTCCTTGGTAACAGTTAATGAAAGAATCTTAAGTATCAAAAAAATATCAAGGCGAATTATCATACATCATTTGAAATGCAGTTTATAACAAAAACCTTTCTTTCGGAGTTGGTATTGATAAACCAACTCTTTTTTTATTCTATATCAATCGACTGCTTTTAAATCCCTGATTATTGCCATTGAAAGTGAGCTATGAATCTTATAATCAAACCACTCAGAAGGAATTAACTATAATTAGATCAGAGGATATTATATACAATGTATACAATAGTTTTACCTATGATAAAATACAAACAATTGAAAACTTGTAACAAAGAACAAGTAAGTACAAAACTGTCATGAGGCAAGAACAGAATGCGTTCACATTAAGGGTGCGCTGTATTATCGGTATAGCGGTATATTGCTATACAGAAACAACATCGTACGTATTGGTACACTCTTCTGAAAATATCCAATATATCAGAGTTTTCAAAATTTTACAATTTCCGTGAACATTTTCAGAAAAACGTAACCAAAAAATGTGATTTTACTTAATGTTGTAACACAAAGTGTTAACTCGCAAAGTGAAAATAGCACAGACACTGAATTATCTCTTTCTTCAAAACGACGGACCAACTGAGCATTCTTATTGCTGTTATTTAGTCGAGAAAGCATGGAATAACTTAAATATCATCCTGCTAAATCAGTGTATATGAATCCGCTCTCATTCCTTCCTTATACCCTGATCTCTTTCAAGCCCAAACCCTTGTTTGTCTGGCGGCTTGATATTTGTGGCTATGCTCACCTGTTGTTTTTTTTCAGCCAATGAAATGTGGTTGATTAAAGAGCCACTCCGTGAGTTGTTGGAGTCATATATGCCAAACTTAATCAATGGTATCATTTGATCGCGAAGTATTGGATGTTACCAAAAAGACACAATTTAAAGCTTATTGTTTTTTTACAGTGACAATATGAAGGTAGAACGTCGCAATTATGATCGAAAACCGGACAGTGGCGCGCATTAAATGGTCAAACGTAATTTTGGAGACTTATCTAAAACAGCCAGGAGGGCAGTTAGGAGTTGATAGTGTTTGTTAGGTTATATAACTAGTATCTATGTATATTAGACGTGATATCTACACCTCTGTGCATTTTTAAGGCTGTTTTTAGATTTTCAAGGAAAACCAGTATTTGTCATATATGAGTCACCTCAAAAATAGCAGCTTTTTAGTATGCAAATAACGAAATAATTGAAATACAAATTTATGAATTGCCATTTTCACAAGTCGAAAGCTTTATTGTTCAGGGTCATATTTCAAATATATTTTATGCTTTATCAGGTCTTATATTTTAAGGAAGACTAATTAAGCAAATGAGAATGAAGACACAATGTCTTTCCTGTAACAACACTAAATCCTCTGTCTTTTCTTTAAAATACATAATCTTGTAAAGATTGTGTATTGTTATATTCATCTTATCAGTTAATTTGTTGTTCAAACTGAAAAAAGAAATTTTAAAATCATTTTTCATGAGTAAAACTATTTTCGACACTTTGTGGAATAAAAATTAGATCTGTACTTACTTTGAAACACTTTTGATATCTTGTCAATTGACTTCCAGCTAAAGATTGTACTGAGGATTATTATAAGAGAATCTTTAATCGCTTTCAAGTTATATCTGACAAACATTTTTACATTTTAGATAATTAAACAAAAACTTGTTGGTACTGTTACATGAAAGACAGCATTGTTATTCCAAAGACACACATTGTTATTTGAAAGAAGATTTTTCGCATTATTATGAAAATCTATTTAATTAAAACATAGATGTGTCACCTATCTGCACAGAAGGGAAGCGTTTATGTAATTCATATCAAAACCACAGTAAACATTAGATGTTACTTGTATGTTCTTAGATAAGAACAGAAGCGAGTTTCTGATCGTTACAGGAAAGACCTTCTTGTGTTACAGAATGGACAATTGTCTAGTATATTTGAGTATGGTTAATGATATATCTATGTCAGTGACAATAAAATGTTCTGACAATAAGCATTTTACATATGTAGTGTACTGCCATACTTAAAAGGACAATAAAACAATTATATTTCATAACTTTGCCTGCTTGTTATCCCAAAGACTTTGACTGTTACAGGAGAGATAATTTTTTAAAACATTTGAAATAGAAGACATTGAAGAATTAATCATGGCTCACCAAAGGAAACCTAAGACTTTTAATAGATGCTTATTTGCACCAATTCAGTGTTGGCTTCACTGAATTGACCTTAAGTTCCATTGTTTTAGTGCTTTGGTCCACTGCTACAGTGATAGGCATAGTGCTAAATCCAACTGTTTCAGTGTTGTGCTCCCTGCTTCAGTACTTAGCAAAGTACAGGCAAACTTGCTCCAGTGCTAAACATAATTGCTTCAATGCTTGGCCCCACACCCACATGTAATTGACATAGATATTGGGTTGTTTTTTGCAACTGCATGACATTTGTGAGGACATCATTCCTACAAGATATCTTTTCTTGTGGCACTACTTCAGTCATAGATATCTTGCTAATTTTTATAGCATGAGATGAAATTAACTTTCCTCATTCTTTTTTCTTTTAGGGTCATGACATATCAAGTATAATAAGGAGGAACATAATTATCTTAAGCTTCATGGTTATTTAAACTGATCAGTATTTGCCTATATGTCATACTTTTAGCCATGGTCACCAAAATTGTCCTTCAAATAACAGTCTATTACTAATCATTTTATCATGAAATGTTAAAGAAACAGACCTACACACAGAACACAAGGTTTTCTTTTCCCATTACCTCAAAAAAAATTAAAATGATTTGGAATGAAACACAAAAATTAAGGATCATAAGTTCTATATTGTCTCTTGAAGTAACAGCTTCTGTCCTTTATGTAACATATAGTTCTTACAAACTTAAAACATATAAATTATTTGGAAAATGTTTATTTTTATGCAAAACATAATTTTAATAGTCAATCTATGAGTTCTTTAAAAATTCAAATAAGCATAAAACATGCAGGAATGGTGTTTAGAATCTGATTTGTATTGAATTGTCTTTGCAGTTACATTGATGTCTTTCCAATAACAACCCTTGTGCAAAAATAGTATGATTTAATGAAGGAAAGGAAATTGTCATCCTAAACTGTTTAGGGAAGTTATTGGGGTTTATTACAATTTGCTTATATTTCTAAAGGAGTTGAAATAGCAAATATGAAGCAAATAAGTATCAATTATTCTTTGCAGTAACAATAATAGTCTTTTCAATAACAGATAAAGCTGTTACAGAAAAGACCGTTATATAAAAGACAAATTACTAGTTTAATCCGAAGCAATTAAAATGACCAGTCCCTTTCCAAAATCCAGACAACATAATTGTTTTACAATTATGGTTCCACATGCAAAGAGATGAACATATCTTTGCAAGGTTGGGTATTTTTTGTTAAACGGCAATATTTTAAAGACATGGATGAAATATACTCAATTTTTTTTACTTTTTCATCATCATTTTCTTAAAGGGTTTTGTCTTTGACTCAATGAGTTATCTTCATTACGTTCATCCAGAAGTTGATAATGAGCATTACAGATAGTTTTGTTTTCATATGATGAGGGATCATTTATTTTTTCTCAATTTTATGGTTCTGTTACAGGAAAGACATTTTTCTTGTAAACAAGATTAAAACTTTAATTTTCATATCAAAATATTGCTTAAAAGTTGTGAAATTCAACCAGGAATGGGGAAAAGCTCCATATTTTATGATCACTGCAGAAAAAGAAGATAGATTTAAGAAAATAAGGAAACAATAGACACTTGATCACAGGTTTTTGTACCTGGATACATGGAAAAACGCCTACCCCCTTGTTGAAAAAATGAAAAAAAATAAAAAGATGTGGTCATTTTTCTTGAATCAAAACAAACCATAAGTTCAAATATGTGTTGGCATTCAAGAAGATATAAAATGTTTTCCGAAAAATGCAATTTGTTGGTATTATTAAAGACTTTACTTAGGTATCTTTTGAGAATGACTCATATATGTCTTCTGGACATGAAAAGTTGAGATGTTTTGATTTTATATCACCACATATGACATTCAGGTTCGTATCAAAGGTAAATAATATGTTATGAAAATCACGGAGTGGCTCTTTAAGGAGTTTGAAGCTATAGCTTGAACTCAACGGATTTTTTCATTCGGGTCGTGCCTCTGTTGCTGAATGTGAGTCGTCTCATTGGAGATCAGGGTATAGGGAAGGGGTGGATTCATTTATGCTGATTTAGCAGGATGTTTTGATATGAAAAGTACCAAAATATTGCAATACAAATTGCAATACGCTTTTCTGTATCGCAATATATTGCAAAAGGGAAATGAGGAGCAATACCCATACTTAGTTCACATATTTAAAACATTTATTTCACTCACAATCCCTTTGCATGATGGAATTTGTATATAAACTTTTTCAATAAAGCTGACATAAAAAATATGTTTTTAATAAATTCTCTTTCTGTTTTACCCACTGTTTTTTCAGACAACTTTTCATTTACACAAGACCAAACAGTTTTATTTACACTTTCGCCTCCTGACTCAAATTCGCCCATAAAAAATAATAAATTCATTGGTAATCTATATTGTCTGGCCTTAATTACAAATTTAAATAACAAAATTTAGAAGAAGACGTAGTGACCTATTTTTTGGGGTAAAACTAAGAAAAACACAAAAGGTTCAACTTGTTGTTGGAGAAAAAACATTAGCTTTGATCATTCATATTTGAGATAAACACCTAAAAATATCTTTACTAATGATTTCTACATGAAAATATATCACATTGTTTGTCATAAAAACTTAATTTAACAAAAACTTCAAGATAAATGTTATCATTTTTAACCTTGTCACAGAGTTAATTAGATGTCTTATTCCAAAAAAAGTTTTGGGACAAATCATAAATATTATACCGGTGTTATGACGTATGCATTATTTCGATGCATGACATTATGTGGGATCTGAAACTTTTTGTTAATTTTAGAAATTAACTATCCCAATTAAAAAAAAGTACATAAGAGAAAGCAAGGTATTCATTTCATACAATAGCAATAGCAGAGATCTGATTTGTGCTGTCGGCACCTGGAAGCCACAGCGAGCGCCAGTTCAAGCAATGTTATATCCTTTTATTAATGAGCGTCAAGCATAATCACCCATCTTCAATTGTTCATCAGTTTGATGTCACCAGGAATCAAACCCCGGCAACCAGGGTGATGATGTCCCATCTACATAGGGTGAAATGAAGAACTGGCAAAATGTCTAGAGAGAGGAATTGGTAGCTGAATGGATAAACTGTTAATACAATCAGTGCTGGAGATTCATGACTGACTTCGAGGGTGTTGGTTCAAATCCTGCAATGTGAACATTACAAAATTTTCCAACATATATTCATCCAGTGTCTTCTGATATGAAATTTATCAACATGAGAGATAAAAGTTTCAAATTTTTTCTTTAGACGATGTGTGTTGATATATTTGATATCAGAAGACACTTCGGTGAGATATTTTTTATCATTCAAAATCATTCTTCAACAGTTTTCAGTAATAACATGAGTCTCTTGAACAGTGAGGTAATAGCATTGTGATGTCATCAGCATTATGACATCAAAGCATTGTCACATCATCAAATTTGCAACGGGAAAGCATTGTCACCATATTTACTACCTTCGAGGGCAATCATATCGGGGTTCATATTTCCCTCGGGAAATACTAATATTTAGGCACTCGTGTCGTGAACATAGTATGTCATGGACACTCATATAATATCCTCTACTAATTAATGCAAAATAACTGATGATCCAAAAGCATTATGAAGATTTGATTGTTGATATGAAGATATTGCTTGATCTCAAAATACTGGGAGCCAGTTTTGGATGATAAGCAATTTTTGCATTTAATTAAAGAATGATGTAAACATGATAAATATTGAAATGCAACACAAACATTACAATGACAGATAATTTGCTACTCTTAGTGAATGAGGTAATGGTTTTAATGATCAAACCCTGTTCATATACTTCACCTGCTATAAGCTGCCCAGGTAAGGGCAGCTAACTCCTACCAACTATTTTCCATCAGGCACAAAATAGTACTCAGATAATCAAAATCAAATTTTATTTGAAGCAGAAAACATGTTTGAGATTGTACAATTATGAGATGTTCATTATATGACATCAAAAGGTCATTGCATGTTCAGTATGTACATGAATATATATACAGCATTTCAAGGAGTTATGCTTATATTCCAAATTTCAAAAATGTTTTTTTTAACTTAACATAAAGATTTCCTCATTTTTCCAAAAACATGTGTATGCTTATCAAAATTTGATAGATTGGTCTCAAAAAAGTCATCAAAAGTATTTTCAAGGACCATCAGGAAATGAACAATTTTTACCAGGAAGTATTTAAAAAAGAGATTAAACCAAAGGAGCAACATGTTTGCTTCAGTTTGGGAAGAAAATTAAATGTTATTGATAAAAAAAAACAAGTGAGTGTATGTGACTGAGTTATAAATAACTGTTTATCACTATCATGGCCATGTTCAAAAACACTTTTGGAATCAACTAAGATCAGGTTTACATATATTTTGCATTCTGGAAATGTACAAAGAGTTTAAGCAACCTTGAAAATGTTTACTATGCAAAATATATAGAAAAATAAGAAAAGCTAGGTTGAAAAATTGTCAAATTGCTTTGATGAACTTATAACTTGTTTATGCATGTTATATATAGTTCAACAATATCAAACATGGTTTTTAATTGCTAATTTATAATGGGAGGTTAATCACTGGTCTAACCACATTTCTGAACGCAAATTATGACACGGTCGGAACGACATCGACCTTAAAATCACTAAAGATATACATGATAGTTTATAAACCTACCTTTACTATCATATTTTACACGTTTGTGAAAATAAAATAAAAAACTATAGGAATAGCGAGGTCATTAATTATCTATGGCCTTGAAATAGTAGGTTACAAAAGGATATCAAAAGGAATAGATCTAATGGACATGCATGCAGCCATATATAGAAAGACATCGCCAAACATAGTTGACAATTACGTATCTCAGTGGGGGACAACTACTCACATCTTCTGAATCAAATAGGTATGATTACTCACCAATCCTTGCTTCTGCCATAACACCAGCATAGCATAATCATCATCCCAGGATTTGATTTGTAAAATTTGGATGCTTGAAAGTTTCATGATTAACTGTCTTTAAAATCAATAGAGTTAATATCTAATGCTAGTTCATGAGCACCAACACGGATATCTACAAAAGACAAATTATTTTCTTTTTGAAACAGTCATGATCATGTAAACAATTTGTTTTGTTCATCTATGTGAACAAATACAATTGTCTTGGAAAGAATCAAGAGTATTGATTAAAGGATATCGTCATAGTTTTCTCTTTGTAACAGATAATCGCTTTTTTCCGTTATGTTAATAAGGTTCCTTGAGAACAGTGTGTGCAAGGTTAAGGGAAATGAAGCTTTTCCAGAGGTATATATATATTTCTTGATCATTGTTGGAACAAAAGTGCAAGGATTTGGAAAGGTAGGGGCCATTTTGCACATTGGATGAAATAATGGCCCATTCGAGTTAAAACTTCTACCATTGCTACTGAAAAAATTTATCTAATGAGATCAAAGATATTTTGGCAGGTGCCGTAGAAAAATAGCAACAGCTGAGTTGCTCCAATGAATTGAATCAAAGTTAAGCATCAGATTTTCATGGGGTTTTTTCTAATTTTGTTTCACAAAACAAATACATCTCACATTGCACAGTTATTTGCAAACTCTGTACATGTGAGAAAAGAGGCTCATTAAGGCTCATAATCATAAAAGATATGATAGAAAAAACTATATCATCACTTTGGTTGGCAAAAAGAAACAACTAAAGAGAGATTATATTTACATTTACAAAATCATCGTATAATATCCACTTTGTATAGAACTTACCTTCTTTGATTTTACAAAAAAGCAATATTAAGAGTAGGTTTTAAACCTTACATTATATGAGAAGAATTGAACTAACAATATCAGAAAATCAAAACCAAAATCAGTGAAAATATTCTTTCTAAACCTACACACAATAAGCTGCAAGTGAAATTTCATGTTGTGAACATATGTGTATTTTTGTTAAATAATTTTAGAAAATATTTCCAGAAGGCTTGTACATGTCTACAACCCTAAAGAAGATTTGTAATTGTCACCTCTTCACATAGACAAAATGCACATAGGTTGTTTTCAGCAATCTGATTAAAATCAGATGAAGTATCGCGCGCTTAACATTTGTCCATCATCAATATGCGATACTAACATCTGACACTATCCCGCTAGAGGGGTCACCAGATTGACCTTCGTCCTTGAACTCCCAACCAACAACCTATTGAAATATAACCAATCAGATTACGCGTTACTTCCATTGTTCGGGTCACCGTTAAAAGGGCGGACGAAGTACGCGAAATGGCTTGCAGTGATCTCGTAGACAAAAAATTTTGTAGATACGGGAATTTCGTTGACAACACAATTTCATAGACAGTGAATTAGTAGACAGTATAATTTTTTTATTTCTAAGTCAATATTGGCTTTTATTCTTAATTATTATTATTTTTTATAGTAGATTATATCATCCCAGGTAGCAATTCAGCATCGTGCGCCATCACCGGGCCGGTACGGTTTATCAACGCTGGTGCGACACTGGGCCAGTACAGCATTTTGGCTTGTCATGTCGACTTCGGACCCTCATATAAATTGTTAAACACTCTTAGAACTTCCAGATAGTGATCAATATTGAATGTTACATATTAAATTGTTTTAATTCTTTCAGTCCGAACTTTTGTCTATATAGCAATGTTTGTATAGTTATATACACAAATATTTGAATATAACAAAATGTCAAAAGATTAAATATTACAATACTAATAGGAGAAGGGGACAAAGTGAAATTGTTATAGATCGAGAAATCTGAA
This sequence comes from Phorcus lineatus, assembly GCA_921293015.1. Lineage (NCBI taxonomy): Eukaryota > Metazoa > Mollusca > Gastropoda > Trochida > Trochidae > Phorcus > Phorcus lineatus. The sequence goes on from OV121081.1 coordinate 60,639,607, forward strand.
TATTCATAACTAAACCTACACCTACAACATAGGAGAGTTAATCGAAATATAAATATATCTTTCAGATATTGAAGATGACAAAGCATCAGAAATAATAACAGACACGAGTAATTCATTTGTAAATGATATAGTATATCATTCATATATTATTGATTTATTATTCATTTAAGTTCAGTCAAACGAAAGGCAAAGCATTAGACAGGAGGGCTTGTTACCTTAATTTATTTTTTTAAAAGATCAAACAAGAACTAAAAGAATTGATAATAACACATGAATGTTGGATTACTTTAATAGTTTCAAAATACAACAAAATTGACTATTATAGTTGTTATTCACTTTATTTCTTTGATCGAACCTATATATTACTGTTCGAATCCTTGAGCTGGATAAATAAAGGTTTGTTATTATTACTTCTAATCCTGTTTTAAAACCTGTCTACGAATTCACTGCTCGATTTGTCTACGACTTCACCGGATTTCGTGTCTACGAAATTGGTTTGTCTACGAAATCACTGCATCCCCGCGAAATAGCTGAAGAATTTGGAAATTCCGAACTCAAAGTCGAACAAGTCAAAATTGTGCATTGTTTACTGGACCGTTAAGATTCACATGTATTGTAAGGCGGTCAAAGCAAGAAACGAACTCGCTTCGCGTCGGATCGTTGTCAGGTTCTGCAAACCCCTCGATCGGGTAATAGTTCTCGTTCGGGAACCAACACCCTGATCGGGATAATAAAACCGTCTAAAACACGGACAAAAGTGTTTTTTACTTTTTCTTTTTTTAATTTCACATTGGCGCATCACGACGAAGGAATCTACAGGTAAACAAACCTTTCGGTCTTATGGTATTTACTCTCTCTTCACTGAAACGCAGTTTTTCTTTAAAATACTTTCTTACAATTTAGGCACCCGTTTCTGAAATTTCCTTCTGCACAAACGAGAAACCACATATCACGCAAATGTTCGTCTTACAATACACCCGTTTGGGTTTAAGACAGGAGGACATGGCGCCTGCTGTCAATATCTACATTTTTCAAATATTTATATTCACAGTACATGAAATGTCAATATTCAATGATCGCTGAAGAAACATGCCGAACGAAGCACTTGGAACAGATCGGCTGTTTTCGCCATGCCTAACTCCGCGCAACACTGAACATACGCTGTATGGAGTCCAGGCTGATAGCATTAATAGCCTAGAATTTGATTGGTTAATTCTCGTAAGCCCGGGACATTCAACTTAACGGGGCAGTGTCAGATGGAATATAGCTTGTTAAAGTGAAACGAAACGAAACGAAACGGAAATAAAACGAAACGAAATTAAACAAGCGGAATTCCATCTGATTTTAATCAGATTGTTGTTTTCAGCCAATTGGTTGCATGTCCACTTTTAAATGCAATTCAGAGAAAAGACCTTTTTTTGCTTTTTTAAAGACTAAACATCTTGGTCCAATCAATACCTCAAAGGGTTCTTCTATAAGTATTTATTTTCATATAAGAATTTATCTTTGAATTACCAGAGCGTAGATTTTCAGTTCCATATCTAAAAATCATGTGGATCTATGGCTATATTGTATTTGAATGAAAACGGTATATAAAAAATAATAAATTGACCAATTTCTGTTTCAACCTTTCAAAATATGTATGGTAACGAGAATTTTATTAAGGCTTCCTGAGAGAAAAATCATTATCAGGAGTAACTTCTTTATCAACAATTCTCATCCACCAAGGATTATATTGTTAATATAACAAATTGTGATTTTGTTGAAGAAAATTCTATTATTCTTACAATTGTATAAATAAACCTTAGGTCCTTCATCATTGTCATCTTCACATAAACTTCAGATAGTAAAACATATCTGATGTCATTTATACCATATCTGGCCATGTGCAAAACTTGATTCTCTAAAATTAGATTGTCTATGATCTTCTGACTTTGTAGTGTGTGACCACATAAATCAAAAGATTGTGAAATCATCTTAGGCTTTTAGGATCATGAGGTTATCAACTTATTTTGATGTGATTTAAGTTAATTATAAGTTAAATAATAAAACAGTCTTAAATAATAGGAAAGTGTACAGAACAAGTAAGTTTATTTTTAAGTATTATCTTATGTTTTTGGTTTTAGTAAAATAAAGTCTGACATGTGAACTAATACAAACTATTAATAATTACTTTTGATTACATGAAACAATAAGGCAGAATGGTTTGTTTTCTCTCATACAGCAAATAGTTAGAAATCTAAATGAAAATAACAGTTTGTTACACATTTTTTTCAGTTAACTTAGTCTGTGATATAAAGAACAGTAATATTCTTGACATTCTTTTTTTTATATATTGGCACATATTGACACCCCTTAATAAATATTTTAACAAAACCTGTCATTTAGATGCTGTACTTCTGCCACTCAACAAACAAATAAAATCATAACATGGCAAATTATGTTAAATTTCGTACAAAAAATAATAAAGAAAAGTTAAACTTGAACTTTTCATGTGGGCCTTCCTAAACCATTGGACAATACAAAATAAATCCCCTGTCGTTATCATAAATCACATAAATTGCCCCCTAAATCAATAGATTCACAAGTACAGTATGATTTTTCTTCTTCAAACTATGATCTCATCCCCTGAAAATGACCATGTTGCCAGTACATCAGACTATTTCTTTGATAATTATTCTAAAAGGAACATTTCAATATAATCAACTAGCTGTTGATGTTGTTTTTGTGTTACTTTTTTATTGTAAGATTTAACCATTGTAACACATCTCTCTTAGACAATTAGATGAAATATAATTAAATGATTAAAAGAAGAATAATTGAATGAATGAAGAAAAAATGAACATAAATAAATACAGAATTAAATGAATGAATGAATGAATGAATGAATTATCAAAATAAATTATTTCCATAGATTCTTAATTAGAGTACACTATGTTCAAATTACAACCCAAGAGTTATATTTCATCACCCAATGAGTTGTATGCAAGGGCCCATTATCCGGGCTGTATTAAATTTGTAATGTAGGCCTAGGTGATATCAACATTAACAATGATTAAGATGGATTCATCTTTTGTAATATCACCTTTTATTTTACCTAATTAAGAGAAGATCAGTAGATTAGAAATAATATGCATTTTGACTAGATGTAGGACCCGCTTGTTTCGCAAATGCTGTACACACTGTCGATATGTTGTATTTCTAGATGGAGTAGGCTATTCTCGTAGATCTCGGGTACAGAATCTAGGCTAAGAATAATAAGATGAAGCTATCGCGTCCGGTGTTAAAATCTTGTCAGTCTGAAAACGTAAACATAAAAGTTGACAAAATAAATTTAACCTACCTCAAGGGAATGACATCGACAATTTATGAATCAGTAAGATAACGTAGAAATTTGAGCGATCACGATTTTCTCTTCTTATCATTCGGTTGCTGAGGAAGCTGCTGCTAGGATGATATGCAAATCAACATCGCAGTGACCCAGTTCGCATTGACGATAGTCGCGTTAGTAAGTGAGAAAAAAATTCATAAATAAAATCATGCATATGAAGAATACATTTTCTAACATTACTTTATTAAATTTTAATGATGATTGGAACATTAACAATTTCTCCAAAAAAATAATTAATAAAATCACGGTATTCTCCCTTGTGATGTCATACTGAGTTTGCTAAAACTTGAAATTGGCGTACTAATATTTTGATACGGAAACTGATTACCTTCACTGAGCACATTTGGAGACGCAAGTTCATTTCGTAGATTTTTAATCGGACATAATGGAAGTTTATTATATGATTATAAATAGAGTAAGCCGCCTTATCAACCTTTTTCTTCATTCATGTTTTTACTGGACATAAAATCAGTTTTTAATCAGAAACATGCCAGTTCCGTTCGTGTGTTTAAGTTTTGTATGTACCGAAACAGGGAGTGTGTATTTGTTAAAATGGAAATCGGGAAATAAATATGTCGTTAATTTCTTTCAAAATGAATGTCGTCGATCAAATTAATTCGTGAAAGCAACCAAGTAAGTCCTCTGTCTATCTTATATTTGCTTTGGAAAAAATATTAAATTTCACGTATATTTTCAAATGTTCCGATCATATGCATCCCACATTATTGCAGTGTCCAGTTTTCGATCACCAATCTTTAAAATAATATTTTAAATTTTCTCAAGGAAATAATGGGATCTCATGAAAGACATGTCAGCAATTGGTCGTCAGCAATTTCAACAAATTTCAGGATTTAAAATTCAGTTCACTTGAATCCATTTCCCTTACTAAAGATTGAAATTTAATGTGTTCACACTAAAATGGTAGAAATAAAACATCCCATTCTAAATCACAGGCACCCGGCTCTACTTGTACATAAATAAGTAAAGGTAAACCTATATAACATATATATGTATATATATGTTTACCTTTACTTATTTATATACGGCTCTACTTGTAAATAAATAAGTAAAGGTAAACCTATATAACATATATGTTTTCCTTTACTTATTTATTTACAAGTAGAGCCGGGTGCCTGTGTTCTAAATCCATGGATGAGTATGAGATGTTTAATCTTCTAAGAAAAATTAGTTAGCTTTAATTAATAATCATTTGGGAAAATATTATCTTATCAACATGTAAAGTCACAGACAACAATTCACACGCACCTTTCATTTCAGGGTTCATGTGTTTGCTCAAACAATGAAGTGACATCATATTTGTTTATTACAATTCAACAGTCGCTTTTGCCTTTTTGACAACCCAATGAGAGTATCAATCAAATCAGAATAAACCTTTTATGTCGGCCCATTATCATCTTGCAATCAAATTTAAAAATGCATTTACCCTAATGCTAAAAAATACTAAGACAAAGATTAGTCCTACAATATTGATTTTTGACTGGCATCATTGGTCTTCCAATCTCAAGCCCTAACTAATAAATCATAGATTCAAATCAACAATTTTTAAACTGATTTCAAGAATATTTTTGTAATATTAAGGCTCTCCTCAAATACCCAAGTTTTCTAATGAAAATGTATGATAAATTCAAAAGTTAAATTAAAAACAATGTTTTTAATATGTCATCAACTAAAAAAGTAAATTATTATTTTATTCATAGAAAATTAAAGTTTTAAAACATTTCAATATGAACTTCGATAATAGATCAATTTTGCCAACAGAAAGTTGGCACTATGAGATTTGCACAGCTTTTTACTATCAACGATAGTGATGACCTTGCAAATACATGACCAGGTAGATACTGCCGCGAAGATAGCAAATTGTCAGGTTTTTATAAACTTTAATAATCATGTCGGTGTTTCTGTTATCCAATAAATTTCAGTCATAGTCCAGTGAAAAATATGACAGTCAGGTTTTTTAAAAGAGTGTCGGAAATTAAGTTCAATAAAAAAGAAAGTTTTCAACTTAAATAATTCACCAAATCAGTCGAACAATAAATGGTCTAAAATAAAACAATACAGTGATAAGTGTGATAAAAAGTTTGGAAAACCCCTGTTTGCTTGAAACGGAATGTAATTATGATGTGCGCAAGGCATACTCATTTGGATACTTTGAGCTGAATTTATTGTTCTTGGACACAATGGTTAAAGTTAACTGTCAAGGAAATTCTGATTTCAAACACATTTCAACTTTTGATAGAAATGGAGTAGGCAACAAATCTTACAACTTACTTTGGAGGTAAAAATAGTACACTAATGCCTCAGTGATGGTGGAAAGAGAAAGTTTATTTATTGATTAGATTTATTGTACCACAATCAAATGTAGATTTGACCTGCTGTGTCCAGACTGCCAATCACAACCTGATTATTTCACGAATATTGATTACACCTGGAAAACAAATACACGCTGGTACAGTACCTTTTAAGGGAGAGTAATTTTGTGATAAATTTTTGTGGAAACAAAGGCTGAATTAACAATCCTGTCTTATCTTCACCAGTGTTCGAAATAATTCCCTGCCTGCTGGTGACGTTCAGTTAGAGCGTGCTTGAGATGGGATCAGCAAGCGCGCTTGGTTTACTAGTATGTGATTTTTGATGCTTTAAGTATCTTCATGATGCATGGTTTGCTGAATTTTCAGGAGGGGTCGGTCTAGTATTCAAAATCAAAATCATATCCTAGCCAAAAGATTCATCTATGTCTCAAGCATGAAGCATGATGTTCGATCTCCTGAAGATTTTTCAAAAGTTTGAAGCTGTCATATAATTATAATTTTTGCATTTGCTGCTCAAAGGCGCTTTGTTTTTATTCGGTCATTCTATGTTGCGCTTCAATATACATATTTTCCATTGCTAGCTCCTTTCAGAATGTGCAACTTTTAAAGCCTTTTGACTTACCAAGTTTACCCACTGTAGTCATCCTTATGAAGTACCCATTCACAACTGGGTGAACTAGGACACACAGTCACAGTATTTTGTTCAAGTTTACTGCATGTTGCTATACCTGCAAATAGGTGTATGCACATTATCGTGTGGCCACCATCTGATCATTAACCAATGACTTCGTGGGTTCTTTTAAGTGCACAGGGTTGTGTATTGTACACAAGGGGTTGTAACAACACTGACAGAGTCTTTACACAAAGTTGAATCCAAAGTTTTTACCCCCGTTCACAGCTCGAAACCAGCACTTCAAGCTTGCCGGATCACCAGCCTGGCTCTTTTACAGACTTTGCCACCATGCCTCCAACATGTTGAATTTAAAATAGGGTTAGGGTTTGTTTTATTTGGGAAGTGGAAACAGTTACTAGTGGTTCTAGAGACTGATTGAAGCATATAAAATACCCAAACCTCATTGTCCATATATTATTTTCCTGTGTAGCAACAACTGAGCATTAAAATTAGAGCATCCCTAAAATCAGTTAACCTTTAATACCCTTGCCTCTATGAGCAGTTTTTAGAAGGTTATATTATGTATATTATCCCTTTTTATGTATCTGTTCCTGTGAATTCAAATTGAGTAAATAAAAAGATATGATAAAAGATACGTTTACATAAGAATATCAGATAAAATAAACTATAAAAACTTTTTTGTGAATATGAAAAAAAAAATTGGTACATCAAAAACCTGTGTCCCTCTTATTTCTGCTAGATAGTTTGAAGATAGAATCATTTTTTTGTCGAGTTGTGTTTTGGATTTTGAGTCTCAGGTGTATGTTTGTACCCTCACATGTTATCTTCATGAAACTTTATGAACACGCTAACAATGCTTGTTTATGTGTTATCTAACATCAATAGACACACTATTCTGCTGAAGCATTACAAACTGTCAATTGAGGCAATGTTTCAGGATGCCAACACTGCAAGACAGAACATTGTTATAGTGTATTACACGATCATGTCAGTGAATAGAAACTGTGATTCATTATTGGTCTTTATCAAAACATGATAGGTACCCAAAACTGCAGCTATGTCTAACATAACCACTGTCTGTTCATCCAGTCTTCATGGGTCACCATTTTGAGAAACACTTCTTCACCAGGAAATATTTTTTTACCAACCATCACCTCAGCAAACATCACTTTACCATCAACATTCACTTCATCAAACATCACTCAGCCGTCTATTAACCATCACTACATAAAACATCACTTTACAATTAACCATCACTTCATCAACATCACTTTACAATTTACCATCACTTCATCAAACATCACTTTACAATTGACCATCACTTCATCAAACAACACTTTACAATTAACCATAACTTCATCAATCGTCACTTTACAATTAACCATCACTTCATCAAACATCACTTTATAATTAACCATCACTTCATCAAACATAATTTTACCATCAGCAATCATTACATCAAACATCACTTTACCATCAATAAACCATCACTTCATCAAACACCACTTTACCACCAATAAACCATCACTTCATCAAACATCACTTAGATGGTATTTACGTTGTATGATATGATATCTGTTTTATGACTAATATGTATTAATTGAATAACTTTAATATTAGATAGAAATGAAAAGATTCCTTGTGTTGATTTTTCCAGTCAAGAGTTATCTCATTGTAAGTTTTGAACCTAAGCATGCAGTTTTTTTACTCTTTCAACGTGATAAATATTCAATATATCTGATCTCTTGTGCAGTGTGAAGTCATCAAAGCCCAGAAACAATACAAAACCATTTGCAAATTAAGCAATCGGATTATGCATTGAGATGCTACATTTGATTTCCCGTGGCACTAACTCCATGCACAGCCAAATGGTATAACAATGTTTTGAGCATCTTTTCTTATTGGCTTTGCGGCAAAATGTCAAAGTTCATTGTGATGGCCATTTTTACTGGTCATTGTAAGATTAATAATTTCCCTCCATTTACTTTCCCTTTGTTTTGATTCCCTTTATTTACTTTCCCTGTGTTTAGATTTACATTGTTTCATTTTCCTACGTTTAGTCTTGTATTATTTATTACCTATCCTTTCATTTTCTGTTATCACTCTTATTCCTTTGCTTTTTTATGAAATTGGTTTTGTCTTTGTATCACATCTTTTTGTTTGGTAAAATCTCATTGTCCCTGCAGCTTTTTGACTCAAGAAGTAAAAACACTTTTGAAATGATTTGTAGAGTATAGAGGTTGAACAGATAATTCCAGTCACGAAAACTAAAACGAGATAACACTAATTTGAAGTAGGTTTATAGAACTAACTAATTAACATCTCAATTTTGCTTTATATTTTAGAATATTAATGAATAAATTCAATACTTTCTCAAAATACTAATGACTTAGTCTAGTTAAAAATGGCTGCCCAAGTCGATACTTTTAGCACTAGGATAAGATTGAATAGGAGAATGACACAGAAGAAATAAAAAAACATGATTATAAAAAATAAGTCCATTGGGACAACATTATCACATTTCAGAAAAAGGAAATAGTAATTTGAGACATAATTTCCATCTCATCATTTATTTTCAGCGAGATTGTTTATTTTCCTCCAATTTTGAATAATTGATCGATTGAGTTATGTGATGCTCATGTTCACTAAGAATTTGTTATGGTGTATCCATGGAACAGTTGTTAGTAGACGCTTTGCTGTCACACAGGAAGTTTGTAATCAATCCCCCTGTCTATTGGTATTTGATAATTCCCTATTGCAGTTCACCGGAAGACCAATTTCCTTTCAAAGCTTGAATAATATTGTAGAATGGTGTTGTGTTTTCTGAATTGAGGACTGGATTTGTCAGACTACTGAAATGTACACTTATTTGGATGATCTGGGTCACTGAATTGATTAACTGCTTGATAATAGATCATTTTGTTTATGAAATTAGCAATTGTTATTTTCATTTTTTTTTTACAGGAATGCAGACTTTTCTCATCAATCATTATTTTATAAAGTTATTATCATATGGTTATTGAAATAGTAGACGTGTCATGTTATTTGCGATTATTACTCGTCCATGTAATTTTCTGCATTTTGATATTCTTGCGGCAATATTTGATTAGTCATCTACGGCAAAATGTCGACAGTTATTCTTGATTTATGTATTAATGTAAAAAAAACCATAATAATAACCTTCCGACCTTTTGAAACTATCTATTTAACTTATGAATAATTTGGTATGAAAACTGACCATTATGCAAAAGAGTTCAAATTTAGTTACCTTGATTTAATATATAATTATATAGGATGTTAAATGACCTTCCATGTTATATTTATACATATTATGTTATATATTAATTTAACAAGTTCATAATTTAGTAAACGTGATATAAAAATGTTACTGTGAGATGTTTCTCTCAGAAACTGTTAGGATGTGTTTTGAAATCATTTTGTGTATGTTGGCTTTACCTGTGGTTCCCTGTTTATGCCTGGGTATCTCACCTGTAGCCAGTGATTGCTTCTGAATTATTATTCTCCTCCATGAAGAGGAATCTTGACTGATAGTAATTAGTTTCATCAGTAATTATATGCAACAAATTACTTTTACGAAATGTGTAATTGTCAAAGAAAACTATTCTGTCCCTCCCTTTAATGGCTGAAGCCTTGCTCGTTCACAAAAGGATGACGTCATCATAGATTATGGCTCATAATGGAGTCTTAAAAAATATGAATTCGTGAAATTTAAATATTTTCTGTAAGATTCATCTCATTTTGTTTTTTTAGAAATACTCAAGATGTTTACACAAGAAGTATAAACAGAAGTATGTTATGTATAGATGGAAGTATTTTCCTGAATGATAACATGGACATGTTATTTAGCTGCTCTTTTTTCATAAAAACTCACGCATGTTACAAAGATATTAATAGATGGATATTAATACTGATGTCTGATAAATAGGAAATAGGTTTGTTGGTGTTTCATCCATAGTTGATAATCTTGACGACAAGTCTACAAATAATCACTGTTTTGATGCTTCTGATAAGATGGTGATGTATTGTTTTCAAAGAAAAATTACTTCTTAAAGTTTTAATTATATCTAGTGTCTTTCTTTATCAATTCAAATAAGATTAATGTGTTTTCATTTTATTGACATTTTTCAATGTTTACTTTTGTTTGTTTATTTTGTTGTCATGGAAAATTGGCAACTTGATTTTTACATATCCAACCATAGCAATAAAAATAAGGATTTTAAAGAAATTTATATGATTATTGGTTTCAGTTTTATAACCATGGTAATTGAGTTAATGATTGAAAGTAATGTTAAAAAATGATGGAGCTTAAAAGTATAGGAGTATTCAAGCAGATAAGGAAGACTGAACCTTGATGTTGTTACTGCTAATAATTGTATGTGTTTTCATTTGTTGAAAACAACATTTTATTTGCGCATATTTATTTCTTCAAAAAGTAAAGATCTGCATGGATTGCCCAATGATTTTTTTTTTACAAAGGTTGATCTTTTTAGAAGGAAGGAAAAAATGTGTCTAATATCTAATATCACTTAATATCTTTTTATGTTAATTCTTCCCACTAAGTCTGTTTTGAAAAAAAAAGGACTTTTGTAAGAAAAATAGAACTTTATTCTTCAGCTATGAGGATTTTGAAGAGGGATATTAGACTATAATGTAGTGAAACATTGGGTATTTATATTGATAATAATATGCATTATTAATTCAATAATTCACCTACAATGTGAAACATAAGGAAATCAAGCTATGTGCATAACACCCTCCAAGAACAATAGAGACGTCATGTAAGATTTATGAAATGGAGAATGTAAGATTTATGAAATGGAGAATGTAAGAGTTATGAAATGGAGAATGTAAGATTAATGAAATGGAGAATGTAAGAGTAATGAAATGGAGAATGTAAGAGTTATGAAATGGAGAATGTATGATTTATGAAATGGAGAATGTAAGATTAATGAAATGGAGAATGTAAGAGTTATGAAATGGAGAATGTAAGATTAATGAAATGGAGAATGTAAGATTAATGAAATGGAGAACGTAAGAGTTATGAAATGGAGAATGTATTATTTATGAAATGGAGAATGTAAGATTAATGAAATGGAGAATGTAAGAGTTATGAAATGGAGAATGTATGATTTATGAAATGGAGAATGTAAGATTAATGAAATGGAGAATGTAAGAGTTATGAAATGGAGAATGTAAGATATATGAAATGGAGAATTTTCAGCACTCAGTATCATGAGTGTTAACAATATATCTCTGCATCAACAATAATTAATCACAAGGTAATTCTATATTTTCACTGTTTAATTTTACCTGAGAATTTATACTATATTTCAGATTTTAGTTTATTCCGGACATGTGGTCCTTCATGTTTTGAATGTTGTTTTGTGAAGATTTATAACATTACTTAATATCGAGAGTGTTTACAATATATCTTTTGGTCAACAATAGTTATAAATAATAATGTATATTTATGATGTCAATGTTAGATTTTACCTCAGAATTTATACTATATTTCAGATTTTAGTATTTTCCAGACAAGCGATCATTTATGTTTTGAATGTTTCTTCTGGAGGTACAGTAGATGATGTTTACTTACTGGTATCCACATTTTTTTATTCAGATTAACCACCTACCATGCCAACAGTTTTCGTCCTGGACGTGTCGCTGTCCATGAGTAGACCAGTCCTGGTCCCGGACAGCCAGGAGGAATACCAGAGGCGCCACCTAGCGATACACGGCATCAACCATCTCCTGGACTACATGTCACAGCACTGCAAACTGGAATTCACCTCGCTTGTGAGTCCAACCTTCCTATGTCACCCTGGTTTTAAATGTCTCGCCCTTATACCAAATATCACAACCAAAGTCATATTCAGATAACAGATAAGATTGGTACAAAACCATCTACTTTGACATCCAGTGAGTACTCTTGAAATCAAAGTTTGTATTCAATTTTTTATACCAAATAAATTTCACATTAATGGGAATGTAATCTTAAGCATCGTGTTATTTGTTATTTAGGAGATAAACATACTGTGTTTAGAAATCAGAGGCATATAGCAGAATTATAACAACTCAATGTTTGATTTAAAGTCGAATGTGAAGCTCACTCTATTCAGAAGTATTTGAAGATCAGCGTTAATGTTTGGAATAATTTCTACAATATTTTGAAAGTTGATGTCTGTATTAAGGCATGTGTTTGTGGCGAAAAGTGCTGAATTTGTATGAAAATATTAACAAGTCCTGTCCCTCTCAAAACATCTAAACTGATTATTTAGTTTTGAACAAATTTGTTATGAGCATGCATGCTAACATGAAGGTGTGTCATGATTAACAATTTTGAAAATATTTTGGAAATTTTGTGTTTTAGGCAAAAAATGGTGACTCTGTTAGGATAGTGTTTCAAATCCTGTCTGGTTCATAACTTCTATACTTTCATCTAATTTGGATCAAAATTGGTATGACCATCCATAATTATGTAAATATGTGTCATGATTAATCATTTGGAAAATTTTGGGTATTTTTGGCAAAAAATTTAGACTCTATTAGAAAACTGTTTAAATCCTGTCTGGCTCATAACTTCTAAACTGATCATCTGATTTTGGTCCAATTTGGTATGGAGTTACGTTAATACGTGCAAGTATGTCGTTATCAACAATTTTTTAAATATTTGGTAAAAATTTAAGTTTTTTGGCCAAAAAATGTTAACTCGGTTAATGATGAACAATTTTGTTACTTTTTGTGTTCATTTTGCTTTTTCTGATAAGAAGAGTTGACTTATTAGAAAACAGTTTTAAGTCCTGTCTGGCTCATAACTTCTTAACTAATCATCTGATTTTGATCAAAGTTGGTTTAAATTGCTGAAGTCATGAAGTTATGTCATTATAACCAATTTTGAAAATATTTGTCTTAAAAACATTCATTTTTGGAAAAAAGCGATGTATTTGGAATAAAATTGTAGTGAGTCATGTATGGATCATAAATTGTTCTCTTTTTTTGCCATATTAAAGGTCATGTTCTTCTCAGAGATTTAGAAATACAGGAAAGTTGATTTTTCTAAATTGATTTAGAATATTTTATTTTGCGGACCCGAAATAATAAAATGAAATAATGAAATGATCCAGTTTTCTTCACCTATGCTATTTTGACTATTTTGACTTGAATGTGTATTAAGATCCCAATCATGAAAATATTGCCATTACATTATGTGAGGTCGTCAACAGTATGTTGATTTTATTTTGATTTTGTTTGAACAGTTTCCTTCTTTGATTCTTTACAACATTGTCCAAATATCATATCATTTAACAAATCATATTAAGGAATCATTAATCTAATACATCATAGAAAAATCTTATAGTGATAAAATATATAGTACCTGAAAACATTGTGCCATTTGCGGGGGATATAGCCGGACCATGTCAGCTGCTTGTTATTAATGGTTTAAGTATAGATTTAGTATATAACAAGGGAAGGCAATAGTATGAAATGGTAGGGAGTTACATTTTCTCTTTATCACTCACCACCATAAATCAAACATAATTTCCATCGAAATGCTGAAAGTCATACATGCACACTATTTGAAATGGGAGAGTAATTAAATTATGAATCCCTTGAAATGATGTTGCTAGGTAATGTGACGCTAAAGGACATGGTCACAAAGTGATTTAAGGAAATTGCAAACAAAACATCTGTTTGAAGCAAAACCCAAACTTGAAATAATAATAATAAAATAATAGTTTATCATGTTGTGATACATAAAATTTTAACACAAATATATGTCGCTTAAAACAACCAGGCCTCATTAGGCCAAGAAGACATCAAGGTTAAGACATTTACTAAAAAAGACACACAATATCTGCATTTACATAATTCACATTCTCTATAGATTTACACCAAGTGGTACACACACCACCCACTCACTGATCCATCCCAGTTGACATACAGACAACCTTTATCTGTTAAAACTACTATTTTCATCCTGAAACATCCACTACCTCACAGTGACACCCGACTACCTCACACTGACACCCCAGCTACCTCACAAAGACACCCCGACTACCTCACACTGACACTCCGACTCAAGAAGCATCTATCCATAGAGTTTTGAGATAATTATCATTATTGCCATGTCTTGGTACAGGTTGTCTTCTCCTACCTGTGGGAGCAGTTGGTGACCTTCACACGAGACTTTGACTCTATCAAGTCTGCTCTGAACAAGGTAGAGATATTCAACAAGACTTGTATTGAGACAGTTCTTGCCGGCATCAGGTCCCTTATTGTTGACGAGTGGAGCACCGTCACTCCCTGTCAGGTCAGTTCAAATCTTCCCACTACTCATTCTCATCCAACTCTGTCAGACCCTCACTTGCTGCTTATCTTGATCTTACTACCCCTTCACAGGGGTCGTGTCAGGTGACCTTTATACTCCAGCCAATCAGCCACAAGGCTAGGAAAGCGCAATTTGATATTCAGGGTGCTTCATATTGTTTGGAAGTTGAAAGGTCACAGATGAGGTCACCTGGACATAAACCCTATAGAGCAGCTTTGAGATCAGAAATCCAAATTGTTATGAATATTTGCTTTGAGATTATTTAAATGAGATTGTCCATTCTTTGAAGTTGTTACAGTGTCCATAATGGCGATTGCTAAATGATTGTCTAGTCTATCTGATGTATTGTAAGTATGGCTCATTTGGCTTGTTAGTTAGAAATAGTATTTTGTCAGTTTCAGGCATGTTTTTTGTTGTTATTATTATAGTACTTTTAAAGGGCTTTTAAAGCATGTATTGAGATCTTGGAGCGAATGTATGAAAATGTTTGCCGTTGAAATACAGTTTGCAAATAACAAAAAAAACAATCCAAAAAGGAATCATTTGTTCATTTTGTTTACCAGATATACTTAAATATGTATTGTATTTACTCTGAATCTACTGTTGCTTATTGCTTAATTCAGTGACATCATTTAAAAATTATCCATGAATATTTGCTATCTCTGTTGCTAAAAACTTGAATTATGAGACAGAAAATGCTCTAAATAGACTTGTAATTTTCTGTTGTTTGCAAAATGTTACATTATAGTTCTTGTTTAAGATAGTAATAAATTAAGATCTCTTTTAAAATATGGACAATGATGTAGTAAAAACAGATATATATCATGTCCACAGGTCATCCTGGTAACTGACGGCAACTGCGGTATAGGTCAAGGCTCCCTGAAACAGTCTCTACAGCGAGAGTCTAAGTCAGGAGATGACCATTTCCCTCTTCCCTTCCCTTTCCCGTGTAAACTTCATGTCGTCTGCATGGCCAACCCAAACGAACAAGATTTACAGAGTTCTCTTCCTTTGTATCAAAAACTGATAGACATGAATGGAGGAGGGGGAGAAATCTTTGTGCCAGAGTCAAACTTGAGTCTAAAGAGTGTAGAGAACATGTTCCATGGATTAGCAGAGAGATACTACTCACCCTTTCATGGAACAATTCAGTGCGGACATCTCAAGTGTGCGGTGCAGCTGCTGCCCACTCCAGAACCTCTCATCAGGTAATTGTCCTTCCTTTACTACCTGATTAGGGCAAAATTGTTTTGTGTGACAACTTATCTCTCATCTTCTATCAAATCTACAAGCTACTAATGACTGAGATACTTATTCCATCAAATTCAAACCCCAGCAATCGTTTACAAACCTATCTTTGTCCATTGACATTCATGGGTAACAAAATACAAGAGTTATTCTTATAACTCTCCTAATGGTATTCCCCATTCCTCTTATTCATTTTAAAACTCAAGAACAGCCTGAGATCCTGTGTATAATAAAAGATATCTTGTAAACTATCCAACTATGTCCTTTGTTGCCAGAAACACACCGACAGGCGAGGAACAGCAGTTGGTTCTGGACAAGGATCTCGAGATCTGCGGCTTTCTGGATATTGGAGATGTAGCGAGTCCCCCGACCATCTCTCGGCATCTGGTCCTGCCCACCTCAAACCGGGGCAAGTCAGGGGATGGGGATGGAGGGAAGGAGGGGAAGAAACAAGGGGAGGAAGTGGAGGAGGAATCAGATGACGGGAAGACTCCAAGCTTCACTGTCCTACTTCACGGCAGTCTCAAGGTCGAGGGCATGGTGGCAGTCACACGTGTTGGGTACGTCCATGGGGAATTATGTGGACCTATGATTTTGTCCTTCATAAATGTGATCATTAGTGTGTGTTTCACTTTAAAAGGTACTCCTATTTGTACAATTTTCTATTTATGATGATCAAAAAAGCTATTGCCAACTATCCTTTTCAAATGGACTGCATTTTAGTCGTGCATTACCAAGTAAATGCCAAAGTCGTGCGCTGATGCGCATTTGGATATGTTTCGTAGTTCATGTTAATCAGACATTCCTGGTATTGAGGGAGTCAAATTTGTTTTATTCTCTTTTGGATGAGTAAACATGAAGATATTTGAACTTGATAGCAAAGGTCGCATACCTATTCGACAAATTTCTAGTTTTAGGATAGAAAAATCCGTTCGACGGATTGGTACTGTGATTTAAGTTGTTGATTGGCTTACATAATGTTGGAACGTTCCAAAATAAGACAAAAGGGGTGTTTAGACTCATTCATTTTATTCTGATCAATTGATGTTACGATGTATTCGTTGTATTTGATGAGTGAATACATTATCCATATAAACGAACGTGCCATCGATGTATATGACATATATCATCTTCATTTGTATTATGTATTTTAAGAATAAATACATGATCATTTAAATATTTCATACATTATAAACATTCCATGTGACAGACTTATCGATCAGTCCGAATCTACCATACTCCCAGTAATTGTCCGACACAATCCAAATAGGCCATGATGCATATGTCATAAATGTATTTAAATATAAAGGACACAAAGGAACCATAAAACATTCCACTGATACCCAAGCTTACTCAAAGTATTAAGTTTACAGTCTACCTGAAAAGACAGGAGTTTTACAGCATGATAATTACTCGGTAATATGTCCGTTATCTGTCTAAGAAAATAAGACCTTCTCATGTAAACAAGCAATTGTAATGATTGTAACAACCCGTACACCCCTTCATTAATTAACTTAGATTCGACCAATCGGTACAAAATCACTCAAGCGTTATTCGACGGATAGGTACAGTTCAGTTTTGAAAATTCGACGGATTAGGCAGTAATCATAGCAAATAGTCTTTAAGAGGACAAACTCATACGTGTTCACCATAGGTGTCATGATGTCATACTCTTCACATCACATTTTATAAAGACTCTTCATAATGAAAATTGATGCACACATCAAATTGAACAAATCTGGCTTGAGTCTTGCTGTATCCTGATAGTCGCAAGTGCTCAGGTTGGGGTATGAGATCCAAAACTACCATATTTGTTCTATGTTGCAGTCCTGACTGGTACGGAGTCATGTACTCGTGGGCTGACAGCAAGAAGAAGTCCAACCTTATGTTAGCTCTGTTCTACCCAGGTAAGTACGTGTAAACTTTCTATTGTCTTTGAATGAAATCAACTTGAAATATATCAGAAATTTAAGAAATGAAGTTAGGTTTGAAGGGGCAGTAGCATGTTTAGTAAAATAAATGAAGGGATTATTAAGAAAATGAAAACAAATGTTCCCAATTGCAAGAAAATGTTTACTTATCGAAAGGAACAGTTTTAAAACGAACGTACTATGGTCGGTTAAGCAATGCATATCCATTAGACTACCCCAAATGATTGGAAGGTGTTCATACAAAAAAGGCCACCAGTGTTTTTCCATGATACTAGATTATTTTCAAAAGATAATACATTTTGCGTACACTATTGTTTATTTCAGAAAGTTTGAAGGAATAAATCCTTTTTTCAAAAGTGCTACTGCCCCTTTAAAAACATTGGTGAATGACTGCATTGAAACCACAAGGTGGAATTCATATAATGTCAATACACAAGCTGGTCTTATTCTAACCTTCAGTACCTATTCTATTTTGGGTTGGAGACTAAGAGTATGAAAGGACAATATCTAATACCCAGACATCCTGATCTGCATCTAATTATGGTAATGTAGCAGCTGGGAAGACCCAAAAAGCACATTAAAAACATGAAAGAAAGAAGGAAGTGTGCATATTGCATGCTTTTAACCACTTTAGTAAGATATAAAACAAATTATACCAGCAGTGAGCATAAATTTTTATCACTCAAAATTAAGTAATGACTTTAAAGAGTTATCTGCCCCTTCCAGGTCTGGACACAATCAGCTGGCTGGGCAAGATCGATAGTCTGACCCATGTGTCTGAGTTCCCTGAATCTCCATACGGGGAAGATGACAGCAAAACTCCCTTTCCCATCAGGCCTGGGGACAAGAGAAGCTATGCGCAGAGTTGTGTGGTTTGGATTAAACCATCAGGTCTCCAGGTATGATATTGTTTAATATTTTTATCAAAACAGATCTTATCACAGGCAGAACAAACTTCCCCCAAAAGGCATTACTTGGGCCTGTCTTCATCACTTGCTAATAAAAGCCTTGCTGAAGTTCAGCAAGTTTTCTGTGCAAGCTCTTCAGAGTTCTGTATCTGAACTTGATCATTCTAAAAAAATATTCCAGAGGGTACTTCCTAATGAGGGCAATGCACTCAAACCAAATTTTGGCATGATGCTGCTAAGCCTAAATGAGTCAGTGATTTAAATTGGTGTGAGTCATGACTTGCAGGGGAAATTTAGGCAGATCCCAGAAGTTTTGAAGGCATAGACCGAAATCAAACAGTGGCTTCAATTTATCATAGAAATTTTCTTATTTACTCCTAAATGCAGTGTATGTTGACCTTACAAATCCTAAAATCACACTTTTCTTATTCATTCCACCTTTATAAGTCAAAGTTTTCTTGTGTTATTTTTCAGGCTGATCTTCAGAAAGTCCTCCGCCATGCCAGAAAGTTGCCGGAAAAACAGCAACAGTTTTATAAAGTAAGTTTTATTCTAGACATCAGAATTAAATATGTTTCCTATTTTTTAAAAATGCTGCAAATCTTATGTTAAAGGAATATAGTGTGTGGCCTTGAGTATCATATGTTTCACATTGAAATTAGTTTTGTCTTGAATTAATTCAAGCATAAAGCAAAATGCATAAGTTTCAAGTTTAAAAATTAACAAAACACTACTTGATGGCCAAATACAAAATGTTTGAGGCTATTCTATTAAAATAAACTAATTAAGAATTTGTTTGAAAAGTGTTCAGCATATTTCAATCCAGAACAACTCAAATTTAAATAAAACAAATTTCTTAATAAGGGTTGCATTTTTGACACTGTTATTGTTCACTAATGTAACTATGAATAATTATTGCTTCATGAATTTATTGACATTGCCATTGTCCCATGACTCCTACTATTCAAATTCAGAAGCTATTTCAACCTAGTGTTAGGAGTTTTCTATTTGATAAAGGGGCATAACTCTTGTCATACTCTTGTACATTGTGATGCACTGGGTATCTTGCCTTATGTTGCACTTGTGGCCTACAAACTCATAAAACTTACCAAAAGAATTTCAGGCTGTGAGTTTCACAAACCAATCAAGGCTCTACCATTGACTTTGAGTATTTTATTATGATTAGTTTATAATTAAACAAAGAAACAGCCTCTAATTGCTTTGCTAAATGGCACTGAGTGGCAAAGCGATTTAAAGGGGCAGTGGCGTGGGGTTTTTTTAAATTTATTTTTTTAACTTTTCCTCAATAAATATATGTTTATGCCAAATGCATTATTCAAGAGGGTCAAACGCGTCAACCCAATTATATGTAATCATAGAAGAAAGTGTCAATTATTAAGTGAAAACTGCTGGTGATCATTATAGTATGAACACATTTATCATTTAAGTTAGGTTATTGATTCAGAGCTTAATTGAATATTTTACATGGTTTGAGAATCGAGAAAAGTCTAAGGTTTTTATCCGACCAGAATGAAATTATTTGTTATATTATCATCGCCTTGTCTGTTAGTTCATCCGCCTGTGCGTTTGTAATCATTTCTTGTGGAGCATAACTCTGAAACCTTTCTATACATCTTTATAAGATATTTCATGTATATAACCTACCTTCAGAGGTGAAAGACCTTATGAAATGGGGTTTTATGTATATTTTCAGATTGTTGAAATTTTATTTTATCATCTTTCATTGAAAACATTCACATTTACACGTAAAGGGTGATGTTAAGATTTAAAGGAGCACAGAGTATGTTGTTGGAGTCAAATATGTCAAATTTTATCAGAAATACTGGTTGTTTCCAAAAATCATAATCCAAATGCTCATTAGCTTATTATAGTGACAATAAACGGGTTACAGTCATTATTTGTGATCGAAAACCGGACAGTTGCTACGCCAATGACTCAAACTTAATTTGGGAAACTTATTTACAGCAGACAAACAGACAAACATTGGTTGACAGTGTCAAGTAGGTCATTAAAGTTATATACATGTTAACTTGACACAGAATTTCAACTTTCCGAATGCCGAAAACTTTTTTATTTGAGTGAAAAAGATGTAAGTTTTGGGAGTCAATTTCAACTTCAATTAGGTCATACGTTATTTTGCCTTTTACTAAAGCCACATGAAAAATCATGAATTATACTCTGTGTCACTTCAATCTGGAACAGTAGGATGTGCAATCTTCTTATCAAACTTTTTTAACATAAATATTTCTTTCACTCTTTACTTTTAAATGATTTAGCTAATCTAATAAATGCAGGAGTTCTAAACAATGTTAAAAGCCTCCCATTGTATGATGGTTAGCAACAGGACGAATGGTTACCCACATATAGCAAACAATTTAGCCTGAAATACTTGTAAGCGATACAAAGGTTCAGAATATTCAAACAAAATAACATTGTAACTTTTATATCAAATAAGAAAAAATGTTCAAAGATAATCTTAAACATTTTTGTAAAACGGCTAGTTTAGAGTGTCAAAAGTCAGACCATAGAAAGCTTATATACAGTTGAACTATATACTTGACACCATCAAGACCTGAATCCCACATACAAAAGAATGTCTCTATGATTGTTCATGTTATTTCAGGAGTTGAATCGTATACGGCGAGCAGCACTAGGGTTTGGATTCTTGGAGCTCCTGGATGCGATGGCGAGTATGTTAGAGCGGGAATGTACCATGCTTCCCGGCACCGCCCACCCGAGCGCCGCCATGCAGCTGTCCCACGCTGCCAGCGCTCTCCAGAATCCATCCGCGAGGGACGTGTCAACTACCATCATGCCGCTACAGACAAACTTCAGTACTGACGATGGCTGAACTGTGGAGGGAGGGTGGGTAGCTTGATTCAGAGATCTTATGGTTGTCTGCAGACCATTTCTGACATTGGAGATAGAAGGAAAATTTCATGTGTCTTGGGATGAAAAATTCTAACAAAAGACTTGATCAAACAAGCTTCAGCTAAGTCCAGTGGGCTACAGAAAAGACATAAAAAAGAGTATCGCTTTGTTATTTGAGATAGATTTAAAGGGATAACACCTTCTTGTGCATTTATGTTACTGAATTAGTTATTACGGAGTCCATTAGAAACTTACAGGTCGGGTGTTATTCTGATGAGAATAAGAACAAAGCAGAAGATCAAGAGTTAAAAAATAAAATTGAAATGGTTTAACTGGTATGGACTGGTTGGTAGAAATTAGAAGATCATGCATTGAATATTGATTGTTAAACATTTTCATTTGGTCATTTGCAGAATGGTGTATGGATAAAAGTTCTTTTGTACATTGAACTATTTCTAATAAAATTTTAAAATTTTGATTTTTTATGATTTATACTCTGACCAGCATCTATGTAACTCTTTTCCTGTTGGTCTCGAGACCATTTTGGTAATAGCTCATGATCAGCTATCCTCGGCAATCAACGATTTACCATTCTGATGATCTTCACAAATCACCCCTGGGAATTTTTTAAAATGTGTACTCTAACTGCCCTTAATCTTGTTATGAAGCAGACAACCGATGGGAGTCTTACGAGGAGATGGAGTTACAGTGTCTTGCTAGCTTCTTACTATTGCCATGTAATTGGTTAAAGAGCTTGAATGTGCAAGCCAATTTCAACATTGTCAGCCCAAAGCTTGTTGTAACATATATATGTTTTGAGAAGCTCAAAAAATCTTAACTGATCGAAACGTTTGATTGGTTTACCCAAGTTAAGGGTGTGTTACATGAATACAGAAGTCCCAAGTGTGATGTTGTGTAAATTATTGGAAATTGAGCCCTGAGTGACAGGAGGATCATTACCCAATCTCTCCATCTTTCAAAGAATAACAATGCAAGATATTTTCAAAATCATTTATTATCATTTAGGCACACATTAACAATATTATCAGTCACTGTATTCAGAAAATAACAAATTCAAACAGACCGACACTCAATAGTGACTTCAAATATATGACATACTTCAATCATTGCCACATGACTTCAAATATATCACATACTTCAATAATCGCTACATGACTTCAAATATATATGATATATTTCAATAATAGTCAATGCTTTCAACTTCATTACATGCTTCAATAACAGTCAAACATTCATCCTTTTCAATATGTCTAATCACAAGCATTATCTTTCCATTGTCATAAAATATTTTCACAACTGGCAAAGAAAATTAACTGAATTTTACCACATATATATATAAAGTATCAAAATTATAGATTGACAATTTATCACTACATTTAATTGAAAAACAATGCATTACAAATTGACTAATGGAAGACTTGACCACAAGCCAAATCACACAGTAAGATTAGTAGTGAGGACTTGTGGCATGCAACTTCTGTTGTAACATCCAAGTTGGATCCCCTCCACTTCTGTTGTAACATCAAATTTGGATCAACTTATCAAATGTTTTAACATTTGTTAATGCAACAAATTGTTCACTGAGAACAAGCCTTCATGAATAATCTTCTATATGTTTTGTCAATTACAAACAAATCAATGAATGAACATTGATAATTTAATAACTGATAGGTAAATGCCATACACTTGAGCATTTATTCAGAGTATCAGTTACAATATTTTTTTACAAATAAATATGTCATGAGGGAAATATTTGAATAAGACAAAAAGCTATTTTAAAATAAAAAATGCTATGTATTTTCTTTCAAATTTCAGGAAGGTTTTCCTGTTACTTTCATTGTCTCTAACATGTTACCATATATGTAAAGACTACAACCACATTTTTAAAAGTTTATTAAAATCATTATGATTTTATTCATTTTTCAATAACCTTGTCCATTTCAAATGTGTGACAACAACATATACAACATTGTCACAATTCATGGAGATTATTTTACATCACAAGATCAAAAAATGAAATAATTATTCATCTACCATTTTTGAAAAATTGTATTTATAGTAGATCATTATCAAGAACATGTAAACAAATGGCACAATTAGAAAGTTATATAATTTGAGCAAGCTATTAATGAAAAGGTTTTTTTTTGACATGATACCTAAATACAACAGTAGTGCTGATTCACGACAGTTTTGGCATATTCATGACTGGTTTGGCATCAGTGAATATTGTGCTTAACTGACATAATAAATAATAAAAATGTACTTTGTCATTCTGTCCCCTTTCACACATGTTCATGTTATTTTGCCAAAGGCCAAACATTGAAAAAATATGTCAGTCGCACATAGATTTTTTAACCAGAATTAAACATTCCGGATTCGTGAACAATTTACAGTTTCTACGTCACAAGCCTCGGTCAAGTGTTCTTGACAGAACTTGGCAAGTCTCCTGTACTAAAAGCTCTCCTCACTTCAGTTTCACCCGTAAGTTGATCACCCATTTGTCGAAGAGCGATTCCACAACTGTAACAATAACTATCGCCCATATTACGTAAAATCTGTCCTATAACTCTATGATGATGAGCACTTCGTGGACGATGTCCTCTGAGATTTGGGTCGGTGGCGCTGTGGGGTAGGTGACCTTGACCCTGAGATGTGGTCGCTGTATTGTTTTGGGACACTTGACAGCTATTCCCTCCTGTTGTAGTCGTGTTTATAGTCATACCTGTGCCCACTTCTTGTCTTGAGGTAGAATTATTTGAATTGTCTCTGTCACTTGTGTAATTTTCTTGTGAGTTTCTTCTTTGCATTTTTGGGTCTTTTGCACCAGACTTGCATCCCATTGTTATAACTTGGAAAATCTGCAAATTCATAAAATTAGAGTTAAAGTCATTTATCTCATTTCCTACTGAACACAATGAAATTAAATGTGTCATGTGTAAATCATCATTTTGAGACACAATATCTTGTTGCTGATTAGTACATGGTAAAAAATATAAGGTTTCCTCCTTTAGATTTAAAAATGCTGAAATATAACTTTTTTTTAATAGTATTGATTTGAGGATTTATTTCTGGTTTGTTAATTATTTTTTCATAATAGTACTTATCCTCACTCCTTTACTGATAATTAACTTACACGTTTTTAAAAGCTGTCGGCATTTTATTGAATTTTATACATGATTAGATATTACAAAAGTTAAGTTAAATACACTGTAACATTGTGACACATGATCTGAAAACAGTTACCGTGACATAATAATTTCTAGTCGGTCAAATAACCTTTGATGTAGGCGTAACATTTGGTAATTGATTTACCCAAGGATTCACAGATTTTAAGAGAAAAACTTTTTAAAAGTACCTTTGATGTTATTGATAAGTTTCTTGTCGATTTAAAATACTCACAGCCAACCAAACACTTGGCTAGTTTACGCTCTTCTCTGAAATCCCATTTGTAGTGTTATGACGTAAAATCCGGAAACACACTAATACTAAAAATAGACATACTGTATTCATAACGACTTATGTTTGTTAAAGAAAATCAGTCGTCTTCAAATGTCGTTCGTAAGATAGTTTAGTAAAAGGTAATATGGTCCTTTATAATCCATGACATACTAGGATTGGAAATCAACACATTTTTGCAATGTTCTACGCCTGCATATAAGAACAAACAATCATCCTGATATTTTACAATAAGTAAACATTTAAATATCCCTTAATTATTCAATCCAATGTTCTAAAATGTATCCTTTTATATTTTAAATATCATCATGTTGTGGTGACAATCAATCGCTTGATTCTATTTCATATGACGAAATGTCTTCTATCATTCTAACAGTATTTTGCTGAATTTCTATTACAAACTTTATCTTTCTGTAAAACAATATTGTAGACTAAAATTTAGTCTATGAAATATTTTAATAATTGACTGTTTCTTCATCTGTATATTCTTTTCTTCGGGCTCCTAATTTCATATGTGTGTATTCAGTCAATCTAGATTTGCTTAATGTGGCCCTAGACTGTATAAAATAAAGGCTTTTATTTAAATACACAGTCATGAAGCAGGACTAACAATATTGCTGAGCGAGTAATTCGATCTAAGCGTTTATTTCACCAGTGCGAAATGTGCTCCAAATGTTGAGTAGTTATAAACACTTTCAAACAATTAGGACTTTTCGATTGACTTGGAATCTGTTCATTAAAAATTTTCTTGAAAATATCAAAATCGTTCTAAGGATTCCAAAACAATGTATCAATTGAGTTGAATTGACCATGTAAACAGGTGTTCAATTGTGTCTTTTTACCAATATTTTTATTCTTAGGGTGAAGGTTCAAGGAGTAGTTACACTACGTTTCGGTACACAATCACTTGAGGAAGTTCGTTTGAGAAAATATTTATACAAAACATGTTTTTCCTGTTTTTTTAAAAAAAAATTCTACGTTCTCAATGATTCCACACCATAGATATTTAGTTATCCATACCAATATATATATCATACCAATATCATACCAATATGATAAAAAATGTCCTTGCTTCCTTCTTATATTTAATTTGGTGCAGGATGAAACTCAGCATCATACCAAAATACGCTAAATGATGGAAGATGTTGCTTCCTCGCTTGGCGATAAGCATTTTAATTGAGAATAGAGCATCGCTTGAACAGGCGCTTTACTGGTCTCGGCTGGAGACAAATTTCCGAAATCACTCTGTTACTAGTATATATATATATATATAGCAGAAGGAAACGTTTATTATTAGGTCTTCAAGACATAGTCTGGAAGACCTATTGTTTTTATCCGAATTATTATTATTATTATTTGCATATTTTTTGTTACGCAGATACAGCCAAAACGGCTGCTGCAAATTCGACCAAATTTTGCATGCTGATAGCCCTTACTGAGGAATAGACATGCGAAGCTTTTGAGCTTGATCGGATCATGCGTTAAAGGCACAGTACCACTCAAAGTTTCAAAAATTAACATTGGAAATTTTTTCAAAATGTACTTAGAGACTTGCAACTTTTTTTAAACGATGCGCAATTACATTTGCAGCAAAAAAGTAAATCATGGCGAATTCGTAGCTTGTATACTTCCGCCGCCATATTGCTTTATTTGACTTTTTTGCATTTTCGGACCCCATGCATCTTTGACAATCTTCTTCTCTGAAGATACTTCCATCTAAGAGCTGAAATTCACACTCAATGTAGCTGAAGCATTGTAATTTTGAATTTGACTTTTTCAAGGTCCTCACGTTAAAACTTTTTTCTCAGCAACCCTTCAAACTCGAGCAACATAGCTCATGTGACCATGTTCAAAGGGCGATAACTCAAAAAGTTAGACTCCTAATTGCACCATTGTTTCAGGAATGCAAGACCTGTATGTGTACTTGAAGAAACTGTTCAAACATCGATCGCGAACATGGTCATGTTTTTCACAATTAACGATCGAAATCGGCAGAAATCTTTGACCAAACTTTAACATGGGGTAATTTTTTCAAAATAAACCTAGACACTTGAAACTTGTTTTGAATGAAGCGTCATAACTGTACAAACAAAAAAGTCAATCATGACAAATTCCTCACTAGCATAGTTTTCCCGCATTTTCAACTTCTTTGCAATAATCACACTTTGCTTATGAGATTAGGTTCAATTTTAACTAACCGTTTACCACTAAAACAAAAAAGCATGCGCAGGTCAAACACTGTGTGAAGTTCAAGCAGGAAGTCTTGAAGACCTAAGTACTGCCTTGGCAGTCCTAGTTATTATTATTATTATTATCATTAATATTAGTAATCTTTTCGGTGTACCCTGTGCATAAATGGTTATGTCATGAATATGAGGAGGACAAGGATATGTTAGGGATATACAGCGTTTTTATTTTCACTAAGTGAAAAATTAAAATATTCATGTCCTCCTAGTTAAGTTCCAGCTTTTCGATAATATTTCAAACAGGTAATGAATCTGATTTCCTTGTGCTCAATTTTATAAAAGGGGTATTTGTAACGGAACTGCATCGTGATTGAATCAAATTAACCGAAGCCAGTTTAAATGTTGACAAACGACAGTGTTTACAAACATGTTATAATTTATCAGTCCGTGTAGTGTAAAGTCTCGAAATTTCCAGTTTAGAATACAAACAGTTGTAAAGATTATATTCTATTTTTAGCGGAATGTTTTCGTCATAACCAACCAATGAAATGCGACTTGCTGAAGGTGACGTCACCGGTCCCAAGTTTGCTCTCGCCATTTTATATATAAAACCTTAGCCGGGAGGGAGGTTGAGAAAGCCTTTCGTGTTAATCATGGCCGATACTATGTTACCACAGCCGAAGAATGATAACAAAAAGGCAGGGATGAACTCAAAGAACTACGTGAAGGGCAATTTGTTTGCCGAAATCACGAAGCAAATGGGTCTACTTCCCGGCTCAAAAGGACTGAACGATTTTGCTAAAGTCGTTGACGATTCAACACAAACAAAAGTCGGTGGAAATTCTCCAATTGATGAAGTGAGACGGGGAGCTGAAGTTATTGCCACTGATATCATTTCAAGTTTCACGACTGATGCAAACCGAAAGCCACCAAATAAATACTGCAGGACTATGAGAAGAACTGTAAAGGAGTTGTCCGACCGCCACAACATTGTTTTCAAAGGAATGGTAAACAAGTTGAAGGTTGAAGAAGGGAATGCCTTCAGGACTTTCGTGAATATTGCAGATGAAATATTTGATGATGGACAGATAAATTGGGGTCGTATTGTGGCCGTGTATGCATTTTCTGTGAGACTTGCCATTCATTTTCGTGATATTCCAGGAATGGAAGGTTTCCCTGACAAGATTGCTCTGTATGTTGGAAAATATGTTGCTAACAAACTTGGACAATGGATTCTTGACCATGGGGGATGGGTAGGTTTCATATTGATTGAAAATACCTTCTAATGTTTGAGTTAGTTAGTTACCAATAATCTAAATTATTGAAAACAATGCAAACATATGGGAGATAAACCTAGTGCGTTTATAAATCAGAAAGATGTTATGCTGGATTGATAGGGAGTAAGTTTTAAATTGAAACTGAACACTTAATGTAAAGTTTCAATTGAAAATCTATTCGAAATCAATCGTGTATAACATGTCACTGACTTTTCAAACAGACTAGGTCTATCTATGTTTTACCATGAAGATTGTAATAATGAACTCTGTCCTAGCGAAGAGCACATTGTACAAAGTTTCACCAGAAACAAAAATGAACTCATCTGTATCAGAGATTTTGCGTCTGAATAAATAAAACCCTTAAAAAAGTCATACTTAATTATGCATCTCACAAACCATTAACAAAATCATACTTAATGATGCATATCAAAAGTTACTTTTTTTCAAAGTAAATAAATGCAAATATCAAGTCTTTTCCTTGTTTTTGATAGATTACAAAGACAGCTACATCACTATGAAGCAAATAGATGACTTTAATAGAAAAACATTTTGACATTGTGATTAGGATTGATGTCTAAGGCCCTTGTGAAATGACGTCATTGTATTGTAGCTGTCTTTGAAGGAATCCAGCTACATGCATGGTATCCGAAAGAGAATATGACATATACTGCAAACATTTTAGAAATAATTTTGGGTAAATGGAGTCACAAGTTGATGCAAAACATCAAATCAAAGTCGAGTACCCAGTATTTTCATGGTAGAATACATGATTAACATTTCATATAATTGAACCTAAAGAAAATAAGTGGTTGCATGAATTGCACATTTTCTAATGAATTTTAAATTTTATTTTACAGGATGCGTTTGCAGAGTACTTCCCTGACCAAGGAGAGTTTGAAGAGAAAATGTGGAAAGGACTTTTATTCACTGCCGTGGGCCTTGGTGCATTAGCCACTGTTGTAGCCACAAGATGAAAATGAACTGAGAAGTCTGTGCTTGTTGAATTGAACTTTGAATACAGTGATATATGACTGTAAAGAGAAGAGGATGTTTCCAGAAACCATTGGCAGCAGTGTTCCGATTGCAGATGGATTGCAGAAGTTATTTTGATTGAGTTGATCAGTTTTATATTTGTCAAAAACAAACATGTCATATAGATATATATACTTTGAACTTTAAGTGATGAACATCACCTAATGATTCTCTTTATTTTGACTTCAAACATGACGAATGAATCTCATGAAGTCAAAACAATTTGAGAAGTTAGCAAATACTTACATGAAATAAGTATGCCTTACTTCATGTCAAATTATTTTTAATCTATTTTAAGATGTTTATATAAAGATACTTCAAACAATGTATTGTATCATGTAAACTAAGCCCATTGTAACAGGAATTTAATGATGGGAATTTTATTTTCTGAATGAGGTTTTAAGTTTCTATGAGAAACATCTGATCTACTTACTCTGTAACTGAATTGTTTGAATAAGCATTTATCCAAAAGTTGAGTCTGGAAGACCTACAGATGGTACACTATTGTTTGAAGTATCTTGAAGGATAAAGTTAGCGGTCTACAGTATACTAAACTTCATTTTTGTATTGTGGTACAGAAACTTTGATCCTTTAATTTCAAAAGAAACTGTCAGTCGCCTAATTTTTTCTCAAAATTTACATTATAATTGAAGAAATAGTTTCAAAATACCAATCACATTTTATGATATAAGTAATTATTTGTGTTGTCAGAAAATACGTGTTAATGACTAAACAAGAAAAAGCAGATTAATGCAGTTAACTTGTGTTTCACTCCCAAAAAGGTCAACTTTTTTTCAAGTATCTTTATACATGAAGAGGACAGATAGTCTTTCATTTGGTATGGACAGACGTGTGTGAGCAACATGCTTCAATGAGTTCAGATTGAATGTCGTTCATTTTGTAAATAATGTGTGCAAGTCCTGTATGCAATATGGTGTATATATTTTAAGTAGTGCTTTTATTTGTGCAATAAATGTAAAATCATTAAATTATTCATATATTTTGTTGTCAATTTGTAACGAGTCAATTTTAAATTTATTTAATTTGAATTGGCAATATAAACAAGGTATGAATTTCATGACGTGTTAAGTATGCAACAAGGGTTTAAAAATTTGTTTTTGAAGGTCATTTATTTTGAAACCATATTTTTTCATGACTTGCCCAAGATTTTGGCCAATGACTTTGTAGTTCATGGGGTTTTGTTGAAAAAAAGAAGTTGATAAGACTCTTATACAGAGAGAGCTCTGTTACCGAGATATAAAAACCAAGTACTAGTTCTGAAACCAATAATATCTTGTAACCCCTGAGTGGTGTATGTAAACTGGGAATACTGCCAGCCTTTAGTTTTCATACATTATTTAACCTCAGCCTAACAAACTGTATACAGAATGTCTGAGTTCTACTGAGGAAATGCATTCCAGTGAACCATATTGAACTCAAGAATTTTGTTCTCGAATCTCTAGAATATCTTAAAAGGATTGCCCCTATGGGTGCACATTTCTATAACAGACAGCCATAGACCAGATCAGAGCCTGAATACACAATGCACAGTGATAAGCAGAAACTGCCTCATCAGAACATGAAACTGAAAGTAATTGATGCTGTTATTATTTATAAAGTTCTTGAGTTCAGATCATTCCTATAGTTGCATGGTACCTTTTAGGTATGACTATCACAAAGACTATCTATGTCACTGACATTGACTAGGTTTTGGAGTTTTGGTAGGTACACATAGCTGTAATATTTGAAATAGACTCCATTTAAATTTTTATTTTTTTAAAAGGATGTAGCTCTAAGCTGTGACATAAACATGTTAAGAAGTCAACATGTTTTGAAGTGAGAATGAATTTAAACATACAAAGTATACAGTTACTAGTGATGACGTTGTCACCATGTAGATAAGCCGGTTATATAAGGTCACCATGACCTGTGAGTGTAGTAACACTAGCGCTAATAAGGTTATTACACAGTGGTAACCAGGCTTGCTAGGTAAGCTGATTACATGTCAGATAAACACTTGTGTAGACCTACTTTACCTGGAAAGGTAGCAGTAAACATAACCTTCATGTATTCAAACGTAAAAGGTGTCTGCAACTCAACCAATCTCATTGAAATGAAATCTACATGCTCCACTACATTACGCCTGTAATCTGCGTAACGTAGTGTAGCAATGTTAGATTTTATTTTAATGAGATTGCAACTCAACTCATTATATTAAAAATTAAAAGTGAAACTCGATGTTTAGGTATACTGACTAAATGAGGAACTATTTAGGTTTTTTTGGTGACTTCATTTTAAAATATTTTATGTAAGCAATTTTAATAACTGCTTTAGTGATACAAATTCTGTTACTATTGGTAACTTTTCTAACTGTATTTTCCTTGTCTTACTTTGACCTAGGCAGGCAATTGATACTGTTATTTCCCCTAAAACACCAAAGCCAGTCTGTGTAAGCGAAACGAAATGTTAAACTTAATTACCGGAAAAAGTCTCATTTCAAATAGTCTCTTAATGTTGGTAAAGATTTACTGAATAATCATGTGATTTATCAAATATGGCGTATTTTGTTGTTTTGTCGTCAAACCAGTTGATAGCCACTCTGTGGGTGAGTGATAGGCTCGAGGGGGCGAATTTCGTAATCGACTGATACAGTGGAATGTTGGAAGTCTGCCAGCTCGCATACCGAATGGGTGCAACCTTGTCATTGCCGTCTATGAATGTGATTTTAAACTTTGAAATCTCAATGGATTTTATCTCCGGGAGGGGTTGAATTTTGTCTATTGGAGTGAACCGAATATGAAACATGTGATTATTCACTCAGGGATAAAAAGTGTAGGGATTTTTTAATGAACCTAAATTAACCACTTTAAAATCGTTTGTGAGGGTTTATATTTGATATCTTCGGTATATTTTTCAGCCTACTATAGTTAAGAAAAGATGAACTTGTTTTTTTCTGTAACATTTTTTTCTCATTGTTAAGAAATGTGGTCAATTAAGGGCACTGAAAACGCAGTAAATAAAAACAATTACGTTAAAATAAGATGGAGGGATTTGTCTTTTTTGTCTTTAGATAGTATCATTAGTAGCATCGTTAGGTCAAAAAAAAACAGAAAAAGGGAAGGTGTTTATCATGTAAGCTTTTAAGTTTCTTGTGATAGTTTCAAAGGAAGGGGTTCCAATTGTTAATTCCCTGAAAGCTTGATCACTGATAATGTTTAAAGATAATATATCCACATAGGGGGTACGATTAGCGGAAATACTTCATAACATAGTTAAGAATAAATACCAAGAACTATTTAGGTTCACATCCACCTGAAAATAGCAGAAAAAACGTGTTTTATAAACACTTCCGGAAAACAGACGCCAAACGTTTTATTAGCCAATCAGGTGCTAGGAGGGTTGTGACGACATAGACAGGACTCGTTAACGACTGGCTGATCTGTGTCATTGTTTACAATACAGATTCCAGCGGTCGTGAACGTACATATTTTCACTGTTTGTACTTATAAAAGCCCTTAAGTCACCAAAGCTATTAAAATCAATACATCGACATATTGTGTTTGACATTAATTAACTTGTTATTTGTTTGGGTTGTTAATCTCCGATAATGCCGATCGAGTGAACCCAAACTGATATCTGCCGCCATTTTGACTGTTTTTTGTTTGAACATCTACACAAATCGACTATCCCCCTGTGTAGTAGATTGACCATTGTATATGTAGAATATTTGTTACTACTTTGTGCCATTTTATAATGTCAACTCAATATCGTAACTCTGTGTTTCTGATTTGCTTGACTGTAACAATGAGATCTCGCTTTTGATGGACTGCCTCTCGGCAACTTCCGGATCTCGGAATAGGATACGACGGTTCCGAACAGCTGTTTTTGGGCTTATTAACAAATTGATAATGAAGATAAAAAAATGTATGTGTTTAGTAAATGTTCCTCTTGATTCGCGATTTACAACCTTCATAAAAACTTAGACTTACGCACTAATGTATTTTGCATAGTAAGGATACAGATTATTGTTGTTTTGTGTGAGTTAATGGTCAGTGTTTGAGATAAAGAGTGTGGTACTAATCTAGAGTGACGTGGGCCAATATTGTCAATAATAACACAACATTTATTGTTGATTGTGATGTAAGTTAAAGCCTGCTTGGAAATGTATTGTAAATATGAAATTCTTTTTCAGTTTTAAGTATTTCAACCAAATGAAAATATTAACGCTGAAAAGCATATTATTTCAATTTCCTTCGGTACTTTAGTACCGGTATTTTACCAGAGAGAGGTTTTTAGTTACCTAACACTACTTTTTCACACCAGACAATATAGTCATAAAGTTATTACCTAACAGTCTACATGAAATGCCGCACACTTGTACATTATGGCAATTAAGCAATAAACTTAATGACCTCAGCACCTGGCACATTTCTAAAAGGTAATACACAAGACACTGATTAGTTATCTAACTTGATCTTCACACATCATCAACAGACTTTATTGAAACTTGATGAAGGTAATTAGGTTTGTCAATACACGTGACACATGTAAATATATTAACAAATCTGTATTACTAAATATATTATTTCATACTGCAATGTTTATCAATATCAAATAGGTTATAAATTATTAAATTTTTTAAATAACTATTTAGTTCAACTCGATTAATTTTTCAATTCTATATGTAATCAAATACTAAAAATGTAAACAATTGTTGGGGTTTGAATTAATAATTTCTGCGACTAATCCTTAGAGACATAAATTCATACTGCAGATAAAAACTCAACATTCGTCTGCAAAATCATCAACTAAAGTTAACTCTCCAAAAGTTTCATGATTTTTTATCCCACCTCCCCCTGGATAGAATTTTGAATTAGCCTATCTTTCAAATTCCTTACCCTCTTTCGTTCCCTCTTCTCAAAGTATTCCGTCCGTTTTCTCTTCCAATGTGGTTGATTGTCATATCTCGCTGGACAGACGGGTAGCGGGCCTATTCGTACGGCATTTTTGACGAGTCTTTTCCTTTGTGGGAAGTCCAAAGTCCGTTGTGAAATCGTAGGAAAGATCATAACAGTCCTCTATGAAATGATCGGAGCAGATGACAGACCTGTCATTGGGACTCCACTTCGCTCTTTTCTGACTAACAAACTTTGTCCAATTCGCGAAATGAACAGGATCCTTCGGAAACTGATGCAGTTGAATGTCTCCTGATTTCTTATTAGTACAGTTGGAAGCAACGCATGAAGAAGGCATGTCTCATTCTCAATGAAAACGTAGACGATTGCGACCCATATCTGCATTGATGTATACTTGTTTACGAACAAACGCTGAGCGAGTCCTGTCTATTACGTCACATCAGCCGAAGGAGAGCTCAGGCCACTCTCGGGACTTTTTTTAATTGGGCTTTCGAAGTGGCCAATTTCTACGCACTTTGAACCGTTATATCTTTTTAATTAAAGGACGCATCGAAACTCTGTTTGGTGTTTTATTTACTTGAATGTATTGTCTTTATGAAAATGGGGATTGAAGTCGGATACAAAACTGGGATATAATATCTTTAAGATGCTTTTTTAATATACTAAGAAAAACCAAATTTTAGGAATATATAACTTCTTAAAAATATGACTTCTTCAAAAGCATAAAACGGAATCGCTTGCTTATGAATAACTATTGTTCAAAATCATTTATCTTAAAATTGCTTCAAATAATTCATAAGATTGAATTAGTTGTTTATTTTATTTTTATTTGCTCTAAATCATTTACAAACTTTTTGAAGACGTCATACTCGATCAACAAGACACACTGGTACGATACGATGCTACCGTAGACTAACATCGGCATACTTCTTGACAAGGTTCCAGGACCTAAATATGCCAGAGTTGTCTGGTCACGAAGGATAGCTCACCACATCTCCTTTTAAGGGACTTTCATTGAGTTTATTAATGGATGGAATTTACTATACGCGGGATACTTCCCGTCTCGCGATTAAACAATTAGGGCAGTTAGCCAAATAATGCTCAACATCCTGTGATTAATACATCGACAAAAACGTCACTTCTTGGCTGGCGCTGTCTGGCGCTTTTGGCACCAAACGAAAGTGTTGAGATCATGCAGTTGGGAACTGCGTCGTAACTTAACCTGCTTTACTTCAGCATAGACAGTATGTTTTATATGATACTGTCAGAATATTTTACTTAACGTTTTCTCAGAAAATATTTGACATGTCATTTAGTTTAAAAAAATGAAGTTATTCATGGATATTTTGGGGACGGATTACATTTATTAAGTTCATCAAAATGTTAACCAACACGTTTCAACTATGACTTTTAAAAGTGTGATTCATGTATTAAATTAAAATTTAAGGATGGGTGTCGCCCGCATTTCCGTATTGCAATATATTACGATACAGAAAAGCGTATTGCGATATAATATATTGATACTTTTAAAAAATTTAGATTTGACTAGTTCTCTTGACTAAATAACAGTGGATAACAGCAGTCAATGCTCAACTGTCCGATGTTTTGGAAAGAGAAATTTCACTGACTGGTTGTGACGATAGGGACGTTCGCGCATTCACTCTTTTTTTACAACTTTCAGTTATATCACATTGTTTTGGGGTTGCGTTCTTTTGCAATTTAACATGGAAATAGTTGATTATAAAACGTTTTTAAAATAAGGATAGAATGTTGATACTAATTAAGCCATGCTTTAAAATGACATTGAACCTGATTTTTCCCTTAAAAACCCCGTTCTGATGCTATAAGAACGTATATAAAGTAATCAACTGCAGAAAGTATCGCCTGGTATTGTTGATATCGCAGTATTTGTCACTCAAAGAGATGTTAAGCTTTGTGGATTTCAACTTACCACTCAAGTTTGATGTTGTTCCGTATCATGTCACGCACACATACGAATAATGGCATACCACCGCCTGAACAAATGTTGGTTTTCTTGATGGAGAATAAAACTAATAAATTTTATCTCCTTGAATCACCGCCATATCACTGCTATATGTTAAAACAAAGTCGGTGTTTTATTTATCTATATGCACTATAGTAAGCATCCGTTGTATATGCGGAGTTCAAACTCTTTTTTCTGTTTTTAAAGTTTGAAACATCACCAAAACAAGGTATTATACCAATGTTTAGTTTTGAGAACATGCTTTACGTAATTTTGATGTTTGTAGTTTTTTTATAATTGGCCGTCTTGCCCACATTCTCTCCCAACAGAGGAAGCTCCGTCATAAATTTGGGCTACCTCTGTTAGGAGAGAATGACTTATTATCAATGGTTTGGAATATATGACTATGATATATGAGGTCGTGTTTTGACTGTTGTCTCTCATTGTCAGCCGTGATACTGACATATAGCATTACATATATTTTCTGTTTCGTCCAATCTTTCAAAACTTACTCCTTTTTTCTAGCTAGTGCAGGAATAACCAGCGACTAAAATGTGTTGCTTGACCTACAAAGGAATTTATGGACTATGTTCTGGAAAAAAGCAGTTTAGCAATTATTTTAAGCATTTTACATAGTACCTCATGTAGACATATAAACAAAATATTTACAACTTCAAGTCTCGTGTTGCTGTAAACGTGACTGTCAACAGTCGAGTGGACTCGTGACGTCAATCTATCTGTCCATTGTATGTAAACAATGAGTAGAATCACTGGACCGTGTCGCCAAGCCGTTGATTACTAACGATCTATAAATAGACCCATTTACCACCACGAACCAGCTATGAAACCATTGACCTCGACAAAAAGGCAACTATTTTATCCACGTATGAATTACTCTACGACCTGTGTTTAAACATTTCGTGTTTATGTGGCGATGCAGACAAAGCTCTGATGTCAGGCTAGACAATAACAACAATGTCAGTCTGACCCGACCTTTCACGAATTTGTAGATAGGTTTCTATTATATTACGATCTTATGTTGATAAACAATCATAGCAGTTGGATTACGGTCATGTTTTGATCATAAACGATTCTAATTTTATCAAGATATTTACGTACAAGGTTTTTTTATCACATTGTAAGCGTTTATGAGCCAATTCAGTTGAAACCTTCCAAGAGCATCAGATTCATCTAGTTACACGTACCAATTAACCGTTCTTCTTTACATCTTTAGTATAAGTATGCATTATCAAACATGAGCTTTTGTTTAAATTTTCTCTATTTGCCAATAGTAGTTCTTCTTGAAATGAAAGGGGTTTTCTCACAGCTAAATACATTAAGTTTACACCTGCACTTTTTTGTGAAACGCATCCAAAACGTAGATCTACGTTTACGTGTGAAAATCACTCGTAAACTAAGTTACGATTTTTTGTGAAACGGGGTCCTGATCCTTTGTTTCTGTATCAACTCCAAATCACATTGTCTTTTCGGAGTTGAAAATCGAAGCTGAGCTACGTTACGCGTAGAACTAAAAGCACTTATTTCAATGAGATTGTAACCAGGCAAACTTCAGAATGTTCAAATGGTTTTTATGTGGCCATGTTTACATTCCATATCTGAAGCCCAAGACAGTTTAATAATTTTAATATCTTTTACGTATTTATCAATTTAATACAGCCTTGAACTTTCACTCCTATTTTCGTTTGAAATACTGATAAACTTGTCAGCTACACTCCTAAGCACCAATAATTGAAAGCTACTGATTAAAGACATTTTCATGGTATGTCACGCTTTGACGTTCTATTGTATTTTATCTCAAAGAATCATGTGTGCGTGAATGTTTAGGGGTACGCACTACACGCCTACATAAATCAACAACTGCGCATCTCTACAGGTGAAAAAGGTCATAGTCTTACTCACGGTTCCTTTTTCATTATTTTACCTTTAATTAAAACATTATATTTGATTTAAAATTAAATCTAAATTCAGTTGACAAGTCTATAATTGCCTTTTCTGTAAGGATTATAAAACAATAAAGTCCTTTTACTTCTGGAGAAATAATAATCCAAGGTTATTCTAGACTAAAAATAGTCTATCTGTTAATCATTCCACATAGATAAGTAGATAATGTCTCCATATCGTCTATTGACATACCTATTGATGTGATTGTGTATGTTATGCCGTATCTCTAGGTGATATCGTCTGATAACGATTAAATGTTACACAGTAAAGCCAAACCCTAATAACTTGAAATGTATATATCTTGATTCGTCACCTTTGAATTCCTCCTACACATCTTGCCCTAATTCTTTAAAACTCACAGATATATACCAAAACGTAGTATGGATTAAGACGCTTTTATGTCCATTTTGAGTTGCTTATAACGCATGAGAAACTATACCAAAGCATCCCTGCCTCAAATAACTTAACTATGACCTAGAGAAATTGAATATTATCCAAATCGGTTATTAGTGAGAGTCAAACAGAGATCTTAACATTACACATAATAATAAAAGGTTTAGATTTTATTATTATTGTGGTTTTATCTAAAACATGACAAAGGAGTGATAGGTTGATTTGATTGCCCGTGGGAGTATAGCCGAAACCATACCAAAAAGTAGAGAAATTAACCACAAGACATTACTAATTACAACTGGGATGTCATGCTAGTATTCTGTTACAACACTATTTGGAAGTATTATACAGCTTTACTACTAGCTTTGTAGTAAATACAGAAAAATAGACTATACTAACAATACTATACTATACTATACTATACTATACTATACTATACTATACTATACTATACTATACTATACTATACTATACTATACTAACTATAATTTATTCTACACTTTACTATACCATACAATACTATACTACACTACAATGTATACTATACTATACTATACTATACTATACTATACTATACTATACGTTACTATACGTTACTATACGTTACTATACGATAATATACTATACTATCTTATACTATACTAAACGTTACTATACGATACTATACGTTACTATACTATACTATACGTTACTATACGTTACTATACGTTATATATACTATACTTTACTTTACAATACCATATCATACTATATTGCACTACAATGAATACTATACTACACTCTTATTTGATTTCTACTGACTGAATTTCTGAAGTGTAAAGGGGGCGGGATAGCGCAGTGGTTAGCGCGCTCGGCTTCGGATCAGGAGGTCCGTGGTTCGAATCCCGCCAGGGGCTCGGCATCTTTGTCTGCAGTAGAGAACTCTTCTATACGCAGTCAGATTTGGGTGCAATGCTGCACTGAAAATCAGCACAGTACCATCCATGGTTCGCTAGTTCCAGCCGATGCTCACAGGTTTCACCGCAATGCATAGCCACAATGGTGTTGCGGACTTTCTCCCTGCAACAATACTAGCAGCCGCGATATAAGTGAAATACTCTTGAAAGCGGCGTTAAACACCAACTCACCTCACCTCACCTGAAGTGTCAAACTGCTGATGCCAAACAAGTGTTTAGGAGATTAGTAGATTCATTGTTTTACTTTATCTGAAACTTATCAAGGTTTTCACTCTCTTTATAAGAGACATTACAATACGTATATTTTGCCGATGAGTTTAGAATAAATAATCATTATCATTTAGAAACTGATGTTCAGTTGAATGTAATATTGATTATGATTCCATATTAGTTAAACGACTAATAATTTAGACTCGTTTTAAAAAGTGGTTATCATTCACACAAAAATGCCTATGCGTAAGGGTTTGACCCTATCCCGGAGGTAACTGCACTAAGATAACCTCCCAAATAACATAATGATAAAGGCGACTTACTAATTTACAAGCGTTATCTATGACGAAGGGGTTTGTATTGATAACAGCTTAATCAAATATTACACATACCGGGTCAAAGATAAATTGTAAAAAAGGACGTAATTCTCTTTCTATACCGACTATGTTCTTTCATTTTGGTAAGGATGTTTCTTGTAAAGAAGAAATTCCCGACGAAATCTAGACTTGCTTTTCAATCTGCCTATTATGGTTAAGTTTGAAAGAGTGAAGGACAGGCTCTGAGTCAGACTGATTGCGACATAGAAGGTATAGATAACGCTTCTTCACAGACCGGTTCATATTCTTTATGAACCACTTCACCTAAAATAAACATAGGATTATTTCTCATAACCCTGTCCTAAACATATACAGAATGTATGATTTCAAATTTAGAGGCCTGTATATAGTGTATTTTCCATTTAATTAGTCTTAACAGTACGTGAAAACCAATGAGAAACATTCTTGCATTGATCAATAGAAATTTCGTGAACTAAATATGAGTATACTCATAGTGTGAAGATTGACTGTGTACAAAATTTATGGACGTTGCATAATAAGTCAAGAATATCCTTTACCTTTCAGGCGTCGGGAAATCGTATGTCCAATAAACTTTAAAGAAGAATATGGATCATGTGTCTTATCTATGTTTTAAAAAAAAATACAAAACTATAAATGTTTATGATCAGAAAATATCTAATTCAAATAGGCATTGTCAATTCCATAGCAAATCCAGATCTGATTGTCACTTGAAAAGGCTCCCTAAAACGTTTTTCCTCCTGGGTCTGAATGACATTCCATGAAGGTAAAAACTTTAGACCGAATTTTAGATTGAATAAAACCTCCACTGATCGTACACTTCTTTTGTAAAGGATTGTACTTTCATTGTGAAATAACGCAAAAGACGGGCATAGAGACAGTTCAATGACACATTGACCAAAAGAGTCACACGCTTTAGAAATGAAGCACCTCATCCATGAAATGGGTAAACATAGTACCTGCTTACTCATTCACATTTTAACAAAAGGTTGTCTACAGGTGAGACGTTTGTAAATAATCTTTTTCTCTTCTTCACACCCATGTCACAGTTATGACTGTCGCTTACCAGGTCATTATCTCATGTGCCGGTTGTCACATATTAATGTTATGTATATCTTGATATACATTTTATGTACATGTTGATATACCTTATTTAAATATAACAATGATTGTTTGTTAAACATGTTTTTGTTTCGTTCACTTAAAATTGTCAGAATTGGTATAGATTTTCTATCATCTTTGGTGTTCTGAGTTACATACGATCATGTGTATCTCTGTGAGTATAAAATGCATAGGTGAGATTTTGCCTCAAACGGACTGTAGTGTTTTGAGCACTACGAATCACGTGATCTGGTGATATGAGGAGATCGGCACATGGACACTCCTTGATAAATGATTAAAGGAGTTGATATATATTTTCACATCTTCCGAAAAAAATCTTTTTTTTCACACGTGGCAGAAAATAATAAATTTGTATTCAATCCGTATAAAGATGTTTCAGTTTGTTGTATATTATGATCAAATTGAGTATAAAATTTGGAAACTATTAATAGAGAGAAATGAATATTTGTTTATCAACAATAGAAAGATTTTTGTACAACCAAGAGGGTAGGATAAGATATCCTCGGTAGAAAGAGACAACAAAATGTGTGTTACCCATAGAGAGATATACTAGAATTTGCATATCAACAGTAGGTAGAGATATAACATTTGTGTATAACCCATTGGTGTGTTACTATGAGAAAATTCAGAGAGAGATTATCAAGCTTCAGATGCTCATCAAATGATGTATAGATTGAAGATTTTATGTAAAGATAAGACACGCTATGTAAATCGTGCAATTACAACGTCTGAGAAGTTGAAAGTCATTTTACTCATTTGTCCAATTGTCATATTTATGTAACAAATACATAAAGGAATTTATGTTCATTAAGATTCATTTTTAGATATAATTAACAAACAATTATATATAAATAGACTTCACTTTTAGGTCTATTTAAAACAAGCGGAGTATAATGAATGAGATTATCAATGTTGTCCTGAAGTTATAATTGATTTCTTGAGTACGTTATTGTTTTGACATTTCAGAAAGTAAGCAATGTCTTCTCGCTTGTACTGTAAACCATGAAAACCTGTTTACAAACTTTTATAGTTAATATGTTCATCAATATTTGTAGAGAACTATTTGAGTTTGAGTTTGTTAGCGTGGCATGCAGTGAAATGCCACATCGATATTTATTATTATTCAGTTGTCGTCACGACCCGGACCCATGTTTTAGTTAACAGCTAAATCAACCCTACAAATCACCCAAGCAAGTGTAGAAGAAAAACTTGAGATAGAATATACTAAGATTTCAGAACCTCATTTTCAATTTCAATTTGAGGTTGATATTTTTAGATATTTATTTTGGAAACTAAACTTAAATGACGTCTACACGTATATCCAAATCAAGCTGTGTTGTCTCAAACACGGATCTGAGTAGAGACATTGAAGACTGACAACAAACCATGACAAGTTGAAATTCGTCACATGTCAACGTTAGACAATAAACAGGAAATCAAGTCGAGAATGACTAGTTGTGATGTGGAGAAGCATGTGACACAATTTCAGGAACGTTTTATATCAAAAAGAAATTTCATAAAATTCTAAAGCTACTTCTAAGTTGATAGAAAAAATATATGAAGCCGTAATCATATCTATAGATGAATCCATGTTACTATTTTAAAAAGTGGAAAATAAGAAAAATGAAATTTTCCAATATAGTTACCATAATTTCAATAGAGTTTCTTTCATTTTGAACTATGTTTGTATTATTTCTTTTTTAAAAAAATAATCCATTCCAATTGTTTTGTTTATAAACTGTTAACGACATGTATGCGGAAAAGAGTTATAAGCAGTCATTGACATGTTTCACAATGGATCTCGTGCAAGATTAGATGCAAATAAAATAATTCATACCAACCCAATAGTAACTAAAAAGGATCAAAAGGCCCGAAGAGGAAGAAATCCAAACAATGACAAAGAGAAACAAGGAAAATGAGTGTTTCATATGATACACGAGTAAAAACCAAACGTTAATGTATAGATTCATTATCATAGCATCATAATCGTTTGAATCTTACACCCGAATTTTCAAGTAATTTTCAAGTAAATTGATATTTGAATAAATCAGATTTAACAAGGTTTAATTATAAAGGGGTAGTTACACGTTTTTTGAAAGATTTATTCCTTAAAATTATATCTATTTACCATTAGTTAATTCCAAATGTGTTATCTTCAGAGGGTAAAATCAACTCATTATTCAAGCTCATCAGTCGTAAAGGAAATAATGAAGTTTCCAGCAAAAACCGATGTTTTACATTTTTGTGTAAAAATCTTTTAATCATTTGAGCTGCGAAAAGGGATCATGATGCATTCGTTTTGAAATGCTTCTTTTCATTAGAGAACATTGTCGTGCGTTTTCGTGATAAACTTTGTTTACTTGCCACGTGTAACTGTTCCTTTAACGAAGACTCGTATCACAAGCAGAGGAAGCGTGATCGTCTTGACCACCATTTACAGAGGATTATTGTATTGTATTAATTTAAACGGCATTTCTTTTGGATTGTCGTAGCTATGGGGTGATCGATGAGTAATGAGCCTAA
This sequence comes from Phorcus lineatus, assembly GCA_921293015.1. NCBI lineage: Eukaryota > Metazoa > Mollusca > Gastropoda > Trochida > Trochidae > Phorcus > Phorcus lineatus. Next base: position 60,683,685 of record OV121081.1, read on the forward strand.
AACTTAATGAATAAGGAAATAAAATCAAATTGATTTATTTTTCAACATAGTCCCCTTTAATATGATTCACTACCGCCGCCGTAACATTGTTATTTCAGTTCAGTTCATTCTTTGTTTTTATTTGTCTTTGACAACTTATCGACTTTGTAACAAAACTTCAAGAATATATAGGAAAAGATAGAATTATATAAACAATTCATTTTTGCTTATATTTGACAAGTCAATACACTTAAACAGGCTTATGCGAGGAGTACCCGTGTAGGTAGCATTTCGTGATATTTTAAACAAATTTAGATTACGTGTTGCTTTTTGTCTACTGTATGTATAGGACATATTCAGTTAATGGAATCTAAGTCACCCCAGTTGCTTTCATGGCTTCAACAAGTCGGGTTGACGAATATGTTGGGTTTTTTTTATGAAGATGCAATATTTTATATATAAAATGAAGTGTAGACAAACAATTTCAAGTCATCATTTATATAACTATGAATGTGACGAACCTGGGAACTAATATTTGAATAAGTTGTAACATACCAAACCAAACTTGCAAGAGAACAATTATATCACGGCTGCTAGTATCATTGCAGGGAGAAACTATATAACAAGATGTGATGTAATTTACGTATTAAAAGCACACGTATCAATTAACATAACCAAAGCCACCCTGACGAAAACGTCTCCATATAAACTTAATTTTCAATATCGTGTTTCACTCTCGACATATTTCCTTACAAATTAATACTGAATTTTGTAAACTTCATCAACAATTTAAGTATTTCATATTAAACCGTGGTATTTTCTTTTCCAGAAAAGTATGATTATGAGGAAAATTGAAGCTCATTGAAGGACATGGTGTCAATATTTCGAAAACTCCAATTTTTATTTTTCCTTTAATTCTTTCAAATAGGTGATCATAAGCGTCTCACATAAGTTATGTAGTTTATCGTATAGTCAATCAATGTAAATATATAACTTGTTTTATTAATGTGATGAGGACAATTTTATTTCAAAATGTTTAAAATAAAAACTTTGGACATCTGACGCCATCTGTCTAACTCTTTTTGACAAAATTCGAAAAACTGCACCGACCAATGTAATGATAAGTAGCAGAATGATCACCTTACATAGAGACATAGAACGATTTAAACAAAGTACAAAATAGTACAAAGTAATGCAAATGACCTCTAAGCGAAATCCAAAAAGACATGGTATAAACTGGTAGATGAAAAAACTTTTGGTATGCAGCTGTATTTGGAGAACATGAAGCAAGTAGAATATAACCAAAGCAAATCTGTCTATTCGTTAAATATATCTCAATTTTCAATGCTGTGGTTCTCAATAAACAAATTAACTTACGAGTCAATACGGAAATTATAAACTTTAGCAATAACAGATTAATACCCTAGTTATTTTGTTTTCCCAGAAAAGTATAATTTCGAGGAAAACCCGGTAACATGACCAGGAAGGATATCAAGAGGAAATTGTAAACGTCCGTGATATGATACAGCTAGAACGAGGAAGGTTTAGAGTGTGCTGTGAAGTGCTGGGTATTACGTATAAGCCTGTAGAAAGGCCAATCGAATCAGTCAAGCATTGACACGTAACTTCAGTGTCCTCACGTACTTGTCAGATTAAGGGCATTTTAGATAGCTCTCTCGTCTGAATTTTGGGTTTTCCTCGATTGTGATATGGGTATACCAGGATGTAAAGTATGGTGATATAACCTCGGTATAACCAGGTTGGTATTGTGACAACAAAAAGAGAAGGGGAAAGTTGAAGGGAGGAAGAGAGTGTTGATTTTCAGAGAGAGAGAGAGAGAGAGAGAGAGAGAGAGAGAGAGAGAGAGAGAGAGAGAGAGAGAGAGAGAGAGAGAGAGAGAGAGAGAGAGAGAGAGAGAGACACACAGAGAGAGTAATGCTTACTGTGAGGGATTCACAGAGAGTAACAATTAGAAACAGACGAAGTAGCAAAATGCACTTTCTGATTGATGTCATATAAAGTAGCGAATTTGAGGACACTGAAAGTATCTTAAAATTAGAAAGTCAATCTGGAAATCAATGTCCACTAATTTGCACTGAAATCCCTTACTGACCCAGATAATGACTGATTACGAGGCGCTTGTCACCAATCTGTTATCTTAGATATACGTACCGGTATATGCCAGTAATGTTTACCAAATATCTTCTTTGAGTGTGTGACCTTCCTATCAAACACTCAAAGTTTAACATTATTTCTGTACGTTACCGGCCGGTCACGACAAGCACGCGTGTTACATAGAGAATGCAACCCCACAGTGAACATTCGAAATTTATCGAATCATTTTGTCTGGTTAACTAACTTTCTTTATCTAAAACTCGTAATTTATCTAAAAAATTAATTTCGTCTTCAGTCTTATAATAACACTTTTCAAATGAATTAAATATCATTGTCTATGAAAAAATCGAAATTGTCAATATCCCCCGGGAAAGTTAATACTTTCGATATTTCCCAATAGCTTCACATCTTAAAACTACCTGTATATAAAACTTACTACATTCAACGACGTGTATAATACACGTCCTTGCTTCATTATAGGTCATGGTGTACTGTTATTTAAGTTTTGATATAACTTATTTGATCGATTAAATGCCCTTATTTTGTATAGTCCAGGCAAAATAGGCTTTTCCAAACTAACCTGGACCTAGGAACACTGAGGTTTATAGTATAGAGTTACAGAAACTGGAGGGCAAACCTGGATCTGATAAAATATATGTAAAACGTTGTACAGTAGGGGATAATAGAAAAGAATGATAGGTAAAGCCATGATAAATATTTCATATGTATCTACTTACATCTTTTTGTTTCAAAGAATATTCCTTCTAAAAAACAATGATATTTCAATTAATTTTGCAATGTCTATACATTATCATCCTTGCAATACAAAACGTTCTCAGTACTTTTTTCATCCCCTCCTGGCGATGACGACATTGTTTGCCAATACCATTGCACAATTACAATAAAAAGGTTATTTACTATTTCCTTTTCTAAATATTGACAATTCTAAAATACCTTTATGTGAATTTGTACATTCTTTACATAGGCAAGAGAGTGTAAGTGTCAAAATATATATTCATAAAGGGATGGTCGACCAGTCTAGGTATTCGTTCAGTATGTATTGACTAACTCATGACATGTGAATTACAAAGAAACTGCATTAAGAAACGCTACATTTTCAAAATAATAATTACAAGTACATTTAAATCAAACCAAAGCTTTTGAAAAAGTCGTTAAGTTATTGTTACTTTGAATATTTTACATGTATTATTTCATCTATGAGACAAGTCCCTTTTATCTCAAACGAATGGTTCTGTAAGGTGTTTGAAAGGTATAACTGAGAAAATAAACTAAGTTTTTATAACACAGACGTAACCGCGATGTTACAGTGACGATGACTCTACGTGGTGAAGAGTCGTGTGATATTCATGTTAATGATAAAATGTTTGTGGCATATTACGTCATGTGTAAATCTATTTTATGTAGAATACCTAATAAAAAAGAAGTCGAGAGAAAGGAAGAAACGTAGATGAAAAGATAAGGGAAGAGAAAAATAGAAGGATGGAGGAAAAATAGTAAGGATAAGTTGACCAGAAGCAGTCAGCATATTTTAAAAAAAATCTTCATTGTCTTTAGTCAAATATATATTTTCCAACATCATAGTGAAACTTTATAACTTTCCTTAAATGGTTAAAGTGTCCTTCTTCGATCATACACTTACATTTGTAGATGTACTTTTTAATGATAGTAAATAAATAGTTGACAAACAAGTGTTTAATCGTTTCATTTTCATATTCGCGTCTGAGTTTAGTTTGAAATGAATTATAGAATAACGAAACTGAAAAAAGTTATATTCCGATTCAACAAATTATCCCAAATACAGTTTTTATCTTGAAAAACGGATATTGCACGTGTTCATGTCATGGGCAATTCCGGAGAAATAAATCCAGAGACAGGGCGAAAAGCATTGGCCCAGTTCCCACTGTGTTATGTACGTGGGCGTTTATTTACTGAGCCTTTTTAGCACATGATGTGTAGAGCATTGCTTCAGGAATGGCGGCCAATATTGCTGGGCTAATGGTTGATTCGACGAGACCTCTTTCTGTATGAATAAGATAGATCTGGGGGAAAAACTGTGTCACCAAAAACTTGCTTTTACAGTACATGTCACTTCAGTGAGACCAAGCGATATCTACAAGGGAAATTTATACATTGTTGTCTACATGATGCAATAATTATTTTATTGCTATTGAATCATTATTTAATGGTTACTGTGGTAAAATGTTCTTGGACAGAACAAGATATCAGCCTTTAGTCTTCTTATTCAAAATATATCATCACTCGATTATTGGTTTATATTGGTTGTTTTAACTTTAATAAATTCATTTTCATAAATTTACTATCAGAAGACACTAAATTGGATTCTCTATAATATATTACATGTAATTTTATTACTATAGTTTCAAAGCTATAGAACTTAAAGAAAATTAAACTTTACTTAAGTGACCAACGTTAATGTGTCTATGTCTGTTTTTATGTACATCTTGGAATTCAGATATCAGCGTTTTGCCTTTTCCTTCTTTTCATTAAGGCATTATGAATTTCGTCGCAATTGCAACATTCTAATACCAAGACACAATACCATATTGTCCGCACGTTTATACAAGTATCAGAATGTCAAATTAGAGCTTGACACGAAGTCAGCATTCATCAACCACGGGTCAATATTCTTCTACGTCTCTGTGTTCAGACCGAAAGAGAAAGTAAAAGAAGAAAGAAATGTTGAATATTTTACTGTTATTTGTTCATTTTACATCTTCTGTTTGACGATGGGATCAATGTAAAGATGGGCTAACTCCTTTATTCTTTCAGCAGAAATTAGCTGAATAATTTTGAATAAATTTTGCAATACACTATACAATATTGTACATATGATCTGATAAGAATATGAAAATATAAAAAAACTGCGAACACACATACATATGTAAAACAGAAGAGAAGGGTTGCGTTTTTATTTCAGTTAATTGAAAACGTTACGAACATCTTCGTTCATCTTTTTTGTTTTAATATTAGAATAGTTAAATTTGGAAACTGATTATTCATCAATTCTGTCAGCAACACGTTTCACAAATCGATACACAGAAAAGCAACGATGACAATGATACTGACACAATAACTAGGAACAACACAATGACACATTGTTATTGTAACGTTTGTTGTGGTAGACACCTGTCAACCATTGTTATGGTTGACATGATTAAAAGTCCAAGTGAGTTAACCAAAACCAGGTCACATGTATTGTGACACAACCACTAAACATCATTTTAACCAGTTTAAGGTTTTAGGTGATTGAAGCCACGTTAAAATACGTAAATGAGGATTATCTCATTTACTATAATTATTATTATAAGTATCTCATTGCCACCAATCTCTACAAATCGGTCAGATTGTCTATTGACGTTTAAGAATTGAGTGTAAAAACATTTTTTGTCTTATATTTTCATCAAACGATTGTCAAAAAATGTCTCCGTAACGTTTTTAAACCCATAATAATACAAAAATAAAATCTGCAGGCAAAAATAATATTTTCATAAAGTATGATGAGAAAAAAATCACATGGTAATGATGTAATACTAACGTCGAATAGTCTATATCTTGACTGACATTTGGAAGAAGAAAGCTTGTTTCTGAATTTGATACACATTGAAAACATCGTCTTCCAATTTTTTTGATTTACATCATATGAAAAATTGATGACTGTCAGCCACTAAATCTATATCACAATCAATAATTACAAATATGCAGATTATGAGACCACGAACACATACTAAATCAGAAGTAAAAATCGTTGTTTTCAGTGAGGTTACCTTATTTTTATCTTTGAATTAAAATTTAAAATTTTGTTTTCGAAATAAATCGATGTAAAACATGTCAATAGTTTGTATGTTATATAAGATGTATGCTTTTCCCACAGCTGTAAGGGGATTATCCTTCAAAGATATATATTCAGTCAAACACCAGATCATCATAGTCTCCGAAAATCATTAGCTATTAAGATAATAAGATACAGCGACAACAAAAACACTAATTACATAAAACGTACGTTTCCTCTATAATCAACGTACCATAGAAATGTTTCAGCAATATCGATGTACTATCAAATGATGTGGAGTTATGAATAATTGTTTTGAGCGTGAGAAAGTTACTGGTAGACACGGCAGTTTCGCCATTAATCGATTTATTGATTTGTGTAACAAAGCAACTGAACGGAGACGGGTTCATTGCAAAGTGCCATGCGAACCGTGGTATTCTCTTTTATACGGGCCACGAGCACAGTTGTATTGCGACACAGTCAGAAATTTACATGTATGTGAGGATTGATGGGACGCTTCGATCACTTTTATTTGTTAATGGCAATCTAGTTGATACTAGCTGTAATAATCCTTAACAACCGACTTCGGGACGTAATATATTATAACCAGATTTAGCTAGATTGTGTTAATGGGGGAGCATTGCGACAATAAAAAATCATCGAATTTCGGCGTCAATAATGTCCAAAAGTAAGGATTCTACTATCCGAAAGAACCATCCATTCCTAAACAGAGTAAAGGCTACTTAAGTTTAAGGAGACTGCATCCCTTTTGTTTGATGAACGTTTTAAATTGTGGATGTTCGGTTACTCTTAAGTCATTGGTTCTCCGAGATACATGCAGGATAAAAAAAAGTAAAATATACTGTTATGAGAATCAATTTTCTTTGGTGATTTTCAAATATGTAATTTTCTCTTTACATCTCTCCATTTGATAATAAAAGGCAGTTTTGGAAGAGTTCATTTCTTTATAGTTGAGGCAGACTGTCAACATTGTCACGAACTCTCGCCTTATTTTGGAGAACATTTTCAATGACCTAGTGATTCTTTAAATTATTATCATTATTTAGATTTGCAGTTATGACTCGACTGTACGTTAATATGGATATGTGTTCATATATAAGTGTTCATCCAACGAGTTTAGACTTTAAAATATGAAACTGCAAGTCATATATATATAATAATATACAGGCAATCACTATATGAATTCTTAGACCATACAATTAGTCTCGACACTCTCCCGAGATTCTCTGTTGTGTAAATCGGTATTCAGTGCAGTGCTGTTTACGCCTTTAATTTGTTATTATGTAGATATCTTTCAAACCGCCCCCCTCCATCATATTACACGATATGTGACTGCCTATAAGATAAAAATTTTCCAATGAATGACAACCTTTTTTTCCTTCGTTTCCAAATAGTGTATTGATTTTTGTTGTATTCACAAACCTGTATGACATTTGATAAATATATTTCAGAAAAAATATTTCCATAGCGATGTAATCAAAAATATACAACAATTGAGAAATCGTGGAGAATAAAAGGATACGAAGCTTTACGGGGATTGATAGACCGATTCATTCAGTTTCGAAGTCCTTTAAGATTCAATTAATTCAATGTCTTTCATAGATTCTGAAGGTGACATAATGATTTTTCGAATCGTTATTTAATCTTCCAAGTTTACCATATTTCTAATAACCTCTTTATTATGTCTGCTTATCATTCCCAGTAAATAAATATCTAAAAGCAATGGATTACAAAGCAAATGTCCAGGGTCATTTTTTTAAAAAGTCAAAACTTTGCGAGCTTGGAATAAAAGCAATTACTAAATAGCATACAGTCTAGTTATCACCATTTTGAAATTGAAAGCCTGACAAAAAAGGAAAGATCTGCTGTAATAATAGACTGATCTACGCAAAATGATATTATAGTAATAAATGTATTAGTATTAAGGCGTTCTGAAAAAGTCTCGCTAGTGAAGTAAAACAAGAAGAAATAATTTATTACATTTGATGAGATTTCTTAAAGTAATGGCCAATTGCACATACACAAGTACTTAGAGATACATTCTAAACTTATAATCATAAATCATAATCCATGCTTTGACACAGTTAAAAAAATATATCCCTCGCTTATATTGTCAAGTTAATGATTAAATAATACAACTGAATATGTCCGTCAAGTCCAGGCAAGATCTCTGCAAACAAGAAGCACACTGAAGCGTAAAGCGAATTTGCTAGTGTAAATAGGTTCTTTATCCGGTAATTCATTTCAACTGGTTGCTGATTGGTTAACTTGTGTTTCTACGTCACTTCCTCTTCCGTTACCTATCAAACAACTTCAGAATTTGCTTTGTGTGCAAGTAAATAATACCGGGCTTTGCATGGCTTGAGAATAATACTATGGAATATTTCAAATAGTATTACGGAAGTCAGGGTGTTAGATCAAGGTTACTTAGATATAGAATACACTCGTGTAAAACTGTTTCAAGCGGCATTTGTATATTTTTATCGTTTCTTATTTTCATTCCTTGTATCATTCTCCCCCAACAGAGGGGGCTCCATCATAAATTTCAATACAGTGTCTATAAATTTATGACGAAGCTTCCTCTGTGGGGAGAAAATGGCTTTTCATATTCGAGTAGATAATTAATTAATTAATTAATGATCATCAAGCATATAGAAGTAGTTTTATTGTATCAATATTTCTTGAATTCATCATATTATCATTAATTGCTTATCTTTATACACAGTTGCAATAATAGGGAGGCTGTCTCTCAGAGTCTGATATTGTTTACAGATAAGAAGTACATGAAATTCTTTTTCAACATTGTTATTATAACATTTATAACATAAACTTTGCTTTTTTTTTTATCTTGCACACTTTTCTTTCTAAGAGTGTGTACATTAAAATCATGTTATGATAAGTTTGTGAGTATATGTTGTAACCTTTACATACGTATATCGGTAAATAAGATATCTTTTCCAACATCTTGAGAAATCAAGGCTAATGAAAAGCCAGACATGAATAGTATAATTCTAACATCTGACTACCGCGAGTCTTTAAGATTATCATCTTAAATGTTTAGCGGATGGTAACATTGGAGAGGTAATCTATTTGAATTCGTGCGCAGTAGCTTTAGCCCTTATTCTTTCGCAAAAAACTGTGAGTGGCAAATGGGCTCGTGCGACCTGTTCCTCCTAGCCTTGTTGGAGGCATATTTACCAATATTTTTTTTTATCAAGATAGAAAGAGATTCCAAAGTCTTTAATGTGTGAAAAATTAATAGTAAAAAATCATATAAAACACTTCAATGTACCTCCAACACAGCTAACTTCTTTCAAAATATAAACATGATATACATATAAAAAAAATATATCAATATGTACTTAAAAATACCAAAAAATAAAAATAAAAAATATCAATGGTACATAGGTAAGATACAAACGAATTATTGTAGGCATTATTGATATGATATGCTTATACAAATTTTACTTATTGAAGTGTAAGCGCATATTATGCGTTACACTCATTCAACATTGATGTAAATGAATCCTGAACATCCTGAAGCCTATTTCCGATCACCCGAACAAGATTTGGGTACGGATTTGCTCGACGAATAGTCGAAATAAAATCGTGAGGAGTGACGGAATATTCAGCTATATTTGACCGACGATGAGGAAATTCAAATTGCATTCTAACTGCACTAAATTTTTTGAATATACATAAAATACCCCTGAGTTGACTTCAAAGTCCGCTATTCAGACATTCGATTCGCATTCTCACCGTATCCCAACAGTATCCTAACAGAAGTCCGTTCAGCTGCATTCGAAAGCTGTTACATTCCGATTTGCACGAATAGTCCTTAATAATCAACGAATGCAAATACTTGTGGCTTAAGATGTTACGACTATTGCAGAGAATGAATAACTTTGTTGCATGTTTTGGTACAGTTTTCAATTATCTCAATTGCAATATTTCTAACAGTGACATACTGTGTTTTAAAGCCTTATATGGACATGTAGTTGCAAGATGACATTGTCCAATAGCAACACACACACTCACACTTGACGATAATTATATTATAGCATCACATCTTATCTTTTAAATATAATAAAATAACGACTAACATTGAAATAAATAATATGCATATTGATTGTTGACCTTATTCACAAATTTCCATCGGGATTCGACCCTTGGCGTGGGTGACCAACATCCTAACCATTACACCACTGCTTCATGGTTTAAATCTTGTCAATGCTTTCGCAACTGACTCTCTATCTACCGCCTTCTGATACATACCCAGTCGATAGAATGCTCTTAAGTAAGGGTTCGTGATGTCTCTAGCATTGATTTCATTGTGGAAAATGACACTCACCATACCCGTTAGTTTTTTCACCTTTGACTGACACAGTAAGTTAAAATCCGACATGTTGGATTCAGACTCCAGAAAAGAAGGGGAGATAACGGTCAATGCATGTTTGCTTATGGAGATTGACTTCAGTATAGCATCCAGTCTTACCTCCCCCGGCAGTAGATCTCGTTCTTCAAAGAATGTGGTAAACCCTTCTTCGTCTAACTGAGGGATGAGGTGGTCTTTCGTCCATAGAAAATCTTCCTCGCCAACTGACAAAAAGATATCTACGTCTTGATATGGATGAATTTTGTTCCTACATCGTTTGAGGGACGGTCCTATATAGACATGGGCAAGGACCATAATTTCATATCGATACACATAGGACAGAACTGCAACTATGATTGCCAATAAAGCAAGACAGCCGAGGACACTTCCAAGAACACTTGGAGTCCTGTCTTCCTTGATGCAGGTCTTGAGGAAGTCTTTGATATCCAGCTCTTGCACTGTATAGACCGACAGACACGTTCTTGTTGTGTTGAAGTCGTAGTTATCAAGCCAATCAGGCATCCAGGTCAAAGAGCAGTCACAGTTTACATCGTCCAGATCAATGATCAAAATTGATGGTGGGAAAATTTGAACCTCTTTAGGAAGATAATTGATGCTATTGTTTTTAAGTTGTATCTCGTCAGTGAACATCAAGCTTTTCGCCGCCTCTGCCGAAATGCTTGTAAGGCAGTTATTGCTCAGGTCTATTGTATTAACTCTGGATAAATATGGTCGGTCATGAAGTTTGGATATGCAGTTACCTGCCATGTTAAGAGTAAGATTCAAACCGGTCATAAATGGAAGTTCAAGCGGTAGTTCAGTGAGGCCAGCGTTCTGACAATCAACGTCGATAATGAGGAGGGACGGACGTGCAATGCATGTGCATACCTCTGGGCAGAAATCTGTCAGGTTACATATGAAATTATTTTCGTGGACATTGTATACTTTTTGACCGCTCAACTCTGGTGGTTCTGCACATGTTACATCATCATCCCACAGTTTCGGTAATATTTGGTATGCTGTGGTAACTGGGTTGAGAAAGGCGTAAGCAAAACAGTCACACCTCCATGGGTTGTTTTGAAGTTTTACGCCCCAGTCGCTCAATATGTCACTACTTGTGATGTTTCCAAGGCCCAACAGTTCCCAGTCGGGGAATCTCTGAAAGTTGTTGCTAGCTAGTCTGATCGTTCCAGGTCCTTTAACACTTAGTTGCTCTATTGTTATATTTTGTACATTCTTGATCTGAGACACTTTGTTTCCTGAAAGGTTAATCTCACAAAACGAATTCAAGTATACATTGGAAAAATCAAATTCTTTTAGTTGGTTGTCAGCAAAGTTGATTAGTTTCAGACTCGGAACATGAGGTCCAAAGGTTCCCACATCAAGATGATGAATGTTGTTCTTCGAGACATCGAGGATTCTGAGGCCTCTCATTCCCTGAAATAAACCTCGAGTCACACTCTCAATGAGATTGTTGGATAGAATGAGTTCGTCAAGTCTTGGGAGACAAGAGAGTTTCTTAATGGACACAATCATGTTCCAACTTAGGTCCACACGTCTGAGATAAGGGAAATCACAAACATTGTCAGGGATGAACATCAGGCCGCCATTGTTATGTTGTAAAACAGAGTTATTCCCCTTGTCCCCAATCACTTCGGCTCCACCAAACATGGTATACTCTAAGTCAAGAGGCAGAAGGTCCAGCTGCAGGTTTGAATGACAGTCACAGCACCCCTTGTACTTGAAGTCCTCCTCTTCCTCCATCATTTCCTCCTCACAAGCGTCACAGTTACATTTCACATAATTCTTCTCCTTCTGGGTAGATGAACAGGGCAAACGGGTCTCAAGGTTATTCAGTATGTCGTATGAGGAACAATGAACATAACGTGTCGTCGCCAACAGAAGGACGAGAGCAAAAAACATGATGAAAACAAGGATGAAAATTTGACGCCGCTGAAGCCAAATGACAACCCCTCAGGCTGTAAAATCATATACTGATTCTAAAAAATACGGTATAATTTAAAAAGCCTCTAGCATGAGGTTTATGGCTGCGCCTGTACTCTCACAAAGAAATGTTGAGTAAATTTCTCCTAAAAGAAATACACCTCCTCTCGATTTATAAGGATGGTGGAAGGGAGTATTAACACGCGTTCCTAGTATCCGCAAGCCTCTTAGTAAAACCACAATGCAGAAATTGTCACAATAAGAAATGGCGTGTACATATACCAGCTATAAACACCTATATTTGCGAACATGTCACAAGCAACCTCTGAAATTGACAACCATCGTGATTAGTTTCGTGAACTCACAAGGAGGCTCTCTGTGACCACTCTTTTATGTACTCGGCACGATCTGGTGCCTTTTGTGAAAATCCAAGCTTTATAGATTTATTTGGGTCTTCCCCCCGAAAGGATCCGCACCGCTAAACACAATGAAATCTATACGATAAATGTTTTTATATGTGCAAGAGAGAAGTTGCTGTCCCCCATTCGATTTTATGGCCCGATCCTGAGTGGGATTCACCTCGAATCTGACAGTTTAAGCAAACACGACCAGTTACCGTGGACTAGTTGGCAGAGCTTGTTACGTCCTGTTTGTTGTGTATAACTTGCCCGCTTTCAATTGTACCATGTATTCTTTCATTACTCTATAAGCTATAGATCCATCGTCTGTGACGTGTAGGTGTTCTCAATTCACGATGGAATTGCATGAATAAGCATTTGGTTTACTTTGGAGACTTGTGAATTGTGAGATAATTGGCCTGAACATGTAGGGATCATATTTATATGGTATTTATACTTTTGGTACTCAGTGTCAACATTGTACTAAGATTTCGAACAAATTCATCGTCATTTTAACCTTTTATTTTTGTTCAGTGAATAAACGGTCGCCTACTAAATATTACATTGAAGTAACAGTAAACTCAATCAGTATATATTCATTCTTTGATGGCAGTTTCATGTGTTCATTTGCATGGGGAAAAGTTTTTTGTCCTCTAGGAATTTTCTTTTTGTCTTTAACTAGTTTTAAATGAAACTTAAAATAAAAAAATAAGGGCTGAAAGTGACATTAAGTGTTTTGTTGGAATGAAACTGATATATGGTGTTTGTTTTTATCGAGAGGTACTGATGTTGCAAAACATAACAATAATAACATTATTGGTTATCGGTTCACTTTGTAACAATATAAAATGATTATGATTTTAAAAACGGAAAATGTACAGTTTCTCAAGCTTGGTGCGCACCAACAAATTAAACGTATATTTTGAAACTTGTCTTTTATCCGTCCCAAAATGAATCGTATTTATTACTCTCTCGTGTTAGACACTGCAGTGTAATAACTATATTATATCAAACTGGTGTAACACTGCAACATGTATGACTTCCCAATCAAGTATATAGTTGTGACGTTACAATGTTTGCACCGCCGTCACAATGGTGGCTGATAACTGAAATGTTTATTTCAGTATACGGTAACTTACTTTTTGTTGGCGAGTAAGAAACAGAATGTTAAACTTCCTACCATTTAATACTATTTGACTAATCTCGTCACTGATTAAGTATAAAACTCGCTTTCGCTCGATTCATTGAAAATTATTAACTCGTTTTAATTGTTTATATCAAATTGAAGGTCGTTTGGTATCCGCTTTTCACACATAATAAAGGAATATAGACAATATTACTTTTTTATGTTAATGTGATATGTTATCTTAGCATGGGCACGAGTTACCGACAATTGTTTGATTATATTGAAAAACAAGTTAATGAACTATAATTGCGTGTACAGGTGAACATGCTTGTCGAATGAGCTTATTTGATCTGAATCAACATTTTATTGTCTTTTTGTACGTTTCAACGCGAACTCCTTTATCAAATACATAATATAACACTAACAACGTTTTATCATTCTCACTTGTTAACGTAATTCATGAAACTTCAATTCCGAATTGGTCATGACGAAGAATATATTAATTACTCAAAATAGTATGTAATCCTAAAGGAAAATTGAAATGAACTGTGAACCCATAAAACTTTATTCTTCCTGTTTTCATTTTTCGGGAGAGCAGAATTTAATAATGTTTTAGGTTTTCCAAGTATCAGAAAGAAAGTAATAGCATTTCAGAGTTCGGAAAAACTCAATCTTCTTTGTTTGAGGTGTTGTATCTTATATGATAATCATCAGTGGATAGATTTATCCCTCTGTACAAGACAACTCAAGATCTGTCAGTCGTTAAAGAGGCACCCCGAGAGTTGTTGGAACCACACGTTTCAAACTTAATAAACGGTGTCATTTAATTGACAGGTAGTGACTGTTGCTCAAAAGCATCATTTGAATACTGTCCAGTTCAGTAGAGTATCGATATAAGCGCATAGTGTAGCAATTCTGATTGAAAATAGAACAGTGTCAATTGATCAAATAAAAATATATAAAGGTTACTAATAAAACTAGTATTCATGTAAATTGTGTCGTAATTTCGTGATGACGTACGTATGTGCAATTCAAAACTAAAAATGTTCATATTTATAGCATTTTCATATTTATTTTTTAATGAATATCTGAGATGTATTGACTGAATTTCAACACATGTATTTTGGCACGTTGACTGTAGCTCATAATATTTTCACCATAGTTTCAGATTGAGACATTTTATTGTATCTGTTTAACAACAAGCGCAGTTTTGGGTGTATATTATCATCAAAGTTCCACTTCAGTCATTTTCGATACGTTCCAATGAGTATCTACTAATACCCTGGATACATTTACAGGTTTTGCTGCCAACTTTCTAACATTTTTCATAAACCATCTCGCCTTGCAGCTCCTGAAAGACATTCAGATAAACTAGTGTCAAGAAGAAACGCTACCACTTTTTCAACATCGTCAAAACCCAAATTCAGTTATAGAAATAGATAGTCGGTTTTGAATATATATTTGATGAGCATATCTTGTTGTTTTTTTAGAAAAGTATACGCTATTTCATTTTTCAGGCAAAGATACTTTTGATTTTTTTGTCAGTTCATACAGATATGGGATGCTCAAATCGTAATTTTAAAGTGATTTACTTTTGTAAAGAGTGTCCGGTCTTTATGTTTAATATTGATAAATTATGGCAGTTAAATTATAAACGTTTTAATCGACATAATGCACTTACTTGTACATTTATTCATTTAAGCGTCAAAGCTGTTATCTCGCCTAGGGAGAGGGCAGTTCTATCGGGGGCTTTTCAGGAAACGAGAAGGTGACATAACAGTTTATAGATATATACAATTAGTCAATGTTTATAACATAACCAAGTTGAAACATGTTTCCGATTGGCTGATTAGTATTTTACAGCTAGATAAATGAGAGCACATACTTGGTAAAATAAAACAAGAATGAGAATTGAAGCAATTCATCGACGCTACTACAGCGAACAACCTTACTACGACATTACAAGCATCGTTGATCATTTTTCTCATTTGTGAATGTTTGAATTTATTATGTTGCAAAATTAGTAAATTCATTTAACTTTCTTGCGAATTCGTTCGTAGCATTTCACTGAGACAGTTGTTTAGGTTTTTACAGACAATCTTGTGTTTAAGGAGTCCAAGGTTCAATTTTAAATTCAAAGAAGCGGAAGTGAGATTTGATAGCAGCATATTCATTTTTCACTTTGATAAACACCTGCTTGGTCTAAACACCATGCAAAATAACTTATCAAATACAAAACTAAATCCGTGTATGGGAGATTTATGTCCTTGAAATAATTTTTTGAAAAGGTAAATTATTATATCTTGTCATTTTTGATAATACTATATTCTTACGTTATATTATTTATAAAAGCAATGTATTGGAATAGCGTTAATCGTTTACGCATAATCCTAAAACGACTTTTTCTGTGAAAGATTATTGTAACACTCAATCGATTCGTCACATACATGCATACCTAAGTAACCAATGAAAGAGAAGTAGCTTTAGGAATACATTAGGTCATTCTTACTGGACCACAATCAAAGTTAAGATTTTCGAAGACTACTAACGCATTTAGTCAGTGAATTAATAAGCTATCAGTCCATATCACATAGTGAGATGATAGTATTATTACTACTCTACTCAGTGAAAATTATATGGTATTAACTCTTTAAGGTCAATGACAATTCATTTGACGTCTTAAACAATTCAACATGAAAATGACCCGCTGGTTTGATTGAATTACAATGATAACATCGTAGCGGATAAATAGAACGTCTGTCAATTCTTGACAAATATGTTCATCTCATCTCGTGCTTTAGGAAAGTAATGTATTTCCACCATGGCTATTATCCAATATGATTAGATTAAAGAATAGACAGATATCCTATCCAACCTACTACTGTACCATGATACAAATTATGATACTCCAAAGCGCGTTACATTTGTTTACGAACCTCCCACATATTTGTGTAAAGTCTTCCAGTTGTTATTTGTATATTACAGCGATTAACAGACAATTTAAAAAAAACATACAGACACCAGACATGGTAATATTTGCAGTTATTACCTACGAGGGCAATCATATCGGGGTTCATATTTTTCATACGATGCCCTTGGGCAACATATCACTTTTTCATTGTGACGTCAAGTAAAAAACAATGCTTTGACGTCACAGTTCGCCTATGACGTTGTGTTCCAAATGCGCCTCTGCCTATGCTTGGATGTTGATTTTGATTAGTTTCTTTGATTTCTCGACTTCGGTAATAAACAGAATATCATATTTGTGTCCATGACATAATATGTTTACGACACTCATGCCTAAATATCAGTATATACCTCGCTCTCGCTCGGGAAATACTAATGTAAGCACTCGTGTCCTAAACATAGTATGTCATGGACACTCATATAATAACCTCTATTTATCACATGATGCCTCATGTAAGCGGACAATTTCTGCATTGAACAATGCTATGACGTCACGGCCTACGTTTTTGCCTTCACTAAAGGGGACAGCCAGTTAAAGCATTCTAATGTTAGAAATATTACATGTGTCATATCTATCAGATCAACTTTCTTACTTAGTCCCCTGTATCGATAAGAAAATGACCCTGGCTTGTAATTACAATGACAATCTTAGGAAATAAAACAGAATGTCTGTCAATTCTTCACAAAACTAACATAGTCTAATCAATAGTAAAGTTTTATAATTTTACCCTGGCTACAACATTATTTCGTGAGATGGTATGAATACAAAAGGACTGAAGAGTGATATCATCTCAATCTCATTGAAATAAAATCTAATATTGCTGCACTTTGTTACGCAGATTATAACGTAGTGGAGCATTTAGATTTCATTTTAATGCGATTGGTATCATCTGTAACATAAAAAACAAAATACTGAAAGAACTGTCTTGTGACTGTTTTAATGAACTTGCGTTGACTAGATTTTACACGATGATAAACTTGTGTATACTCTTCGTTATATTTGATCACATGATTTTAAAAAGCCATAAAACATATGTTATAACATGTTATAAGGAGTTAATTCACTACAAAGACAAATCGCCCATTTCATTAACAAGACACTCTTCGGTAATATTAAAGGTGGATCATTATGCCATAGGGTAGCATGCCACTTTTCATGGTGACAGAACGATGTCATGATGTCATGTTTCTCCTAGCATGCTACCTGAACTAAAGACCCTTTATAGAATATCCTGATAAAGTAAATATATCTTATCTGTAATATCTATCAAAACAACCTCGCTCTACAATTGCCTTACTAAGGCCCCGTAATTTCATGATGTGGACTGACACTTATTCAAAACCTTCCTTCGTAGTTGTCTTGAAGGAATATATATTCAAATGCTAGCAAACTATCTTAACATATTCCTTAATTTGATATATGATTTCAATGATGGTTTCAGGTAAGGAAGGTAATGTTATTTTAGTTAAATGACATTTTTGTATCAATTTTAGCGAGTAAACAATCATTCAAATACACATATACATATACAAACATAAAAAGCCAAAGTCTGTGATAATAATTCAGCTTTACGTAATAAAACATACATTTACAAAGAGTAACATTGAACGATAAGCTATCAACGGATTTTATATTATAGTAAACTAGGGTATATTTGAACAAATTTTTCTATTTCAATTACATAATTTGGAGAAAATTGAAAGAAGAAAATGACAAACCTTGGGGAATAGAACCACGTCCCTATGGGTCAAAAAGTATACCTTCTTATAATTGAGCTTTATGAATAACCAACTTGATCAACTTTTGATAACTTACGACTTTTACCCTGGTTTACAAAACAGAAAGGAACAAGTTAACGTCATCCTGCCACACGTTTCCGAACGATCAAGGTTTCATTCTTGTCACGGCCTTTGCAACTGACTCTCTGTCAACTCCTCTCTGATACAAACCCAGCCGATAGAATGCCTTCAAATAAGGGTTCGTGATGTCTCTTGCGTTGATGTCATCATGGATAATGACACTAACCATACCCGTTAGTTTCTTTACCTTTGACTGACACAGTAAGTTAAAATCCGACATGTTGGACTCAGACTCCAGAAAAGAATGGGAGATAACAGTCAGTGCATGTTTGGTGCTGGAGATTGACTTCAGTATAGCATCCAGTCTTACCTCCCCCGGCAGTAGATCTCGTTCTTCAAAGAATGTGGTAAACCCTTCTTCGTCTAACTGAGGTATGAGGTGGTCTTTCGTCCATAGAAAATCTTCCTCGCCAACAGACAAAAAGATATCAATGTCTTGAAATGGATGAATTTTGTTCCTACATCGTTTGAGGGACGGTCCTATATAGACATGGGCAAGGACCATAATTTCATATCGATACACATAGGACACAACTGCAACTATGATTGCCAATAAAGCAAGACAGCCGAGGACACTTCCAAGAACACTTGGAGTCCTGTCTTCCTTGATGCAGGTCTTGAGGAAGTCTTTGATATCCAGCTCCTGCTCTGTAAAGACCGACAGACACGTTCTTGTTGTGTTGAAGTCGTAGTTATCAAGCCAATCAGGCATCCAGGTCAAAGAGCAGTCACAGTTTACATCGTCCAGATCAATGATTAAAACTGATGGTGGAAAAATTTGAACCTCTTTAGGAAAATTCTTTATGCTGTTGTTGCTTAACTGTATCTCGTCGGCATACCTTAAACTTTTTGCCGCTTCTGCCGAGATACTTGTAAGGAGGTTGTTGCTTAGATCTATTGTATCAACTCTGGATAAATATGGTCTGTTCACAAGTTGGGATATAAGATTACCAGCCATGTTAAGAGTAAGATTCAAACCAGTCATGAAGGGAAGATCAAGCGGTAGTTCAGTGAGGCCAGCGTTCTGACAATCAACGTCAATAATGAGGAGATAAGGACGTGCAACGCACGTGCATACATCTGGACAAAGCTCTGTCAGGTTACATATGAAATTATTTTTGTCCATACCGTATACTTTTTGATCCCTCAACTCTGGTGGTTCTGCACATGTAAATTCCTCGTCCCATTGATATGGAGAAGCTTTGTATGTCGTCGAAGCCAGGCTGAAGAATGCATACATAAAACAGTCACACTTCCACGGGTTATATTCCAGGTCAAAACCCCACTTATTAAGTGCCCCCAGACTTGTGATGTTACCCAAACCAAGTTTTTCCCAGTCGGGGAAATTCTTAAACTTGTTGTGAGCCAAGTTGATAAATCCGGGTCCTTTAACTCTCAGTTGCTCTGATGTAATATTGTATGCATTCTGGACTTTGGTCATTCTATTCTTCGAAATGTTAATCTCACAAAACGAATTTAGATATACGTTAGAAACATCAAATTCTTTTAGTTGGTTGTCAGCAAAGTTGATTAGTTTCAGACTCGGAACATGAGGTCCAAAGGTTCCCACATCAAGATGATGAATGTTGTTCTTCGAGACATCGAGGATTCTAAGGCCTCTCATTCTCTGAAATAAACCTCGAGTCACGCTCTCGATGAGATTGTTGGATAGAATGAGTTCATCAAGTCTTGGGAGACAAGAGAGTTTCTTAATGGACACGATCATGTTCCAACTTAGGTCCACACGTCTGAGATAAGGGAAGTCACAAATGTTGTCAGGGATAAACAACAGGCCGCCATTGTTATGTTGTAAAACAGAGTTATTCCCCTTGTCCCCAATCACTTCGGCTCCACCAAACATGGTATACTCTAAGTCAAGAGGCAAAAGGTCCAGCTGCAGGTTTGAGTGACAGTCACAGCACCCCTTGTACTTGAAGTCCTCCTCTTCCTCCATCATTTCCTCCTCACAAGCGTCACAGTTACATTTCACATAATTCTTCTCCTTCTGGGTAGCTGAACAGGACAAACGGTTCCCCAGGTTATTCAGTATGTCGTATGAGGAACAATGAACGTGACCTGTCATCACAAACAGAAAGATGATGAAAACGAGCATCGTGAACAGGACGATGACAAAATATTCCAAAATCCCAAGCTTTGTTTGTAAAATCAGTCACTTTCGAAGCCTCTCAAAATGTCAGTTGTTATCTCAAACGATAGCAAAATTACGAATGACGTTCAAAACGCATCTCGTTTTGTAAAATTGTCACTCCTATTACTTTAAACATTACAAAATTTCACAAGCAGAGTTTAAACATCCTCTCAGGAAAATATCACGGCTATATGGATAAAGAGTCACGAACAAGCATCAACACCTCTAGTCTTGAGCCATCCCAGCAAACAGCCACAACAATGAGTCTGACAAGATGAAAAGTCCGGTTTTCAAAGTTCTCAACACGATGCACGATGTTTATAATAGGCACGTTTTAGATTGCCTTTCCCCTGACAAGAAGGAACTGAACACCCAGACCTTGCGATGATAAACTCGTTGACTACCAAAAAACCCATGTTTATCTGGATTGACGTTACAGTGGTAACTTGATATCCTCGCCCTTGAACGTTTCAATTACGGCTCTGTCAATATGGGTAATTTCTTTCACTATAGCGCAATCGTTATACAATAATTGGTCGGGTGGGTTAGTTAAACCATGACTTGTATCATTTAGTTCATCGAAGGAGTTTCAAGGTAGTGTTTGTATATACCACTTATCAATAATTGTTTAGACCTTGCATGCGTTTGCACAATAACCATAGCCTGCATGCATCTTAAATGGCAAATAGGCGACAGTTTTACTACATTGGGCTATGTGCATTTGCATTGACATAGTAAACACACTTTTATTTGCATGTGCGTACATATAAATATACGTCTCTGTATGGTAATTTATGTAATGTATTAATTTCATTTATACGTTTAAAAAGATTTTAAAACAGCAAAGTTTGTTAGCATTTTCATATATTTCTCTTGTTGATGTACAGTGTAACTTAATGTAATCACCCTTTGGCAATCACTGAAACAAAATAAGAAATTCATGCTATTGTCTTCACTAAAAATACGATGACACTGATTCAAAGAGAAACCACAAGTAAATTTAGCATAAATGTCAATCAAAGTCGCAATGGTGTAGTGGTTAGAACGAGGACCTCTCACGACAATGGCCCTGGTTGAAATCCCGGTGGAGACACCAAATATTTGTGACCTGAGTCTCATACTGTTTTTACGACAATGGCCCTGGTTGAAATCCCGGTGGAGACACCAAATATTTGTGACCTGAGTCTCATACTGTTTCACGACAACGGCCCTGGTTCAAATCCCGGTGGAGACACCAAATATTTGTGACCTGAGTCTCATACTGTTTTTACGAAAATTGGCCCTGGTTGAAATCCCGGTGGAGACACCAAATATTTGTGACCTGAGTCTCATACTGTTTTTACGAAAAATGGCACTGGTTAAAATCCCGGTGGAGACACCAAATATTTGTGACCTGCGTTTCATACTGTTTTTACGAAAATTGGCCCTGGTTGAAATCCCGGTGGAGACACCAAATATTTGTGACCTGAGTTTTATACTGTTTCACGACAACGGCCCTGGTTGAAATCCCGGTGGAGACACCAAATATTTGTGACCTGAGTTTTATACTGTTTCATGACAACGGCCCTGGTTGAAATCCCGGTGGAGACACCAAAAATTTGTGACCTGAATCTCATACTGTTTTTACGACAACGGCCCTGGTTGAAATCCCGGTGGAGACACCAAATATTTGTGACCTGAGTCTCATACTGTTTTTACGACAATGGCCTTGGTTGAAATCCCGGTGGAGACACCAAATATTTGTGACCTGAGTCTCATACTGTTTTACGAAAATTGGCCCTGGTTGAAATCCCGGTGGAGACACCAAATATTTGTGACCTGAGTCTCATACTATTTTTACGACAATGGCCCTGGTTGAAATCCCGGTGGAGACACCAAATATTTGTGACCTGAATCTCATACTGTTTCACGACAACGGCCCTGGTTGAAATCCCGGTGGAGACACCAAATATTTGTGACCTGCGACTCATACTGTTTCACGACAACGGCCCTGGTTCAAATCCCGGTGGAGACACCAAATATTTGTGACCTGAATCTCATACTGTTTTTACGACAACGGCCCTGGTTGAAATCCCGGTGGAGACACCAAATATTTGTGACCTGAGTTTTATACTGTTTCACGACAACGGCCCTGGTTGAAATCCCGGTGGAGACACCAAATATTTGTGACCTGAGTCTCATACTGTTTTTACGACAATGGCCCTGGTTGAAATCCCGGTGGAGACACCAAATATTTGTGACCTGAGTCTCATACTGTTTTTACGACAATGGCCTTGGTTGAAATCCCGGTGGAGACACCAAATATTTGTGACCTGAGTCTCATACTGTTTTTACGAAAATTGGCCCTGGTTGAAATCCCGGTGGAGACACCAAATATTTGTGACCTGAGTCTCATACTATTTTTACGACAATGGCCCTGGTTGAAATCCCGGTGGAGACACCAAATATTTGTGACCTGAGTCTCATACTGTTTTTACGACAATGGCCCTGGTTGAAATCCCGGTGGAGACACCAAATATTTGTGACCTGAGTCTCATACTGTTTTTACGACAATGGCCCTGGTTGAAATCCCGGTGGAGACACCAAATATTTGTGACCTGAATCTCATACTGTTTCACGACAACGGCCCTGGTTCAAATCCCGGTGGAGACACCAAATATTTGTGACCTGCGACTCATACTGTTTCACGACAACGGCCCTGGTTGAAATCCCGGTGGAGACACCAAATAATTGTGACCTGAGTCTCATACTGTTTCACGACAACGGCCCTGGTTGAAATCCCGGTGGAGACACCAAATATTTGTGACCTGAATCTCATACTGTTTTTACGACAACGGCCCTGGTTCAAATCCCAGTGGAGACACCAAATATTTGTGACCTGAGTCTCATACTGTTTTTACGACAATGGCCTTGGTTGATATCCCGGTGGAGACACCAAATATTTGTGACCTGAGTCTCATACTGTTTTTACGAAAATTGGCCCTGGTTGAAATCCCGGTGGAGACACCAAATATTTGTGACCTGAGTCTCATACTATTTTTACGACAATGGCCCTGGTTGAAATCCCGGTGGAGACACCAAATATTTGTGACCTGAGTCTCATACTGTTTTTACGACAATGGCCCTGGTTGAAATCCCGGTGGAGACACCAAATATTTGTGACCTTAGTCTCATACTGTTTTTACGACAATGGCCCTGGTTGAAATCCCGGTGGAGACACCAAATATTTGTGACCTGAATCTCATACTGTTTTTACGACAATGGCCCTGGTTGAAATCCCGGTGGAGACACCAAATATTTGTGACCTGAATCTCATACTGTTTCACGACAACGGCCCTGGTTGAAATCCCGGTGGAGACACCAAATATTTGTGACCTGCGACTCGTACTGTTTCACGACAAAGGCCCTGGTTGAAATCCCGGTGGAGACACCAAATATTTGTGACCTGAATCTCATACTGTTTTTACGACAACGGCCCTGGTTCCAATCCCGGTGGAGACACCAAATATTTGTGACCTGAGTTTTATACTGTTTCACGACAACGGCCCTGGTTGAAATCCCGGTGGAGACACCAAATATTTGTGACCTGAGTCTCATACTGTTTTTACGACAATGGCCCTGGTTGAAATCCCGGTGGAGACACCAAATATTTGTGACCTGAGTCTCATACTGTTTTTACGACAATGGCCTTGGTTGAAATCCCGGTGGAGACACCAAATATTTGTGACCTGAGTCTCATACTGTTTTTACGACAATGGCCCTGGTTGAAATCCCGGTGGAGACACCAAATATTTGTGACCTGAGTCTCATACTATTTTTACGACAATGGCCCTGGTTGAAATCCCGGTGGAGACACCAAATATTTGTGACCTGAGTCTCATACTGTTTTTACGACAATGGCCCTGGTTGAAATCCCGGTGGAGACACCAAATATTTGTGACCTGAATCTCATACTGTTTCACGACAACGGCCCTGGTTCAAATCCCGGTGGAGACACCAAATATTTGTGACCTGAGTCTCATACTGTTTTTACGACAATGGCCTTGGTTGAAATCCCGGTGGAGACACCAAATATTTGTGACCTGAGTCTCATACTGTTTCACGACAACGGCCCTGGTTCAAATCCCGGTGGAGACACCAAATATTTGTGACCTGAGTCTCATACTATTTTTACGACAAAGGCCCTAGTTGAAATCCCGGTGGAGACACCAAATATTTGTGACCTGAGTCTCATACTATTTTTACGACAATGGCCCTGGTTGAAATCCCGGTGGAGACACCAAATATTTGTGACCTGAATCTCATACTGTTTCACGACAACGGCCCTGGTTCAAATCCCGGTGGAGACACCAAATATTTGTGACCTGCGACTCATACTGTTTCACGACAACGGCCCTGGTTGAAATCCCGGTGGAGACACCAAATATTTGTGACCTGAATCTCATACTGTTTTTACGACAACGGCCCTGGTTGAAATCCCGGTGGAGACACCAAATATTTGTGACCTGAGTTTTATACTGTTTCACGACAACGGCCCTGGTTGAAATCCCGGTGGAGACACCAAATATTTGTGACCTGAGTCTCATACTGTTTTTACGACAATGGCCCTGGTTGAAATCCCGGTGGAGACACCAAATATTTGTGACCTGAGTCTCATACTGTTTCTACGACAATGGCCTTGTTTGAAATCCCGGTGGAGACACCAAATATTTGTGACCTGAGTCTCATACTGTTTTTACGAAAATTGGCCCTGGTTGAAATCCCGGTGGAGACACCAAATATTTGTGACCTGAGTCTCATACTATTTTTACGACAATGGCCCTGGTTGAAATCCCGGTGGAGACACCAAATATTTGTGACCTGAGTCTCATACTGTTTTTACGACAATGGCCCTGGTTGAAATCCCGGTGGAGACACCAAATATTTGTGACCTGAGTCTCATACTGTTTTTACGACAATGGCCCTGGTTGAAATCCCGGTGGAGACACCAAATATTTGTGACCTGAATCTCATACTGTTTCACGACAACGGCCCTGGTTGAAATCCCGGTGGAGACACCAAATAATTGTGACCTGAGTCTCATACTGTTTCACGACAACGGCCCTGGTTGAAATCCCGGTGGAGACACCAAATATTTGTGACCTGAATCTCATACTGTTTTTACGACAACGGCCCTGGTTCAAATCCCGGTGGAGACACCAAATATTTGTGACCTGAGTCTCATACTGTTTTTACGACAATGGCCTTGGTTGATATCCCGGTGGAGACACCAAATATTTGTGACCTGAGTCTCATACTGTTTTTACGAAAATTGGCCCTGGTTGAAATCCCGGTGGAGACACCAAATATTTGTGACCTGAGTCTCATACTATTTTTACGACAATGGCCCTGGTTGAAATCCCGGTGGAGACACCAAATATTTGTGACCTGAGTCTCATACTGTTTTTACGACAATGGCCCTGGTTGAAATCCCGGTGGAGACACCAAATATTTGTGACCTGAGTCTCATACTGTTTTTACGACAATGGCCCTGGTTGAAATCCCGGTGGAGACACCAAATATTTGTGACCTGAATCTCATACTGTTTCACGACAACGGCCCTGGTTGAAATCCCGGTGGAGACACCAAATATTTGTGACCTGAGTCTCATACTGTTTTTACGACAATGGCCTTGGTTGAAATCCCGGTGGAGACACCAAATATTTGTGACCTGAGTCTCATACTGTTTTTACGACAATGGCCCTGGTTGAAATCCCGGTGGAGACACCAAATATTTGTGACCTGAATCTCATACTGTTTCACGACAACGGCCCTGGTTGAAATCCCGGTGGAGACACCAAATATTTGTGACCTGCGACTCGTACTGTTTCACGACAACGGCCCTGGTTGAAATCCCGGTGGAGACACCAAATATTTGTGACCTGAATCTCATACTGTTTTTACGACAACGGCCCTGGTTCAAATCCCGGTGGAGACACCAAATATTTGTGACCTGAGTTTTATACTGTTTCACGACAACGGCCCTGGTTCAAATCCCGGTGGAGACACCAAATATTTGTGACCTGAGTCTCATACTGTTTTTACGACAATGGCCCTGGTTGAAATCCCGGTGGAGACACCAAATATTTGTGACCTGAGTCTCATACTGTTTTTACGACAATGGCCTTGGTTGAAATCCCGGTGGAGACACCAAATATTTGTGACCTGAGTCTCATACTGTTTTTACGAAAATTGGCCCTGGTTGAAATCCCGGTGGAGACACCAAATATTTGTGACCTGAGTCTCATACTATTTTTACGACAATGGCCCTGGTTGAAATCCCGGTGGAGACACCAAATATTTGTGACCTGAGTCTCATACTGTTTTTACGACAATGACCCTGGTTGAAATCCCGGTGGAGACACCAAATATTTGTGACCTGAATCTCATACTGTTTCACGACAACGGCCCTGGTTCAAATCCCGGTGGAGACACCAAATATTTGTGACCTGAGTCTCATACTGTTTTTACGACAAAGGCCTTGGTTGAAATCCCGGTGGAGACACCAAATATTTGTGACCTGAGTCTCATACTGTTTCACGACAACGGCCCTGGTTGAAATCCCGGTGGAGACACCAAATATTTGTGACCTGAGTCTCATACTATTTTTACGACAAAGGCCCTGGTTGAAATCCCGGTGGAGACACCAAATATTTGTGACCTGAGTCTCATACTGTTTTTACGACAATGGCCCTGGTTGAAATCCCGGTGGAGACACCAAATATTTGTGACCTGAATCTCATACTGTTTCACGACAACGGCCCTGGTTCAAATCCCGGTGGAGACACCAAATATTTGTGACCTGAGTCTCATACTGTTTTTACGACAATGGCCCTGGTTGAAATCCCGGTGGAGACACCAAATATTTGTGACCTGAGTTTTATACTGTATCACGACAACGGCCCTGGTTGAAATCCCGGTGGAGACACCAAATATTTGTGACCTGAGTCTCATACTGTTTCACGACAACGGCCCTGGTTCAAATCCCGGTGGAGACACCAAATATTTGTGACCTGAGTCTCATACTGTTTTTACGACAACGGCCCTGGTTGAAATCCCGGTGGAGACACCAAATATTTGTGACCTGCGTCTCATACTGTTTCATGACAATGGCCCTGGTTGAAATCCCGGTGGAGACACCAAATATTTGTGACCTGCGTCTCATACTGTTTTTACGACAATGGCCCTGGTTGAAATCCCGGTGGAGACACCAAATATTTGTGACCTGCGTCTCATACTGTTTTTACGACAAAGGCCCTGGTTGAAATCCCGGTGGAGACACCAAAAATTTGTGACTTGAGTCTCATACTGTTTTTACGACAACGGCCCTGGTTGAAATCCCGGTGGAGACACCAAATATTTGTGACCTGAGTCTCATACTGTTTTTACGACAACGGCCCTGGTTGAAATCCCGGTGGGGACACCAAATATTTGTGACCTGAGTCTCATACTGTTTTTACGACAATGGCCCTGGTTGAAATCCCGGTGGAGACACCAAATATTTGTGACCTGAATCTCATACTGTTTCACGACAACGGCCCTGGTTCAAATCCCGGTGGAGACACCAAATATTTGTGACCTGAGTCTCATACTGTTTTTACGACAAAGGCCTTGGTTGAAATCCCGGTGGAGACACCAAATATTTGTGACCTGAGTCTCATACTGTTTCACGACAACGGCCCTGGTTCAAATCCCGGTGGAGACACCAAATATTTGTGACCTGAGTCTCATACTATTTTTACGACAAAGGCCCTGGTTGAAATCCCGGTGGAGACACCAAATATTTGTGACCTGAGTCTCATACTGTTTTTACGACAATGGCCCTGGTTGAAATCCCGGTGGAGACACCAAATATTTGTGACCTGAATCTCATACTGTTTCACGACAACGGCCCTGGTTCAAATCCCGGTGGAGACACCAAATATTTGTGACCTGAGTCTCATACTGTTTTTACGACAATGGCCCTGGTTGAAATCCCGGTGGAGACACCAAATATTTGTGACCTGAGTTTTATACTGTATCACGACAACGGCCCTTGTTGAAATCCCGGTGGAGACACCAAATATTTGTGACCTGAGTCTCATACTGTTTCACGACAACGGCCCTGGTTGAAATCCCGGTGGAGACACCAAATATTTGTGACCTGAGTCTCATACTGTTTTTACGACAACGGCCCTGGTTGAAATCCCGGTGGAGACACCAAATATTTGTGACCTGCGTCTCATACTGTTTCATGACAATGGCCCTGGTTGAAATCCCGGTGGAGACACCAAATATTTGTGACCTGCGTCTCATACTGTTTTTACGACAATGGCCCTGGTTGAAATCCCGGTGGAGACACCAAATATTTGTGACCTGCGTCTCATACTGTTTTTACGACAAAGGCCCTGGTTGAAATCCCGGTGGAGACACCAAAAATTTGTGACTTGAGTCTCATACTGTTTTTACGAAAATTGGCCCTGGTTGAAATCCCGGTGGAGACACCAAATATTTGTGACCTGAGTCTCATACTGTTTTTACGACAACGGCCCTGGTTGAAATCCCGGCGGAGACACCAAATATTTGTGACCTGCGACTCATACTGTTTCACGACAACGGCCCTGGTTGAAATCCCGGTGGAGACACCAAATATTTGTGACCTGCGACTCGTACTGTTTCACGACAACGGCCCCGGTTCAAATCCCGGTGGAGACACCAAATATTTGTGACCTGAGTTTCATACTGTTTCACGACAACGGCCCTGGTTCAAATCCCGGTGGAGACACCAAATATTTGTGACCTGCGACTCATACTGTTTCACGACAACGGCCCCGGTTCAAATCCCGGTGGAGACACCAAATATTTGTGACCTGCGTCTCATACTGTTTCACGACAACGGCCCTGGTTGAAATCCCGGTGGAGACACCAAATATTTGTGACCTGCGTCTCATACTGTTTCACGACAACGGCCCTGGTTGAAATCCTGGTGGAGACACCAAATATTTGTGACCTGCGACTCATACTGTTTCACGACAACGGCCCTGGTTCAAATCCCGGTGGAGACACCAAATATTTGTGACCTGAATCTCGTACTGTTTCACGACAACGGCCCTGGTTCAAATCCCGGTGGAGACACCAAATATTTGTGACCTGAATCTCATACTGTTTCACGACAACGGCCCTGGTTGAAATCCCGGTGGAGACACCAAATATTTGTGACCTGCGTCTCATACTGTTTTTACGACAATGGCCCTGGTTGAAATCCCAGTGGAGACAC
Organism: Phorcus lineatus; assembly: GCA_921293015.1. NCBI lineage: Eukaryota > Metazoa > Mollusca > Gastropoda > Trochida > Trochidae > Phorcus > Phorcus lineatus. Next base: position 60,713,725 of record OV121081.1, read on the forward strand.
CAAATATTTGTGACCTGAGTCTCATACTGTTTTTACGACAATGGCCCTGGTTGAAACCCCGGTGGAGACACCAAATATTTGTGACCTGAGTCTCATACTATTTTTACGACAATGGCCCTGGTTGAAATCCCGGTGGAGACACCAAATATTTGTGACCTGAGTCTCATACTGTTTTTACGACAATGGCCCTGGTTGAAATCCCGGTGGAGACACCAAATATTTGTGACCTGAATCTCATACTGTTTCACGACAACGGCCCTGGTTCAAATCCCGGTGGAGACACCAAATATTTGTGACCTGAGTCTCATACTGTTTTTACGACAAAGGCCTTGGTTGAAATCCCGGTGGAGACACCAAATATTTGTGACCTGAGTCTCATACTGTTTCACGACAACGGCCCTGGTTGAAATCCCGGTGGAGACACCAAATATTTGTGACCTGAGTCTCATACTATTTTTACGACAAAGGCCCTGGTTGAAATCCCGGTGGAGACACCAAATATTTGTGACCTGAGTCTCATACTGTTTTTACGACAATGGCCCTGGTTGAAATCCCGGTGGAGACACCAAATATTTGTGACCTGAATCTCATACTGTTTCACGACAACGGCCCTGGTTCAAATCCCGGTGGAGACACCAAATATTTGTGACCTGAGTCTCATACTGTTTTTACGACAATGGCCCTGGTTGAAATCCCGGTGGAGACACCAAATATTTGTGACCTGAGTTTTATACTGTATCACGACAACGGCCCTGGTTGAAATCCCGGTGGAGACACCAAATATTTGTGACCTGAGTCTCATACTGTTTCACGACAACGGCCCTGGTTGAAATCCCGGTGGAGACACCAAATATTTGTGACCTGAGTCTCATACTGTTTTTACGACAACGGCCCTGGTTGAAATCCCGGTGGAGACATCAAATATTTGTGACCTGCGTCTCATACTGTTTCATGACAATGGCCCTGGTTGAAATCCCGGTGGAGACACCAAATATTTGTGACCTGCGTCTCATACTGTTTTTACGACAATGGCCCTGGTTGAAATCCCGGTGGAGACACCAAATATTTGTGACCTGCGTCTCATACTGTTTTTACGACAAAGGCCCTGGTTGAAATCCCGGTGGAGACACCAAAAATTTGTGACTTGAGTCTCATACTGTTTTTACGAAAATTGGCCCTGGTTGAAATCCCGGTGGAGACACCAAATATTTGTGACCTGAGTCTCATACTGTTTTTACGACAACGGCCCTGGTTGAAATCCCGGTGGGGACACCAAATATTTGTGACCTGAGTCTCATACTGTTTTTACGACAATGGCCCTGGTTGAAATCCCGGTGGAGACACCAAATATTTGTGACCTGAATCTCATACTGTTTCACGACAACGGCCCTGGTTCAAATCCCGGTGGAGACACCAAATATTTGTGACCTGAGTCTCATACTGTTTTTACGACAAAGGCCTTGGTTGAAATCCCGGTGGAGACACCAAATATTTGTGACCTGAGTCTCATACTGTTTCACGACAACGGCCCTGGTTCAAATCCCGGTGGAGACACCAAATATTTGTGACCTGAGTCTCATACTATTTTTACGACAAAGGCCCTGGTTGAAATCCCGGTGGAGACACCAAATATTTGTGACCTGAGTCTCATACTGTTTTTACGACAAAGGCCCTGGTTGAAATCCCGGTGGAGACACCAAATATTTGTGACCTGAATCTCATACTGTTTCACGACAACGGCCCTGGTTGAAATCCCGGTGGAGACACCAAATATTTGTGACCTGAATCTCATACTGTTTCACGACAACGGCCCTGGTTCAAATCCCGGTGGAGACACCAAATATTTGTGACCTGAGTCTCATACTGTTTTTACGACAATGGCCCTGGTTGAAATCCCGGTGGAGACACCAAATATTTGTGACCTGAGTTTTATACTGTATCACGACAACGGCCCTTGTTGAAATCCCGGTGGAGACACCAAATATTTGTGACCTGAGTCTCATACTGTTTCACGACAACGGCCCTGGTTGAAATCCCGGTGGAGACACCAAATATTTGTGACCTGAGTCTCATACTGTTTTTACGACAACGGCCCTGGTTGAAATCCCGGTGGAGACACCAAATATTTGTGACCTGCGTCTCATACTGTTTCATGACAATGGCCCTGGTTGAAATCCCGGTGGAGACACCAAATATTTGTGACCTGCGTCTCATACTGTTTTTACGACAATGGCCCTGGTTGAAATCCCGGTGGAGACACCAAATATTTGTGACCTGCGTCTCATACTGTTTTTACGACAAAGGCCCTGGTTGAAATCCCGGTGGAGACACCAAAAATTTGTGACTTGAGTCTCATACTGTTTTTACGAAAATTGGCCCTGGTTGAAATCCCGGTGGAGACACCAAATATTTGTGACCTGAGTCTCATACTGTTTTTACGACAACGGCCCTGGTTGAAATCCCGGCGGAGACACCAAATATTTGTGACCTGCGACTCATACTGTTTCACGACAACGGCCCTGGTTGAAATCCCGGTGGAGACACCAAATATTTGTGACCTGCGACTCGTACTGTTTCACGACAACGGCCCCGGTTCAAATCCCGGTGGAGACACCAAATATTTGTGACCTGAGTTTCATACTGTTTCACGACAACGGCCCTGGTTCAAATCCCGGTGGAGACACCAAATATTTGTGACCTGCGACTCATACTGTTTCACGACAACGGCCCCGGTTCAAATCCCGGTGGAGACACCAAATATTTGTGACCTGAGTCTCATACTGTTTCACGACAACGGCCCTGGTTGAAATCCCGGTGGAGACACCAAATATTTGTGACCTGCGTCTCATACTGTTTCACGACAACGGCCCTGGTTGAAATCCTGGTGGAGACACCAAATATTTGTGACCTGCGACTCATACTGTTTCACGACAACGGCCCTGGTTCAAATCCCGGTGGAGACACCAAATATTTGTGACCTGAATCTCGTACTGTTTCACGACAACGGCCCTGGTTCAAATCCCGGTGGAGACACCAAATATTTGTGACCTGAATCTCATACTGTTTCACGACAACGGCCCTGGTTGAAATCCCGGTGGAGACACCAAATATTTGTGACCTGCGTCTCATACTGTTTTTACGACAATGGCCCTGGTTGAAATCCCAGTGGAGACACCAAATATTTGTGACCTGAGTCTCATACTGTTTTTACGACAATGGCCCTGGTTGAAACCCCGGTGGAGACACCAAATATTTGTGACCTGAGTCTCATACTGTTTTTACGAAAATTGGCCCTGGTTGAAATCCCGGTGGAGACACCAAATATTTGTGACCTGAGTCTCATACTGTTTTTACGACAATGGCCCTGGTTCAAATCCCGGTGGAGACACCAAATATTTGTGACCTGAGTCTCATACTGTTTTTACGACAATGGCCCTGGTTCAAATCCCGGTGGAGACACCAAATATTTGTGACCTGAGTTTTATACTGTATCACGACAACGGCCCTGGTTGAAATCCCGGTGGAGACACCAAATATTTGTGACCTGAGTCTCATACCGTTTCACGACAACGGCCCTGGTTGAAATCCCGGTGGAGACACCAAATATTTGTGACCTGCGATTCATACTGTTTCACGACAACGGCCCCGGTTGAAATCCCGGTGGAGACACCAAATATTTGTGACCTGAATCTCATACTGTTTCACGACAACGGCCCTGGTTCAAATCCCGGTGGAGACACCAAATATTTGTGACCTGCGACTCATACTGTTACACGACAACGGCCCTGGTTGAAATCCCGGTGGAGACACCAAATATTTGTGACCTGAGTCTCATACTGTTTTTACGACAATGGCCCTGGTTGAAATCCCGGTGGAGACACCAAATATTTGTGACCTGAGTCTCATACTGTTTCACGACAACGGCCCTGGTTCAAATCCCGGTGGAGACACCAAATATTTGTGACCTGCGACTCATACTGTTTCACGACAACGGCCCTGGTTGAAATCCCGGTGGAGACACCAAATATTTGTGACCTGAGTTTTATACTGTTTCACGACAACGGCCCTGGTTGAAATCCCGGTGGAGACACCAAATATTTGTGACCTGCGACTCATACTGTTTCACGACAACGGCCCTGGTTGAAATCCCGGTGGAGACACCAAATATTTGTGACCTGAGTTTTATACTGTTTCACGACAACGGCCCTGGTTGACATTGTCAAGGCATTGTATATAAAAACATCACGTGTCGTTATAATCCTTTTATTATTATTCGCAATTCAAGTTGTAAATGAACCGTTTAAAAATGAAAATTGAAAAAGTGCTAAAGTTGATAATTGAATTCACATTTAGGGAAACGTTGTATGGTGTGCAACAAATAGTTGTAATATCATACAATGCAACTTTTTCTTGTCAGCTTTTTAAACGGCACCTTGGCACGTTTTAGTGACTTGTAACTTTCCATTTTGAACATTAGCTTATTACACCTCGTTAATCAACCCGATAAACGATAGTCGTTGAATAAAATTATCACGTATCAATCGAAAACTGCATGCGGCCTATTTTGAGTGAGCACCTTTCAATGATTTAAGTAAGGGAAACAGATCCGCGGAGCTTAACGGAACTTAGTACGTTCGTCTAGGACTTTTTATGTTTAGTGTAAACGACTGTCATGAAATTTGTAAAATTTGTTTTCCTTTTCGTAAGATGACTTTACTTCCCTAAAACGTGCCGCAGTGCTCTTGAGAAAGAGGAAAGATAATTCACCGCTGCTTAGACCTGTTGCTCGTTTTAATCAGCTTTATCACGAAAGTTCAAAATTCGTAACAGCATTGTGCATTGTGCTCCAGATTGTATGTTTGTACAGTTGTATATAATCAGTGTGACTAAGAAGGTTTAACGTATCTCTGTGAGAAAGATATTTAGAGAGCTTGATATCGGCTATGCCAACTTGACTTTGCTTCAGGATATTTCCCCCAGTTGACATTAAGTCATACCACGATAAAATGTGAAAGACATGTCTAGATTTGCTTCTGAAATTCCCAAATCTCTAAGGGGTTTTTTCAATATCAAATAAATTAGCCATTTGTCTTGCGAATAAATAACTCATTTTTCAGAATGATTTTCAGTCTTAAAGGCACAAACCGACTAACGCACTTTAAGCATATAAATAATTTTAGCTGAATTTCACTTTTGTGAACAAAAAGAAAATAACACTTGTTGCTAATTAACAAAATTTGATTATATGTAAATTGAGACAAAATATACACAGGTGGTAATTTTCTATCAAATATAATCCCTATATTTCCTAAAAATATATTAATGTACTAATACACGTCTGTACCAATGAAGTACTAACACCCACAGACGCGTGATCAAATGGTACACATTTGTGTGTATGAAACTCTTATATTATCATATATTGAAATCCAAAGGAAAGCTGACAAAATCGTCTACTAATATTTTTCAACAAAAATATCATGATTGATGGTTTGCAACTCGTGGTGTGTATCTAGTGCTATAACTCGTTGTCTGATTTTCTCCCAGGGTGTTCTAATAAACGTTTAAACGGTCCATACGGTAGAATCTGAGTATTTTTGTGTTATTGCTGTTGTGTGTGGTTTTGTATTAAAATGATGCTGATTGCTGTTGCTGTTGCTTATGGATGGTAGTAAAGCAGGTCTTTTAATTGTGTTGATGAACCTCTGTGCCAATAGTTTTTTTTACTTTTCATAGCATCAGATGAAGTACTAAACCAAACATTGTGCTTCTTTGTAAATTGTATTATTGTTATAATTGTGTTACTATCATCGTATAGCCTACATCTCACGATATGATATTTGTTAGAACTAAACGCTGCTTATTTTATTCTCGTTCAAGCTATTAAAGAAGTTTGACCGAAATTCCTTTTCCTCTTATTTAAATTTTAAATTGTCAATATTTATCAAAATAGCAAACGTTTTCTTGTGAATAAATAATTTTGTTCGACAGGCTCTACAGACTAACTGTCAGTCATAGAAGGGCAAACAAAATGGTAATATATGCTGATACAAAAATACAATTGATGTTACAAGTTATGTTCGTATTTACCGGTAAGACGGTGTGACGTACCATCCTGTACCGTCAGGCTTGGGTCACAAACTGGTAACATCATAGCCAGACAAACCAACATGATCGGTGTTTCACCCATTGAAAGATCGGAATACATTATCCCCGCAAGAAACCAACAACAACTAATCAACCAAACAATCTTAATTACACTAAACGAGCACACAGGCCTATAGTACAAATATACAAACACTATGTTAGGCAGCAGAGAGTGCTTGTGTTCTACTACAAGGGAATTACATTGGTACAGGAACTATTTGCAATATAGCGTGTACACGGATCTAATCTTTGGGGACGAGAATTAATTTGAAAAAGTTAGAAATCTATGTAGGGGCTCGTATATTGTATTCAAGGTATGATGTTTTCCGGTTTTCTGGTAAAACCCACTATTTGGTTTGGTTTTCCTTTTAAGGTATTTCATTTCAAATGGAGGCATTTCATTTATAATGCATCAGGTATTTCCATGTGTCTCTCTACAGAGTGAGACGGAAATATAAATATAGGTGTCCATTGTTTTGACAAAAGATCAAAACCGTTTTTGTGACGATGCTTATTTTAAACCATTTTTTTACATAAAACGTCAGAAAATTAATGCAATCCTCTGTCCACAGATATATAATAAGTTACATTGTTAAAGTACAACACAATAACGACACGGCGTGTTGTTGATCTCTTTCAATTCATTTTTATGCTATAATGTTACATTAATGATAAGTGTATATATTTTTAAAAAAACATTTAAGACGTTGAATTTCAGACATCACGAGCATAAGTATATGGTTTACAACGTCAACCGCATAGATTATTTATCTGGAATTAACTTGGAAAAAAATGTAAAATAATAACGAGATATCTTAATGTTCTTTTGTTTGATATTCTGGTAGACTAGTCATAAGTTTTGGCGATGCAAATACTTGATTTCCGGTATAAAGCGCTCGCGATAAGGTGCACTTGTTTTGTTTGCCCTCCAAGCTGAAACGGCAGGCGCCGAGAAGTGGCTTCAGCCGAAACTGTAAAACGGGAATAAACATGAACATCATAGCAGACGCGACAGGAAAGATTAGGTCAATCAAAATGAAACATGTTATTTCATTCGACACATGGATAGAAAGGTAAAACTTTTTACTACTATATCCAACCAGTTTTTCATCTAAGAAATGGTTCTTTTTAGTGGCAACGAATGCAATTATACCCTCTACCCAAGATGGCGTCTTTCAATGTTGTTGAATAAAAAGTAAAATTGTCTAGGATGTGACAGCAGTTGGATATGATAGTCAAAGGGGTTATCTTTCCATCCGTGTGTCGATTGAAGTTAGATGTTTCGTTTTAATTGACTAAGACTTCAAAATCCTTCCCGATGAAAATCGTCGGGAAGCTACTATTGATAAAATAGGCCTTGACGAAAGAAGACTCTAGCATGCTGGACTGATACAGATATACCGTCAAGATTTTTAAAACAACGAAATGCATGCGTAGACTATGGCAACATTCCGCATTTGATGTTAGAGGACGGTACCAATATTAGTATCCACCGATCTGCTTCATGAAAAGATGTATTACGTGTTAGGTTTTGTTATATTGCGTATTTGATTATCAAAGTCAAATTGTAACGCGATCAACTTTGTTGTCTACTTTATAATTCAGCCTGTTATTGTGCTTGAAATGTAGAAATAACAATACTTTAGTTACGTAGATAGTATATTTAAAAAGTCAGCATTACCTTTATTACAAAGTTCTTCCAGAGTATTTGGCCTATGTACAACAACATGTGGCACTTCGGGTCAGAATGACTTGTACATTTCATCTCGGTGCACGTGGGGCACGTGAGTCACGTGTTGCTCGTCTGTCAATGTCCAATGCACAATCTGTTTCCAACAAGAAAAGCCTTTAAAAGGTTCAGTTGGAGGCACCCTTGTTAGGCTAGGAAATACTGCGAAATCATAGGGTACAAATAGGATAGGATTTTCATTACAGCAAATAAGTAGATTAAGGCCATCAATAGAACAAAAGACTGTCATTTTATCTTTTATTTAGAAAAAGTTCTACAATTATTTGTTTATAGCATCAAATAATAGAATAGACAGGCAATCTTGCAGTTATAAATAGATCTATACAGTTCTGTTTTAAACAACAGTCACCGATTTATCCCTTGGAAATAGATCTATTTTTAGAATATAGGTCACAATTGATAGCGTCCAGCACCGCACTAAGTGTTCGACTCTTTTGCAAATTCATAAATCCATATGTATCACTAATTGTTAAATTATATATATTAGATTAAAGTCTAAAGCATAGTTCACTACCTCTATCTTGGTCTGTCACGAAGCGATATCCCACAAATTGACTCGCCTTCATGACATTCTCTACTTATCGACTTGTAGCCGCTTGTTTCTCGCGTGTGCCGTTGTAAAGGAGGGTTTTTTACTAACATGGAATAGAGTTTTCTAACCTTTCATGCGAAATTTACGCGTCTAATTTAGTACACGTGCGGTCATGAAGAATTGTACTGTCTGTTTTATTCTTAAACACCACTGTTCCCTTTAAATTTTGAAATTTTCAGAGACAATCGTTTTCCGTATTAAAGGTTGCCAATTATTTCGGAATACCCACATGGTCACGTGGTTCTAAATTTGATACAGATGTGTTCATTGGATTACGATATTGCCGAAATACAAAGAGGCTTAATATGATTGGTTGAAAGTTCCTTTGAAAATTCCAACTGTAATATAGAGAGAATTTCAGCTGTTAAGATGGCTGGAGGCCGTTGGGGCCTCCAACCAATAAACACTCAAAATGAATCTTTATGTTAAACGCTCATGAATCTTTTTCTACAGCATTTTCTATCAAACATTTGGAAGATAAATAGTTGCATTTGTAAAATTTCTGGGATTCATTGTTATTCAACATCCGCAAATTTAGTTTAAAACCAACGGCGTTATGTGACGTCATACCATGGGAACGGTATTCGAAAGAAGGCAGCCGCATGAAACTTCGCGGCAAACGTGGACTAAGTATGCCAGTTGAAAATATTTTCGTTCTTCAAAATAAATCAAATTAAAATTTATTTGTAATATCTACCGGTAGACACAATCTAAAAATTGACAAAGACAACTGTCAAATAGGAGTACGGCACGAAATTTCTAAGAAACTAGAAAATCAAATCTTTAGTCGGGCCTGCACCAGTGAACATGTTGTATCAATTCGCGGTGAATCGCCTGAACTAATGTGCGGGTATCCATTGTCGTTCAACATAGGGTAATTTTTCAAATCATCCAATCAGAATCGAGAATACAACCAAGTCATACCAACATTCTGTAGCATATATAGAAGCTTCTTAATCGTTTAATGCTGATGTCTTAAATACCGACATAACTGTGATGACCAAATTATCATAACCAACATCAACATTAGTATCATTAAATTAATTTTATATATACTATGGAATCCACATAACAGACAATTCAAGTTTCTCCTTGTGTCTCATCTCTCCCATTTTTGAAAAACCCACAATTCAGACGACAAAGCTATTTGTTATCTTACACCCGCCCCAACCTCAGGATACTTCCCTTACCTCACCAACTAAATATCCCAACTATATGTCCGTTTATCATCTCCTACCAAACACTCTCTCTCTCTCTCTCTCTCTCTCTCTCTCTCTCTCTCTCTCTCTCTCTCTCTCTCTCTCTCTCTCTCTCTCTCTCTCTCTCTCTCTCTCTCTCTCTCTCTCTCTCTCTCTCTCTCTCTCTCTCTCTCTCTCTACTCCTCTATCATTTCTACCTCGTCACCCTTTCTATCTCTCAACCTCTCTGCACTTAATATCCCATCTACACCTCTATCCTTTCTGTCTCTCTACCATTCTATCGTCTCTACCTCTTTAACCCTATCTCTTGATTCTCTAGTTCGATTCCTCGACCTCTACCTCTCTATCTCTATACTCTTTTTACCTCTACCCATCACTACCCTTCACCCTCTCTATCTTCCTATCATCTCTACCTCTAACCTCTACCCTCCCGATTCCAAAATGAAACATTTCACCATTCTGCTAAATCAGCGTATTTGAATCCGATCAGCTCCTTCCTAATACCCTGATCTCTCTGTCAAGCCAAAGGTATTGTAACGCTAGCTATCTGACCAGGCAATGAGACGACTCGCATCCATCAACAGCGGCACAACAACGGATGGGAAAATCCGTTGAGTTCAAGATAGAAGCTTTAATCACCTTGCATAACGACATTTCATTGGCTGAAAAAAATAACAGTTGTACTCTTCCACGAATATCAACCGTACCAGCCGAACGAGGCGTTTGGCCCGAAAGAGTTCAGGGTAGTAGGAACGAGCTGAGCGGATTCAAATACGCTGATTTAGCAGTGTGATATTTCATTATCTTTCTCAACGTATCAAATACTCCAATTATCAGACCCTTTCTCCTTATTCAGTTACGGTTATCAAAGGCAGGAATGGAATAGTGTCCTCTTTAAAAATACTAGGCATGCCTCACCCGTTCAACCCCCACTCCCCTGACCCTCTCACTTCCCCCATCTACGTGAATAAGTAAACAATGGTGACCAACCATCAACAAAATGTTGACCTGCATTTCATCTGCTCGTGTCTGCTGCGCATAAGTGAAGGCGTGTTTGTAATGCTAACTTTATCTCATGGTTCTGATAACGCGTGTCCTCTTACAGCATTTTCTTTAAGATACATTTACGTGTCCAGCCGTGTTTGGTAAAAAAAATGTTGCTCAAAAAGTCCTTGCCACAATACAAAACATGCGAAACCAGCAAGGTTGATTTTAGTTACTAATACGTTTAAAAATTATGTTCTTGAATAATTTATAGTGTTGTGTTTATTAAGCGAGGTGATAAAACACAGGTTTCGTCGAGTCAGTAAACAGTTTATAAAATGTGAACGATAACCATTTTGGCCAAACAAATGTATAGATTGTGTGTAAATCTGTTAGTAGTAATACTGCGATCATCATTTCACAATTACCTCTGGAGGTTAGTAATAGTCTTTGCCAAACAACAAGGTTTATTTCATCGAGGGACAATTGTAAAATTGCCACCATCGGATATCATCATTACCCATGTGACGAAATGGAATAATCATGGAATATGATAAAAATTGAGTGAAGAAATTGTAAACATTGCTAAAATTGTACTGGGAAAAGGAAATAAAGTAAACCGGTATGACATTAAACTCTTTTCAAATGCCACGGAATGAAACACATTTAGTTCAGCGTCTGAATGTTATGATTTGACCACTTATATTCATGGAGACTTAGAGCGGCCTTGTTTAACATTTATGTGTATTACAAAGAGGTCAAGTTACGCTTGTGCACTTGTTTTTAAGCTTTTGTAGGGTCTCTATCACTCTTTTACGTGTAAATTTTAACTCGTTTATTCCTATTACTTTATCTTTAATTCGATTAAATCAGTGAATTGTGATGAAAATGATATTTCTTATTTAGCATCACCTGTGCGTCATTGACGATTTTAACAGTAAACACTCTTGCTGGATCATTATGGTCAACTTTAGGAAGTATACGGTAATTAACCTCATGACCTCATCCCATTGTTTCACAAATTGCACCAGCGCCATTGTGTCGTCAATTCATTGCCCTCCTGGCACCAGCGTTTTTTGGAGAATCAAAGCTGCATTCTGCAAGTCTCAACCGTAAGTGCATTGTTGTATATTTTCTTGCATCATTATGTCAATGTACATTTTTCATGCTTTTTTGTTGTCATGGTGTTATAAGGATCTAATGTAGTATTCTGCTGGATGCATAAGAGATGGTGTGTACATAGGCTACGACCTTGATTAAAAGCCTTGGTAAATTCGATGAATGCATGTACAAGTGATACGACTTTCTTCAAACAATTGAACGGCTCGTATTGGAGAAATTTGTAGAAACTGTTTTATTTCACCATCTTAATGTATTAATAGAACGAATGTTTAATAGAAATGAATGAACAACTAGATGTATGAACAACGAACGTAAATTATGATAAAGTATCAATAAATTCAAATCCCTCTAAAATGGCCTCATCGTATTATAAAAGGATCGGTCACCGTAAAAATAATCCTTTGACCATGAGGATTTGATCGGACATACCAAAATATAAAAAAAAATGACAGGCATGTTCAAACACCTGTTATGTACGATTTTTCATATGACATTTTGTATAACTGTAACATGTTTCACATTTTGTCTTTATGAAAAATAGTACATTTTACTGTTTTGCAGTTTTCACCCCAATTGCACTCAAATGCATAACATAGTTCTCTTCATATGAATCATATATCTGTTTATTTTAGGGCTTAATTTTCGAATTATGATTTTATAATGGAATCTGTAAAAGATAACTAACGTTGTATAAAATTATTCGATCGTTGTAAACTAGTTTAAAAGGTCGAGGAAGCATGCTTTTAGGAAAATGATTTTGTAATTTGTGCTTTTGTTTCTAAGAAATAAAGATAATTATATCTATGCTTTCTCTTTCCTTAATTTCTGATTGTTAGTATAGGCCATTACATAATTGTTATAAGTTTTAGAATCAACTTATGGTTTTTATAAAAGCATGCTTTGTTGCTCTGGAATGTTACCCTATTTCAAACCCTTGGTCTCGAACTGATATCGTCTTCTATTGCACTTAAATCAATATGCTTCTTAATTACTTTTCAGTCAGGATTTTTTAAATGTAAATTTCCGCAACTTCATGATTCACCATGCAGTGCCGACGACGGTGGGTTCCTGTACAATCTCTTCCCTTCGTTGGAGATCGATCATTTAGGCATAATTGTGTTTGTTGGTGACGATAAACAGTGTCTTCTCTAAATCTTAATTTTCTCCTCAATCGGAGCGTGATAAAAACAAGAACACATTTGCACCCAGAGAATCTCATAGAAGTGTCCATATGAAATGGAGAGTTATACGAACATATTTCCATATGTAATATGATGTATAATAGATAGCTAGTATGAGGCTGAAATTGCCTTTGCCAACCTAAGTCCTTTCACAATATTTTCAATGCAAAATGCATATCTTATTTGCAAATCCGATTTAAAGTATATATATTTTATCATTCTTTCAATATTTCGTTTTCCAGGAATGCATTCTATATTTGTACATGTCTGGAATATGCTTAAGAAACAGTTTTTGTTTAACTTTCATTAAATATACTATTCGCCAAACTGACGAATATATTACGTTGAACCAAAGTTACTTTGTTTCGGTATGTTATGAGATTAAATAATCTTACAGCCAATTCTTCATTTTAGAGCTTGGTCGAAACTAGTTTCTCCAGAAATGGATACCTATTAGATAGATAACAATACGGCATCAGGCAGGTCATACGATTATTAGTTGAGAAGACATGCGATATGTCATGAAAAAAACTCCAAATAAAGAACACTTGGTAAAGTCATGATTGTAGTTACATATGCAGAAACGATGTTAACGGAGTAGGGTTAATGCTTTTAGCTATGCTGTAATATTGTTAACGGAATATAATTTTGTTTTAACTATTCAATAACGATTTTAACGGAGTAGCTTGTTGCTTTTAGCTATGCAGTAATTATGTTAACGGATTATTTTCAGTTTAGCCATAGTTGGGAAAAGTTAATCAAATCGTTGTTGCTCAGATAAAACTTGATTGGCATTAGGTCAGCATCCAAAGTAATGGAGAACCTTTCTGCAGTTTGATGCCTTTCCAGTGCCTTTCATGGATAAGATTATCAGAAAACTAACATAATCATGAACGGGAAAATAGGAATACAGCTAACCGATGAACTATATATGAGTGTACTATTGTGAGTCTGACTACATCACCAGAAAGGAAAGAGCAGTGTTGGAGAAAATCATAAAATTACTGCCTTTTCTCGTTACCTTTACACTTTTTTTACAGAGCTCTTTTAAGCAACGCAATACTCACTAAAGAATTCCTATTTTAGTTGCAGAAGCTGGAATTGCACACGTGTCTGCTTTCCTCTACAATGCATCGTTCACCCTTAGGTGTTTTTTTATCCCTTGACTAATTTTTGCTCTTTTTGAAGCTTAACAATATTAAATTGTATCGGCAAAGTGTCGGTTAAACAGTGAAAAATGCAAATATTGCAATGGCTAGGAAGTTTGCAAATAAAATTTCATTTCTTTGCAGATGGATCTGAGTAACCACAGCTACACCTTGGGAGACCACAACATCACGTTCTCCGTAGGGTCTGGCCTAGGCTTCATCTCCATCCTAGGTCCCGTCAATATAGTCTTCGTCGGTATCACCAACTTCTTGCTGTTGGCTGCTATCTTGTCGTCTGCTCAGCTGCGCCGTCAGTTGCGTGTACAGCTCATCGTCTGCATCGCCATTTCGGATCTTGTGTCAGGATGTTTCGCTGTATCCGTTTTCTCCTACACAGCTATAAACAAGAAGTGGACCCTTGGCTGCCCCTTTCATTTCTTGCTTCAAATCATCGGAGTTTATGCCGATGTCTTCATGGCATCATGGTTTATGGTTCTCCTGAATATATCATTCTTCGTGAAGTTGATGGATATCCGGTTCCCGCAGTTAGCCCCCCTTGGTGAGAAACTTTTTCGCATGGTGGTGTTCTCATTTCCGTTGCTGCTGTTCTGTGTGGTGTGTCTCCCGATCATCTATACCCATCCGGTAGAAGTGAAACCGTCAAGTGACATGTTCTGCCCACTGTTCCTTGAAGACCCATATGAGATCACCATGTCCTTTGTGTGCTTCTTCATCCCTGCAACATCACTCGTCCTCTTTATAGTTGTCTTCATCATCTTCAGAAAAGAGACGACCTTGTCCAGGAACACACTGGCCCTGAATCTCCTTGAAGAACCATCAATGTTAGAGAAGCCTCTGTTCTATGTTATCCCATCCCTCGCTGTTGTTCTCCTGTCGATGCCAGAACAGATTGCCACCGTCCTGTTCTTCTCCAAAACAGCGACTCTACCTAAAAACGTATTCATGGCCTTCTCTCTTCTTGAATTTTTCCGGCCTGGTGTGCTTCCAATATTGTGGCTCGTGTTTCCTGATATTAGACAAGCCGTGCTCAATCTCATCAGTTGCAAACATTGCAAGTCATCCAGCGCGCAAATGACGGTTACAAACTTTTCCTACAAAAATTTGCAAGCTAATTGAAAACTAGGATTGACTCTGTATAATTTTCAATAATCCCTTTTCAGTAGATAGATTGCATTTTGTATTAGATTTAAGTTTGACGTTTAACTTCAACGTGGAACGGGTCTGTGTATTGCGCCACATCCGACCGACTGTTCATCATGTTCTTTAGTAAGTGATACTAGGAGCACTAGTGCACAAAACCATTCCTATACACAACGAATGCACAGATCATACATATTTCTAGGTATTACTTACAATCCGCTCTCAGGTAATCTATTCGTAAGTTATTAAAAAAATAATATACGTATTCAGGTCATAAGGCTATATTTTTTATATTGGCTAAATTACAAGATTGCTTAAATATACAATATTTCAATCGTTATTCTCAGTTAAGTTAAGGTTGAGGTTTGTTTAAAAGCTGCACTCAATACTACCTCAGCCGTTTTTAACTGTCCATACATATTTGATTTTGTACACAGCTGACTATAGATTTTTATATCATAAGCCATTTTCGGCCGTCATAACTTTTTCATAATTTTTAACGGCTATTAAGCATTTCATTGCATCGACAGAAAGCATAAGTGAGTGTGCAATAGTGTCCCTATGAAACTGTTGCGCCCATTCCATTTCTTATGAATAACGCTGATTATTTTCACCCTCACGACACTGCTCTAATACTTTAAAACAAGTTATAAGTTTTTATCCCATGATCTGTTGCCCCAATTGTCGCAGACACAATTTTCAAATGTGATACCATTTTTAAAGGACTTACTTATCAGTGTTTAGAATACAAATTTGATTTTTAAAATCTTGTGTTGAATTGTGTGAAGCATATGGTCGTAACCTTGTATCTTAGTCGATGGATCACATTCGAATTCGGTTGCGCAACGGAGACTCAATAAACGATGCAAACGAACTCAACTTTTTCTCCTTTAGCATTGAAGTAGTAGTTTAATGTTGCCACCCTTTTATTACTTCGTTCGGACAATTGGAGCTGGTTATGTGTATCTTAGTTATAATAGATGTCTGTTGTTGAACATTTTCCATTTGTCATATATCATGAAATAAATATCACATTCAAGTAGTGGTGTTCATCGATACCTGAATAATATCCGCGGTCACCAGGGTGTGTTCCGGCCTCCTATAATTATCCCCCCTGATATTTAGAAAAGCAATATATTAGATTATTCGCCCGTTAACCTTGCTGTCAAGACAAGAACCAATAAAAAGGTGTGGTTCGTAATAAGGGAAGTAGCCTTGAGGTGCATTTCTTCGTGAAGGGCAAGGTTACCGAGGGTCGACCAGTGTAATGATTCAAATAATTTTAAACATTGTATTATGCATAACTATCATAAAAAGTGATAATCAGCAACCCAAAGTATCAGACATTGTTTATATTATAATATTATTATCTCCATAAGCATTTTTTTATATTAACCAACAAAAAGTTTCATTTGCATACATGTATATTAATTCGCCCGGGGTTCTGACACCTCTGACCTAACTTTGGACATTTGCACTTCATCTTCTCGCATGTATCCCTGGATTAAATTATTTATCTGAATGATTTCAGACACCCCAAAACAACGCACTGAGTAGTCGAAAATGTTTAGGAAGAATAAGTTAATTTATCATTGGCACAGAGCACGCTTTCCAAGGTTACGTTACCATCCAATTTGTCGTATGTTTATTCATGTTTCCTAAACTTTTGTCGGCGAAATCAAAACATTTAAAAATTTATCAAATGTTCAAACCATGGTCAAAACTGTCCGATCTAAGGTCATTTTGACTTATAATCAAGATTTCAATATTTACTTTAACATTCACTTTATATGTACCCATATTAAGAAACAATCTTTGTTTTCTTTGTTTTTTCTTTGTTAATGAATACGTTATAAGATATTTTGTCGGCCTACATTTCCTGACCTAAGAGTCAATATTTCGTTGAAACAAATAAATCGCCATGTTCTTCCTATAACCCTTTAATTGTACTTCCAAGCAAAAGTTCATTTAGAAATATTTCTTACAGTTAAATGTTTATCAATAGTTGTAAATAAAATAACATACTGAAAAGGAACTTCGAAAACAAACAGATCGCAGGAAACGCACATATTATAATTGCATAAATTCCTAGTAAAATGTGTCCGAAGTTTTCGCGTCTGAGCCTCGGTCAGTTTGACCACCATAATTTACATAACAATTTTCCTTGATTAAATATCCCAGGGGTAATATTGTTTAGAGTATCGGAACATTCAACCCTGGGTGCATTTAGATGGGTAATCTGATGGTGCAGTTGTCAGTGCATAATGGTTTGATTTAGTATATTGAAAGTAGTAATTCAGCGAAAATAATACTTTCTATCATCTTTTTCTGATTCAATATATATAAGAAATTATGATTAAATTACTGAAATACATTTTCAAGATCTTTGAATGTTTGACACCTTTTGAAAGTTATTTCTCAAATAAATCGATATTTTAAGCCGTGCAAAAGGCTACTATCAGGAAAGTCATCACATTCATTGATGATTATCACCAATGTTCCACATATATATGCATATCAACGCAGGAAAAGGGGGGGGGTCCCTATATTTAAGATATTTATAGTTACAGAAAGTATGTTTTGTATTTCAATGTGGCTTAAGTCAGATAAAAAAAACTATTTTTTAATCATGACAGATTAGAGTTAAAATTGAACCTTAGAACGATTTTAACTTTACCTCAGGACAAAAGGTATTTTTGCTCTTTACTAAGCCATATATAAAAATTATGAAATTACACTTTGTCAAGTACGGTATGAAAAATAAGTTGAGCAAACTTAAAGCAAAAGACAAAAAGTGTCCGGCACAGGATTTATTCGTGATCACATCGGAATCGGTGTTAAATCAACGCCATCCAGATCTGAAACAGTGAATGAATAAATTTAAGTTTTTTAGACTATCAAATTAAATAACATAGACATCTGAAGGATATCACTTTCCAATCATATTTCAATATTTATGTATGACCAAGTGTTTGGTTAAATCTTAAGCATGAACGAATGCCCCTTACAACGTCTGTTATAACAAATTTCGTGCACAGCTGATCAGAGATGTTTTTACGTCTTTAAGCCGACTTCGACAGTCTTAACGTTTTCATTGTTGATTACAGTTCAGTTGTAAAAAATAAAAAGCATTGCATTGCATCGATAAAAAGCCAAAAATTAGTGCCTATTTGCCTTAAATAGCACATTGGTACCGAAAAAGCGTGCTATAGTGCCTTTAAATCTAAACAAGAATGGTATGATATCAGCTCTAGTGAAACGCATGTAAAATCTCCAAACAAGTGTTGAAACAAGCGCCTACTTACTCAAAAGGTTTACAAGACACCCCAACTCCTGAAGACTGCAACAACCAAGGACCCGACTATGAGCCACAGGTGTATTGCGCTAGCTGCTTCACCTGCAGACATCTGTAAACAGGTGATTTAAGTAATAACCTATGCAATACACAACATGCAATATAGAATAGAGTATACGAAATTGTAATACGTTTGAAGCAGCCTGTACACAAATCTTAAATGAAGTAAGATGAACAGTTGTTTTCTTTAAAATCAGATCAATATAAATAGAACCGTCTATCTAAAATTATTTAGAGTGCCTCTTCACATACATTAAGATAATTTCTTTTCCTCATTTAAAAAAAGGTAAATACGTTTGTTCCATACATTAAATGCCTATGGGATAATAACAATAACTTGAAAATCATTATTGGGGAAAAATCAATTAAAAAGCGAAAGTCTTATAAATTAAGCTCTGTATTTTTATTCACACAAAAATGGACAAGCGCATACTAAAAAGATTTGTTTTAAACAATAAACAAATAACCTCATAAATGTGATGAATGTATATTTTAGAGATAACACCGTCATCTCATCTGATAATAATGTTTTACTAAAAAAATAATTACAAGGACATTTTTCGTTTTTTCAAAATGAGTGAAAACCGAAAGTAATTAACAAAGCTTTAGGTGGTCTTTGAAAATGAACGGCTATTTAATTAATTGGTTGGTTTTTTTCAGAAAGTGAACTTACATGTACATCCATGTCATCCTTGTACATTTCATCCATCTGAAAAGAAGAATGAAAATTAGATGTTAGATAGATGTTAACAGATATCGACGATCCTTACACGAGTCATTATCATCATCAAATCCTACTCAAACTCGCCTAGTCAAGTATGAAATTAACATTACATTGACATTGGCTTACGTGTTTACATAAATTTTGAAATTCTAAACAGCATCCCAAAATGTTCACATCGAAAGTATGTATCATGGTATTACAGTGCATAGCGTGGAAATTTTACTGATATTGATAATAGCGTTATAAAGAGAATAAAGACAATCGAAATTTATTTTATTGTCACTTCCACTCGCTCCCCCCCCCCCCCCCCCCGACGATATAGCACAATAACTGATAAAGATCGTATACATACCTCGCTTGTTTTGTTTAAGCGTTTCCTTCAGTAGACTCCTCTATGGTCAAATGGTAACGCCACTCTGATATTTAACAGCAGAACCACGTGACCAAGCTGGTGATAATTTTGGCAATTAGAGAAGGGCATATCATTCCTAAATCATACAGAAAAAATTAGATCTGTACAGTTGCCTTGCTCTGAATGTTAGTATTTATAACAGTACAAGTCGGTGTAATTATATTTCACTCGTACGAACAGCGCGCTACTGAATTATGATGTGATGCGGATTTTCCTTTTCTGCATACCACGTCAGCTTGGGTTTTAGTGATAACAAATAAACAAATACAATTTCTTTTCTTAAAATATTATAATCGCTTGAAATTCGTGAAAAGACATAACCATGATCTTTTTACACAAAAAGGTGATCAAAACTGGCAAAACAAAAAAAGGATAAAACATTTTTGTTGATTTAATATAGAACATATTTACAGTACATATGCAAATTAAAAAGATCCTTGTTCTGTCGAAGACTGGGAAATTATAATAGATTCAGTTGTCACAAGTTGGGTTTATGCAAATTATCTCGCCTTGGTCTGTGGAAAATAAAAAGATTATAAGAGTTACTTCGCCATGCACCCTCCTGTTCATGGTGTATTAAATTGAAAACAACATATAATGGGCGCTCAATGTGAAAAGTCAAGTAACCTGGCTATATTAAACGAATCCATATAATCTGCGTCTAGCCAGTTTTCGCCACATAATAAAGCGAGTTTGACTTTCAAATAAATCATATATGTGTTTCGCCGTTTTGACTTTCCGTTTGTCGACCAACTTGACACCTTTCTGGTCTATTGTCGTTTTAACTGTATCCTGTTTCTCTTTTCCGTCCCCACGTGGTTATCTTTGTTTAAAAGATGGGAGCCAACTACAACCACAAAGCTTTGTGCAATAAAATGATAAAGTCGATCTTTTTATAGACATCAGAAACACCATTACTAATTAGTTAGATTTCTCGGCTTATTTGGGGTCGAAACAATTTGCGAAAAATTATACATGTAAAGCTCTTTCAAAGAGATGGAATTTGGGCACCATTTTCTTATTTGTATCAACATACTCTGTGGCCCTTAAAGATATGTCTTAAATTCGACTTGAGGAGATTGCAATTAACAATTTGAAATGACACTTGTGAGAAATCGTTACCTATTCCCTTAATGTCCTACCAACTTGTTTTCTAGAGTCGGAATGAAGGGAATGCTATCAAAACTCATGAAAGTTCATATTGCATTCTAAAGTTGTTAATAGCATTTTAACTTACATGAATAAGAAAGAGAAGCAAGGAGTAAAACTGGCAAATTGTTTTTCACACAACAAAGCTGGAAAGAACAGCTTGGAATAAGAAGCGGCCAACATGTGGTGGCTTACAAAGGCCTTTGAAATATATAATGGATTTAAATCCTCCTTTCTTATACAAAGTACAAGCAATGAATAGGCTATCTATTAGCGGGCAGCTGCATCGGATACTAATAAGAATACCGGGAGCGCGGTTGGGTCATACCCCCATTCCACCGAGCATACGACCACGCTGCGACCGATTTTTGCCCCCCGGTCGTGCACACTCTCATTCACTCCTAACGACATCGCACTGAAGTCTTGGGAAGGTCCCCATGATCGCTAAGAGTATCTCTCTCACTCGCCCTGGATCGCACATTGTCGCAGAGGGGTTTGCGATTTCGATTGTCTGTTTTCAAAAATCGCACAACTTTTGCGATCGATGCGACTAATGTGCTACTCGCCAATTTTGTCGCAATGGGGTCGTATTAGTCTCAATGGGGTCTTGGTAATGTCGCATGTCAGTCGCTTGTACTCTCAACTCGATCGTGTAAACTCGCAAAGCGATCGCGCTACTTTTGCCTTTGCGACCAAATAGTGCAACCAATGGCGACCGCGCCAAGACCCCAGTGCGATCTCACGGCGACTGAAAATTTCGATCCGTCTTTTGATGCAACCAATCACGAGCTCGTGAAGTTAAAGTACAATCGCCAATCTTCTGCAATTCCTGAAATGTTGTGTATAACTCGAAAAGGTTCGTAATATCTGACACTGTGCCAGAATGTAGTCATAATACTAACATGTACAGTATATTTTTTAAAAATTGGTAACACATTTGTCCTGTTTTCCGATGCATTGAGCGCGCGTCGAAATTGTTAAATACACTTTGATAAATGTCGATATGGTCTCTTCGATTGCAACTAATGAGTTTCTACCATGTTCAAAATAGTTGAGCATGTTGCCAGAGTGAAAGCGAATTATTTGACTGAACTCAAAATAAACACACTTATCATGCGTTTATGAACATTCCATCCGCTTAATTTCTTCTCTTGTGTGAAGTAGATAACATCGGGGTTGATTCCTGTGATATTTCGAAAACGACGAACCAAACCCTTTTCAAAGGAAAATAAATTTAATAAAATAAATTTCCTTCGATTTTAGATGTATGATTGTTTGGCATTATGTCACCGATCACAATCTCTTGTGCCATTAACTTCAGTCCTGAATTCATGCCTAAAACATGGTCTATATGACACTGCATGCGGTCAATTTATTTGTAGTTTCGAACAAAAATCAGGAATAAGGCATGGTACA
This sequence comes from Phorcus lineatus, assembly GCA_921293015.1. Taxonomy (NCBI): domain Eukaryota; kingdom Metazoa; phylum Mollusca; class Gastropoda; order Trochida; family Trochidae; genus Phorcus; species Phorcus lineatus. The sequence continues at coordinate 60,736,065 of OV121081.1, forward strand.
CATTAAACATGGCCTTGTAAACCTAGGGTTGAAACCTTTACTTCATTGTGATTAACTATTTATAGTCAATAATCATAAATATCCAGTAAAGTGTGTCAAAATTAAATTGCCATCGATGCAGAAGTTATGTATTTAATTTCAATCAACAGTGTTTTAATACGTCGCATTGATCTGTTGATCTAACATTGACCGCTTATAACGGCTGTCCCGATCAACTTTGACATTCAAAGACGCAAAACGTGATTGGTTTAATCGAAGCCCTTTCTTCAACCTAGTTCCCGGGCCTCGTACTGCTTTCGCTACAGTGTTCTTTAGCTTATTAAAAGTCATCGGGAGACCTCTCATACAGGCCAATGTTAGATCGACTGTAACAACACAATGTAGAACTGTCGATCTAAATTTCTCTAGATTGGTACGGAAGCAAAGATGGAACAATATATGTGCAAAGACAAACTAGGATTCTGAGAAAAAAAGTGACCGCCAGACGGCACAAAGAATATTTGTGATCGAAAACAATAGAAAAGGACATCGCGTATTATATGGTTCGTAAACCTTGTCATCGATCGAACAACTGTTTGGGAAGAAGAAGAATGATGTTTTATTAATGTGTAACTTGTGTCTCATTTTGTAAACGATTTTGTTTTAAAATTCAATCACATTATTCATTGCACATTGTTTCAAGGTATTTAAGTCGGATAATACACTCAAGCTCGGTTACGCTTTTAATCGTATATCTCGCTCAGGTTTTAAATCTCGATCTCACTTCTCTCTCGTGTTTTATTCTTTCTTTCATATTACACTCTTATTCGCATACTTTGCAGTTCCAACATCAAGTAAAAGTAACCCCCCCCCCCCCCCCCCCCGTATTCTCCTTCCCACTCATTCTGAGTCCCCAAGATCCTCTCTTACTCGCTCCCCCATACGGAATCGTTCCCAACCTAAATAGAACACCATTTTTCTTCACACAGAAACATTGTACTCCGCGCATGCTGAATACATGTCATGGTAAAAGTACTATAAAATACCTAACATTGATGTGGTTATTTTATAGATAATGAATTTTTTAACCAACGAGCTTTGAACATTTGACTTATAGTAGCGGCAAAAGATTTAGAAAGCCTAAACTTTGGCATTAAATATATTTATTCACAAGTGTTCAGTTTGTTACAGTAATAAGTCATATAAAATTCATACATTAAATTTTATGAAATTGTCGATTATTTCAAATTAAAGTTCACCTTAGTAAGTGTACTGACTTGAAAGACTTATCCTCAAATAAAATGAAATTACTTGAATGAATTCGTATAAGCCAAAATTTAACAAAGATTACAAATTACTTTTACATATAAAGTGCATAGTGGATGTTGTCTCGCTACAATCGCCTCTTAACGTAATTCAATCTTCATCTTCTGTTTTCGTTTCTTTTTTCCACATTTCATTAGTTTAACAAAAGCATGTCTGAAATCTACCCCTAAAAACCAAATCAATGGTAGCAGAGCACACCTGGAGACCCTCACAAAGTGTACGATACGCGTGCACAGTTGGTAGATTTTACATTCCTCCCTGCTCACACAATTGAACTCGCCGTTCTTTATCTGAAAGTACATTTGAACAGCGAACACAGGAAGACTTAGTAGCACTGAGAGAGTGCTTGCCAGGATCACATCCAACATGAACTCTCGTCTTTCGTCGCCCGGGTCGCCACGAGGCACACGGTCGTCTCCCCTTGACGGAAGTTTCCCGCCACAAATAGAAACGTTTCGTCGGTACAACACCAATACAATCGTCAGAAATGACGTCACGATGAGGAAGAGACACATTATGGGATACGTGAGTATCATCAAGCCTATATGAGCGTCAGGACTCATCATATAAATGCAGGGTTGACCTAAAACCTCATAAGGTTCGATCAGAGATCGATACGATGGGATCAAAGCTATTGAAGTCATGGCCCAGGGCACAACTATTAAAGCCAGGGCTATGTATGGCCTAGATGCTCTTTTATCAAACAGACTTGTAGTGACCAAGAACAAAATGATAATGTTCAACATACACAGCGCCAACCAACTGAACGCAGGGTGAAAGCAAATATCATAGAGATCTACGAATATTCTAAGTTCACAGTAGTGGACCCAAGTCTTTCTGATGCTGAACTCTGCTAGTAGAGGGAGTACTGTCAGAGAATAAAGGAGGTCAGCAATGGTCAAGTTGAAGATGTGGATGTATTTAGGAGAAGTCCTCAAACGCTGGTCACTCAGAATGACCGCCATCACAACCATGTTGACCAGGGCGATGAGTAACGCCAGGACGACTCGAAAGGAGATGTCAAGCCCCTCCTCCACTGCGGGCTCGAACTCGTCATAGCTGTACGTGGCATTACTCATATTCAGCTGAAATTAAAAAATGGCTTGTTATTAATTTTCGTATAATGTTCAACATATTTTGTCAATTTATGTGACCTCATAATTTTTATCAATGATATTATTTTTAACCGACTGATATGCTGGTGGAAGATTTTGAGGTTCGCAATCTCATTAAAATCCACCCTTACTGAACACTCTGTGTTTTACTATGTTAGTCATGCTTGGTCCGGATCATGTCTAAGTGTAAACATAGATCTGTTCTGTGAGTGTCATTTCATGTTAGCCAATGTATGACACAAAAGTCTAATTATTACTCTCCCGTTGAAGATACCGATCATTTCGTAAAAGTCATATGACACACTTCCTCGGATAATAATCTCTACATATCAATGAAAGTTCATTCAGCGTGTGCAAAACACCCTTTCTATGGTACATCTTACATGACCGTTAGTTTGTGGTGTGTGCATCCATGTCTGTATCAGTGTGTTAGAAGTATCAGTGTGTTAATGTTTTTCAAAGGGAAAATAACATTTCAAGTATGTTCGCTTGAGGCATCCATTTTCTGCAAAAGCAATTTTGAATATGGCTTTGATCATGTTTCAAAGATTTTCCCGAATAGATGTTTCCTTGCTTAATGGTCTGGAAATGATTTGACTTTTACTTTACTGGGATGATATGCTTCAAGAGAACTTATGTTCACCGAAGGCCAAATAACATTATTTCTTAGATGAAGTGCCATACAAAATAATATTGATAATGACCTTTTCCCAGAGATCTTTGTCAGAGTGACAACAATATATATAGGTGAATATATTGTACAGCTATCTGACAGAGACATCAAGTCATTATCAAATAATTTCATTCGAAATCGCCTATTTTGGTGAAATTAGTATAGCTATTCATTTTACAATGATATCGTTTCTAAATTTTACATAATGAAACAGGTAGGTGAAAATCAAGGTATAATGTGTGTTATTCATTCATTTATACATTAGAAGAATTAAGACCTCACAAATGGACAATGAATTGAAGTGCCTATTTGTTTTTTAACATAATGTCAACACATTCCATCGGTTTTTTCGCAAGCAGTAATTGTCATGTGACTATTTGGTGTTTTTTTTAACATAATATAAAGAAATGTCATTGTTTTGTTCAAGCAGCAATATTCAAGTGGCTTTGTTTTTCTGAACACTTTTGTTAGGTGTGAGCTGCTTGTTTGCAATGTTTATCAGTCTTTTGACAATTGTTGCTGGCATGCAACGGTATGGTGACTCTCTTATAGTATTATGAAGAAACCTTACCTGTGAGCACTTTACGATTATATTAGATTGATAGCATGTTATATGTATAACAGTGGTCAATGGCCGGACATAATTTCCACTAAACAATTAATTCACACTCAATTTGCTTCTTCGAAGTAATGTAAACACTATATTGTTGCATTTTCTGGTATTAATCAGTATCCCTTTATCTCTACAAATTTTATTTCGCCCCACTTGCCATCCTAAATCACAGATTATTTTATTCAGGTCATCTGTAATAGAATTTTGGAAGAGCAATATTTTTTACATTTGCTTCAACGATCAGAGTTAAGCTTCGAATTCGTAGACTCCATTTTGTTATCACACAACCTAGTACAAAGGGGCGTATTGTGCATTCTGTTGAGTCACAGCTGTGAATCAAGTTTACAGTGGGCTATAACCTACTTTTACAACTGTCAACATGGAAAGTCATGTTAACTTAGGCACTCGTAGATTATCAAGCAACATGCATGTATCACAATTAACATGATCGTGAAACACTTTCTTCGTTACCTCGATTTACCGTCTCTATCTCTACCCACTTTGCCTCTAATTCTAAACCTCTTTACCTACGCTAACTTCTCTACCTATCCACATTTTTCTATTTCTACCCTCTCCAACTATCTACCACCTACCTCTGTATATCTCTCTATCTCTACCAGCTATATTCATCTTCCTATCTAATCTGTCTCAGTCCTCATTCCTCTGTACCTATCCATCTCTCTCTATCTCTTCCATCTTCCTATCCACCTCTCTCTATCTCTTCCATCATTCTATCCACATCTCTCTATCTCTTCCATCTTCCTATCCACCTCTCTCTATCTCATCCATCTCCCTATACACCTCTCTCTATCTCATCCATCTTCCTATACACCTCTCTCTATCTCTTCCCTCTTCCTATCAACCTCTCTCTATCTCTTCCATCTTCCTATCCACCTCTCTCTATCTCTTCCATCTTCCTATCCACCTCTCTCTATCTCTTCCATCTTCCTATCAACCTCTCTCTATCTCATCCATCTTCCTATCCACCTCTCTCTATCTCATTCATCTTCCTATCCACCTCTCTCTATCTCTTCCATCTTCCTATCCACCTCTCTCTATCTCACCCATCTTCCTATCCATCTCTCTCTATCTCTTCCATCTACCTATCCACCTCTCTCTATCTCTTCCATCTTCCTATCCATCTCTCTCTATCTCTTCCATCTTCCTATCCACCTCTCTCTATCTCATCCATCTTCTTATCCACCTCTCTCTATCTCTTCCATCTTCCTATCCACCTCTCTCTATCTCTTCCATCTTCCTATCCACCTCTCTCTATCTCATCCATCTTCTTATCCACCTCTCTCTATCTCTTCCATCTTCCTATCCACCTCTCTCTATCTCATCCATCTTCCTATCCACCTCTCTCTATCTCTTCCATCTTCCTATCCACCTCTCTCTATCTCATCCATCTTCCTATCCACATCTCTCTATCTCATTCATCTTCCTATCCACCTCTCTCTATCTCATCCATCTTCATATCCACCTCTCTCTATCTCATCCATCTTCCTATCCACCTCTCTCTATCTCTTCCATCTTCCTATCCACCTCTCTCTATCTCTTCCCTCTCTCTATCGGGGGGGGGGGGGGGGGGGGGGGGCGGGGCAGTGGTTAGCGCGTTCGGCTTCGAATCAGGAGGTCCGTGGTTCGAATCCCGTCAGGGGCTCTGCAACTTTGCAGTAGAGAACTGTTCTACACGCAGTCAGGTTTGGGTGCAATGCTAAACTGAAATTCAGCGCAGTACCACCCATGGTTTGCTAGTTCCAGCCGATGCTCGCAGGTTTCACCGCAATTCATAGCCACAATGGTGTTGCGGGCTTTCTCCCTGCACTAATACTAGCAGCCGCGATATAAGTGAAATAATCTTGAAAGCGGCGTTAAACACCAACCCAACTTACCTCCCTCTCCCTATCCACCTCTCTCTATCTCTTCCCTCTCCCTATCCACCTCTCGCTATCTCTTCCCTCTCCCTATCCACCTCTCTCTCTCTCCCCTGTCTACATCTATTCTCTGTGCAACCCTATCCCTCTAACTCTTTCCTCTCTATTTATCCGCATGCCAAATCCAATCAGTTTCTCTTCTACTATCCTCTTCCTATCACCTTTCTCATCCATCTACACTGTCTCTATCCTCTATACCCATCTACCTATCTACCTATCTGTACCTCTCTACTGAACACTCTTTACCTTTTCTATTTATCCAGCTCTCTCTCCCCCGCGATCATCAATTTTGCGTATTATCTTCAGACATCATCTCACATTTACATTTGCCAAATACGGAAAGCACTCCGTTGTTGTTTGGATGGTCATCATGAAAACTAAGTTATTGATCTCCATAAATTAAAAAACTGTTACTGTTTACATCACAAATCAAACACAAAATTGATATTCAATTGAAAATTTTAGGTATAAGTACAAATATTTTTAAACAAAACTAAAACTCTATTAGATATACCAACTATAGGAAATAAACATAAAACTATGCCTTACCTGAGAGCGTCAGATCGTGTTAGGCATAACCGCCCAGTCAGTGTCTAATTCGTCGGATTTTGAAAACTACTCGGTTTGCATTCTGTCGAACCATGCTCGAGTGGTTCTTCTGTCCATAACGCTCGCATAAAGGAAGGCAAAAGATACTGAAGTAGCCTATTCTCATCGTCGTGAATGTGATTCGGATGGCTCGTTCAGGACTGTTCAAGAAGGGGTGGGGACGTTTCAAGTTACTGAGCACGTTAATGGGGTTGGTAATTGTTAAAGTAGTTCACAGGTTTTGATTAAAGATATTCATTCAGATTGAAAATATTGAGTACAAGTTATCCAAGGTAATGAAACTTTCTCCTATTTACTGGGCTGACATAAGATATGATGTATGTACATGAATAAATACAGAGATATATAAAAAAAAATAAGTTCAGATTTCCAGATAGAGGAAGGTAAAATAAAAGATAACAATTATATTGCTAATGATTTTTTGTTGAAAAGTAGCATTCTAAATCAGATGTTGACAAGTTTGATGAACTATATTCTACCAACGGCTCATGTAAGCGGATATATGAGTTGCACTTATTTCGTATATATGGCATTCATATGTTATTTCATTATGATGACACGTAAAAACATTCTGCTTAATGGCTTCTGTCTTCAAATCTAGTTCGCCAAGGATATTATTTAAATTATGTTATTAACAAGACATCCATTTGTCTACATAAAGAAGTCTAACCGTCTAATGCAATCGGGAATTGGAGGAAATCAGATAACTTCTTTTGTATGGATACTTGACTTATGTTTTTCATAAGTTCTTTGATTATAATATTGGTGATAAACTGTAATTTCTTAGATGTTTTAAAATGTTTGTAAAATATGGTTCACCAATCCTTGCTTTGTACTCTTGAAAAAACTTCAGCCTACAAATCTTATAGAGAATACAAGATTTTGTAAGAACTTGAAAAATATTTAAACATTGTGCATGATAATAAATATCGTAATTTTTTTTAATCAAAATTTAGAGGAGGATTATTGAGATCAAAAGCAAACGAATGAAAATGGCTAAACATTGACATTACTATACGTATATGCCCTGTGTGAAAAGACTAGAGAAATTTAATTTTTTTAGCATGTCAATTTTATTCTCAAGAAAAATTGCATTATCTTCCGCAAGTTAATAACCAAATACCAAGTAAATGTATATTCAAAAAAATATTATCTTCCCCTGCAAAGGAATCTTCATCGAATCTTAGTAAATATATATATTCTGCTTATGAAAAGAGACAGACTTTGCTGAACTCGTCATGATGTATCCAATATAATGATGTCCATTGTATATATATATTTTACAATTCAAGTCCTTCATGCATTATAAAGATTGATCGATTGATTGATTATACGATCAGTGTTTGTGAATGTACTTAACTAGCGTGTTTATATGAATATAAAGCCCTACAAACAAACATCAAACAGAAGAAAGAGTCGGCTGTTTCCTTTTTTCAGAGGGAAAGTTTGAACTGTACTGCAAAATTAAAGGTTATCAAAAGTGAACGTTTACACTTTATACTTTCTAAACATACGTGTTCGTTTTGTGCCTCATAGCTTGTTCTGCTTATTTATGATAAATAACGATCCGAGCATTACGTCAGAATATCCCATCAAGGCCGATAGTAAGCATCAAAAGTTACTATTTTTTATAAAAAAAACCTCGCATCAGTGTTACAATGTTATTGTTGTATCACTTTGCCAACGAATCCATGAAAAATGTTATCGTATTTTCAAATCTATTCCTATGACCTTTTCCTACACTTGAAAACTCTTGACCTGATGTAATAAGCGAGCTAATGACATTTACTCAGTATTCATGTTGATGTTAGTTTATTAACATTCCATATTCTCGCTCACATAGTTACATCAATTACAGTTAATGACATTACTTATCATTCCTCATTTACAACTAAGTAATAAGAAAATTATAGTGCTATCGAAAACGAACGGAATGCATATGTGGTATTAATAAGCGATTATGTTCAAATGTGATACACGTAGAATACATATAACGACTTTGATGATACAGCTAAGAATTAATTGTCATAATCAGACGATGATATTAGATTGAACTGTTTCGTTCTGACATGAAATACCGTACGTGACTAGCCGCATAAGAACAAAAGAAGTACATTTAGATCAATGATTATTCTTATATCGGATCTTACAGTTATAACACTGTGAAGAACTGTTGATCTAAATTTATTCAACTGTTTTGTTCTGACATGAAATACCGTACGTGACTAGCCCCTGTCCGTATAAGAACAAAAGAAGTACATTTAGATCAATAATTATTCTTATATCGGGTCTTACAGTTATAACACTGTGAAGAACTGTCGATCTAAATTTATTCAACTGTATTGTTCTGACATGAAATACCGTAATTGACTAGCCCCTGTCCGCATAAGAACAAAAGAAGTACATTTAGATCAATAATTATTCTTATATCGGGTCTTACAGTTATAATACTGTGAAGAACTGTCGATCTAAATTTATTTAGATCCGCAGCAGGACTTACCGGTTCATTCATCGTCTCCCGTGCTCGATAGAGAATACGAAATTTGAGGGGATATCAAATGAGTGCACATGCTGTTTTATAATCTAAGTGAGTATTTCACGAGCCAAAGCCGTCGAAATACCGATATTCGGGCCCCCATAAATTGTGCTATTCATTAATAAAGTCGTTGAAATGAGTAGAACACGCCGAAACGCGAAAACCATGCTGCATAGATTGCGCAAACTCAGAAGAGATTAGAGCAGCGGTATATTCATGATGGTTTCTATGGTGGCTCTGTTCCTGAGAACATGGATAACATTGGAACCTTTAATACGGTCTGGGGACCTCGTTCAGTAAGAAACTGTAGGATCAATAAATTATTTTTCTAAATGTAATAAAATATATTTGGAGATATACATATATATATATCAATTTTAGTCTATGGCTATTGCAAAGCAATACTTTCACCTTAAATCTTCGCATTGATATTATTTAATCCATATTTTTATCATGTGGTAATGAAGTTCATAAGAATAGAAACGATAAAATATGAATATAATTGTATTTGGATACTAGTCTTGAATCCCCATATACGTTGATTACAAGGAGATAAAGTGGACGAGATATCTTAAAAGTGTGGCATTACTAATGGACGTGTTTGCACCATAAGTCATGAGCACTTGCTCATTTCCAAGGTGTCTTAATGACGGGTGCCACGAAATTTAAATTCACAAGATCGACACCAACGAGTTAAATCAAGTGGTGAGCTCTTGGCATCTGTAGTAATGGTCCTGATACCGTCTGGTGAAAGGGTATGGAAAATTTAGCCATCACTGGGATCCTGACACCAAGCAGAAATCCATGCAATGGAAGCATAAGCACTAAAGAATTTCAGAACTCCAGTGCACAAGAATCGTTATGCACAGGCAACAATGCGGCTTTCAACAACTTAATCATCCCCTCTAAAGTCAAGGTCTGGCCCCAATCTGTTTTGCAATTTGAAATCTCACTTGCGTGGTACACGATTTGACGATGATGATGAAATCAAGGCAGCTACCGAGGCGTGGCCAAGGGGCCAGTCAGAAGACTTCTGCCGCAGGGGCATAGACAATCTCAAAGACAAATCGGCAAAGTGCAACGAGGTCCAGGGAGAAAATATTGAAAAATAAAATTAATATCACAGCAATTAGTTTCTGTTTATATCCACTTCTATGAACTTATTGACTTCCCCTCGTACATTTGGGAGAAATGGCAACATGAATATCGTGATGGATAAAGGAAAAGTTTAAAATGAATAGGAATTTCATAAAGCATAAAGTAAATACATAATAGGTGTATGTAAAACTTCATAATATATACCTATAGCGATTGTGTTATGTTGCCAAAATGTTAAGCATAGATAAAAGAAATTCAAGTAAGTTCCAAACTCGAATTTAAATTCAATTTATGCTTTTTATTTACTTTGATATTTTTCAGATAAAATAAGTTTTTGTTGTCTTTTTTAAAATTTCATTTCTTTATCTAAACTTATTCAACTTTTCTTGATAAATGATGTGTAAAATGAATTGAATCTGAAACATTTGATAGAAATCTAAAAGTATCTTACAAGCTTTTTTGCATTGAATTGAATTTAGATTTAACGCATAATATACCACAAAGAAAGTTTTAAAGTAAGTGCATTCACTGTTAAACCTAAAGCTATGCAGACTATTGTGTTATTACTTGCATTGAAAAACGAGTAATTTAAAAGAAGTAGCTCGTCGAAGTCCGTGTAAAGATCCATCTGTAAAGAAATAAAGAACATATCTCTTTAAGCAATAGATCTTATAAGTATGTTCCAATCATTACTTTCAGACAGCATTCCAAACTTAGCATTTCTTTAAGCGATGTAAATCAACTGATGTCACAAATATGTTCAAATAATTACATTCAGTCATAATTACAAATCAAATATTTCTTTAAGCGATATGAATGTACAGAATTAACAAATTTGTTCATGTAATTTTATTCAAACATCATTCCAAATCAAACATGTCTTTAAGCGATAAGAATGTACAGATGTTACGAATATGTTCAAATAATTACATTCAGACATCATTCTTAACTTTATTTGTTTTTCTCTTGACGAGTATTTGTGTTTACAAAACCTCACCTCTTTGATTAGAGAAATATTCAAAGAGAATTCTTTATTTTCAATGTAGGTAAGGAAAAATGAACTCGCATTGCTTAATCGAACTTTAGAACTTGATTATAAACGATTCTTAAAATTAGTGGTAGTTAATGTCCTTATCCTGAAATTCTTTTTTTCTGTGAAAACGTGCTAAAGTACCTTTAAGGTGTTATTTTATCTCTTAAGTTCGATTTTAATTCAAAGTATGTTAAAATAGGATTCTATCCGTTTCACCCAAAAGGATATTAACAATTCAAATGTGTAAAACGTAAATTTGAAGGGGATATCATTTAAAGACACACTCCTTGTGTTGTGTCATGACAAACGTTACCAATGGTGTTGCTTTATTGAGAAGTACTGCATTACTGTTGCTAATAGGAACGATTGCAGTGCTAACTGATTTAGTAAATTTACATATTTAGATAAGATAAAGTAGTTGTGATCGAAAACAGGACAATGCCCCGCAGTTGATGCTCGTAAATTAGTCAGACGTAATTTTGAAACTAATCTAAAGCATACGGAAGATCAGACTGAAGCTGATAGTGTTTGAAAATTATAAAATTATTGTTCATAAGGTTTAGAACGTGTGCACGTATAAAATTGCTTTGTTAGATTTTCATTTCATAATTGTCAGATATTTGGAATATGAATATGAATATGAAATGTCTATAATTCAAATTAAGATGTATTGTGTTGTGAGACGAATCAAAGCAAAATATAATGTCATCTCGAATAAAATATTTAACAACCTTCACTTTTGTCTATATGTATCTTATCTCTCTATATATCTACATATATATGCATGTACATAAATATATATTACGCTTAATATTATATTTTATATATAATTAGCACTGTACATAGAAGTTTGATGAATTTGGAATACTTGATAAAAAATGTTATGAATAAGAATCATCGAACTTCAGAAACTAGAATATTTCCGTGACAATATGACACCGCGATGCCTTGAAAACAAGTTGCTATTTCTAGGGGTCGTTAACATGCTTGATGTTAGACACTTAGATATGTTTTTTCGCTGTTTTGTATGCTTTTATATCCGATACCAGATGTCAATCTCGATTTAAAAGATGTTTTTCGTTACTGACGCGCTAGTTTTTCCATAGTTAATTCACGGTAACGACGTCGCTCTATCCATTGCTTAATGGCAGTCTCGGCCATTGAGGTCTCAGGTTTAGAGTTTCGTCTATTCAAGTATACTTTTTTTGTAACCGAAGACGCTCTTCGTGTTTTCCTGTTCCTTGTTAGAGAATTAAACCGATATTCTAAATTCATTCTTCATTACTTTATCAAGGGGGGACTACGCCTCTATAGTGTTACACGTGGGTGGTTTTCTAAGATTTTCCCTGTCATAGAGAAGGCAGGTTTTGCTTTTAGTCCTGCATAAATGAAGTGTTATGGTGAATTATATATCTGAAGAGGTTAAAAAACGACCGAAGTATGAAATTCTTCCTTTGATGATATGTAATAGGATTATATACGTTAGTGGCTTTAATGTGTGTACTGTTGGCCAGTTTTATATAAAAAATAAGAAAGGGTTGACTTAAAACATTGACGAAATTATGATAACAAGTAATCACGAACCTGAGACATGGCCTTACGATATAAAATATATACACAAGTGTATTGCGGGATAGTCATTGTCCTGCAGCGAAACAGTATACTTCATCACTCATGTGACATCGCAAAATTGCAAACAAAACATAGAAACACAAAAAAGATCATTTAAAAAAGCATTCCAATGTTCTTATTAACATTATTAATTAACCTTTTAAACTAACTACGAATACTTTTACTTATCTGAGTGATTTGTAAAACATTTATGTTACAAAATCTTATTATAGCAATGTCATCACTTATCTGAGCGATTTGAAAAACAGTTATGTTACAAAATCTTATTATAGCAATGTCATCACTTATCTGAGCGATTTGAAAAACAGTTATGTTACAAAATCTTATTATAGCAATGTCATCACTTATCTGAGCGATTTGAAAAACAGTTATGTTACAAAATCTTATTATAGCGATGTCATCACTTCGCAATACGACGGCAGTAAATTGGTTCTGATGTTTGATTTGTGTATACGTCAAAATGTGGTGGTTATACTTTGTAAACTCGAGTTAAGTTATTAATAAAATGCATGCAGATCACATGATTATATACAGTTAAATCAGAATAGACTTTATGGATTAGATTTCAAAGATTTTATTATTGTATATCTCCTGTATAAATAAAATAAGTTATACAGCAAAATATAAATTGCAATCGTTTCGAATAAAATTTGCCAAATAATAACATGTTCGTTATTGTAAATTCATACAATAGCATTAAATTACCCCGAAACTAGTGTTTATAAACAAAATGTATAACACAATAGCTCGTGTAATAAATGTATGATTTCAATTGATATGGAACAAAATTAATGACTTACGTTTGGAATCTGAATCCTTTCAAGACACAAAGATATTTTCTCACCACTGGCTTATAGTAGTTCACTTAGCAGTACTGTCGCCCGATCGATGTAAGTAATTACCATCACAGCGGGCTTTCGAAAACCAACATAACAATGTAATTATTATCAACAAAATTATCTTCCGCATCTTTAATCAGATTTTCAATATCATGATTTACACTTAACGTAGCTTTACGGTTTGTGGTTAGTTTACGAACCTAATATGGATCTGTAGTGATTGTCACATATTGCTGTATTTCCTGTTGTTGTTTGTTCAGCAAAATTCTCTCAATCATTAACAACCTAAATCGAAGTCTAAAATAGTCGCTGCTGCCGTTCTTTATCAACATGTATGTACGAGCACTTTAACAAACAACGACAAATTCAATTCATTTCGTTGCATAGTAGTGATGAATAGTAAATATCGTCGTTTTGCTACTATTGTCGTTGGGGTTTTTGATAAAATGTTTGTTATTGTTCAACCTAACTCCCTCAAATATATTTACTTTTACACTGATATTGGTTTTTCGCTCTTCAATTTATCCATAAGAATCTTTGTAAGAATCCAGTTACTTTTGTGGTTTAATAGTCGTTGTTGACGTGATGCATGTAGCTCGGTTGACAATGGACATTTTTCCGAGGAAAAAATGTTCTAGAAATATGTCTTATGACGGGGTATGAACGGGCTCGGCAGTTTTCCCTTCACGATTCACGCTCCACGATCACACGCTATCGATAATCTTGATATTGAACCATTTAAGACCTGTATTTTTTATAATCAATTACTGAAGACAAATCACATTAACGAAGATATATTCTTGATGTTAAATACTTCTACCCTCGTTCCTAAGAAATTAAGCCTTCAATCATGACGTTGTTATTACAATTATCTTAGATCATATTTCGATTCATTTTTCCCGGTTACCACCTTCGTTTAGTTAAATGTATTCCATGTGGTTAGTGTCGTTTTTTGGGTGAAATCCAACATTTTGAGTTCGCTACCATGGCAACAAAATAGAACAAATTGATTCGGCGTTCATTTATCTTCATAAATGAGTTAGTGCTTGGTGGAGAAGGCTGATCGGTTATTGAGGGGTTGTTAATGAATGAGAAGATCTTAGTTATAAATAGAGAACCTCACTCACGTGTCTTCCAATGTTAAAGTTATCAATACGGCTTAGTGATACATATATCTCGGGTAATAAAAATCATATTTGAAATCGGATGTTTGAAAATGCGCTAAAACTTCTGGAAATAATTTTTTTTAACAAATGATTTTATTTTTTGTAAGGTTTGTAAAATTATAAAGCTCATTTCGTGATGATTAACTCTGGCGGTAACAATAGCTGTTGAGAAAGTATTTCCGTCCACGTTTTCACATGCGCCATCTTCTCGAGTATAAACGATTAACCATACAAGTTTAACCTTCCGGAATACGTATAAACCTCACAATGTTCTTGCATTTGAACAGGATATTTAAACTTTTCTGAAAGATACATATTCATAAATTTGCAATTTTGTTCAGAAAACAAATCAGCCACTGTTTTAGCAAATTTGTTTGTTTTTGTTTGTTTGTTTGTGTGTGTGAAGGCGGTGTCTTTGGTTTTAAAGCCGATTTCAAGTGTACTTCACTTTCGTCACTGCGGCGTATGTTTGAACAGGGGGAAAGCCTACAACACTAATGAAGCTTTGCCTTGCCTTGGAACCTGGAACCAAATGGGTTTTTTTTTAATAAAGTGTTGTTTTAAATTAATTCAAAATGCGTAGAAGGGAGGCCTTATCTTATGTAGTTCTTACAGAGGTCAGAGTCTAATCGAAATACTAATGTTCATAAATTTAAGCCTTAAATTCGCTCTAGCCTGTAACATAATCACTGGAAAAGCAAGTCCAGATTTCAGTCGAACAGGGAGCAGCTTTATCTAGGAGGTTCCTTTCTAATATTTCATAATAAAACCGATTTGAGAATTATTTTTATGGACTGAATTTAAGTATGAGAGTTTCCAAGTCTGGGTGGATTCCAACCCAAGGCAAATTGACCACGTGTCATAAAATGTCTGCTATCATTTAATTGAAGCATAAAATAACTAAGCAATTATACCTATACTTTATATATACCACACTGAAAGTTTACAAAAACATCTATTTTCAAAAGAATTTGTAAAATGTTTAGTGAATACTTAATCAAACATCAATGAAGTTCTCGTATCCACAATGAAACATTTAAGTTTGAAACAATACTTCTTTGAAAGGCAGTTTAGAAGTCGAATACGTTACAAAGAACAAAGTTTTGTGTATTCCAACTTCTTTATATTGCATTAGAGGGGGCGTTTCTATATAATCCACCATCAAGTAAATGGGGTTTGTTTCTAAATTTATGATTTATCACTGTATATACGGATCTTTTCCGAAACGCCGCCTCTTATACAATAAAGACGTTGGTATACATCGAACTTATCCTTTGTTTAATAAATGTTAGTTTTCAAGAATAAGATAAAATTTTAAATCATCTATCAGAAGTTGGTAACATGGTAATATCAATGAACAGCTTAGTAAACGAGTTGTTATCTCGTAGCTCAATGTGCTTGCATGCTCCGTGTGAAGTTTTAGAGCTATGCAATTACTCGCTCACAGGGGCGACTTGTTCGTGCCAAAACCTGGATAACGCCGGAATATGTCCGTTTCCTTGACAACTGAAGCGGAGTACATAGGGGAGTGAATCATCGTTGGCAATCGATGAGGGAGCGCCGCCATTTTCCTCGCTCCGATGTAAACAGAATTTGGAACTAAGGAATTCCTTGCAAGCGAGGTAAGGATTTTGGAATCTGGATGCATGATATGCACGAAATGCATGAAATGCACATGCACATGCATGAACACGGGTTTTATCAGACTGTGTATTTGATTAAGTTTGTTTTAGAATTATTCTTTCTTCACGATTGGGTTCTACCGTGAACGTCTAGTTAACTCCTCTATTGCGTTTCGTGCAGATGATATTAGTTTGCCAATTCCAATTGCGTTCATGGTCAATTCGTTCATCTGCGTGTCTGAGGCGTTTTTTCCGTTTAGCTGCTTTTCAAAGAGGAATTTTGTATTCTTAACGGTTTTTTTTTATTCAATTGTCATGATTAAGTTCATCAAATAGCGGTATATTTGTTTACAATATTTGTACATACACTACAAAACATTGTGTAAGTGGCTTTGTTCAGAAAATACTTCTTATGGGATGGCATATATCTCTCTGGAGCAATACATTGACACAACGAAAAGCTCTTATTTGCATAGTGAAGGTTGTAACTAAAGGTATATATAGCTTTGGTAGCAGAAAAAATGATTTATGATTTTAAATGGCATAAAGACATAATGTTATTGAAATGAATATTTAGAATGGTGACTTGGATTTATTGATGGATTTAAAGAGAGTCCTGCTCTATGACTGACTGCATTTATAAACTTGTTGGCTTTGTACATAATCTTTGGGCGCTTTTCATAAACCAACCTATCATTTTAAACTTTTTAAAAAATCTTATTTACCGATATGGCTACTGATTATGCTTATGTCTTGGATAGCAGCGTCTGTGAGTTGTTTACCTTAGTTTACTTACCATCCATTATTTATCACTTAACTAGGACTAACTTAGACTCTCACAATGTTTACCTTTCTAAAAGAACACAAAGAGGATCTGATGTCTTCCCGATTCAAGCTTCCTTCATTCCAAGTAAAAGCAAAGAAAATGGCAAGTAATAGCAGCACAAAGAATAAAAAAGAAAAAAATGAATGAAATGTTGATATTTCGTCTACTAGATGAAAAGCTAAATTCAAATGTATGTTCCATATTTGACGTAAAACAAGATAGAGACGTGTATGATTTAATCCTCAAAGCTGCTAGTTAACTCTGTGAATGTTGAAATCTAACAAGGCCTACTCTGTGTGAAGTAACAGATAGGTCGGGTCGTGTTACTGATATGTAAACATTTTCCCATGTCAAAGCCAACGCTAGTTTTAGCTCGTTTTAGAAGAAAGTTCTTCAAATGAGTGTTAAGAAGTTCAAATTTATGGACAGTTGTTTTTTCTAAGTTAAGTTTTCATTTTTGAAGTCAAACTCGAAATATTTTGTTTTATGGTAAACATTTTATTTATTTGGGGTTTTATTAAGCTTTGACTAAGAGTGTTTATATTAAGGGTCTGTAAGAAGATTTGTGAATTATGTTTACTTCAATGCGATCTTGAATTTAGCCATGTTAAACACCCATCCTTATACGTTAGCTTTAATAAGTGAAATTATGAAAACAATTAGATAAAAGGTTTTAAGAATCGCTTTTGATTAAGATGGCTTTTTTGTGAATATTATTTAATTATTCCAATGAGACAAAACCAGGCCCTTGACAGTTTTGCAACAAACTTACTATTTAATCAAATGACGTTTTATCCAAACCAAGTATTTTTAGGAACAAAAAATATAATTCTGAATCAATATTATAAGAGCTCATGCTCATTAGATTGTTACATCATAAAATAATCGTACTAAAAACCATATCCATCTAAATGACAAAACATCTCAACCCTGCACTAATTTATTCCCAGTTGTATTTAAAACAATATCAGCAACCGAGAAAACAACGTTTTTCTTTACGAAAAAGTTAAAAGAACAAAGAAAAGTATTGACCCTTTAACGATTTCTCTTGCTGTGACGTCATACCCTCTCCTTAGTGGACCTTTAATAAGGTTATCTACACATAAGAAGGCGATCAAATCAATATCACCCTACTAATTCGATAGAAGGTTTCTGTCTATGAAGCGTTTTGTTGACTGAACAGAAGCTCGAGACGAAAGAATGGTATCCAAGGGCTTCTACAGCACCGCCAGACGGCTTATCAACCAAAAGCCTGTCAAATCAGTTCCGGTTAACTCTTACACTGCCTAAGCCATAGTGTGACATGTTGTCTCTGGAATCCATTTATTCAGGAATACTGATCAAAATGTTAAAGGGACAGGTCGAAAATATTTGTTTGGAACTAATGGTGTATGGTAATGCCATTTAGTGGTAACATCATTGTGCTGGCCATGTTATTTTGATTACATTGATGATTTGATTATTCCTACTTTTGAACAAATTGCTTCGGGCAATATTATCATTCAGCAACATAAGTACATAAATTAGATCTATTCAAGGAATTTGTTTCCACCATATAGTACTCAAGTCGTACTCTCCCTTTAAAACAACTTGAAAATGTAGCATATGTCCATCTTTCATTAGGAATCTGTAGGACTCAAGTAAAAGACGGTAAAAACAACCCTCGTAAGCAAAGAATTAGAAAAGATTAATTTGGTCTGGGGTAGCGCATTTCACATTGTAGAAAGGAATGGCGGCATTTTTGTAACTAGTGTGTCGCTTGGATATCATTTAGTTATTAGTTATCAAAAAACGTAAAGCATATTTGTATAACAGTTTCATTTAAAACATTTCATATTCCATTTAAGGAAAACTTAAGATGTGCTCAAGGTATGTCACACAGCTTATGTAGTTCATTTTGGGAAATAAGTTTATCTTTAATAGAAGAGGTTCAGTTTAAGGTTTTGTAGGAAAGACCGGACATTCAGCAAGACATTTGATGTGTTATTTCTAACTAGAACATAATGTGTTCGTGCTATATCACAATATCAGCTACCTAAAGATTGTAGAATTAGGCATTGCAATTCACTCTACTATAAATACCTGTACCAAACTCATAACCTTAAGTATGTGAAATGCTGCTACTTAAGTACTATAGATACTATACACTTTGTATTTCAATAATATACCAGCCTTCGCAGCTGAACGAATATTGTTATCTACAAGATGAATACATATATGCATAATGCTTATTTTTGGGAAAATAAAAACTTAAAAATAAAAAATAATTAATAATAGGACATGGTTTACATACATATATTCTTGTTATCATTTATCATACTTAAACATGTAAAAAGGGGATACATATAAATGTTATGGATAAGAAGGCGAGCAAATGTAGTGATGAATGTTTATAACAGAAAAAAAAATTTGGATAAATGAAAATTAAGAGTAACTTTGTCTAGGATCTCAGATGGATAACCACAACACAAACTGTATGCCTATATTCCTGTGTCTGCAAGCACTTGTTCGTTCATTGTCAATTATGTTCATAGTTTGAGGATATTTTTTTTCTTATTTATTAGTGGCTATATGTTGTCTCTTGTTGTAACATTCTCTCCCAAAAGATATAGCTCGTCATAAAATCCTATACAATCTCTGTCTTAACACGAAGTTTTCTCGGGCATGAAATGTAGAACGCTGATTGGATGCAATCAAAGTTAGTTGTGAAATCAGCGACGCCGTTTAAAAAGTTATCATTCAAATCGCTTAAGTTATATCCGGAAGCTTTGCAAAAGCTAAACTTTATTCGAATATGCACCTTGCACTTTGAGTCGTCTTTATAGAACACATACGGCTCATTTTGCGACTGCAACATTGCATAGGCTTATGTGATAACAAGTATGTTATTCATGCATTCGGTGTTTTCATTGGCTGAAATATTGCCAGGTAGTTTAAGTTGCAAAATTGCGCCGGTAGGGGAAACTGCCTGAAACCCGAGAAGACAGATGTTGTATAAGATTTTATGACGGAGCTACCTCTGTTGGGAGAGAATGTTGTTGTTAGTGTAATCAGTATTTCTTATTTTTCATGTTTGCAGAATCTATGTTTTTAAAAATGAGAAAAAATAAGACCAATATTTAAATGAGAAGTCAAGTGAAACTAAAAGAAAGGATGGTTTTGATCAAATATTGAATGATATATGATGAAGACGTTATATAGATATATTAGTGAGTCTTTATGTTAATTTAAAGAATCATGATATTAACCAAATCGTTAAAAACATTTTATATATTTATTGACGCAAATTTAATATAATGTTTAAATCTTCAAGACTGTATCCCAACAGTTTGTGCCTTCACTTTTAAACAATACCGTCAAACTTGAGTTGCAAATGTATACTGAGGAAATACAAGTAACCTGTCATAAATATCATATGTGTACATGCTGACGTCAAATTCTTCACAAAGAAGTGCACATTTCAGATTCAAGATGGCGTTCGACAAGAACAGGGTGTTGTTTATCCAGCAGGTTGGAGGGGGAGTATTGAGTGTTATCGTCGTCGCCATCATCGTTACCAACCTCTCCCTCATAGCGTCCATTTTGTGGTCCAGCCAACTAAGACGACGACTACGCAACCTCGCCATTTCCTGTCTGTCCGCATCCGACCTTCTCCTTGGCCTGTTCGGAGCCTCGCTTATCGCAGACCGCTATATCAGGAACGACTGGGTTCACGGATGTGCAACGCAACTCGTCATGTTCGTCTTCATGAATCATTCACAGGAGTTCGTGGCGACCTGGTACATCGTCCTCATCAACATTGACTACATCATCAGACTCTACAACACCAAGCTTATACAGATATCCTTAGTTCAGAAGGTCCTTCTATATATCTTCTTGCTCTTGTTGCCATGGGTTGCTATGTGTGCTGTCGTGATACCAATATATTCTTCCAGGATTCATCCAAATGTACGAGATGTTTGGCGATCTGACTTTTGTCCCCCGATCATATCTTACAGTCCTTTCGCTACCATGACAACGCTTGGGTTCTTCATCCCTGCGTCCGTCATACTCGTGACGTCAATATTTATGATAGTAGCTCATATCTCGCAGAAAAGGAAACTTGGCGAATCTAACATGGCGGCTAACTTTATCGGGATCCAGGGCTCTCCTACCGAAACGTTGAGCTGCACTGTTGAACACCCAATCTGCTTCATTATCCCCGGCGTGCTGACTGTAGCGTTACATTTACCTCTCAGTATATTTCACCTCACTCCTGGAGTATGGGGAGACTATGAGCGTGGTCTCACTTTTTGGATTGTTCTTCTCATCATCCGGGTCATGAAGGCAGTCCTAGTCCCCCTGTCATGGCTGACGATTCCGGATATCCGGGAAGAGGTGAAGGTCAGCTTCACGTGCAGATGTTGCAAGAAATCGCGGTCTGAGGAAGGTAATGCCCATGCAAACTACACACGCTTTCCCGACAACCAATCAAATCCCAACGAAGATCCCGTTGTAACTATTTCCTGTGGATGATGAGCGTGTAGACACGTTCATTGATATTGAAAGTTGATCAGTTGATGAGTTTCATGGTTGTATATGGGAGCATTGCACGAGATTTATATCACTTACATTATCAACACAGTCACAGCGACATATTAGTATTTTTTCACTCGCAATTGTGCCAATGTGTAGTGTATTAGCATACAGGTGCTATAGGATCGAATGTCAACAACCTCGATTATCTAGATTAATAATTCTGAAGAATCTAAACCAATAACCTGAATGGAGACAGGACTTTTGCTGCAGATCTGCAGTATATGAACAACCTGATGTGACTACACCACTTGACAGTAACCATTCAAACGGGTTTTTATGATGAAGCTTGTGTGTGAGGGGTTTGTTGCATATCTCATTGAAATAGGATCGAACCTATCCCATATCTGGCTGTGTTTCAGATCCGAGTACTGTTCTATAAGAATTTGATTTTAGCAATAAATTAACTTTCAGATTTTTAATAAGCAAGTGTCAGTTGAGTGAAATAAGCCGCGACATTTTCAGAAGTAATGCCATGTACATTTCAAGCAGAGAATTTTAATATTTTACACGAAAAAACAGTGAAGTGATCGGTCTTTCCGAAATTGACTGAGTAATGAAACGCACAAGTCAAGCGATATGTGTTCTAGTGCAGATAAACTGTATATTACACGGGCTATGTTCTCACCATAAAGGTAGTATATTCTACTCTTCAAAGTGTATTGGCAATACATTTGTTCTTCCAATAATCGATTCATTTAATACTATCAACAGTTCATATTTGATGTTCCATCACCAAGTTCTTGAAAACCAATTTCGAAACTCATCGACATCTGAAATTTAGATTGAACTATTTCATTGGAAATATTTTCATCTTATATTTACTGTCATACATTTGTCCTTAGATTATTTGTTTTAGAATAATCCAATTTCAAAATTAATCGCATTGTATATTCATTAGTTTTAAGAAAAACTTAATGTCGCAAGAAGAAAATAAACTTTGTCAAGTATTATTTATAGCATGAATTGCGTGTCTGTTAAGACGATGAATTATCTAACTATTTTTTAACTTGAAATATTTAAGAATGCACCGTGTGTCATTTCTTCGTATTCTAACACACTAATCAAATAATATTTTCTTAAGAATGTGCTTGTGTAACAGCATGCGTGACGAGGTGGCAGCTCAAGTACTTTACAAGTACTTAGAGGGATACTGTCAATTGATCGTGAATGATTGTTATGATTAAAAGAAATAAAGGATACACAAATGATTTTGTTTTCAGAGATTTAATTCATCCATGACCATGTGGAATATGTCTCTCGTCCCTATATCGACCTGTCAAGAACAGCTTAGACTAAATTTCTATAAAATCTATAATTTTATAAAATATCTTAATAAATTTCTGTTCCATCATTCATAATATTAAAATATATTTTAAAAGAATATTATGAATGATGGAACAGTAAATTATTTAAATATTTTATAGACTAAATTTTAGTCTTAGTTATCAAGAAAAGACTTTTATGAATGAAGGAACATTTTTTTATCTGCTATACCACTTAATATTTATTGATTAACGCTTTTGTCTTTACAATCCCAAGAAACAAATTCAAGAAATGGTAATAAATTGTAAATCTATAAACTCCAGTTCATAGATTAAAAGATGAAACCAGTAATTGATAGCTATGAATCAGTGACACAGTCATGAGAATTCGGGATAAAAATATAGGAAAACGTGTCACTGTATATTATCACGAGCCAAGTACAGCTTCCTGTGTGAGTAACCGTTGAATTTGATATGGATTGGCCATGTCGGTTATCAGTATTACTTCCTTGTCTAACATCACCATTTTAAGTTGTTCGGCTTAAGTACATAGCTGCATCCGGAAAGCTCTTCCCAAACCGTAAAGCAAAAAATTTCATTTTCTACCAAAGATTGTGTGAGATACAGGAATTATTAATTCTGTTTTAAGGACGATGTTTTATTAAGGCAAAAGTAAAACGGGATTCCATTAAGGGCGAATTCGGTATGTCCTCTTCAAGGACAGATTGTTTGGCAATTACATGTGTGATGACCGCCTGATCCTCACGAGAAATAGCAGGAGATATATACGTCTAAGATATTAATGTTTTTTTCCCGACATTCAAAGTGCTAGAATACTGTTCAAAAATGACGTTGACAAATAGGATACATTGTTCTTTAAAGTATAACTAGTTATCTATTTTGTACAGAATTTTTTTCCACAGTAATCGAACTGTTCAGTAGTTGTCCGCTGGAAATTGAAGCAGTTTATAATTACTGTATCACATCAGCCATTGACATTTAAAAGTGATTTAGTTTCGATTACTGGAAATAAGGGAACAGAAAAATATGATTAACTCACAAGTATCATTTAACAATTCAGGAACATGTTATTCTAAAAAAAATGAGCAGCTATTGTCGGAAAAATATTGTTATGCAGCCATCCTATATTCCCATGTATGGCAACCGAAGGACCATGTCATGATGTTTTACCATCCTTTAACGAACAGATGAACTATAGACAGACCACATGTGCACAGTCTAAATATCATGTGTTTGTCAGAATTGACAATCGTTAGTAATAGATCCAAAATAAGCGCCTATTTGTTTTGACTGATATATCGGACTTTTACCTATGCTTTATATGACAGAGGATGCCGATTTAAGTCTAAATGTATTAAATTACTAAGCTTGTCATCCAATAAAGTTTTAAAAAGGAATATGAAAGTTAATGAACAACCTTTTTGGATGCAGCGTATGCGAGTGTTCAACCCTGCTTATAATTCACATCGTCCCATTCAGTCTACATAACAAGTAGTCTGACATTTATCAACATATATACACTAATTACAACTCGTTAAAGGCTTGGCACTTTCAAACGAGCCGCTGAATAGGAATCCATATTGGTAAGACTTCATTTATTTTGGATATTCATGAATATGAATATAAATATGCAAAACCAGTTCGCTACAATATTATATTCTATCACTACAGGTCTGTTTCATACTTTCCATTAATTTCCAAGTAATAGTGTGCACGTGTTGATTATAAGTATGGATATGTAGCTTTATTACATATATTTATTTGATATTTGTAAGAGTTACACTTATTGGCACATGGGAACATCTATGTTATATTTGGGACCACACAATCTGCAATAGTACAAATTCTTGTACTTTCGGTCGAGCCCGTTGCGGGATTCGAACCCACACCTGTTACATTAGTTCACTACACACATTTTTATTTCTAAAACATGAAACAAAGATTGGCGAACTAACTTTAATAGCTTATTTGAACGCCGCTCTTTTACATAAAACATAAAGCTGGAAACAAACACAAGAAAATGTGAAACTTCAAAAGCTAAGCAACAATGTGTAATGTTAACATGTAGGTACGTAATAAGATTTAAAATATTGCTTGGTATGCCTAGTATTGAAGTTTGCTGCAGCCTCAGATGAAACAAATTAAAGGGAAAACAGATAATTGCAGAATGTCAAGAAAATCTATTACTCGTGTTGATAAAATGGTGTAATGATTCAAGAATATTGCTGTTTTAAAGGCAAGGCAGATTACCGTTGGCGTATAAAACTGTAGTTATGTCAAATCCATGTCTAAGATATCTATGCGCATTTAAATCGCTACAGCCAAGCTTGAGGCGGCAATGGATTACTTGACAGAATCTAGACCCTGAACTTAAATTGTAGTTATTCTTTGTAACTGTTTGATTTATCATTGTTTTGAACTGATTAATGGAAGGGGCATGGATGATTTCATGTGGTAGGTAATTCCATAGCATAATAGTACTTGGTAAGAAAGATTGAGCATATCTCTGTGTTCTACAATTAATTGCTTGAATGGAGGAACTATTTCTAAGATTGTACCTGCTTTGTTCGAATACTCGTCCTGGTATAAGATCGCTTAGGTAGTCTGGTGCCATACATTTTATAAAAAGTAATGAGTTTAAAGCGACGTTAAAAGTTCACTATCTAAATGGCATGTATCTCTCAACGTTGGGAACTGTGTCGATTTGCATCTATCAGAGGGTATCGAATGTTTCAACAGCTTGTCGAGCCTTGCTTTTTGTCAAGGCGAAATGGGTGAGTTGGTTAGCTGCTTGTATAGTCGAGGGAAACAGATAGTATGATCCCAAATATAACACTATTATAAATAATACTGTTGTTTTGACAATATGATAATGAAAAGGTCATAATATGTAGAATCCAAATATCATGATGCGTGTATAAATAATTATATTATTATTATATTATATAATTATATTATTCTTCACTTATGTAATATGGCATTTAAAATGCAATGCTCGTAAAAGTAAATTTGCTTTAAAAAATACGACTACTAAAGCCGGAAGGAATTAAATCAGTCATTTCATCAGCTTTTCAGGTTTGGGATTTGCATTAACAATTTGCCAAAGATTAACGAAATGATTAGAAGTCAGTAAATGTTGAATAATTTTAGACCGAAGTCTTGTGAATTATGTCTGGATGAATTAACCACATTTTGAAGTATCTGCTAACTCCTACATCAGGTGGTATGTAGGCAATATGAAGGGGTACATTATTATCATAAAAATCATAATCAAAAAAAATGAAGAGACCTAATTAGTGAGATTAATTAAATGAGAATGTAACACACTGGGGATTTGCAGTAATAATGGGGGTAAGTAAATGATTGTGTAGTAAAATAAAGTAGTGACACATTGACGGTTGGATATACAATTAAAGTTTGCGTTACAATTAGTAGAATATGAGAGTTGGCCAATTGGCTTTATTCAGAAATTTTAAAAAAGAAATAGATTTGATTGGTTGAGTTGAGCTGAGAAGAAGCCACTGGTGTTTGAAGTTGTTGATGGATTGTGATTATGATTATCATCCCACCTGATGAAGGAGTAATCAAATACTCTGAAACGTCGTAAATCTAACAATAAAGAATCGTTATTCAAGAAAATGTTGTCTTCCTTATGTATATCACTTCTAACTGCCCTTGAAAGATTTAACATGACTACCTTTTTGTTTAGAAGTATACCAATAAGTTAAAACTGATTTTGCTTTCTGTTTGCAGAAGCACCACATAGAGGAGCTGCCTGGTAGATTAAGAAGATGTCTGCGAGTTCTATAGCCTATACCTTCAGCCCTATATTCGTTACGCTCACTATCGTTACCTTTGTCAGCAACGTCTTGCTCTGTGCTTTGATCTTCCTCTCAAGAAACCTACGTCAGCATCTGCGTTACTGGTTCATCGTGGGAGTCTCCGCTTGCGACATATTCACTGGGATATGTTCAAGTTTGTGGGTAGCAGCCATGTATGGACGGGTAGAACACACCTGTGGGTCACTTATGCTCCTAACAGCGTTTGGTTCATATGCTATGGAGTTTATTAACTTTTGGTACATGGTGATGCTCAACCTTGAATATTGTTCGCGACTGTTTCAGCGTCGTCCGAAAGAGTTATCTCCATGTGGACGGATCCTTATGAATCTGACCTTGACATTGCTTCCATGGACCGGAAGTTGCATCCTCATGGTATTTGGGGTTGTTTTCGGACTTCATCACTACGCCAGACGATACTGGGCGATCGGTCATTGTCCCGTCGTCCTAACCTTTGATGCAAGCGTTGTTTTGAAAGTCGTGTCTTGTGCCGTACCAGGAGTTTTGATTCTGATAACACTCGGTGTGATGACGTATAAACATTGGAGGAGAAACCGGGTTGGAAGTTACGCTCATATGACGTCAAGGCTTATCAACGACGACGGTCCGCCCATTGAGAGCCCTCTAAGCTATGTCGTCGCTTCAATGGTTACCATCTTCTGCTCCTTGCCTAGGGAAATATTCGGCCTTGTGTTGCACCAAATCAAGGATGCCAGACCCGTTATCATAACCTCCTTTATAACTGCAACACTTCTCATAGCTAAGGCAGCTATTCTTCCCTACGTCTGGCTTCTTCTCGCTGAGTTTAGACTTGAAATAAAAAAGAAGGCGAATATGACACACGAAACAGGACATGCCACTTTCCGACGATTCCCGGAACAACACGATTCAGGGGAGGTAACTATTTCTCACTCTGAGGAGGACTAGTATGTTGAGGAACATGTTGAGGAGAATATTGGTAAATACAGTTCCATTCATCCTCAAGAGTAACGTTGTTACAATATATCGACAAACACCATTGGTTCAAAGTACCTATCTTAAAGTCTTCCAATTACTGAAGCTATGGTCAATATGTTACCAAGGCCTTAATTTTGTCATGCTACCGTGTGTTGTTACTTCTGAAGTGTCTACTGTTGTTAATGTGTCGACTTAAAATCTTTTGTTCTTCAATTGAGTTGATACGATTTACTACTATTGTGTGACTGGGCCTTAAACATGTATATCATAATTGTAATCTTTGATTTCAAATGTTTACAGAAAATGTGTATTTCCGATGCAAATTAAAGTTCGACATATGAGTCGGATGTTTGTTTGTTCTTTTCGTCGTATAGCGAGGGGAAAGGACAGTCTTATTTATTTGATGTATTGGGTATCGAGATGTCAATGTCATCTGATGACGTCTGTTTATTGTAAGACGACCAAGATATTGGCATATGAATGAAAACATATCGGACATTGCTGCAAAAACGTCATATACAATCTCCTTTTTATAGAAACGTCATATAACAGCCATTGTTGTATGAAACGCATAAATGTCATTAAAGCAGAGCCGTCGACATAGGTCATTGATGCACAAACGACACACAAAGACCATTTTTGCACAAACAACGAAATATTTTGTTGTACAAACGTCACATTAAAGTCATTGTTGCAAAATCATCATTAAAGTCATTGTTGGACAAACGTTAAACGGGCACAGAGTATGATGTTTGATTCAAATATGTCAAACTTGTGTTATTATATCGAGAACCACTGGTTGTATCTGAAAATTACAATTTTAATGCTTATCAGTTCAGTATAGTTAGAAAAAGCAGCTTTGACTTGTGATTTGTGATAAAAAAACGGACAGCGCGTCAATGTCTCAAACTTATCTACAGCACTCACAACGACAGATATGGTATGGCAGTATTAAGCATATCACATAAGTATTATACAAATAAATCGGACGTAGAATTTCAACCTAGTATAATTAATATTGCCTTTTGTCGATAATTATTTAAAGTAAGTAGATATCATCATAATTTTGGCATTAAGGTGATGACAATGCAATTATGTCGACATGACTTGAACTTTACGCAAACCCATGGTATATTGGTTACTAATTAAGCGACATAAACAATTTTGAAACATATTCTGTGTCAGTCACTTAAATGTTATTTATGTAAAGAGCCACATGTAGGAAATGTTTAAAATCACACACGGGGGCAGTAGTGCACAAATGTCACAGAAAGGAAACTTATACATTAACATGACGTCAAGGGCATTGAAATACACTGACGTTACATAATGGACATTGCTGCATAAAACCACTTAAGGGACACTGTTGCACAAACGTTACATAAGAGACATATTTGCACAAACCGTCACGTTGAGGTCATTGCTGCACAAACGTCATATATAAAACAATGCTGCACAAACGTTACATAGAGGACACTGCTGTACAAACGTTAAATAGAGGACACGGCTGAACAAACGTTAAATAGAGGAGATTGCTGCAAAAACGTTAAATAGAGGACACTGCTGTACAAACTTTAACTAGAGGACAATGCTGTACAAACGTTAAATAGAGGACACTGCTGTAAAAACGGTACATGGAGGACACTGCTGCAAAAACGTTAAATAGAGAACATTAATAGAAGAGGCAAAGACAAAATAGAGGCAAAAAGGTTAAATATAGGCCACTGCTGGAAAACGTTAAATAGAGGACACTGCTGCACAAACTTTACATGAAGGAAATTGCTGCATAAACGTTTCATAGAGGACAATGCTGCATAAACGTTACATAGAGGACAATGCTGCACAAACGTTACGTTGGGGACATTGCTGTGCCAAATCACTTGGAGGACACTGCTGCACAAAAGTTTCGTTGGGGACATTGCCGTACAAAACCACTTTGAGGACATTGCTGCACAAACGTTACATGAAATAATTAGTGCGTTGATTAAAAGTCACATGGAGACCATTGCTGCACAAAAGTCACGATTTACTTGTCCAGACGAACATCTCAAGATTCATGTCTACGAATTCCTGACCTAAGTTATTGACTTGACATGCAGTATAAACTCGTGATGTTTTGACCCTTTGGCAGTCTGAGCATCGATCACTCTTTTTTCGCTATCGTTGATGGTTGGGAATCTTAGACCTAGTTGAGCTTTTAATGAGAGATATTTGATACAATAGTACGAACGACGAGATCATCACAGGATTACAGATATCTCAGGTAAATATACTTAATGTTTTTGTCTTCACATCTCCTTTCCTCACTCTGTTTCATTTCTTCACTTACTTTTATCAGCTCAACTTATATGTGAACACAACCAAAGATGAGGAATATATTTTAGTAATCTGTATGTTCAAAATGGCAAAAAATGCGTTCTGTTTTAACCATGAATTATAGTTAAATATGTAATTAAAATGTCCTGTTTCAGTTAAAACGACTATGGTTGGTAAAGGGGGGTGAACATATAATCAGGTGATATCAATGCGGCATATAAGTCAAACTATCATATGTATTATCCATATTATTTTTAGATTTGCGGTAGTTTTTGTGTCACTGAAAAAAATGAACGATTTACAATTATTATATTTCATCAAAATGTCAAGGCGACCATGACTTGTTTCCTTTATCAAAACAAAAGTGTTGTTTTGCATTTTGCAACAGATTAAATTGTTGTAATAACATGGTCATCTCAAGTTTACTTATGACTTTCATTTCGAAAACAAATACTTGCTGTAAATTATTAGTTCCTGTAAATAAATTTCCAAAATTACGTTTGTACCAAGTCTCGACTTGAACCTGTTTGTTGTCAATATTCAGCATTAAATGAATGAATGAATAAATGGTCTTTACATGAAGAAATCACACTAAACAACCATAACACTGGTGTCAACAACAAATGAATCATCTGAGGGTCCTCCTATCCTATTAATCTTTCACCAAACATAATTTACTCCATAGCTCCTAGTCCAGCACTGCAATGTTTTTCATAGAGTCTAGAAACCCATCTCGCAAATCTGAATTATTATCTGAATACCAACAAATTTATGTCTATAACAGCCTAGATTACAACATTTAAAGATATTCCTTATTTTTAAAATATGTTCTCATCATATGTCAATTGTTTTCTTTATTTTCAGAGAAAAGAAAATGGTTAGAATCAACGGGCAATATCGTATCAACCAATCGTTGATGTTCTCACTGGCGATTGCAGAGCCAGTCATTACCATTCTTTCTTCACCACTCATCGTTGACTTGTATTCCGGCTCACGATTGGCCATGAGCTGTAACCGGAACTACGTTTTGTTCGTGGACGCTGTATCAGTCCTCATCACTCTCTCTAGCATCGCAACAGTGTTCCTCTGTATCCAGAACATCCTCCGCCTTGTCCCTAAACTCGGTCAAGAAATCGGATCAAGCATCAACTTAGCCGCCGTTGTGACGCTAACATTAAACATAATTCTTACCTCTATTTTCATTTCGGCCATTGCCGGAAGTGAGCCTCAAGCTCGGGATGAATTGGACGATGACAGTTGTTGGTATGGGTTCATGGAGAAAAACTCAATTGTAGTAGGACTGAAGTCCTTCCTTCCCCAGGCTCTCTTGTGCGTTCTGTTGCTCATTATTGCAACATGTGTTTGCTACAACAGAAACACCCGCCCAGAAGATCAGCCATACGAGAACCAGAGTCTCGCCATTGGAGTTTACCTGCCCATCTTATCCATGTTCTTTTTTCAGCTCATCTGTTTCCTCCTCCGCTTCTCTTTCACGACATGCACGTGTGGCTGGTATACGATGTTAGCCCGCAGAATGACTGGAACTCTTCATTTATGCTTCATCAAGTCAGTGTTGCTTACCTCCCTTGAAATCTGCCTGTTTATGTTCATGAGGCGCAAGTATAAGGACTACAAGGTGTTATTGTCATAGTTTGTTTCTTTCGTAGAACCTTATGATAGGCAGGTCTTAAAGACGAAGTCGCATGACGTTCTCGTTACAAGTGAGTAAGTCGTTCGACCGGTCAATGTTGTATTGATTTAATATGAAAAAGAAAAAGAAGTCAAAAACACAAAAGGGAACGCTAATCATTGTGATTGTTTTACTGTTTCAGTGAGAAAGACCTTATGGGTTTTTAGATCAAGTTCGGAAACAAAATGTGAATTTCTTATATTTTGTATTGTGTGCTGTTATTCTATATGTATATAAAGTTATTTCTATGGATTATGTTTATTTTTTGCAACAACAATGTAGGTTTCGCGACGGATCCAGCGTCAATCACCACACGCAAGCTATGATAACACAATATATTATCCATTAACACTGACTGAGAGCTCACCAAAATCGACTTCTGTCAACTAGTGTTTAAGGAAGTTTAAATCCAGTTTCCTCATACACTATGTCTCAATGTTTTCCCCATCGATGTGAATACGTTTTCACCATATGCAGAAGAAACTAGCAAATATTTATAACAATAAAATGCATTTTTGCCAACATCCACGGTAAACGACAATGTCCTCGCTGAGTCGTGCTATTTCAATTTCAACCTTTATAAACAATTATCAACTTGAAATGATATTTTAGTTTCAAATTTATTTTGAAATCATAGTTCGAATTTTAAGAGATGCTGATTGTGCAACGTTTTGTAAATATCAATTTTATCATCTCAGTAACTTAAAGGCACTAGTGCACACTTTTACTGTTTAAATTGGCTATTTTAAGGTTTAAGAGGACTTATGCATTCGATTTCTATCGATGCAATAAAATACTTAAAATTCTTTATAATTGAGCTGCAATCAACAATGAAAAAAATTAGACAGCCGCTGTCGGCTTGGACATATAAAAAATCTATGGTTAGCTGTACACAAAACGGATAAATTATAGACAGTCGAACGCGGCTGAACTAGTATTATGTGCAGCTGTTGAATTTACCTAAACTCTGAACTGAGAACAAAGAATGAATTACGTTTTATGAAAGCAATGTTGTAAATAAACCGATTTCATAACACAGCATTAGCATTGTTTTAAATTTTCCAAAGCGGCTGCCGTTTCCGCTTTTTTTGGTTATAAGCAAAATCTTAATATTTCCGATATCGTAGTTCATGCGGATTTAACGCAACGTAACATTAAATACTTCCGGTCTTTAAAAATCAACTTTACTACCTGAATACGTAAATATTTGTTAAATAACTTACGATTTAGATTACTTGATTGAGGATCTTGAATAATATCGAGAGATATGCAGTATCTGTGCATTCGTTGTGTTTACGAAATATTGGTGTGCACTAGTGCGATAAAGTTTCCCTTCAATGGGGTATGTAAGTCCGGTAAAAAAAAATTTTTTATAAATCTAAAATGATAAAATTGAAACCACAGAAAGGCCAAGTCGAAACACAAGAACTTCAATAATGATGTTTAAAACGCATAACTAGAAACGGGTAAGTCCTAAAGATCCTTTATTTCTAAACCATGTTACAACTCTAAATCTCAGAGACCTAGCGCTAGCTATCATGAAACCATGAAGAATTCTATGGTTCACACAAAGACAGGTGCTTGTTCTGCTTAGAATCTCTTTATAATAATGGTTTCTAATGACAACTATTTAATCATGTGTCAACGGGAGTTATCGTGTCGAGAGATATCGTTGTTAAGGTAATCTTATGTCCTGGTATTATATATGAACACGAGATCCGCAGTCCACGACGCTGTATGACGTCATACACTTGGTAACATTACGTTGTTATCACTGACACTTTGGCTAAGACTGCGCTGTAGGCAGTGATCATACAATTTTCAAAGAAAAATGAAGAGAGATTTTGTGGGTGCATAGAACCTCATACTCGTGTCTTTAGATATCAAATTTATGAACACTCAGTAAGTAAAACAAAAATAGATAAAAAAATAAAATCAAAACATCTGAAGATTTCATGTCCAAAAGACATATATATATGACAAATACTGGTTTTCCATGAAAATCTAAAACAAAAGCCTTATAAATGCACAGAGGAGTAGATATCATGTCCGATATACATGGATATTAGTTATATAACCTAACAAACACTATCAACTCCTAACTGCCCTCCTGGCTGTTTTAGATAAGTCTCCAAAAATTACGTTTGACTATTTGACGCGCTCCACTGTCCGGTTTTCAATCATAATTGCGACGTCCTACCTTCATATTGCCATTGTTAAAAACAGTAATCTTTAAAATGTGTCTTTTTTTGGTACTAGTCGATACTTCGCGATCTAATGACACCATTGATTAAGTTTGACATATCAATTCAATTTATTTCCGGTACTGAAAGGCCACAGGCCTGTAGTACAATACGTGCATGTGTTAAAATGTACACTCTTAGGTACTAAACCTTAACTTGACAGCAATTAAGTGTAATTTATATCATGTTTCTTGATAAATTCTGATCTAAATAACATTGCATAGTAAACAAACATGGACAGATTTTGCAGCACTGTATGATTTGTGTTATTCAACAATTCAACGAACTTGAAAAGGTTTGGATGGACAAGGAAGTATCTTTTTATATATAAATTTCTTAGAAAATTGTAGACAGGGCAAATTAAAACAAAATGATTTTCATCTTCTATTTCGATAAGACTACAAAGCTTGCAAATTCTATTTTCATTTTGGATTGATTTGAATCTTCAACTCTCGATGAATAAGTCATGTGAAGAACAAGTCTACTTAAAGCTATACGTACGAAACTTTTTTACATTTACACATGAGAGATAGATTTCTGACTCCAAAGTACATTTAAACATTCTATAATACAGGCATTTACTGGAAAGAGTTATCTTTTAGTCTTCTTGTTAGTTGAAAGATAAATTTATCATATATGACTCCAACAACTGACGGAGTGGCTCTTTAAAGAGCCACTCCATGAGTTGATGGAGTCATTTTTGCCAAACTTAAATAATGGTGTCATTTTATCGCTAAGTATCGACTGTTACCAAAAAGACAAATTTTAAAGCTTATTGTTTTTTTTACGGTGACACTATGAAGGTAGAACGTCGCAATTATGATCGAAAACCGGACAGTGGCGCGCGTCAAATGGTCAAACGTAATTTTGGAGATTTATCTAAATCAGCCAGGTGGGCAGTTAGGAGTTGATAGTTTTTGTTAGGTTATATAACTAGTATCCATGTATATTGGACGTGATATCTACACCTCTGTGCATTTATAAGGTTGTTTTTAGATTTTCATGGAAAACCAGTATTTGTCATATATATGTCTTTTGGACATGAAAAGTTAAGATGTTTTGGTTTTATATCACTACATATGACATTAAGGATCGTATCAAAGGTAAATAATATGTTATGAAAATCACGGAGTGGCTCTTTAAGAAGTAAAAATTCTGCTTCCGTTTTACATGTATATTAAGTTGGAGTTGTTTGGATGACTTTAATTATTAACGGTGTTAAAACAGCGAGATTTGCTGTTCTTTTTGTCTATAAGAAGGTCATGAGTGCGACTACTATCACGTCACGCGGCAGGACACGCTTCAGTGACCATTGGCACATTCAGTTCTGTTCACTGGTGCTATTAGCTAGTGTTTCGAAAAAGCCGTATTAAGTCGGCCGATTTCGAAAATTAAAATCAATTTAAATCACTGTCAAATTGGAATAGCCTTCATCTTAATGAATCACGAAAGTTGCCATGGGTCATTTCAGTCGATCTTTAAAATCCCACACCCATATAAGCCTTTATTTGTGTCTGCTGCAAATAAATTTACAAAATGTCCATATATAGCGACTAAAAAAGGGGGATAGTTTTACCCTCAACTCCGTTCGACACGCCATTGTCATAAATCACGACTTTAACATGTTTCAAGATTCTAATTTTCAGAAACAACCGATACTTATCGATTAAATAACACCATTAATGAAGTTTTACATATTTGACCTCAACAAATTACTCTAGCTGTGTCTCTTAGACTCCCTTTAATTGATACTATTTAATAGTATTTATTCAATGTACTCGAATTATATCAAACCATATAATGGCGCCCATTGGTTTACTATGACTTTATCATATATATGACACGCCAAATAAAAACCCCATTTAGAATATTCAATGATTTACTAACACTTGATGATGGTTTGAGAGTTTACGATGTAACATGGAACTTTTTTTTTAAATGTCAAAGTCGTTTCAGGAAAAAAATCTACTTCCACTTTTACATTAACCGGAAGTTTTTATCTTTACCATTCGGATCAACGCGAGGGTTCTTGATAACTTGAAATCGTTATCGATTGTGTGAAGCAAAATCTCGTGTCCGAATTTTTCCGAATGCCAATGTGCAAATGGCGCGTTTGAAACAACCTCTGTAACATTTTATCAAGTTGATTTGCAACATGAGAGATACTGCAAACGTTTTGCCGGAGTAAGAAAAGGTACGATAAAGACACTGCTTATTTAAAATTGTAAGTGGCGTTTGAAGGCCGAACACAATGGGCCTAAACAGGAACAGAAAACCCGCGTTTACTTGAAATCTCTTGTCTTTTGACTTGTTTGGATATAATTGTCAAATCTATAGGCCCTAATGTTATTTTTGCTGACTATACTTAAGAAATTCACTATTTTTATTTGCGCACTCCCATAGTTAAATTCCTAAAGTATATGTATTGTATGTTAAAGATACTGTGGGCAGTTGTAGGCCAATGTTTTCTAAATATCCTTGTGTATGAATGAGAGATCTAAGTCAGATAAGAAAGGCTGTCCCATATTTCAAATATTATTTGAAAGTGTCAGTAAAAAATTATCTATGAAACCAATAAATACAACATGTTTAACATTTGCAAGTGTTTGAAAATAATTAATTTTAAGTATTGTCTTGTTACATGTCACTCCAATGATGCTGTTATACATAATTTAAAGGGAAGAATAGGGCAAACTAACCGAGGTTGGGACAGTGTATCGATTCAAATATTTTGAAAGACTATATGATTTATAACTACCTGAAGAAAATGATTATTTTAACACCAAAGTATAAAAGATTTAATATCTTATTTTTCTTATCTTTCTTATCTTTCTCAATAGCATTAATTATTTCAATACTAGCCGAAAATAACGGTTTTATATGCATATATCAGGTTTGGACACTTCTGCCCTAACTTCGGACAGTTGCATCTAATCTTCCCCAATGCACCCCTGGCTTAAATATTCATCAAAATGATTTTCAGACGTCCCCACTCAAGCAGTGAATAGGCTATGTACAATAATAATATCGGTTTGGGGGAGGATAAAGTAATTTGCCACTGGTACCGAGCTTGTTTTCCAATGTTAAATTCTTGAAAACTGCTACGTGCGCCTTACCCTTAGAGCTAAACAATCTCATTGAAATAAAATCTAATATTGCTGCACTGCGTTACGCAGATAATAGATTTCACTAGGCTTCCTTACCCAAGCCGTCAGGTTAACCTTTGCTTCTGTTTGACCTCCAAATCTCATTGGCTTGCCGCAGATACCTTCTACCAATCACAGTGCGCGTCTCCTGGTGGTCTTCGAAGAGATTGCATGTGTTGACGCAAGTAGAAGTTGAACCTCTTATAAATTTTCCATTTTACAGAGAACAAGTTGAAATCATTTGCATATGTCTATTAATACCATTTAACCCAGCAGATTTAGTTATAACATTTTAGTCTTTGACGAAACATTAGCATATAAACGTCGCATATGACTAATATATAATTATTTAGAAACCTAGTATTGGTATTTGTACATGTTTTGGTTGTTTTTGTTTCTCAGCATGTTTATGGTTAATTTGTTTCACAAAATTTAATATTATTCAATGATTACTAGAAACTAAAAGACGAAACGTTTATTCAACGTATCTGTTTCCAGAATAAGCATTTGGATTGTTACGGTCTACTAAAGGATAACGTTGAGGAATGCAGAGATTGCATTGCGAAAGATAACTTCATAGCTTTTGATTTGACTTGTTTGTCCAAGAAACCGAGCTAGGGTAAATCAAATGTAAATAAAATACATTAATTCCGGTATTTAGGCAATTCGACATTTGGAAAACAGTTGGAAGGTTTTGGTTTCCGAGATCTGAAAAGCGTACAAGAGAAATGCAATTCGGCTGCACCATAAATTACGGGGTGATTTTGCTGATTGGCTGATTTGAGTTATGTCAGAGGCAAACCCGACAGCTCACGTAACGGAGCCTGGTGAGACCTACACGCGTAATGAAGTGGAGGATATAGATTTCATTTCAATGAGACTTAGCGCTAAACAGTATATTTTCAAATTTCATTCGTGTTTCCCGAGGTTTGTCTGTTAAATTTAAACATTACGAGTCCTTAAATAGGACCAAGGTCATTTTGACATGTTATCAAAATCTCAATGTTTACTTATGTTTTCACTTAATATGTACTGATGTTATGAATAATTGGACTATTTGATTATTTTTCTTGGTTATGAATACAGTTAAAGATATTTTGCCGCCTACTACATTCCTTGACAGAAGAGTCAACATTTACATTGAAACACATAATTATCTTGCTATTTTCTTTCTTGAATCCGTTAATTGTATCTTCAGGCAAAAATTTTATAAGAAATATTACCGAGGATTTAATATTTATCAAAGGACAGAATTAAAATAACGCACTGAGAAGAAACATTTTACAATAAACAGATCGCAATAGTCGCACATATCACTCCCTCATGGATTCCGCGGAGGAATATTAAGAATTCCGCGGCATATTTAAGTCAATTCTGCACCCAATTTTACCCAATCTGCGAAAGATTCTGCAACTTTAAACACTATAAAGATGCTTCAAATGATAAAATAATTCATGTTATTCACATAACTTACACTTCTTTTAGAGCTGGGTGATATTGAATTGCTTTCAAAGGATAAACTTGTGAATGAAACATCTTGAGTTGTGAAAAATATACTTTGTAACCAGTATTTTAGATCGTATTTGTATAACTATACATAATTTTGTCCTTTAGCAAACTTGTCCAGGTTTTTTTTTCAAAATATTATCGAGTAACAAAATAAGTAAATTCTGCGGCAGAAAATGATGAATTCTGCAGGCATTCTGCATTAAAATAGCTTTTCTGCAGACTATACCATTTTCTGCATTGGAAGCCTATTTCCGCGATTTTTTCTGCAACCGCGGAATTGCAGAATCCAGGAGGGACTGACATATTATTGCTTCAGCTACAAGTAAAAAGTGTCCGAAGTTCGGGCAACCCCTAGATGGTGTCCGAGCCTTGGCAGATTGCCCTAATTGAATTGAAAAAAAAGCCTTTCTATAAATTCAAATAATTTTGATTTATCATATATTTGATAAAGAAAACTTGCTACAATGTGTAGGATATGGTTGAGAGAGATGTGACCATTTTTCTCAAAGGAATACCAACAGTTATAGTCTCATATGTTTGCATCCCTTAATTTTTGCCCATATTTTCTCAAAAGAATTCTATGCACAAGACATTTAAAACGACTTAAAGAAAATTTACTGTTTTTAAATGTTATTACAGATAACCCTACAAATCTTTGAAATAATTTCATCTTATTTTTAATATATTTATTAGAGCCAAGAGTCTACATTAAACCCGATGCCCATCAACCTCAATTATTCTTAGCGGTAAACATCTCTCACCTGAATGCTTTATCTTAAATGCACAGTGAGCCAAACATTTACCAGTAGGGTGGTAGGTAGAACCCTTAAATCCATGTCAGCATCAAACATTATCATAGGGCTACATTGGTTAGCAAGAGTGGTTGTAGTGCATTGCAGGAGAAAACTAAGACTTCTGTAAAAGCAATTGATTATTCATAATTCACGGCTTGTATAGTGCAATAGCTGTCAGGGTTGATGTACATTTGTATTGTTACATATCCATTTAGTTTTTCACATATCTCCATGTCAGTTTCAGCTATTTCAATTTAAATATAGTAAACATTCATTGGAAATAATGAAAATATTTTGATATTTCAGGATCTTATGAAAAGGAATTCAATGGATATCTTGTCAAAATAGCTGCAAATTAGAAAAAAACCACACATATACATGATGGAAATGCCAACTTCTTCTGAGAACATTAAATACCATAATATTGACCGGGGAAAGTTGTGTAAGGACTAGAAGTAAAGATTATTTTTACAGGATGTAGTTTCCAAACAACTATTAAATAGACTGTTAAGTCAGTTTTATGAAAATATAATTTGTATTTATCAAGAGAGTCATATGAAGAATTGACTCTAAGACATGGAAACTGTTAAGAAAGATGATGCCACAAACACAAAAGCATGTACAGCTGGAGGTGATGAGAAAGGAACAGAAATGGTTAGCACGGATGCCAAAGGTTCACCAGTCGAGACAATGGCTAGCTGCTCCATTGAGAAAGGAGCAGAAATTGTTAGCACTGACACAAAATGTGCAACAGTGGAAACAAAGATTAGCAGCTCCACTGGAAATGGAGCAAAAATGGTAAGCATGGACGACAAAGATTCAACACCCGAGACAATGGCTAGCGGCTCCACTGAGAAAGGAGCAGAAATGGTTAGCACAGACCCCAAAGGTTCAACAATGGAGACAAAGATAAGCAGCTCGACTGGGAAAGGAGCAAAAATGGTAAGCACAGACATCAAAGCTTCAACAGTCGAGACAATGGCTACCTGCTCCACTGATACCTTGTTGAAAGAAGACCAAGGGGTCAAGGAGACCAAGGCAGAGAATTCAAATAATGAGGACTCTGACAGCCAATGGACAGATATTGATACATCAGGTGAAGAAGATAAAGTCATATCCAAAAAAGTGACCAAAAAGTGTGTTAAGAAAGGTTCCAAAAAGCTGAAGAAAAGTTTTTCAAGCACACCAGTAAAGAAAAAAGTTTCAAGCAATTTGAGCGAGGAAGAGCAAAAGAATTATGCATTTATTAGTGAACAGTTGACAATTTTGAATGATGAAAGCTGTTCAAGGACAGATGTTGATGCTAATAAACACAAAAAAGAGCCTAAAAACAAACAGAAAGAGGCAAGGAAAAAGATCCCCAAAAAACCTAATGTATCTAAATCTGAACTTGATGAAAGGTGTGTATAATAAGTGATAGGTACTTGAAAATCTTTTATCAACATGTTAGAAAACAACCAAGAAAGAAAGTTCTTGATTTATGGTAATCCAATAATAGATTTGGTGATTCATTAAGTGTTTGCTTATTATATTACCAAATTCATTAATACAGAAAGTTTGCCACATCTAATTGCTATTTGTTTGTGAATACACTTGGTAGGACCTTTGGCTAATGTAGAAGATAAGATCATGAAAGAGTTGTCCATCATAGCATTCACATAGAAGAGTTATCAAGTCACAACCATGTTGTTTTGTTGAGGTTACCATGGCAAAGTGAAATTTGTCCTAAAGCATAGTTGGAAGCTTTTTTAAAAAAAAATCTTCTACAGGCAGATGTGTACTTATATGTAAATGAAGAAAATTTATCCAGTAGTATGATTTATACCCCTTTTCATTTTTAAAATGCTTTAATAGTTATTAAGGTCATTGATGAATGCAATAAGAAATGTTTGCCTTGCATTTCCAGTCAATGTTTTTCACTTGCTTTTATTTCAGAAATGCAGTAAGGAAGAAACTCGAGACTACTCCTCCTCCAACTCCCCAGAAAGTATCTGGTAATATCGATGCTGGTGTCAGCAGTGCTGATGACCCTGACACATCCCAGGATGCCTTGCAAATTGACGAGGAGGAGCTTGACGATCGATTGGACAAGAAGGCAGAGAGAACAGGGCTGACAGCTGTTAATGTCAAGAACATCATACATGTACAGTGGGACTTTCATTTTTTGTTTGAATATGATCACATGTACCTAATTACTGCAGTATTTTCCTGGAGGGCATCCTTTGGTAAATTTACCAACCTTTTCTGTCCCTTAAAATTTTGAGAAGTAGTACAGTTTTGAAAAGAGTCCAGAATGTCCACAATCTCCTGACCAACTAGGAAAAGTACTCTATCTACTTATAATGAAAAACACTTTTGTCTTGTTTAAACTTCATAATTAGTGCAAAAAATATAGCCAAACACATTACATGATTCAGTAATAGTAATTTGTTTGTTAAATTTAGATCAGTAATCTTGTCTCAATGCTCATAACCAACTATTATCTGTATCATTACCATTTCAAATTCAGGAGTTGGTAAAGAATGTAGATGTTCAGCAGATGCTCAGGAACCACATGACTCAAGAACTGTCCAATATGTCTGAGGCTGGAAACCTCCCTTATGAACCCAAGATGACGCGAGCCAAAGTGAAGGAAGTCATTGAAAAGGGAGCGGTAGGTTCTTGATGTTTTCTTGAAGCTTTCTTTGTGACATTGGAAGGTATAATGCAAAGTTCATGAACAGAAACTAAAGATGTAATGGGAATAAAATGATGTTACAAAGTGACACTTCAAAATCAATCATAGGGGCCCAGCGTTTGAGGCAGACAGCAAGGTAGATAATGTATAATGTAACTACTAAAGTACAGTTTTGCCCTTGCATGAAACATGAGATCAGAGCTCATTTTAAACAAATTGAATGTAAATTCACTTTTCAAATTAGTTTTCTAAATGAATATAGAATCTTTTTTGATGATTATACTGCTCACTTAACAAAATTCAATATTCAAACTTGTAACTGATACGAGATTTGAGAATTTTAGATTTGAGCTGGACTTGATAGTCTTCTGTTGAATTTATCTATTTCTAATTCAGCCTCTGCAGACATGGCCGCTATCCCCAGTGAAGAAAACAACAGCTGCTAAGAAACCCAGCATCTTGGACATTGACTTTCCTGATGATGAGGAGGATGACGAATATTCTCCTGACAAAGATGCTGATGTTAGTACCGAGTTGAAAAGCTTCTAACTGCCTTTA
Source organism: Phorcus lineatus (assembly GCA_921293015.1). Taxonomy (NCBI): domain Eukaryota; kingdom Metazoa; phylum Mollusca; class Gastropoda; order Trochida; family Trochidae; genus Phorcus; species Phorcus lineatus. The sequence goes on from OV121081.1 coordinate 60,778,659, forward strand.
ACAGTAATTGGCCTCTTTTAAAAAACTTTCCAATAAAATTGATATTTTCAACCAGATATATTTAAGTAACCTTTTATTTTGTTTTAGCTTATATGGCACATAAGTCCTGTTAGGCTTTGACAGGTTCTGAAATCTGTAGTTCTGCATCCATAATTGAAAACTTTCTTACCTTTTTCCCAGAAAAGAAACTTATGAGGAGGTACCTTACACCCCAGGGATCAAACATTTTGATCTTGGTCCTGATCCCTATCAAGATGGAGTCATTGCAGACATGACTCTAAAGTTTACGTTACATCTACTCAATCACAAGATTACTTACTTACTTGTTTTGAGGATTTTACATTTGCTACAAGCAAATATGATGTAGCATTTCGATGAATGAAGAAATGTAGAAAACTTTATTCCTCAATTCTCATATTTCAGGCACATCATGAAAGTGATGATGATCTAGAGAGTATGATGTCATCACAAGCCAGTGACCTAGGATCCCCCATGCCTCCCACCCCTTCAACCCCCACCCTCACCAACCCCTTCACCATCAAGACACCACAGACTGGGGACACCGAGGTAAAAATCTTGTTAATAGCAGTTGCGGATCTAACAGGAGGTTTTTAGAGGTTCATAAACCCCCTTCCCTTTGAAAAATTATTTTAATGTGTGAACCTCTTTTTAAAATTGTTTCTCTGTCTTATATTTGGGTCATTAGAATTAAAATGGCAGTAGGATGATGAATTGTCCAGTGTCTGTATTTTCACGTTTCCAAGTTATTCCATTGTACTGTAGCCTGTTGGCTGAAATTTGAATTCATTGGATATAGAATAAAACATGAGTTCCGCAATGATAGCCCAAAGAGGTATTGTCAAAGGAAGAAATGCACTCCTTATACCAACTGATGCTTACATCTCGCAGACATTCCGCAGTCCTATGAGCAGTGTATCGGGCATGAGCACAAGAAGAGCTTCAGGGCTAGGTCAACATTTCAAATCATCAATGGCTGCCTTGGAGGATAATCTCACACAAGGGGTCAGTATACTTTGCTCCCCTGGCCATTGTAGTGGCAGGACTGTAGTAATGGTTTTATTTGCTGTAATAATTATATTAACTCAAAATTACTATTTTGTATTCTGATTGTTGTAAGTATTTCTCTTGTTGAAGCAGTCAGTTAATATACTTCATTTTTTACTAAGTTCTTTTGAAAATAGAGTATTAATTATTCAGAAGCTTGTAGGGTTTGACTATTCATATGGATAAGCTTTACAGCTAATTGCTATTTTTTCCATGGAAGACTCCAAGCTGTATGAGTAAATGACTGATTATTAAGTTGCATTTTTTATTCATATTTCATTTGGTTAAGAAAACAGAACCTGTATCATTAAAATCTATCACACACATCCAAACCAAGCATGTTTGTGTCAGAAACCAGTTTTAAGTAGTTCAAAACCCAAAGTCAAGAGATACTGCTGAAAATCTATGTAATCTGTCAGTAGTGGCTGTAGGAAAATGTATTTGTTATGATTTTCAGAGCGAGACACAGTCTGACACTATTGCAAGGAGAACCAGGTCCAAGCTTCCCCTAACCGACACATCACTGACAGCCATCGAAGAAGCGTTTGTTGCACCTGACATCACACCAGACATGTATGACACAGAATGTGATGATTCAGAATGGCAGGAGTTTCTGCGATCTCTTGTTAAGCCAAACGGTGAGGAAAATTTTATCATAAAAATGATGAGTGTAGTCTGCCAATACATTGGTTCAGCATTAAAGTCTGAAAAGAAATAGGTATGATAGCCTAGAGAAGATAGTGAAAATACTGGCATTCGTTTGTTGCACTTTAGATAATGCATTACATTTGGCTGGCTATATTATTTTGCAGAACACATGATGTTTAAGGCTATTCCATATTATTTTTAGGAAGTTGATGACTTCTGGGTTTTTTTTAACTTCCTTAAATCATGTTACTGTTTTTTCCCAGCTGAGACAGTGGATGATGATGTGAACGACCCCGAATTTGATTTCTTTGAGGAGGCGGAGAAAGTGCAGGAGACTGATGAGGATTTCAGATTTGACAAACCATTCCGAGTCTCGAGTAAGTACAGTCTGTTTGTTGCTTAGGGGTGCAGGAGTTCCTTTACTCAAGTTAATCTTAACCTTATTTATCTGTATGTTAAGTTATGTTTGAGACTAGGGAATTTATCGTACCTGTCATGAAGATATTTAAGTGGATCACTTTAGTTATGACGTTTTTAAGCTAAATGAATTCAGACATTAAATTTATAGCATGGTAATTTATAATACTCATAAAATAAACACAAATAACTTTTGTGAGAGCAGTTTGTTGTTCTTGATACTTTATTTTCCTACTTTTGTGTTAAACAAGTTTGATTTTACATTTTAATTTCCCAATTTAGATATCAACTTATGATTCTTTGGATAATCAACTTCTTGCAAGAATGTAATGTTTTGATTTTGATTCTTACACTGTCATCAAGCAATTGAGCATGATAATGTTAGTCTCTACACCACAAATTTCAAGTCAATTATTATTATTATTATTATAAACTGCCCCTCAAACAACTGACATCTTTTAATGATTGTCCACAGAGAAGGAGTTGAACCAGCTGATCACGGAGCTTGATATTCTGTTCCCGGAACAAGATGAGGAGGATAAAACACTCGAGTTGGAGGATTCTCTTGTCAATGAGTGAGTACACAGCATACATTGTGCTCTTTTATTCAGGGTTAACCTCCTTTTCTGCTAACCAGTAATTTTGAACTTCACAATTTCTTCTCTTAAATTTCTAGTGAAATAATTATGAAGATTGTGAATAAATCCCATTATGTAGAGAAAAGTTCACTTGATAAAATAAGTATTTGAAGTTGTTATTAGGGTCGAGCACAAGAGTAATAAAGAGAGAACTCTAACAATCACAATCTATACCTAAGATTGGAGTTTACCTAAATGGATATGTCTTTGATTCAGCATTGCTTATTCTAGTGTACCTGCACTTATGTTCCAGAAGTGTGGAAGAGGAAAACCCAAGAAAGAGGAGACGGAAATCCTTTGGTAATTTGAACCGATCAGAGCTCATTGATAACTCGCTTGTGGTCAGTCCGGAGGAACGACTTCTCATTGAGGACCAGATGCGGAAGGTGGGAAGCTGCTTTTGATATATTTCATCATTATTCAAGGACTTTGACATTGATCAGTGAAGGTCAAGATCAAGATCTATGGCTCAGATATATAGGATATGTATTCAAGTATTTGGATAGGAATTGAAGTAGACATTTGATGTTACCATTGATATACTAATTCAAAATTATTGTATAATGCCCTATTGCACAATTGTACTGGTGATGTGCCAAAGTGGACTACATTGATAGAATTTCTTTGTTCATGCAATCATTCTTTGCATGGGCAGAGCACAGAGATTAGTGGATAAGATTTGGGTATGATTTACTCTCATGAACATTCATCCAGTGATAAAAACTCCTACTGAGAAGGTGGTTAACATAAATTACACCAACAGTTTCTTAGATATTGTAGTCGTTCAAAAAGTGCATTTTCAATAAATGTTAACAAAAGTTAAGATAAAGTTCAACTTTGCATCATTGATATCCATGAGCAATTCTTTATTTTATAATTACACTATTTGATATTATTTCAGCATGTGCAGTTAACAAGTCAGCTGTTCTTCCTGTGTAAAGGTAGTGAAGACTTTGAACCCATGACAGGGACTTGTCTACAGCTTCTGGTAGGTCCAAGTTCTCGTTCACCATTATCTGTGGTTTTTTAAATGTTCACTGTTTCTAGCTCTTTAGCCAGGGTCTATTCCTTTTGTGTGCAACTTATGATGCCAATAAAGTTGGTCTCTCATATAGGTTTGAATATATTAAATTTTGCACATGTGAAGAATCGTTTCACAGTCAAAAGGGAATAGTTCAGAATAGGCTAGGAACAAAGATGCTAATGATCCCCAATGTTATTTCTGAATCCAATACAGGTATAGTTCTCACTTATGTGTATAAAGGTCAATGAATGGTCAATGGTTAATGAAAAGGCAAACCTGAAACATTTTCTTTTAATGATATTGGTCTTTGATGTACACAGCGGGAGCTGGACATATTCCGGTGTGTGTCGATGGCCGGTGACCTGTCCTCCTACAATGTCTGCAACCTGCAGGGAGCTCTGGACTTAGTCCAGGAGGAGAGAACATGGGACCTCCAACACGAGCTGGAGAACGCTTCTGTCTACTCTGTTGAAGACAACGGCAGTTCTGACTTGGAGGCCTCGGACGGGTCAAAAAAGGCTAGGAGGAAATGTAAGTTCCTCAGTGATTCTCCCTTATGTAGCCTGAAAAGATACAGCTGTTACTGTTAAAACAGAGATGTTTCAACTAAGATTGTCTTATCTTTTAGTCTCATTTATAGGTGGTAAGTAAGATTCTGTCGACTGAAGCAATGAAAACAAGGAAAAAGTTGTTTTGTCATTTGCCAACAACCATGAAATCTTTTCAGCACTGTGCATACATTATTTCCTCTTGTCTTTACAAAGATAGAATACTTATATCAATGCAAATTGTCCTATCAGTTCAGGAAATGACCTAGGAACAGCACTGCCATTAAGTAAGGATGTAATCAAGCCCAACCGTTGTGTTAGGTGTTACAGCGTCAAGCTGTCCCCTGCTGCCTGCCCAGATGGAAGTGATGTGGAACAGCAAGGTGTTCCTGTACCCACAGCTCCTGCCTATTCAGCGACTGCTCACTTTGGAGGAGGCCAAACAGTGTCGGCTCGTCTTCACTCCAGCAGAGGACAAGTATGTTCTCACAATTACATGTTTGATACTTTGGAGTTGCCTCAATGAGTAAAGCCTTAAGAATGATAAAGTTAAAGCTTGAAACTCAAGTCATTTTATTCCATCACGGTTAAAGTGATTACTTGTAGCTAGATATTGGAGTGAAGTTCAATGATTGCTCGATGTACTTAGAAAATAGAGTGCCTAAACCACCTTTTAATACAAAGTTTAACCTTTACTCCCTACTAGGGCCTACTTTCAAAAAGTTCCCTTAAACTAAGGTGATCATAGCTCGATGTTATAGCTAAGGTTTGAGGGGTAGTTTATTGAATACTACAGGATACTTAGGAATCAGGGCCAAGATAGCCCTGTTGTTAACTTGTCGTGTCCAGATCAAGTGGTATGGGGTTTGAATCCCATAAATTTTTAAATTTGAAAAGTCCCTAACCGACATTCAAACCGATATATCAAATATAAAGATGAATCAAGATATTACGAATGACGATATCGTTGCTATCACGGAGAAGGTTGAAAATGTGAATGAACGTTTATCCCAGATCGACAACGAACTGGATAAACTAGAAGCGTTTAGCCGACGTGATAACGTCATCTTATATGGCATACCGGAAACCGATGGAGAGAAGTCGATAGCTTGTAAGGATGCTGCCTTATCTGTACTGAATACATGTGTTACATTTAAAGAATGGCAATCCTCCGATGTTAATAGGGCTCATCGTCTGGGCGCTAAACGTCCTAACGCCGATAGACCTCGCCCAGGCATCTGATGACAAGGTAAGAGCTCTAAAAGCGAGAGCGGCTCTGAGAGACAAAGGTTATGGTATAGCGAGCGACTTAACCACACGTCAACGTCAACAATTGAACACGTTGAAAGGGACGGGTCAGTTTGGATTTTTTAAGAACGGCCAGATGATTACAGTTCCCCGGACCGACACCGCTCAACGCACTTCCGGTCAACGTGACGATCAGCGTAGACGCATCCCCACTCGTAGGCAGAACCGGAATGATACTACGACTCAAGGTTCATCCGCAAGTGTTTAACAATATGGCCAAGGCCCAGATCCTTTTTCACAGGGATCACATTCAACCAACACCGACACTGATACCCGCGTAACAAATGACTCAAACAAAAAGTTTTCCTTTTTATGTTGGAATATAAATGGACTGAGACGTAAAATCGAAGACTGTGACTTCATAAGTTACATAAGAAACTTTATGATAATATGCCTAGTTGAAACTTTTGTTGACAATTTAAGTGAAACCAACTGGCTAGAAGGTTATGATGTATTTTATTGTCCAGCTGTCAAACTTTCAGATCACGGGCGTTTATCTGGCGGAGTGTGTCTATGTATTCATCAATCAATCAGTAAATTTTGTAAGCTGTTTACCGTAAATATAGACAATATTCTGCATGTAAAGCTGTCTAAAGAAATGTTTTCAATTGATAAGCACATCAATTTGATATGCACATATATTCCACCCTCAGGTTCATCCTATTATGATAAGTATAACCACAACTGTAGTATCGATCAACTGGAACAATTCTGATTGAAAACCTGACTGAATTTAGCTCTGAACACCTCATGTTATGTGGAGACTATAATGCTCGAACTGGTGAATGTAACAACCCACCTGTAAATTTAGATGAAGATTTTAATAATTATGGTTCATACTACGATGATGATACTGCGCCTGTTGAGAACCGGAAATCACATGATACAGTTGTTAACAGATTTGGTCAGTTGTTATTAGATGTATGTTATGCTTTTCATTTGTTTATAGTTAATGGTAGAGTAGAAGGTGATGTAAATGGTGAATTTACATATCACAGCGAAAAGGGGTGCAGTGTAAATAAACTTTATTTGTTCACCAGATGTTTTCAAATATGTGCACAATTTTAACATAAGCGAGCGTCTAGAATCCGACCACATGCCCTTAGAGTTGATATGTTTATTTCCTGCTCAGAATACTAAACAAGATATTTCAGACACCTGTAGCATTTTTCAAAAGATATGTTGGAACGATTCTCTTTGTAATCAGTTTCTGACTACTTTGAAAAAGAACATATCAGATTTAGGAACCAGTATTATGGAGAAATTTATTAACGATATTGATGACGCAGTTAATGATTTTTTGACTTGATCTTGTTATCTGCACATTGTATGAAGAAGACTATTAAGAAAGGCCAAAAGTATAAGCCAGTGAGTAGAGAGTGTAGTCAAGCCAAACGAAATGCTCGTAGAGCCTTACGAAAATTTCGTTCTCATCAATCAAATTCCAACAGAATAGCTTACTGTAAGGAACGTAATAGATATAATACATGCTGCAGAAAGTTTCAGCTAGATCGAAAACGAATCAGACTCGATAGACTCACTAAATCTATTCACTCGCAGTCTACTTTCTGGAAAGAAGTCAAATGAATTAAAAATCAGTGCAGTCGACAAAGTTCAATATCTAAAACTGAATGGCTTGTCCATTTTAAAACACTCTTTGCAAATGACCAAATACTAGATTATGACGTTTTTGATTATGCTTATGATAGCGAATTTGTATGTAGATGAAATGTTATTAAATTCACCGATATCAGATGACGAAATTGATAATGCTGTAACAAAATTGAAATGTGGTAAAGCAGCAGGCCCAGATGATGTAGTTATAGAAATGTTAAAATGTTCTCTGCCACAAATCCTACCTTTTCTTAATACATGTTTTAATAAAATTTTCTCTTAGGGTGTTTTTCCCCAAAACTGGTCGAAGTCAATAATAGTCCCACTGTATAAGTAGGGAGATCCAAACAATCCAGATAACTACAGAGGCATATCTCTTATGAGCATTCTAGGTAAAGTGTTTACAACAATACTTAATAATAGAATACAGAACTGGGCAAATATGCGGGATAAAATTCCAGAAAATCAGGCTGGATTTCGTAAAGATTATTCTACAGCTGACCATATATTTACATTGTATGCAATTATTCAAAAATGTCTTTCACATAGAAAACGTAAGTTATATGTAGCTTTTGTTGATTTTAAGAAGGCATTTGACATAAACTTTGGTATTGTTTACGTAAAACTGGTGTAAATGGGAAAATGTACAGAATGTTAAAAGCAATGTATCTTAATGTTAAATCTTGTGTAAGATGTGGTTGTGACGTAACAGATTATTTTGATTGTCCGGTGGGCCTAAGGCAGGGCTGTATTGCTAGTCCATTATTATTCTCATTTTTTATCAATGAACTGTACTACGATATGCAAAATGGTAAACATGGCGTACAAATGTTCCCAGACATGTTAGAAATATTCATACTCCTATTTGCAGACGATGTTATTCTGATCTCTGAAACAGTAATTGGATTGCAAAACCAGTTAAATATTCTTGAAAGTTACACTAATCTTTGGAACTTGTCAGTTAATCGTGATAAAACTAATATTGTCATATTTAGAAGAGGGGGGCCCGTTGCATCGAAGGAGAAATGGTTTTTCAAAGGTAAACCCATTAATATAGTAAATCAATATAAGTATCGTGGTGTGTTATTGTCACATACACTGAATATGAAACACTGTATTAATGATTTGTGTCTTAGAGCAAAGAAGGCTTTGATTTCGGTTTTATCTATTTCACATCATTGTGGGGTGTTATCTCCTAATATATTTTTAAAACTTTTTGATGCCCAAATACAGCCAATTTTACAATATGGATCAGAGGTGTGGGGTTTTCAACGGTTTGACTGTCTAGAGAGGCTTCATTTGATGGCTTGTAAAAAGTTCTTAGGTGTACCAACAACTACCCCAAACTGCATGGTTTATGGCGAGTGCGGGAGATATCCCCTCTATATAAATTCACAAATTAGGTGTTTAAAATATTGGCTTAAAATACTCAAAATGCAAGAAAGACGCCTTCCAAAAGTTGCATATAATACGATGGTCCATTTAGATAATATGGGTAAGGTATCTTGGGCATCAAATATTAGAAATCTTTTATGTTCTCATGGTTATGGTTTTGATTGGTTAAACCAGGGTGTCGGTGATATTAAAATGTTTTTAAAGGAATTTCGTGAACGGTCTGTAAATATGTTTTGCCAAGAATGGCATTCAATACTAGAAACAAGTTCTCGTTATGACCTTTTTAAATCGATCAAAACATTACTACAACCAGACCGGTATTTAAGCCTTCTCACATTTAAAAGTAATAGAGTCTTATTCACACGATACAGACTAGGCTTGATAGGTTTAATGATGAATAAGGGCAGAAAATTTTCCATGATTAAAAGCGAACGTATATGCCAACTGTGTAACTCTGCAATTGAGGATGAAGTTCACTTCACATTTGTCTGCCCATGTTATGAAGATATACGAATAATATTTATATCAGATAATTTCTTATCAAAACCACCATTGACAGCATTTATATCAATTGTGACTTCTAGGGATACTTCAACTGTTATAAATCTAGCTATGTATCTTAAGTATGCTCAAAAGCGCCGTGATGAAATGTTGAAATGAAGATCTATATCAAACTAATTTGTATTGCATATTGTGTAATAATTATTTTTATGAATATTATAAAAATGTAACTCTCCTGTATATGGGCCGGAGGCCTTGAATACAATAAACGTTGTCTTGTCTTGAATCCATAGCACTGTCCATGCATTCAAGTTATACGACATTAGTGCTAAAAGCATTTTGTCTTCAGCTTAGAAGTGAAAGAAGCATGCTGGATAAAGGAAGTATATTCATATAATTTTATCATGCTGATATTTTGAAAGGGAGTGAGTGAAGAGAACTGAAGTCTGTTAGATCTGTGTATCTTCTCCGAATTGAGGGGTTTAGGTTTATTGTTTATTAATTGTTGAATTAAATGAATTGATTTCCCTTGTTTACCTTCAGCCTGATCGCTCTGGCATACGAGCAGTTCAAGGATCTGAAACACCCTCGCAAACTGATGCAGAAGTATCTGCTCCCGGCCAAGAGTGTCAAACAGATCACCACCAGGATGAAGAACCTCAAGGCAAAGAGGACCCCTGACAACGCTCTCAGGGTATGTTGTGCTTCTATTACAGGATAATGAAGAGATAAGTTTAGAGAATGAACCTTTCAGGTTCTTGTTGAAAATAGATACCGTGAAGAAAATTTGAAAATTCATTTTCAGCTTTAGGTTTAGATTTGTAGCCCAAACCTCAATAAATCACCAATTAAAGATAATTTGATAATGCTCTAAGGGTCTTAGGTGCTTCCATTACAGGTTGATGAGAAGATATGTAGCCCAGCCTAGACCTCATTAAACCAAAAATTAAAGATCATTTGCTTCCTTATGTTTTGAGTCAGTGGCTTGTTTTGAAGATTCTGTTGTTGTAATTAAATCTCTATCATAGGAAAAAATCTTTTTAGAGTTTTAGTTTTTAGTTCTTAATTACTCATCCATGACAGAAAATTGAGCTAAACCCAGACAAGGTTATTCATTTCCTGATCAGTAACATATTCCAAGTGTAATAGTCACACTTGGAAGTCTTACACTTTTCACTCTCATGTATTCGCAACTTAATCACCAGGACCTGATCAAGAACCAGAAGCCGATACAGCGAGCCCTAGTGGTGGAAGCATTCTACATTGACCAGGTGAAGGCACCACATGACCACGACGACGCGGTCCTACCTAGCTGGGCAAAGGTTTGTTAAAGAGATTGTTTACTCTTGCATCATTTTAACTTTATGCTCTATTGGGTTAAGATTTTTGTAGATGAGACTTCTTTTGCAGCCAAAACTTGTTGAGATATTTAAGTGTGGCCTAGTCCAGTGGATAAAAATTGTCTCACGATGGAAATAATTTAGTAAATTTTATCAAAAAATTTGCAAAATCAAATGACAATGAATGATATGTAACTTACAATTTCCTCTGATTTTCTTAAGTTCTCATTCTTAAGTAGGTCTCTGTATATATTATAGATTTAATGTATATAACTTGTATGAACAGAAGCAGAGAAGCAAGGACAGAGCTGCCCTCAGGGAGGGAAGGAAGAGGCGAGCCCCACGTAAACGATCCTCCAGCTTGTCTCTACCTCGGTCTACTGGAAAGAAAAGAAGGTGCAAGAAAAACTTGGTAAGATGTGAATGAATATTTGGATGAGTATCCCTGTAGATTGGAATCAGATCAGATCAAATCTTATTGATTCAGGCTACAACAACAAGCAGGGCATTTGATGTTTAAAAAGATTGGTGGATATAATTTTGATTTTGATGTTTGTATTTGAATCACCGCCATCCTTCTCTGTAGCAGATAACTGTGTAGTGTTATGCTCGATTGAAATTCTTTGCAATCAGTGCAATAATGCTGATGGTTTGCTTTGTCCAGCCAATGCTGATTGTCAAGAATGAACAGTTTGTCTGCTTCATTATTGTTCTCTATGGTGCAGTGTGTGAAATAACCCTAACAAAACCAGTCAAAGTTTGATAATTTCAATAGACCAAATAAACAGAAGGTTTTAAAAAGATTTCCAGTTTGCAGGTTTGAGCTTTCCTCAGTAACTTTTTGATGCTTTCCTTGAGATGAATCTGTCGAAAAACTTGTGATTTGTGTGAAGTGAGCCCTGATGAAATATTTCAGGATTCGTTGAGATACAAGGAGGATGAGCAGAAAGAGAACAATCTGCACAGTGAAGAGGAGAATGGGGTCGAGCTAGAACTTCAGGTATACACACAACAAAAGTATATGCTTTCTTTTTCTTAGAGAAACTTCTAAGCATAGGTCCTGTACATAACTTATCATATTGTACATAGCTATCAGTCAATTCAATAAACAGTGGACATGTTGGTACATTGTAAAAAAAACACTTCTCGTCAATCAATATTTATAATCTTTTACAAATTTTTACCCAATCATCAGGTTACCATGATAATGAATAATTAAAAACCTTAAAGAAAAGGCAAAAATGCTTTTGTTACAGATGACGGAAAGTAAGAGTTGTAAGAAGAGGAAACCCCGGTCTGCACCTGTCTCACCCACTGAAGCTGCTGACACTGACAGGAGGTCAAACTTTTACTTATCATTCTTTACCCTATTGGCTCAACCCTTTACACATAGTCATTGCCTTGCCTTGCAACGCCCACAGTCTAAAGTCAGCTGTGCATTTAGCCACACATCTCTGTCCATTCTTTATTCTCCTCTTTTTTTCAAGTGATATAGAAACTACTAAAGGCAAATGATGTGCACATTGGATCTGGTTTAGTTAAAACTTATGTGTTTTGAATGCCTATTAAAATGCAACTTAATTGAACTGAAGGTGATAGAGTACTTTACATATTTCATGATTTCCTGTAATACTTTGCTTAGGTGAATAACAGGCTATGAATAAAAAAGAAGCCTTCTGACTTTTCAGAATACAATTCAGATACAAAACTTTTCTTGCTGGTATTTATTGTCATATTCTTACTTGTTTACAGACACGTTGAAGACAGCTACTCCTTTACGTCTGCTGTTCAGTCTCAGAAGACTATACTCACATCGGAAGGAGTCTTCATTCCTTTCAAGGACTTGTCAGCGGAGCAGACTCGTAGCTTGATAGCAACTTTACCTCAAGTCTGCATCGATCCAAGTACAATAGCTCTACCTGAACAAGGCTCTATCCCAGTTGTACCAGGATGTTCTCAGGACCAACCCAAAGTGATATCCTCACTCATAGCTGTCCCAGGCGAACCAATGCAGCTCCCCAGCAATATTGTGCTAGAGGAAGAAGGTCCTGCAGCACTACAGCAAACAGGAGTGACAGGAGTAGCATCATCAGCAATGAAAGTTGGATCAACTTCCGCAACAGAAGTAGAGACAACATCAGTAGCAACGACATCAACAGCAACAACATCAACAGCAGCTGTAGATTCACTAACAGCATCTTCATCATTACAATCAACCAAGGAAGAAGAAGTATCAACAACAGAAGCATCAGCAGCATTGGTGCCAGAAGAAGTAGCAGCAGATTCATCAGAGGCAAGGGAAGAAACTACGGGCTTCAGTGTTGAGATTGAAGAGCAGAGTCATCAAGACAAAATCTCCACCAATGTTTCTATGGATAATGACCTTGTTGATGAGTGTGATGTTGTGACAAGAGGTGAACCCACTTCAGAGGAAGCATCTGAACATCTTATTCCTCAAATATCCCCAAAAAATGAAATCATTTCCACTCAAGACAAGAATGAATCAGATGTTGAAGTAGATGTGGAGGCAATAGATGAAGGTTGTGGAAGGAACGATGTTGCGGGTAGTTTTACAGAGGCCAAGACTGATACAAAGACTGATGTGTCTTGTTCGACTTCTGTTGCTGTTGATGAGGTAGGTGAAGGTGGGGGTAAGGATATTGCTGGTGATAGGGGAGACCAGACTGATATAAAAAGTGATCTGTCAGGATACAAATCTGTTGAACAGTTGGAGACAACTGATAGTGCTAGTGAAGGACCTTCACATCTAGATTCTAAAGCATATGCCTCTGTTCAACATCCAGCAGACACAAGTTCTGCTTCACAAACAAATCTTCTTTTGTCAGGGGCAGATTCAGTTTCATTATCTGTTGAAAATTCTGTCAGTGAAGCTAAATGTGACAGTTCATGCAAGCAGTTAGCAGATTCAGAGGAGAAGCAGACAGCAGAAGAACTCAATTGTGATGTATCAAAGTCTTCTCCAAACACAAATACTCAAGTTGCTCATACAGAGAATTCAGACAAGGGAGATGAATTTTCGGATTCAAATAATGAAAAAACATTTGAAAACCTCTCTGTTCCAACTCCTGAGACAGGACTACCAGTCCAACAAAGGAGTGAATCTGAAATGGAAAATACAGCCAAGGACAAGTCACCAAATTCTTCTCAGATTCAATCTGATCATGTGTGTGTTTATCCTGCCACCCCACCAAAATCTACACAACCTGAAGCGGTTGTTGATGCATCCCCAGTGAAGCTAGAGTCTAGCCCAGCCAAGGTGACTCTGACCCCACTTGAAATCATTGCTGCATTCTGTCCATACTATTCCCCGTCCCCTGCATCTGCATCTAAACCTCCCACCCCACAACAGAGACTCCTAGAGAGAACTCCACCCAAGAGAAATCCAGAAGCTCCCTTCAGGGACATCAGACCAAAACCATGTGAACTGAATGATTCACCTCTAAAACCTTTCAACTCTCCAATCCTTTCCAAAGTTTCTTCAAAAAGCCCTAAGACGGTTCTGAGAGGAAACCGAACCATTTTACCCAAGTCATATTTATATGAAAATGAATCTCCCACTAAGAGAGCTGCCCGGTCCCTGAGGAAGAAGGCTCAGATGATTTGTCAAAGGACAAGCCCATGTAAGCTGCTTCCTCAGTCAGAGCTCCAGCGCATCAAGAGACTTCAACTGAGTCCGCTCAAAGCGGTGACTGTGAATCGATCCCGGAGGAAGCAGGCTAAACCAGTGAAGAAGGTGTTCAACAGACCATGCTTCAAACGCTCTGTCAGTAAATCGGATGACCTCTCCGAGACTGAGGACAAGACAGAAAGCTTAAAGGTCAGAGGTCGCAAGCGGAAGTTGTCCGATGGAGAGAAAAGGCAGGAGGAGAGTGATGAAGGACAGAGTGAGGTAGAGGAGACAGGAGGAATGTCACAGGAAGACAGTCAGAATGAAGATGAGGCTGAAGATAATCAGAGTGCAGACCAAAACCATCTTGACATGCTCATGGCTGCTAGCACTACTCTCGGGTGAGTTGATTAGTCAATATATTTGTTATGACATGTATAAGGTGCTAGTATATATATCTTTATATTCAAATTGATATATTTATCTTTATCTTTTAATAATATATCTTTATGGCATTTCCAGAATCACCTTTGCACCTAATTCTAAACTGAATTAAGTAATCTTTACTTTGCAGTTTTGGACAGAAGAAGAGCGGTATAGGAAGAGAAAGAAATAAAGGTAAAACTCAGAAGAAGAAAGAACAATCACTGGCAGTTCTGGCACCTGATCTATTGGAGGCAGATCCACGGGTGAGTGACTGTTAGGCAAAAATCTTTTATGAAAACATTATGGAATGTACTTTTCATTTTGACAATCTATTTACTAAAAACATCAGGAAACACAGACATTAAAAATACTAAGTGGTTATTTTTTTATGTTTCCATCAATCTCCTTAAATTTGATTCACCAATAAGCTGTACCTCTTGATGTGACCTTTGTTCTGCAGCTGTTTTATTTTTAACCCTTATACTACAGCCAGTCTTTCAGACCAATTTTGCTATGTAGTCTAGTATAGTGTTAGACATGCAAAATGTAAAAATCATTGATTCATGGATTTGTCATAAAAAGATTTTTTATTCAAAATTAGTTCAAAAGATGTGATTTATACTTCTTTGGTTGGAAATAATTCATGATTGTTATCTCTATTATAACCATTGTTTATAGGATTAGGGATGCTTATGGAAGAGAAAAATAAGGCACATCTCTCGTACCAAGCCGACATCTCTATCATAGCTTCTTCTTGATTTGTTATGTTGACAAGGCTTAAGTTTGAGTGGACATGTTTGATGCGCTATGTAAATGTTTGCTATTACCACTCACAGAGAGACGAGAAGGACACAGCATTTGCTCAAGCATACCTAGACAAAGTACAGGAGAGTTTGAAGCATCAGCCGGAGATCTACGAGGAGTTCCTCTCCCTCATGTACCACCTCGGCAAGGACGAGCAGTCTGCTGTGGAGGTAGGTGTCTTGTGTAGTTGTCCAAAAACTGCTGATATAATCAACAGTTTACTAGTCTGAGTGTCACTTTAACAGTGAGCTCATCTTGTATAAGCAATGTAATAATGCCCTTTAGCCACTAGCTATAAAACATGACCAGTCATCTTTTGATGTATGTGTCTTGAATGTATATATCCTAGCACTTTAATTTGCTGAATGAATATAGTATAAATAATTCTGGCTGGCTGTTTCAGAATGAGAACATCCTATACTACCAAAGGAATAATTCCAGTCTCATCACAAACTAAAAGATCTTCTAACCAGATACTAAAAATGATACACCTGACGTAGATATACCTTGACCAGCGGATTATGTTTTAATGTTAGGTTAAAATTCAATGCCTGTTATTTCCTTTGTAAGTTTTCAATCTGAGATAATAAATGAAGAAAGATTGAGTATCAGATCCAATGGATATATTCAGTATTTTATGATACTACTAATAATAATACTGTTGAATATAGTCATCACCATGACCATCCATCTGTTCGTCGTTCCATTCCCTTTTTGGTTGCTGGAGAGAACTCAAAATACATTCATTACATCTAATTAAAATGTGTACATACTTGTTACCCCATCACCTATTCCCCTTTACTCAAGTGATTCCTTTTGACTTTACAGAACCAAACTCAAACACAATTTATCATATCTAACTGAAACCTTATATGCGTATTACCCAAATTATGAAGTGGTGCCATTTGATATTTTCAGACATTGAAATGCTCTTTTGAAAATATTTTCAATTAAAACAGTTGAAGAAATTTGACCTTATTCAATTTTAAGATGAAACTATATTTATCTGCAACTTAACAAATTTGAAATTCGATAGCATTTATCTCTGTACGCATTGATTGACGAAACTCTTGATTTCATTCGAAATATCAGTTTTAATCTGGTCCCCACAGCGTGGATTGGTGAATTATGTCATCTTTTAACAAATCTTGTTTCATTTATTTCAAGATCAAATCAATGTTCCTAATTATAAACCTCTTTGCAAAAATTGCTATGTCAAACAACATCAATGAAATAATATAAAAACATCTTCAAGTTCATTGACATAAGAAAGTGGTTGAAATGTCATCTTTGATTGATGGCTTAAACCTTTTTACATGATAATCGACTGACTTTTATTCAGTTAAGTAACAGCGATTTGTTGTTACATCATAATGCTCATAGAAATTCGCATATATATGATCAGTGTTTCAGATTTACGGCGCGACCGCGACATTCACGCATGATTTCTAAAAAATGTCGCATGGGTTTTCAGCCTTATGCGCCTAACTGTCGCGTGTAATTGTTTAATTGTACATTTAATTTTTAAAAAAGCTGTCAACTCATCTTCATAGAGGATACAATAATAAACTGTCGGGAAATCGCAAGTCCTTATTGTTTACATGCTGTTACTATACCCTCCCTCCAATAACTTCAAGTTCCGGTTACAAAGCTCCATGCATCGACTGAGCATGATATATATCAAGCCCACAGTGTTTTGAGTTTGCGTTTAAAGGGGTGCACAAAGGAACAGCGACCTATATCATATCTGCATCTGACGTGATTGCCACTGTCGGCTTTCATGACAGGGTAAAAACATTACGTGGTGTGTGTCAAATACTTAATATGCATCATAACTCTACTTAATCATGTTTAAAAGAGTGCTTTTAGTTTACTCAATGTAATATATTTTCAGTATTTTACCACGACTCGGTTACACGTCTATAAATAGATCTGTACATTGTCTGCTTTGCTGTTATAATAAAAATTCTAAACACCCAGTAGTGATTAACTGAATGAATGACTAGTGAAACTTGCTTATTATACATTGAAATGTTAAGCATTTAGTTAAAAACTATTAAGAAAATTACTGAATCAGAATGATTTGAGTAACTGAATTAAAATTAGTTCCCATATGTTATTTTCAATATATATCTTAAGGTGACAGGCATTAATAATGGGATTAGGAAAATGGAAATGTTTATGTCACAAACATCAGAACAAAATATTCGACTTTTTTGTTTGTTTTAATGCTTGACTCATTGTTTTTGAAAATGTCTCATCATTTTTTAGCTTCATGAGACATTTGTCTCACTCTGACTGAAAACAATCTGAAACACTGTATGATTATCTCACTGTTGTGAACATATAAATGTTACTGTAATGGATACATGTAAAATGTTTCTTGCAAGTAAAGAAATCTCATCCTTCATTTAGATATTTTCCAGAAAACACTCAAATGATTAAGTCAATAAAAACAAAATAATTTAAAGAGATTGAAATTTTATTTATAAAAAACTCACTTGATACAAAACAGAGAATGGTAGTTTACTTTAAGATTTGATTATTCAGAGTGTTTCACAAAAAGGCGTCATTTAAAAGCAATAAATCAAAACAAATATGTTATGATTTGCAGTGTGTACTTCAAAGATATCATGAACATAAAATCATTTAATCTGACATCAGACTGGTCAGTTATGCTATGTTCCTTCCTCATGTTTGTTAACAGTTTTATTACTCGACAAATACTTAACAAGAAAACATTGGAAACATTGGATGAGCAATGGCTAAGAATATCCTGTTATTGAAGAGTGACAATTAGGTCCTTAACTATCACAGATTTGTTCATGATTTTGTTATTATTCAAAAGAAAGTTTTCATGTATTTGCTTGCACATGTATAACAGAAGAGGGGAAGGGAGATAACTCAATGTCATCCCGTACATGATTTCTTTGTGGTATGCTATTAGTATTCTCCATCTCTGTAAGAGAATTCCTTCTGAAAGCGTCCCCATTCTCAACCTGTATTGAGGCAACGCGTAGACGATGCTTCCGATGTATACAGAAATACAACAACCTCTTTAGCTCCACTCTGAACTTCTTCCCCGTCACACAATATAATAACAAGTTTATTGCATGGTTCCCGTAGGTAAGAAAGTTCATCACTGATGCTGTGAGTGTGTATTTTGCTAGGAGATGAAAATCGACAAAAGGTCCGTCAAAAAAGTCAAAAGCTGATGGTTCGATGATGATAAGCACTGCTTTAGGCGCTGACGCTACCAGGAACGTTAATGACACTGAGAGAAGCATGGTCGTTAGTCTCCAGTTGGAGGGCATGTTGATGGTTGACATTGGGTTCACAGTGGATGCATGAAGTCCCTTTCGCCGCTTCACTGCTACTCTTACATCAATTATTATCAAGATGTTAAACACAAGCAACACAATGAATGGAATAAAGGAATACAGGGCTGCATCTATCCATGGAAACACCTTTTCATTGAAGTCAAAATATTCATCCAGCGAAGTGCAAAATCCCTGATCACTTATAGTTACAGTGAAAAAGAAATGCATATTTATTAAAGCAAACAAGACACCAAGGAATAATGACACTTTCCTTGCTCTTTGGATGGTTGCATATTTTGGTACAGTTAACGGAAAGTGGATGGTTATGAAACGTTCAATTGTCATAGCAACAAGTATCCAAGCAGCATAGTCAAAACTCCAGAATGTTAGAAAATTGAATATTTTGCATGCAGCTGGGCTGAGTATAACAGCATCATATCCCATTAGATAAGAAAACCACTTTCTCATTGTTCCGAAAATGAGAACAAGAGTGTCTGCGACCGCGAGCACAGACATGTAGTAACATGTGGAGGAGCGTCTCATGGTTTTCCTCGTCATCACAATGAAGCTGATAATGTTACCAAGCGTCCCTATCAGGGCCAGAATAGGATACACATAGATACCTATGTATCTCGACCAGCGATACTCCACATAAAAGTTCAGAATCACATCCAGAGACGGCATTGGAGGTCTAGCTCCACCGGTGTCATTGCTTGTGGTGTTCATGTCAATCTCTGTTGTGTTTATGTCAAACACTTGTGTTGTTGAGTCGGCCAGATACCACGCCATTTAGATTTTTGTTTCTTTATTTGGTTGTTGAAAAGAGTTTTTAGTTTCCGTAAAATTGCCTCTATATGCAAGTTTCAGAAATTAACCATGGCTTCATTGTGAACGTAATGTTCTTTCATTCATATCTTTCATTGTTTTTCCAATTATGGAATTGTTATCCAATAAGATTCATCTTCAACAATGACCAACTGTCCATCTTCAAGTATCCAAGTTAGTTGTCCAAAGTTTAGGAATCATCATTTACTCTGAAGAAGATCAGACACTTGATTATGAAGTGATTGTCCCCATCTTCATGAATGACGCTCAACAGTTTTGATTCTCAAACATCCCTCAAGCCAATCTCCTGAACTTAGACATAATGCTTATCCTCCAACAGTATAACTGAAAATGATGTGTCAGTTCAGACTTCATGAATCTCAACAGGATGTCCACATCAACTTAAAGAAAAGATCTCTGGTCCGTCCATGAAGATTAAGTAAAAAAACGATCCACCAAGATTACCCAGAATCACCTGTCCTGTATTAACCCTTCAACAGCTGTCTTCTCTTCAAACTCATCAGCCAAATTCCAAATGAGAACTAAAACTCTGTTGTGTATTATTGTTTATAGGTAAGAATAATAGAAGAATACTATAAGAATCTACCCATTTCCTCCACTCTTCTGTCTTCCCCCATCATTAGAATCAACAAACATTGTCAACTACAAATCAAAACGGTCACATGATGTAACTGATATTTGGCCCATAGAGTGTTAAAGATAAAGTCCAAAGGAACAGGTGGTTCATAAACAATAGCATGACTGTACCAAGTAGCTGTCTTGTTCAATGTTAATTTGTTACATGCCTCCTCGGCCGGCCCCGACAAGAGCAATGTGCTCCATTCCCATCTTCCACACACGACACAATTAATTTATTGCTTCTTGAGAGCACTTCAAGATCCCAATGTGATCAGTTTTATTGCCCATCTAGATTATATCAGCACAATATGGACTAGTTTTTATTCAAGAGCCCTTGTATAATAAGTTCTGATAATTAGGTTATGAATTTTTTTCTTTTGAAAACCAAAAGAATTTTCAGAAACAAAGATAGAATAACAGTTAAATTGTCAAATTATTATTTTCATTGGAAAAAAATAGGACAAGGATTTCAGTTGACCTTATCAACAGGTTTTTATTTATGAGTTTGTTGGGTAAAAAAGAAAATGAATAGTATAGTATTAAATAAAGGTTACAACAATCAAGCAGATTTTCTTTTCTGGCAGAAGTGTAGAGTAATTTCTTAAACTAAAACAATAAACTGTTTTTCTTCTTGGTTGTTTTTTAAGTTGCAGTAATTTTTACAAAAAGCATATCTATTTGAAACACGTTGTGAAATCTCTTCGAAAATGGAATAAATAATTATTGGAAGTGCCTCTGATCAAGTTTTTCAAATGACAGAATCTGTAAGTTTAAAGTGTAAGAACAATGTTTTCCTAAAATGCATAATTATCCTTAAATGTTTTAAGTCTGAATGTCTGTACAGATTTCTTCCAAAGTAATATCACTTAGTACTCTTCGTATTACTCTAATACAGTTTTGAACTTACCGTATACAATATAACCCAGAAATGTTAGGGACTAATTTGAATTACTAAAGTCACTATTTATAACATAAATATGAGAACAATTCATAGAAAGAACTTTCAAACTATCTACCTTTTTGTGAATAAGTATTGAATTGTAGTAAACCATGGGGGGAAATGTTTGTCGTGTTAATTCCATCATTTAACATAAATTTGACAATTGAAATACAGCTACGACAGGAATTATGTGACATATTCTTATGTATTATCAATTAAGGTCACTTCATACTGATTTAATGGAATAACTTCGGCCTGTCCTCATTTCGCCTACACCTCATTTCACCTACACTGTTATCAAAACGCAGTTATCAGTTATGGGTGGATGCTGATTAGACTGGTTCATTGACTCAAGTCCAGCCCATGTCTGTCATGGGTTATCCCTGTCACAATAGGGGTGAGGAAGTGACCCTTTGCACTTAGTGTAGGTGAAATGAGGGGGTTTTCAGGTGTAGGCGAAATGAGGTGTAGGCAAAATGAGGGCAAACCATAACTTCTGGTTCTTAAAGTGTCAATTACTAAATCAGTTCAATAGGCTATTAAAACGATTTGCCGTTTGTTAGTGTTTGTTATTATTGTGAGTGGTAAAGCAAAGACATTTCACTTGTGTATTACATGGAATTCAGATTGAATTGAATTTAATTTGCTGAATTTCCAAATCTTTGTTTTGTAGACAAACAGACTTGGAACAATTCCTTTCACACTCTGATTTATTATTTGATAAAACATAATGCAAAGCATAACTTACAGAGCCTATACCTTTATTTATTGTTCTGTATATTATAGCAAGAAAATGTGAATAGAAATAAGCAGATACAACCTCTGTTGCAGACATACCGTAAACTGGAGGTCCTCTTCAAGGACTTCCCGGAGCTGCTGGATGAGTTTGCCGGGTTCCTGCTGCCAGAACAGGCCCTCGTGTGCGGCTGCTTCATGAAGAACAGGGAGACCATGAAGGCTCGGACCTTCCTTAGGAAACTGGAGGTAAACTCTTGTCATCTTCTTGGTTTTGTCAAATGGGTTTAGTTACATTTCTAAACCTTCCTCAGGGAACTGGAGATAACTGGTGTTTTTTGAGTTTGTATTTCTGATTTTGTTGAACGGATTTATTGATACCTCTACCTACTTCAGGAAGTAACTTCTGCATTAGACTCCTCACAACATGTAGTTTTTGAAGTACATTTTATACTTGGTTCAAATAATACACTGAACCAATCCACCATAAATACACGAAGTCACAGAGTCTGGTCTCTTAAACAGGTGTACTATGAGAAACAGCCAAGCCACTTCCAGCGTATCCTGAAAGTGATGTCCCAGTGGTACCAGAACCCCCAGCGCTCCCCCCAGGACCTGCAGTCCTCCCTCCTCCCGCTTCTCCGCGGCATGCCACACCTGATCGAGGAATTCTCACTCTTCTTCCCTGATGAGAAACCTCCCAAGAGGTAAGGTTTTAATTGTAATCTTTATTTAAGCCTTCGGTAGTCTCAATATAAGGGGTTTTACTTTCTCTTATTGTCCTGGCTTCTTTATTCCTTATTTGCAAGTAAATCATCAATTTTATATCTAAGCGATTAATCCACCTGTAAGACAAAACTCAAATAAGTAGATGTAAAACCCTGCAGAAATTTGTTTCAGTTGGTAAACTTTACATAAGCTTAAACCTATTGGTTTCAGAGTATAAGCTGATGGCCTATTTTTCATTCCTGGATTCATACCTTAGTGATTGGTAGAAATTGACTACCTGTGCTGTTATAGTTTGGCACTTATTATTTCCACACCTTTTTCTCAAACCTTGCTTTGCTCCTACAGCTACATGAGTGACTTTGAGACGGTAACACTAAACGACAGCGACTTTGAGGATGGAGCAAGCGTTGACAGTTTTGAAGAGGTGGATATCCCTGATCAGTTGGACCCGTACCGTACCAAGTGGTGCACCTGTGACTGTCACCAGGACCACACGCAAGTCAAGCACTACAAGCGGCTCTTACACTGCCTCAACTGCTGTCTCAAGGTAACTTCATGCTGCTGATGGCTTAAACATTGCCAAACTGCTTACCACCAACTTGCTCACTCGAGATAACTTACAGAGGCAGGGACTATGACGTGTAGTGATAACGTATTGGTGATTATAGTTGCTCAATGCTCTAAGCTCAGATTATGTCTCAAGCACTGTCTAACTTTTGTAGTATTGTGAAATGTAGAATTGTTATTGGCTCCGCTTAAAAGTCATTTCAAGATCTGGGCAAATTTTCTTGTTTGTGTGGTTTAGAAAGACAAGAAATAGTTAATTGTCTTGCACAATGTTTCTGTTCACTGTTGATGATGGTTTTCGCTTGTTTATGATTACTAGTGTTTATGTTAGAGTACCTTCTACGCATCCTTCAATGAATTGAGATTTCATACATTTGGTTTGACATTCCATAGCGGAGACCAGTGGGATTTCTAACTCTTGTATGAAGATTATGAGATGAAATGCCTTTAACTCTCCAAGTTCATCATACAAGTTGCCCCAACTGTAGGCTTAACATGTGCAGGAGCAGGAATGATTTGTTATTTCTCTCCTGTGTCAGAACTTCTCCACCATACTTCCATTTTGTGATTGAGTATATTACACATCATTGATGTTGGATCAGATTTCTGTGTTAGTATATACAACAGAGGTCTGAATTAAAGTTATCGAAAATGTGATTGGTGGCAAAATGTACGAGAGGAAAGGGCAAGAGTGGCAAAATTGTTGCATGAAATATTACTGTGGGTTTTTTTTTATGTAATGAGAAAGATAGGACAGTTAAAGACTTCAAACTTTGACTTAAACATTAAACAACCTTTCTGTGAGCAGGTGATGGACGGCAAGCTGTATTTCCAGCCCAGCAGCAAAAAACTGCACCCTGCCAAGGTTGTCATGTACAAGCCAGTATCACCGCCCCCTTCCCAGACCCCACCTCCCACTAACACCCCGCCTCGACCAGTGGAGCTGGAGGAGGATCAAACTGCAGACAAAGAGAACCTGAACTGTTTGGGGGCTCGGCCACTCGTCATCTCTCCCTCGGTCAGTCACACTTCACCTGCTAGAGCTAAACGGATTAAGGTTGGTATTACATCTGAACACTTCTTTGAAGTTGTCTTGACTTAACTTTAAGTCAACACTTTTTTATAACCACTCGAGGCAAAATGTATTGGAAATGTAATCAAAATTTGGGGATGAACATAAAAAGCGATGAATTATGTGAACTTCTTGGCCTTTCAACTTGAGTTTTAACAAGATATTTATGTCAAGTTAATAAAAATGAATTCAAAACATTTGTTTTCTGACAAAATATTTGTCAAATACTTATATTTGAAGAAAATTGAGGTTCTAATTCTGCAATTAAATTTTTTTTTTTAGTTGAAGATCAGTCGCAAAAAGGCAGGACAAAAAAGGTTCCTTACACTTTGTGAGATCGGCAGTTCACCTGTGAAGCAGGAGCCAGACACAGGAGACGTGGACTCTGCAGATACTGCAATGACTGCAGCAGAGAACTCTGCTCTTGCGGCCCGAAGTCTGATGAGAGACTCAGATGCTCTAATAGTGAACCCTCCAGTTACCCTGCAGGATGAACTACTCCAGCCTGAAAGATGTGAATCCAACAGTCCATCCAACCCACCCCATTCTTCTATCTCTGCCTCATTGTTGCCTGTTACTTCATTGTTACCTGTCTCCAGTTCAGCGTCGGTGCCCACCAGCTCATCAGTGCTACCTGTATCTAGTTCCTTGTCTGTTTCTAATACATCTTGTTTGTTTACAAGTTCCTCAACATTATCTGTTCCAAGTACAATTCTTTCTTCAAATGTATCTCCGGCTACTTCTGTAACAACATTGTGTTCAACAATGGTGACATCTGCCGAATCCACGCCATCATTAGAAACAGTGTCAGTTATGTCTCCAGTCCCATCCACTGCAAAAGCAGGTGCATTTATGAAGATCTCTCCTGCTAAAGGCCCAATGAGTCCTGCCGTGACTCAGCTTTCTTTTGGACCAGTGAGATCACCAGCTTCTCCTGATGTGCCCAATACTGTGAAGGAAACCAAAGTAGGGGGGTCGACAATACAAGGAGGGAAAACTTTAACAATTGGTTCTGGTATTTCTGCCTTGTCTGGGTCGTCCAAGTCTAATGATGACAAAGGCACAACAGGGGAGAAAGTGTCACAAAATGAGGAATCTCGTCCCAATACAACCACTGTTGGACCAGTGTCTGCTCATTCTCAAGAAGTTCCTGCAAAAGAAGGTTTGAGTTTTCCAAATTTGGTACCAGCAGATGCAATATGCAACAGCAATGTCATCACTCTCAACTCAGGCCAGCAACTGACTACCCATCCAACGACATCCACTAATACATTAACATTCGGATCAGCCCCAACAGTAGAACAGCCTGCTGTCAAATCAGCAGATGGTGGTGGATCTGGTGCAGGGTTTGGGATGTCAGTACTCAACTTCCTTGATGGACCAGCCATGCAGGGGGATGCTTCTGTCAGTTGCATGTCTGATATACTTGCCAAAGCTATGAAAACAGCAGACATAGGCAAAAGTGATGCTGAAATATCAATGTCGGTAGACTTCATGAACTCTTTCCTTGCATCAAACTTTCCTGGTTCAACAAATGCATCACCGATAAAAACTCCCAGGAGTGATTCAGGATTACAGCAGACACAGACCCTGACAACATTGCAGGAGCATCTCATGAGGGCAGGCATCATATCCAAACCTTTCAACATTGGAGAATGTACAAGTCCCCAGAAGCAACCTTCTGGTCCTATCCCTATACAATCTCAAGCAAGTGCTACCCCTGTAACATTCATGCAGCCAGCTTCCACTCAGGGCAGCATATTCCTGGCACCTGCCCCAGTGACAAGTGTTCAGATCCAACCCAGTGTTGTGTGTATTCCTCCTGTAGTCACTGGTACACCAGTAGTACTTGGGAGTGGTGTCCCTATAACTGTATCAACACAACCAGTTCTCCATCCAGCATTACAGCCATCAGGAGCAGTAGTCACAGGGGCTCCAGGCAGTCAAACTGTAGTCAGCCAGAGTGTTCAGGTTGCCCAAAAGAGTGCTGTAAAGACGGCACCTCAAACTGTGGTGTTCGGATCAGGGCTGATATCGGCTATGGGTGGAGGTGTTTCCTCCACTGTAGTCAGGCAACCGTTAGTCATAGCAGCAATTCCTTCTACAAACCAAGGTACATCACAATCTGTGGTAGGCGAAAATAAGCCTAAAGTTGCTGGAAACTCAAAGATTATTCTCTGTAACCAGCCTGTTGTTCAGTCAACCATCACCAGTAATACAGCTGGAATGGAGACTGTTACTCCTATACAAACTGAGAATCAAAATGTGTCCTTACATTCACCACAACCAATTCAAAATGTCCAACCAGCATCTGGGAAGGTTGAAAGTATGAGAGCAGTGAGTGAACACCTTGTGAGCCATAGTGAGGAGAGTGGACCCCCACAGAGCATTGACCCGGAGCCAGTGATGGGAGAAGATATGGAGGTGGGAGAAGAGTCAGAAGTTGAGTGGACAAAGTAAGTGAATAACAACCTCTTCCTTATGTTTCCTCACAATATTGTAAATGTATGCCCACAAAGCAAAATTTGCACCAGTCTCTATAACTTGTTTGTATAAGCTTTGCAGCATTTCCTCAACATTTCTGGCTAGCTTTTATTCTTCTGCAGCTGGACTTATTTTTAAATTGGTTCCAAAGGTTGCATATACACAATGTGGTAATCAACACATGTTGCACACTTATTGACAGTTGTTGAATCCAGTATAAATGTGTGTAGTTTTTAAGTCAGAAGGCTCCTTTGTGAAGAACATCATTTATGAGTTGTCCTATAAACATCTCCTGGAGGGAGACTGCTCCAAATTTTGGCTGAATGCAGCAAGGCTTGACTAAGCCAGTAATGAAGCTGGTGTTAGTTTAGCCTTGGTAGAGAAGTTTTGTTTCTATTGCACATTAGGGATAAATACTGGGCCACTCTGAAGTACTTGTGTCAGAATGTCAGAAATTTATTTTCGAATTGGTAGATTTGTTTACCGTACTTAACTTGTGATGTTTAATTATACAATAATAAGTATTCTTTGGGGTAATAAAGTTCAGGAAATTTTTCTTATGATTTTCACTTAAACCCTTGTTTATATTCAGAGACATGGACAAGGTGTGTCTTGAGATGTGCAAAAACTTGGGTCCTGTTGAGGAAACTTTTGCCCGTATAGCTGAAAAACTGAAGGTTGTCACCCCTAATGAGGTAAACTGGATTTATGTTTTAATTTTATCATTGATTCCAATCAATTTAACCTTATTTCTTGCGGTTACCAGAATATTCATCTATTCACTGGCAGACCAAGGTTAAAATTAAAATGACAAGAAACAGAATATCCCCGTAGGGTTTGAGGAAGTAACATTTGAGTAACTTTAAATATAGAATATTACATTGAATTATCACTTACTTAAAAATTTATTGGAAAACTTTTTGGATTAATTTTGACAGAACTATGCAATTGATTTTGACAAAAAATTTATTTCACATGCAATAATATACACATCATATAAATCTATTTGTGTTGCAGGTTGCTTCTCGGTTTGTCAAGTTGTTGGAGCTGCTGGCAAATTATGTGGACGATGAGGATGAAGATGATGATGATGACAGTGACTAAGATTATATGTTATTAGAGGAAAATGATATTTACTTTTCATCATCTTTTGTATTGTTAATTCAATCACAGCATCTATATTGTTTCCTGCAGTGTTCTACAAGCTATCATTGTCATAAAACATACTCAAAGTTATGTTGACCAAAGGTTACCCTCTAAGTCATTGATTGTCCAAGTTAAAGTTCAGTATTAGTATGATAATAACATGTTGGTAAAGCATTTGATATTATGAGATTATGACATTTTGAAGACTATTTAAAATATTGCTCAGGTGTTTTAGTTTCTAAGAACACATCTAGAAGATAAATTTAATAGATTTTGAGTCTAATGTAGATTTTCATGAATTCAACATTTTGATAATCATGTGCATTATAACTGTACAATAATGTGTTGATTTGCTGGATTGTGTTCATCTTATTGTACAAAGATAACATGTACAGGTCATAAGTTATTGTTTGATTATTGAAATAAATAATAATTTCAAAATTGTTATAGTGTTTCTATTTTCTACTGGGACCTGTTTTGAAGTCATTGGATATCTCTTCAAAATCAAATTGAACTAGAACCCAAAAATATGCATAAAAGGTTCTCTTATACCAAACCTTAAAAGGGGGCGGGATAGCACAGTGTTTAGCGCGTTTGACTTCGGATCAAGAGGTCCGTGGTTCGAATCCCACCAGGGGCTCGGCAACTTTGTCTGCAGTAGATAAACTGTTCTACACGCAGTCAGGTTTGGGTGCAGTGCTACACTGGATTTCAGCGCAGTACCATTCATGGTTCGCTAATCGTTAGTTCCAGCCGATGCTTGCAGGTTTCACCGCAGTGCATAGCCACAATGGTGTTGCGGGCTTTTCCCCTGCAATAATACTAGCAGCTGCAATATAAGTGAAATAATCTTGAAAGCTGCGTTAAACACCAACTCACCTCACCTCCCAAACCTTATAATTAAAATTCGTTAATTGCTTTAAGCTTAAGCTTTGTAATGACACATGGAATATGATTTTGGAAATCAAAATGTTGCAGCTCAAAATGATTAAGATTTCAGTTGTTTCAACCTTGGCTTTACTCGTCACAGTCAGACCATGATTAATTTTAAATAGGAAAAACTTTCTACATTGATGTAGCGTATGACAAGTCTTAATAGCCGCAACACAACTTTATCAAACAGTTTTATTGTTTTGTATAAATTCCTCTACTGTTACAAAGCATACACATTGTATGAATGTTTCTAGTTTCTGTGCCATCAGCTTCCGGAATTAATCTGAACAGTTGAGTGGAATTTATTTTGGAGTGCCTTATAACTCTATGAAGGTTAGTTTGGATGGGTGCTCCAAGGTATTAACAGAGCACATGTTGGCCATTTTGATGCAAGTTTTTCCACTAGGTGTTTTTACCAAGATTTTTATCAATTTTCAAGAAATAAACTTCTATTTAATTAACTTTATCACCTCCAATTTTATACCCAGGTCCCAAAAGAAATGAAAAACATCCATGTCCTGTCATAAAATGTTTATTAATAAATGTATAAAGCATTTTTCTGTCTCGTATATATAGATTGTTTGAAACATATACAACCCTGTGACGAAAACAATTACATTACATGTATGACTACAGTGCCTGCTGGTTCAATTGCATCAAAAACACCATTTAATGTAGTTGATAGAAATCTTGTTTTTGAAAAGGCGCAAAAACCCTTTTGAGAAAAGCTATATGTTAGTAGTATCAACGATTTGAGATATGGACAGAACTTTCTTGCAGCAGCTTTTGTAAATAATCACGTTTGTCTTTTTCTTCTTCAAATTCATGGCATGAAACCTGAAAAATAAAAAAAACTTATAATCTGATTGATTTTGATTAGTTGGGCATTGTTCATAGATTGGTCTTTAGGAAAAGATTGGCCAACCAGGACTAAATAGATCATCGTGTTATCCGCTTAAGTGGTAACACTTGCTATCAGTAGCATGGATTTTCAAAGCCCTTTCCAGTCTAAAATATTACGCAGAAAGGGCAATGACTTGATGGTTATCCTTGTCTAACCCATGCTGCTGTAATGCTTTCACCTCTAAATAACCTTCACCAAGAACCAAATTCACTGATGGGTGAAACACTCATATTATTGATAGTTTCATGCCAAAGGTAACATCTAGAGTTTCAAAAATGATTTTGGGCAGCAAACTCAGACAATACACCCATGAAACGGAAAATAGTGGCTGAACTACACAGATAACCTTCAACTGAGCTTTGTAGGAGCAAGAGCCAACACATGTCAAGTCAAAGTACATGGAATCCTAAACAGAATCTGCTCAATGTAAAAAACATAAAAGAATCCAATAGATCCATGCCAAAAGATTGCTGATCACCCAATAAGGACCTTTTCCTCATTTTGCAGAACATGTAATTGCTCCATTTACACTGGATGACAATCAAGTAAACAATTATGTTGATTATGAAACGTATAAGGACTCTTTGGTCTTATATGGCATAAATAATTAGTGCTTGAACCATTTGAGATTTTGAATTTGAATGTAACGACTGTTAAATCTTCAATAAGTCACTAGCAAAGGATAAGCCATCTCAAAATACCATAATCAAATTGCCACTAACTGTATTTATGATACCAATTTTTATCTATGATATTGACCTAACAAGGAACCATTACAACCACTCCTTGCTCCCTATTACTTACATTTACAACTTGATATCCCAGCTTGCGGAGTTGCCTCCCTTTAGCTGCGTGCTGGCCGGCAATTGACATTACTACTGAACCATCCCCTCGTCTCATATTGTAGTATGCGTTTATTCCATGAAGCACTACTGCTATCCTGAAATGATAAGTTTGAACATGAAAACATGTGCATACATTTACAGGAATTTTAATGCTTATTTCAGCCTTATGGAAGTGATAGATTTTCACAACGAAGGCACTTAAAGCTATCTACTGAAGTTCATTGAATTGTAGTATTGAACTCTTCAAAATTGAAAATTTTTAAGAAAGAGCAACAGGTTAATTAGAATAATTTTCATTTGAATTTCCAATGCTTAATCATTGATGGCCACCGTGTATAATTTAAGTAACCTATGATGGCAGCTAAAACTCAGAATTGATTTTTACAAAATTTCATCATTTACCCTCAAAATAAAACTAATTATATATCACTGCATTTGTGTAAGGTTGATAAGTACCAATCATTATTTATTTCATTTTCACACCTTTGATTCTCTGCACTGGTTGAGCCAACATTCCAGCTAGACACAGGAAGTGGACATCCCTTGTTGTCCAATTGTATTTCAACATCTGTAAAAGAAAATAAAAGTATGTGTACTTGTAACAAATTTGAAAGTTGTTGTTTCTAATTACCTTTTGAGGTGCAAGTTTAATAAACTACCTTAAGAAATTGTTTCTCTCCTGTACAACAGATCAACAGATCAATATCATTTCTTTGAGTGTTTCCTTTTGTTAGCAAAGAGACAGGCTCCAGTTCATATGAATGCTTAAATCACTCTCTATTAGAACACTTGAAATGTTATTCTGCAGCATTTGCTGAAAAAGAAAAATAGCCGTGGTCCCCTTGATTGAGAGTAAACGATGATTGTTACACTCACCTTGTGTCTGATAGTGGTTGAGAAGAAACCCTTTTCTTAGATAATGCGCTCCCCCGAGGAGATCGGAACAAAATGTTACTATTTGCTGAAGTTGTACATCTCGTACAGATACAAACTTGTTGGGCTCATTTGTCCTCCACTGGCTCAGTTTGACCTGAAAGATTTAACAAAACTTAAACATCGACAAAACTGGCAATATTTTTTTTCCAAATCATTCCAATTGTCCGATTTAAATAACTCAATGAAATACATTAATATTAGACCATATAAAATCTAAAAGAACTTTGATACGTCTGATTCATGAGTATTTTTTCTACCTTTTTAGACTGAGGAGGGAATGTTCTATTGTAGAGAGGTCCCTTGTATCCAGGCACTTCTATCCTAACACTCTCAGACAGATGGTACAGGTCTCGTCTCAGGTCCAGCTTGAACCCTGCATCACAAGACAGGGTTACACATAAGGGCATAATGATCAACTGACTAAAATCTGTTACCAACTTTGTTTTTGCATAGAGATAAAGATAATGAAATTATGGTTCCAGCTGCATTTCTTCATCTAAAATTCTATGCAATCAGATGCTTCAAGTAATAGGCATTGTTAATGTTATTTACAGAATTAAATGAAAAAGCAATTTTAAATTTATGTTCCTTTACTCACTTTCAAAGAAAGCATGTGCATTTTTGCTGAATATCTCTTCAATGAGTTTGATAGGATAGAATCCGTCAAAGGACATTCCTAGCAAGCATTCACATAGTTTATTTAGAAAAAAGTGTCTTTCATTTGCCCTCTCATTTCTCTGAATCTCACACGCAAGTTTTTCAAACACTTGTCTCCGCTTCTGCTCTGGCACTTCAGAGGACAAGTTGCCAGTGAGCTTGGACAATAAGGCGATATCCTTCAGTCTCCAGGTGCCAATATCCTCATTCAAGACTTTCCTACACATCTCATGGACGATATCTTCAGAGATATCATGTATATTCTCGAACATTGATATTATATGAAGCACAGTGGAAATATCAGCATCTCCGAGTCGATTCATTAATATTGGTTGCAAGTCTGTTAATAGTTTGATGGTGTAAGGAGCAGCCTTTACCATCCGCTTGTGGGTGGTTCTTTGAAGGAATTTCATTACGGCTGACAGACAAACATCATCAGCTGAGGTTACCACTTCTCTGATCTGAGGTATCAAGGCATCGAGAAGAGCATTGTTTCTAACAATTTCTTTCGATTTAAAGAGTCCAAGACAAATAATGCCAAGATCGGTCCCAGAGATGTCCTTGATTCGGCTATGGAGTGTTTTGGTGAGTTCTGCCAATACTGGCGCAGGCATGTGACGGTAGAGGTTGGCATGGAACATTAGCATCACAAGTTCAGTGTTTGTTAGTGATTGGAAATTGTTTGACATGAAAGTTGTAAAAGCTGGCATAAACTGGCTCCAGTTCATTGCAGTGCTTCTGAAGTGATAGAAGAGATCTGCGGCTAGAAGGTGACTCCTCACGTCCCAGTTTGCACATCTCCTCGCGCACTCTGCATCAAATGCCTGTGCCATTTCAAGCCTTAAATTTCTCTCTTTGCCGACCATAGCTCTCCTCAAGTTAAACTGTGCAACAGTTGTCATCGCCTCAAGAAATGTAGGGTTTTTCATGTGAGGTAATGATTGAAGCAGGCTTCTGCATAAAGTATGGAAGGACTCATTCTTCAACAAACTGTTCTTGAAAGACATTGGTTGTTTCGATAACTTGCTCAAAGATGTTAAAATGTGTTTGTCAGAAAAATCAAAATTGTCCAAAGTTACAGAATCAAGAAGAGTATCACAGGATTTCAAATCAAAGCTTTCATATTTGTTGGTTCGATTTCTTGTAACAAGATAATCTTTGAAAACTTCATTTTCTTCCAAATATCTGTGAAAATACTCATTTTCCTCCTCAACATATTTAATCATATACTCTTGTCTTCTGGAAACAGATTTTGAGTACGGTTTCTGAATGGGCAAATTGTGCCATTTCAGATTTATATTTGTTATGATTTTTACATGGTGATACATGTAAACGGTCTTTTGATAACACAATGGTTGTGACCTCTGTAGACTTTTACATGTTGAATGCTTCCAAAGTTTTGAAAATATTTTGTAATTTTTACGAAGTCTCTTCAACAACAAGGAATTTATCATTATTGTTATTTTCTCTGCTTCTTTTGGAAAAGGTTTCCCCGAGGAAGGGATAAACGTAACAAACGTGTAACAATGTTTTACAATTTGATATTTACATGTCAAATAACACCTACAACGTCAGCATTATAGAAACTATTGTAAGAATGATCTCAGATTACTATCATAAAATTCAAATAAATGCCTTGTACACTATGTCGCTATTTGATTATTGTTTATAAGTGAGGACTAATGTAGTGTAGAGACGTATATCAGTTATTTCTCCGAAACTCGCTTTTCCGAACTCAGTATAAATTCATTGACGTCCAATGGAAAATTAACAACGTCTATAGCTGGTTAATGATTCTCAAAAGATTAAGAGAACCCAAACAGCAATGCATGTTAACGTGTTATGTTGTTAGTCAACACCACAAGCAGTCGACAAGAGACACATGTCGTAAACTTCCGGTTTTAGAAAGGAACTAGAGTTACTTCCCATTTCAAGTCACTGGAGTGTCTTATACGCGGGGAAATATGAATTACTGGTTGCCAAACTTTTGTCATATATCCGTCGAGACTTTTTTCAAAATAAAATTGCATCAGAAAAATATCAATTACTTTTCTCAAAATATTTGCAAAGTTGTTTGGCTATCAATCCATATGTTTTTCGATGCAATTAATTTTATGTCAATTTGTGTTGGATCAAAAAACCCTTGCACTATCCTGATACTTTTATCATGTATGAGAAACACGAGTCATTATATTTGGCACTCTCTTGTGTGAGGTGCAACCAAGATCCGCCAAAGTTATGACATTTTTATCTTCATAAATGAAGTACCCAAGTTACCTTGCTAACTGACAGTCATGCATCTACTGTCATATGAACATGACCTTCACAATGATAAATAAAAGTTGTGGAAAGTTTATCATACCTTTGGACTTTGGTGTCTCTGTTAGAAAATCCTGCTATTCTATCTTGATTATTAAAATATCTCCCATCTGTTGACATTGTAATGTAAGAAATGATAACCGATAGATTTGAACTAAAACTGCAGATATATTATAATTAAATCACTTATGAGGTCAAACAAGACTGCAATCTTTAACCTTTCCTGAATTGAAGAATTCTGTGATGCCTCAGGGTGTAGAATAATGTCCAACTCTCCAAATATCTGATTCTCTGAACAACATCCTTTATCTCAACTCAAATAATGACACCAAGAGTATCTTCACTGTTATTTTTCACCAAATACATCACGAATAAGTGTTAGAATCAAATAACTAGAGGGCTAGCAGTTTATTTTCTATTCCTCTCCAGTCATGGTTTCATGACTGCAGTCTTTGCTCACGATATTCACTGCAACGCACAATATAAATGTGTAGGGAATTGTTTGTGATAAAAATTTATATACTTATCAAGGTTAATTGTTTCCTGAAATGGGTAGCACAAATATGAACAAGTCTTAACAGATATATATATACAAAATGCAAAATTGTTGTTCATATTTTAGTATTTAAATTAATGTTGATTTTTTTACATGGTACTAAGACTGGATTATCTGTAATTGTCATAACGATGAAAGAACCGGTAAACAATAAAACAAAAGGTAATTCAAAATCATATGTTTATTTCAATTTCCACACTAGACAGTGGGTGAACATCATCAAGCTTTTTTGAACATCACAAACATAAATGAAGAGTATCTTACAAATGATTGATTTTTTTAGTTTGCTTTAATAAAAGATGTACAATTAGATTTTCAATGACAATCCAATCACCCCACCCATTTCTCTTTTTGTACAGAGCAGTTTCTTACATATACACACCCATAACTTCATATAATTCATCTATGTCATGCCACACAAAGAATTTTAATCAAATAACCCTTACATTTCCATCTCCTTAGATTATATAGTCAGCTGCAAAACAATTTTGCTTCAGTTTTTTCATAATAAATACTACTTAAAATGTAGACATTGTAGTGACAAAATCAGTGGCAAGATTATACTTATCACCACATGTGAAAAAAAGGAAATATACATGAAGTGGTCACTGTCTCAATTTAGAATTTACTGAAATATTTGGCAGGTGATGGGGTCACACAGCTTACCAACCTTCCCCACAATCACTGGATAACTTAAAGCATGCTGGTTGGAGTGCAGCTCCCTCTTTTGCAAAAAGTCGCTATTCTTACAAGATTTCTCATTGGACTGTCAAGATCTCACCATCACAGGTAGCAAGTACAGAAACTTTGGTGAATGCTGCAAGGCTCAGATTAGCCAGTCATTGGGGCTGAGACAAGTTATACCTTGCAGGGGAAGTTGACATCTAACATGCTTACAAATCTAATCAAATCCGAGATATATAACATCTTACAGAAACATGCATAGCTTTTTGTTATCACATTACAATCATGGTGAGAGCTTTAAACCAACTTCTTGCTGTAGTTTTTCCACTAGATATTCTCTTCTTTCTTCTTCCTTCATGTCTGCCAGCTTGGATGCTTCAGCAGGTTTAAACTGTTGATATTAAACAAATCACATTATGCATTTCATAGAATAAACCCAGAGAGTCTCAACACAATTATATCATCAAGTTATATATATCAAGTTTTTAATTTCTTAAATGCACAACAGTTGCCAAATACATTTTTAGTAGATTTTATTCGGAACAAAATAATTCGATCAAAATATCTTCTAACAATTGAAGTCTTCATGCATAAGTTAATTATTAACCTAAAAAACTGCTATATATCCTTATGACATGCAATATGTCAATTGACTTATGTTTCCTCCACTTCATTATTGGCTGAGAAAGTGCTTTCAATGATATTCTAACAAAAACATTGACAGCAAGATAGCAGATACACTCATACTAAATCCACTGCTGGTTCTCACCAGTACAATTGAGTATCCAAGCTTTCTCAGTTGTCTGAGTTTGGTCTGAACATTTCCCGACATCTCCAAGGTGTTGATGAAACATTGGTTGTAGCCCAGTATCTCCAGAGCAACCCTAGAGAATAGTTTATCATAGGTGACTCACATGCGCAATTCAATTTTGATATGTTATCAATGTGATTAATACTTGAGTTCGAATTATTCTGATATCATACAGCATATCATTTCTAGGTATAAAAAGAACATATATCCAAAACGTCAACATGAACAAATACACAATCTACTGTACTGTTTGCCTAAGAACTCTAATCTTATTTCTTCCTGAATTATATTATAAATGAATATATTGAAAGCCAGGTAATGCAAAATGAACACACTTGTTTGTGGTACTGCTTTGTCCCAATGAAGAATTCTGTCTATCTCCATCGAAATCTTCATTGAAAGAAACTGCTTTGAACGTCACACACTGTCGATTATCATCAAGCCTCAACTCAATGTCTGAAAACAGTAAGTCTGTTGATGTCTGCCAATAAATTAAATTCACATACAATGAAACAGCATTAGATTATCGATCTTAGTCCACCTTGTCGTCAAGGATACATTATTAACAAGAAAAAAGTGATTGTGGTTCTACAATAACCCCGCCCATGTATAACCTGGACACCCCTAAACTGAGACTACTAGCAGATGACTGTAATCCGTTATGATAGATTAGTTAAAATTTCAGTTCCAGTTTCCACAGTTATTTACCAAAAATAAGAAAGAAATCACAATATTACATGTTACATTCATGTACGACTCCTGGTTGGACAAATTCTAACTTTAAGAAATGACTAAGTACAAAACATTGAAATTTTTGAAAATCACAAAATTGCTTTGAATTTTGCACTGCACACATACTAATACGATTGAAGACGTGCAAAATTTGAAAAGAATTGGATAAAGCATTTTCTGCCATCAGACGGAATAAAAATGTGCTCCGACGGACGAATGAACGAACAGGGGAATAGTTGGTATTACTATAAAAAGATCTTAAGACATTCACAGTCAATCATCCAAAATAGTTCTTTCCCCCATGAATTTCACTGTCAAATACCTGCAAGTGTGAAATGTGGTAGTATGAAATGTGCATGCACTTGGTCAGGTCCCAGCAAGGTCT
The DNA here is from genome assembly GCA_921293015.1 of Phorcus lineatus. Lineage (NCBI taxonomy): Eukaryota > Metazoa > Mollusca > Gastropoda > Trochida > Trochidae > Phorcus > Phorcus lineatus. The sequence continues at coordinate 60,816,234 of OV121081.1, forward strand.
GCAGCGAGGTAAAGATCTGGCACAGACCCTGTCTAGTCTTCATCTCGAACTCCAGATCACACGTCATTCCGGGCAGTCGCCGCAATTCTCGCATAAACTCCTGCAATAACACTGAATACTGAATCTCTTTCATTTTTGTAATTTTTATCAGGCATTTAGGGAGTTACTTAAAGTTGAAAGCGTAATTTTGAACTGAATCAAATTTATGTTATTCTAGTTATCCTGGTAATATCCTTGAAAAAAGTCAAAGTCATCAAATCTTTGACATTTTGGCAAATATCTGGAAAATGCCTGAGTATCAGCATTGATAATAAGAGCCTATACTTTTGTCGAAGAAAACTTAAAAGACTTTTTGTCAAAGAAAACTTAAAAGACTTTTTGTCAAACACCTTAAATGTGACCGTTTGAACGGTCTATTGATCATCTATGGCCACAATTTCTGACACTTCATTTTCAACAATCTCCAGAACTAAGCTCATCACACCTGTACCAATTTAATTATTGCTAAATATCACTGAAAAAGACATCTAGAACTCAAAGTTAGAACTCAGTCTTACTGATGAGAGTAATCTCCCCTTGTAGTCAGGACACTCAATCAGCATGGTGTTCTGGAGAAGCTGTAACTGGAATAGCTTCCCGTAGACTGCACTGTCTGAAATGATTTCATTTATATACACAAGTTAGTGTTATTCATTTTTTAAAAGGACACAGCCGATTCTGAAACTCTCTACCTGTGGCTAACAGAATCTTTAAATGAAAGCCCATCATAACAAATCCTCTGTAACCCAATGGTGAATATTTTGATACTTATCACTTTATCACCCCTTGGACTTTTCATCAGGAAAATCTTTACTCATTTACCTGACAGAATCTTTGAACAGCATTAATCACAATATATTCACTTTATAAATGAAATCAATTCCTGTAAACCAACAATGAAAAATGACACGACACAAATCAATATACATGAGCAGAGGTGTTTTGCTGATAAAGCAGCAGCATTCTTTGTCAGCCTATTTTACGTAATAGCCAATCTCAGATTACTGCCTTTTGTTATACAAATATGATGCTTTAGCCATTTATAATTGTTTGGCACTTACTATTTCAACAAGTGAAAACCTATATTTTATGTTATACACATTAAAGAGTCATCAAAAGTCAAAGCAGTAAATTATATGTTGTGTAGCTATTATTACACAATAATTTAATCAAACTTGTTGACAAAGCAATTGAATTTGAAAAAGTATTTTTTTAACCTAAAACTAGTTTCTTTTCTATATTACCAAACTAACTAGTGTGCTATCTTTGAACTGTGCAAAAGATGGGCCAAAACAGTCTCTACATATACAAATTTCAGAGGTGAGGTGAGGTGATATGGGGTTTATCGCGGCTGCTAGTATTCTTGCAGGGAGAAAGCCTGCAACACAATTGTGGCTATGTATAGAGGTGAAACCTGCGAGTATCAGCTGGAACTAGCGAACTATGGTTGTTACTACACTGAAATTCAGTATACCAATCCACCCAAACCTGACTGGATGTAGAACAGTTCTCTACTGCAGACAAAGTTGCCTAGCCCCTGGCGGGATTCGAACCACGGACCTCTTGATTCGAAGCTGAACGCACTGACCACTGCGGTAACCTGCCCCCTCACAAAATTTAGAACTAAATCTTTAAACTTAAAAGAATATACCTACTTCTCAAGGCATTAGCTACAACTGGTTGGAAGATGCGCTCAACAAGGCCATGCTGGTGAATCCCAAGGTAAGTGAGACCTTGCAAGATGTCTGACAGAGACTCTGGATGTTCTTTCTCTTGATTCTTGTTTGCTTCGCTGAAAGCCTTGACTAGTTCCATATAACTTGATCTCTCCTCGATCGGCTCATGGACAAAGGTTCCCATGGCCCACACAAACTTGCCAATATCCTTTGATCTCGGTCTTGACGACTTCTTAACAAGCGTTGTGAAACGTGTTAGTAACTCCTGATTCAAGTTTTTGCAACACACTGCAGTACATGCATATGTCATCGCAATATGCATTAAGTTATTCAAACTGACTGAATTTGTGATAAAAGAGGATTCCAATAATCTCTCTGACAATGATTCAAAGAAAGACACCTTTGCAAAGCCTGAGTGTCTAAAAGTTTTAAGAATGTTGATCAACATATCTTCTTGTAGCTCATGAAAGTCCTGTAAAACTCTGTCACTTATACTATCAAGGAGCTGAAACGATTTGATTCGGTTGTGTCCCCTGAAGTAACCAAGACATATTATTCCTATATCATTGACATGGAACTCTCCAAGATTCTTTGATAAATGTTGATCCATTTGCTGATATAATTCAGGCGGAGCTTGACCAAGAAAGAAGACATAAAACATTAAATGAGTGAGCTGGCTTGCTGGAAATGAACTTAAAGGTTTTTGTGTTACATAGTCAAATAAGCTTGCTAGGAAAGTCCATTGTCTGTACTTGTTCAAGAAAAATAGATCAGCAACACTCAGAGATTGTTGAAGAGAAACTTCATGTATCTTTCTTTTGAATGAAATTTCACTTGACTTCAGCCTATTCAAATGAGTTTGAGATTTTTCTAAAGTCTTGGACAGATCTTGAAATTCTTTTTCCCATTTTATTGACATTTGCTCATCAAAATTGCAGTTTTTATTAAGATCACTTTGTAAAGTTCCATACTTTTTCATGGTATCAAGCATAGATGCATGGATGCGTGAAGCTAATTTGAAGCTGACAGGTTTTCTTGTTGATAATCGCTTTTGGTGATTACTCTTCTGTTTTCTTGATGATAGACATCTTGTACACATGCGATTGGAGAAAATCGTGTGAGCACCTTCTGTTATTGCCTTTAAGTGTCTTTGAAACATGGTATAAATTTATTGGTTATCTGGTAAAAGAACAAAACATACGTACTATTAGACTTTTAAATCATCATGCAGTATCTTTTAGTTTACAATTCCCCATGTATTTCGTAGTTGAGCACTTTACTTTAACATGAATCAAATATCAAAGGAATTAATTGTGTGAATAAGATATTGGCGAAAGAATCTAAAACACAATGAATGATATTGTATTATTTTTTAAAAGTTTAAAACAATATGTTTAAATTCACTTGTTTTTTTCAGTGTAGGCAACCCAAACGAGAAATCATCGAATGTCAGAAACGTAACATATATTTTATGAATTATAAAACACCTGATGTCATAAATTACAATGCTAATTTGACTTGATTTACAATAAGGTTTTGGTAATGTTTACATTTTCACTAACGCACATGTCACTTGCCCACGATTACTACAATAAGAGTTACTTCCCCTTGATATTGTAAGCTCCGTGCATTGACAGGTGCGTGGAGTTCACGGAATTCAGTGCACAGGTACTTGAACGATATTGGATCGACCCAACCAATAAAAACAGTCCCGGACCCAATGACAAGACCAATGGTGTATATGGCAATTAAAATAGATCTCAATGCCAAACACTTTATTTGCATCTCAAACTTTTTAATTATCAAGTTGTTGAAAAAATAATTAAAATAAATCATTTAAATTTATGGTCGTATTTTCAAAAATTACTCGATATGCTACTGTTCTGCTACTGTTCTGTTTTACGTCTACAATGCAAATCATTAATGACATTGTCAGAGACTCTTGACATGCATGATATGACATATATATATATATCTTAAATATATTGTTTAATCAAAGGCGTAATTTGGCAATCTGTAATGGAATCACATGAGCCTGTAATCAATATGTTTTGTGTTGGGGACATATATAATTACCGGTATGTTCATCATAAAATATATAATAACTCTTTATTGCCCTCATTATTTGGTATAGCGGAAATTCGTTGTGTGGCATTGACTGCGTCAGTTCAATCCTTACAATATTGAGCGTCAAGCAAGGAAGTAACATACATCTCTTAAATGTATAACCCCAACCTCCCGGGCGATAAGCGGACGCTCTAACAAATTATTGAGCTACATCCCCGGTTGATTAAAAATGTTGATGTTATACGATCTAATCTGGCATTTGAAAAAAAAGTCACCTTTATACAAAGTTGCATACTTTATGCATTTTTGCGAATTTGTTTTAGTAGCTATTATAAATTTCATTATCTTTAAATTAACTTAAAATGTCTTATTTCTAAGTGGAGTCTTACCTTTATAAAACATCAACTTTCCCTAACCGCTTTTTTCAGTTATAAATACATCATTTATATGCTGTTAAAGACTCTAATACTGTGATTTTTATGCCTAGTATGGTGTCTGTAATTGTAAACATAAAGAGTATGTTTTCTTTCAAACATTAAAATAGAATCTGAGTTGAAAAAATAACAGAGCATGATTTCGATCCGACCATAGATTATCTATGCAATGACAACCACATGCATATATGATACCGAAAAAATCCTCCCGGGATTTGTTGCAACTAACCAGGCGCAATTAAATGACAGAACGCATCAATTAATAATGTCTTAATTGCATAAGCATCTTAACAATTGTCCGCTAAGGAAATTGACTTCATTAATGTTTCAGTAGTCATGGAAATTATCATGATCATCATCATTGAGTACTTATATTAGCTTTTTGAGCAGGATCAATATCTCGAGAACTTACGACTAGGAAAATGTACTACAGCCTACCCCTACAGCCTACGGGGAAGGCTAACTTGAATATATGAATAAATTCAGAAATTGACGATTTTGGGTGTCTTCACACTTATCTGTATGGACTCATTTCAAGATAATCGAGAACTCAAAGTCTACTAAATCTACTTGATAACCGACTTTCTGAACTAAAAAAATTCCACTTATTTATTTGTCCCTGTTTTGATCCAAATATCCAGAGCCAAAATTTGTGGAAACCATTTTTTTTCTATCAGTGCGATTGGTGACCGACTCGTTTTTTTTAACGAAAGCAAAGATCCAAGAATAATCAGAAGTTTCTTTTCCTTTCAAAAGAAACAAAGTGGGGCAATTCATACACTTTACGAATTGTAATCTTTTGACGGCAAACCTAATGGTTTAGAACTCATTTATTTCACTGTCATTGAATAAAACAGTATCTAACTTTTCATGACAGTTCCTAATGTATAGACGGTCATCCCAGCCTAAATGTTCGATCCCGTATGCACTTATAACGTCATCAAATGGATTCAGCATTTTGTTCAAATTGTTCCAATGTTCCCGTTGTTTCATGAAACGCAAGAAACTATTAATTTCTGCTTTTATTGAAGAGATTGTACAATTTTGTTTTAAATTGTGCGTTTTCGTAATAGTTCAATCTTAAATATCCACATTCGTTTCCCAATTTATCCAACAGGGCTGAATCCAGGTGAAATCTGAAAGTTATTAACTTCAATAATGATCGGCTCTGACTTCAAGAAAACCGTCCAGTTGTCTCCACTAGCACTCGGCAACGGTGCAGACGTCAAACCATTAGGTGTGACATATTTTGCGGCCTTGGCATGGGCTCTCATGTTGAAGGAAACAGATTTGGAAGATTTGTCATCGCCGTCGATTGGTCTCCAAGCAGCCACGTGTGTTGCTACGGGCGACGACCCTCCATGACCCATGTCTCCGAGGATATACACGTAGGCTTCATTATCCTCCTTGACAACCTTCAGGAAGTGTTTTGAGCCAACGTAGTCCAGGAAGTACTTGTGTATGTCGAAAGTCTTCTTCTTGGCGAAGTTGACTTCTTTCGATCCAGTGAGTCCGCTTCTACAGAAGATGTGCTGAGATGCTGGGTCGCATTCGGCTCGGTCCAGATTTGCATAGAAGAACCAGATTGCCCTCTCAATACCTGCAACACACAATTTGAATAAAGAAATGTAAATCATGCATCATTTTTTATTTTGAAAGTTTCATTTTATATACATAAAGAAATAGTACAGAAACTTGTAATGATAACTGCTTATAAAAATAATAACAACTTCTATGGTTGACATATTCCTAATTTATAAAACTGCGATGGATCGACTAAGACACTAAAGTTGCTATCACGCGAATTTTCAAATCTGGGAAATTGTAGTTGTTTATACATAGTCCCTTGTTTTGTATAATCCTATTCTAAATAATACTAAATAGGTGTTTTTACATTATTAACGATATCACTTTTAAATTCAATTCAAAGACTTCATAACGATATGGATATTTATATGTCACTTCCCCCAGACCGGACTTACACGGTCTAATGTTGTCAATGACAAGATAATTTTCCCCACTAACCCAGTTAATGATAGGAATATAATGATATTCACCGAGTCTTGCCATGATGAGAAGTGCCCTGATCCCGTACACAGAGGCGGCGGTTTCGGAGACGCACTCGGAATAAGTACAGGTCTCCCCGGCTCCTGAACAGTCCCATCCGTACTCGGTGATCCACACTCCCTTACCTGGCATATTCGCGTCTCGCCAGCGAATGAGGTTCTTCATCCCATTGAACTCACTAAGGGGATCCTCGGGGTAGGAGCAAATCCTCGTACCGTCGGCCTTCTTCACAAAGCTGTAGTAGTGTCCATTAACGGCGTCCAAGTGCTTAGCAGCCTCCTGTGTGACTCTAGTGCCGATGTAGTTGGCATGCCATGGTGGATTTTCAGCTGTCTTATCATGGGCTTGGAAGGCAGCTGGAAGAACTTTGATGCCTGGATCGCCATCTTTAAGACCCTTCGCCATCCCTTCGAGGATTGTGGCGTAGAAGTCGTGTAGATAGTCCCAGGGTTCGTTTCCTACTTCAGCAGCAGTGACAAGTCCATTGCCTTTCGTTGGACCAAAGTGGGTTGCAAAGTCTTTGCCAAACTGATAGGCATCTTGACTTGGGTTCTTCCAGGCACTTGGTGGCACTGTGTCAGCTTTGAACTGAATGGAAGCATCCACCGAAAGGTTTGCTTTCACCCACAGGTTATACTCTGTGTCCCAGTTGAGCCAGGGTTCTCCATCAGTTCCATGACCTTGTGCCATGTTGGTGTAACCAGCTTTATTGCCAGGGTGCTTAATGTCCCACAACAGTTGGTGGTAGTTCCTGGCATTTGATGCAACTTGGTCGTACAAGAAAGCACCTTCTCCCTCCTTCAAATTCTTGCTTGGTCCTCTTGATCCCCATCCCCAGATTCCATTGATGCCAAACATCTGATGAAGAGAGTTCGGATTTGGTTTACCCACGGGAGATGCTCCCCAATTGGACAAGGCACCGAATACATCCATTTCCCATACAAAGGATTTCACCCAATCTTTTGTATGTATGTCATGTTCAACAGCCACATAACGTGCCTGAACTGGTGGGTCTACCTTGAATGTTTGAGCATTTACCATCTTTGGATTGAGGTCGGCTACCTTGTGCCAGGTCTTCATGTCAAGGGAGGTAATCAAGCGGGAATAAATGGTTTCCTCGCCTGGCCAGGCCCTTAGTTTTACTGAGCCGACGGTTTCAACCTTTCCAAGGTCAATGGTCAAGCGGTCCAGGCAACCATTCGGTCCAAGAGCGGCAATTTCTGAGATGTCAAATGCTTTATCAGAAGTAATGGATATAATCAGCGCTGATATATTGGATTCTTTCAGGTTTTCTTTGTGATAATTATCGTTGGTGTTCAGTACCTTGACTGTCTTGTGGTTTGATCCATGGTCAATAGACAGTGTGGTAGGCGCGTTGAACTTTCCTGCTATGCTCAAATCCCGGATAGGGGTCTCTCTAGACAATTTGACATGGAGTTCTGCTTTGCCATTTGAGACACTTGCATGAAAGGAAGTGTCCCATTTGCCATCAGTAGCCATATTCAAATTAGTTGACCCGGCAGAACTAGTGCATCTGCCATCTTGACATGAGTTCAGAAGAATGTTATCATTCTCTTGTGAAATATACTGCATAGGGAGACAACCCACTGACGTCCATTGGGTATTGTCGTTATTATCAACCGCAAGATGTGCATCCTTCTGATTTGATGATGTAATGACCTTAACTCCTGGACGTTTTGTTAACGACCCGACGAGGCCAGCATCTTTGTCCCAACACGTCACTTCCGTCAAGGCCACAATACCGAAAAACCAGAGAAGAATCATTTCCGGATACCCCTGTAAAAGTTCGAACAAATGTTCACTTTCTAACATACATGTAATAAGTTTTTTTATTTATATCATTCAAATTAAGCATTTGCACTCACCCATATGGACTTAATTCAAAACAGTGTCTTTATTTTGTCTTTTTGGATTTTAGGATGTTTTACAACGGTACAGAGAAGGGAGTTACAACGACCCCATTGGGTCCTATTGGATCTACCTAGGCTATTTTAAGAGAAGAAACAAATGTAAAAGAGTTTAAATGTTTTCTAAATGCATAAACGTTATATAAGGTTATCATTTATCGGACGTATTTTCTCGTCACAACGAAATAGAGCAGCTACGTACTGTGCGCTATATGGTTTCAGTATATCATCCAAACTATGCGACCAAAATTGACTTCGTTTCACATCGTGTTTATCCTTGCCTATAATCATAAGCACCGGAATGTTTACTAGAGTTTTGTCATGAAAAAACCTCAAAACTTTTGTCGCATCACAAATGATGCTTGATATGCTAACAGTATTTTTTCTCACAAATGTAAACTCGGTCTTACCTCAAATCCAGATAATGGTCAAATAAAGCATTATCTAAGACGACCTTGAACAGATATCTACAGCTTCAATGCCACCTGACACCTTGGTGTGATAACGGCTTTGGAAATATCCAGTTCAAATTAAACGTATAGTAGGCATATGTCAAGATAAGCAATGAGGCTAACTCTCCAAAGTCAGTCATTTATTACAGGGGGTAAGGGGTGTGCGGAGTTTTTTTCTCTTCAGATTTTCTATAAAAATGTGGCCCTCCCCAACTTTTTGTCATTTTCTTCATGGCCCTTCCCATTTAAGCGTATTTTTTTCATGACCCTACCCCAAAACATAGCTACGAAACTTTTTGAAATCAGTCTTTTGAAGATTTATGTTCAGTTCTACATTCAAAATTCATGTCTTGATATTTTTAAAGGAGAAACTTAAGAGTATGTTGACAAGAAACAAATTTACTCTTCCATGGGGAGGGGTATTGGTTTATGGGTTTAACGTGTTGTCTGATAATAGCATATATATTGTTTTAAATTCAGTTTCATAAGATTTTTTTTACAGCAAGCATCTTTAATCATCAACTCCATATCAAAGTATTTTTTAAAAATGTCTTTGCTTATGATACATAGATATGTTTAACATTATGTAAAATCTATCTTTCAAATGTTGAAAGTGAAAGCATTCTTACTTTAATTTTAAAGGCTCATTCTTTGTTCATTTAAGAAATTCATATCACAATGTCTTTTTATCTATACATATATACCCACTTTCATCAGTGAACAAAAGAACTTAAAGAGCCACTCCGATATTTTCATTAACATATTATTCACTTTTGATACGAACCTAAATGTCATATGTGGTAATATAAAATCAAAACATCTTATCTTTTCATGTCCAAAAGACATATAAATGACAAATACTGGTTTTCCATGAAAATCTCAGAACAGCCTTATAAATGCACAAAGGTGTAGATATCACGTCCAATATACATGGATACTAGGTAATAACCTAACAAACACTATCAACTCCTAACTGCCCTCCTGGCTGTTTTAGATAAGTTTCCAAAATTACGTTTGACTATTTGACGCACGCCATTGTCGGGTTTTCGATCATATTTGCGACGTTCTACCGTCATATTGTCACTGTAAAAAAACAAAAAGCTTTAACATGTGTCTTTTTGGTAACAGTCGATACTTCGCGATCAAATTACAACATTGATTAAGTTTGGCATATATGACTCCAACAACTCACAGAGTGGCTCTTTAAGATGTTGCACTAGTTTATAATTCCATCAAAATACATAAGTCTTGCCCACATCATTCCACTGAAAACTTGAAACAATGAATTCATAACTTGATAAAACCATGGAAGGATCATGGTTGGCGCGTACGTGTTTCACTTATGGATGCTAGCATCTATAGGTTGGGAGATTAGCTCTGGACAAAATTATTTCTTCATACACAATCTCTTTTAAAAAATCTAATAATATAATTAATCAATTTATAACTATAATCATATATATAAAATCATAATTAATTTATAAAGCGCCTAATTTCCAGGCGAGGCCTGCTCAACGGCGCTGAAATACTTTGAGAATAAAGGACTGAACATTTTAAAAAGGCACATCATGGGGATTAGATTATCAAATTTCATTGCATTTAAACTATTAGTGTCTGAGTTTGATTTAAACAAATTTAAACGTCTTCATCAAATGTGTAGCATAAGAAATCTATGTAATTTTGAACTAACATAAAAGTTAACATAAAGCTGACAATCTGTATATTAAAAAAATAACCTTTTTATAACAAGAAAACAATGTTTCTAAAATCAGATTCATATAAATCATGGAAACTACATGGACTACAATGGGTTAGCTAAGCCTTCAACTTATATAGAAATCCTTGTTCGGAAGGTAATCCTAATTTTTAAAATACCATCTCATAACTGCGCATGCTTGATGCTTCGTCTGCAACTTCCTTCCGCTTCAAGTGCCAGGGTGGCTTAATTTCAGTTCCATAGTTTTCTTAAGCGTTACAAAAGACCGCTGTTTGTTATCATTTGAATTCCCATTACGGCAGATGTTTTGTAGTGATATTTATCCATGTGTTACATTCTTACTGTGTAACGGTTGTTGATATACGTTGTATAATAACGTATGTCTGATGTGAAGAGACGTTCAGAAAATGACATTTCTAACTTCACAGTAAGAAGACGCTCTAAGATTCTGAGAGTAAGGGTGGTCAAATATTGTATTTAGTGAAAATATTTGTAATATGTTGAATGCTATATCAGAAACAACACGACACTGTTTAACAAAATGACAACAAACGTGATATTCTGTCACATTGATTGTCATACTGTCATTGTCAACCACTTTACTGATTAGTGAAGATCTTGAAACAAGGTTCACATCACCATATATCCGGGATCAAATGAGGTTCTAAAAGAAAAAGTTTTGAGAATGTTGTCACGAAGAGCTATTTACAGCTCATCATCAAGGTGAGTAGACAAGTTGCAATAAACAAACATTTTTATATCACTTTTTATGTTTATTTGGTTTAGTAGCAGTCAACAGCACCAATTTTGGGCCAAAAAATAAAACCAATGGGGACATATTGAAAGTGTAGTATTACTTTATTGTACATATAATTATTAAGCATTTTTTAACACTTTTGTGTTATGAGAATAGTATCATAGTATGTCAAGTGAAAAAAGGACTACCTTTTTGTTCCAATCAGATTCTTATTTGTTGTAAAATTAGAGAATGAGATCCTAAATATATAAAGTTTTTTTTATAGACATTTTGAAAAAAAAATGTAACCTATCAAATTGAGTTTAAATGGTGTTATAATGAATTTGAAATCATTGCTAGCTGACAAAGGTTATTCTATCATGAAATAAAGAAAACCAGAAAAAGTTTAAAGGTTATGAACTGACGTTGGCATTATTTCACACTCTGTAGGCGTATGGTTCACAACTACATAAGTTGAATATTGTATTTTGCTTTCAATTTGATACACTGTACACATCAAGGTGAAATTTTGGTTTATAACCAATACCATATTTGATGTACTGAATACTGCTCAAGCTTACTTTAAACAGTGAATTGCTGGTAAGTTCATCAAAGAATTGAAATTTGTCTTGAATAATTTACTCACAATTCTTTGTATTTTAAGCCTGACCTTATACGTTGGATTGTTGGCTGCTGCCAAGTTTCTAAGAGCTGTTGGTCTCTTCCTTGCCTACGATCTTCTGAAGCTCATTCCTGTGGTGCAGTTTCTCTTCATTGTGAAAGCAGGGTATGAACCATATTTCTTAATTCATTATTGTATGGCATTACTTAGGACAAATAGTTCGTTTTATGTGTACCACATGATGTCAGGAAATGTATCTAACGTCCATTATATTATTGTCGGTCAGTTCAAGCATTATACCAATAAATCCCGTATTAATATGACTCACTAATAGATTATACAATTTCTTCCCATTTTGTTTGATTACCGTAAGAAATATCTTAATATATATATGGATTTTTAAAATGTTCATAAGTTTTCATGATAATTATATTTCAGGACAGCTTTACCTCTCTTGTTCCTCCAAAAACCTTTTAGTTCAGGGAGAAAACTAACAAAAAATCAGGTGAATGTTTTTATTTGTACTGTTCCTAGTGCTTTTAAGTCATCAATTGAAATGGTATTAATTAATGATTAAAGCCCAACTCACACTACGCACGATTTCACTACGATAACATTACGATTCCATCGTACTGGTATCGTATTGTGGTTTTTACGATCTGTTATGTCAACACGGTTTCTGTGCGTTAGGTACACGATGTGAGTACAATTATTGCACGAAAGATCACGATTCTAACACGGTCGGAACACAATCAACACAAACTTGACACAAAGCTTTCACGATGCAATCACGAATCGTGTAAGACTAATGCACGATGTTAAAGAGCCACTCCGTGATTTTCATAACATATTATTTACTGATACAAACCTAAATGAGGTGTAGCTTTCATGTCCAGTATACTTGGATACTAATTATATAACCTAACAAACACTATCAACTCCTGTCCTCCTGGCTGTTTAAGATAAGTCTCCAAATCGATTGCTACTGTCCGGTTTTCGATCATAATTGCGAGGTTCTACCTTCATATTGTCACTTTAAAACAACAATAAGTTTTAAAATGTGTCTTTTTGGTAACAGTCGATACTTCGCGATCAAATGACACCATTGATTACGTTTGGCATATATGACCCCAACAACTCACAGAGTGGCTCTTTAAATAATTTATGCAAAGGCAAAAGAGGTTAACCATGGTTTTTTATGATCAATGTAGAATTGTTATTTATCCTGTGATGCATTGCAGCTATGAAATACAATGTCATTGCGATAAAGACATGAGAGCATACCTTACCAATTGTAACATTATCTTCGGACAATGTTCCTGAGTTTTTCTCTCATCTTCTGGCTTTATGCAAAAACCTACCGACGGTGTTTCACAGGCATTAGTTCTGATTCAATGCAGTTGAATTTCCAGACCACGTAAGGAAATTTACTTCTTAACATTGAGAAACTTGCCAAGTCGATGGATAATTGAGGACATCATGAATCTTTTCCTACCGAATAATGAAAACATACGCATTTCTAGATGCTGGTCATCACATTCCCTTGATCAATTTGAATATTGAGCGGCCAATTACCATTTTCAAATGTTCGGTCATTAATTGTTATCATTCCAAAACGTGAGTCTGTGGTAAAAATCAGTTGTGCTCATCGGATATTAATTTTGTCTTGTAACTGGATTTCTATCGTACGGTAAAATATTCATAGAAATTGAGTTTTATTTTAGTAGTGTCAGTGTGAGAAAGTTTCGTATTTTTCTTAGGTAGGTTTTGCTGCTCTAATCACAATTTGATGGTAGAATACGGTAGGTATATGGGTTTTAAAAGGGACGATCGCCTTTGCCCGCTTTGTATTATACCTTATATTGCCGGAAAACGAATACATTTTGTTTATAGAATGCTCTTTTTATAAGAAATTGAGAAATGATATTCTGCCGGAATATTTCAGAACATATCCTTCAGGATTAAAGCTGGCCCAATTATTTACATCAAAGGATATTTTTGTCATTAACTGCTTCGCAAAATATTTATTTCTTGTTATGAAAAAAAAAATGTTGTAACCGAGACTAACTAACTAGTTGACAGTGATGTGTTGATAATGTATCATGGTGCTCTCATATTTACCAAAATCCTGTATGATTTCGTGTATAATGGGCCTGTGGTCCCTTTACTGACTAAGCACTCTCTCCCATTAATACCTTACCATCGTTTGTGCTGACATGTTGAGTGAAAGTAAGACGCGCGAAGCACAAGTGATGAAAACGTTTTGACGGGAAACGCTCTTATTTGTGCAAGTTCAATCTAATATCGTATAACGATTGCATCGTGACCGTACACTAATCGTGTGACTCCGTGCTCTGCACGAGCTGTCATCGTGGTCCTCAGGTTTAGCACTATAAGGGTTAATTCAACATGAGTACGATAAGAGTACGATTGCAAGAGGGACAATTTATCGATCGTGTTATGGTTGTGTGGTGGTTGTGCTGTTATCGTGTCCTAAGGCTGAAGCACAATCAACACAATAACAACACATACACTACACAATCACCACACAATCACTACACGATCGACACGCACACAACACGATTTTCTGAAATCAGGAACATGTTTGCGATTTGAAGGAATCGTGTTGGACAAATAGCACGATCACTGTACGCACTGTACGGTAACCACACAATAACAGCACAATAACCACACAATAATAACACGATGACTATACGCCATTTTCGTACAGCGATCGTAGTCGATCGTACGTAGTGTGAGTTGGGCTTAAAAAAAAGGGTTTAATTATTATAGATGTAACATCTGGAAAATTGCATTGCTTTCACAGTCTGTTTATATATCTTAATAATTCGGAACAATGTCATTTCAATTCAATATAAAATACAATATATATATATATATATGTCTATTGTCTCAAGATCTTTTACATTTTGATGGCAAATAAGAGTTTAGATTTTTCCATAACCTTTATTTCAAAGCACAGGGGCGTGTATCGCTTAGAAATAGCTTTAGAAAGACATATATACCCATAGACCCTACCCTACTACTATATAAAAGGAAAGGGATGTAACGACCAAACCACCCCATGCTCGAACAAAGTCAGTTTTCGCATCCAAAATAATTTTTCTGGACAAATTGTTCACTACGATTCGAAAGCTAAATGATTTCCCTACAAAACGAGCTATGGATTGTCAAAATCGGGTAATTATTTCAAAAGTTACATGCAACGACGTCCCGAAAATCGCTACCGCCAGATTTTCAGGCCAAAATCCCCACTCACGGAAAACAGCAAAAACTCACCGTTTAACATCGTTTATTGATTCCAGCAATGTTGACAACACCAATGGAGAGCTCGATTCGATCGGCGACATCGAACTACATGTTCACAATATGAGAACAGCACCTAATTATTGTTTCTACGAGTGCTAGCATACATTTTATCAAAAATCATCTGCTTTGCTGTTGTCTTGTCTGCCATAACAGTGGCCTTGACATTCATTTGACCTCGTAGCCGCAGCAAATTTAAAAATTATAGGATTTGGTAGAAATTAACATTGAGTATTTTCTATTAAATTCCCTTCTGCAGTCGTGTGTGTTTTAATGAGCCCAAAATATTAAATAAACTCGTTCTTTATAACTATGGGTCAAATCATAATTTTTTTTAAACGTTCCAGAAATATGAAATTATTTGACTGGCAAATGTCAAAATTTCAAACGAATCGTTAGAAAATCGCAACATAAACTTTAATCGACAAAAAATTTTTTGGGTAATTTATGTAGAACAATATACTTATTAGTATGATTTTTCATGTTTTATTAAAGAATATATAAACAACTTTTACTCGGTTTACCTATAAATATTGTTTTGATCTTTTTCTCCAAAAAGTGATGGCATATATAATATCAACCTGTTACCAATATTAACTTGATAGATTTCGCTACCCTTCTTAATTAAAGCATATATTTTTAAAACTCAGTTATGTCTTATAATTGGAAAAGAAAATATTCAAAAATTAAAAGAATTTGTAAAGAGGTTTGAATCTCAAAGGCAAATTTGAAAGCAACTCCTAATTCTTGATAAACTACTTCCATGTTGAATATTTGATGTGCAGTTCAGATACATTATTTAATAAAATAAGTTAACCATTATACCATATAGACTATAGAATACCTCTGTTACAATTAGATAGGTGATTTAATTTTATTTCTTCAAACAATAGTGATATGATTAAAATTATCAAAACTGTTTTTCGAGAAAAAAGGGGATATTTATTTTCAGAGGTCAGACAGAATTATATATTTTTATCAATATTGGCTTGGCTCAGGAGTGAGATCATGTAAATCATAAAAGATGTGGATAGCAATCATTGATATAATGACTTGTATTTTGTAATTCATACTGTTCAACCACCCTGGTGGTTAGGGGCATAAATGCAATGCCTTGCTTGGAAGGTTACCTTAGTTTTCTTTATTGGAAGCAATTTTGATTTTCATAGTTAAAAGATTAAAACAACAAAAACATATTAAGTTACAATATGCTGCATTAAAACTTATTAACAGTTATGTATAATCATGTTGAAAAAATAACTTTTCTTATAACTTCAGTTGAAAGGTAGATTTTTATGCCTCATGAAAAGGTGATTTGATTTAAGTTACTAAAATAAGGCCAGTCTCTCCCCAATAAAGGAACAAACATTAACAGTGTGTCCAATAAATAACATAATAAATTTCATTCTTAAAGTAATCAGTATATTTTATTATGTATAAGGTCAAAAAAAGCATGTCTGAAGTGACAGATCTCCAGACTGGCACAGTACTTGTATCTTTAATTGCTGTTTCAAATGCAATAAATCTGATTTAGTTATATTTTTTAGAATATTTGCGTATGAGGGCATTTTCCCCAAAATGTCCTGAATTTGTTTGCCTTGCAAGCAATAAACTCTTTAGTTTCATAAACATGTCTGTAATGGTTAGAATTGTAATCAAATGAAGGCTCTACCTTTTTTACACTTCAAAGAAATTAATTAAGCTCACTGAAATTAATTTGAGTTGAGCGTGATAAAATAACACAAACCTTAACAGTGATACACACTCAACCTTTTTACAAGGTTCACAGGCTCAGAGGCACATCAGTTCTGTAATATTTTTCTCAGTTTTAAAAGAATAGAGTCATGACCCTGGAGCTCATCAGTCTTTAAAATCTACTATCACCAGGCTATAGTATTATTATACCAATCGCTTATGGAGCATATAAATATTCCATCTTTCTTAGCTTTATTAAGATTATTAAAGAAGAAGATATTTATAAGGCCATGACCTGTGTGACTTTAGTCAGGGACAAACAAGATATATAATATATAGTTTAGAATCCTCATTAGAATGTACAAAAAAATTCAAGTTTCTTCACTATCATCTTCAGGAGAAAAAAATGAAAATAGGCTTTAGGAGTGGCCCTAGAGGCCTTTCTTAGGTCACCAAATTTATAAATTTAGATCCTTAGTAGTCAAGGAATTGGTACACAAAATTATATAAGGACACCGTCCCATGTCAGGCTAGATGAGGTGAAAAGTGAAATTGAATCACTTATTTGCTTGCAGTATAATTCAATTGGCATAGAATATTTGATGTAGAAATTATAATTGAAAATCTAAAAACACATTCTTTGTACATCATCTGTTATATATCCAGCACGAAACAGACAGATTTGATTTGTAGCCCATATTTCACCTACTGTTAAGCACACATTACAAGTTATGCCAAAATAAACTTTCCTTGCCTATTATTGATGTGTATATTATAGTCATAAAAGTATTTGTATCTAGTATTGAACATCCTTTGAAATTTATCAACTCAACCTTTTAAATATTCATAAAAACATCATGAAAGGCTTTTATGAAGTACAACCTACTGATCATCTAAGATATGCAAAGATTTAACAATTCCTCATGGTTAATGGTATTAAACTAAAACTTTGAAAAGGGAGGTGTTATCCATAGGTGGCTAGAAATTCATGTATTAAACACATGAAATATCTATTTTACACTCTACAAAACACACGTTTAGTTCTTTGAAGGCTAATGGCACCTAAAATGATCACATATCAAATAATAAGAATCAATTGAATTCAATACAATAAATATAATTGGATATAAGTGATGAAAGTAAATATATTGTTTTCTTAATTGGGGACTCACTTGTATGTCTGTATATATATACAAAAACATATTAAAGAATCCTCACAAATAAATTCATTGATAGTCAATTTATTTATTTTATTTGAAGATTTTATTGAATTACAATAGCAGAAAAGTTTCAAGAGTGTCCATGTATTAGAGATTCTTTTCCATGTATGCAGCAAGGATATTCTCCAGATTAAACTGTCCCCTCTTGATACTGAATCTTGTAACTGAAAAATATAAATTGGAACCAAATTGAATATGAGGCAAAAAAAGATTGTTCCATTGTCATTATAGCTCCTCAAGTACTACAATATTAATTGTATTTAATGTTACAAACTAACATTTAAAATAACAAAGTATAGTCAAAGTGGTTGCTCTCATAATTCAAACAATCATGGAACTTAATATTTGGTTAATCATAATCTACATTGGTAAAGGTGTGTTGTATAAACATTTATGATTACAGCATTTTGCTTTTAAGATAGATGAAATAAATTGGTTTTAAATTTAAGTTGGATTTCTTTTGCCTCTTTTACAGAATTGCTCAATCAAACTCTAGAAACAAAGTGACACTTTTCACCAAAAAAGTTTCATACAGCATTAACAACAGCTTAAGACATGGTACCTAACCAATAACCCTAAAGCCCCCTTGTTATCTCCTTATTTTCCCCCATGGTTAGGCCCTTCCACTACCTCTCCTCCCATTGAACCTGTTGTGACAATTGTCTTCCCTTTTCTCACTCATGGTAAACACAACTATTAAGTAATATATCTAAAAAAAATTACCTTGACAAACATATTTCAACTTGATCATGTCTCAGTGGCATATATTTAATACTCTACATTATCTGCTGAAATATATTAACAAAAAAATTAAAAAGTATATCATGCAATGATCCAAATCTTTAGATTGTGGCTGTTGTGCTTACCTGAAAACTTTCAAATAATGATAGAAAAGTGTCTCCACTCTCTCCTCCTGTATTGAGACACATGCCTGCAAAGAGAGAATCTTTTTTGAAAAAACACTTCTATATTTTAAACAATGTACATTTCATCCTTTTATTTCTTAAATTATTATTTTTTTGGATAATTCTAGGCTACATCATGTATTTGTACTTTTTGTAAATTAAAACCATACTTGCTCTGCTACTCTCTTTAGAAACTTTTACCCAAATGAATAGATATGTACATGATCATATATTATTATTTTTTCTTTTTTTTTTCCAAAACTCCATACAAAAAAAACACATATTAGAATAACAGTTCCCAACATAAACAAATTTTACACAAGTAATATTTCATTAATGTATACAAGATATAATGGATAGGCAATCTTATATTCAAAATCAATTCCGACAGTAGGTTGAAAATAGTAATAATTAAAAACTAATCTAATACTTCAGACAAGAGTATGACCAATAGACCAGAAATTCATAAAGCTATCATATTTACAGTTTGTGTAGGCGTTAAATCGGGCAACAAAATATGCAGTTTTAATATCCTCTTTAATATGTTTAAAATTTGGGATTTTCTCCTGTTGTTTCATTTTAAATACATTGTATTTCACAATGTTTGTCAGTAAATTCCGAAATATAGTTTCATATCATGATCATATATTAGATATTTATTACAAAAAGCCAGAAGGCTATTAACCAGCTGTCACCATCAGTTTGTAAGTGTAATAAGGAAGGCTCAATCTTTAAATTATCTACATGTATAAATATGATATTACAAAATGGGAATAATTCAGGTACTAGTATTCTAACAGTCTTGAATATAAATCAAATATTGAGCAGCTTAGAAATAGAAGTGCTGGTAAATACATTTGATGGTGTTATATCAAATTGCTAACCAGATCATTAAAATAACATAAATTCTCAATCAAATACTTAGTGTTTATGTCTGTGACATGCCTTCATCTGAAATCCAAAATAAAAATCATGACTTAGACTTTTGTTAAAATGGTTTCAAACTTAATTTAACTAATCATTTACCTATTCTAGTTTCACATATATATATTTTCTATAATCATATACAGATATAGCACCTTCAAATTTTCAAAAGGCGTGCATACCTAATCGATAAAGTTGGTATTATTGTCATATGTTTAAAAACATGGCATTTTCATCGAAAATCAATAATCAATTAAGCTTGTCTTATTGGGTTTTTTTTTTATGGCATATTGGCAAAGTAATTAGATTTATAAATAACATTTTAGAGATGTTTAAACAATCACTAAAGTAAAATAATAAATTGATGTTAAAATGATAGAATGATGCCAATTAAAGAAAAAAATATAATGAAAACATCGTATACGCCGATGCTTACCTGATGGAGGCTTGGTAAATTGAAGGCATCGGTCCATTAATTATTCCCAGCACTGCCAGCAGCGGAGAGAAATGATTCGAAGCGCCTGGAGTTGGAGAATCGTTTTTTCCTTTGCCGATTCAGACATAAAAATTTAAACTCCTAAAAAAGGCTCTCTTAAATTACTATATGTGACTAATTTCCAAAACACAACAGCTCCAGTTGCTTGTGGTAAGGTGGACACGTCTATAAATCCGAAACTTTTTTCGACCACGTTGTGATGTTTACAAACATGGTATTGAAAGGAGTGTGAGGAGTTCGATCAGAGTTCGGAGTTCGCTCAGTTGCTTATTTGCTGCGGCTACGAGGTCAAATGAATGTCAAGGCCACTGTTATGGCAGACAAGACAACAGCAAAGCAGATGATTTTTGATAAAATGTATGCTAGCACTCGTAGAAACAATAATTAGGTGCTGTTCTCATATTGTGAACATGTAGTTCGATGTCGCCGATCGAATCGAGCTCTCCATTGGTGTTGTCAACATTGCTGGAATCAATAAACGATGTTAAACGGTGAGTTTTTGCTGTTTTCCGTGAGTGGGGATTTTGGCCTGAAAATCTGGCGGTAGCGATTTTCGGGACGTCGTTGCATGTAACTTTTGAAATAATTACCCGATTTTGACAATCCATAGCTCGTTTTGTAGGGAAATCATTTAGCTTTCGAATCGTAGTGAACAATTTGTCCAGAAAAATTATTTTGGATGCGAAAACTGACTTTGTTCGAGCATGGGGTGGTTTGGTCGTTACATCCCTTTCCTTTTATATAGTAGTAGGGTAGGGTCTATGGGTATATATGTCTTTCTAAAGCTATTTCTAAGCGATACACGCCCCTGTGTTTCAAAGTAGACACACAAGTAGAAGGTAAATAATGCCAATCATGATACACAAAAAAGATTCAACAATTATACTTCAAGATATTGTCACAACTTTTTTGATAGCCTCTGTTTTGATGTAAAAAAACTTTCATTTCCAGCTATTCCGCATCTCTCGTCATGCGGTGGTTGGATGTCTCATCTACTTCCTGTGGCTATTTGGTCTCACGCTGTGTGGTCCTCTAAGGTAGTTAACAGTTCATTTGAATATTGAGATTTTGATGGGATTGTTTAGTTGTTAGCTTGTTCATTTTTAGTGGTTTAATAGCAGATAGGGGTTCAGGTACTTTATCTACTGTACAATAAATTTATAGATAACCCAGGGGTTAGCATGTTTGGCTTCAAATCTAAAGGTCTCAAGTTAGAATCCCGCCAGGGGCTCAGTATCTTTGTCTGCAGTTGTCTACTTTCAGTAAGTTTAGAGTGCAATGCTTTACTGAAATTTGGCGTAGTACCACCCATGGTTCAGAAATTCAAGCTGATGCTCGCAGGTTTCACTGCAATGAATAGCCACATTAGTGTTGCAAGTTTTCTTACTACATTTATTATACCAGCAGCCACGATATAAGGGAAATACTCTTGAAAGCGGCGTTAAATCCCCAATCACCTCACTTCACCTCACCCTACGCCAGCAGGGCTATATTTCACACCAATCTCAAGCATTGGCTAAATTTGTGGTTTTGCAAAAAGTTAATATTTCCATAAGATAACTAATCAGACTATCACAACTCATGGCGGCTGGCACAGTTGGAGAAATGCTTCAAGGCTTAGCTCAGTCATTCATTATGGTTCATCCAAGTTACATCATGCAGAAGTTGATTTATAGGCTCGAAGTTTGGGTTCAATGCTATTCTGAAAATATGTACAGTACTGCTTTGTTTTTCAACATTCTGTCATCAATGAATATTGAGATTTTAGTGCAGCATGTTGCGTTAAGTGGGAAATCAATGGTTTGTAAACATACTGAACATGTATGTTTATCAGAGTCACTTATGTTGGCTGTGTTTTTATTTCGACTAAGGCTGAATAATCAAAATGAAGTGTTTCTTGTGCATCAGTGTATCACTCCTATTATCTATATATTCTCGTAACAGATTTTATTGTCATTTTGAAAATTTTGAATTATCAATCAAATCATCCATTTGTCAACCAAATCTACATGTCTATAAGAAGATTCTTAAAATGATTTGTATGCACTACTTTGCAAATTGTATTTGATATTCGATGATAAGAATAAAGTGTGTTCCTCCTGCATAATTGTTTGATCCCCTTAAAAAAAGATTGAAGCACTACTTCCTTTGTCCCTTAAGGTAAGATTTGCCTAAGAAACAGACATATTTTTTATTTATTCATTTTTGATTATTTTATGCAGCTTGATCTGAATAGACTTTGATTTATGATGATTTAGCAAAATTATTGGCATATCATGTCCCCAAGATGTTTTTATTAGGTAAATGCAATTGTAAAACAGTTTGTCGTCAACAGTAAACCCTTTTTTACTCAGAAATGGAGCAGGGTGTTATACTTTTGTAATACAATAGTATTTGCAGTACAATAGAAGACTCCAATGGTTGCTTGTCATTTGTTTTTGTTAAAACATCAAATTACTCTCATAGATTTCTGCAACTGATAAAGATGTATGCTCTGACATTTCAGGACCATCCTACTGTTTGAGCACAGTGATGTTGTGGTTATCGCTGGTTTCACTGCTCTTTTCACTACTAATGGTGGGGGACCAGCCAAAGTAAGTTTCATTTGTTCAATAATTTCTCTAAATGTTTTCACAATCAGTTTTCCTAAATTTTAAAATATTATCCATCATTTTAATGTATAACGTCATTTTTCTCAATAGCATTTTTGCCTCATTATCAGTATCATATTCCATACTTGTAGGATTGAAATATGTAGTGTATTTATGAACCCTGCGTAAGTCTCTGCCTGTGAATAAAAGTTATGTAATGTTATTTCAGTCACGAGGAGCTGTGTTCTTCCTGGTCGCTGTCATAACTCTCCTGTTGTTTGATCACGATGAGAAGCTTGATATGATGTCAGAACATGATGGTTTGTAAAAGAATAATACAAAGTTCATTATGTCAAATGGATAAGGGAACAACTTTATCCCCATAATCTGTTATTCTCAGAAACAAAACCATGTTATTTTTTTTGCTTTTGTTTTGAAAATAGCATCCAGAAGGAAAGTTTCCTACTATCTATCACATTCAGTGATGTGTGTCAATCTTGAGGGTCAGTGTTTTCCAAAAAAAGATTACTTACATTTGTTGTTTATGAAACTTATTTCTGACAATTCATGTTATAGATGGAAGATTTGTGTGTCTGGATTGGTGTTAATGGATTCCTTAGCCCTTATGATGACATTAGCTTAGGCTAAGGGAACTTTTTAACAAGTTGCTCCAGAAGCAAGTGTTGGAATTTATCTGTTGTAGGAGTTATCTTTGTAATTTAGCTTACAGTTTTGTTTGGTCTTTATCACAATTATTTGAATGCATTGGCATGTTCAGAATTGTAAGATCATGTTGATATTTGCACTTTCATCTTTCATATTTTTTTTCATATTTCAGCCAACCATGACAATATCCATGTCACCTTCATCTCGCATTTCTTCTATCACATTGTTAACCTAGTCGGCTGGTCTGATCACAAGGTGGGTACATTCCCTTTATCATTGAACAGTTATGCTGGGAAAATTTGATTATGTAGTAAATATAATTTAAAAACAAGGTTTCCTTAAGAGATCTTCATGACATCAGGTTGACCATATATAAATTTGATACAGTAAAGGATTGAGGCACAATATTTATCAAAATGTCCGGAAACAAAATTTTCATAATTCACTTGAAAATGTTGCCTATGCCCTGTCATTGAAAGAATAACTAATCCTTCATTGTCATTTTCCATGAAATTTTCCAAATCGTATCTTTAGTTATCTTTGAGTTAAATTCAGAATTTGGAATTTGAGAACAGTGCTCTTATAGTCAACTGAAACCTGAATCACAAGTGTTTAACACTTTTAATGATTATGTTCGAAAGCTGTTCCTTTGGCAGAATTGATACAGAGATGTAAATCCAAGAAGGAATTGGAGCTGTATTTTCTTGATGATCATTGATTTCAGGGAGGAGTTGTGTTGCTGTTCCTGACTCTGTGTCTTAATGTGGGCTACAATACAGCCTCCAAAAAACTAGCATTGGAAGTCGGAGGGTCAAAGCGTCTCCATGCATTGTCAACGCTAGTTTCTGCCTGTATACTTATGCCCTGGGCAGCATTTGTCTACCTTAGCAGAGAGGTATGGCTTTTATCTTAGAAGAATATTTTACACATGTTAATTTTCCAATTTTTTAAAAACTAGAGTGAAAATCATTTTTAAAAAATAATGGTTTGGTACAATATGAGGGTAAGAAAATATTATGTAAAATCTGTTTGTATTTATGAAATAGATTAGCCTTAACTATCATGTTTTTTTGAAAATCCTCGAACTAGGTGTTGATACCTAGGGTCATTGTTGGTAGACGTTATTCTAAAACATGTATGGGGAAATGATGAGAAATCTTTGATATAATCCTGAACAATGCAAGAAAGTCTAATTGAGCTGTAATGTGTTGGATTGTCTCCCTTTGAGAGTAGGGTGTGTGTATGTTTATTTCAACTTTTTCAGTGATTTTATTGCTACTTCATCTACGGTTGTCATCAAATTATGTTTCTCATTGCATGATATTCATCTCTGACATCAAGATTTTATAGGAGAGTTTCTATCACATAGTGCTGTGAAATAGGACCCTATTGAGTTATAAATTTATGATTAGACTTGGATTCTCCTCAAGGAAAATATAAAAATAAAAATTTCTCTTATACTTTTTATGCTTTTTTGTAAGGGAAACCTTTGAACTGTGCATTTGTTTAAATAGTCATCCCTGCCGTACATTGACCTTTGAGGGGTTCATTTATCTTTCATTTGTTTACTGTTTATTTCCCTCCCACACCAGAGTGACATCCAGTCATGGCTCTACCTGCTGTTCCCTCTCCTCCTGGTCATCCTGTTTGTATTTCTGGTCGACTTCTACATTGAGGCGGTGGCCATGAACCATCTGCAGCCTCCAAAGACGGCGCTGTTTGGACTGACGGCCATCTCAGTGGGCGCCCTGTTCCTCAGCTCAACCTGGAATCACCCCTACATGGCCCAGATCACCACCATGCACAAGCTGAGGGAGGTGATCACCGAGGATCACGTCTTGTCTGGGGGTGTCGTCTTCAGTCTGATGGTCCTCATTCTTGGTGAGTTAAATCCATCTCCACCCATGGTTCGCTAGTTCCACCTGATGCTCGCAGGTTTCACCCAATGAATAGCTACATTGGTGTTGGTGGCTTTCTCCCTGCAATTATACTAGCAGCCGTGAAAAAGTGAAATACTCTCAAAAGCGCTGTTAAACCCTAAATCACCTCACCTCATCTAAATCTATCTTCCCACTTGAAAATTTAGAAGTACTCTCAGACCTTTTACATGTCTGTTAAAATAAAAACAAATGGCTTCTAGAGGTTTGTTTTGATTAATTTGAACAAATCTTTTTGTGAATTACTACTCCCTTTAGACTAAGTGGATAAAATAATTATTTGAAAAATTGCGCTTTTGATAAACTATGTTTCCTGCAACGAGACACAAATCAAGCTTGAAACCTTTTGTTGGTCTTTGTCTGACAAAAGATTTGTTTTGTAAAGGTTTTATTTTGCAATGGTATTTTTATGAAATGAGTCATGCTTTCAGCCAAATAAGTTACAATTTCTACAAGTATGCAGCAGCTAGATAGTTCTGTAACCATGTTTATATTCTGCATCTCCCGTCCCAGGTACCTGGCTGCTGGTGTCTCCAAGCCGCGGTGCTAAGGGTAGTTTCATTGGATACTCTCCTTCTGGTCTTCCACTGTACAGCTTCACTGGGGAGGCGTTTCACCGGACCTCACAGTCTCTCTTCATCATTCTCAAAAATGGTCTCAGGCAGATTCTTGAGGACGTCAACTCAAGAAAAATATTCTACTTTCTTTGTATAAATTTGGTATGGATTTGTTTGCAATTATTTCATTCCTGAAATGTCTTGTTTCTCAGATAGTGGTTAGTTTCTTATCAAGTGAATTGCACCAGGTTGGAAATGATACCTTGACCTGCCAAAATAGGGATCCTTAGGTTGAAAACTGTGTGACACATTGAATAATAGTAATAAAAATAATTATCATAGTATTAATATTAAAATGATACCTGAACTGTACATTTATTCAATTCACAGCATGCTGAAAGCTGAAATTAAGGCTAATGACACACAAGACAATTTCTCTCTGTCAACATGTGTCTGCAGACAAACCTATCACACATGCAGACTTGAATCTTTCACCTTTCTTTCAAGAACAAGGATAATTACTGATTGACTGCTTACTTGCAGACAAGTTGCTAAAACCTATCACACGGTCAATTAAATGTAAAAACTCCAATGGTGTCAGCAGATAAAAAAAACCAGTCACTACTATTTACCAATAGTTGCATGTGTCACCCTTTGCAATTTATGTTGCAGATAACAGTTGATGAAAAGAAGTTGCCTCGTGTATTTGGCTTAAGAATTATACTTTTAATGCACCACTATTCTGCACTTGACTTATACAGCCATATGTGGTTACAGATGTTCACGTTTGTGGAGCTCCTGTATGGTGTGTGGACCAACAGTCTAGGGCTGATCTCTGATGGTTTCCACATGCTCTTTGACTGCTCGGCCCTCGTGATGGGGCTGTACGCTGCCATCATGTCTCGCTGGAAGGCAACTAGGATCTTTTCCTATGGGTAGGAAATTGTTTTTAATGTTGCTGGACCATTATTTGTCTTGTTGCTATCGGTAATAATCAATATCTGGATTCCAGGAAGACTAAGGACTTCGAAATCTTTTTCCATTTTGAAGGGCTTATAAACCTAGGCATAATGTTCTTTAAATGCTTGTAACCTAATTAGCTTATCCACTTAAAACATAGGCTACTTTTAAGTTTTATTTTAATGCTTCAATTATTCTGAGGAGCTCTTGAACTTGGGCTCTGCTGTTAAGATCACTTAAAAGCTTTTATCTATCAATACCAGCTGTTTGTGAAATCAAAACTTCAAAGCAAACAAAATCAATTACAATGAGGTAGAAGTAGATTTTAGTTGTGATTTATTTTGTTAATACCAGCTCTATAATGTTTAATCTCTGTTTTGGCATAGATCTTAAATAAATTTTATTATTCATCTTCTTCAAACATTTATATGCATTACAGAACATAGGTCACCAAAATTATAACTATTTTAGCGTATGAAATTGGTTAGTCTTTTATAAGATGTTTGGGCACATCAATGTAATTCAGCTGGTCAATCTCATGGAATCGGCTCTTGATGACATGACACATCAATAAAGACCTAATCTGATTACAACCGCAGCCAGGAAATCATTTGACCTCTTTGTCTGATTGGCTTGAAATTTTAAATTTGATAAATCACAATTTGCCATTTGGAATGTTCTCTTGTTGGTGAAAAATAATTGTTTCTGATTACTGAAGATCAGACATATTTGGACAAAGAAAAATCATCCGCAACTTAAGAATATGAGGCGAAGTTGCTGATTGCCTGAGCTCAATTGGTTTTTGTTAGAGCATGTGTTTTGTAAAGTAGTATAGTGATATGCAAATCTGATTGAGATTGTGACATCAATAACAAGATACAAGAACCTGTATCGAGACTTCACTCTCTAAGGCTAAAGAAGTTGTCATCCTTATAATGTTGTTCTTATTTTACTTTCAATTTCTAAAATGCCATTCAAAGAAGAGATTGTGACAGTTTACCCAAATTTGTCCACTTACTGAATGTCATGGTCCAAGCAGTGAGAGACCTTCAGTTAAAAGGTGGTTTATAACATGTAAACATTATTGACAGGTACGACCGGGTGGAGGTGCTGTCCGGGTTCATCAACGGTCTCTTCCTAGTCATCATAGCAATATTTGTGTTTGCTGCAGCCGTCACTCGACTGTTTGAACCTCCAGAGATTAAAACAGAAAGATTATTGGTATGTAAAGCATTTTTAATCATCAAGGACATAAAACGTATTTCACAATATTATCAGAGGTTCTCAATCGCATAACAGGGTTACTGATGAGGTAATTTGTAAACAATGCCATGTTAATCATATGTGCACAAATTACTTTTGCATACCAAAAATGTTTCTGCTAAAGTTACCGTTTTCCTTGTCCTGACATCATGAGACTATTTAATTACCCTTCAGTAAAGCTGAACATTGCAAGATTAGCAGTTATTTTGTGACCAAACTATGTATTTCAAATAAAATAGAGTTGGTAATGAAGAAAGTATTACTTTGGAAGAGTGTCATTCTCTTTTCTTGTACTCCCATAGGGTTTGTACATACATACAATTTCTTCCTTACAGTAAATAACTAATCTCTTTTTATCATATCTGTAATGAAGCATTTCTTCTTTGGTCCTTTCAAGTGGAAGTTGATCATGGTCTTTTCTGTAAGTAAGTTGACCTTAGTTGATGGTCAACCTTGGCATCGGTAGATACAGACAATATGCTTAAACTTTCTTCTACCATCAAATGATAAATATATGCTTCAATGCAACAAATATTCCCACTAATTTTGTTCGTCTTGTATGCACAAATATGAACTTTATCTCATATGGACCAGAAAATAAGAAAACGCTGTTAATGACTAGTTGTCATTGTCATATTGTGTGTCTGTTTCAGACTGTTTCTGTTATGGGGCTAGCAGTGAATCTTGTTGGGATATTTGCATTTAGTAGTTCACATGGCCACAGCCATGGTGGGGGCGGTCACGGTCATTCTCATGGAGGTAGTCAGAGCCATTCACAAGGTCATGGACATTCACATGGAGGTCAGGGTCACTCACAGGGTCATGGTCATTCTCATGGAGGTCATGGTCACTCACATGGTGGTCATGGTCACAGTCATGGAGGATCAAACCAGTGTGAACAGAGTCATTCATTATGGGGCGGTGAACATGGACAAGGAAGCCCCGCCCACTCCTCACATGGCCACTCCCACTTTGGCCATAACACAAATATGCAGGGTGAGTCTTTTTCTAATGAGTTTAAATTAATAAATTATCTTCAAAATGTAATAGTTGATCATAAGTTTTTTTTTAAAGGATTTTTGTGATAATGCTTGTAAATATTTGAAAGAAAAAGGCTTGTTTAAGAATTGTTTTTTAATCCAGTGATCCTAGGAATATGGTTACTAAATACAATGATTTAAAACTTTGTCCTAGTTTTTAAAAGAGGATGGTCATTAGGATCCATTAATTTAAATTTTTTCCTAGATTTAGGAGTATGGGGAGGTCTTTGAAAGAAATGTAGTTACAAAACAGTTTCTCAGACTTGGTGAGGAATATTCCGTTCTTTAAATTGAAATATGTGAATTCTTTACACAAAATTCCCTGTGCTACTCATTTTACAGTTCCCATTTGAAATATATCGCTTGAAATATATGTCATGAATATGCTGTCACACAAAATACTAATTGATTTTTCAACAGCTTTGAAATGCTTTTTTTCTTTCTATTCCTAGGTGTATTCCTGCACGTTCTGGCGGACACAATGGGCAGTGTTGGTGTAATCATCTCCACTCTTCTTATTGAGAGTTTTGGCTGGAACATAGCAGACCCTATTTGTTCATTGTTTATAGCCACATTGATTCTCTTGAGTGTTCTGCCGCTGCTCAAAGAAACAACCAAAGTTTTACTTTTACGATCTCCATCTGAGTTAGAAAAAGATCTGACAGCCTGTCTACAGAGAGTAAGTAATCTTGTTTATATTGAAATATTCTGGATATTAGATAGATTACCATGGACTTAAATTAAGTATGTGTAATTGCATGAGTGATGTCTATCCGTCCGTCTGTCAAAAGACATTTTTTGTCAGACTGATTACAGAAAGATTCTTTTCAAATTTTGCACGTCTTTAAGCCTAAGGAGAGGTGCAGTGAATATTTGAGTATTTGACAGATTGTTATGTCTTGTAGTTAGTTAATTTGTCCGACCAAGAGTTGCCGTGGTATGTAACAAGTGATATTGTGATTTTTATCTTAATTTTGGTAAATTTCAGAGTTTTAGACAGTGTTTGAGAGTGTGTTTTGAAATGAAATATGAACTGGTCTGAAAAAGGTCCGGAAGAGATCACAGATATCTGCTACTAGTCTTAAGTTAAGGGCCGTCAAAGTTATGGGAAGTTTCCACTAATTCATTTGGTCAGGGATACGCAGTCAGGTTATTAGTAACCACTCTCACTTTTTGCTTTTGTTGGAGTTGCTTTTTCTTGTTGTTCAAATAGGAAACTTAGCACAGGCCATACTTAGGAGTATTATTAAGAAAACCAGGGAGGTGGTTGGCCTCCAGAAAGATCACACTTACTAGATAGTGCTTGTTGGATAAGAGCAAGCGCACTTGGCTCGTGTCTAGTTTATGTACAGTAAGTGTCTACAATCTGTAGGATTTGTCAAATTCATAGGAGGGATGCTTGTTATTTCAAACCATAAAATCTGCTTGACAGTGAGAAGTAAATATTATTTCCAACACTTCCTGGATTTGCCAATGTTGACAATTATAAGCTTAATCAGACAAGGATAAGCATAATTATACATAGATGCATCATGATGCTTGTTTTGCTCATTTTACATTTGCTGCATGTTGCTCTGCAGATCCTGGCTATAGAGGGAGTGTTGACGTACCGGCGCCCCCACTTCTGGTGGCACACCTCCACCAAGACCATAGGGATGATACACGTGCAGGTAGCACCGGATAAGAGTGAACAGAAGATCATTGCACAGGTCAGTGGATAGTTCATAAAAAAATCCAAAATTGTCAACATTAACATTTCAAAATATAAGAAGATGAGTTGAATTTTAATGTTGAGATATCAGCATGTCATTAATTTAATCGAACATAGGGTAACTTTCTCAAACGTAGCCTTGAGAAGTTACCCACTTCTCTTAGCCTTTTAACCACATTAGCATGTGCATCATTATCCTTTAGTGAATCTGTTGGATGTGCTCAGCAATAACCTCCTCATAACCCGTTGCTAGATGTCATTAATTTGTGAGAGATTCTTGATGGCAGTCCTTGTACTTGTCCATTCTACCATTCTTATTTTGTTAAACTTCTCACAGTTAGATATCAAATGAAATTGAATTTGAAATTCTTTTTTTATCATCATATGGTCAATGGACATGCAAGAGTTGAATCTATTCACTAAAAAATTTGAATATATATAAGACCTTATGTTGAAATTCTGTGACAGTTTGTACCCTTGTAATGGTCGACATACATCGTGTATATTGATGTCAGCTGTTTAATGACATTATATTTTCAGATAACAGCAATCTTTCGAGAACTTGGCATCACAAATCTGACTGTGCAAGTGGAGAAAGAGTCATTCTTTCAGCATTTATCAGGGTTAGGAGCTTCCTTCGATCAAGTGGTTGATGCCACCTACAACCTCAAGACTCTCTCCTTTGAGGAGCCATTTGCCATCAAGTCTATATGATCTTGCCAGAGCTGACAAATTACATTTATTTAAGACTATTTATTTCTTCTTTTTTTTAAGCTCAGATATATTTTGACTCAAGACATGTGCAATGAATTCATTTGAAGATTTTTGTGTGATAACATATCAAGCCAGGAGATTATTTTTAAACATAAAGATCTTTCTGTGGTAATCAAATTTGTATATTGATGAATGTTAGTTGATATTCTTTTCCATGCAGAGGTTTCTTAAAGTCATAGGCTCTTTTTTGCAAGACAAATTTTACTGCTTGCCAGGCCATTATTTTTCACTCACGACAATCTCTCCCCTGACAGTTGCAATAATTTTCAGAACTTTGCATGCAATCTAGATTTCAATATTGAAATTCAAAAACCCTACCCCTCCTTGTTATCGTAAAACAAGGCGTTCCAGTTCATTTTGCAAAAGCCTTGAAGAACACATGAATGTCGCAACTGAAAATGCAATAAAGAAGCTAATGCTTACCATCTTCAAATACATAAGAAACATAAAAAGGTGATAATATCATTGAGAAATGCTTCCATATGTATGGGCGATGCAATTACTAGATCCTCATTAATCGCAGTTGAACTTGATTTGCTTGCCGGTTGAGCTGAATCGGCAGGCGCCAATAAACAGCATCGACAGTAAAACAGGCATAAAAAGGAAAATTATTTCAAGCGTGACAGGAAGATTTGTGTAAGTGATCACAATTTTGTTCTGCAAGAATATTAGTTAATGAAGTTGCTTTGTTAAAATGAGCCTATGACTTTAAATCAGATAAAAAAAATGTATACCATTGAGAGTTGCACATAGTAATTAGGATAGGATAAGTGCTCATTTAAACTCGTTGTTTAGTTTACTTCAAAGCTAGCTTACAAACAATTAGAAATCCTTATTGAGAAAATGACGTTACAGTGGTAGAGGTTATAGTGGAAGTTATGATTTGGGTAACCTCTCTGGGGCTAGAATAGGCTGATATGTGTGAATTTAAGAATGTTTGACTACAACTACAATGTATCAATGTGAAAGTATTGAACATTCAACTTGAATTTATCCTTTTTGAATTGCATGTGATTTTATACGAATAGAAAATCTTCCTATGTATATATATAAAAAAAAAGGTGTTTTAGTCTATGGCTGACAGTGTTTAAAATGTGATTGTTGAATGATGCCAGATGAATGCTATATGTAGTACTGTACTTAATGGGTTAGCTATTGTTTGTAGTTTGCTCCAATACAAATGAACTATGAACAGATGCTTACTAGATATAAGAATTGTAGTAAAAGTAAATATCACATATCACAAAATATCAAAGTATTAATTTTGCTTGATATTTGGCACTGTACAAATGCACTATCATAATCCATCTGAAGAAGGGATGAGAACACACATATTTAAGTGTTTATTCTCCTGCAAGATAAAATGCCAGTGTGTTTACAGCTATTTGATATATTTTATTCAATAGAATAATTGAAAACAAAGAATAAATTAAAGTATGAATAGTCTATGCTGAGATAGAATATTCGATATAATGTTGCTCAACTTAAGATATAGCTGTTGTGCTTACTTCTCTGGTCAAACAATCTAAGTAAACTTCCATAATGCGGATTCTGCACATGGTTAAGATCAAATATTGAAAATATCACCATATGTGTACTTGACAGTGTATGTTATCCTGTGTATCAATGTGCTTTTATAGTGGTGCATACCTCAATGTTTCAGTGCACCAAGTCAGCTTTGTCTTGATCGTTATTAGTAGATTATTCAGTCAAATTCTCAAAAACAATAATTTATTAAATATAAGAAAGTAGCCTCAGAGAAATGTAGTTCAAATCTGCTTTTCAAGAGGTTGTGTTGAGTTTGAAATAGCATTAACTACAGTCTGGGTGTTAAATAGTTTAAGAGGTCTGGTTAGTTTTATTCAAAAGTTATTTCAAGGATACCTTTCTCTCTTGATATCTAATTCAATGATTAATGTTGAGAGTAACAAGAATAAGGCCCAAAGTATAATTAGACTGATAAAGGTACCTTTCCATTCTCTCCCAACAGGGGAAGCTCAAGTCATATTATCCTTCACTACTTTCTGTTCAAATTCAAGCCCTTATCCGAGCTGAAATTGAGAAGTCTGATTGGATGCAATCGAAGTTAGTTGTGCAGCAACGCTGATTCAAAAGTGATCGTTTCCATCGCCTCAGCTAATTCCATACTCTTCCGGAAAACTTGAACTTGAACTCATGGCAAAGGGGGAAACACTCATGGCAAATGGCTGAACTTTTGCCTTAGTAGTAGTAATGCTCTACAACAAGACACTCACTCTGTGACACTTGACAAACTTTCAATGCAATATGTTATCATTGGCTGAAATTTTGCAGAAAGTTTCTGTTGCAATTTTGTCCACCAGGGGAAACTGCCAAAAGCCCAAGAACTGCTCAAAATTGGACAGACGTTATTGCAGGATTTTTTTACTTCAGCTATCTTCATGGGGAGAGAATGCACCCTCCAAAAGGTTGTGCTTGATTAGAAACAAAATAGTTTTTGTTTTGAGATGTCTCCTAGTCCTATAGTAGTTGAGTCAAGATTCTTTAGATCTAGTTAGTAACTTTAATAAAATAATGTTTCTTGGTCAGCAAAGCTTTTATTCTTAAATCCTTTTCAAATATCAATAAACCTTTCCAAGCTGATGTGATCAAAAGGGTTCAAATTAGCTTTGTAATGTTGGATGACTGTTCCATAAGCAGTAGATAGTCAAACTCTTAGCAATGTAAATAACAGTTACTATTTGATAATTGTCCTTATTTGGTGAAGATGTGACCTGCACTTTCTCATGATCTTATTTTCTAGAATTGTTTTATTGATACTCATAACTTATCTTTTTTCTCATTGTGCTGTATGAATGTTTTAATTGTTACATGATTGCTGTTTCAGACCACCTATATTCTTGTTCTGAACTGCTTGTACATTCTGTATTTAGGGGACCACATCACTTGTAAAATAAAATACTATTTTGTAAAGTTTAGTTGTCATTGCTGGCAAATTGATAGTTTCAAGTGGGTGAATGTAAACAGGTTCTAGGATCTCTGTCCCTTATAAAATATGACTCGAGAAGTAATTCTGAACAAGTTTGGTAGACATTATAATTGTGATACACTTATTTCTTCATATGTCTGAAATCTCAGTCATGTCCTTAAACATTTCTAAACAAACAGGTACTTTGTAAGTAGGGGATTAAATTTTGACATTTGGTTCTGACTCCCTCAAATATCAGTGTAGCATCACTCAATTCCTCAAGCGACTTCTATAAAACCAATTTGGCATAGGAAGCTGAATTATTTTTAGAATGTCATCTTTACAATAAGGAGATTTAGATTTGAACTTTTGGTTCTTATTCCTTATCATATGGGGGCATAGTAGGGTTTCGAACCTTGAATCGTCTTTCAACCTGGAAGGTTTTGATCTTTTACTTGTGCTGAAAGGGGGACAATAGACCTTGCTGAAGAGATTCATAATGTTACATACCATATAAATAGTGATTCTTAACCTTGTTAAAGAAATCCTAACTTTAAAAAGTTGTTGTAAGTAATAAGTATTTATTTCTTAACTGATATTTCATGATAAAACAGCAAATGTAAATGATAATTTCTGAGAGAATAAATTATAAATAAAATTCAAATTTGATAACATGAACAAATTCATTTACAAAAAATATGCTTGTGGATCCTGTCCATTAAAATCCAACTCTTTTGTAAACAAAGTTTACATGAAAGAAACTTTTAGTCTGAGAAGAAATACAACAAAACTGCCTAATTAACAAGAGTCAACAAATTTAGAAGGTTACGAAAATGTAGTTTTCTGAAAAAATAATTTAACTGGAACTCTTGTTCTCTTCAGTAAGACTTTCAGTTTCTTCAACCTTTCGGTGATCTCTCTTGTGTTTCTTTTTCTTGTGCTTGCATCTAATAACATGCTGTTTGCACTGTTTGGTAGCCTTTTTGTGTGGTTTGGGTAGAACCGTCACTTCTGTCGACTCGGCATTCTCATCAATCTTGAAGGTGCTGATGCCACCATCAGCAAGAACAATCCTTTGAACATACGGAAAAGATTTCATGTGTTTCACTATATTTTGATCAGGTGTAGGCTGTACTGAATCGCTGAACTGGAGCGGAACACTTGAAATTTTGTACCTAACGGACCCTTGACCTTTTGACATTGATGTAAGCCTTGAAAACTGTGTCTGTTTGATAGTCTGTTCTGCAATTTTCAGTTTGGTAGACAGTTCTTTCAAAGAGTCTACTTGTTTCCCACCATATGGAAACTGAAAACTGGAAATTGTGGTTGTAGGAGTTAAAAGCTCTTGGTTAGGCTGTTTAAATCCTTGACTTGGATGAAGAACCGAACTTGAAATCGGTCTTGTCATAGTCATAAGATGTGAGAGATCTGGATTGGTGTAGATTTGCCTGGTCCCTTCATATACCAGCTTATTGAGTGGAAGCCTCAGGCCAAGGTGTTGATTAACTGGGAAGGGTGTTGTCACATGCATTTGCAAATGGATGCCAGGATTTGCTTGATTGATATGCTGGGAGAATTTGTCCGCAGAACTTGTCAAACTGGCTGGCTGGAAAGGTTCAGAAAATTTGGGACTAACTCCCAAGGTTACATCATTTGAAACTGGAGTAGTTTGGCCAATTGCTGACATCAGCTGAGTCGAAGGTGAGAGAAAAGTACATTGGTCATATGTCCCAGTTTCTTGCTTTATGCTGCAGATCGGTCTCGGTGACTCTAATAGAGGATGGATTGCCCGGTTCTGAGGAAATGACCATGAATCAAATGATAACTTTTCTCTCTTTGGAGGGTTAGGTTCAACTGAATGTCCTCCTGCATCAAAACTAAGATTTGAAGAGGCAAGAGGTTGCGGAAATAAAGGTGAATGTAGGCCAGGGAAGACTGCATCTCCGGTTAGCATGTCAGTCTCGGATTTAATCACATGGAAGTGGTTTGCGGCCCCTCCAGCCTGAGGGACCATCAGGGGTCGAAGATGGGGACTGACTTCGCTATATCCAAACTGGGTGGAAGTTATAGGCTTAACATCACATGATGTGGTTGTTACAGAGTAGCTTGTGTTCATTTGACTCTCCTTTACAGATGGAGTTGACCTGAAAATAGGACATTTTCAAATTGAAAATAAATTATTTATTTATCATATTCCTCTCACCAAGCCTAAAATATTTGATGATTTCATAGCATTGTCCATTATCTGTCATATGTAATGCATCCTGCCTGCCATGTATTTGTATCCTTAAAGTTCTTACAATACCCTTACATCTACCCTTGCAAATGCCTCACTACTTACAGCTGGTGATTTACGACTATGCATCGCATGTATGTTTTCAGTCAGAGAAATGTGGTGATGCAAGGAGCATGATGAAAAATATGTCCAGCTCAAGGGTCCTGTCATCCAGGTCCCTGATACTTTTGTTCAAAAGCAAATCATTTCCTTTGCTTGTTATATACAGACACTGGCCTAAATAGTTATCATGGTGCAACTATGCTGATGTGGCAGGATTTCTGTAAATTTTTCATTAAAATCACGCTTCTCCAAGAGTATATGCCTGATGAGAAATACTTACTTGGTTGAACGGAACTTGTATTTTGCTTGTCCTACTGGTTTTTCGTTTGACTCGTGATGCCTGCTCTCCTGAGTTCTTCTGAAAAAATCTTTTTCATTACATGAGGTGTTTAAAACAGAGTAGTTTGTGCTTCCATTATTCTCCTTGATAGATGGAGAGGCCCTGAAAATATAAAAAACATGAAGTTATTAATGGATATTTAATGTTTTAATGTTTAAGTACTTCACACAAAAAAACATGCATTAATTACCTATGTGCAGAGGTGACTTTCTTACATATTCAACTATACGGACATATTGCACTGTAAAATGCTATAAAAGGATTTACTATGACATGTGGTTCACTGTGGTCAAAAGGAAATGGTGAATGACCATTCACTGACCAGGATTATTCTTCTTCAAATCATTAACCAAATCAAACATAATAAAATGATATGTATGGTTATGTTTTCAGGCAAACTAACTTGGTTGAATGAAACCTGTATTTTGTCTGTTTGATTGGGCTTGAAATGTGATGTCTGATCTCAGAAGTTCTTTTGAGATCCTTTGTTGTATCACCAGAAGAAACTATAGCTTGCCCAGATGGTTTGTCCGTCAGGTTGCTTGAAATAGGTGTTGGTTCTGGTAGGAAGGATATTAGATAATCGGCCAAGTCTGGGTTGCACGACAGCAACACATGGATGTATCTTATTGTCTGAAAGATATAGAAGTTCCAGATGCAAGTGAAAGAAAACATTTTATCACCACAGAATATATGATTACAGGGGTTGCATGAAAAGATAACCTAGTGACACCAGTTCATGAATGATTTTATAGACTGATGAAAATATTTGAAATATGAAAACATAACAAGAACTGAAAACACACCAACTTAAAGATCATTCCCTTTCCATCATGTGTATTATACTAAAAAAAAAGTTCAAACTATCTTTAAAATGATTTATGTTAAAGTCATAGTCTCATTTTTGCAAACTGGGCTAATTATTCTTCACTAGCAAAAATCTGATCATTTTCACCAATATTTCCTGTCTCGTCTGCAAAGATTTTCATTTTTATGCCCGTTTTAAAGTTTAGGATGACGCTGCTTATTGGCGTATGCCGTTTCAGACCGATGAGGTACCGAATCAAGTGCAATCCCATCGCGAGTACGAAATACCGGAAATCTAGTTATTGCAGCGCGGATACTTATGACAGACGCATTCTTCATTGAGTTTACCACCTTTTTGTTATTTCTGTATTTGGAAAAAGATAAGCTATTGGCTATTTTCATAGATATTCAGCTGGGAACTTTCATGTGTTCTGCGTCATGGCCTTAGAGACATGACGTGGTAAGGACTAACGCTCGCCAAAGACATAGGGTAGGGTGTTTTAAACTTCATTATTGAGGGCTAGAATGCACGCAGATTTCTGAAAATTTTTGCAAACGTCAGGGGCAAAATTTTTGTGAGTGATGAACTATCTGTCTGGCGTACATTACAATTTGCCTTGCAAAACTAAGACTATGACTTTAATTGAATATTTTCATTTAAAGTTACATATAAGTGATATGTTGCTTTATATGAGTAGAACTCAATCAGAAGTTATAGTGTAGAACTTTTCTGTCACAAGTGCATAAGGCAGTGGTCACTACTACTAAAGAGACTATTATAACTAACCTTGACAATGCAATCAGAGTTGTTTTGATCAAAATCACACAGGATGGTAATCAGGGTTTTGAATACTTCGGGCTTGTTCATGTAGATAATCTTTATCATATTGACAAGGGCCTGAAATGGGGCCACTTGTCTGCTTGTCACATTAACTGTGCTCATCTCCCTGTAAAAACATAATTTTTCTTAAACAATGATTGTTGGAAAATGTCTGGTCAATGCTTGAATAAAAAAAGGCGCATGCTACCATTGAAAACAAAACAGTATCTTCCCAATCCAAAAGTTGCATTGCATAAAGAACCACTAATACCTCGCTTTGTAGCCCTCTTATTATCAGATACTTAAAAGTTTTACAATTGACATATTTAAATTTTTCAAATTATATGCAATTTGTCAACTGGATGATTGCATTTTCCTTATTTTATTAAAAAATAAACTACAGAGACACTCTAAAAAGTCTTATTTGTTTAGATATCAGTGAAAATATTTTGGAAAATTAGTTTGTTTTGTTATATTTTCAGACAAAACAAATCAGTATATTGGCCTTTGAAAGTATCCCCTCCTTTTGTACTTTGCAAAGATAGAAGATGGTTTATGCAGTGGGTGGCCATAAACGTATTTGTTAATTAGGCTAATTGTTGCGAGAATGATTAGTAGGCCTAATACTCTTTTTTTTCTGTCATATTTTGCAGACACCTTGGAAATCATCTTAAGCTATATGTACATAATTACATTTCATCTACATATTGATCAGTTATGGAATGGCACTTGTTTAAACATAATATGTAAATCTTGTGATTCCAATTTCCCATTGATGGCCATTTTGAACATAAAGATCTATGTTAGGGCTACATGTGTGTTGTTTCTTATAAGGCTGTTCAATTTTCTTGATAATCATCAGAAAATGTAATGGTAATTATATGTCTTCCAAGCTGTCTGTCAAATAAACATGAATAATAATGATTATTCTCGCGACAGCTAATTGTCTCATCTTCTGTAAGAAATAAAATTGCCACCCGCTGTGCATCTAAATATGAGACTCGTAAGAGTGATTTATGTCTTTAAAGTGACATTAGAAAAAGTTCAACCATGCAATGAGAAAGTAGGCAATTATATCATTGAAATTGATATAAATCTACATGTCCTAGCCTAGTCTTATATTCGAAGAAACCTGTCAAAAGAATTTTTAGTTTTATTTCTTAGACGCCGAACGCAAACATCGTTGATAATGAATTAATTTTGTTACAAAAACGTTTGAAGGTAATTTTTGGGAGAAATACAAGCAAATCAACCTTTGAAGTTACCGTATACATACATCTTCTGCAGAAAACATTTAGATTTCTACATCTAGAACTAGAAAACATTGCAAGATCCGCCGGACCATACGTCTTCTTGTAATGGCGTCATCACGTGACAAGGGAAGTCACTCTGGAATGCCATGCGGATGATAACTCAACATGCAGAGAACAAATAACGACTGTTCATGTTCGAAACTCGCGGCGATTTTACGATTATCATTTTCTTGATCTATTGATTAATTACTAAAATAATTTTATTTTCTAGAATTTGAACAATTTCATTGGTTGATTGCACTATATCATCTAATGTAGGCAGTTATGTTCTCCTTAATACCTATAAATTCAGTGAATTGAAAATCCTCGACCACAGTGTTGTTTTGTGACATCGCTTAAAATTTATTTTACAGAATAAAAGGCTTTCTGTGGAATTCTATTCGCAAAATTTATGTGTTTATTGTTATGAAGAAGCTGAAGAAATTAAGGCACTTAACAGTTTTTACAGAGATATCATATAGAATATGTGAGAAAACGTTTTAGGCCATAGTCCCGAAAACCCTTAATTATAGGGGATATAGAGTCACCAGATTTACGTTTTATAATCTCAACTGGTCAGTGTGTGTATGTACACACAGCTTCTGCCTTCTGGGTCTTTTTGTTCTGGGGAGGATCAAGACTTGGGAATAAAATAACCTAACATGGATATTAGTCAAAAGCGTCCAAGAAACGCGCAAGTGTAAACACCCTGTCTATAACCTAGTTAAAAAAAAGTAAAGCCAAATGTGTCTAAAATATGATTTTGTTTCGAATAGACACTTTGAAATTCTGATAAATACTTCATTACCATGCGTTCAATTTCATTCTCAAACAATTTAGTTGGTTGCAGACCTCGCTTCATTGAACTGAGTTATTGGCTTGAAAAGTCATATTTGAAAAGTGACAAAATTAACTGTGTAACACATTAAAGCAACGATTCCTGATATCGACTAAAACTAAAATAGTTAATAAACTTGAACATTCTTTCATTAAGAACAAGAACCCCACAATGATATGTTCATGATATGTATACACGGGCATAGCATTTCGAGCAAATATAATGGAGGGCCTTAATTAATGGCATTGTGGGGTGTCTCTTACCATCGTGTATACATTAATTTCATGAAAAACTGTTTCAGTAATTGGGTTCACCGTGTTATATTTAAATAAACGGTGGGCCTTGGTAGCGGTGTATCTGATATTAACTTGATTGAAGACTAGATGCTTGTTAGGAGGGACGCAAACAGGGCATTGAAAACCACACTTCGAAACATTTGTTTCGTAAAATGTTTGTAGTTATTCTGACATTCGTAATTGGCTTGCTGTTGTTATATATTCAAATATATCATCCTTGGATTCGATATGACATCTCATACCTATGGACTCTATTTAATATGAAACGTAAAATAGCTAAGCTAAAAAAGCAAGAATTTGTCGTTGATTGGTTAGAACAGCGAGCCCGTGAAGACCCATCTCGAACATTTATTATCTACCGGGACAAGCACTACAGTTACGAGTTCGTGGATGGAAAGGCGAACCAGGTGGCCAGAGTCGGACTCAAACTCGGACTGAAGGCGGGAGATGTCGTGTCTCTGATGATGCTTAACGAACCAGCCTTCTTGTGGACCTACTTCGGTACGATATATATCACAATCCTTGGAAATAAGTAGAAATATAAGCTTCTCTTGACATTGATAATAAGTATAAATCTCTCGGTCAAAGAATATTGAAACTCGGACTATGTATACACTTTTAATCTCATTTTAAGTATCTAAATTATTTTAATCCGAGTCGACTAATGCACACACTGTTATTGTTCATAATATCAATGAAGAGAACGACAAGCTTGTCATATTTTTACAAAAACGCACATGAGGCATATTTTGATATTTTTGATCAACTATGAAATTGTTTGTTTTAATTGATTTCTATATAATGAAAAGTGATGAGCCTGACGACACTGAAGACTGCCGCTATATTCTCTTATCTATGTTGAAAATGCATGAAAAATTCGGTTATAGGAAGACTATACGTAACATGTTGAAAAATGTGTCATATATGACTAGAACATGTAAACTCGAACTTTTTCGTTGTCTACCCTGCATAAAGTCGAACCGATGCGATAAATTATTGTTACACAATCGGCATAAAAACACCTACGAAAACACCACACCTTTTTCATATCTCTCTAAAAATATCGTTTTCATTTACCATAGTTTCTTGATTTTAATACTTCTACTTGAGACCTCTGTGACTTTTTAATGTTTCTAATTTCATGATTTATTAACATGATTTCTGTCACCAAGGTCTCCAGAAGATCGGAGTGTCGGTGTCCATCCTCAACTACCATGTTCGTAAACAGGCTCTGCTGCACTGCATAAAGAGCTGTAAACCTGTGTGTCTAATAGCTGGTGATGGTACGTTCTCATTTGTCACATCTATGTTATTTACTGATCTGAATTCATGTTATTTATTGAGATAAACTAATTGATGTTCATGTTTTGGTAACCACATCTGGTCATGCAATGATATAAACTAATCATATTTTTATCAGAGCAAAAAAAATATAAGATTATTCTGTCATAAGCTCTTGTCGTTTGTATTAACATTATATATGACATATACTATTATTACAGCTATTACTGTATGAAAATAACATTGGTACAAAAATGAAACTGGTATAAACAATAACACTCACATTAACATTACTTCTGGCACAAAAAATATCGTTAATAATAGTATTGTTTCCTTTGGTATTAGAAATAGATTACACTTGCAAAACCATATCGTTATGAGTATTACATTATGTATAACCTTCACACTAAAACATTGTTATAGGTCCTGAGGCTCTTGAAGCTTTAAATGAAATACAAGACGAAGTACCCGACACCCGGATGTTAGTTCACGGCCAGACTCCAGCTGGGTTCGAATCCCTGTGTAGAAGAATGGATCGGGAACCAACCAAGCCAGTACGTAGAACCCACCGAGCCCGGGTTAAGGACAGGGACACTGCAGCCTTCATCTTCACGTCAGGGACAACAGGTACGGTACAGATCCAAGCAATAGCTTTATTGTAGACTATACAAGTTGCATCCACTTTATCTTTGGAATATTAGTGAAATACTAATTTCTAGCGATCAAAACGTTGATAATAATCTTTTCCACCAAAAGGTCATCATTTTAGACAATCGATAGTTCTGTTCAAAATATCCGGTTCAAAGATAAGTTTAGATTTTTGTAAAAATGTTCTACTGGATAATTGAAAGAAACGCGGAGGCAATTCACAAAACAACTTCATGTCACCATACCAATTAACGGGGCACATTTCAGTATGAAAAGTTGCATATAATGCACATCTATCAACGGTTTTAAGAGATATGGTCAACTCATTTAATTAGAATAGGGTTTAAAGAAATCCAAACACTTTATTCTTTGGTGTACCATACACATGCATACTTCCTATTGAAACATATTAATTGTTGTATGGTTGTTATTTAGGGATGAATGTGTGAGCCGAGGGAAAATGTTTTGAAATGATTACAACACATTTTTGTTCTCTGACACGTATTTTGCCCAAGATGAGAAGGCGTTCTATTTTGGTAGATTTTCTTAAAATAGACTTTGTATGAAATAAAGCTGAAATTCCTACACTTCAATTATTAGCTGTGGTCTTACTTTTCAGGTTTACCTAAGCCTGCAGTTATCTCACACCGACGTACCAAAATCAGCCACGCCCTATTCTCCTCTTTCTCCTTCCGCCAGGAGGATGTTCTCTACGAGGCATTACCGTTGTATCACTCCGCCGCCCTCAACGCCGGAATATCAGCAGTGATCAGAGCAGGTGTGTAGGCTGATATGAGTGTATGTACCCGCATTTGGACGATAAATGTCGCAAAATATTTGTCATTTGACTTCAGTGGTGGATAAGGGAATTTTGAAAGGGAAAAGGAGGGGGCACCTTTGGAAAGGGGTGGGGTTGACCGTCGGTTTACCCTTTAACTCG
Source organism: Phorcus lineatus (assembly GCA_921293015.1). Classification (NCBI taxonomy): domain Eukaryota; kingdom Metazoa; phylum Mollusca; class Gastropoda; order Trochida; family Trochidae; genus Phorcus; species Phorcus lineatus. Next base: position 60,860,585 of record OV121081.1, read on the forward strand.
GTTGATTTTGAGTAAAAAATAATCTCCCGTTCACACCCACATGTTGTGATTCTTTTTGTTTGATTATTTTATCTTCTCATAATTAGCTAAAATTAATATAAATGTCTAAGTTTTGATCACCATTTCCAATTGTGAAGACATTTGATGTTAAATGTAGAAAGCGTTAAGAAAATAATCAACTCAATGGGAGCTTCTTGTTCAGACATCTAAATATCATTTCAGGAGCCAAAGTTGTGCTTAAATCAAAGTTTTCCGTGAAAGAATTTTGGGAGGACTGTCGCAAACATAACGTGACAGTTATACACTACATTGGAGAGATGTGTCGATACCTTGTGGACACGCCAAAGGTAATACAATTATTTGGAAACATATTTATGATTTATGTTCATGTGAATTCTTTATCATTTGTTGCAAACTGAAGATGGTGTGTTAATCTTATCTATTCCAGTTATTTCAAAGCATGTCAATTTCATCGTTAACGTAATACATCACTGTTGTGTTCATTTCACCTGTTAATGTCACCTGTTAACCTGTAACCATGGCATTGAGTGTTGTTTTTCATCTAAGTCAGACAACGATGGTGCCCACAACATCAGAGTTGCAGTCGGAAGTGGATTGCGCAAAGACATCTGGGAGGTATTCACAACGAGGTTCAAAATTCCGCGCGTAGTGGAGTTTTATTCGGCGACAGAGTCAATGATGGCCTTCGTGAACACGGCGAACAGACTTGGAGCTGTCGGCAGATCCTCCCCACTGACTGTGAGAGCGTTTTATGACAGACTGAATACAATAAATGTTCTTAAAGAAATGATTCGATCAGAAACATTATTCAAGAGGTTAGAGTCAAAAGAAGCTTCGTTTAACCATAGACGAATTGTAGCGCAAGTGAGATGCGCTACACAGATAAATTAGCCAGTTTGCCTTTGCACCTGAAGAAATCCGGTTATATATGTTAAGTCTCGCCATGTAATTAAACTACTATTCGTAATAACCTTTAAATCGATATATGACATAATGTCAGATGATAACATGGTGTACAAAAGGATGATAATGGTAGTTAGCCCAACTGTGAATTGATAGAAGACTGATCTGTTCAAACAAACTACCCGTGTCATCTTCTTTCACCACCAAGAAACTGGGGGATGACTATGAAGACTAATTTGAGGATATGCAACATTATTATTTGCAGACGATGTTTCGAAGCAAATGCTCCACGACATCTTGTTACAACAGATTAAAGAAGTTGTAAATCAAGTAGACCATAATGCATAATATTTGTTAAGATGTTGAACTCCACCATATTTCAATTCAAAATATCTTTAAAAAACAATTTTGAGGCTTTGAAGAGTTCGTGTATGATTAAGTGTATGGTCGTTTTAAAAATAGACCTATAAGGCTTCCTTGACTGAAACCGTTCTTTTCCCCTATGATCATTCAAATGTTATGTCTTAGATTCGGTTAAAAAAGTGAAGAAATGTGAGTGAATCAAAGGATAATTATTCTAATAATTGCTCTCTTTATTAAAATTAGGCTTAGGGTTTGCTAATATTTTCCATCCTTTCAGCGCTTACAAATTCCTGCTACTTTCGTTAAATTCGATCACACGACCCAAACTGCCGCAAGGGACAAGAACGGACGATGTATTCCGGTTGATAAAGGTAAATGTTTTTATATACCTTAACTAAAAGCATGAATGATACAATAACCTTTTCAGAAGCATTGGGGAGGGGGGGGGGTTTACAAAGCGACAGATAACAACGCCATCTTTATTGTTTATGAAAATGCGTGTGTGTTGCTATTTGCCACTACTTTATTATGGTAATTCTGTTCTTTATGGTTCCCTACAAGTTTGGAATGCAAAATTCAAATACGCGGTGTTGGAGCTCCCGGATTTGAACCAAAACTAATTTTTGAGAACGTTACATCGCATACAGGCCGATATCCTAGAAACATACAGCTACGAATTTTACTTCCTTCGTCAATACGATATCGATAAACACAAGACAAATAAGCGAAACAACTTTCTCTGTAATTTACATCTCATATATTTGTTATTATCTTGGACTTTTATAAGTCAAGTCGCAAGAAATAGTGGAAGACAAATAGCTTATTCTTAGGGCTTTGGGTCTGAGCATTAGAATTTTTATTTGAATTGCCTGAAAAGGTTATATTCCAAAATAGTATTGATAAAAATAACTGTTTTCCAAATGACATATGCAGACCAGGTTGGCCTTCTCCTGTCCAAACTACAGAAGCGGTCACAATTCGACGGATACTATGGTCGTGCCGAGGAAACTGACCGGAAGCTACTGACGGACGTCATGGAAACCGGTGACGTTTACTTCAACACGGGTGATCTCTTCTACATTGACAACGAATACTTCGTGCACTTCCAGGATCGGACAGGGGATACCTTCAGGTCAGATACCTTTAAGGCACATCTCCACACTCACCGTTTCTCATGCGCCTCCCCTTAAATATACAAGCTCCTACAATTATGCCATGAATAACAATAATAGCATGATATGGTTAAACTTCTTTGATGCTCAAGTCGATATAGTAGTTAGTGTAACAAATCTAGTGAAACATCAATTTCGTTCCTCGGCATCCCTGTTTAAAAGTGGTATTGACTTGTTTATGCTCACGGACCCTTTTCTTGCCATTCCCCAGACACAATTTCGAACTTCGAACGTCGTGTTTTAATGATTATTTACAAGTTTAAGAGGCTTTGTTTCGTGATGTTTCGTCTTCAGATGGAAGGGTGAGAATGTATCAGCGAGCGAGGTAACGAACGTCATATGTTCCATAAACAGCATCTATGACGCCAACGTGTATGGGGTAACAGTTCCAGGTACGTGTAGACAACACTGGATAAATTTACACATACCGTTTTTCCTCCGGGGTTCTAGTTCATTGAGCTATATATCCCTAGCTGGGGTTCTATTTCATTAAGCGATTTCCTCCGGTGTTATATTTCATTAAGCAGCCCAATATCCCTCGGTATCTTCGAAGGGCGGACTGTGTTCGAAGTCTAAGTTTCGAAGTTGTATAGCCAGGTAGATCATTCTCTGACTCCCCCTTTTATTATTTACGTTTTACAAAGTCTCCGATAGACAGGAAATGGATATTTTTAGAATTTCCCATAATCCGTAATTCTTTAAAATTCACAGAACGATAATAGACAAACAAAGATGAAAATGTGTAACGGATTTATTATTAAAAAGAGCAGAAAAGCTTTTTCTGTAAAAAGAATGGTTAAGTGTTTCATGCAATAGAATTAAAAATGGCTAACGTTACATCGGTGTATACGCAATTATATCCAGTACAACGAGTGAGGAAGAAACGGGGATATATTCGGTTTTTTAAAAATATATATTATAGACTGGTATTGCTTTCTCTGGTTAAATGCTAATCGAAATTTTGTGAAAGTTGCTTGTGAAAGTATTTGAGTATTGACATATATATATTTGGAATGGTATTAAATGATGAAGATCAAATTTAACTTTTAGATAGTAAGTTTGTATATATCAATGCTTTAAAATATTCATCATATTTGATATCAAATATTTCTTTCAAACAAGGTGAAACTTATCTTGAATCTCGTTACTTTGGCCATTGTCTAGCAGTTGTTTTTTCTCAACATTCCAGGATGCGAAGGAAGGGCAGGTATGGCGGCAATACAGCTGAAATCTGAAGTCACACTCGACAAAGAACTTCTTGAAGAAATTTGTAATAGGTGTTCTGCGCAACTTCCGTTTTACGCGAGACCAAAATTCCTGCGATTCCAAGGCAACCTGGCGGTTTCGACTACGTTCAAGATGGCAAAGATGCAGCTCGTAGAAGAAGGGTTTCAGCCAGGGAGAGTGACTGATCCCTTGCTTTATTTGGACAAGCAGTCCAACAGTTACAAAACCATCAGCCACAGCGTTTATACTGAAATTGTTGAAGGAAGAATGAAGTTATAACGTCTTGAGAATTTTTTTAAATTACAACAAGTAACACTTTAGCTGAATCCAGAAGTGTATATGGTAATAATTGACACCATTTCTTTTTTTTTCAAAACAGCATTCGGATAATTCTTTTTCTCATTTCCTTGGTTACATGTCATTGACTTTCTGGCAGACGTAATTCGAACTGAATCTCGTAGAATCGTAGAAGAAGGGTTTCAGCCAGGGAGAGTGACTGATCCCTTGTTTTATTTGGACAAAAAATCCAACAGTTACAAAACCATCATCCAGAGCATTTATACTGAATCTTTTGATGGACGAACAATTCTATAAGGCACCACATGGAGGATATTCGGATATCTCTGTCTCATATTTTTCTCGATTACATTTCAGTGACTCTCTGTCCGACTTGTATTAAACTGAATCTGCGACTGATCCTCTTCGCTTCGTCCAGTGGAAGCTCTTAACTTAAACTGAGCTATTACTGATATAAAGAGATTATGGCTGGACGAAGTGTGTCATATGCATTTTACTGAACGAGATTTAAGTTTTATATCAAAAGAGTGATAGTGAGGGTCATACACAAATTTGGCCGGTTTCCGCAAAAAGTCATATGGCTCACTTCCTTATAACCGATTCTGTTCCATTTGTATCGCAAGGAAATATTCAAGCAACGGCCCCTTCTTACTTTGTTACGGCCCGCTACAGTTGTGTCAGGAACAAAAACTCGTGCTGAAACAATCTTAGCCAGGCAAACGTGATTTGTGCACATATTAAAAAATAACACCCCACGAAAATAAATGATTTTACAGTATGTCACTTATTTTTCAAATTATGGTAATCAAATGAATTATAAATTGTATCTTGAAAATGTTTCTCGTGGCAGAACTAAACTAAAACTATCCGATGGCCACGACAATCGTGACCTTTAACCATTTTTGGCACGGCAGAAGCTGCATCACCCATAATGACTAAGCTAAGCTATTTCCTTAACTTTTCTGCACTTGCTCTTGAAACAAATGTCACGGCTCTCCATAGTGAAATGAGAAATCTGATGAGATTTGCAACTTGTAAAAATGGAGTTATTTATTAAAAATAAGAGCATCGCATCTGTATAATCAAACATACAAAAGATATCGATATAGTCCTTGAAAAAATGAAATGATTTTTCTAAGGAGGATACATTGTGTAATAACAAAGATATATTTTGATATAATTCATTGTCATATAGCAGTGAAATAAAGATTACATCACGAGTGAGTGTTGAATATCGAAAATATTCCAATGAATTTTTAAAGGTTTTGATTTAGTCCCTGTTTACTTTTACATAAACTACCACATGGAAACAATCATTTTCGTAAACTTTGTTGGGAAACTTAACCCTACAAAAGTGTCTCAGGCACACTAAAACTAAAAACTGACGCTGTTGACGTCGACAAAGATCCCCCTTGACGTGCCGTTGTCACACAACCGTCCATGCTGTTATTATCTTGACGGCGCAGTAGACGCAGGTGAAATGTATACGTTTATATCAAGGCCATGGTGATAATTCTGCGGTGGCTTCCCAAACTCAATCGTATCTAATCTCTACTGCATTTACTCCTTCATAACGGTCTCCGTGTTGACAAAACTCGGTTTTATTAAACAAATGGGAGATAACTCTTTCATGACTAAATATAAATGAAAGATGGTTCTACAATAATTGCAAACTTGAAACTATAGATTCTTAAAAATATCTTGGTGTATATTTCAAAAATCATCTACCAAGGTCATAACATGTAAAGTATGCAGTCGTGCAAGTTAAAAAAATATTGCTAGGACTTCTAAGACATCTATACATCCTCGATTTTCAAATTATTTGATGTGAAGATAAATCCCATTCTTTTATACGGGGCAGAAATATGGCGAGCAATAAATTTGCTAACGATAACATTTGCATAAGATTTTTTTTCTGTTAAACAGAACACTCAGAGTGTCATAGTTTATGGAAAATGTGGCAGGTTTCCTTTATATATGTATTCCTATGTTATTCGTTACTGGATAAAACTATTACACTTGCCGTCATATCGCCTACCAAAGAAATGCAACAATAGGAAGTATAGAAATAAGCACGGTTTTGAACTGTTTATGGAGAAAGGTGGATATTCAAATATAAGGAGAGGACATAGATTCTGCAAAATAACGCCAGGAAAATGAAATTGAACATGAATATGATTTCTTACTTGTTCGTCCCATCTACACTAACTTTCGAAAAAAATACATGAACGAAAAATACTATGTACATTCAATTATATGCTTAAATTCTCCAAACTTTTCAAACAGTTCAAATAATAAAGAAATTGAAAACCTGACCATGTATATAATTTACGCATCGGTATACAGAAACAAAATTGAAAATGAGATAAATATGAATTAACAAATGTAAATATAATGTACTATAGGCCTTAGGCGTTTTGAGTACGGAATAAAGATTGATCGATTGATATATTTATTGACTAAATTTAAACAAAAATAAGTGTGTTTTCTTTCAGACATAAACGTGATCAAAACTAAATTTTTCGATCGCTTTTTTCGCACAAACATCTTTTCTTAACTGCAAACATCACAACAACACTCTGTGGATAACTTTCAGCTAGTTACACAACATTTGTTTCAAATAACCAAAGTTATCTCATAAAGATATTTAGAACACGTATCGTATAATATCAAATATTTCTATTTGAAAATATATATGAAAAATGCCTCTGAAGGGGCAATAGCACGTACATAAAGTGATCTAACGAAAACGAAAAAAAATGTTCCAAATTGCAATTCAATTTTTTTAGTACAATAAGTTGTAGAGCGAACGTACCATGATTGGTTAAGCTATCCATTTCCCTACCTCAAATGATGAAAAGGTGTTCACACAAAAATGGCCACCAGTGGTTTTTGCTTGACCATTGATTATTTCGCAAATACTACGGGTGAGCAGGTTGAGAAATGAGATGATTCGAGCTTCTTAAGATAATACCTTTAGCATAAACCAATGTCTACTGGGGAAAATTGATTTGGAGAAAGAAATCTTTTGAAAAAATGAGGTAGTGCCCCTTTAACATGTTCAAGGTCCAATGTATGCCTTGAACAATGATTGCTTGTGCATTCTTTCCGAATATGACATTCTTCCTAAAAGAGCCACTCCGTGAGTTGTCGGAGTCATATATGCCTTCTAACTTAATCAATCATTTGATTGCGAAATATCGACTGTTACCTAAAAGACACATTTGAAAGCTTATTGGTTTTTTACAATGACAATAAGAAAGTAGAACGTCGCAATTATGATCGAAAACCGGACAGTGGCGCGCGTCAAAGAGTCAAACGTAATTTTGGAGACTCATCTAAAACAGCCAGGAGGACAGTTAGGAGATGATAGCGATTGTTAGGTTATGTAAGTAGTATCCATTTTTATTGGACGTGATATCTACACCTCTGTGCATTTATAAGGCTCTTTTTAGATTCTCATTGAAAACCAGTATTTGTCATATATATGTCACAGTCTTTCGCACATTAAAAGTTTAGATGTTTTGATTTTATATCACCACATATGACATTAAGGTTCGTATCAAAGGTAAATAATATGTTATGAAAATCACGGAGTGGCTCTTTAACCGATACACAGTCACTCAATATCATAAATACAACATTATCAATAAAATAAGTTTCACGACTCCTATCGTTTGTTTGTGACATTTGGCCTTTACAAATAATGCCCTGAATACATACTTTTTTCTACCGAAACGCGAACGTGGGTTTGGACCGTTGTTACGTACCACTTATCTTATCTGTCATCGTAAATGATAAATCACCAATTCACATATAACATTTCATAATTAAGATATAGCGTGTTTCAAGTAAAAAAGCTTAAGCTTGCAAAGACGGTGATGTTTCCAAGTGTAACGTATATAAACTTAACAAAGGACTATGGGTATACATGAAAGCTTGAGATGAACACTTAACCTCATTATAAAGGCTAAACTGTCACTTTCCCAGCAACTATATCCTCGAAGACAGATTCACTAATCGGTTCATAGTTATTGGATCGATTGTCGAAGAAGTAAAGCGGTTCATCCACTTTGTGAGGGTCAAACGCGTCCCCCATCAGGTCGACCTTCTGTTGTTTGAAGGTGCTTGTCAAGCTCATTTGACGTTGAACGCGTAGAAATTTAGGGCGTGCATAGGCCGGAAGTTGTTCCGCACATTGACTCTTTAATTCCTTAAGTCCTTCCGAGTCCAAACGTTCCCCTTCTTTTAGGTGAATAGCAGCCATTCCAGCTCGACCCTCACATCCTGCAATTAAAAGGTATTTCGAAATAATGAGACGCATCAAGTACAAATATAGTAATGCAGTGTTGTCACTAACGAAAGTTCTTCTGGAAGCTACATAAACATTTCTATCTCGGAAAAGTCCGTATTTCAAACACTTAGTGAACTTCCTTTGTGCATCTTCTCTATTTATTATGAAGAAACCGTTACTTGAAATATTCCATCAGGGACGGATAAAGTATTTTCCTTTTGGAGGGGTGCGCCCTATGTTTGTCACAAGTAAAACGTTTGAAACGATTACCTTTGATGAAAGAATGCCAAACTTTACACAAAGGTTTCCACAGTTAAAAATCGTAAAATTTCGCTGTCCTTTTAATAATGTCAAGGTCAGCTGAAACAAATTGACCCCTCGTGCTCGGCGCAAAATTTGTTGAGAATGTGCTGAAGGACCTTAAAAACAATGTGAAGACAGAATTCTTAATACGATTATCCCACTCTTCGATAAGAAAGGGAAGTGGTGAAAACTCCAAGGTTACCAACCAGGAACAAAATACACCCACGCTCACATGCTAGCAGTTGATACTGTCTGTATATATTTAGTTAAACAGGATGTTAATGCTTCGCGGTGTAGGCGTTTCATGACAATCAAAACAAAAACCGAGAGTCATATCATCACGTGTCCTTCGTGTAACTCATCATCGAGGTTACAATTCATTCAAGGTTCTTTGAGGTGCATCCCTTTTAAAAAAAAAATTATGATAGGACGAAACACAAGTTGTGTGATTTGACAATTTCTTTGCTGCATCCATTACGACTATTCAGTGACGATGCTGTCATAAGTAATAATTCAGTGGTTACATATTTTATGCTGATATATGGTAACTTCAAACATATTATCATTTTGTTATATTTGTTTTTCTTTTTGGCTCGCAACGTTTGTAAGACTTGCTAAATTCAACATATATTATGTTGAAAAAGATCAAAAATCAAATAATATCTATACGCAAAGTTTTGCATCCGTAGTGTAATTAGTGAATCCATTACAACTTAATTCAACTCTCAACAACCCGACATCATTTCATTAGACACTCTTTGAAAAACAACATTATTTATTGATGCAAATGAATTCTTCTACATTATTGAAAAACAACCAATTTTACAACCGGCAATTTTACCTGCTCTTAGGAGATGATCGTTCAGAGGGCATATATAATTTTTCTACATGTTTAAAAAAGTCATTTAAAATTTGATGAAAACAACGTACCTGGAACAGTGACCCCATACACATTGGCATCGTGCACGAAGTCGACTTTGGACAAGATGTTGGCAACCTCGTTTGTGGACACGTTTTCACCTTTCCATCTTCAACAGATAGGAAAACGTTTAAAAATTATCAATGTTGACTTAAAACGTACGGTGGCATATTAGGGCCATCTGTTTTTTTTATTTTATCTTGAAAATTCAATTATGCCACCGTAAAAACGTACGGTGGCATATTAGGGCCATCTGTTTTTTTATTTTTATCTTGAAATTTCAAGAAAAAAGTTGAAATTTCAACATGTCCATCTTGAAATTTGAAGATATTAAGTTGAAATTTCAAGATATTAAGTTGAAATTTGAAGATGATAAGTTGAAATTTCAAGATACTTTTGTTGAAATTTCAAGATACTTATGTTGAAATTTCAAGATACTTATGTTGAAATTTCAAGATAAATAAGCTGAAATTTCAACATAGCATCTTGAAATTTCAAGATAATGATATGTATATAAGGATTTGATCTGTCAAAGTCAGCATTACTTGTGAGGAAGTCTCCTTGATTAGACGTCCCTACATATAAACAAAGTCGTATTGTAGATATATATTACAAATAAACATACAAACTTAATCAGTAATAATGTGTTTATGTATGCATGTGTGTGTATGTATTTGTATGCATGTAAATGGATGTGGGAATGATGTATTTATGTACTTTCTTATGTATAAATCATGTTGAAATTAACGTTTTAAGTATCTTATGTATGTAAGAATGATATATATAGAATTTTGGGAGGATGTGTTTATTCAGTTGATACCTTACATTATGATGATTGAACCCAGACCACAATTATGTCATCGGAATTTATTAGTGATATGTGTGTTCTATATTAAAACGTGTAGGTGTATGTATACATAAGAGACAGTCATAAACATTCTTACAAAGAATGCGGGTAACCTCATAATCAAACATGCGCGATCTTGTCAATATATGTCATACATAGGAACAAACATATACGAAGCGTTATGAGTAAAGATTCACATACATATATGAATTATAATATTTGAAACATATCACGAATACTTTCCCGATCATATTATTTTGGTCTGTGTTTAAGTGAGTGAGTGAGTTGGGGTTTAACGCCGCTTTCAAGATTATTTCACTTATATCGCGGCTGCTAGTATTATTGCAGGGAGAAAGCCCGCAACACCATTGTGGCTATGCATTGCGGTGAAACCTGCGAGCATCGGCTGGAACTAGCGAACAATGGGTGGTACTGCGCTGAAACTCAGTGTAGCATTGCACCCAAACCTGACTGCGTGTAGAAGAGTTCTCTACTGCAGACAAAGTTGCCGAGCCCCTGGCGGGATTCGAACCACGGACCTCTCGATCCGAAGCCGGGTCTGTGTTTAATCATCCAATAGAAAAGATATAAAAAAATACACACAACCTCCCCGAAACCTACCATTTTTACATACATACAATATATACTAGTACCGATATAGATAATCTCACTCCCACATCCTTATACATTTACAGCAAACATACAGACACATATAAACACACACAAACACATACATAGACAGTACATATCTACATACACACATACATACACACATACTTATATACATACATACACACATTGTACAGATTATGTCATTTACATATGTAAAGTCTCGTACTTTTTATGAATATGTTTTTGTAAATTTTTCCTGAAATGAACTTTTTGTCTGAAATGAACATTAAGGCCTATATTTCATGTTTCAAATGTATTTGGATAAGTTTATTACCAATTGGTTAAGTTTGTATGTGTATCTATATTATATATCTACATGGATTCTTTGTTTATTTGTATGGACATCTAATCAAGGAGACTTCTCACCCAAGTAATGCCGACTTTCACAGAGCAAATCCTTATATATATCGTTATCTTGAAAATTCAAGATGCTAAGTCGAAATTTCAACTTATCTATCTTGAAATTTCAACATAAGTATCTGGAAATTTCAACTTATTATCTTGAAATTTCAACTTAAGTAACTTGAAATTTCAATTTTTTTCTTGAATTTTCAAGATAGAATTAAAAAAACAGATGGCCCTAATATGCCACCGTACCGTACTAATATGCCACCGTACTTTACTGAACACAGTAGTCTACCTGAAAGTATCGCCGGTCCTATCCAGGAAGTAAACGAAGTAGTTGCTATCGAGGTGGAAGAGGTCCCCAGTGTTAAAGTACGTATCACCGGGCTTGAAGACGTCACGTAGCAGTTTCTTCTCATTGTCATCAGGACGGTTGTAGTACCCCTCAAATGTCCTCTTGGCATCTAGCGGACAGATCAGCAGGCCGTTGCTGTCTGTAAAGGAAGTTTGTTTAAGACAATTGTTTAAAAAATTAGAGTTAGGTAACTGTAGTAATTCGGGGTAATGACAACGACAATGCATATGAATGGCGCTGCTGTGCAGTCAATACATTTAGATATCGACAGTTTTATATCATGTTCAACACTCAACAGCATGGCATGATATATAACTTTTGATCTAAATTTGTTTAGATTGGATATGTTATAAACCAGAATGGACTTAATTACCCCCGACAATTGTGTGTCAATATCACTCAGAACCTTACAAATACACTATATCTAGGCGCAATTCTTTTCACAAATAATCAGATGTTGGTGTTATACAGATATAAAACACAAATATTTACGCAGGGAATAATATTGTTCTTTTCTCATTAATAATCATTCAAACACTTTTGAAATTACCCAAACTCTAACATTGTCTAACATTCTTACTCGCTGTTTTCATGCAATTGCCAAAAAAATAAAAAGTTTTAACTATATTTTATCATTAACGAATTGACGTGAAGCGAGTCACAGCACATAGGTTTACACTGTGATAATGAACAAGTACTGTTCAGTGTGGCTGAGTGACTAAGTGTCTGGAAATGGCACACCATGAAGTTCGAAGACAGTGTGAGAAGATAACAAGACATTATTTTGTTGATCACAAAAAACACATTTGGTATAGATCCTTATACATAGCATATAAGGAGTGCGTAGTCACACCAGTCTACATACAATAACTCGTGTATATGATACTGAAATTAAAACCATATAAAAGATAAAAATCATATTGTTAACTTTCTTAAACAGTTTATATGTACATACTTTCAATTAATTCATTTAAAATTTAACTTAAAGTCTCGTTGATACATACATAATATTTGTGACACATAATTACTTCGTATTATATATTATATCTGTGATCAATATTAGATTTGTGTGCATGTGCTTGATATTCATCACACATATTTAATTTGTGTTTTGTGTTTATTATCCTTGATACATACTTAATTTGATCTTGATGCACCGTCCGTTCGCGTCTCTCCTGGCCTTTTGTGTGTTGTGGTCAAACTCAACAAAAACTGCCGGGAACAGTTTACTCTGGAAACACATGTGGCAATCAGTAGTGTCAGGAAAACATTAATAGTGCAATTAGACGAATAATGTTTTAAAATATCTAGACTTCTAGAAGTTTATTGTTCAAATACTGAAACCCAAAAAGTTTTAACGTAATACTAATGAGATTAGATTAGTTAAAATATACGTGAGCTAGTATTTAACGGTACACATAAATAACGCTTTGAACTAATGGACAAAAGTGTTAAGAAAAACCCCGTCCAATTTTATTTGATAATATTGATTACATTAATACTTTACTAAACCTTTGATTTAACTAATTATGACACTATAATTGTTTATGGCAAACTTTGATGAAGTTTAACCAAGTCAATTATTATTATCATACAATGCTAACATCATATTATTTTTTAAAACTATATTCCTCTTTGACGAATACCATATTCATCACAATGAACGAAGCATTCTCTCAAAACAGAGGTAGCTCCTATACAACCTCTATCTTTATACGAAGGTTTCTCGGCAGTTTCCCCTACAGGGGATTGCATCCAATCAGTGTTCTACATTTCTAGACCGAGAAACCTTCGTATTAAAGAACCACTCCGTGATTTTCATAACATATTATTTACCTTTGATACAAACCTAAATGTCATATGTGGTGATATAAAATTAAAACATCTTAGCTTTTCATGTCCAAAAGACATATATATGACAAATACTGGTTTTTCCATGAAAATCTAAAATGTCTTATAAATGCACAGAGGTGTAGATAGCACGTCCAATATACATGGATACAAACACTATCAACCCCTAACTGGCCTCCTGTTTGTTTTAGATAAGTCTCCAAAATTACGTTTGACTATTTGACGCGCGCCACTGTCCGGTTTTCGATCATAATTGCGACGTTCTACCTTCATATTGTCATTGTAAAAAACCTATAAGCTTTAAATTGTGTCGTTTTTGTAACATTCGATTCTACGCGATCAAATGACACCATTGATTAAGTTTGGCAATTATGACTCCAACAACTCACGGAGTGGCTCTTTAAGACAGCGGTTGCATAGGAATTTTTGACGGAGCTACCTCTGTTGGGAGAGAATGCGAACGAAGTAGAAAGTTCATATTTTCCAGACTTCTGAGAGTTCAAATTTCTAAAGCTTAATTCAAAGGTATCGTACTATGATAGGAGAGGCTCTGCCCACGACGCCAGGTATATTGAAGATATTCATGAAGGAGACAGGAGATTCCGTAGCAGCGTAGAACTCGATAACTTGGGGCAGTTTGAACCTCGACTGGAACTCCTCCCAGATGTCCTGACGTAACCCGTTACCAACAGCAACACGGATGTTGTGTACGCCATCTTCAGGTGTCTGCAACATGAGCATATGCGTATAGCAGTCACACTACTGTATTGGTAAATTTCATAAGAATCAGTCTATGCCTTACATAATAAATCAAGGTGTCGAGATATCAGGAATAAAGAGAAAACGTATTGGCAAATGTTGTGTACATCAAATGGCATGAAGTACATGTCATAATAATCATAAGGAAAGGCTATATACCAGGGGGGCGTGTATCGCTTATAAATAGGGTTAGAGAGACATATATTTATGACTATAAACTACTACTATATTGTAGAAGGGTAGGGTCTATGGGGATGTGTACGCGCCCGTGTTTCGAACATTTTCTTTCGGTGTCTGCAACTTAATCGGATACAAGTCTAAAGCAAAAGTTGTGTATATGAATTAGGGATGTTGCCATAAGTAAACGTATAGTCAAATCTGTCTTTAGCAATGTAAAAACCTTCTTCAGATGTCTGCAATAACAGTTAATACAGGTACGTGTCATAATGTTAATATGTGTATGCTGTGAACACAACCTTTGACGTCTCGATAAAGGAAATTCAATTTTGCAAAATAGTAGCGTACATTCATTAAAACTGAAACAAGGTCCGAAGTAAAGGCCGTCATCGGCGCTGCAAGTGTACAAACTCTTGCTACAACATGACAAGGAATTGTTTAATAGTCTAAGGATAAATTATTCGTAAATTTGGGGGATATTTTACAAATCGACACAGTTAACCTGTTCTTACCTTTGGTCTGTTGACGAGGTACCGACACATCTCTCCTATGTAGTGTATAACCGTTACCTTGTGTTTGCGACAGTCAATCCAGAAGTTACTAGCCGAGAACTTGGTCCGGAGCACCACAGTGGCACCTGCAGATAAATAGACCAATATAGGATGTATGAAAAACCTGGTTTTGTTTATCTATTCATATAAAACGACATTTTTTAAATGTTGGAAAGGAGAATGAGACAAAAGTCCTTTAAACAAAAATCTGCACTTGATTTTCAGGGATATATTATGTCATCTGAGGGTGAAGTAAAGATAGAATAATGTAAAGGATTAAAACTGACTAAAAGATTAGAAGGCTGGGCAGACATTGAAAAAGGTATCAGTACACGACTGATTGAATGCATCTTATTTTTTTGCATTTAATGCTGACACATATGTAACATGTATAATGTATAACTTTAATGCTGTATGGTCAATGGATAATTCATTTTATAATTGTCTATTTTGAATAAGGCATGTCGTTGGAGAGTGATTACATGCATCTGGGGCGATGTTCTAGAACACGAATCATTAAAGTGACTGTGTACCAAAGTGTTTTAAAACTGTACCTGCGTTGACTACTGAAAGTATTCCGAGATTGAGCCCCGCGGAGTGATACAGAGGAAGAGTTTCATACAAGATGTCCTCCTCGTTGATGTTGAAAGCTGTAAAAGCGACCTGCGCCAAAATACTTCGCTTTTGAGTCAAGATGGCTGGCTTTGGTAGTCCTGTAGATATCATATATATTGAATGTAATCTTCTTTGGTCATTTTGTAGTTACGTTTTATTCTTTAGTATTATTGTTGGTCATTACATTTGACTTAACCTATATATCTACATATAGCGTTGAATTAAATCTTTCATAAAAAGGTCACATGTGCATTACCATACATGCTATTGAGAGGGCGAATAAATGTTAACTTTTTAAATACAGATCCAAGTGATTTAAGAGACAATTCGCAATTATACGCCTGTATTGGCTCTTCAGCGTATAATCGCTCTCAAATTGGCAATCATAGCTAGGGTATATGACGGCATATCCACTCTCACAAGCTTTCCATAGTTCCAGTAAACTACTTATCATTCTTTGCAATTAACCTTAATTTAATAAAAAATAAAAAAAGACGGCCGAAGTCACTATATGAAAAATAATTCGTAAGAGTCAGATGGGCAAAAATGGAAAATATTGATTTTTCACAACGGGCGAACTAGGGATGTGTTTAAATATATGTTAATCTGTTAACTGTGAATGTAGGATGAAACACTCATCGAGGTGTATCTATATCCCCACCAATTTCTTAAAAAAACACTGTTGTTGCATTAAACACAGCGTCTGTTTTGGGTCTTTATACTATGTGCATAACTTTCATATTGCAGATATCATAGTTCAGGTGTCCCAAATAACTTATATGGTATATTATCTGAGTTATGATAATTGATGGTATCAAAGTCATATATGCTTACTAGAAAATGTTACATTTATGGCAGTCTAATTTTCTTAAGGCAGAAAGACTTTGACCCTGCGTTTACTGTTCATTGTATCACGCTTTGATTTCACAGTAGTTGTATTCAAACAAAAAAAACTTATGCTTACACAGCGGAGTAAATTTTCAAGCACCGTTCGACACAAAGAACTCAGTAAATTAAGTCCCTTTAAAGTGATACCAAGATTTAACGTCTTTGAAACATTAGAAAAATATTGAAACATTGTTTTGAATGTTAATTAATTAGAACCGTTATTGATTAGCATCAATAACATCTAGACTTGCTAAATAAAGATCTAGACTTTATCAAAGGCTCTATTTTAAACACAGTTATGAAGTACATGTAGGACTAAGACAAGCCATACCTGTGGTCCCGGAGGTGAAGATAAATGAAGTGACATCGGAGAGTTTCACCCCAGCTCTGTGGGTCCGATCCACGGGGTCTGTAGATTCACTTTCCATGAGTTCACGCATGGAGTCGAACCCCGTACTCGGCTCGTCGTAACTGAGTATGCGAAGATCTTTGATGTCATCGCTGATGTCCCTCAATGCAGAAGTTATATCATCGCCTTTAATGATATGAGGATTTTTAAAGTTAACGATCTTCTGATTTCATGACGAGTTAGGTGATTTAACTCAAATATATATTTCATATAAGGAAAAAAAGTATTGAAATTGTATTGGCAATTTTATATATAAATTTGTATACTACATGAAGTATTTATGTAATAGAAATACTTAAAAGCACTATAGCACTCTTTTTTTGTTCAAATTGATTACCTAAAGGCATATGAGGCTAAAGTCACTAACGTTTAGCTTGCTATCGATTCCATGAAATAATGATTATTCTTTGCAAATGACATGTAATCAACCATGAAAAAGTTAAGACTGCCGAAGTCGGCGTAGAGATATAAAAATCTATGGTCAGCTGTGCACAAATGGACTAAATATGGACAGTTGAAAAAAGTTATGTATGTAGCTTTTGACTTTACCTAAACTCTGAACTCTGAGATATATAGTTTAAGCATTGTTATTGGATTAGGATACCGACTTAGCTCTTCTGGCTGTCAACAAATTACGAATATTTCCGATATCAAAGTTCATGCGTATTTAATACAATGTTGAACGCATTAAGTTCTGCCGGTCTATTAAACCCAAGAATAAAATTTGAATATACATACATATTTGTTAAATAACTTACGAGAGATGTTACCTGAGTGCGGGCCGTTTGTAATATCGAGAGGTATACATTATATGAGCATTCGTTGTATATAGGAAATATTCATGTGCACTCATGCCAAAAAGATATAGAGGATACTAAACGACCTTCCATTTAATACTATTTTTATTAAACGAGTTGATGATTAAGTATAAAACGAGCGAAAGCGAGTTTGATACCAAATCATTAACGAGTTCATAAAAATAGTATCAAATTGAAGGAAGTTTAGTATTCTGTTTATTACCTGACCTCAGTAATCAAGCATTGATTGCCGAAAGTATACTAAACGAAGCATTTCCGCGACTAAGCCGCCATTGTGATGTCGGTGCCAAGATTGTGACGTTACAACAACACAATATTATGACGTCATACGGGCGAGCGGTATTACACTAAATATTACACTGCGGTATCTTACACGGGCGAGTAATAAAACGAAATAACTAAATTGCATGAGTATGATATTAAAATGAAGTTATGGTAAGTGGCAAAATAAACAAATTAAATAGCTTGGTATAAGATAACTTGTATACCGACTTATATAAAACCATAATTCTCAAAAGAGACAGAAATTACTCGGCGAGTTGAAGGAAAAGTACTACCATAAGGATATGAGACATCTTTTTAAATTTAAATTGTATTTTACACTCTTACAGAAGGTGTATCTCTGAATATATCTGTGACTTACAAACTCAATCAAGGTATATTAACCTAACAGACAACTATTGAAATGTTGATAATGACACAAAAATGTATTGGTATATTTTTAAAGTCGTAGAGGAATGGATCCATACTCTTCATACAATTACAAACATATTGGTCTGCATTGATCTGCATACATCCTCGGTTACAAATTGCTGAATATACGTCAATGCTCATTACTTTATATATCACCCTTGGGACTTTTCATCAGTAAAACCTATAACCAAAATTAATTCGAGAAAGACAACGAAACTGCTACGTGGACTGGACCTGACTCTCGAAAGCCGTGTTACAAGGCGCTTTGAGCTTTCATTGAGGAAATTACAACTCTTAGCTCACACTTTCGTTTTCCCAGCGAATCAGGAGGGAAGACTTCCTCGAAATTTCAAATTAAAGTCCATATTGGTGCTCTGAAAGACCTCTTTCAATTTAGCATTAGCAAAATTTTGTTTTGTTTCCTAAATCAATCCGTTCAATTGTTATTGTTAATTTTTCATAACATGAAAGGGGAGGGGGTATTTGAGTACATATTTACCCGATGAAAAGTCCGAGGGGTGATTGTGAAGAGTATCTGGTTGGTCGAGGATGATCTACACTAGGTTGATGCTTACCCTGACCCGCTATGAGGAACTTAGGTTTACAGCTCGTGATACTTGTTGATAGAGCTTGATGTCTCAGGTGATAGTTGATCAGGGACACGGCCACTCCGATCTTCTGAAAACCTAAGAGTATAATAAATAATTTCAAATTAGGCCTAAAGTCGACATGGATACGCTGAAAGACCTCTTTCAAATTAGCATTAGCAAAATTCCATTTTGTTTCATAAATCAATCCGTTCAATTATTATGATGATGAGGAGGATTTGGTATTAATGATGATGAAGAAGATGAAGAAGACGATGAAGATGAAGAAGACGATGAAGATGATGATGATGACGATGAAGATATAAACGATGATGAAGATGATAATGAAGCAAATGAAGATGAAGTTGATAATGATGATACAGAAGACGAAGGGGAAGTTGATGAAGTCCTTGAAGATGATTATCATGATGATAATGATTGATTAGTTCCCTCTCGTTAGTTAGTTAGTTAGAGTTTTGATACAAATGTTATTCTCGAATAATGGAACCTATCATGTTTGTTTTTTAACTGAATGATATTTGTAATCTAATCAGTATTTCTAGTAATAGATGCAAACTGGCCTCACGAAACCCGATTCATAATTCCTCTGTAACTAAACAGATATTACCATATTATTTATTATTTACTCCTGAATCGGATTGTTCTAAAGAGATATAAATTTTGTTTATATATACTAGTTGTTTTATCTTATCAGCTCTATTGAACTTTATGGCAAGGGTCTTTTTCCGGCGTCCCTTCACTTGAAATTTATATCTTTCCAATAAATGCTGTATCCCCCCAAAAACAGGCATTATTCCATACAACTGTTACTTCTTATTGTAAAAATAATTAGCTAAATTTCTTTAGAACATTACTAGAATGATAATAATGCATTTAAAGCTCTCTTCAGATATTTTTAGAATTACTGATGTCCGTTCTTATACATGTATGATTAGGACGTCCACATTTTATCACTTTTTAAATACATAAAGGTACTGGAACGCATTGTTTATTGTTTTTTCAAATATTGTTTTGACTGAATTCTATCAAGGCAAGTCAGACTTGTTGACAGTCAAGTCATTTTGAGAAACTAGGTAGCAATGCACTTAAATTATCATTAACATGGCGGAGTTCAACCTTAGAAAATCAATGATACATGAGCTTCAGCTTCAAAAATCTTTTGTAGACATCAACTTGTCTGGATAATTATATTCACGCACAAATATAGACTTAACTCACCAAAGAAGGTCCACAAGAAAGCTGGTTCGTTGAGCATCATCATAGACACGACATCCCCTGGCTTCAGTCCGAGTTTGAGTCCGACTCTGGCCACCTGGTTCGCCTTTTTGTCCACGAATTCGTAAGAGTAGTTGTTATCCTGGTATATGATAAATACGTTGTTGGGACGTTCTCTAGCCGTATTTTCAAAGCTGTCTATAACAAGCACTCGATTACGTATTTTGTATGAGAGTTGCTTGAGGACACCCATGCCCTGACAGATGTATTTGATGTCATATTTGATCCAAGGATACTTTAACTTCACCAGGAGGTATACAAATACCACCCCTGCTGCTAACGTGGCAAGAATTGTCAACATCATCTTCAATGAGGTTTCTGTAACAGAAGAATATGGCATGGTAGAGGTTTTTCCCGGACTTCCTGGTCATCTTCGTGTCTTCCGATATAAAATATATCACCAACCGCTTTTAAAGTATAAACATCCTCGGTATGCCGTGACTATATGTAATATCAGAGGACATTTTGAGAAACGCTTTTGAATTCACCAGAATTCACTAAAGAATACCATAATCTTTAAAGACGTCACAACTGTGTTTCCGAAAAGCCTTGTCAAAATCCTGGCAATCGGAACACATGGTACTTTACCTTTGACAACAGAAAATTTTAAAACCAAAAAGCTACTACCATTTTGATAAATAAGAACTTTATCAATATGGCAACAATGAAAGTATACCACTCAAATAAACAAACCAAAAAATATAATCTTTCTATAACCAACATCATCGTGGTTAAATTCCAGTAATTTCTCGATTATCATTAAACACTGACACGTGTGAGTAACAATTCAATGTTGTCACAATCACTAGATCAACGAAACAATCCAGTTACGTACAGGTAACCACGTTATGGTTAAATTACATAAATCCATGGTGGAATAAAATGTGTTCATGATATAATCAGATAACATCCCAGTTAGATTTAACACCGATAAGTACACGTGCTTTCATAACTGAAAAATTACAATACTATGAACGTTCCATTTCCTAAAGCCAAAGTATTGAAAATCCATAAAAACTTATGTTACATTCTTCGCAATGGAAAACGGAATTCCTTTACGAAACAAAAATAATCTGATTTTCTGTGGATTGGTATTGATAAAATGTATATGACGATTACCTGTCTTCGAAAAGAAATCTACCCTCTCTTGTAAAAATGTATTGTCCCGTGCATCAGTTGACCATCGGTAAACCACTACCGTCCCACTTCCAAATCATATAACAAGGACTTGTTCAGCGTTTTACCTCAAAACAACAAACATATATTACCTCTGTTTAGTATTGATGCTTATCTCTATACACGCTTGGCAATTACGTTAAACGATATACGTTAAAACCCTGAGTTACATCCAGCACAGCTTGCGTATTACTAATATGAATGGTAGATCATATTGAGAATTAGTGGCGTCAAATGTAAATGTCATATCAGGATATGGGGGTGTATAATGTACAGTGTGACCGATGAATCTATGATATGCACTTGATGCACATTTCACTGACGCATCCGGCTTAACTGTTTAATAACTAATTCATTTTACTTGTTACATTTTGTCATATTATCCATAAAGATAAGAAAATCAGATGAGCAGATGTGTCATACGGTCGCGAATTTATGCATTGCTGAGTGAGTGATTACCTTTCAACAGTATGGCATTTTTGCTTTTAAAAAAGTGTTGCTTAACTTTCGTTTCGGTGTATACTTTCGGAATAAAATCATACGAACAAAACGCAAAATGATAAAGTCAGGTATGTATTTTGCACAACAAAAACATTGCAAGAAAGTGGACCCTTCAGTCAATACAACTATTCACTGAAGGTTTCAGTAAATAAACATATCAACTGATTTCAACTAGGTACTGTAAAACTTAAACCATAAGGTTCTTAAAGTATTCAGTTTATCACAGGTAAGAGGTAAATCAAGCTACAATCATTAGTGAATCTGAGTACGCGTAGTAATTAAGTTCTTTGATGATCGCCTTAGTTCATCAAGTAACACGCCTGCATCAATGATATAAAGCACTTCTGCAATATGCGACGGACATCGTCTCCGTTTCACTCAGTAACACGTATGTTGAGCCTTGTAGATATAGAACCTAAATGGATGACTATTTCTATATGCGTGTTAATAAAGAAATGTCTATTGTAAACGTTTTACACTCATATATATGTGATGTCATCACAATAACTCCATCATTTACCTCATCCTCATCCGAATCAGCAGAGCGCTTAATGAATCGAACAAGCCATACATGAATGTTGAGTTTCGACTATCTTAACTCCAACAATCGATATGTTCCAAAGAACAGGATTTCAAAGTATTAACGAAATTGTAAGTGACTGGTTGATTTATTTTTAATATTGAAGTTCGTCGTTACCAAAATCATTTCTAAATGACGTGAATAGATTGTTTTCAGTATCTAGTTGCAATATTTATCACCTTATCGTTTGATAGTATGATAAGAAGACTGTTGATAGGTCCCGTCACTATTCATATAATGATTTATACACATACATAGAACGTGGTTTGAGATCGCGAAAGTCGAGGGGTTTCTCTTTGTTGCACTTTGTTGAGATTTCTCAATAGGATGACATCCAAAGCTTCAGGATGAAAAAAGAAATATTTATTCAAAGTATTATATATACTAATTAATAATATTCTCAAATTTGATCCAAAACGATACTGAATACACAAATTAAGGTATCCATTGTTTGGTTTCTTCACACTGATCCCGGTCATCATGCCCTTTATCCGGAATTCAAAGGAAACAAAGCCCGTCCTCTTTTCAGAGTAAATTTAGCTGTTGAAGGTATTTGATATTCAGGGTCGAGTATTTACAAACATCTCCACATGGTTTGAAGACGGGGAAATTTTATCAGCGCGTCTGACAGGTTGCAATGCATGTTAGCGGGAAGCCACACACAAAGTAAATATTCCATGTCGCCCTGAATTACAACTGGCAAATAGATGTTCCCTGCTGTACTTAATCAAGTTATTTTTTAGCTTGTTCTATAATTTCCCGATTGCATTATATCACCTTGACTTTTCTCCTTAGAAATACAATTAACAAGCATCTGGTATGGTCGAGCTATATCATCTTCTAGTGGCAAAAAGGTATATTATGAAATCGAGTTTTTTCTATGACTGTATAGTTATATAAAAAGAGCTTAAATTATTTTACTGATTTATATGTCAGACCAAGAAGAACAAAATTTGCAGGTTTTCAAGATTGATAAAAAGGAATCTGTTGTAATCCAATCACAAAATGAAATCAACATGTGTTCACTGATGAGCGTATTTGGGACCCAAAATAATTGTAAGAATTTTTTAATATCATATTTGTTCATCAAGATACACTTCAAGTAGTTTGCTCTGCTAAAAAATATCTGCCCCAAATTTGATGATATTCAAGCCAATAGCAAAAAATTTGAGGCAGAGAAGACTGGTTTATTTAAGTTTTCTTACAAAGTTATTATTTCGAGCCCCGCAGATAAAATTGGCCATTAAGAAACCAAGAGAACAATGTATAACCAGGACGGGACTCACTACAGTTTTCTTTTAAAATACACCATATGCTACCCCAAAACTCAAAATATTACAAACATATCATCAAAATTGTTATTATGACACCCCTTCATATATTTATGTATCAAAAGACCAAAATCAGATTCTTGTGTTGAAGTTACAGAGAAAAAGTGCTAAATTTAACAAGGAATTTTCAAAATTGTTAATACAAACATCCCTTTATGTATCTTAGTCTCTCGTAACCCTTTTTGGGTGGCATTTGTACTTTTAGCTTAGTTGTATATTAAAACCAAACATTGTAATCCATGTTGTACAAATGGTGAGACTTTAATAAACTTTAATAAACTATATTGCATTGTAAATATGTATCTATATACCAAAATGAGATGATTCATTTAGAAATTATCAGTCGGGCGAATTCGATTTTAAAAAATGACTAAAAATCTTCCCAAGCAAAGCATTTCTCACTGAGTACGTCAGTAGTCAACCCGCGGTATTGATTAAGGTGTTAATTACTGCGAAAGAAGAAAGAAAACGGAGTCTTTTGTTAGTAAATAACGGTACTAACTTGTTGTGGCGAAAACTGATTGCAAAAACGGAACTATCAAAGACGAAACTGTAAATGAATTATTGTGTTTGCATCCATAACTTTACAACCTGATGTAATTGGAAATCCGGAAAGAATGAGGTGAGGTGAGTCGGGGTTTAGCCCTGCTTTCAAGATTATTTCACTTATATCACGGCTGCTGGTATTAATGCAAGGAGAAAGACCGCATCACCATTGTGGCTATGCATTGCGGCGAAACCTGCGAGTATCGGCTGGAATTAGCGAACCATGTAGAAAAGTTCTCTACTGCAGACGAAGTTGCCGAGCCCTTCCGGGATTCAAATCCTTGACCTTCTGATCCAAAACACTGCGCTATCCCGCCCACTCTGGCAAGTGTAACGGACTGCATTGCAAACGAAATACCCAATAGTTTATGCTTTGGACTGGTTTACTATGCTATGTCGGTAAAGGTAGTAACAAAGCTGTTTACTGAACTGTTATTGCTGATGTGTAAAGGCGTCTGAGTAATTACTGTCTGCTTATGCATGGGAGACAAGCTTGTCAACCTATGAAATGGTTGTATACGTTATATAACTTGATCGTTATAAATACAGGATGTGGGTAGTGTCTAATGAACGTATATTGCAGCTATATGCTGTAAAATAGTTTATCTCTTCGTGACCCAGACATTGTATTTCACTGTTTAAACTACGTCATGAATCAGCTAAAAGGCAGGCCTACAGTTTGACAGAAAATATAATTACTATTACTCTTAGAATCCGTTCTAAAGCCCAACTCACACTACGCACGATTTCACTACGATAACATTACGATTCCATCGTACTGGTATCGTATTGTGGTTTTTACGATCTGTTATGTGAACACGGTTTCTGTGCGTTAGGTACACGATGTGAGTACAATTATTGCACGAAAGATCACGATTCTAACACGGTCGGAACACAATCAACACAAACTTGACACAAAGCTTTCACGATGCAATCACGAATCGTGTAAGACTAATGCACGATTTTAAAGAGCCACTCCGTGATTTTCATAACATATTATTTACTTCTGATACAAACCTAAATGTCATGTGGTGATATAAAATCAAAACAACTTAACTTTTCACGTCCAAAAGACATATATATGACAAATACTGGTTTTCTATGAAAATCTGAAAACAGCCTCATAAATGCACAGAGGTGTAGCTATCATGTCCAGTATACTTGGATACTAATTATATAATCTAACAAACACTATCAACTCCTAACCTCCTGGCTGTTTAAGATAAGTCTCCAAATCGATTGCTACTGTCCGGTTTTCGATCATAATTGCGAGGTTCTACCTTCATATTGTCACTTTAAAACAACAATAAGTTTTAAAATGTGTCTTTTTGGTAACAGTCGATACTTCGCGATCAAATGACACCATTGATTACGTTTGGCATATATGACCCCAACAACTCACAGAGTGGCTCTTTAAATAATTTATGCAAAGGCAAAAGAGGTTAACCATGGTTTTTTATGATCAATGTAGAATTGTTATTCATCCTGTGATGCATTGCAGCTATGAAATACAATGTCATTGCGATAAAGACATGAGAGCATACCTTACCAATTGTAACATTATCTTCGGACAATGTTCCTGAGTTTTTCTCTCATCTTCTGGCTTTATGCAAAAACCTACCGACGGTGTTTCACAGGCATTAGTTCTGATTCAATGCAGTTGAATTTCCAGACCACGTAAGGAAATTTACTTCTTAACATTGAGAAACTTGCCAAGTCGATGGATAATTGAGGACATCATGATTCTCTTCCTACCGAATAATGAAAACATACGCATTTCTAGATGCTGGTCATCACATTCCCTTGATCAATTTGAATATTGAGCGGCCAATTACCATTTTCGAATGTTCGGTCATTAATTGTTATCATTCCAAAACGTGAGTCTGTGGTAAAAATCAGTTGTGCTCATCGGATATTAATTTTGTCTTGTAACTGGATTTCTATCGTACGGTAAAATATTCATAGAAATTGAGTTTTATTTTAGTAGTGTCAGTGTGAGAAAGTTTCGTATTTTTCTTAGGTAGGTTTTGCTGCTCTAATCACAATTTGATGGTAGAATACGGTAGGTATATGGGTTTTAAAAGGGACGATCGCCTTTGCCCGCTTTGTATTATACCTTATATTGACGGAAAACGAATACATTTTGTTTATAGAATGCTCTTTTTATAAGAAATTGAGAAATGATATTCTGCCGGAATATTTCAGAACATATCCTTCAGGATTAAAGCTGGCCCAATTATTTACATCAAAGGATATTTTTGTCATTAACTGCTTCACAAAATATTTATTTCTTGTTATGAAAAAAAAAAAGATTTCTGTCAAATGTTGTAACCGAGACTAACT
The DNA here is from genome assembly GCA_921293015.1 of Phorcus lineatus. Taxonomy (NCBI): domain Eukaryota; kingdom Metazoa; phylum Mollusca; class Gastropoda; order Trochida; family Trochidae; genus Phorcus; species Phorcus lineatus. The sequence goes on from OV121081.1 coordinate 60,887,424, forward strand.
AACTAGTTGACAGTGATGTGTTGATAATGTATCATGGTGCTCTCATATTTACCAAAATCCTGTATGATTTCGTGTATAATGGGCCTGTGGTCCCTTTACTGACTAAGCACTCTCTCCCATTAATACCTTACCATCGTTTGTGCTGACATGTTGAGTGAATGTAAGACGCGCGAAGCACAAGTGATGAAAACGTTTTGACGGGAAACGCTCTTATTTGTGCAAGTTCAATCTAATATCGTATAACGATTGCATCGTGACCGTACACTAATCGTGTGACTCCGTGCTCTGCACGAGCTGTCATCGTGGTCCTCAGGTTTAGCACTATAAGGGTACGATAAGAGTACGATTGCAAGAGGGACAATTTATCGATCGTGTTATGGTTGTGTGGTGGTTGTGCTGTTATCGTGTCCTAAGGCTGAAGCACGATCAACACAATAACAACACATACACTACACAATCACCACACAATCACTACACGATCGACACGCACACAACACGATTTTCTGAAATCAGGAACATGTTTGCGATTTGAAGGAATCGTGTTGGACAAATAGCACGATCACTGTACGCACTGTACGGTAACCACACAATAACAGCACAATAACCACACAATAACAACACGATGACTATACGCCATTTTCGTACAGCGATCGTAGTCGATCGTACGTAGTGTGAGTTGGGCTTTATATCATATAACTTGCATTTGTTTCAAAGACGAAAGCTCATATAATATTGATAGATTAAATGTAAGTGACATTCATGGGAATGTGAGTGAGTGAGTTATTGTTTAACGCCGCTTGAGCAATATTTCAGCCATTAGCGGCGTTCATGGGAATGTAATTTTGTTGCAATGTTTCTTTCTTAGTGCAGACATGTTCTTGTGTCAGACTGACCTTAAACTGTTCTGAATAAATATCTTGCAATGCCACATTGCCAAAGCCTAATGTTAAACACGGCACGGAAATGGACAACGTTATCCAACATTACCCAAAATCTACTCGGGTAAAAGTAAAGAAATTTGTATTACAACTATACAAATGGTCGGACCAGACGGACTTTGGAATTTTACGTTTCATGTTACATGAGTATAGACACTGAGCCATTTTATCTCTAAAGGTTAGAGAAATGACTCCAACTTCTTGTAAAGGTATGAAGTTCGAATCCCGCAAGGTGATAGGTAACGTTGCATTAGACAACTATGCTAAATATAGTACGGTGTTTATGCAACTCTTCATTGATTTTAATTTCAGTACAACCAATGCAGAATGATCCCCGTTGAATCTGCAAGTGCAATCGCAATGTAATCTGTATTCATAATTTTCGACATGCTATTCATACGCCAAGACATAACAGAAATACCTCAGAAAGCGGCGTAATTCTCAAAACAAATTCACCTGTGACCTGTTTCGGTTCAATATGACCGTCCTGCTATAATAATATCCTGTACATTTCCACCTGTATTCTCTTGATTTAGCATTTTTTTGTTTGCTTTACTGCAATTAAATCCAAAACATGTTATACATTTTAATGTCTCTGTTTCAAAACTAACAATATTTACAGTGTGTTTGCGATCGCTAGCGTCAATGATGTAAGCAGGAAATTTAAAGCATTTGACGTTTTGACCTATATCTATAGAAGTATGCAACTTGTGTTTTTATCACTGTTTCTCAGCCAAATGGCGTACCACGAATCGTTGCAGGCATCATTTGTTATTTGACAAGGCTAAATGAGATAAAAGACTTACCTTTCGCGACCAACTACCCTCTGGATGGCAACATGTAAGTGTAGGTTGCAAGCGCTCAATGTACACTTTCCACGAGTTCACATATTGCATGCTTGGGCTGCCTCTTTGTGTAAATATCAACTTATCTCGCTATACCGAAGCTGAATAGACTTGACAGGCTTTACTCGTTATAAAGCTGACCGTACCTTATCGGTTTTTATTTCCTACATTGAGATTCTCTCTGTCTACAGTTTAGTAATGTTTTAATTTTGGAAGCGTTTAAAAGATAACGTACTCTCATCTTATTGCAATAGCATTAGATGTCAACTTGTCTTTATCTGTTTGTTACGAAAATCAGTTATGTAATGTATCGTAAGCACAGTGCATGCATGGAGCTTGTACAAAAAATTTTAAGATTGCTTTTTTAATACAGATTTAAGGATTTCACCTGTGATATCAACAGTTGTCCACTACTGTAAGAAAATTAAAGGTTTGAAATAGACTATGTGGTTTCGAATTGACTTTTTGTTCACTTCTATGACGTCACAATTTTTCATGTACTTATCTTGTCCGAATTATATCAATGCGGGTATAACGTTGAATTTATCATTACTTTTCTAGTTAATAATTAAACGGCAAAATGGGAAGGGACTAGAGTGTATATTATCTATAAACCATATCAAGTATTTGTTAGGAATAATATGTTAATCTGATATACATATAAATTAAAGGAGACACCCACGTTCTACCCAAGTCTGCATATTAGGCCATATGGCTACTCGTGCGTAGCATCATAATGAACAATACAATTCCCACAAGCTGCCCCATACAACTGTTGCAGTGAACCTACATGCACAGTTACATATGGATAAGTTGTAACACTTATATTCAAATATCCAGTTCGACATAAACCAAGGAATCATATTTGCAATGCGAACAATTTGATTAAAAGCAAATTTCATTAACCAACAATGAGCTTATCCATTGCATCTTTAGAATTAAAAATAAGTGATTGAGAGTAATTACAACATTCGACATCTATAAACAGCTAATTATATGTGCTTTTATTAAACTCATGATCTATTATTTTAGCTGCCCGGGAATATCTCTTGCAAAAGTCTTTCATAGTGGCTGTCTAAGTTTTGGTACGTTTCCATCATAGTTATCCAAACAAAAGACTACTAAATATAACTTAAACTCGACACATGACATTTTGACCCAAATGAAGAAAGTGATTACGATTATGTTGAATCTCTTTGATATAAAGGTGAACATATATGACCTTTTTGCGTTTTAATTTGTGAGATTTCGAACTACAAGTGTGTCTTATTCTAAGATTCAGAAATTTTTCCAGTGCATGATTTGCACGCGCGGTTTTGTTTTGAGAATGCACGAGCTTCGCGGACTGAACGTGCAAAACGTTAACTTTTAATCGTCATTTCGTGTCACTTACGGAAGACGGCAAAACATTGCTATTGAGGGTCAAGCAACCTACATGTAGATGACGAAAAGTGAGGAATTGTAAAAAAATGGCAGATATGTGTTACAGTTTACAAATCTGGTTCCAATTCATTAATTGTTTTCGACATTGCTCATAAAAAAGCAAAGACTTTATACTCGTCTAATGTAAGTAAATGGCATCAACAAGTCTATAACCTCTTTGTTTCTCCAAGTTGTAGTCAACTATACGAACAGGATAATTTTCTATGAAAAAGTTCTTATTATAGCTATGCGTGATTTGATAACGTTATCATTGTATATTTAAATATTTCTAACAGGATGATCTAACTTGTTAAGGATAGTTTCATGACTCTGACTTCCTTACTAAGTTATTAGTTATTGTCATCATCATCCATATCGGTATGGACTTGTATCCATATCGAGATGGTCATGTAAACAATTTGTTGTCTCTGATATGTGTATATGTGTATATTAATAACATTATCATGGCATATTCCACTATGGTAAATTGAATAATGAATTGCGTACACATGTACTTACGGAAGTTCAGTTCGTCAACAGCGTCCAGAGTAAAAGGAAATAAAACCCTGGGCCTAGGTTTTCGAAGCTCTCTTAGTGCTAAGTTAGTCTTAAGCCAATGCTTAAATGAATGACACTCAATGAAGGTTAGCTTAGCAAATCTAGGCCCTGGTTGACCGAAAAGATTTGTAACATCATTGCATTTAAATATACATTGAATATAATGACATGTAACATCATTACATTTGAATATACATTGAATATAATGACATGTAGCATCATTACATTTGAATATACATTGAATAAATGACGTGTAACATCATTACATTTGAATATACATTGAATATAATGACGTGTAACATCATTACATTTGAATATACATTGAATATAATGACGTGTAACATCATTACATTTGAATATACATTGAATATAATGACGTGTAACATCATTACATTTGAATATACATTGAATATAATGACGTGTAACATCATTACCACACTGTAATTCAATTTCAATGTAATAAAAATGAAAAATATAAAAATTTTCCCAGTAACATTGATACATTGCGTTTGATTATTATGTAAACTAGATGTTCTTCTCGACACGCCCAACTCATACATTAACACAGAAATACGATACAGGCGGTTCCTTATAGTTGAAGAGCGGCCGTCTATGACACAACGCCATTAAAGAGACGCAGAGTAAGTTTAATAAATGTGTATGTTGTTGATACCACATGTCCTTAGTATTGTTCAAATCATGTCTAAACAACGTTTCCATCACTTAAATGCCAAAATTATCATATTTACTCGTTTTCAATAATAGTACGTTCCATTTCCTTGAATACTACTTATGTGATATGCTTTACACTACCATACCATATTTGTCTATGTGGATGGTGGAGGTAGGTTTCGGAAACTACGTTTGCGCCACTGTCTAGTTCAAAAAGCACAACTTTAGTGTACTTGAATCATTGTGTTTTGCTTGTTGATATAAAAAATCTACAAATCTTACCAAATGTTTGGAACACCTTTCTATTAACATATGTTTTTTTTCTGCCCTCGCTGACCATGTAGAAACTTAAGACACATTATTTCTATTCTCAATAAGTGCCATGACCCTTCAAATGTATTTTAGGTCAAATCACCATCAAATTGAAAACTTCTTTTCAGGAAAGAGATTCACATATTAAGAGCGCTACGTGATTTTAATTCTAAAAATCAAATACATGGACCATAAAAATGACTATCATTATTCATGATTCATGGCCGCGGTCAAGCTCGATAATGCCTTGAAGATGCTTTCAGTCTTAACACACAAACGTAGCGTTTTACAATTTCTTATTTTTTTGGTAAAATAATCAGTTACAAAAAACCTAATCTATGTAATTTTGTCATTATCCAAAATCGGTGTTAGATGATAAATAGACGGGTTCAATGGCGGAACATACAAGATAGAAGACAGTTACAAGATATTTTAGGCTCGCTTCTTCGTATCAATGCTACATTTGTAAATTTTAGCTTCGCAATTTCGCAAACCAGATCTCTTTAAAAATTCTGAACTAGAAATTTCAACTTCTAGGATATTGATAATGAATACGAATGTTTTGTTGGAACACGAGAAACTATTTAAAAAAAGTAATGGAGAATATATCGGTGAACAGAGGGATCTCACGAAAACGAATGTAACCAATCGCAAGGCAATCTCTTTTAATCAACAGAAGCAGCCCTGTAACATCTTTGGTATGCGAATCCATGTTCCTACCTTAAATGATTAAAAGGTGTTCACACTGAAATGGCCGCCAGCACTTTTCGCTTGATACTTGATACTTATTCTTCGACTGAGGATAATCGGGTTTATATTAGTAATGAGGTGTTTGACCCTCTGAAAAAAAGCACTTGCCATAAACACATATTTTTTGGACAAACTTTGAAGAAATAAAAAATTCCTAAAAAACCTTCTAAGGAACAATGACATGGACATTCGTTAACTTAAATCATTATAAACGGACATTAAGAGCGTTTTTTTATACTTGACAAAGATGATAAGGTATATATTTAAAATGGAATAAAAAATAATGATATATCAATTCATTGACATTCATGAATTGTAGATACACAAATAATAAATTTAAAATCACCCTAATATAACAAACTTATTTTGTCTGGCATATGTAGAACTTCGACAAGACTTCCGTTTTTTTCATTTACATAACTAATTCATAATAAAATCACATTCCATCTCGATCCTAAGAATGTTTTTTGATGAATATCTATAGTGTACATACACTTATCCTCTCAAGCAACAAAGTCACAAGAAACCAAATCAACAACATACATGTATTTATTTAATGTATTCAAGCCACGTAAGGTCAGCCGAAATATTTGGACACTCGAGTAGGTAAGTTGCCTTGGAAACGAAAATCAAAGTACATTTTATTGCGTAGGCAAGCGTCATGTATATGATAGCTCCCCGAGGCAGGTAACCTAGCGTCTTCAATGAAGCATTTAACATTTAGGCCCTAGAGGAAACTGGATCAATAAGAAAGTGGTTATTAGCAGTTACTTTAATTATTGTCAATATAAGGAATCCTTATAGCTGTGTATTGGTAAATTGGTCAATTACATGGACTTGAAATCTAATGCTTTTTTATTGTCCATAAACTTTATCTTGAAAAGGATTTAAAAATAGATTGCACTTAAAATTAACGCTAGTCGTGGTAATATAACTTCATTCATGGCTAGTGTTAATACGAATTTTCATGCTTTACAATAGAATCTTTTGAAAAATAAATCAAATGATAATTTTGAATATTGAAGGAAAGTACAGATACCATGTCTCAATGTTTATACGAGAGATAATGCTCAAGAATTTGTACCAATGTACCAATCCGAATCGAATATTCATTACTGACATTGTATTGAAATTTGAAATAAGCTCTTTAACATTAGAGAATATAGAAGATAATTTCGTATTTTTATATGATCGCTTTGAACAATCATAAAAGAGACTGGTTTTGGACTTAAGCAATCTATTACGGCTTAAAGAGCTTATTATTCAATCTTTGTTTACATGAAGTTTACATACTGCTGTTCAACTAGTTTCCTCTGCTAAAATTTGGCCTGTACTTTTACATTTCCATGAAACGACTGAAACGTAGTTGTAAAATCATTCATTTTTTAAGTTTGATTAATCTGTTTCGGTTTCTTTCGGAACCATATACATTATCGTTTAAAAAGTATGTACTATAAGTTGCTGTTTGCGAATTAAATTGTATGAAATCTTACTAATGTGAAATTATACATGACCAATTTTGAAAATAATTATGTATTGTCTAAACGACCAAGTTGCTTTCTGTATTTTTGTGACCGCATTATAACCTTGATGTAACCCAAGTTTCCAAATCCAGCGATCAAAGATAATCTCCAACACAATCTTTACCATGCCCCCCACTTGCTCTGCTGACTGGAGGCAAACAAATAAGTGTTTATTAAATTTTTTAAGATTATCAAGAAATGATTGAGAAGGTTTCACCTCCTAGAACTAGCAAACTAGTCACCGTGTCGTCTGACGAACCATACAAGATATTGCCGTGCTTTAGAAATAACTGAGCTACGAGGGCTATGTGCTAAATCCGTGTTACATGCCAGTGGAAATATTATCGTCAATTTTAACTGTCGCCAAAATACGTTTAAAAAATAAAGTGTTTATTGTTGGTTATAAAATAAGGGTATTTGTTTCATCTTGCATTAAATTACAACTATTTGATTTAACTGTTAACTTATTGTTCGTACACAGATGACGAGATTGTTTCTGAAATCTAACCTTTGTTGTCAAACAGGCGAGACATTCGAAGGAAGAATTAGAAATATCAGATTGAGAAGTTTTTTGTGTACAAAGAGAACTATACTACTATATCGTTCTCATTGAGAAACAGTATCGATAACACAGATTTAGGAACTTGAATTGTCATTCCTACTTAAAAACATTAAACCTTTAAAATATGTGATAAATCAGAAAATAGCGTTTATTGCACGCACAATAGACTATGTTTAGTCGTCTTACGCTACCTATGATTAAAACTTTTTTGAAAAATATCTAACAATATGAAAGATGAACAATATGAAATATTGATTTCAATTGTTTTAATCTGAACGTAATTATATTTATAATGATTAAAGTTTACATTCTTAAGATGGGTGTTTAATTACATATTGGGAGTAGTTGCTGGTGACATGTACTGACGTTATTAATGTGAATGACATCGTGTTAATGAGCAGGGTAAGAACTCAAAATATATAAAATAACATTATCAACTGACTTATCTAGAGATTATTATTGTCACACACCCTTTCTTACAAAACGTTGTAATTTTTGAATAAGAGAAACACTAATAAGTTGTGAATAAGAAAAAAAAAGATATTTCACAGAATAAAAAGTCTTTGAATATATAGAAATAAACAAATTGTTAACGTTTCATATATGCGTATGCCATTCGTACATACTCTCATTTATTTTTTTACCTATTTGCAACATTACATTTAAACAATACGAGGTAATATAAAACAATTTGAAATACATGAATCTGACGTGTACAAAAAGAACAGTCTTTTCTTTATACAGAAAGTTTTGAACGATAAAGGAAAAGTTATTATGTCGTTTTCTACTAGGTGAAAATGTTTTAAAGGCAACTTTTGGAATTACCTTTATGTTCTCATCGCCGCTTTTCCCATCATAGCACTTTTACGTCAAAAACATCAATTATTTGATATGTACTCAATTTTCTGCTTCGAAAGAATGCTTTTGCAAATGGTATTCGAAACCTATGAATATTAACTACTAGTGTTCTTCCGTGTACTCTTGAGTTTTATGGTTTTTTTTCATTCAGTGCAAAACCTCTTCTAGTTTCTTATAAAAGCTACAATATTTCCCGGTAAAGAGTTTCCCGTCAAATCGCATGAACTTACGTCTGGAACACCTGCCTGAGTGACGAAGGATGGACAAGCTAACAATATGTTAATTAGTTTCCTCGATGCAGGTAATGAAAATGTCAATGAAATTTTACTCGTCTGAATGCCTACAGTGCATATATGCTCTTCAGGTGTCATAGTAACTTCTATGTGATGTGATTCGTTTGCTCATACTGTACGATGTATTAATGAAGATTTTTGAGAAATTGGAGAAATCGCGTCTCATATAAATTTATTCTTTGGATATTACAACTGGTAGATTTGCTATGATCATATGTTATGCTGTGGCTTTTATTGAAACTGTAAATAGTCCGAAGTAACCTCGAACGCTTTTCGTTTGATAAAAAACATAATGTTGTCCTTTCTTCCTTGTATTCCCATTAAATGACAAAGAAGATTACACATTTACATTGCATTTACTTCTCTTTCTATCCAAAGTTTTCATTGAAATAAAAAAAAATCATTGATTATCAATTGTTTTTCTAAATACCAATATCTGTGTACCAAAAATATTTCAATTTTAACCAGATCATTGAAGTTTGCGTCGTATATTTATTGACAAGAAACAAGCAAAACTTTGAATTCATTTCGATTCTATAATCATATGCAACAATTCATTTTCTTTTCTGTCAATAAAGATCGATATTATTAAAATTCATTCTATGTTTTCAGTTCAAATTTTGATGTATATTCCAGAGCTGTTTCACTTATAGCTGAGACAAAGAAGACGCCTGAAAGGAAACCTCGCCATCTTATCAATCATCTTTGACATCTTAATGAAATTAAAATTGATTTTAAAATTTCAACCCAAAATCAATAAATATAACAGCAAAATCAATAAAATCTTGAATGGTTCAAGAGGAATGGTCATTTAACTATGTTATAAATCCATTGTTATATTTATGTTAAAATAATAACGGAAAATATATCCAAGCCGATGAAAATTTATCTCTACGACTATAAGAAACATGTCGTTACGCAAGCAACTATTTACTGAGATTTTTATGCTTTAATTGAATATTTCATCAAAGTACAATTGTCATTTCACACATCTATATTCATGATTTTCGGGAAATTTGTTGAAGAAGGCAGATATTGCTTTTTTCGGTCAAATGATTTGTCTTTCCTATTGGTTACATTGTCTCGTTTTAACAATGACCTAAACTTAAGTGACACTGCAAATACTATATTTAGTTTATCTGTAGGATATGGACCCATTGCATTAAATGAAGCACAAAGAAGATTAAAAAATCTATTATCGAATGGTCGCATCTGGTAACCTCATAACTTGTCAATGGTCTTTTTTAAAAAAATGGAAAATATCAAAATCAACACTCAATTACCCTTGAAAATCAGTTGCTAAGAATTTGAAAATTTCTTCGATGTTAACCCCTTTTCTTGCATTTTGACCGTCTCAGCATTTGGTAAATCGCCCCAGGCATATTTACACAGAAAGCTTCCATATCAATTGTTTAATTGACCACCCTCTGGTAACCATAGACTTTTAAGGGTTGCATCGTTTTATGAATCTCGTAAGGCCGATTTAAAGACCGGAACGTTAAATAGATATGCTAAACCGCTACTGTAAAGAGATACTTAATATGAATTTTATTTCTTTATGTCCTGGTGTGTAATCTTTCATGATGGGATGGGGAATCGTGATGGCAAATCAAATTTAATTAGCTTGAAGAATGGTATACTGAAGAGCATCACGTGATCACCTGATCCCGTATAAATACCAGTGACTGAATGGTCAAGAATCAGAGTCATCTCCTGTCTGCTCCTGTGGTCACTCAACTGGTCAGATCAAAATGAAGGTAAGAGTTTGAGGTTGAATCTCACTTTTTTCTTTTGGTGTTTTTCAAAAGTTTAAAGATAAAGGACAAAAGTTATTACATTTAAACAAATCGTCATAGGAAGGTATATGTTAACACCAATAGTTCTAAATTCAAGTAAAGATTTTGAAGTAATTTGTATTCCTTCTAAGGTTTACATTTTCTGTAATTGAGATGAATATTATTGTTTTAATTAGATGATTAATACTATATAAAAATATGTTAACACTGCCATCCATACGATATAAACAAGCTCAACATTACTTATTCTCGTTCCAGTGTGTATTCAGCCTTCTCCTCGCCCTTTTCTGCTCGGCTCTGGCCAGCGACGGCTCCTACAATGGATACAACAACTATGGAGCAGGCAGCCGTCTCGGCGGACAAGGTTACAATAACTACGGTTACGGAAATGGTCTTCGCGGTCATGGAACTGGCTACAACCAGGGCTATGGAAACAGAGCTGTTGGACACGGACCCGTCGGATATAACAACTACGGATACGGAAATGGAGTTGGTAGCCATGGAAACCTCGGACATGGTTACAACAACAACGGATACAACAACGGCCTTGTCGGACATGGCCGCGTAGGAAACGGATACAACAACTACGGATACAACAAAGGTTATGGTCCCGTTGGAACCGGATACAACAACTACGGATACGGCAACGGAGTTTCTCGACGCGGAGTCGTAGGCACCGGATACAACAACGGTCATGGAGTTGGACACGCTAATAACGGATACGGATACAACAACGGACATGGAGTCGGTTACGCTAACAACGGGTACGGTTACGGTAATGGGGCCATCAACCACGGAGTCGTCGGACATGGCCTCGTTGGTAACGGTCTTGTCAACGGACATGGTCTTGTCAACGGACATGGTCTTGTCAACGGACACGGTCTTGTCGGAAACAATGTTGCCGGACATGGTCTTGCTCATGGTCATGGACTTGTAGGAAGCAGTGTTGTCAACGGACACGGTCTTAACGGACACGGTCTCGCCAACGGGCATGGTCTTGCTGGACATGGTCTCGTCAACGGACATGGACTTGCTGGACATGGTCTCGTCGGACACGCTGGACATGGTCTCGTCGGACACGCTGGACATGGTCTTGCCGGACATGGTCTCGTAGGACACGCTGGTCACGGTGTTGGCAATGGTCTTGCCGTTGGAGGACTTGGATTCGGAACTGGATTCGGAACTGGATTCGGAACTGGATTCGGCAAGCTTGGCTTTGGAACTGGTTTCGGTGCAGGTTTCGGTACTCTCGGCGGACATGGTGTTGCCGCCCATGGAGTCGGACATGCTGCTCATCCCGTCGTTGGACACGCTGGACATGCCGGACACGCCACCGGACTCGGACACAACAACGCTTACTACTGAACTTTGGGCCATGCTGACCAGTATTTGGGTTCATTTTTGTACGTTTCTATAAATTCCCAATAAAACAAGTGCGAGAGGAATGATGCTTTATTTTTGTTTTGTTGTCAAAATAAGTATCTTATCAACACATTTGGATATAAATCAAGTATACATATACAAACATAACCAGTGACATACACATACACTTTATAAAACTAGTTTAAAGATAACATAGACATAGTTGATTTGCGTTCGTTTCACCATCCGTAGATTAATTTTTCCACAAGCTTTAACACTCTCGTTTATGCACGTTAAATGTTTACCGATTTTTGCGGTCAAACATAGTGCTTCTCAAGATGTGCAGTTACTATTATTTGGATTGTGAAATAAGAACTTGACTATTTAATATACTGGAATGAACAAAGCAGGTAAACGCACAAGCTCATGAGAAAATCATTATAGTAGATGAACAAAAACGTTTAAGGTGTTATCGTTGTTATTCAAAATAAGAAGCAGAAGTAAATGTTTAGCAATGTAATGTGAAAGTGACAACTGATCCAACTATTTTCAGTCTATTCCACTACCACTTATTTACCGTGAATATATATTCTTTAAAAGTAGCAAACTGAAGATTGGTCTTCATTACCAACCGGTTTCAAACAGTGATCATCATGGTAACCTATACAGTGTGTTGCAGATGGTGTAGCGTTTACAGTGGCATGGGACGTAATTCATGACGTCATATGCATACCACTAAAAATAAATATAGTAAATGCGACGTCAACATGGTTTCATACTAATTACAGTTTAATTTAGGGGTATAACCATCAATAAAGAATCGTTCTTTTATTTTCCTCTATAATGAACCAAGAACATTTTACTTTTACATCTAATGTGTGTGTGTGACGCTATACAAGTTTATGCACAAAGTAATTGGTGTATTGATTCTTATGCTAAGATCAAGTTGGATAGGATATACATGTATAGCGACAAAACGGTAGTCAATATTCAGTTTGACGTGAAAGGAAACCTTCCATTCTGATTGGCTGTGACTTTGAACACGAAAGCGTAATATAACAGCTCGAATTGCAAGAGCTCGAATTGCAGTTACCTTACAGCAGGACTAAAGCGTTTAATAAAACATATTTTAAGCGGTCTTGCATGTCATTGGATGTGGCAGTTTCATTGGCTTACTCAAATCAAATGCGGGTGATTCCCTGATGAAAGTCCCACGGGTGATGAAGACACGAGCATAGGAACACTTATCCGTGAGTAAAAGAGGATGGCCCCATGTTGTCAAGGGCTGAACGTTCCAGTACTCTTTACATATAACCCACCGGACTGTTTATCAGGTAAATTCTGACTGAATGTACCAATACTCGAATCTTATTATCGGAGATATAACCAGAGGAAAATCTTGGCAGGTGACATGACGATCACATGTCATGTCTTGTTAACGTCGTTTTCGAACTCACCCACGAAAGCTCGTTGATTCGATTTAATGAGCTCAAAGACAGACTTGCGACCTGATCGGCAAGAATTTCCGAAACATAAGACTAAACCCAGTTGATAGGTAATTGTTTATATGCTCACAGAACAGAACTTTTGGTACTGTCTCTCGATTACCAATCGTCCTTCTAAAAATAAGTGAAATTGACAACTGCACGTGCAGCTCGTGGACCAAGTGGAATTGGCATTTGCAGCTCGCGCAGTCATAGGACATAGAATGAGAACTTGTGAAACCGCAAGTGTAAACGTGTTGTAATTGTGGCACTTTGTATTTGGTTTGTTAAATATACTAACAAGTTTAACAAATCAATGACGTCCAGTGACATGTGAATAATACTGCATCGCCGAAAATTACGTAGCATCATCATATATCACAATCTCATTGTAATCAGCTAACAAGCTTGTCCCTCGTACCTCGCTACGTTGCTTGAAACCAGCTCGAAACTTGTCCCTAGTACCTCGCTGCGTCTCTTGAAATCAGCTCGAAACGTGTCCCTCGTACCTCGCGGAGCGTAAGGGACAAGTTTCGAGCTGATATCAATGAAATTGCGTATATCAAGAATTCACTATTTCGGAAAAACCTACGGCCCCTTTAATTAGAAATCAAACTAGCTTTTAAAGGAACTTAGTATTTTAAATGAGTCACATATTCTAAACGTTATAAATGGTGTCTTTTGACTGGTTTTGACAGTATGAATTTAAGTCTAAACAGTTCTGTACAGTTATAAAGTAACAGTCGCTTCCCTCAAACGTAATTTTTGAAACTTATCGAAAGCAGAGAAAAACTACTTTTCATGTTAATGATACGTGTGATTTCTGCTTCGGAACATGTTTATGGTAGATAGTCGATTTCCATTTGAAACTAGGATTTTTAAGGTAATTATGTGGCCTTTTAAAAATTAAAACTTTTCATTTTCATGTTATATATAAAACTATTCGTAGTGTTGGCTTCTGCACATATGCATGGCTTTTGTTCGAATGTGATTAAAAAAATCAACCTTAATATATTTGTTCTTTAGATGTGAATATGTGAGATATTTTCATATACATTTAACTTACACGAACTGTATCGACATCATTTAACCTTTGTATGAGAAAAACACTATTCCAAGCAAATAATCTCATATTAACCTTCTTTCGATGTAATTATTAATAAAAAGAAAAAAAAAAGAATACCCATAACTTAATCTTTAATCTTTTCTTTATCGAAAACAAAGCGTATGAATTTTTTTTTAGCAAAAGTCGTCATGTTCGCACTGGAAAATCATCGACTATTGTACAATGACGAATTTAATATATATCATAGGGTACTTATTCCTTGTCCAAATGTAACATTGTAACAGACACTCTCCTGTATTGGTGTGAGATCGAAATAGGTAAAAAAAGAACATATCAAGCCAAATAGGTTTGTAATTACAACATCTTGCATTTATCGGGATTTAAGATTTATCTTTATTATTCTTAAATCAAGTTTATTTGTTTTCACATGGTTTTGGAAATATATATATAATATATAAATACACAAAGTTTTGTCATTGGTTTATTTTTGTGTGATGATTATGTTTGTTTCACTATTTGTATATAAATACAAAGTAAAACAAAAACAGTTTTCTTCTTTTTATTTTATTTATTCAGAATCTATAAAAAATATACAAAAAAGAACCCCAGTACTGGTCAGCCTGGCCAAAGGTTCAGTAGTAAGCGTTGTTGTGTCCGAGTCCGGTGGCGTGTCCGGCATGTCCAGCGTGTCCAACGACGGGATGAGCAGCATGTCCGACTCCGTGGGCGGCAACACCATGTCCGCCGAGAGTGCCGAAACCTGCACCGAAACCAGTACCAAAGCCAAGCTTGCCGAATCCACTTCCGAATCCAAGTCCCCCAACGGCAAGACCATTTCCAAGACCGTGTCCAGCGTGTCCGACGAGCCCGTGTCCGGCAAGACCATGTCCAGCGTGTCCGACGAGACCATGTCCAGCAAGTCCATGACCAGCGTGTCCGACGAGACCATGTCCAGCAAGACCATGCCCGTTGACGAGACCGTTTCCGACGAGACCATGTCCATGGGCAAGACCGTGTCCGGCAACGTTGTGTCCGACAAGACCGTGTCCGTTAAGACCATGTCCGTTTAGACCATGTCCGTTGACGAAGCCGTTTCCAGCATATCCGTTTCCGGCGACTCCGTGATTGAGGGCTCCGTTACCGTATCCGTACCCCTTGTTAGCGTAACCGACGCCATGTCCATTGTTGTATCCGTATCCGTTATTAGCGTGTCCAACTCCATGACCGTTGTTGTATCCGTATCCGTTATTAGCGTGTCCAACTCCATGACCGTTGTTGTATCCGTATCCGTTATTAGCGTGTACGATTCCATATCCGTTGTTGTATCCGGTGCCTACGGGACCATAACCTTTGTTGTATCCGTAGTTGTTGTATCCGTTTCCCACGCGGCCATGTCCGACAAGGCCGTTGTTGTATCCGTTGTTGTAACCATTGCCAAGGCTTCCATGGCTACCAACTCCATTTCCGTATCCGTAGTTGTTATATCCGACGGGTCCGTGTCCAACAGCTCTGTTTCCATAGCCCTGGTTGTAGCCAGTTCCATGACCGCGAAGACCATTTCCGTAACCGTAGTTATTGTAACCTTGTCCGCCGAGACGGCTGCCTGCTCCATAGTTGTTGTATCCGTTGTAGGATCCGTCGCTGGCCAGAGCCGAGCAGAAAAGGGCGAAGAGAAGGCTGAATACACACTGGAAACAAACAACATTGAGTTAATATGTAGTCAAAAAAAAAGAAAAAAGCTGGACAATCAATGTGTTTTCGAAATATATTCACTTTAAGTCTGTATATAGCAACTTTAGGAAACATTTTTTTGTAAGACAACGCTTCTTCCAATTAGAACTAGGTATTACCAAAAGGTTGTCTGAAGCAGGACAATTTGAAAAGGAAATCACAACTTTAGAATATTTATTTTTGCAATTTAGCGATGGAAAGTGAGTGTTAAGATATTTTAACATTAAAGGGTTAGGGTCTAAAGCTGGTCTTGGTTTCAACATAGAACGATGTTAGAAGTGGTGAAGGTAATGCTGTCAAAGAGATGGGCACTGTAGTTTTACTAAATGTGAAGTCTGCTCACTGAATAAACGAATCACAACACATTTACCGGCAAGTTGGTGAATTTATTCGAGGATTTAAGGTAGAAATTCCCAATGAATGTGAGAATCCGTTATCCTATTTGAGACGAGACTTAAATTAGAAAACTAAAATTCAAACTTAAAATCTTAAAGAGTATGATTGCCTTTAATCCGATCACGAGAGGAGAATTACAATTCGAAAACTAAGAATTAAACTTTAAAATCTTACCTTCATTTTTATCTGACCAGTTGAGTTACCACAGGAGCAGACAGGAGATGAATCTGATTCTTGACCACTCGGACACTGGTATTTATACAGGTAAAGTCACATGATCCTGCACCGTAAAACAATTAAACTTTGATAGCCGTCCCCGTATTTAGATTATATTGTTCAAGTTTCGAAGTTGGGAGTGCAGCCACTAAATTATATAGCTTCATTGCCTCTTTAAAGTTGCAGATAAGGATAATTGTCTATAAAAGTAATTAAATTATTTTTAATGGAATCGGTAACTATGCTTACTCAATGATTTGCTCCATGCTGTATATGTTGGATTGATTTATATATATATATATATATATATACATATACGACTTTATTTAGATAATATATATATATTAAAATAATATCATCAAACAGATATACAATACGTAAATGCTTGTTCTAAATTTGGAAAAGGTTATCTCATTTCTCAAAATTAGTCAATAAATGCAAGGAACTAAGAGTAATCTTCTTCATTCGGGTGATCTCTCAACTAGCTAAATTTTGAATTTCGATCAACAATATATAATGTATTATCATAATGCTATCATTTCCATCATCGCTTAGTACACAGTTTATAATTTTGTAAATAAATGGATTTATATGACAAATTCAGACAAGTTCCTTTCTGTCTCATAGATATGAAATACCATATCACATGTTTTGCGCCATCGTATAAAACCCATAATTTCCGAGTGTTATAGCAACATTTTATCGTTGATGATTTATGGCCTGTTCCACAAAGCAGTTCCAAAGTTACAATCAATTGTAGCCCATTCTCTTAACATTGATTACAATTGATTGTAGCCTTACAATCGATTGCAAGTGTCTTGTGGAACCCCTGATATTTATTAGTAGATGAATCTGAAAGAAACCTCGAATTCAATTTGAATGAACTTTTTTACTTGTAAATCCAATCAGTGTCCAGTCAGTTTGTATAGCATGTTAAACAATTTATAACATAACATATGGCGATTGTTACCATAGAGTGTAATTTATCGTTTAATTGATCACGTGACCTTGAAAAAAAGCGAAAAAAGGGGGGAGGTTCAAAGAATTTACGTTTGCTTCAAACGTAATAAGGACCTTGATGATGTTTGGAACCCGAATGTATATGAAGATATTCTAAATTATTTAAATTGAAAAGATTATGATAAAATACATGTGTGTGTACCAACAAGTCAAGTAAAGTAAGATCAATGTGCTTATATTTACATTTCTTTCAAATATAGTGGGCAATAGTCAACATTCACTAAATCTATTCTATATATTCTAAATTGTTTGAGATTATATATTAAGAAACACAGTACACTTTTAAAAAAAACACATTAACAATTGATATTTTTCTTTTTTCTGCATTGAATTTTAAATAATGTACTCTGTCCTTTTTCTATTTCCGAGAAATGATTTTGAATGGAAATTCATAGCTTTTTTCTGTACTAAAAGCGACGGAGTTACAAAGAACTTCGATAGCTTAAGGCGTCGCGACCGCGTCTGTTTCTGCGTACCGTATATTAGATGTATAAACAACCAACTATTGTCTACAGACAATACCAAAACCAACGACCTTAGCAGCAACGTTAGGTGTCTATTCGTTTTAGCGTATAAACCGATGACCTCCCGCTATGCAACTCCTATGGGGTTTTATGACTTTATTGCAATGGGCTATACCAAGAAGTTTAATTGTTACTTATAATGCGAGTTTATATCCCAGTTGATACTCGAAGCTCAATTTGCGACCATCTAGTCAGTTGCCCAACCGCGTTTACTGTTTAATTACTGCATTATAGTTGCCAGTTAAATGTTACTTAGAATGAGAGTTTATATATATTAAAGCCGTTCAGTATAAGTTAAATCATAGTCGAATTATCATTATTCATTTTAGTTGAATACATCGATCAGTAACATCTATTTTGATTTACAAACAATTATCGACAACCGTTTAAGTTTAAGAAAGGAAGGTTATTGGAAGTATGTGAAATGATTGAGGATTCCACTTCTTTTCATTCCACAGGTTTGCAAAGAACACGTATTCATACCTAATCGATTTGATGGTGCCTAGCGATGTTTTGAAAATAAAACATTTTTTTCAAAATTAGAATTCGTCTTCAATACGAAATAATCCGCATCAACAGGCATTAAGTAAGGTCCTTGTGAGTTTCAGTTTTAAGATGAATTCTTTTAACATTCTGAAGTTTAAAATAGATCATTCCGAATATATCCTGAATATTGAAATTAAAGTTTTGATTAAAGTTTCTGATCGACTACATACTTTAATACAAAATCAATTTATCCTTTAAAAAAAACGAAAGTTCTTTTCTAAAACTAGCTGAATGATTGATAGACTAACGTCTTTTCAAATGAATTTATTTCATTCAAATTCAACTTTTCCAGTTATCACGAAGACCAGGATGAAACCAATGAAATAAAGAAAAATGCATCATCGGTATCAATATATTTCAGCCTTTTGTGACTCGTGATAAATTTATTGTGCCACTGTTACGACGTAAATTGTAATAAAAACGTAAATTGTAATACTTGCAGCAAATTGTAATAACTCTTGACGTAAATTGTAATAAAAACGCAAATTGTAATAAAACTTGACGTAAATTGTAATACGCAAATTGTAATAAAAACTAACGTATATTGTAATAATATCTTCTTGCGGTAAAATGTAATAAATATTTACGTAATTTGTAATAACCGAATTATCAAGGGTACCTCAAAATCCCCTTTACTTAAACTTAGATTTCACATCAATATATCAAGAAATATTCTCCAAGAAGCTTCAGCTTGATTCATTCTACGCGAAAACATACATATTTAGGGTTACATACGTTTCTCGTTTTACATAGAAGGAAACGGTTTTACAGTAAACCGTATGCTTCTAAATGCCCTGGGCAAGCTTTGATCGGATATATTTTACAGCAAATGTAGACGCCATATAAGGGCTTGAACCTGATAATATTATATAGAAATTCATAGATAAGAAGAAAAATGGAGTTGTACAAATTCTAGCGAACACTTAAGATAATAAATGGCGAGGGGGCTGGGGTAAGGGATATTTGACCAGCTATTATTATACATTGTTTTATATAATTTATTATTATTATTAAATATCTCCATCCATTAGTAGATGTTTTGGAGACAGTAGATGATTATGACAGAAGTATAGCAAGTTCGTATGGTTGTCATTTATATTTGTTTACGTAACCCTTACGCTTACAGGGGCAAAAGCACGAATTTAAAAGATGTATTTATTCTAATTTTCCCAATTAATCATTTGTTTATGGAAGATGTATTTTCTTCAGAGGTTCAAAACATATCATTACTGAACCCGATTATCCGTAGTCGTAGAGGAAACAATAAGAAATAAACAAAAAATTACTGGCGGCCATCTTTGTGTGAACACCTTTTAATCAATTGAGGTATAGAAATTGGTTTGCATAGTTTAAACGATCATGTTACGTTCGTTTTAAAACTCCTTTAAAAGACATTGTCTTGCAATTGTAAACATTCAAATAATTGAGCTTCTTTTCGAGCGATGACATACGTTATCAATTATCACAATTACATACGAAACAAATCCCAACTTCCCAGTACTCGCCTTTTGTGCATTTATGTGAGTTGTAAGCCAAAGGCTCAAATATTACAAATCTTCATCTTAATATTGGATATCAATGATACGGACACATACTTGATTAAGGATATCTATTTAGAAGGATTGATGTATGTAGCTTGGAATTTTTACTTTTAATGAATGAGTGTTTATTTGTGATCACGGCCATATGGTCTAAAGTACAATAATCATGTATACATAAGGTCACTGCGCATGGACATTGAAATGATTGCTTACATAGGTAAATTACGTTTAAGATAAATTGCAAGATTTTTTAAGCATTCAACATTCTGTAAAGACATTAGCAAATCAAATTTTCTCGCGTTGGTTAGGTATGAAAATAGCTTGGTAACAACATTTTTCTACTTTCATTATAATATGGACAGACTAACGAAAAGTGGAATTCGTCTTGGATAACGTCATAATTACATTTTGTACACTTCAATAATCAATATAAATATTTGTAACGTATCGAAATTGCTGTATATTAAGTTTATGGCTCATACATCTAAATTTACACAGAGTTCGAAGTAAGTCTCTATCTGAAATAAGCCGTAAGATGTAAAGTTCTGGGTCCAGAATACTCTTGTAAGAGCAATAGTTATGCAAATATGATGATGAACATAATTTACTATGCCATATTTGATACTGAATATCTTTACATCGTTGTTATAACATTGCATAAAAAATGAGGTGACGCCACAATCTTGGGAGATCCATACATATGAAAAACCAGTCTCCATTAACAAAGTCCGAACATGTGACACCCAACTAATACCACCATGGTCGTCATATGATTTAAGCATTAAATAGCAGGTCTTTGGATGGCGACTTGTTTTCATGTTAAATAACCTGGTCCAATATTTTACACATCTTTGAAAATAATTGATACAAAATCTTGACCTTCCAACTTCACCAAGTATAGCTGTGTTTGACACAAATTTACTGACACAAATATATCTTTAAAAAAGAACTTTGTACTTTTTCTATCTTATCTCTTACAGAATAACCCCAAATTTTGGAACCATATAAAAGTATTGGCGCTTTTTTGTATAAAATATTTTGGTTATTACATTCAGCGGAATTTGAAGATAATTGTTAATAAGTTGAAAAATAGGAAAACAGGCATTTTGGGCTTGAATAGATAATGTTTCACACGCCTTCGACCACACAAGTCTCGATACTTTTAAAAGCTGTTGAATTATAGTGCTATCTGAAAGAGAAAGATTTACTATAAAACAGATTTCTGTGCTACTGTGGCTGCATGTTCAAAGATTACCTATAATATTCATACAAAACCTCCCTTAACCTGCCATGTTGGGTATGATTGTAATAATATACACAAAAAGACAATGCATTTTCTTGTATTTGACATAAGGTGGAAGTTCCGTCAGCAAGCGTATTCTATCTGGTTCAAATGCATTTGTGTAGGTCTGTCAGATGAAGACCATTTGTGGACACGCGTATTAATTGCGTATAAGCGTCCTCAGCATAATTTGAGCATATGATAGACTGTCACGACGTACAAGAAGCAATCTTAGAACAATTAGCATGTCTATGAGGGTGGTATATTGCATGTGTATTGTATTGTTAATATTTCGTATACCTAGACTTGCTTTGTAAGGTAATGTCGAGGTCAAATTATCATTAACTACAGTCTCACTACAAGATTTATAATGTGTAAACGTTATAATACATTGAAAACCAAAATGATTAACAAAATGAAAGGAGTTGTACCCAAGGAAAACGTGCTTTAGTCGGAAAGATCTTTAAATGGCTAACAAAGACTCAAAGGCTCCGTATAGCTTGGGTTGTATTTCAAACCTATTGCTTCAAACATTAACAAAATATAGCACTGTTCATGTAGTTGCCATTTCAGACAATCAACAAATTTACAATCGGACAATTGCAAAGTCATAATTGTTATTATGGCCATCATTCTACAGATATATTCTGTTTTATCAACTGGTACGAGTAGGAATCGTGTAATGTTTATACCCCACGCATAAATACTCAGAAAAGAGTACTAGTATAAATGAAGTACATTACATCTTTTTTTGTTTAAATCACACCAAGTTCATACCTATAATGCGTTGCATTAGTTCGTTTAATTTTATGATAATGTACTGTAGGCTTTGGGTATTGAGTAGAGACTGAATCGGATACATAGGGTAATTACAAACAATTTCAATACGTTCAACTTTTACATTTTAAGAGAAAAAATTCTTGTGTTATTCAACTCGAGTAACACCCTCTCACTGAAGGACTAAAGCTCAAAATAGCATTGATAGCGGTTTGTAACACGAAATACCTAACACAACTCCCTTTCTCTAACCAAATCGTCTATCCAAATCGTAACCAAACTTTGGTGCTAACCAATATACATGTAACATAAGGTGAGCCTCAAGCATGAAAAGCAATTCAAGCCTGAGTATATTATGATGATTATAAAGAAATGCCTATAACTTTTTAGTTTCGTGCGACAGAAATGAAATTGGACTCATTTGAAAGTTTATTACCCCATTTTTTTTACTGTTCATGTATAAGCATTATATGTCATTGCGCAAAACAGGGTTAACAGGGTCACCACCCTAAAATGTAATCCTTCTATGTCCTTATAGTGTTGGAGGTTGGACAGGGATATTTACATGTATTACTCTTTATCCTAAAAATATAACATTTTCATAACTTTACTTTGTCCTGGAATATATAGTCAAAGCAAGTTTGAGGGTTGACACCCTGCGACTACCTATTTGAACGTGAACGTAATACTATATATGATCTCCTTTTATTCATATTAGTTAGGGAGTGATAGATATTACAATTCATGCAAAACGATTTTAAATCAACAGTAAAATCGATAACTCCACCTGGTCGGAAAAATTCAAATGATGAAAAAAAAAATCATTTATATCAAAACAATAAAAAAAATTGTAAATGTGGATGAAAAAAACGTAGATACCTATAACAATCCATCCCATCTTTCACAAAATCCTGTTTCCATTTAGAACGTTAAAAATTTGTAAACCAATGATCATGATTCATAAAACCCTCATTCAGTAAGTCAATATTTTATTGATAAACAACAAGACAAAGAAATAAACATAAGAAAAGCATTTCATTATTTTTCTGTCCCTCTGTCTATTTGCAAGTGAATCAGTTTGTCTATCTTTACTTGTCACAACTTTTTCTACTTGACTTGTTGCAGTAAAACGCTATTGAACATTCCCACGGTTTTATTTTGTCTTTCATAATTATAAACCAAAAACCCCTTTAAAATTCGTATTTTGAGAAATGCAATCGGTTATTACAAATTACGTAAAAAGTTATTACATTTTACCGCAAGTAGAGATTATTACAATTTACGTCAATTTTTGTTACAATTTGCGTATTACAATTTACGTCAGGTTTTATTACAATTTACGTTTTTATTACAATTTACATCAAGAGTTATTACAATTTGCTGCAAGTGTTACAATTCACGTTTTATTACAATTTACGTCGTAACAGCCACTCAAGTGTTAAGAATTATAATCATTTCTGAATGAATATGAACACAGAGTCTTAATTACAAGGCAAAAAGTGAAAATCACGTTCTTGTTCGGCCAATTATGTATTCTCTGTTTAATGAAAACAGATAAGAATTTTTTTAAAGTTGTGTTTATAGAGACATCTTGTACAGAAACAGCATTGTTATTTAAACATTAAAAAGCTGATTTTATAGCATTCTTATAACCAAGTGGACTATTTCTTTAAGTGTAGGTTTGCCTCCTGTTTTCTGAATACCTTATTCTGATCTTTACATAGCATCCCATATATTCGTTTATTCCTCCTTAGGAGACTAAAAGAAAATTGAATCAAAAGATTTAACTAATCAATACGTAGATGTATACTTTGATACAACCTGGAATCAAAGAATTATACGTTCGAATACCATATACAAGACGATTATGAATGTTTTGTTTAAACGTGTGAAAATAGTCATACTTGAAAAGTTCACTTAATGGCAATACGTATAACACCAATCATTCGATTGGCAATACAATCGGCCAGTGCAGTTGTATGATATACACACCTTTCCTCTTGTAATAGACTCACAAGTTAAGATTATAAAATACTGGCTGAGACTTCTTACTATGCCTTCTTATCGCTTACCAAATTTTTTTAATGAAATGATGATCTTGTATGACCAAAATGGACAAAAGAATTGGATAACAGATTCAAAGAAGCTATTATTCAAAACAGGATTTAATTACATATGGTATGACCAAAAGGTTGATTTTCCAACAAGGTTTCTAAACTCATTTTCAGAAAGACTTAAGGATATCTACCAACAAAACTGGTTATATAAACTTTCCATTTCCACTAAATACGAGTACTATTCAGCTTTTAAACCATACATTTATACTGAATATTATTTATCATGTGTTACTATACGAAAGTTTATCACGCTTCCGATGTTCATCGCATGATTTATCGATTGAAAAGGGCAGATTTCTTAACATGGAAAGAGAGGATAGACTTTGTAAATCATGCAATAACAACGTATTGGAAGATGAATACCACTTTCTGCTCGTATGTCCATTTTATGATGAGTTACGTAAAAAATACCTTAAAGAGTATTATTATGTCCATCCTACTAGAGATAAATTCTTATCTTTATTAAACTGTAAACTTTTCGTTATAATTCAAAACCTTGCAATGATTATATACACGCATTTAGAATCAGAAAGTAACAATAGAGCACATTTTGTCATCCTTCTTTAAAATAACATCAGAATTTATATGAATATTGATTTACTGTATTTTGTATTATCCTTCATATTGTACTTTAGGCCTGTGGCCTCTCAGTATTGAATAAAGATTGATTGATAGAAGGCAATTTGTAACCTCTGCCCTTACATATATAAATCAAATATGTCTATTTTGACGTGCACCGACCCACAAAACAAGGAAACGAAATCAAAGTGCTGGTTTGCTAGATAATACGCAATTGTTTTAAGGGCACTGACCCACACCAATACGTCGTAAGTATAAATAACGCACGGATATCACATATCTCTTGATATAACTAACGATCTGCATTCAGGTAATCTACCATGTACGTTATTGGAAAATCTGTACATATTCAAGTTATGAAATTAATTCTTAACAAATGCAAAGTTGCATTGAATCCGCCTAAACTACAAAATAGTCAATATCTAAATTTTGTATACATTTTGAAAACCAAAAACAGATGCCACTACGGTTAATGCAACAACATTGCTTATTCAGTGAAATTCCATATAAACCTTAGTAAAGAATATTTCATCCAAAGTGTAAGAGATTAAGGTATGTTCAAAATGTGCACACATTCCTAGTTTAGCAGTTTTAAACAATCACAATTTCACATTTTGTGGACGACCATCAATCATTAGTGACTTCCGCCGTCTTAACGTTTTTATTATTGATTGCAGGTCAACAGTTTATATAAATAATAAGTATTTCATTTTATTGACTGAAAGTTAAAGAATGTCTTCATATACCCTAGAATTGCAAAACTGATCGCGAAAATATACGCTATAAGGCCTTTAAAATGAATATAGAACATTAGCAGGGACTGCTTGAAATATAACACTCGTAGGGGAAGATAAATAAAAGAAACAAACACTTAACTGATCAAACGATTGTTATTAAGATTTTTTCCCAAGATGTGAAGAATTTGATCTATGTCATTGTAATGTGACAATTTTGCATATGTACCGTCTATAATTGCTAAAATATTGCCCAAGCGGAACAAAAGGCCCTTACTATTGCATATGTATGAGTCTTTTATGACGCTTCATCCTGTTATGGTCAATTTGCTGTTCCTTTGACAAGCCTACATTTAAACGTTATTTAGGTCGATGGTGTGTATACCAAAGCGTTTGCTTTATAGATTGTTAACTGTTAATGGTTAATTGTTCTTTACATCTTTATTTAACGTATCTTTTCTATGCAGTTTTAAAGGGAATTAAAGAATAAAAAGGAGCCAACCCGGAGTTCAAAAACGTAGACACATAATGGGTAAAAGTCGAGATTCCTTATCAATTGATTACCACGATAGAAGACTTCCTAAAGAAATAATTCATTATTTCTAAACTTTTAAACCAAAACATCTTTATAAACCCACTTTTGAATAGTTCTTTTTGATTAATTACTTGGTTAAGAAAATAATATTATTCAGTCTCCTGCATATTAATATATATCCAAATTAGAGTCTATAAAAAGACTGATAATCACAATTTGGTGCTCATTTAAAAAAGCCGCAATTTTACAAACCAATAATTATAATATCGAGTTACTACATTGTATCACCATTTGAGCTCTGGTGGACAGGTTTATCTTGCTGGCAAACAATAACTTCCTCAAGGGGCATTTTAGAAGCTGGATTGCAATATTGCAATAAAGAAGTTGACTATCCATAAGAACTCGTTCTTCTTCTTTGGCAAACAGTAGTTTAACTTAATAATTTCCAAAATAACTTAACGCCGGAATCAATCCGGACAAATATAACAAGTGATCTTCAGCACTTTATTAACAAAATATCATTATATAGCAAGATATTGTGAATTTCAAAACACCCTCACATAAAACAACCTTTTTTATTCAGGGCAACATATCGTATCCAAGACTTCGATATTGGAGTTACAAAGTGATGTAAAAAGATTATTGGTGATGAATTGCATCTTCATGGCCATGAATTACCATGACAAATTGGGTCAACTTCTCCACAGCCAAATCAATTCCTCATAGCCAACTTCTTGATCCTTTGATGGAGAGGTCAATAAAACACCGGACAGCTGATTGCAACCTATAAGTGTGTAGCAAAACGTGAAATAACTACATTCACTCTTTCGGATGAACAATGTTCGCTGTAATACATATTCCCGAGAGAATACTACATGTAGATTCTCCTCATTAAAGATTCTGAAATCCAATAGCCTACATTTTCTTCTGGGTCAGGAATAAGCGGGGTTCATTGCCACCATGAGCCCTGTTGACCCTGTGGCTTGATTCTCATAAATTTTCCCACAGCAACCGATGGTAACTTATTTTTTCAAGCAAATGCTTGTTATTTTACATATCACCTACCTAGGGTTACCACACGTCTCTCAACTTAGGAAAGTACTCATTCAGCCTCCAACATAACCTTTACCAGGTACCCTGCTGTACTGCTTGGTGAACATTTAAACTGAAAACTCTTGCTTTAAGTGACAAAAAAAATCTCTCAATCTTGTATCAAAAACGAAAAACATTGATAAAACCTATTCTAAAAGATATAAAGCATTTTCATCTCGAGACATATCGATTAACTAAAAAAGGACTCGTCTCAACATGTTAAGAAAAAAACTCGAAAACGATATAAAGATACAGAAATCAACTTAATTCAACTAAAGCCATTCTCCGTTGAGTGAACACATCCAGAAATTGATTAAAACATATGACACTCTTTACCATAGACACGGTTTGGCTTTTGTAAAAAGGGTTAGAAGAACATTAAAAGTTTACACTGTCCATGAGGATGATTTTGTGTATGTGATAAAGAAAACCGGACAGAATTAACGACATGATTTCTTTACGGAGGACTTTTATAAGAAAACTTAAGGCTATATGAATGTGAATATCCTTGGTTCACTAAAAACATGATTCATACAAAAAAGGTATCAAGACTTTATAGGTTATTTCAAATAAAATATCAAGCTTGCAAGAAGAGCTGAGTTAGAGGATTCAGTTTGACATTTTGCTGGAGAAATGTAGCAAACATAATACCCACCTCTTATCTTCAAGTCTTTGCAAAATAAAAAGCATTTAGGATTATGTGATATCGAAAAAGAAGGATCGGATTACGTTTTTTCCATTTTAATTAGGTATCCGTTGTTTGTTACAAAAAGCTGTCGACTAGACGTGTGACCATGTTTACCTTTGACTTCAACTCAAATACTTGATTTTGAGAATATTTTCGTGATTCCTACGTGGACTTTTCTAAATGACTGAGGCTGTGGCATTTCTAACTAACACCAGTTACTTATCTAAGTTGAAATATATTTCGTTATTGAGTATCAAATAAGATATGCTCACAATTCAGGATATATTTGACACTTTTGACTTTGCATAAGCTATAGTTACATTCTTTCAATATTCGTAATTTATGGTAATGAAATCGAATGGTTATGGAAATTTATATATAAGGCAATGAACGTGCCAAAGTTGTCTGTATCCCCCCGTTAATCAAAGAGGTCCTGTATTGAGCTTGGTCGAGTACCATTTAATAAATTAGGGAAATAATCTACAAAAGATTCTAGACTCAAACTTAGCTTACGAAACTTTTGACTAAATTTTTTACTTGTATCAAAGTAATTTTATTTCCCTGGGCTTTCAATATCTATGTTGATTCTTATGTCTGGCAACTCTGAGAAGTAACCATACAACCACAGTATTGTACTGCTTGATGAACAGAAGCATATCTTGAGTGAAATCTCTTGCTTAAGATGTCAACACAAATAGTTCCTGTCTAAAAGAATGGTTAATTCTGAAAATAGAAACATTGGCATTTACATTTAACTGTTAAAACCACTATGATTAGATTTCGTAGGAAAATGTAGGTAAAGCATATTTGTTTAAGGATGTCAAGCATTTCCATGTTTTTACGCATGTATCTACCAAACTTTGTAAAGCAATGGTAACTTTTTAAGAATTTTTCTGAGTGTCATAAGAAAAAGAAGGCACGGAAACGATACAAAGATGCATTAATAAACTCGATAAGGTCAGTGGGCGTCCTCGTTCATACTCCATGCGAGCTGTGTGGCCCTTGAATTGCAGTGATCAATTATCCAGGTTTAGTATAAAAAATCCATGTGCCTTCAAGTGCAATTTTTCTACGATTAATTTAACGCTTTGATGCTCTCAACCATTGAAAACGGATTAGTTTAAAGGGAAAAGAAATAAAAGAACATGCACATTTTACATTGTTAATTTAGACAATATCGACAGTGTAATAAAAAAAAACAACATGTTTTACGATATGATTACTTTTCAGTGGACTTTGATCAGAAACCGTTTTACTGCTATATCAATGTCAGTTTCCTTGCTTCATTCAAAACACCATTCAGACGAAAAGATATAAGGGCTTAAGAGATCATCACAGTGATAGCATTTTACTGAAAGATACAGACTTAGTACACGAAGGGGGACATTTTGATAGAGAAAATATGACATATTTCCCCCTTACTCTCATTGCAGTGGTGATAACAGTTGATTGTAATGTCGAAATATGTTGAATTTAGGAAGTTTTTTTTGACGACCCTTCTTTGTTACCAAAATATTTTGGTTAGATTGGTGTCTTTTAATTAGGAATACAGCCTATTCCGTATGACTTGAAGCTTAATACTTTTATTTGTAGCACATTCATGTGGTCATTGCACGGCCTTCTGATAAACGATTGAGATTGTGGCAGTTCTTACTTACAACTTACGTAACTCTCAGATATACAGCTGACCTAGATGGTCCAAGTTATTGATTCCATTTATTCCGTTATTGCATCTTGAATAAGATATGCTCATTCAGATTACATTTATTAGTTCTAAAGTTACACAACAGCTATTTCAATCCTTGAAATATTATTAGTTGTAGTGACCGACTACTATCGACAAACGTCACACTGTATTCATGCGGACAGATTTTATTACGCAATGAAAGTGTCAGTACTATCTATACATATATCTATCCTGATAATAAGATAGATTTTTTATTAAGATTCGTCGAGTTCCTTATGACTTTTACGTACTCAGATTGCAAGAATGTGTATAAGCCGCATTCTATAGACTAGACCTTAGTTAATGAATATTTTGAATAACTACTGTATTTTCATCAATGTGATTTTATTTCCATAGGCTTTAAAAAAGGATGTCTAGAATTTTAATCATACTTTTAAAGTTGATGAATAAAGAAGCACATGCACGTGCAGGTACTAATATATTCACACTAGCTTCGTAAAACACACATGACAAACATGGCCGGTAATAAAGGTAATTAAACTCTATTTACAAAATCAAAGTGATTTCAAGTTCACTTTAGTTAGAATTCTTAAATTCAAATTCAAATTCCTATAGATTACCTTCTAGAACCAAAGAATAACAGTTTTTAATACAAAATCAATCTTCTTTAAATGACCGGGTAATGTTAATTGAATTTACAGATCACTGAAAGGTTATAGTTGTAGAAAGATAAAACAGGTTTTCCCACATATATCTTTAAAGAGTTTGTGTAGTGAACTAAAACAATAAACTTTAAAAACTCAGGAATAGCAGAACGAAGAAGGGAAGATTTTGGATTTTATTCTTATTTATTTGATTTGACATACAAAATGTCGATATTCGAATATATTCAAAGTTTACATTTTGTATGAATTTAACTTTTTCCTAACTGTCATAAATGATAAGGGGCGGTGCTGATATGAATGATTAAATGAAATCCATCTTATGGAAAAGCTTTCTTGTACCGACGCATATATCCTTGACAAAGCGTGCTCGAAGTATTATAATTATATTAATACCCTGAGGGAATAATACTTCGATTCGGTTAATAAGGCGCTTCGCGCGACCCTGGAGGTTCAAACCTTCCCGTGTTCAGGTACCCATTGGTACAGTTTGGGTGCGGTGTCTTTACCAGGGACACAACACAGAACAAGCCCCTGGTTACAAATGTTTGGTGCCTCCACAAGGAATCGAACCCGGGCCATTGGGGTGTTAGGCCAGCACACTAACCACTACAACACTGTGCTCCACACTACACCACTCAACGATTTAGATAACCTTGACAGACATCAATAACAAATCTGTATAGATTGTATGATATACGTACCCATATTTTACAGTTTATAATATCGAACCTGGCCCCTGGTTCAAAAACGAACATTGACATGGTGCAATATCATCACTTACGATGTTCTCCATGCTTAAGGAACCCCACAATGAATTATTGCCCACAGTTTTCATTTATCAATGTCATGCCTTCGGACATGTAGATAAACTTTAGCTTCCAGTCCTGGGATATCAATAACTTCTTTTATCTAGAACGCATCCGAGTTCTACTGAAAGCCATTTGAAGTGACGAGATCTTCGTTTAGCTGTACTTACTGTACTGTACATGTGTAATGTCTGCCAGTAGAAGTGACTGAACAAGATTTATTGGATGTACCGGATCAATAGATATAACAATGCATTTCATTTTCTACCTTTATACGCAAAGAAGTGGTGTGCTCTAATGAAACCTCAAATATGGAAAAATGTATTGAGGAAAGAGAAAGATATCAGACGGGTGGTTAAGAATTTGCTACTTCAGAGATTGGCGGACAATCACATACATTAATACGATTTATTTCGTATTTACTTTTTAAAAGTCAGTTTGAATTCAATTATAAATATGATGATGCATTCACTTTTAAGGTGTCTGAATTAGAATTTAGAATTGAGAAATTAAGAGGTAAAAATTGAAAAGATTAAACAGTTACTTTGGTGACTCATTTTTAATTAAATGAAAGCAACTTTCGGTAAAGATAATGAAGAAGATTAACATATATTAGAATCAAAATACATACAATGATTTCGTTAAATGTCAATAAACGAGTGTGGCTAAAAAAAATTGTATATTGTAAGCGTATGATAACCGGCAGAATTGTACTTACGAGAACTCACTTTTTAAGGTTTTGCACAACAGGTCAAATCAGGAATGCGGTTTTGCTGGAAACATTAATGATCATTACATATATTATCTTAAACTATTTATTTGTATAATTTGTATAAAATGTTTGGTAAAATAAACTGGATATTAAAATCCCTACTTAATAGTAGCTCTAATTGAAATATAGTATTTTCATAATTTTCAATAAAAGGGCCTTTATAATTGGTTTTCTCAGATGATTTTAATTTAATGAAACATAATCTTGACATCATTTTCCAACAATTTTTTCTGAACTAGCTTGTGACAATGTAATATGACTACATAAATGCGATCGTACCACTCCTCAAACATGACTTCCAGCCTAGTTACAGTTAAGATGCTGAGGTGGGGTTTAGTTTGGTCGTCTTCTCTTCTGTAAATGGCTTTAATAAATTGAAATGCTTTTGATATGTTCCTTGGCCTGTACAATTTGTTCTGCATGATATGCATTTGCTCTGTTCTTGTGTTATTTGGAACTTTGGAGCGATTTGCATCCCTATATAAGTGTTTTTACAACTTTACCTCAGTACTTCTGGAGGCTGGCCTTATCTCCGTACCTCCGACTGACAGACACTATTTCAACACAACCAAATTGAACGGAATGCTTATCCTTCATACCCAGGCCCTCGTACGCCTACATATATCTAAAACATCTGCTGTTGTCTAATTTCTTCAGATAACTTTCTGGGTAAAGTCGGGCCCAAAATATTTTGCAAGGTACACTCTTTCTTTCCTATTACTGTGTTTATTACTTTGTCTCCGTCTCTTCTTTCTCTTTGCTTCTTTTGCGTTTTCGGGACCTCCCTCTCTATACCTTCAATCAGATTAATGATTTCCAGAAGCTAAATATCACATTCCATTAATCATTTCCGTAATTCAACAAGATATTCAATTGAATAAATAGAGTACTAGCAGTGATACAATCATGGCAAATTCCTAAATGATAATTGGCTTTCAGAAAATTTTTTGATTGATCCAGTGATGGTCTATTTTTGCAGCATGTAATGTATCAGACCAGTACAGAACAAATATTGCAATTCAAGATGAGAAGCGTTCATTTGTATAAAGTTCACATACAAAAAGTAAAAGTTTTGGTATGTCCCAAAGTTAATAAATTCGTTACTTTCCAAATTCTCACATCCAATACTCTTAGGATTTTCATGCGTGGGAGAAATTGAAGGGAGTTTATCGATATCTCTCAAAGATTTCATGAATGCATGCATAATAAAGGGCTCTTGTGCTTCAGGCAGTTTCCCCTAGCGGTAAAATATTGCAACTTAAACTACCTGGCAATATTTTAACCAATGAAAACACCAAATGCATGAAAAACATATTTGTTGTCACATAGGCCTATACAATGATGCAGTCGCAATATGATGAAGCGTATGTGTTCTGTAAAGACGACTCAAAGTGCAAGGTGCATATTCAAATAAAGTGTAAAATTTTTAAAGCTTCGGGAAACAACTTAAGCGATTTGAATTTGAACTTTTGAAACGGCGTCGCTGATTGCAAAACTAACTTTGATTGCATCCAATCAGCGTTCTACATTTCGTGTCCGAGAAACCTTCATATTAAAACAGAGGTTGTATAATTTATGACGGAGTTACCTCTGTGGGAGGAGAATGACCTCAGGATGGTAATTTCGATTGACATGTAAGAACACATGAGCACATTCACTTTTACCAAGCAATCATTTTCATAGCACAAGTTGTAATTTCGTTTTTGAAACTTTTTATTCTGACTTCACTGTTTGAATCTCAGGCGTTTATCGTTTACGCAGTTCAGTTTAAATTCAAGAAATCTTGACATTGAAGGAATGTTACTGTGTCACTATAACTCTTATCGGAGGAATATTACAGTGCACGACAAGATCTCTGATCTGATCTGAAGATCAGAAGCAATGTCAATGATATATGGAAGCAAACAATTCCCCCTGTATGTCAGTTCTAACTAATCGTGCTTCTCATTAAGCTACATCTGCAGTTCACCTCCCTGACCTGCCTCATTAATAATTTCTCTCATTTTCTCCCTTAAGATATACTTCATTTCCGCCGTTCAAACATTTTACTACCGTCTCCCTACGTTCGTTCAAAATTGTTAGCTTCACTAAACTGTGGATTTTTAAAATTTAAGCTATATAAAAGTATATTCATTATATTTGTGTGTGTTTCGGATGAAATATTGTTGTATTAATACTATAAGAATAGTATCTTTTTATAAAAAGAACTACGAAAATATATCAGACAGTTGAAGAATTTGTCCTTTGTTATCTATTTCACTGGTATTAACTATATGTATCTTAACTGTTTGAACGATGTTGCATTTTATTTCCAAAATTGAAAAATTACATTTAAACTGAGTAGTAGAAAGAAGATCGAAGGAAATATATTCAATTTCATCTTGGTTAACACTTGGTAACAAATGAGCCAGATAAAATATCATACACGACCTGAACGCCAAGTATTGACTTTAAAAACTGTTTTTTGTTGTCCAAAATAAGCTTTATGCCAACTGTGATATATAATTCCAACAGCTGAGATTGATGATAATGATAAAGTCAATATTAGAATTGATTCTGAGATAATTATCAAAAACTGTTGAGAGATGAAAATGTCACTACCATATTGACTATGACCAATGCGTACACACTGTAGAAGCCATTGAGGTGTTTTTCTAATTTTGATTGATGTATTTGGACGATGTTAAGATTTTTTAAATTTATCAAATATTGAATTTTTTTTATGATAATGAAAATTGGATAAGAACTGCATCCATCTTGTTTTATATGTCATCGAGAATCAATCAATTATTATAATGGTCATTTATAGGACATTTCACTCATATAATAATAAAAACGAATGCCAACATATTCGTAGAAAAATTTTCACTTGCGTTATATATTTCGTTATTTCTATTTCACCCTCTTGGCTGATCATTTATCCAAAACATATGTATTATCTATTAAGAGAATAAATTGTTGAATGTGTACAGAAAACTACCTGCTGTTTAATATATCAAGTCCATGTCTACTCTATTAAAAGTTCAGCTATCGATAACGTACGACATTGAGTAATTATGTTTCTGCGTAATTTAATGAAATTACTTTTCCTTTTTAATTTTCTTTACGATGTCTTCAATTTGAAAAGAGTGCATTGTAGCATACACATAGGATATGCTAATCATTTCTTGGAAGTTAAGGGGTCCTTTCGCAAGCAACTGAACACTTTGGTAAACCTTTGTGCCATTCTTTAACATTGCATTAAGGCTACATTAGTGATTTAAGGTTACCTTAATGTTTTGGGCAATGGGACCCTCTTAGTAGTTCGTTAGCGGTTCATTCGTTTTCTTTAATTTTGATTGTGAGACGAAAATGAAATTATAGACTAAAATTCAAAGGCAAAATATTTTTTCATTGTATAAAATGAAATGGCTTTTTTCTTCATGACAATGCATAGGAGCAATGTGTAAACATTCAGTGTTTACTTTTTTATTTAAAAGCTTTTCATACTAAACATAAATAAGCTTTTTTTATAAGCAGTTTGAGATCATTTAATTCTCAATTAACATTTTACTACAATTTATAGTTGATTAAGAGGGAAGCATACAAATCATACTGTAAAAAATACTGCAAATTAACAGCTCTTTCTATGACAGCGCTTCGAAGGATTCAGACGCTTCATTCTAGATCGATGTCATTACAATACAATCATGATTTTCTGTGCTATGTTATACAGATAATAGCATAGATTTGACATTGCTACAAACTGGAAGATTCACGCCACTATTAAATCTTTAAGTTGATATATGGTGGGTAAACATCGTTCGCAAAGGATTACTATTCTGAAGTTATGTATACAAAGAGATATGCAATATTTTACTGTACTATGGGACATTATTTCGTGTACAGTAACTAAACAACTTAAAAAGGGGTGGTCCGTAACTTCTTTTGTTGAGTGTATCTCGAAGTGTGGAAAGTCTCGAAACATTAAGTCCTCGGTGACCAGGGGTTCTTAACGCAACGAAACATGTTATTTGATATATGTTAACACATTCATTAGAAGCACACTTTAGTGGGCAATGAAACTGTCAGCTTTCGTTTTCATAGTTTTATCGATAAACAGGTTTCTACATGAGTGTAAATGCTGAACGGTTGTAGCTATGAATAAATACCGTGTATTTTGAGGGATAAAAAATGACAAATAATTCTTTTTGTCTCATTCATGACAAATGCTTATAAATCATTCATTCATCATTGGGAATATCAAGTAATTTCCTTATTATATGATATAATTATGAGTGTTTACTAATCATCAATTTAAATTAGTTTATCAATTAACTGTAAATATCACATATACTCCAATGTATTGTGAAGTTGATAAGGACTAGAGCAATGCCAAAGTATTATGTAAAAAGGAAAGTTACAATCGATATCTTATACCGAATAGTCCTTTTGCAGAATATTTGTCACACCATATAAAATACAACATCAATGCTCCATAGAATCATTGTGACCCTCGCAATCCCATTGAATAATTCAAGGTGATATATTTGAAAGGTGGCTAAAATTTGCTATGATAACCAAGCTCAAAGTCAATAGTCTTAAGGTTGACATTTCTTCGATAAGTTATAAAAAACAAAATGTTATAGATGTATATTTTACGATTACGAAGATGAAATGTTTCAAGGCTTTCAAGAATTAATGGGATAGTTTAAGATTTACGGTTTGAATAAATTTAGATGCAATGCTGTGCTAATCAGGGTCACTTGTATTTGATTTAGAACAAAATAGAAAGAAAAAGAATATTTTACAAATTCTTCAATTCAAATTAAAATACAATCGATTTCTGAAACATTACCACAGTTACAATTATTGCATTGCAAGAAGGACATGAAAATTGCTACGCTTTTGACATGGCATCAGTACAATTGGTCAGATCTTAGTACATTCACACACTTCCACGACAGTTTAAATGCTTATAAGACACTGAACAAATAGTTATAAAAAGTAGTGGCCAATAAATTAGAATGCAGGATTAAAACTACTCGTTTTGATCATTGAAAGTGTACATTCCATTTCCTTGCTCCTAATAAAACCCCTCGTAATATAATAGCATACATTGCATACTGAAACATTAAATTTTGTACTATACGAGCATATTTGTGATTTCCTGTAAAAATGGACTTGTACTTTAATTGGTACATTCAAAATGATGTCATATTTACATTTCCTATGAGTTTCCCAATTTTTCAATTCCAAAGTTTCCTTTATATGATTATTACCGTCATGAGTAACAGCATTGAGCATATAGAGCAGAGAATTGATTGACCTACTGAGAATTAGGAACTAAGACATCAATTCAATTCAGCCAGTTAACAACCAGTGACAAATGAGCGATTTCCTGGGGCTATAAAGTCATTCACGACTTGTAGGATTACCTGAAGAGCGAAAAGTCAATTTCGACATCATCATTTAAGCCTTTTCTTATCTCAAAGATAGCTATGAGATAAAATTTCAGGAGTTCAGATCGTAATAAGCGTGATTAATGATGCGTATTAAAACTTCAATGTAAGGTCAGACTAAGGTAAGACTATCCTGCGTATGATTGCAATTCTGCCATACTGAAGTTAAGTTAACATTTCATTATCATATTGAATATATTGATCACATTAGATTCATGATCATTCATAATTGGCAAATGAATTAAGGGAGCTGCTAATATTTTACAAATATCTTTTGGCAATAATGAAAACATAGTAGGTCATGCTTCATGTTTTAAAAGGTTGTATCAAATAGTTATGGCGAGTTCATATAAATTCTGTATCTCATGCTTGGTTGATTTCACATCGTGCAATACAATTTTGTTTATCATATCGTACATTTTAATTCTAATTTAACATTTAATAATTCAAAGGTGAGGCGAGGTGACATGTTGTTTAACGCCACTTTCAAGAGTATTTAACTTATATCACGGCTGTAAGTATTATTGCAACACCAATGTGGCTGTGCATTGCAGTGAAGCGTGCGAGCATTAGCTGGAACTAGAGAACCATGGGTGGTACTACACTAAAAATTCGTTGAAGAGAAGAGTTCAAGGTTGAACGCCAACGGCGGACCAACACTTTTTCTATGTCTTTGTTGTTTATATGGAGAATCGAAAATATGACAATTGACCTCATCCATAAAAATATGACGATTGCATAATTATCAGTAAATTCCGAAGTTTGTTATTTTAGCACTAAATACTAAACTTATGGGATATTAAAACACAACAAATCGAGTTAATCTGAGGAAATTTTTCATGATATTCAACTTTTGAGGAGGTTTCTTTTTTTGTTCCGTTTATTTATATATTCTTAAACAACTTTCGTGTGCACTTCCTCAACAAGGCTACTCCCGCCATTCAATCATGATGATGTAATATGAGCACTTGGTTGTCTAATCCTAAAGAGATGCATTTGTCAAGCGATTGAAACCCAATTTCAAATTCGATGGTTTTAGGCTCGTAGTTGCCTATGTAGCTTGTAATGTCGGATACACCAGCAGATAATCAATCTTCCTCCAGTTAATTTCACAGTTCACTAATTTTGGACAAGATGATATGAATTCATACTACTATATAGGGCTACTTCCCTTTTTACTCAGATTTACATTTTACCTATTTATCTGTGCTAAAGATAAATAATTCTGACATTTTTTATAGTTAATTTCTTAAACATGTATCGTAATTCTTAAACATCTGCTTCTGCAGTCTAATTTAGGCTCCACTCTTAACCAATGGATATAAGGAAAATATCTTTAGTACATCGTTTAGAGTTATGATTTCATTGAACATCTGAATTTAACATGCAACAGTATTTTGATATATATATAAGAAAGAGTAAATATCTAATGGTTCTGACTGGATCAATCTTCTTTAATACATTACGATGAATTCATTTCGACCAGTGTATCGGTCTTTTCAAGTACCTATATGACATATTGTATAATTTAAGTCTGTGTTATCTTATATCCATATATATGTATGTATCATTAGCCATAAACTGACTGGGCCTAAAATAGTACACTTTTTGGTAAATGTTTTAAATCACTTTATGAATTCTGCTGTGAAAAATGTACATTTCTTCTTCAATGAAAACCTGCTATCAGACACACTAAAAAACTCTTGATTTAAAGTAATTAAAATACATCATGAATGGTCCTAGTAAAGGCTAAAATGCATAAAATGCATGTTTATTTCCTATCGCTTCCGTGGTTCCCTCCCGTTCCCGTATAAACTTTTTTTGACTATACCCATCCACGTGTTGAATTAGTAAACTACGTTAAACCCCATTACTCACTCTGTTTACGTTCCACACATGTTAAAAGTATTGGCTGGCCAATTTAGAATATTTCTAAGGTTTACCTTACGTAACATCATCCATTAGAACACTTAACCTGTATTAAGAGATCAACATAACCAAAACTGGGCAGAGACAACTTGCCTTGTTTTTACCAATGGTTAAGTTTTATATCAGTTGGATAAAAATCATCCAGAACTAGAGTGGACGGATTAGGAAAAAGAGATCGAAAGTATGAGGGAAAAGACGGAAAGAAAGGCATATTGATGGAAAGACAACAGGATTTAGAACGATAAAAATTTGGACTGGCTTCTATTAGTCGACCTGTCCAGCTTAGGTACCCCTAGGTAAGCTCCGGTATAGCTCTCGGAATCTCTGAAAGATTCAAACCACCACATGACGGTGTTGGATGAAGTTAAATGAAATAAAAAGGTCAATCACTTACTTGAGACCAACATCCACATTGATAAAACAAATAAGATGTTCCCATTTAAGGAATAATAGGGTGAAAAAGAAAGGTTGATAGTTAGTAACCTATGACTAAAGTCATCGTTACCCCCTGCCTAGTATTTGCTTATTACACAGAATCTTTATGGGAACCCCAATAAAATGTCAACCGCGTCTTAAAAACTTCTTCAGAGTCTCAAATAATTCTACGAATTATGTTATTCTCGTAGACGGGTATTCATGTCCTGTTCAAAAATACATCAGTCAAATATTTGCCCTATATTTCACTCGGAATTACTAATCTGACGAAAAGTGCCACTCAACAAATTCTGCAGAGCCCCCTCTTCAAATTTGTATGGGGGTTTTCAGCTTGTAAAGCTATTAGAATCGTTTAAATGGACGTATGGCATTTTGTAGAAACAACAAATAAAGCCTGTGAGTTGATGATCCGAGAACTGTTCGAGAGTAGAAATTCCTTGTCAGAACTGTGTGCTGAATTGGCATCTGTTTCTGTATCGATTGCATCATTCACTCCGTCAGTTTTCAGGGAATTTAAACGTTCAAAAGTATAATCCCCCCTGATGGTTGAAAAAGTAGAACATGACAAGACTGGGATTACAACATTTCCA
This sequence comes from Phorcus lineatus, assembly GCA_921293015.1. Classification (NCBI taxonomy): domain Eukaryota; kingdom Metazoa; phylum Mollusca; class Gastropoda; order Trochida; family Trochidae; genus Phorcus; species Phorcus lineatus. Next base: position 60,927,968 of record OV121081.1, read on the forward strand.
CAACAAAAGACCAAAGCGTTTTGGAAGAAGTGCTTTAAGAGGCTCGTAGGTCCAATCGACGTAGCAAATTGATTAGCTTACTCCAATCAGTACGGATTTCCTGATGCCAAGGCCCCAGGGATGATAAAGGGTAGGGAAATGTAAGTAAATGTGTGTAGTGTGGGAACACATCGAACTTCTGTAAATAAGTATATTTTTTTCTACCGAGACGCCAGCGATATTATTACACATGCAATATCGAAAAATTGAATAATTTAATTTTTTATGTTGGACATTTGAGACACCAGTTTCTGATTTGCACAATTATAAATTAACATATAATATTTTCATAATGTGAAACATTTTAAGTATTTGGAAAGTGTGTAATTAAAGGAAATTAAATGCATTTTCAATATTTTTCTTTTTGATTTGTTTCCTGATTAATGTTGCTTAAGAATGATATCAACCAGCACACAATTCTTTACTCGTCCATTAAGAGAGAAGAGCATTTTAAGTGTTAGAGAAGTTTCTTATCTCGCATGCTTGTTGCAACTTGCCTGCCAAGCACCACAAGTAAAATTGAGATTGAACGCATTAAATTAACTTTTAAGCCTCCTTTAACAATAAAGTTCTCTTTTTATCAAATCCAATTAGAAGTTAAGCAGACAAAACAATGTTTGTACTATTTTTCGATAAAGGAAAATCCCCGTTAATTATTTCCTTTACAGGTGCCATTTCAAAGCATATTTCCATTAAAGAAAAACATTCATCGCATAGAAGTATTGTTTCATTCACTAAGGTATAAAATAAGTAAATATTTCGTACAGGATTTATTTCTTAATTTAAAAGCTAATAGAAGTGATATTGTTTTGTTAACAGAAAGGAAAATGAGACATTTGACGAAGGTTGCTGTTTATTTGAATTTTTATCTAGTAATTATACCTTGTACTTTGTGTTGAAGAACCAATCACATTGTCTCTTTGATATTCGAAAATAATACAAAATCAAGGTAGATCAAACAATACAAATATACTAGATTACAATTATTACTTATGAGTTTTGAACCAATAAATCTCAAAGTAAATAGTTTTCATGTGTAGTAAAGGTTTGTTTTTTAAAATTAAATCATCGCGAATTTGTAAACATGAAAATAAATGTAGGACGGATTATTCAAATTTCTCATAATTTCTGGTGAAGGATGAAAAGATGATACGGTTTCTAGAACTCTGAACCCACGCATCCATGATGCACTTTCATTCAATGTAAGAGAGTCTGAATTTTATAGATTGTTATGTAATAATATCACCAAATAAAAAACAATTTCTTTGAAGCTCAATGTTAAAAGTATGCAGAAGTTTCCTTTCAGTCCAGAGACCTGAAATAAGACTCAAAGAGGTAAGTGTGTCTTGTGTCTTAGGTATGAAAGGATTAAAGATTAAGATAGAAATAAGGTGGTCGCCCTAACTTTTATTTTATGGAATTTTATGGTATTTGCGCAAGCGGTCTTTTCCAGTATTAAACTGATATTATACATGGAAAGAGCATACTGGTTGAAATGAATTCGTCGTAGTAAAGAAGATTGAACCAGTCCAAAACATACGATTTATGCTCTTACTTCTTAGTATAAATAAGCAATTGCCTCGTATTAGAACTAGAAGTAGCTATTTTTAGCATTCATTTTCAGCCAATGGAGTGGCGTTACATCAGGATCCTGATGTTATCCGGGTAATGCCTATAATGCTTGAGACGGACATTTATTTGCTGGTTAAACATGTATGTATAAAGACGAGGTATTTAGAGAACTTTCCGGGTACAGATACGTTGATAATACTGTATTATATCTTATATATCTTTATTCTGTACTTAAGGGCCACATTGCCTACAGTATGAATATAGTATAAAAGTAACAAGCATTTATCATGTCAACACACCTTCACAGGGATCACATTCTTATAAAATATCATGTCAAACATATAGTACAATCACAAATGTCATATTAATATGAATATACCATATACAACTGATACCAGCTCCGACGATTCGAAACTCTTAAGATCACTTGCTTGATAACCGTGTTAGTATTTACACCAAAAGGTCGCATCTCTTTGCAATAAAGAAGTTCTTAATCCATAAATTTCCTATTTCATCTTAATATCATACTTTGAGTATGTTCAGCTCATTTTCCATTGTTGGAAAGGATAACTCCAAAATGTTTGTAATTATTTATAATATTTACCTCAACACCATCAAAATATATATGTGCCATATATATCTCGTTTATTTAATTGTTTATTTCAATAACCCTAGCTTTTAGTTAGGAATATCATCGAAATGAATCCTAAGCAAAAATAAGAATTAAGCAATCTAATTCATCTGCTAGGTCATTAATGAATACATTGGATAGAAGTGACAGTGACCCCTGTGGCAAGAGTTTTCAGCTTAGAAAAAGATCCATTGAAAAATACATGGAGACTTCTTAGCCAACCATACAACTGTCCGCTTATTCCATAATTTTCAAGAGAGTAATCCTCGGCGACAAACGCGATCAAATGCTTATAATACAAATGTTTTCTTTCTTCTTTTTTATCCAAATACTCACAAATATTACTCAACTAATTGGTGTATATTGGTTGAAAGGAGCATGAAAATAACTAAACAAATGTTTGAAAACAATTCTTTCAAATACTCTGCCAACACAGCTTATAAGTGATAAAATTATGTGTTTATAGTTCAAAGCTAAAGTATATTTGCAATTTCCCCCTTAGATTGATATACACATGTTTGTAAAGACGCAATAAAAAGTAAACACATTAAACGCAATCTATTGTGTACACACCATATTTCAAGATTTCGTGGCTTAATTTGCCTGGGCCAGACATTTTTTTCAAATGCAGCAGTCTTATGACATTTTTAATTTCCTCTGTAGAAATGAAAAGGGTATAAACAATTGTGACTATTCGTCTACTGAAACTTGGAAGACCTAGGTTTATATCATCCTATGTTGAACTACATGTACATTGAAAATACTCATTCATGCCTTCTGCCTTTTCAAATACATCAAATTCATGATCCTTACCCAATTTAAGAGGAGGTTTGCAGTTACTCGATTGGGATTGTTTCACCGAATAACGAAGTTTTATCTATTGTGAACTCTTAAGTTTTCAACATACGTGTCCAGGAGAAAATGATCAACATTGTCCTAAAAGTTGTTTTTTTTCATAATACTTCAAATCATTAAATAAACGTTTGACCGTTTTTTTGAAGTTTGTAATATCACTTCAAATATTTTTTCTTCCTGATTTTTTTGTGTAACATTCTCCTTTTGTACATTATCTTCGTAAATTGAAACAAACTATAGTTTAGTTTTTTAAGGAATGCATGATCTAAGAAAGAAGTTAAATTTCTGTTAGAATTTCACAAGCTTGATTACCATCCTGACAATTGAAGAACCGTTCAGTTTAATTTGCTTAATTGATAATTGCATTGATAGCTGTGTAGTTACCTTGCTTTTAACATAATAATCTATTGTGTATGAATTGAGTATACACGGAAGATAGACATCTAATGGTAGTGCCCCTGTGATCAATTATTGATCTGTCAAATTAAACTTCACATCAACTATGGTTCATGCATATTCACTAATTATATCGGATCAAGTACAGTACTAGAGTGTTGCGTTACTTAAGTTGGTTCATTTATAATATCTATAAAGTTCTTAGCTAACACAATATCCATGATATAATTACACATATTGGGAAGGAGGTCGACATTCAAATAACTAATCAAAGTTATTCTGCTTTTTAACGGTTGCTTTAAGTATTAGCAAAACAATTAAGAACCCTGTTACGCAATCATTCAACAATACGTTTAAATAATTTGAACATTTTCAAATGGACATATTCAGATTTAGATATTTCATCAGTAAAAGTAATTGGATGTGGATTGATAGGTGGCATGATAGGCATGTAAAATTGATTTAATCACAGCGTGAAGACTGAAACAGATTACATCACTTCTACTGAGTGAGTTGCACAGTTATTAACTAAACACTCAAGATACGTTTGAATCGAATTTATCAAATCGATAACCTTGAGGGAGCGTAATGCAAGTGGAGTGAACAATCTATGTCAATCATCTTGCAATGCCTGTCAGTCTTCAATTCTAAAGGTTACTTGATACACTGGTCGATGCTACATTGGATGTCACTAACATATTTCGAAATGTACTGATGGAATTTCTTTTTTCTAAGTCAGGGCTGACCTTATTAACAGTAGATACATCGGGAAAAAATTTCAAATTGAAATAAGATGTTGAAGCAATATTTGTAGAGTAATGCTGCAAGTTACTGTTTCAAACTTTGCTTGATTTGTTATGTAAAAGTGTTTATTAATTTATGAGCTGTGTACAGTCGAGCCGTATTCCATGTTTGCAGTGCCATACAGGACAATGCCTACACAATGAGCCTTTTATGTCAAGTGTTTTAAGGCCTTTTTATATGGTTTTATGATATAGGCTTGTTATACATTTTCGATTGGAACACAAATCGATGGAAGATAGAATCAAAAACATATTTCAAAGTATAATGTTTTAAAATGTTTAAAAACATTATACCTCTGACGACATTATACCTCTGACGACTTACAGATTTATGTTACTTGCAAATAGCTATTGAAATTGAAATCCATATGTCGCTTAATTATCTTGAGACTGTGATTTTTAAAATTTACCCACGCTTTTACATTTACAACGCTTTCTAGTTTTCTCATGTCAGTAGCTCGTACTTTTTTTAATGTTTAGATATTTGTTTTTAATTGAAACTGCAACTCAGATTTATCTTCTTAAAACCTTTTGAAACCGGGTGTCATCAATGTTTTAATGGATAAAAATGTCACAGTAAGGAGGCATTTGAAGGCCTCTCTAGCAACGATTCATTTTGGTATCTTGTTGGCAAAGTTGCAAAAGGAAATCTTTTAGTTTTTTGATTACCAGAAAACTAATGACTTTACGATATGATTCGATGAATATCACCAAAGACCTGCCATGAAGAGACCAATTGATTGCCTCTCTTTTTCCGCCTTCGTTTGGAGTGCTCTACCAAGTATTTGAATTCATTTGAAACCGAAGAAATTTGCCTTAAGGTTTGTATCAGGCCAAGGGTGTGAAAGATAGAATCACATGCATACACGGCGTATACAGTGGTCTACTTATTTTCCTCAGTTCTCGTGAAAATGAAAATTTCTGTTTTTTGAAACAGTGCCTGTATCATTGTAGACACAAAAATACGAAATGTCTCTCGTTTAGCTTGGAACAGAAGGTGGGTGTAGATGACACAATATTGCAACATTAGGTAGAAGACGTTTTTTGACATCAAGGGAATTAAACAACGTTTTCATCGTACGTTCGATGACATAGATGCACATATTGTATGCACTACTCAAGTTTTTCTTCCAAATTATATTCGTAATAGGACAAATATATTTTCGATTCTTTCATAATTTCCTAGTGGTAAAACTTGCAACATGGATACCGTTTTTTTGTCTAATCAAATATTGTCTTCAACTGACATCACCAACTGATTTTTGCCTTGTAAGAAATTGAAGCACATAGCACAATTATTGGATATAAAGTCTACTAAACGGTTCAATTGCTCAGTTCGTTTTTAATGCCCACTTTGAAACGACGTCAACGATAACACAACTTACTTTGATTGAATTCAATCAGGGTAGAGCGTTCCACATGTTACAGGGGTTACAAGGGAAGAAATATTCGAGTAACGCGCAAATAAATGACGGCCCGACATGTATATCGTACTGTTACTATAAAACTATACAAGCACGCAAACTTTATTTTCCTAGACATGGTTTTATGTTTGTAAATAATATAATATCTTAAAAGAATTTCATCTGATGGAGATTAGGGTCCCATTCATGAACATTACTTTAAGATATGCTATACTTCACAATAACTACGTCAGACTCACCAAATGTAACATGTAACAGTCACATGTGCAAGTCATCATCAACTAAGCAAAATCATTAATTTCAAGTCGGACTAGAGTATAAAGGATTTCCTAGCTGTTTTCAAGAATAATGTAAATAACCGATAGTTAGCTTGATTTATGTTTACTAGATGTGTGGGAGGGACATATACAAATGTACATACAATAATCGGTCAGTAGAGATCTTTCAAAACAAATGCTACTAGGCTAGTGGTTGTTTACACTTAGCGACGCATGATTAATGGTATGGTGTGAAAGTGCATGACTGATACTATTATCTGAGAGCACAGGAGTTTTCTCTCAAAGCTGAAGAACCTGATGATGCTGAAATTTGCAAGCTATGTCTCCTTTCAAAACCAATATAGAACATAATTATGTTAAGATTAATTATTTACATTGCCATCATGCAAAACTGTAGGTAGTACATTGTACAAATTTTTACGTCTTTACCAGAAATGTACAATCTCTAAGCATCAGACGATGTAGCAGAAGTCACAGCAGGGTGTGGTCAAATTGTAATTTCCTTCTTACCTTGAAAGGTCAAAGGGTGAGGTCAATAAGCGATTGAGGCTGCAAGTGATGTGCGCACATGCTTAGTAAAGTAGGTTATAAATGTAAATTTATATACCAATACACTTTAGGTACTCTTTGTACGTTTTTATTTTTGTCTGTTTAAAATTTCATGTCATGAAATTATTACTTTTAAAGAAGGTTTTTAAAGTATATTGTCATGTCTCTTCGAACAGGAGATGATTTTTGGTTTCATGTGGTTTAATTATTTTTCAGTTTGTGTTTCCTGTGTTTTGTTTGAATTCGCTTTGTGTTGAAGTTTAAATCTTTTTGTTTTAATTTGAAATTTTCTTGTTTCAATTTAAGTTTATCGTGGTTATTTTCAATTGGTTTTCGTGGTTTCAGAATTGTTAGGTTTCCGTTATATTAGATATTTTCGCCGTTAGTATCGTTAAAGATCATCCAAGGTGTATGAGCTAATTTTATTGCCTAATTTCCCTGAAAGTTGTGTATCTGTCCTAAATTAGTTCAAACATTGCTTTAGTCCTTATTTTCGAAATTAGTCCTAATGTAAAAATATTCAAAAATGGGAATGCTAGTCATGTCATATTTCAAATGCAATAACACATATTGGGACTTGACAGGAAATATGTTTGACTGTCAATAGTTGTTTAATATTTGGTTTTTGACATTTGTTTGATTATCGAGTTTCAAGTTGAGTTGACATTGAATTGAATTATAAACTATTCGTTCATTACTAAATTTCTGTTTGAATCAACTTTAAAATAACTGTCGAATTTATTTTTCTCAAGAAATCAATTGTTTGATTGTAATTATAATATATTCTGTGCATTTAAAAAACTTGAATTGAAAGATGACACTAATTAAAACTCTTTGAGCAGAGATCTGAAGACAAGTTACATCACCAATTTTCGTAGTAATGACCAATTGCAAGTGCATTGTATAATTTGCATGCGTTTACATCGTAACATAATCTCTGTTAACAGATGATCTTCTGTGAAATATGAGTAACTGCACGACTATGTCGTTCCTTCAATTAGAACTTTGTTTAACTTTGAACTATAACTTTGCCATGGGGCTAATTACATATTTGTGATGATTGGCTATTCTTAACTTCATAAAACAAACAAAGATACCTAGATCATGAAAGTAATAGTAAATTTGTGATGTAAGTTTTTCGGACGGCAGAACATGACGAAGTAACCCTATATATCTTGGTGAAGATAAGTGTAATGTTCCTGCTCTGGGATGTTCGATTTCAGTTATGTGAACCTTCCTCGGTAAATGGGAAAACTCACCGAAATAAGTACAATACGATCTGATTACATTGTTATATATCAGATTTTAAAAGTGGAAATAAGAAGTTTAAAAACAGGACTGCTTTGATCTGAATATGTTTGTAACATGTATGCGAATATTTTCTAGATTTACATAATTAATAATAATTAATTATCCATACATTTATGGGAATATTTTAAACGTAAAGCAGTTAAGAATTCTTTGATACCAAACTCGATTCGATAAGTCATTCAATGTTATGCTGTTGAGATGATAAAATTGTGAGTACGTAGGGTGTATAGCGGGAGTTAACTTACCATTGAAGAAAGTCAAAAACAGGGTGACTCTAAAATATTTATTTTATCAGACAATCAAAGGATTATCGAATTGGTGAAGCGTTGATTGCATGCTTTATGAAATGGTTAAATGAAAATGACATTATTATGTTTGCTACCCAAATTTTAATATGCAATGCCTTTCCTCCCTGTTGTTATTTCAATGGTTGTATTCAACATGAAATATACGGATTCTTAAACTGAAAATAAATTTTGTTTGCTTCTACTTCAATAAAGTTATAACCTTCAATGACCATGAATTCTTTTTGGTACACAAGTAGATGATTACTTCAATAAAATGTTTTGCCCTCAGTAACAAAGTTTAAGATAAGGAAAACGTCACAATATCAAGCTCGGAACGAATAGACTTATTTAACATGTGCCAAAGTTTGGCTATTGACTACACGTATACATCAATGAACACTCCGATTAATACTTGTTCATGATTTTCTTGAACATATGCTCTACTTTGAGAAATAATGTGTTAATGAAATGATACTTTTATTTCGAAGTATTCAGTATACATTAACTGATCGAATAGAAGTTTGAAGGAATTTAGAAATATCATGTGAACAGATATCGCCTTTGCAGTAATGTTTGGTATATTTGAAGTTTTTGAAAATTTCATTAATGTAAACGAAATTTCGATACTTTGGTTTATTATAACAACATAGGCTTATGGGCCACAATTTGAATTCCAATTAGCAATATTTCGTACAAAATGCAAAGGAAAATGCCCTTTTTGAGATTTAAATCTTCTTTTTGAACCTATTCCGGTTTTCCAGCACATAAATAATCGATAATGAAATGGTGAACTGTCAGAACAGGCGAATTGGTTATTGCTCAATCCAAATATGGTTCGTAATTGATAATTCATCATTCGATTCGAAAACGAATTAGAGTTCAACATAGATTCGAATATGTATCGATCATCATCGTCTAACAGTGTATAAGATGGTTTGTACTGAAATGGTGTTTTCTGAATAGATGTGATAAGCAAGGCAGTTTATAATGTTATTCAATAAAAAAAGATTTCATAGCAGATAGTAGCTACATGTTCATTGAAACTAAGAGAGTAAGCACTGTAAGGACATGGTACAAGAAAAATTGAACGATTAAAGAATACCTGGAAAAAAATTTAATACTGGCAGAAAAATAACCAGTAGTTGTTTCACATTACAATAAAAAAACCTTATGAGCGTATTGCGCTTTTATTCATTTTAACGATTATTATATCATCAAAACAACTGGCCGTAACTGACAGTACCTCATGAAGTCGGAACTTCGCACTAAAATAAAACCTTAGTCCTTATGAGTGTTGTGTTTAAGTGTGACACCCTTGAGTCACTTGAAGTAATCTATAATTATCCAATTCGAGGAACTCAAACTAAAAGGCAAGAGGCATGTAAAAGAAATTCTACAAACATCGTCACGCTTTAATATTTGCGTCCAAGTTCTTCTTTTACCCATGGAAACAGAACATTCTTTCCCCTGAAATACGAAAATATCAAAAGGCACCACTTTAACAATCATGCGAATATTCAGAAATTTATGATAAGCACTTTTGGAGTTCTGCTCGGGATATAAAGTTATCTGTCTATCAAGTCCAACGTCAACTTGTTTCCATGGAAGTTCAGAAAAATGTTCCATTTTCCAAAATCTGAAAATATCAAAAGGTAGCACTAGGGTACATATCTCACATACAAAGTGTCATAGATATTTAAAGATCGGTTTTGGAGTTCAGCTCTGGAAACGAACTTGACCCTTTAAAGAGTCCAAATCTATTGCAACTGATCTCCATGGAAACAAAAATAATTTTAGATACCTGCAAATATCAAAAGTCAACACTTCAGCAGGTGGGGTAACGCACATGCAACATTTCAGAAAGATTTGATGAACGGTTTTTGAGTTCTTCTTAGGAAACGAATAGATGGACGACTTAATATTATAGATGAAAAAATATAAAAACATAAATAAGTCAAAATCGCTTATCATGTTTACCAACACTGATTAGATAATTGTTAGATAACTCAGAAAACGCATTCAACATCAAATAAACATTTAGGAAATATGACACGGTACACATCAGGACAACAATCTTTAGAGTACTTTCAAGAAACTGCCTTGCATTAAGCAGGAACAGATAAGCAATTAAAAATGTAATCTTAGTTACAATGGGTAGACAAAGGATGTAAGTTTTTATATACTGTCTTAATAAAAGACACAGCAGGGTGCATTGTTATTACATGTCTATGATCTATTCAAAGTTAAAGGTTAAAGAATGAGGTCATGGTCGGTTATCTAAAATTTGGCTTAAAGTAACTCCAAGATGAAATTGTATCGAAATCGATATTTGCTACTTTGTTGAAAGATGCTTGGTTAACTTCTAAATGCTATATAGTAAAAAACAAATATGGATAATTTACTAGTAAGTGAAATAATCTTTAAAGCAAGGTTAAACCCTGACTCATAGTATATAGTAAATTGAGTGATAAGTAAAATGACGATGAAATAATAGTACGACAAGTCTGACGAGTTACTGGTTGTAATAACTATGATGAAAATTCTATTTAAATCTTTATTCACTTGAAACTCAAGTTTTGAGGACTCGTCCATCATACATTTAACAAAGTTGGTTCGTAATTATCATAGTAAAAGCGAAAAAACAAGCAAAACTTTAAAATGTTGTAATGACTGAATGAAATTGATACTTTCATCTACCTCGTTTTGAATTATAAGATGAACGAGACTATTCAGTGATTTAGACAATTTAATTTGTAAAATGAAAAATACAGTTTAATACAAAATTAATCCTTGTGCGTTTGCGTTACAAAGTGTCTCCAAAGTCAACAGAAATAATAGTAAGATTGAATGGCATCAAATTACCTTTAAATCTTCTTTCAGAAGGAGCTCTTTTTTATCATCCTAATTATCAGTTAAGCAGAGAGAAATTAGTTTTGAATCTTTGTACTTCCCATTTGCTTCAGGAAAATCCCTTTTGATTAAGTTTATATTCCGTGTTTTTAATAGCATTTCTTATGATCCTTTTTTGATGAAACAAAATCGCTAATAATGTTAAGGTCAAATTTAAGGGTGCTGATTCATTTAAACAAGCTTTTCCTTTAAAGTTCCTGTTTTACGTTTTATCTATAATTCATTATATTAAAGCGGGTTTAATTACAATTAATTATTGACATAGTCATTAAAAGGTGAGCGTTTGATTTAATTTGATCAAAAATTTTCAGAGCAGAATATGTTGAATTGTTAAAAAAAAGAAAAACGTCAACCTACTAAACCTCCTCAACTGACCTAAATATCATAGACTACTTTGATTGGCGCGAATTGACTCATTAAAAAGGTTTAAGCTATTTCTGAAATAATCCTGGACTCTAACCATAAATTTATTTTAAGGTCTCCAAAGGAAAACTGTTTTCTGTATCTAGGTGCTCATTCAAACTCAAAGTCCTGCTGAGAAGCAGCTGTCAGTTGGAGTTTGAAAAACATTATTTTGGTTTTAAAAATTCTTTACTTTTCCGTATGCTTTTTTTCAAATGAAATCCCAGGAGCACTTAGTCCGTCTCTAAAAATTACCTTATGCCACATGCCAATCAGTTAAAAAGTTTTGTTAACATGTCTATTCTCAATTCTGATTCAATATGTATTAGTCTTTGGAAATTTGATACAAATTATTCATATCATTGTATCCGTACATTAAAATGATAATGCAGTGTCAATATTCGAAGTTATTATTTTCGAAACATCAACATTAATTTGAATATTGTTGAATTATCTTTATATAGATTCTTTTTAGTTCTTCTTTGTCCTTCTTACACCTAACCGGATAGAAAATGACGATTTACTCTATTTACCCTACATTCCTTGCCAATACCAGGAAATTATTTCATTGAATGGAGATATATCGAATACATTACCTGATACAAGTAAAGAGTGAGTACATATGTGAATTTATATTGTAGCGTTTCAATTATTGGAAAACAGTATACAATTTTTCGAAACATCTGGTTAAACATTTGCTTTTGTTAAACTACCACAGGTTATATGATTTCAGTTTCAGTTGAATAAGTTCATAGAGAGACAAAAACCAATACAACTTTTAAAAAAAAAAAATGATCCAGCGTGATTTTGATAGAAATTATGGAGAACATTAAATCAAGTTTAACATTCTTTTAACAAGAAATTATTTCTCATAAAAAATTTGAATTCAATCAGGCATAGACATTTTATTTCCCATTTCAATAATAGCATGGAATTCATTTGAACCTGGTTTGAGAATTTGTTATAAGTACATTAAACATGTTTATAAAACACCAAATGAAAGATATTACTCAACGGTTTGAACAGAGATCTGAAGTCAAGTTACAGCAAAGATTTCCTGGTACCTTAAAATGGTAAACCTCATTGTATAATTTGCATTACTTTATATTGTGGAAAAGGTTGTTTTTAAAAGATGATACACTAAAAAGATACGAGTAATTACACGTAAATCCTGTTCCTGTAGTCCTTAAAAGTTATAACTTTGTCATGAGATTAAATCTTCTTTTTTGGTAATTAACCTTTATCCCAAAATACACACCTTCATTTGTAGGTCCTCGAAGCTTATAGTTGATTCGTGAACTAAGTTATTCGTTCTGTCAGAACATGATGAAGTAACCTTGTGCATCTTAGTGAAGATAAAAATGTAATGTTCCTGTAATATCTTAAGTGGTTTGATCTCAGTCAGGTAAACCTTTCTTAGTAAATAAGGTGTCTCACTGAAATGAATAATATATTTTTTTAATACAATTGTGAATTATTTACATTCATAGATCTCAGATGACTTTAAAGGGAAGTACAGATTTGAACTGATTATTTTTGTAAAGTGTCTTCTAATCTGATCCTGATGTAATTTTTTTAATGTAATAAAGGGAAATATTCCAAATATTAAGCAGTTAAATCTTCTTTGATATCAGCCTGACTTTAAAATATCATAAGAGATTGGAATTACTTTGGGTAAATCATCTAATTAATTCGCCATTAATATTTTGGCATTAGTCTTCATTACTTTACAAGAATCTTACTTCTTTAATACTGATTCATCTTGATGTTGAGCAACCTTTGATATCAAGCTTAATTTTAAAAAGTCAGTATTTTCATTCATTCATTCATTTTTATTCTGTAGAGACGGTTAATTGTCAGTCCGCAGTGTGTATTGTAAAAATGTAAAAAACAAGTCGACTATCAAAAATTGTCTTATCTGAAATTACTCCAACAAGAGTCAAAAGTCAAAGATATGTAGAAGTCAGTTACATAACTTAAAGAAAGGAAAATACCATTATAAAATACTCAAAGGTTTTAACAAATAAACATATTTAACATATGCCGAGTTTTAGCTATTGGATAAACGTCAATCAAACAGTTTTTCGGGATTTTCTTGACAACGTGTTCTACTTTGAATAATGATTGAAGTTACTTTTATTCAAGTATTCAGCATACATTAACCGATTTTGTTTGGTATTTTTATGGACAGTGAACATGTATAGTCTTTGCAATAATCCTTTGAGGAATGCTTATTTTTAGTAACGTGAACTAAATAGTGAAACTTCATTTGATCATAAAAGTTTTGCCTTATAGACCATAATTTAAATTCACGCCAGTGCTTTTTTAAAAGAATGCAAAAGGAAATTTCGATTCGTGGTTCAAATATTCTTTTTGAACCTATTTCGTGTTCCGGATAATGAATGACCTGTGTGTAATTCAATGTTAAACACTCGTGAACTGTCAGAACAGGCTAATTGCTTATCACTTGATCACAATATGGTTCATAATGCCAAAACATTATAAGACTTCAGGTTGAAAAAATAATTTGAGTTCAACATAGATCCGAAAATGTATCAATCAAGGCCAACTTCACACAAAAACAGCGTGGTTCTTATGAATGTTTGGTTCAAGGGTGACACTCTTTTGAAGCAAATGTCTTGAATTAATCTACAATTATCCATTTCCATGAGCTTAAAGAGAAATACAAGAGGGATGCATAAGAAAAATGTGGCAAACGACGCAATGTCTTAATCTTTATATTCAATTGGAAAAAAGTACCATTTGAATTGTAATTTGCAAACAACTTCATCAACAAAAAGATTTATGATTTTCAAAGTTTTTATTGACCTCATGCTGAAAATAGCAAACCTGAAAAGCAGTTTCAGCACTTGGTAACTAGATTAACATCGAGAAATCATGTTACCTACACAAATTGTTTGATAAAATACATCCACAGAAAGATTTAATATACCGAATGAACGGTTAGGAATGTGCTACGGTACACAACAGGATAGCATTATTGGATAACCTTCAAGAAACTGCCTTGCTATAATCTAGAAAATAATTGCCAATTAAAAATTGCAATTTCTGAGACAATGGATAGATGGAGGATGTATTTTTCATCTATTGTCTTATTAAAGAACACAGCAGGGTTCACTTTAAATACATTACTCTATCATCTAATCAAAATTAAAGTTTTTCAGACGAGGTCATCGACAGTTATGTTTAACTTGGCTCAAAGTAACATGATCAAAGAGAAAGTTGAAATCGATATTTGCTCCTTCGTTGAAAGATGCTTGGTTTTTAATGCTGTATTGAAAATACCAGATATGGATACCTTACATATGTCATTGAATGATTAGTGAAATGAGGGACAAATGTAAGCAAGAAGTTAAGACATTAACTTGCAATAAACATATGACTTGATAATCACAAACCCTCAATATAAAACCTCAAATCCTATTCATCTAAACACATCGTCATCAGCTAAAACCACTCTATCAACTGACAACACACTAGAATCCTGGCGTCAATGATTGGCGCGACAGAAAACTTCTCGAGTCAATCTGCATGAGAAGACTAGCTCCTGAGATTAACAGGGATCAAGGATTTACCTCCCTACCGCCTGCCTAATCATCAAAGAAACATAGACCACTCCACTGTGTAAACATTCAGTATTGTAATAACAATCATTCTTTGTATTATTATCCTTTTATCTCACTTATTGTTTTTTTGTACATAATTGATTGAATCTATGACTTTCTGTATTCTGTATACCAAACACTTTTATTCATTATCAACCAGATAAAGTAGACCAGAAAAGTCGTGAGAAATAATATATAACTTGTCATCCAAACATTACCTTGTATCGACCTTAATATTATTAAACAATCGGTTCCTAATTAGCATAATAAAAGTTACACAACTTGGCAAACTTAAAAATGATATAACTGAATGAAATTGATACTTTTAATTACCTCGTTTGAAATACAAGATGAAAGAGATAATTCAGTGATTTAGATAATTTAATTCATTAAATGAAAAGAAAGTTCAATACTAAGTTAACCCTTATGCGTTTGCGTTACAAAGTGCCTCCAAAATTAACAAAAGTAAGAGTAAAATTAAATAGCATCAAATTACCTTTAAATCTCCTTTCAGCAGCTCTTTTTATCATTCCAATTATCAGTTAAGCAGAGAGAAATCGTTTTTGAATCTTTAACTTTTCCTTTCCCTAAGGAACTTTCCTTTTGATTAAGTTTATAGTCCTGTTTTTAATAGAAATTCTTATAATCTTTTTTTGATTAAACAAAATCACTAATAATTTGGAGATCAAGTTTGTGCAATTACGACTGACAAATACTGCAGTAGAAAAACATATCCTATTGTTATATTTGTCAATATTTATTTCGTACTGTTTTCTGTTGTTTTACTGCGCTGGCTATTGTGTGATTATTAACTAGTATTATCTAATAAGGTTTTCTTTCAAAATTAGAATCTATTTTGAAAACTTTTAGTCATAACACACTCAATAATGCAAATATAACACTGAACAGAAAGCCATACACAACATAGATAAAGATATTTACAAATACACATTTACCTTGAGTCGTTTTGAATACTGGAATAACTTACTCACTTTAACGCAGTGACATCACAAAGTGTGCCTTTTATAAATTTAAGATTCAAAATAATTTATTCAAATCATTTTCCTTAAAATTCCTGTTTTTCAAATCATAATGCATGTACTAAAGCAGGGTGAATAATGAATCATTACAAAAGAAGTCTTCGTATGAATTTGAGCTAAAATAACTTAGTGTCCAAGTTCGAAATTGTTATGAACTGTGTAGAGTCAATTTTTGATTCAAATGGGTGTTCTGTCACCTTTAAAGTGCAAAGCAATTGATTTAATAGTTCATCAACACTGACTCCTAAAATTATTTAATCACAGCATGAAGACTGAAATCACTTATATCAACTCCGCTGATTGGTAATGACAGGTACTCAATAACAACTCCAGATCCTCATGAACTGGATGGTTTGAAATTGATGTTCTTAAGGAGGCCTGATGCCGCTTCTAATCAAACGTGTTTCTCTCGTGCGTGTCCACAAGTTTCAGCTGATACAAATCGAAGAAGAGTGAATGTTAGTTAAATGATTCAGAATTCAATTTATAGAATTTCCTAAAACTTGAGGCGTTATAAAAATTACAAAAAGGCTTAATCTATATATGGTCAATACCTTTCATTTATAGACCCGTGCATGAGAACAAGAATTGAAGAATAGATCAATAAAAATGTTGTAACTAAAAGTTGAATCAAACATAGAGTTATTTTTTACATTTAATTCTATTCATTGCACAGATGTCAAACGCGACAGAGAGAGAGAGAGAGAGAGAGAGAGAGAGAGAGAGAGAGAGAGAGAGAGAGAGAGAGAGAGAGAGAGAGAGAGAGAGAGAGAGAGAGAGAGAGAGAGAGAGAGAGAGAGAGACCCACACAGACACAGACACACAGACACACAGACACACACACACCATAATGCCAAAACATTATAAGACTTCAGGTTGAAAAAATAATTTGAGTTCAACATAGATCCGAAAATATATACACTAACGGTCTCGGCGTTCATGATTCACATTTACTTACCGGCAATTTCATTAGGCGATGGAGAAAACCACATGACATGCATGTAGTTATGCGATACTTTTTAAAACTAAATAGAGAACAAATTCAATGGATTTCTTAATTCATCTCTTAGACCTTCAAAGTTCTATGATATTATAAATTCTAACACAGAAACAAATTGAATGTATTTCACTTATATAAGGGCTACTAGTATTATTGAAGGGAGAAAGTCTGCAACACAAATGTGGCAATGTATTGCGGTGAAACCTGCGAGTCTCTGCTGGAAACCAGCGAACCATGGTTGGCACCGCACTGAAATTCAGTATTGTATTGCACCAAAACCTTAGTACTGCGTGTAGAACAGTTCTCTAATGCAGATAAAGTTGACGAGCCCCTTTTGGAATTCCAACAACGTTAACGGTCCTCGAGATTCGAAGCCGAACGTGGTAACCACTGCGCTACCCCGCCCCGATTTCCAAAGAAGAACAATGACTATATTAACTACATGTATGATATTGTCCTTTGCGTTTGAATTCTATCGTTTGAAAAAGTTAAGACGGCTGAAGTCGGCTTAAGATATAAAAAAATCTATAGTCAGCTATGTACAAAATGGGAAAAGTATAGTTAAAAAACGGAATAATGAGTGCATATTTTTAATTAACCTGAACTATGAACTGAGGTTAAAGGATGAAAAATGTATTATTATAGCAGTCTTGTAAGTGAGCCAATTTAAAATGCAGTATTAGTATTGTTTTGGGATTAAGAAAGCGGCTGTCGTTTTCGCTCTTTTGGCTGTAATCAAAATTTAAATATTTGCGATATCGTAGTTCATGCAAATGTAATGCAACGTTGCGTTAAATACGTCGGAGTATACAAAAGAGTTTGACGACTTTGTGAATAGGGTTTAAACGCATCCTCGGTCACCCAGGGGTTCGTGTTTCGATACTCTTCACAGGGTAAAAATATCAGTAAAGAAAGGGAAAGAGAGGGATATTATCTTTATATTGTATATGCAGTTGCTGTACTATCTGATAAAGGCAAACACAACATAAATGATAAAGTTAATGTAAGCACCAAGATGCGCTCTTCAATTTTGCGTCGATCTGCCATAAATATTTTGATGAAAGGATATCTTCAATTCAATTATTCAACGATTTGAAACATTCTTTCGAACCTTGATTGAGAATATCTTTCAATGATTTTAAACACATTAACTTTTTTTCAGTAATTGGGTTTCGCATTGAGATTCTAACTTCCTTCAGCCTTAACTCTTAAACTCAATTCTTAATCAAATGTTTAAAAATAAAACGAAATTCTCCCAAGTAAAGAAAGTTTTATGTTCAACGGTATTTGTTATGCGCTGATTCATTTAAGTCTTTGAATCTGTTAAATTATAAAGCTTAAACTGAAGTTGAAGGAGAATAAAGACGTTCTGTAATCTGGACACAAAACCCACAAACTGTCTTTAGTTCAGCTAAAGTAATAGTTTTTACACAAATTGTTTCTTCAGTAACCGAACTGTTCAAAACATGTATCGATGCGTTTTATAACTGAAAACGTCTTCTATAAATGTATGCTACAATTCCGCTGATTTTAGCGATGAATGTGAACAATATATATTGAATTTGTCTGTTCTTGAAATTGTTCTGATTTGACGATAGAATAAAATCATTCTAAACTGTTATGTCTAAAATTTATTATAGATACAGGTAATAGAAGTTCAAGTCATAGCATTACAAATGACTATATTCAAGGTAACGTAAAACAGTTGAGAAGAAAATGTAGTCCAGATATTGGTCAGGTTCTTGAGAAAAATCGTATTGCACGACAACCGTGTTATCGGATATGTACAACGAAGGGTGCTGGATGAACCAGAGTAAAAGATTAATATTAGATTAATATTAAAATTAATTACTCCGATACCGTACAACTTTAATGTTACTATTCATGTTAAAGATAAGTGGTCCAATTTAGTTTTCTTACTGAGTCATAAGAATTTCTCAAAGCTGATTCCTCAAGATATCCCTGAAGATAAATTGCACTAACAATAAAGTTGTACAAACTCTAGCACATTACATGTATATCCCTGTATGTGGAAAGAGTGTAATAACATAATCCTTGTAAAATTGACATGCATCAATATTGATCTGCAAGATGATTGTATCAAGATGTAGATCATATCCAGAGTAAAATAACTTTTCGACTAATTATCTAACCATTCGATTCATTCTTTACCTTTTACAAGATAAAAATACTCTCAAAAAGCACGCTAACCCTATATTGGACTTATGATCTCGAAAACTGCGAGTAAGTTCGTGATTACCGTTATTCATTTAAAGGCCATTGAGTCCTGTTTATATGACGCCAGTTTGATCTGGAAAACTTTCCAACGGTTTAAAAAAATTTTTTTTTTTCAAATGATAACTCTGGAGCATAAAGTAATTCTGATATTTTAAGCACGTTACTTTTTTGACCAAATTAATGACCTAAACACTGTTTACACGGGAAGATGCATTTATACGTGCGCTGTCATGACAACTATTCAATTCAAAGCCATAAATGAAATGGCAAGAATAGTAATATGTAACACTCGATAGCGATTGTAATCATTATGAAAAAATGGTAAATGTACCAATCATTGAATGTAGCTAGATAAGATATGACTATCAAATAGCTAATGATTAAACTATATTTCTCACAAAATATGACATTTTACATGATATTAAGCTCATTTACATACAAAAACTAGTATCAGAAACGTAAATTATGAATTTGAAAATATTTCAAGATGTAAAGATGACAAGATTTTCTTCACTGTGAACCAGACACAAATTCAAGAAGGACGGTCAGTTTTTGTTGTTACCCCTACGAAAACAAAATATTGCCGCCAAAAGTCTCCTCCTGGACTGTACAATGTGCCAAGGCTATCTGAGAAGCCGTTGGTTCCACCCCTTTTTGGTAATGCATTTGTCTGGAAAGCTCTGAATAAAATTAAAATCCCGTATGCGTTTAATTGTGTAAAAACTAAAATCAATTGCATTCCTTTCTTCCAGGCATAAATGAAAAAAATTGCAATCCGTTCTTCAAGGCATGATTGTTAATAAATGATGAGTTTTTGCTCTGTTCCTGTACGCATTGCAATTGATTGATAGTTTAACACGATAGCTCCAAGTAATGATTAAATATCAAGAAGACTGAAAACACTTACATCAACTCTTCCGTTTTGGTAGGACATTTAGTCAATAACAACTCCAGATCGCAATAAAAAACTTTTAAAAATTGATATGCTCGGGGAGACGTGATGAAGGTTTGAATCAGCTGCGTGTCGCTCAAAGTTCAATTGACAAACAGATCGACGGAAGTTGGATGAAAATAACATTTTTAAAAATCCATTCGATAATCAATTTTTAATTTTGTGGCGTTATATAAAGTTGACATGAATTAAACATTGATATCATATATGGTCAGTACCTGTTATATCTGAGAGCGTACATTTACATGAGATTTGACATTCAAAAGTAAGTTTTAACCAAATATTTATTATAAATGGATCGTATTTATGAATTAAGGGTTACTTTTGTAATACTGACATACGTTTAGTAGATCAAAAACGTTTGTGACATTTGCCTTGCTTTTATGACCATTCCTTATTATTTCTATTAGATTTAATTTACCATTAACTAATATCTAACTTGATCTGATGTTAAACATGTATCTTTCTACAATTATTTTGATTCTTTCAGGTTTGTTTATTCACAATGACTGACTGTCGTAGAAGCACTGCACTAATTGTCGATGGCCAATCGGTTCATTCACAAGTTCGACAATTGTTTTCTCAAAATATTGATTTTAACGGATTTAAATCGTATTGATTGGTTTCTAATAGTTTATTATTATTGACTGAATAGTTCATAGCCAACTTATGCTACCTATTCCTAATTTATAATGATATACAGTGAGCATCGATCGGGGATAGAGTGATATGAGTGCAAATCTTTTCATCCATGCATCCATGGCAAGGTTTGATCTAAATGGATACCACATCAGGACACCTGCAATTAGTAGTTGGAAAAATTAGCGAGTACAACTTTGCCCAAGGCAGTTTTGTAAATCAAATTCTGAATCATATTTTAAATGTTTTTTTTAATCATTCTGAACAACACTTTATTACGAAATAGAATAACGTTCTCTTTAATTTGTTTGGCTGAAGAAACAAATGTTCAAAGATATTGTACACTTGTTGATAGACTATTTTTTTGTCACAGTAGGTAAATATGAGAGGCATTGCACGATCAATACATCCTTTTGAATTATTCGACTTAATTTTATTTGATTGCAACGAGGATGAGCTAGAAGCTACAGATATAATAGCGCAATATCTTTCATTTAAATAAATAGTTTGAAATGTTTGGTTATCTAATAGATGTATAGGCATTTTAAACAAAAGACAATAAAAAGCGAATTTTATCGTTTTCCAGTACATGACATTCCATGAATACAAGCCAGCACTAAAAAAGTGGTTTGATAAACCACAGTGCAATATTTTTTACACTCTGAACAAACACAATTTCAAAAAGTTTTCAAAATGTAGATTTGAACGAGGTTTTATGTAATCGATCAGATTTTTTGGTTATATCACTTTTGTTTAAATTTACGTGTTTTTGACAACAGCATCACCGCTTGGTCATTATGTCATGTGATAAACTATTCCTATATGAAATGCATTGTTTATCACCTCAAATATGTTTAAAGGAATCAATAGTACAATTTTATATATATCCTCTTTCATCCTGCAGAATACTAATGGTTTTCGAATCAAATTTCAAGTCTTCAAATTCTCATCTTGAAAGTTTTACAACAAATCGTTGGCTAAAGGTTGAATCAATGTTAGGCACTATTAACATGTCAAGAACAGACTCAGTGATTGCCAATCACTTAATCTCCATTAAATTTGAAGTACCAAAATCGAATTCATGTTCTCTTTAGTTCAAAGTAGTAAAAGCCTTGATTCGACACATCATTATGAAATGGGAGGTATTAACAAGTTGACTTGTAGATTTTGTTGTTTAGAGAAGATTAGATTTTGCAAGAGCATTTGTTTGATGCAAGTTCCCTGAATTACAATTTGTATTAATGAAAAGGTAAAAACAAAGGAGTAAACATCGCAATGAAATGAAATAGGGAAACAACAAATGGCGTAAACCACCCTATCATATGACAGAATAATGTTCAATTATCAATATAATAAATGTTAATTTACAATCAAATGACGTCCACTTTCAATGCAGATTGGTATAAAAGTGTAACTATATAGATTAACCATGTTTCAATAACAGCTTTTTGACAAAGGAGCATTGTGTCTATTGTTGGATTACAATGTTATAAGCATTTCTGCAATATCTCGAGAGGTTCAATTTCATTTATGTTACAGTCAATATTAAACGTTTGACTTAAATCTAAAGAAACGATTGTTCCACACACCTGAGCTGCTCTCGAAGGCCATTTTAGTCACATTAACACCGTATTGCTAGATGAGAAAGTCTCAGAACAATGTTCCATGCCATTTATTTAAGGTTGCATAATTTCAAATATATCTGTAGAGTATTTGTCATCATGAACTAGGTGTATAAACTTGATATCGCTAATGTCTAAATCCAGTTCCTTGAGGCATGGCAATGTTTTCAGATTCATGAAATAATGTTCGTAGATATTGTAATCAATAACCATTTAATGCAACACTAACTGCAAACAAGATTTCAGAGCACTGGACATCCTTTAAATATTGTAAAACACCTCTTGCAAATGTTTTGAAGATATATTAGAGAAAAGGCAAGAGTACAAACATGAAAACTGAGCTCGTTCTTAATCTTGTTATTCGAGTTTCCATACATTTTAGATGTTAGTTCAATGACATTATCGAAAAAGAGGAACTGCAATTTTAATAACGTAAGTTATCTTACAAATAAGCCCGTGATTTAGAAGTTTTCGATGTTTTATAATACACAGATCGAAACATGACGAACTGTAAATAAGATATATCACGTTGGTCATATCCTAAAGCAGTTTGATAGACGTATTGAAGATGTTTTCAAAGTTGAAGTCAATGCACGGATCGAAGTAAGACGGACTGCAAATACGTTACGCGAGTACCTGAGGCATCATGACCATCTCGTGACACAGGACTGAAGTTCTGTCTTACTTCAAACTTTGCAAACATCAGTCAATACAAGGTTTATTGACCTTTGTTAAGATACACATGTAAAACTTTATTCATTTATTGCAAGTCTAAACTGAAAACTTCCCAAACAACTTTAGTGAACCAATTCAACTTGGTCGTTTTTTGATGAATGCTTCTCCTCCATTGTACCAAGCGTTGGTTTCGATAAAAAACAGTGCATGTTATTTTTTTCGTTCGTCAGTGACTACAAGCAATGATAAGGAACTTTAGTTTATGGTTCTATCTATGATTCCGTACTCAATTAGAAGGCATATGTGAATTTCTCGCACGTGGCGTATTTTTCAATCAGTTAGAGAAGAAGAAGTTTTTAAGTTTTAGAATACCAACATATATTTGGAAAAATATGAAGTACGTTGGAGTACGTGATGGAAAAATGCGCATAGAAATGAATTTCACGTTCAATTTGTTACTAATCTCAAACTCAGTATTATTTTTATTTATTTGTTTTTATTTTATTACTTTTTGTGGCACATGGGCATTATGTTTACATATCGAAGAAGAGATGCCTTATGGTCTGTTTATCTTCCTCAAAAATGCTACATTTATTTTCACTTTCATTTCATCTTATGTAGAAGGTCATTCGTCGGGAGAATTCTATGTAGAAAGGAGGATTGAAACCATCTTAATTTTGAATTTAGATTGGAAATAAAAAAGGCACTTTATTTTATTTCATTCCTAGTTATATATATATATATATATATATATATATATATATATATATATATATATATATATATATATATATATATATATATATATATATTAAAAAAGGGAGAATAGGTTTCTCACGTGAAGGAACGTTATATATAAGAAAGAGTAAACATCGGATGGTTCTGACTGGATCAATCTTCTTTAATACAATACGATGAATTCATTTAGACCAGTGTATCGGTCTTTTCAAGTCTTTTCAAATTATCCCTTATCTCTATTCTAATATTGAATTTTGCTAAATATGTTCTGATCCCCTTGATGATACCCGAAAGTTTGTTTTACATTGATACGTATGAATTAGTTCTGCAGAGTTATAAACCTTGCCATCACTATCAATTATATCATTTATTAAAACAATTCCAGATTTTCACATTTATATAATCTATTGTCTTGATGTTAATTTTCACATTTTCGTTTTCCATATTTGTTGAGAAAGTATATTGGATTGGGTCATTACCCTTTTGCCTTTTTCTGTAATACAGCATCCCTCACTGCAGTTTTTAATTATTATTTTACGCTTGATTTTATCTGCTTTCCCTTTTCAAAGAAAATTAAAATACAGTTTTTCAAGGTCCTTTATAATCCTTGGGTTTGGACGTATGGTAAATATGTGGTTTAATTTGGGTAGAAGAAGACTTTTTAGAATGTTGTAAAACCCAATGGGGTTAGATGCCTTCCGAGCCATCAACTCATAATAACTTCTATTTTTATAGCTTATCGTTATAATTTCTCTTGACCATTTCTACCAAGTGTGAATGTTATGCCAAGAATAGCAAACTCTGTCTTAGTCCAGCACAGTTTGTTGTCTTTGAAAAGTATCTTTTTTGTGTTTTAAGGTACCCATCCAGATAACTTCTGTAAAGTCGCTTGGAGGCATTTTTCAGACCCATCTAATGTCAAAGAGGTATCATCAGCGAATTGTGTACTGAGATATTCGGTATCACCTAAGTTGATTCCTCTTTTCTTCTTATTATTGGGTATCATAATGCTCAGTATTTCGGCACATGGACTAAACAGATAAGGCGAATGTGGATCTCCTTGTCTTTAACTGCGTGTATTTTCGAAGAAATCAGAGGAAAACCCATTAACAAGAAAACTTGAATTTTATAAATTTTATAAAATGTGTATATCCAGTCTCGCATTGCTTGACCGAAATATTAAAGCTCAAGGACATTTTGTTTAAAAGCCCACTCTACCGAATCAAAAGCCTTTTCGAAGTAAATGAGTAATAAAAGGCCGGGTACATGTATACATTCTGCACATTCTATGATATCATAGATTTGCCCAGTACATTCACCGATTTATGTATTCGACATAAAACCTCGTTGATTTTCATTTATATTTTTTTGTTAACTTCTTTATTCTATTGGTCATTGTAGCTGATGCTATCCTCTAAGATGCATTTAATAGGGGTATATTATATATATTATTTAGATACTGTTTCGGTGTATTTTATGGGGAACAAATTGTAATATAACCTCGTTTTTGACTAGTAGATAACTCTCCTGTATTGTGAAACCAATTTAGCGATTGAATCAAATAAACATGAATGTGCTGAATTTTGCTTATCTGAATGAATGTGGTGAACTCTTCAGTAATGAACTAGCCAAGGCTTTAGCGCATTCATCCTTGTCTTCACTTAAGCCAATACGCATATGGAACGGTTCAGTTTCATGTTGCATCAATATCATGGTAACCAAAGAATACATAAGGTACATACAGCTGCATGCCTAAAGTTTGTTCACATACCTGAATATACTAGTGCATCTACGCAAGAAAAATATATTATCAAGGTTATTTATTTAGCTTTAGGTCGCAATGTTTTTTAAATTATCATTTCAATGTCAAAAAGTTATTTAAATCTTATAAAAGGTTATTTTGTTTAAATACGATTCCAAAATTCCAAAAGTCGCCCTTTAGTTGAATAAGAGTCTTGCAACATTTTCAAAGTTGAAATGTGGTTTTAGATTCTTAATTAAATAAGCTCTAAAGTAAACCTAGACATTCATTCATGTCAGTTTGTATACAATGGCTTCAGATACAAATAGCTACAGGCAGTTTTAAATCGATAACAAAGTAATTACAAGCTTGTAAATCAATATCACATGAATACGAATTCCAAAAAGTATTTGAAACTTTTTGGTCCAATAATTGATGTTGTTGCATTCCATGTTTTGCAATGTTATATGGCATTAAGCCTCTACTCAGTATAAAACCAGGTTGAAGAACAATTATTTCAAAATCTTATCCAATTTTCGTTCGAATGAAAGAGGATTTTTTATTATGAAAACCAAATAATTATTTACTATTATTCTGTGATCCTGCACCTTCTTCTCAGTATACTATACTATCCATATCTTATCTTTCGTATAACAACTGCCTCAAGCAACAAACAAGACTATTTTAGTTGACGAGAAAAAATAATTTTCAAAATCGAAAGGAGATATTGATCAAGACTGATCATGTAAATGTGCATGCTTTCCTAATTTCTTTTACTAAACAGAAAATAAATTCAGTGACTTGTTTTGTAATTGCTGGAAATTGGCTTGTATTTGAGATAATGCAGTGCCTGTTTTTTTAGATGATGATATTAGCAAAGTACAAATTAAAGTGTCTGTCTGTCTGTCCGTCTCTCTGTATCTCTGTCTCTTTCTGTCTTTCAGTCTGTGTGTGTGTGTGTGTGTGTGTGTGTGTGTGTCTCTCTCTCTCTCTCTCTCAATCTCTCTCTCTCTCTATCTCTCTCTCTCTCTCTCTCTCTCTCTCTCTCTCTCTTTAAGCAATATCAATGACCAGAATATTACACGCAACATTTTAAGGAATGTATGAAGAAAGAAGAGAAAATTAATACTAAAAAGTAGAATGTATCAAGAGGGCGCCATACCTGCATTAAAACATTTCGCTACAATTGAAGGTTTGAAACATTTATGATTTTTAATATTTCATAATTTTAAACAATAGTGAAACTATTCTATAAATATAGTATGAATGAAACTGGGGTGTGATAACAGTTTATGATACAACATGAATCAGAAACATGCATTTCAAAACAAGGCGTAAAAATTACATGATTTCTTCTCCTTCAAACTCACTTCATGAGATAACTAAAGAGTAAACTGCTTAATTCTTAACACAATCGTAACGAGTACGACTGTTATAACGTATGGAAACTTTTGCGATTTTAAAATATTGGTTCTTAGGTCCTTAACTGTATGATTAACATCATAATCAACTAAACATGACTGCATCAAACTATACTTTTACTGTCAGCATTTACAACATGTAGTTCAGGTGAAGTATTAGATCATCATATCTCTAGAGTCTATCGCAAACCACTGTGAAACCTATTGCTTAAAAATAACTTAGTTATCACATTATCATTTAAAGTGTGACGAGGTAATTGCCACTAACGAATATCCTGTGACTGACCCTCAAAGTGACACAGTGTATGTTTCAAAATTTTATAAGATACGTAAGTAATAACCAATATTTCTTACGTCCTGCATACATTTAAAATCATGTTGAAAAAACTGTATAACTTAAATGCCAAAATTATTATATTTACTTGTTTTCAATGATAACCAGGAAATGATCTTATTAATTTTACGAGGTTGAGATTTTCGGTCCCATGTGCTTGTATACTACTTGTGTGATATGCTGAACACTAACATGCCACATTTGGTCTTGTGACTGCTGTAAACAAGTTTCCGAAATTACGTTTGCGGTATTGGCATGCGCCACTGTCCGGTTTTCAATCACGAATCAGGACATTATGCTGTTTATTATCTTTATACTGAACTGAAAAGCATCAAACGAGAATTCGCAGACACAGCCTCTAGTTGTTGACATGATAACACCATTTTAAAAGTTTGACATATGAGACCCCAACATCATAACTTATGCCCCTTAAAACACATGTCAACGAACCTGCCTAGTCATACTGTACATTTGTGCAATTGCTTTCCAGTTAAGAATTATATTTGAATAACATCAGATTTCATTTGAAATTTTTTGCTGAATCCAGTTAAGCTCTGTTCAGGTGCCTGCTAAATGGTAAAACTGTTATCTGGTGTTATAAAACTTTGTATTGCATATTCAAATAGCATGTTCATACTAGGTTACACAAATGTCCGAAAATGAACTTGAAACAACATGTTTGGAAGATGATTAAAGAATTTGTCAAAAAATCTCTTTCATTACCAAACTCTCCGGGCAAAAATAAAGCCATCATTTGGGTGATTGTGGCGTTTTTGTTTACTCCTATGTCTGATCTTTACTTGATTCGTGCCACGTGTTTTGTGGACTTTTAAAAGAACCGAAAAATCTCTAGATAACTTTAAACCAATTGAAGAGTAAGTGATAGGCAATTAATGGGTCTGTTCTTAGCAGTTCACCAGTGTTACATTAAATGTGTTCTTAAGGCGCTGATTTGCTAGAAAACATGAAAAAGCGATGAACGAGATTTTAAAGATTTGGAATGTCCTTCAAAATCTTGACATTTCCTTTTGCAGATTGATAAAAAATAAACACGACTCTCTACTAATGAGAAACAGAAATGTGTGCTTTTGTGATAAGGCTAAATATTGAATACCAATTTCCTCAGCGTTGAGGGAAAAACATTCAGAAAGTAAAAATCAAAAGTCGTTTTTCCAAAAACCGTGGACAATTCTTTAATTTGAACAGCGCAAAGCAATGTAAGAAATTGCCCAAAGTGGGTTTTCGCTAAAGAATTAATAGGTGTAAAACATGCATTTTTACTCGAAAATATTTGAAAATGTTTTGAACCTTATTTAAGTAAAATAGCTTACAAAACCCTATGAATAAAATAGTTTTAAATAAATATTATCATAACATATTTTTATATATTTTATGAACCCTGATGTTATAAAAAACGTTTTGTTTTTATTCAGATTTAAGATAATATCTGTTTATATCAAGGAGATTGATCCAGATGTTTACTATGTCTTTTGAATTATTGTTTCAAACGTTCTATGCATCAGAGTTCAACTTTGTTTGAAAGAACTGTATGTGTGATTATGACTTTTGCCTAAAGTATTATCTCTTTACCATTCAACTCAAGGGAGGTCTGCAAGAAAAACGTTCTGTCCCTATGATTGTGAACACTATATTCTACTTAGGACAATTTCACAACAGAGTCTATGTCTTGAGTAAGATGTACAAGATATACACAGTGTGTAACAAAAGGTAACTGTATTTTCCTTTTAATTTCCTTTTAAGCACAGGACCAGCTGTACTACCTTTCTGCAGAAGGACCTCGAGGGAGAATAATTCTTCTCCACCAACCAGTAAGTGTGAGATTGGATATAGGGAAAAATGAACTTGAGGTGTTTGAGGTTAGGATCTCCTTACATCTTGTTTCCCACTATTCTTTGTACACTTGATTGGTTGATCTTATTTCTTTTCTCCTTGTACAAGTACGTCATGAAAGTTTCTGTATTGAAAAATGTTTGGTAATGCTCCTGCAAGCTAGACTTATTGAGGATACGACACATATCAGGTATGAAGCTAAGGGATCAACTGTTGCAGGTATTCCTCAAGAAAGCCCGGAAAAATGGCACTATAGAGAGCGTTACAAATGTCAGATGTTGTAAATCTAGGAAGTCTTCGTACTAGCTTTATTACAAATCTCTGTGAAGACTCGATCATTAACATGTCTCTTTTAATTAGAGGTAACTAGAGCTCACAACACTATGGGCAAACATATGGACTTGTTCATAACGTGTTAGGCAGTTATCTAATGGAAGGCTTTTTCTTTGGCAATGGCGGTTGACTTGAGCTTTGAACAGACCTTTATTGTTTTCCTCCAAGAATTGAGTTTATCGTTCAGTTTGATATCATGATATTTTGGATAACTGATCTGTACAGACAGATCAATACTTGACTGGTCTCACCTTTCCCAAATGACAGAGTTACAGGATTGACGCTAATATCGTGTCGATCCCACTAATTTCAAAATAAGGTGACTATATACAATATGATAAACAAAATAAAAACACAAATAAAGTCCTTTTCATAACCTTTTAAATTCGGTATGTTAAAATGTTCTCACAAAGAGGGGTTTAGATAACAAAATACTAGTCATGCTTGAATCTTTATAATTTAATCAGGAGCAGGGTATTCATAAATTTCATAATTAGCCAGTAAAAATGGTAGTTATTATGAAAACATCGTAGATAACCGTTAGGACAACAATTATGTATCATACGACATGGAATAAATGTACCCTTTTCCAGGTTGATTAGAAATGTCTTGTATTTTGAAACACAGGTTGAAAACAGTTCCTGTAAGAAATCGATTAGAAACAAATTACAAAAACATACATATATACATGTAATTTCTTTTCTTCCCTAACCTATGAAACGAGTGGGTTATTCGAAATATTACAAGCTAAATAACTTTGTCTACTCAATATGGAAAGCCAATTCCTATTATAGTAATCTAATCGATATAACATGTTGGAATTCTGCCATTCGTGTTTTAACTTGATACATGTATGCGTATCATATTCTGTCTTGTGACCCATTTCTTCGGTTTTTGCATAATTACACCATAAAACATATATATTGTAAATATGGTGAGATGGCAGTATATCGATATAAATTCGGTCAGGCATTTGTTGGAGCAAGGATAAATGACCTAATTGGCAATGCCAGAAGTTAACTATAAGACCTAATTAAGGAGGAAATCAATTTCGTTCTGTAATCAGATATTCCTATGGGTATATTTCCACCAAATGACTTCAGTTTTATTCATGAAACTTTCTTTGCAAGTCAATTTAATTTTGTGCCTAACATAAGCGATCAAGGGGTTCGGCATTCTCTCCCGACAGAGGTAGCTCCGTCATATATTCCTAGTTTTTTCGGGCTTCCGGCAGTTTCCCCTAGCGGTACAATACTGCAACTTAAACTACCTCGCTATATTTCAGACAACGGAAACAACAAATGCATGAATAACATATTTTTGTCACACAGGCAATGAAACATTGAAAGTGTTGCAATGACACAGTCGCAAAATGAGGCGTATGTGTTCTGTAAAGACGACTCAAGTGCAAGTTGCATATTCGAAGCGAAGTTAAGCTTTTGGAAAGCTTACGGTAATAACTTAGGCGATTTGAATGATAACTTTTGAAACGTCGTCGCTGATTTCACAACTAACTTTGATTGCATCCAATCAGCGTTCTACATTTCGTTACCAAGAAAGCTTCGAATTAAGACAGAGGTCGGATAGGAATTTATGACGGTGCTACCTCTGTTGGGAGAGAATGGGGGTTTGGTGGCCGTATCGGCAAATGCGTCAGGGTAGTCCCGTAAGCGAAATGCCATAGTTACTCGAACGAACGAGCAAAATCTGAAGATTGTGGAATGGTAATGAAAACAAATAAGTTTGTATTTCAGTGACAATGCACTAGACAATGCACGTATGAAGTCATACATCAACGGCTTGATTTTAAACAAGGGGAGTGCTTTGAGCTCCAAGAGGGAGTGTTTTTAGACTCAGGGGGTTGTAGTAGGGATGGTGTGTTTTCGGGCTCCTATATAGCTGTGACAGGTTGTCATGTTTGTGTGCAGACTCGTTTAGTGTAGTCAGAACCCGTCGTGTACAGAACTTACCCATTGTACATGTACTTAAAGTTGTGTGTATGTATGCATGTATGCATGTATGTATGTATGTCTGTAGGTATGGTTGTGTGACTGTGTGGGTGCGCGCTGTTGTGTGTATGTGTGTGAATGGTTCGGTGAATCAAAGGATTGCAGACGTTTTGGAATTTAGGAATTTAGTCGTTTTATTATTAATGAAGGGATATATTCTAGAAGAAAGATTTAGTGACAACAAAGCTTGAAGATTAAACTTCATTCAGTTTCATCAACCTATGTCTCACTTTCCTGTCGATTGTTCTAAAGGAACAAACTAAATATTTTCAAAATATTATCATCAGGTATAAATTTAAACATATTTCCAATAATTTTAATAAAACATGTTAATGTAACTAACGTATTATACTATATTAGGTAATTTCTTGCATGGATATTGAATATAAATTATATGAAGTTCTAATGTACGCTATTTACTTGAGGATATATAATATTGAGGATATCTAAATTAAATGTTTCCAAAGTATTTTCATATTTACTAATTCAGAAACATTACTGCCTTTTATTTAACTCACCAACACCTCAGAACATAGAACATAGAACTTGTTATAATCATCATCTACACCATCATTGGACAGTAACTTAATCTACGAGAAATACTGATTACATTTGTGATAATAAAGTTCATGTTTCTTCAAACGCGTTATTCAAAGTTCATATTTCTTCGATCTGTTTATTCATCTCAGTATTTTGAAAAATTATACAGTGACATGCCCATTCGATCTGTTTATTCATCTTAATATCTTGTAACATTATACAGTGACATGCCCATTCGATCTGTTTATTCATCTTAATATCTTATAACATAGTACAGTGAAATGCCTCTTCGATCTGTTTATTCATCTTAATATCCTGTCACATGATACAGTGACATGCCACTTCGATCTGTTTATTCATTTTAATATCTTGTAACATTAAACAGTGACATGCCTCTTCTCATTGACTTGGAACATGCGTTGAATCACAGTTTGAAGTAGTTATATCGATGTATGTATCGACTGATTTCCAAAACATCTGCAAGACGAAGATTGGGAGACAAGTACAAGAGACCGATTAAATTGATCCTATTTTTCAGTATTTTCAAGGGTGTCAGTTAAAAACTATTCACATCATAACGATCTGGAATTCCTTATTGACTACCTGTCCACCCTAACTTGCAGAGGCGATGTGAGTGGTTTCGACCGTTTTAGCTGGGAATAGATCAATAGCATAGTCTATCATGTAAAACCAGTTTGCAATGTGTATGCAAGTTATTGACTAAAGTATCAGACCATGAAATAGCATGTTTAAGTGTAGAACTACCTACTATATTTTGCAATTCTGATAAGAAATATATAGAATTACTCAATATTGTAAATTATCTTTGCGCTCTTAGCTTATATCATTAAGAAATGTCAAACCTTATAAAACTATCAGATCTTTTCCCCAATGGTCATGCCTGACAGAAAACTGAACCTGCAAACACCTGTAATATGTATGGACTGTTACGTATCCAATCACAACAAAACTGCCAAACACAATACTTGGCAAGCTTTGTTCTGTATATGAGTGAGGGATGTAAGATCATCTATTCTCTGATAACGGTGTGGAAAGCAGCAAACGCTTAAATGGTAAAACTTTTTCCAAGTTGTTTTCGTAACAGGCTATAAAAAATACGTATAAGTAAACAAGTGTTGTGGGAATTGATAATGAAGGGATTTGAATAAAGTTTCATGTTTAGAGCGAACTCAACGATCCTTTTAGTGCATATTGCCTATTTTCAATGCTCATTATTTTGAAAACATCCTAAAAACATTACATTAAAAGTTAATATTGTTTTATGTTTTGATTGATAATGCTATATCTATATTTTATAGAAAGATGCAGTCATGAAAGTAAACACCGTAAGTGAACTGAATTAACACTTCATGAACATAAGCATAAGCAGTTTATGCTCTTTTATTATTATTCAATGTCATGCATTTTACGCCACAAACATGTATAACATTCTCTTCGTCCAAAATTGTGCTTTCCACTTGTACCTATGCGATTCTGGTCTCAGTCATTTCAACTTTTACTCAAGCCAATCAGGGACGAGTCTGGGGATTCACTGGCACAATTCGATATTGCTATTTATGCAAAGTATGTTTTCTTTACGGGGTAAAAGATTTCATTATTCTACCCGATTGTCCTATAAGCCGTAGAATAAGATGTCACGTATCTATTATAAAAATACATGCGGTGGTACGTTCATTCAAGGACTCTATTCAATGTTAAAAAGCCATAGTCTTGCAATAGGTAACATTTCCTATAAAAATGAGAGGAAATTTCCTCTTCTTGAGATCACCATCATTACTTAAGAAAACGACCTACTAAGACTTTGGAAAGTGATATGTCCCCAACATGGTCTATGAAGAATTACCCAGATTAAGAGCGCTCGAGGTAGCACTTTTATATTTGATATGCTTGAAACGATATTGCTTTACCTGTAAAATGCAAATGGAGTCCCAATGTAAAGGGAAAGTAGTTAAAACAGCTCTCCAAGCTGTGGATAACTCATTGTGCACATAAATAATCTACTATTGTTGAAGATTGTCGGATAGCCAAGCCTAATAAAGAGTATACATGTAGGAGTTATTTTTCTCTTAATTCAATTTAAAGAAAATGAAATACAAATCTTATTTATATCTTATGACGATGAATCTTTATCCTCAACAATACGTAGTGAAAAGACATACTTCGGATATATTTCTTGTACGAGACATTCCGTCTACACTCAAGGGCAAAAGAAACGTCTCCTAATTTTCTTCAGAGCCAAAAACAAAATCCTACTGCTTAAATCATGTTTTTAAAGCGTGTTTCTAAAGACATGAAGTAATTATCTAGCTATTAGATGTATTGAACCCTCGTTGGTTAAATTCTTTTGCATTTTATGTTGTTACATGCCTTTGGGTGTATGCATTTAACGATATGGTCTTTTAATTGCGAACAAACAGAAAATTTGCAATATCAAATAACATTAATCTTACGACCATATGGGATAAGAACTACTTCGGAGTTACGAAAGATACAATTAAAGTGAATATTTCAGGAGTGAATAATGATTACTTAACGCTTTATATCATTCTTGATGACTGAACTACAACCATTAGTCATGATGACAGAAGTGACTCCTTACAGCTATATATAGGTTATTGATTGGAATATACGACTTAGTAGGTAATATAATAGGGTAAAGTAAGCACGTAAAACTTCTTTATTGTATTAACATACGACACTTGCCACTTTATCTGGGGCACTGTTACGCCTTAAAACGTTGTACATACATGTGAATACAATAAAGTAGCTGTACGTCCATACTTTTGTTAGCAATATATAACTGGTTTCCAGAACGTATTTGAAACAGATGTTGCGTAAGTTGCCTTTGCTTATTATAAATCACATATCTATGAAGACAACATTCAAATTAAACAAAATGTAATATTTAAAGATGGCAACCCTAGAAATCTGCTTCAGTTGATCAAAGAACAGCCATTAATAATTCTTCTTTGAGAACTTGTTGGAAATATATTACACTAGTATAAATCGATCAAAGTCTCAAAATGGAAATTACCGTTGGTGTTTTCCGCATGAATGTCCGAACATTTATTTCGCGTATTAAGATTTAATAAGTTCACTATTTAAGTTCGAAACTTCAGTATTTGACAGTATTGGAGAAACTGATGTATCAGAAAGAACTTGTACCATAACAATACGAAAGATAAAAAGATTACATATTAGATAATTAATTATTACTATGATTGAACTGTTTTTATGCACTTGAATTCAGTTTTTTGCTCTTGTTGGGGAATGCTCAAGACGTACGTTGTCATCTTTCCTAAAATATCGGTTTGTTGTTGGATATAATAAAATCATTTATTACACGTGCGTTCTCTCTTAACATGATTAACAACGAGTTAAAAGTAGGAATTAAAAACATATTTCAAAAGAATTATGTGAGGTTTAAAATATTTGAATGTTCCGTAAAATCAACTCATTGTGACATAAAACGTCGCAAACCTCTTATGAAAGAAAATTGATTGACATAAACGTTTTAATAACAATTTGAAATTGATTCAAACAATACGTCATAATGAACGAAAAATAAAGTAAAACAAATAATTCAATTTGATCACGCAGAAGAAAGCTTGAACAGAGACAAACAATTTAAAGCAAATGCATATGCCTTATCGTGTAGATTATAGGACATTTACGTTCTTGAAATGATGGCATGGTTAAAGGGTGCTTTAAAATGTTATTTAAGAGACCAATTATTAATTTCTCACCATTTCTGTGGTCATTTAATTAAGTTCTTATATTTTACTATTTAAAAAAATCGCATTCAACTCCATGTGTTTTGCTGTGTGTAATAATATGTCTGAGTTTGGGTTTAACATTTTGTTATACGTCTACGTAAATTACCGTATATAGAAACCACATAGACAATACAAAACAAACATTTGCAATAAAAGATCTGAATGCAATGAATGTGAAAATCAATTCAGGGTATGTTTTAAATATTTTTTCCAACTACATTAAACCCTTCTGGAATAGGACGATTTATTATTCGCTACACAAATATCAAAGCTACTTAACGTTCTGATATCTGCCTTGTAATAGAAGCTATTCTATAA
The DNA here is from genome assembly GCA_921293015.1 of Phorcus lineatus. NCBI lineage: Eukaryota > Metazoa > Mollusca > Gastropoda > Trochida > Trochidae > Phorcus > Phorcus lineatus. Next base: position 60,964,299 of record OV121081.1, read on the forward strand.
CATTTATTCAGAGGAACAATTCCATAAAGGACTCAAATCTATGTAAATCAAAGTAATCACAACCTACTGATTAAGGTAATATTATTGGAATTGAAGGAACTTATTTTGCAGTTATATCAAATGACAACACGTTTTAATAGAAAACTTTCATAAGCAGTTTTATCTGCGAAATACTAAGCTTGTATTCACACCGGGTTTAAAATATGTTTTGAAAAGAGAATCTACATGTAAATACTTTAATCGGTTCTTTTAACTTTTAAACATTGTGAGAGCTGCTATTTGAGTATCACTCAAATTATATATCTACTCTTTTCGATGTGAATCTACCTGTGATAATGACAATAGGTGTCGAAATAAGCAAGATTGCTTATAATTTATGGAATAAAACATTAAGGAAATGAAAAAAAGTTTGTTTCTTTCTTTTCATTATATAATCACTATTCCTTAGCTAGATAATTATCATTTATGCATACAGTCTTACTTCAAACACTAAGATCTGTATAGACCTTAACCTAATGTTGAAAAAATGCATTGTCTACTAGTTACGACGTGAATAGATAATTGCAGTAAAATTAAAATCAATTAAGAAAAAAGTGTTGATGTTGTTATAAATTCCTCGATGAAGATGACTAACAATGATTTGGTTATCAGCGTTAAATCAGGTTATTAGGAAGGTGAATAAGAGATTTATTAAAATCAATTGGTTCAACTAATTAATAATGGATACAGCTGTCATTCTGGATGTGATTTATGTTTGTAGAACTAAACATCTGTCACACATAGCAAACTGTGATAAAGTTAATTATTTGTAAATAGTTTAGAGAATTTCAAAATTATTTCAATAAACAATATTTTCATGTGTTTTACATGACGATTCTTTGCAGATGAAATTGATCTTATAATGGACATCAACATAGAAATGTGTTTGATTTTACGTAAAAGTTGATGGTTAAATGTCTCGAAATTGTTATATATTTTGAAACAATCTTTACTTTTACTTTCAACATATGGAAAGTTCAATTTTCATTTTAAATTTTTTTGTAGGTAACATGTTATGAGTTCGTTTGGAATAAACTTTCAATGTAATTATAATGGGAAGGCTAAAAGTGGACAATCAAACAGTTGTGCATCAAAGGGTTAAACAGGTCTAAAGGCAAAAATTTAGTAAATGATGACATTCATTTATTGGAAGGGAACCACAAGTATCTTTAGAAAAAATGAACAAAGTAGAGGACTCAAACCCCAAAAAAGAATATTCCATTAATTCTAAATTACTTCTACCAAAAACATCTTTGATTGAATCGAATAATCTTAAATGCGATAGTGTGACATTTCAAATGATTAACGGGACTTAAGTGATTAAGACAATAGTTTACATTTTGCTATAAATATGCTGAAAATCATTTGCACTTATAATCATGTGTATTTTTCGAAAAATATTTACGTAACTGTACGAACCCTTTAAATACATGCTACAACATGACTGAATAACGTGCACATCCCAGCAACATGTTTTTCATCATTCAATTATTGACAAAGTAAATTAATCTTTTCTTTCACTACTGGATTTATCATTTGCTTTGTAAGAGTCGCTTCGAAACAGAATTTCTTTCAAATGCAAATCCAGATTATGTAAAGCCGTCCTTAGAAAATATCAAAGTCAATCTAACTTTGTAACTGGCAAACTGAGTCGATAACTTAAACACAGATGTTTTGAAGCCCTTTTATTTGCCTCCATCTTCTTAGGATAATATCTTAAAAGGATATTTAGAAACAAAACCCAAAAGACATGCGATATTTGTTGCTAATAACCACTTGTTAGAAAACAAACGTTTCACCCTTTTCAAACCTTGCTTCTCTCTTGCTCCTTTCCTAAATGATGTTGTATGCAGGCCGTCAATTTTTTATAAGTCAAACATGTACAGTAAGTCAGTAAGTAGTGAAGTTATCTACATTGATTCTACGCTTCTTTCCAACTATTTAACATCGATATTGTATCGTTTCTACGTACCTATATCTAACCTATCAATCGCTTAAAGCACAATGAGTGCAAGTCAAGTAAAAGACTTGCTGTAGATAGGATTGGAGGCCATATAAAGATCTACACCTCCAAAGTACTTGTTTCTGGATGATATGGATTAAAAGTCCAATAGAGGTCCAATTTTCGGTAAATTTGAATTGGGTAATCTTTGAAATAACACGTCAATCACATGACGCAATCGTTGACGACAAGAAACAATTGAATGACGTCATGAGATGTCCGTGTTTAGCGATCTGTGTACCACTCAGTTCGTCAAATGAGTTTCATTCACGACTTGAATTGGATTTGGGTTAAAAGTTAAATAGAGGTCTAATGTTCGACAAATTTGAATTTGGTATCTTAGCAATAACACGTCAATCACGTGACGTCATCGTTGACGTCAAGAAACTATCGAATGACGTCATGAGATGACCGTGGTTAGCAATCTGACTATTCATTTCGTCGAATGAACTTCATTCACGACGTTTTGGGATAACAAGAGCATTTGAGATTTATCGCCGAAGACTTTTCTGGAACAACTAAATCTAGAAATATGAAATCATATGTACAGTTTCTTTAGTTAGATAGGTTTTGGATCTAGTGACCAAGTTAATCCTGAACCGAACTGAACGTTATTAGACTCAGGCTGCAAAATGCAGCATAAGTGGTACATAGAAAAAGATTTAAAATATTTACCTTATTTCTAACTTTCAGAAAACTAAATAACATCATTATTATCTTTTAATGAAAATTACTTTGAGGAGAAAACTTGAAATGCACGTAATAAGTATTTCTAAGTAGAAATAATCGTATAGAAATGGTGTACACATTATCGATTTTGTTCATTGTAAAATCACCCTAGAAGTTTCCACCTCTCAAATTTAAAGGTCAAACCCAAAAGGAATCGAATACGCCGTGATTAACACAGCATGTCATCTCAAATTCATCAAAAACATTTCTGGTAAATCGATTTGAATTGATCTGATAATAATCTTTGATTAGGGTGTCTTTAGAAAAGAAAATAAGGAATTCAGTTGCAAATCACCAATAAGTTTACACCAGTGGCACCCTTGTGACAGGAATATTCACACTTTTTGGGAATAGACCATCATTGGTAGATGAAACGTTAAAAAAATCTACAAAACTACACTTGGAATTATGTAAACACAATTGCCAAAAACCCTAAAACATAGACAAAACATTGAAGCATGTTTGGAGTCGAAGTCGTCATTTCACATCCAAAATATTGAACTGCATTTTTGTCTTTCATTAAATCAAACAACCTACAGAGAAATTATAATATCAGTTGTTTCTATCAAGCATATGGTGTATATTATTCGATTCAAGAAAAACATTGAAAAACCCATATGAATTATTGTAGCTTTTATGCATTTACCTTCTGTGACATATGATAATGTTACAACCACTAGTAAATTTGGGCCACATAATTTAATTAAATAATAACGTTAAAAGTAGAGAACACTGATCTTTAATTGACCCCCCCCCCCCCCCCCCCCCCCCCCCCCCGTTTTATAAAGGAAAATAACAGCTTACGAGAGTTACCGTTTGGGATTAATCCTAAAAGCTGTACTAGTTGAGGTGATATGTGTTTTAACGCCACTTTCAAGAATATTTCACTTATATCGCGGCTGCTAGTATTATTGCAGGCTATTGTGGCTATGCATTGCGGGAATCCTGCGAGCATCGGCTGGAACTAGCGAACCATGTGTGGTACAGCACTGAAATTCAGTGTAGCATTGCACCCAAACTTTACTGCGTGTAGAACAGTTCTCTACTGCAAATAAAGTTGCCGAGCTCTGGCGGGATTTGAACCACGGACCTCTTGATCCGATGCCAAACGCGCTATCAGTTCCTCACAAAATTTATAATTTCACTTGATAAATGGGGTGCCGATCACGAGGAATGTGATGAAATATAAACAAAACTTTAAAAAATAATATGGTACGCTCGTATAAAATAAATCTTAATGGCAGTATATTTTACTCAGAGTTCCTATAGACAGAAATACTTTTGATTTTGTTAATCATAGCAGCTGAAGGTCTTTTATCTTGCGTTTACATGCTCGTATTAGACTTCATTTCAATCGCGAGGTATCAGTGTCGTTGCAATGATGATAGTTTCTTTAGATATATGTTCTTGAGTAATTTACTGAAAACTTATCTTCATCCCCTCAGATTGTTTTTACACTGCACTAAAGTAATTAAGGACTTACGATCACCTTAGGGCTTCGTGAAAAGAGGCCAAGGTAGGTAAAACTCAAATCATTGGTATAATTTACATTATTCACAGCCAAGTTGATATTTATTTGATACTTATGATAATACGTGCAGATATTTTCATTTGATCTACAACGGAAATGAGGACATAAATAGTCCGATGGTAAGGAATATTATCGTAGGTTATGCAAATAAAACTTTAAGCCTTTGATCGTTTGAATCAATGGGATTTTTTTGCAAATGTAACTGCATTCATACACGCACTTTCAAAAAACAGTACAATTCATTTGCAGAAATAATTCGTTCACTTTTTAAAATAGTCATTTTATTATATTTTCATTATGTAAATGTTGATCAATGGCAATAATCAAACGATAAAAGCTATTATGTCAATATCTTCTGATTTTGAATGAGAGAAAAAATCGAAATAACTGATACCATTCATCCTTTGAGATTCCTGTTACTGACATTGGTTAATACTTTTTTCAATATTAGGTTGTTTGGATGTACATGGATTAATATGGTATATATATTTTCTTAATCAAAAGTTCTGAGTTCCATACTACGATTTCTCTTAATTTCTATATAAATGTACAACGGTTAAACTGTTTGACTATTGATTTTTATTTTTTTTAAATAATTTGTTTATATTTGAAAAAAGGTATTTTGTATCTATAAAATCTGTTTTTAATGACGTCGTCAATGAGGAGACTTGTCCGGTCTTGTATTGATGCAGCTTAAACTCATACACGCTATGGGCTGCATTTGTATACCGTGTATTCAACAAAATTTACTGTCTTTTCAATGTGACATTTTCAGTTCCGTTGTGTGAGCGAAATTCCATGACCCCCCTTGTCTTCGACTTGTAATTACATGGTATGTGCAATCTTAATTCCGTTGTTATTGTGCTGATTGTTGAAACGAGTGACGGGTTTTACATTAAATTACGATTTACTACATAATATTGTTTTGTTATATTTCTATCGAGTATCAAATATGAAGGGGACGTTTCTTTTGGATTTCAGTTTAAATAAAAAGATGACTCTGAAGAAAGTTTTTTCAGTGAGTAAAAGTAAATTTTCACTGTTGTATTGATTGGTGTTTGTAATATATTGTATCATATATGACTATATGATATGAAAATAATACTTCACCGGTAAGAGGAGGATATGCCATGATTAACATGATTAACATTTTCAAAGAAGATTTCAAATGACGATTGACTTATGCTTGGGGTAATAATATGAGTGTTACTTTATATAAACATCTAGCAATTATAGGAAATTCTTTAAAACATCCAAAATAAGCAGTGTTTTAAAACATTATGATCTGGAAAAACATTATGAGAATGGATTTAAACGGTTCAACTGGAAAAAATTGGTTATCGTTTTTACTTTTATTATTAACACGGTTAACTAGAGAAAAACAGTAATGATTTCTTTTAACGAGACAATACTTTACAAAAAAGCTAATTCTAAAGTATATTAATGTTCGGTTTTATGCTATAATAAATATGGTTAGATATTAAGTGTGGTGTATCAACTTAACTTATTAACAAGTCAACGTGTCATCGTATACACTTATTCTACTAAACACAGATACAATCGGTCCCGGTCTAGGGGATTTGAAGATTGAAATCTCTACAGTTACATTGACTTTTCCATAACAACGCATTAACACGAACCAATATAACGTTTTATTAGGCAGATTCAGTAACAAAATGGTGTCTATGTCTGCCGAAACCACATACTATCATTTATTTTTAAAATGAATCAATTGTGCCAGACATTGTTACATCCAGGTAAAAAACATTTCCAAGTTTTTAGGTTGATTAACTCTTGCTTATACAGGCAAGTATCAGCTATCAAGTATTCTGACATACTCAAATCTAACAACTTTGATTCGTCAATGTTATGTCAAAAAGCAACGAGAGCCGATTTTTCATGTCTCACGAAATGAACATAATCTTACCTTAAATTATTGACAGACAAGAACAACAAACCTGATGCTACAACCTCTCAATATTCTATTTATTGCAAATTTTAAGCTATGATCCATGTTAACATATTCCTTATTCATAGGCAAGCTTTTAAAGCTAATGACAATTCATCCAAGATGTTTTGAAGTCATCGAACATTGATTGAAATAAGTTCCCATCATATCGGCTTGACAGGTTCCGGGACTACTTTCAGAAATAACTACGCAGCTAAAGTATTGATGTAGCCCAACAAAATGTGTCATTCCGCCTCCGTATGGTAATCCACTGAAACGTTCATTCCTAGCTATTCCACATTGATCGGTACAGATTCAGTGTCAGAGTAATACAGTGTTCCAATTCTCAGTTCTTCAGTAAAAGAGCATGTCTTTGTGGAATATTATGACCCGCATGTTCCATAAACTGGTTAAAAAGATTACTGGAGAGATCAAAATGTGTTCATAACTTTTATCATCTGGAGGCGGTAATTACAAGTCCACGGACAAAGGTACTGTTTTCTTTATGCTTTGTGTCTTGGTAAAATTAGTTCTAGGTGAAACAAAATCTGATTAACACGGCTCAAGAGAATGGTTGCAATCTTTTCAATTCTAATAATTTTTGGTGGCTATTACATCCTCGGTTTTGATAAAGGGGCAAATGTTTGCTGACATAGTACATTCATCCTACACCTACGTGTGGTTAAAATAGCTTGAACAAGCAAATTATTTGACATGTAGAGAATTGCTCGCATTGGGTAATACACGATATTTTCGTCAATACATTAACATGTGGGGTCCCTGTCATTAAATCATGAAGAAAAACGTTCAAAAGTACTTTCTAACAACTATTATTTTATTCTTTATAAAGTTACATATCTTATTGACTTTTGTCGATGTTAATTATTCTTATCGTGGCAGTGAAGTATCGATTGTCTTTTTGTTGTATCAAAATGAAAACAGATTTCTCCCTGTTTCAACATTTTGTCACTGAACACACTCATAAGGCCTATGTTAATGATTGAACCAGAATTCATTGGTGTCAATTAATTTCATCCATGTTAGAATGTATAAGGGTTTATAATCATGAACATTCATCTATGAAGTATTCATCTATTACATAAATAGCTTCGATGAAGAAAAGTACATTCATCCAGTCTTGCCCTCTTTTACGTCTTGACTAGTTGGCGCACTTTCATATATTTTAGTTTCAAGATCATTTTACACAGAAGTCTTGAAACTCCTTCCTCTTACCAAAATCAATTCATATCTTTGTTTTGAATTCGGATGGTTCATATCATGGCCAGTTAATTTTCCTTTGCAAGATTTAATTTGAGTTGAAATGTGTAACAATGTAGGAACTCATCCAAGCAGTATTTCAGAATAAGGCACGTGCGCGAGGAAAGTAAAGACTAGAAAACTTTGACAGATGCGACTTTTAACAAAAGTGGAAAAGAGGTGTCTGCTACAATAATTTTGGTTTGAAAGAAGGTTTTGGTTCTTCTGTTGAATACATTTCTTCTGTTGAAGAGATTTAATTGTTTATGATTCAAATTGGCAATGATGGAATCTAAATGATATATATTCTGACTTTGTCTGAAGATAGACATTCAAAGGGATTCAAAACACATCTATCGTCTTGATGTAAACATGTAAGATTCTAAACTCAAATATTTTCACAATGTCGAAGTGAAGTTGGTTAATTACCTTGTACCGATAACGTCAGAAACGTCTTCAAAGAAACTGAGGCAACATTTTTAAAGACTCCATCGTTTGATTACCAACATGCAGGTGTGTCCTTTCTAGATGACGTCATAAAATTGCTTTATTTAGATTTCAAGGCATGTCATTCTTCAACTACCTTTTGAGTCCGACTTTTGATTTCAGGGAAGCTGATGACCTTCTTCTTTGAAATTTCCACAGAAATGTCAACTATTTGATTTCATTGCTGTTAAATCGCTGACATGGGGTTTTGTGCATCCCAAAGGTATTTGTTCCGACTGACTTCACCGTATGAAGTCTCCGTTCATTACATACAAGATTGCTTGCACTCTCTCTACTAAATGATATCCTTGTTATGTTCAGTGTAACGAAAGTATCACAGAAAAGATGTCATTACTTGGACAATTTTACACAGTGTAACGTAATGGCCCACTGTATATTTTCTATGCACAGATTATTAACTTCCTCGCATAGCAATACAATAAAAAGTTGCGTGCAGCCTCCCCTTTGATCTGGTCTGTCTGAGTCGCCATCTTTAAGGCCACGTCCGTCTGACATTTTCTTCTTTAGATATTAACTACTACCCTTCATTTTGTCAAATGTCATCAAAGTGTTATATTGTATGAAAATTATGCAATCTTCTGTTGCCAATCATTTCTAATGCCATGTTTTCAAAAAGCTATAATTCAAGCTACAAAACAAGCCATATTCTACTCTTTAAAAGTGTTTGTTTTTCTACAATTAAACAAATGTTCAAATTTCACTATGACATAAACAATAGTTATTCCTCTAAAATGTGGATGGTTTGAAATATCTTGAAAAGAGTTGTCCCTGTAAAAACTAGAAATGTCCATGTCATGATTTGAAACAATGAACAAATGGCCATTTCAGAATGTGAGCCACCTACACATTTTAACATTTTTAATTCGTATTTGTTCCTGCTTCGGGATAAAACAAACTGTATATGTAAGCTAGTCGTCATCAATCTCTGGATGACTTTTAAAACCAAATCATGAGGTCATAGAGGTATGTCACATGTACAATGTAAGTGAAAATTGTTTGTACGCAGATGAACTATACACGTATACGAACTATATACCATCAGAACCAAAACATATTTTGCACTCATGAACATGAAGTTAAAAATCGTATATATAGAGTCGTATATATATATATATATCCCCCGCCGTTTGGTTAAATTGTCAAATATATTGAACAAAACTGTATTATATAATGAACCCTCATACTTTTAGTTGAAAACTATCTTCAAAAGATCATTTTATGATTAATCTATCCATCAGAAGATGATTGTTAAAGATCCTGAACTTCATTGTGTTTAGCGTTAAGGTTATACGGTTCAAACCTGGACACAATATTGTAAATATTGTCCATGAAAACAGCCAACAATTCCGAAGAAGTTGAAAACCCAAAAGGCATCGCTAAACATGCTGATTGTTCGATTAGATTTCAATGAGGTAGGCCTTATGCTGTTTAAGTTCTGGTTCAGAAACAAAATGCCAAAAAGGAAAGTAGGAAAAAGTTTAGGACCTATAAAGGACACCACTACACATTAAAGTATTCAATCTGGCAAGTTTGAATGAGCAAGGCCTAATGATTTAGCTTGACTTCTGTTTCAAAAACAACATTTTTTATACATAACTGGTGGAAGACGTTATACACCCCTAAAGGCACCATTACACATGATGATTGTGATGACACATGATGATGCGATCGGCCTTAACATTTCTGAGTTCTGGTCCTGAAACAAAATGCTAAGTTGCATTTCTCCACATTATACTTTAAATTCACAAATAATGTTTCAACTTTGACTTTGTACTTTGATATCGCTTTTTATGCGGCAAAAATATCAGAACATTTTTTATTATTTTCTTATCACTATATTATTTGAGCTCAATCCAAAAGACACATCTTCTCTTTGTATCGAGCAGATTGTCGACTTCAGTACTTATTAGATGCTATGATGTTTTCTACCGCCGCAGGTGACTCAATTACCAGACATATATTTTAGGAACAAAGAAAGAGCAGTCAAACAAACAAGGCTTCAAATAAGCTTTGCCTCTTCCGTATACATTGGACCATTCACTGTGCAGCTATGGACGTGACTACCAATATAATGAAACAGCTTTTGGCAGTGGACTACAGACCCATGTAAATCAGTTGATCATATTCGATATATTGATAGGGAATGAAGTACAGTGATATATTCAAGAATTCTGAAGTGATGTTCAACGACTCTGAATATGATAGTCTAGGAATCCAAAGTTTATAGTGAAAAAGGAAAAGATTAATGAATCTGAAGTTTTAGTTTAGGCATTTGAAGATAACATGTAAGCAATGACAAGGTTTGTTATAAGAAATAATTAGTACCTTTCATTGAATCAGAATAAGTTGTTCAACGAATCCGACAATGTTGTTTATTCGAGGAACTTTCAAGACAATGTTCAATGAATATCAATATTAAGTTTAAGAGATCTAAAGGGCAATGTAACTTGACTCGAATCTGATTGGTTGATTTGAAACCTGTGATGAATGACAATGAATACCCGCAAATTAGCTAAGGCGAATCAACGAGAATTAATAGTAATATTTACTAGATTCAAGAACAAAAATATTTTCAACTGGCTAACTTAGTCCAAGTTTGCCACTTTGTTTCATACGGCCGCCTTCTTTTGAATGCCGTTCCCATGGTATGATGTAGTAAAATCCAACCGTTTGCACGTCACAATGTTTGGGTCACTGTCACAACGGTCCTAGGCTAGTTAAAACTTGTTCTTGGGGGTCTTACGATATTTGTCAATGAGCTTTATAAGTGTTTTTTTCGGTTTAAAATTAAACAGGTATTTTTTATGATCTCACTGTTACGAATGTCACTGTTTGCCGTGTTTGGAACTCTCTCTACCGCTTTTAATGTAAGTTATGCTAGCACTTCACATTCAGTTAGACCCTACCACTCCTCTTACAAAAATGTAACAGTCGCAAAGTACTTTACACACAAAAATAAGTAAGCTTAAACAGAGTTTCTTAAACTTTTAATAACCAACGGTTAGGTTACAATATTGATAGATAATTTCGTTTATAAACTTTGAGGGAATCATTGTTTTACAGCACAGCAAATAAAAATAATGTAAGCTGGAAACCCATAATTCGGAAAAACAAATATATGTCCGTTTACAATTACATTATTCCAAGTGTTTGACAGAATTAATCAGAAATTGAATAGGTTGCTTGTTTAAAAATAAATTCTCTCTACTGAAAGACTGGAGATTAAATTTAACTGTTTGTTGAATAACGGGAAGTCATTTAACTCTTTAAAATAAAGATTATGATTATTCTTACTGCCGAAAAGCTCTGTCTTTATGTTGAGCAGCTATCTTGTCATTGTTTCTTAGACGTTACAAGGATGTCGATCGAGTGACTGACAACGCAAAACACTATGTTGCATTCACAATATTCCGTGTGTTATGTAAATTCTTTGAGGGATATTTTAGAAGCTGAATAAATGAAGAAGAATAAGTTATGTTTTTTATCAACTTTGTAGTCAACGTTTCGCATGAATTATGAAACAACGTTACCAAGCAAGTGATACAAATTATTACATGAAGGCGATTATTTCATACACGGGATAGTATTTTACAATTAAATGGTGTGATTTAGATATTATTTTGATAAGTTTACAGTAGGGAAGAGTTTATAATTGAAACAAGTTTGAGTTAACAGATGATAGAAGCCCCGATAAAGTACAACGGTATACAGGTGATTGCTATTGATGAGATGATGATAAGATGAGGGATGAAAGCGTTTAATACTGATCGTGATTGCTTCTGAAGTGTCTTTCTTATCGTATAGTCTGCATGGTTGGCTTCTTAGATGCTGATGTTGTCCCAAAGGATGCAGTGGTCAGGATGGGCTTGGGTGTGGTCTGAAATGACGGATTCTGAATCTTTTTCTGAACACAGGTCTGGTCGTCTTTGATTCTAAGTTGACGAAGGCGGGACGTTTTACGACTGTAACTCTCTGTAACAATCGCAAATGATGTGGTAGACAACGCTGGAAGGGTCTTCTGTCATAGTTGATGCTGGTTTACCGTTAGCATAGAGTAGGTTCTGGAAGGATTTACCCCTTTTGAAAACGACGTCTGTATTGGCTTGTTGTTTGAGAAGGCGACGGATGCGAGGACTGGCTGCTAACGGAGCTATTTCTCTGGGGGTTGGGAGTTGTGTTGATTACTTCGTTGACTAATTTTAGGGGATACTGCTTGCAGTTGATGCATACGTTGCGGAGATGGTTCACCTCGACTTGGAGGGCTTTGTTGGTGGAGCAGATATTCTTAGCTCTTCTTGTAAAGGTCGAGATGAAGTAAATGTACGGTTCGGCTTCCTGTTGACGCCGGTGATGAGATGGTTGTTTTTTTTACTACTAAGACGTCGTGCTGTCCACGAAAATCTTGTCGGACCAGGTGAGGTAGGTAAATGTGTAGGAGTGTTCTTTTGATGAATGCAAGGGCTTCTTCTCTGGGTCAATTACATCGTAGCTGATACGTCCTCCCGGTTTGGGATGGTGTTGATCTTGGAGCAGAATTCAGCGGACTTGCAGACAAAAAACTTGGCTAATATACCTAGTGGCGCAAGGAGGCGGGCTAGGCTTTGAGGTGTTTTTTTGTATATTTTTAAAAATATTATTGCGTTATGAAGGCCATATATATTGTTTTAAACCCCTCGGCGGAAAATGTCATATTCGAAAAACTCACGGAAACTGTTATAAATCTGTTAAACAGGAGATTAGTACTTCAATTGCACTCGTCCTTTCAAACTGCCAGTGATAACTTGTGATACAGTGTTAACAGCTGTGTTACTCTCTTAGGAGATAGTAAATAACAATTATAATGATGGCGACACTTTAATGATTTTTCTTGGCATTGATTTAGACTGATGGCGTTATTGACAAGGTTCTGCAAGACTTTCATTTCAAGGGTAAGATGTTATTTTCTTTTTCAATGTATACGTCATACGCTGAAGCAAATAATCGCAGATCCAATAACCATTTGCAGTTATCTCTTCTCTATAAGAAACCCGATCAAACGGTGATGCAAAGCGGAAACATCAAAGTGCTAAAGAGGATTTAAATATGGTTAATGAAGCATTTACGGTTAATGTTTTTAAAGAGAGTCCCTCTGATAGACAAGATGAACGCTCCATGTCAAGGCAAAAGATATTCAAGCTAGATTACTTGCTCCTTTCATCATTAGGAGAGGATTGCTGCTGTGTGATAATTGGAGGTGTTAAAAAATTATAAGTTTCACATAACAGTCAATGATAATGTGATTTTTGTCGTTATTTTTAAAATGACGACTTCGGTTTCAGATAATTTTGACATTTTCCTAATGAAATTGGCAGAACTCAAATAGCACTGTTTTGAAAAATATATTTATTTGGTTTTTGATGTCAAGACATGTTTGAATTTAAACAGTGTTATCAGATCTAACTAATCTAATTCAAGAAAAGTGCAATACCATTCGAAAAAACATATTTAGAGAAAAGAAGAAGCTAAAACTTCATCACATCATTAAATGACTTATTTTAAAACAAGACTCATCGTTTAATCAGATGAAATATAATCACAATTGGGAATTTCGAAATTCAGTTGTCAATATTAGGTTTACATTTCACTCATACAGGCAGAAAATGGACATACATTTGACCAACGCCATCATTGATTTGCAAAAGTAATGACCCGAGTTTGAAAAGGTGCGAATTTCAAAGACATGTTTGATTATTGACTCTCTTTCCTGAGTGAGGAAGAGTTCTGAATGTGGTTTCCGCCGAGTTTGGAAGTTGATGACATTAGCAAACAGATGGAAGTTGAATGAGGTTGAAGAAGTGATTCAGAATAAACACAAGAAGAAAGATGTAGCATGTAAGACTTTACACCATGTAGAGGAACATGTAGAACAGTGGCTTTCTCTCATTGAGGTGAGGTAAGGTGATTTGGGGTTTAACGCCGCTTTTTTTCAAGAGATAATTTACTTTTATCACGGCTGCTAGTGTTATTGCAGGGAGAAAGCCCACAACACCATTGTGACCATGCATTGCGGTGGAACTTGCGATCGATTGGAAGTAGCGAACCATGGTGGTACTGTGAATGATGTGAGTGATGAACCTTTTGCCTGGCATGCATAATAGATTACCTTGCAAAAGCTATTCCATGACTTTTAAGGACCTAAATATTCCTCCTTTGACGAAGTTGATTTGAGGCAAATAGTTCCAAGAGCTCATTTAAATATGTATTGTTTTATAAGAAGGATGATTAAATTTACAAGATTATTGTTAGCACCTTTAATTCCAAATAAAATATCACAGGGAAACTCAATTGTTAGTTGCACAGATTGTAGTCATGTCACCACATCGTGTCATCTTGTTTATAAAAGGTCACAATTCCAGAAAAAAAGGGTTCTAAATGTTCTCTTTTAAATAGTGAGCAAAGAGGTGAATATGTGTATTTTATTCGTTAAAATAGACATTTTGTTGGCAGAATGTTGTTGATAATCATGTATTGTAGGTTTCTTTGACCATTCCCTTTAGTTCATTTGTTTGGAATAATATCAATAAATATACTTTTTATTGATATTAAATATACTTTTTTTTAGTGAAATATTTGTCTCGAACACATTGCAATATGGAATAACATGACAGCTCCATAGATGATGAGTTTAAGAGAGTATTATCTTAAAGCTCATTTCCGCAGGCGTGTTTAGTGTTTTAGTGTTAGGTAACCAAATGGAAAGACAGGGTTTCGTTTTGGTTCTACGATTGTATAAATGTTTCTGTTCGTATTAAGTATTGCCGCCTTCAATCTTTCAAAAGTAAAAAGATTATTTTTATTTGATATATCTCCAAATATTCTTCAAACGTCAAAAATTCCTTATTCATCTTTAATATCATTCATGATAATCTGATATTTCTTGTTAGTAACAAGTCTTCTTATCCATTTCAATTTCTGTGCAGAAATAATAATTCCTAAATTGATAATCTGATATATGTATCATGAGGATAATTATTGCCATATGTATTTCATTTATGCGAAATATCATATAACAATAACCACATACTATAAAATAGACTACTTACTCACAGTTAGCTATTCATACACATATATCATATCTATTATTCTAATCCACGAAATTTTAAAGAAGATTTACATAATGAAAGATTAAAGTTGACCATGAAACTTCAAATCTTAATTTATGTTGCAAAAAATGGTATATATACAATTCTGTATAATTTTTAAAGCTTTTCTAATGCTCTTTTCATTTGAACATGATCTATTGTCAAATAAGTTTGATAAGTTGTAAATTCGTATCCGTTTAACGTAGGAAATGGATTTGACACCTAAGAACATGTCAAACATTTAAGAATCTTTGCAACAGACACTAGTTTTCGGGAATATAATTACGTCTGACCTTCAATGTCGATATTTCACAAGAGGTATGTCAATAACATGGACAAGACACAGCGTATAGATTCTCTGCAGACAGTCTCTCTTTTTGAATTACATTCGAGAGCCTTTGTACCATAAAATCATAATATTTTCAAGGTATGGACCCTTTGGCATCTCACCACCACAATCCTCTTCAAGAAATTTCTCTTTGTTTGTCGTTTCATTTGCGTTCAATAACATCGACTGGAACGTAAGATGATGCAAGCCAAAATTCTTTACAACAAAGTTGTAAATTTCAGCAATTGAAACAAGCAACGTGATTGAAAAATAAAGAAATAATTATCATTATTTGCTCATTATGGACCCAAATACAGATTTGTAGATGCCCAATGTTTCACAATCTAAACCTAATACAAAATAAGTAAAGTTAATAATGCATAAAATCAAGAAAATTTATTATAAGTCAAGTCCGGCTCTCTTTGAAAAAACTTCAGCCCAGTGTTTTGTGAAAAGAGACCCTGACGGCAGTCCTTAACCATCAACAATCGTTTTCATAATCAGTCAATCAAACTCTCACTTGTGGTTTTCGTAAGTTGACAACATGCCTTTTTGAACTAAGGTAGCATAAAAAATCCTTAAGAGAAACATTACAGTCCCGCCTTAAACCATTTTATCAACACTTCTTGTCCTAAGTTACATCAAAGTCATGATAACAAACCTAAATGAATATCTTTTGCATCTTCCGAGAGGAAGACATTGATTTGTGAGCTTTATGACAAAATGCTACACAAATTCTTTTATTGTACGCAAAAATCGACTTTTTCGATGTGGATGTTCTATCTGAAATAAACCTTTTCAGTTTCAGTATCAATTTGTTTTTATCTTTACTTGAATCAATCTCAAACAGTGATGCGAGCCTTGAACATAAAAGCACGCAAATAAGCTTAATAAAACATCTGCCCTTCATGTTTTAAACGAAGTTACCTCTAATTGACAAAATGGATCTTTCATTTCAAAGCAAAGAAAGCTATGCTCACATGTTTCTTTGATTGCTAAGAAAATGATAATCCCTGTATTTTAAGTAGAATGGCTTAGTAGGACAAATATATCTTCTTAAAATATATTCATCCTTTAAAACTATATTTGGAAAAGAAAAGTTTTGACATTGTAAAGGATTTGAAAAATATATTTTTGAAGTTTAAATGCATGCCACACAATTTGAAAATTCTGAAATTTCGTTTGAACAAATACACATCTTAATCTGAATTATTCTTGTTAGTCCTTTCTTTCGGAAAAGTAGATCGAAACCCATACCAAATCGATTTTGTCAGTTTCCAACGCAGCAAAAGTTTGTTCAACTTTTGTCTTGCAAAATGAAAATGTACTTAAAGGTTTTGCTGTATACTTGAAAAGAAATTTGTATGTATTAAACTAAGTTCGCACACCAACATGTTCATGTATATCAATATTTGTATAACTTGTACACTATTTTTGTATTTGTACTCTGGGTCACGCGGCCTCCAATGCTGGAATAAAATCTCTATATTTATATCTCAAATTCTTGTTATAGATAACGTGTAGCGAAATGGAAATGTGGGTAACTGGTATTCACATTCAATAAAACACGGCATTTTCTAATTGATGAGATATATTTTTACATAATTAAACTAAAGTACTCTAGTATTTTCAATAATGTCTGTAAAACTATCCATAGACCGAAAATCCAACTCGTTATATTGATTTTAAAACATATGAAGGACCGTAAGAACATTTGCATCTTTGATGTCTGTTTAATATGTTAATCTATCGGAACTGTCTTTTATATGTTTAAGTGACTCTAAAAACGACCTTTAACCTTTTTGGAAAAGCATACATATATGATTATCATAAAGTTAATGTAAACAAGCTGAATATAATATGTAATTAATCAATCAATGAATTACATAAATTACGTTTTCCCATGTAAGTTGTAATGTTTACTAATCGAACATCGAAATCTTCACATCAGAATTCTCTAGAAGGAGGGCAATGAGGGCTACTCGATCCATAATTGCCCTAATTACCACCAAAATGACTTCTGAATGAATGGTTGTCTATTTCAAAGAAATGTTCGATTATGGACAATCCACTGGGGTCCACTTCAATAATTACCTTCAGTTTAACCTGAAAATGAACGTCGATAACAAAAGTAGAAATCTATGAATTTGACGGGTCTTGCGATAGAGCAAATGAGATTAATGCCGATATTGGATATTGGACGTAACACGGTTTCTTGTCGTTGCTTTTCGGTACTACTGAAATCATATCTTAAGGGTTGAATCATACAACCTATATCAAGATTTACAAGACTGTGTTAATATCATTCACAACCTCATGTACAAATTCTTCAAATCCTATGATTTTAATGCAGTAAATAATTTGTTAATTAATTTGCGTAGTACACATCATAGATAAAGAAAACAACCTCTCATGTAAACTTGTTTGTTTTCAATTAAACTCATTCCACATGATACTTATGATTAACTCATTCTCCTTGGAATCATATGAATTTTTTACATAGGGGGGAAAAAACAAGGAAGTCTCGAATAGTTTACTATTTTGTCAATCATCATTGGCCTTTCTAGATAATTTCAAACAGTTTCAGTATATCATACAAGATTTGCGTTTTTCGAAACCGTTCTCATGAACAATTAAGAATAAAAACATTATTCGCACATCACTTCCTCCCCATGATCGATTTTTCACAAACGGTCGTCATAGTAAATTAACGAAAAACAGTATAGAAATTCTTTGATTACCTCTTGAAAAAGTTTGGTGCAAAGGTGATGATCCACTAGTGTATTTTATTCATCTTCACAGAATACTGCAAGAACAGGAAACTCATGGGACAAATACAAAATTATCACATACCAAAAATTATTTGTTTAAACAAGATTAATAATTCCGAGAAAAGAAATGTTTTTGATAGAGCAAAATGACGTGACTATGATAACAATTAATTTTCATAAAAAAGGAAATCGTTATATCAAACAGGGTATCAATCGAAATTCTTTGCTAAAGAAATACATTTAAGATATATTTTCTTCCATATATATTTATAGATCAGCTGATTGGTATCACTTATGATTTATCTCCGGGAAAAGTAATTAACCGTTTCATTCAGAAAGGCGTTGATTGGGTAGATTAACTAAACACAAGAAACATTGACATTTCCAAGGTCTGCGCAGTTTAGCCTTCAGAAACTGACAATTTGAGCAGCATTGACAAACAAGCCAGAAGCCAGGGGTTATTTCCAAGCCTGTTGAACGTGATCTCTAATTCATGGAAAAGGTTTAAGGATTTAGTATCCATCATCTTATGAAGACGTTGACATGTTTTACACTCAGTAGATTAATCTAGAGATGTTATCTATGAAATTTTGCTTCAGGGAGTTCTTGAAAAAATTAATCGTCTATTAATTACTGGAATAAAATCAGAAATTATTAGCTGACTACAATTTCAGCTAATGTTATCGTTATTTTATTGCAGAAAGTGTTTTGACTTTTATCATATTATAATCTATCTTTTATTCCTTCTCAAAACAATTTCATTGACAAAGAAAATTAGTTTTGAATATTTGTAATCTGATTTCTAAATTGTTGTTTTAAAAAGGGGTTGTACGTATTTCTGTCTAAATCCGTCTGATTAAATTCGGTTCTGTTCCGGGATAAACATTGTTTGCTTTAAAGGGCAAACTTCATAAATGGTATTATTTTATCGAGAAGTAGTGGTTGGTGCAGAAAATCAGAATCCTAATGCTTATCTTTTCGGTAAAGTGACGATAAACGGGTTAGAGAGATTTTGTACTCGAAAATCAGACAGTGGCGCGCGCCAATGATTCAAAAGTAATTTCAGAAACTTATTTACAGCAGACACAAAGACGTTGATAGTATTGAGTAGGTCTTTTGAATAATATACACGTTAATTGGGCACATAATTTCGAATTCCTAACAATTCTAAGGACGTTTTCCGATTATCAGTAAAACAAGAAAATATCATAATTTGGGCACGTTAGAGAAAGCTGCATTAGGAAGCTTTATGTTAAAGTGAAGTATCCTCAGACTTGATAAGACGCCGCTAATGTCTGAAATATTTCTTAAAGAGCCACTCCGTGATTTTCATAACATATAATTTACCTATGAGACGAACCTTAATGTCATATGTGGTGATATAAAATCAAAACATCTTAACTTTTCATGTCCAAAAGACATATATATGAGAAATACTGGTTTTCCATGAAAATCTAAACACAGCCTTATAAATGCACAGAGGTGTAGATATCACGTCCAATATACATGGATACTAGTTATATAACCTAACGAACACTGTCAACTCCTAACTGCCCTCCTGGCTGTTTTAGATAAGTCTCCAAATTACGTTTGACTATTTGACGCGCGCCACTGTCCGGTTTTCGGTCATAATTGCGACGTTCTACCTTCATATTGTCACTGTAAAAAAACACAATAAGCTTTAAAATGTGTCTTTTTAGTAACAGTCGATACTTTGCGATCAAATGACACCATTGATTAAGTTTGGCATATCTGACTCCAACAACTCACGGAGTGGCTCTTTAAGCGACGCAAAACACAAAGTCATCCATTTGATAAGTTGCGAGTATTGAGGCTGCTTTCAGACCTCTGTGGAGTGGAAAGCGCCTGAATGAACAAGTTCGAATCCCGGTAGAGTCCTTTTTTCAACTTTTACTCCTCGGAACATAGACTGATATTTCACTAAAGTGATCCAGAATGTGTTGTTCAAAATGTGAAAATAACGAAATATGTCCCCAAAAACATAGGAATATTAGAATGAGATTCATAATTCTTACATCATCTTTGATATTTATCCAATGTTACATGTCATGTATGTTAAATCTGTCATATTCTGTTTCGCTTTTAACTTTAGATTTACAAGACATACCCTGAGGATGTAAAACTAAAAGCGTTGTACCTAGTTAATATTTATAATGCAGTTTACAACTTTTTTTCCAAATATCTTATGCCAAAGCAATCCGTTTTGCATAATACCTTATGACCTTCTTTAAAACTCATAAAACTCGTAAATCAATATTCCTTCTAAGGAAAATTGCAAGTAGCTGTGTTTCAGTTAGTGCAAGGACACAGTGGCTGATAACCGTGGATTTACATCCTTTGTTACCTTTGTGAAATCGACGATTGAAGTAAAAGTGTCTTTATCAATGTTAGAGTAACTGAAATAAATTTTTGTCTTCTTTATCCAGCCACTGTGTATAACAGCATGCAATTTTCAAATATGTTTCAAGTCAGGTTTTAAACATGCTTTTTCAAAAGGTTGTTTATGTGTAGGTTATAAGTAACTACGACGTTATTAGATATATTTTGAACATCTGAGTGCTTTCAAATATGTCCGTTTCATAAAATCCAGTATTTTATACAATCATTGAAACAAGGCATAAATAGTATACCGTTGAAAAAGTAGGTCTTTATAACGGTAAAGGTGAAAATTAAAGTGTGTCATCGTGATTTCTCTCCATGACTAAGGGGGTCCAAAACAATGTAGATTTAGAAGGCATTATACGAGGAGGTTACCTGCTATCGCCTATGGTATTAAATAATGAAGTGGCGGTTCTAAAGGAATTTACTACTAATGCAATCAGTACTTATCCCTCCATATTATGAAAAAATGGGTTCAAATTCATCGATTTGGATATCAATATTGAAAAATATGTCTATTCTGTGGTTCAGCATGTATACATTAGGATGTTACCCTTACGAACTGGGGAAGTTGGTCGTCGAAATTCATAAATATATATCAGAAAGCCTTTAACTACAATATCCATATTTTAATAATAATAACTTATTTTACCTTATAATACGGTCCATAACGTTTAATGATAGTAAACATGTTCACTTCATTATCGAATTGGAAAAGGAAGGACTTAAATGGATGGCCACATCAAGTTTATTCTCAAGTAAACCTTATGAGTTGCAGGGGGAAGGGAAAAGTGGAGTAGTTTCAGAGTTAATTACAAGGACATTGTCAAATTGCCGAATGAGTCAGGGGAATACTTTATCCTTTCCAATCATAGCTATAAAATGACCAAAACATGTTATTTTCAAAATTGTTGAATTGTAACTACGGCAACACAAATCAATTAACTTCATCCTTGCTGTAAAAATAAATTCTATGCTTATGACGTAAAATGTGCCTCTGTGGAATTTCTTACTTGACTTCTACGATACGAATTTGCGAAGAATTTGTGATGTGTAAATTAATAATAATAATGATAATAAAGTAAATTGTAAAATTATATAGCGCATAAACTCCAGGCACTCAGTGTCTGCTCATAGCGCTGACATAAACATTTAAAAGAAATAGATGGGGTTTTGGGGCATAGGATTACAGACTGTAGAATTTTTGAAAGAGATAGGTTTTCAAGGAACTTTGAAATACAGCCAAACATTCAGAATTCTTGATTTTAATGGGTAAGTCATTCCACAGAGTTGGAGCCATGAAGACAAAAAAATTTCTGAGGCGCTTTTTGGGGACTTTTAGGAGGAATTGATCAGCTGTTCTGAAGGGTTCATATCTCTCGATGAGTTCAGTGAGATATGCTGGGGCAGTCTGGTGTACACATTTGTACGTTAATGTCAGAACTTTATACTGGACTCGTGTTTGGACTGGGAGCCAATTGAGGGAGGTTAGCACCGGGGTATGGATATATATTGTTAAATAAAGTATCCTAATATATAGGGAATATTTGCAACTCAATGGCAAATGATTTGACAAAATCGATATTCTTTTTTTCATTTTAATGGAATAATGGAATTCGTAAGCATGGAATGGTGAAACCTCACTTTTTTGCCCTTAAGGATTTCATATGAGAACTGTGTTTTTGTCTATGTTTACTACTTATTCGTAATTGCATTAATAGAGGACAGCCTTTTCGATGTGGCAGAAGAGTGGTTAAAGTTTAAGGAAGCAAAAGCGTGTGTTACATTAAGCGTCGTAGCAGGGGTATAACAACTTCACTACTCGAACTTTTCGAGTACAATTCTTCCTCTTCATTATGGATATTTCACAAGTGTTTTGTCAAAAAATGTGGCGAAGAAACATTTTATAAAATCTTTGCAGACAGCATTTCTAATTGATTTTTATCTTAGCATTCTTACGAACAACTCATCAAAACATTTCCACCCTCAGACCTTTTTAACGTCACGATGGGAGACAACTCTCACTGGGCCTAATGCCACTTTCGTTCAGAAACTCTGCAGGGAACACATAAAGGAGCAAATGCTTACTTTCACTAACTCAATGAACAGTTCTATCGAATATCTTATGCTGACTTGATGTAGTCATATTGTAAATAAGCTGATCGACAATACAGACATACAAGCAATGAAAATGTACAATAAATGTAAATTAGAAAGGCTGAAAACGGCGTTATGAAAAATTATAATTATGTCTAAGCCATACAGATTTTGTAGTTTTTAGAAAATATTTATTCGCTTGTAAACATAATAATACTTACACAAATTATATATACCTTATCCATGGGACTCCATGTATTGTAGATGTGTAATAATGAGAAATAAGTTCAGATGACATGGCATGAATTTCAATAAAAGGTTCGATATGTGAAAATTTTAAAGTGTAAGTTAAAAAGCTTAAATTTAGAAAATATTTCAGAAAACATTTGTTGTATTGAGACTAAAGTTGTGAATAACAAGGCTTGGATCCATGGCTCATCTCAGCTGTTTTTTATCAACCTAAGTAAACATTTGTAATTATTTGTCATAATCCATATGCGCTGAAACTTAAACAACCCAGAAAAGTATTCCCCGGAGGAAAATATTTCAACAGTGACAGATATTGCCTCGCTGACTATCTGCAGTACATGGTATTCATTTTAACAATTAAAAAAAATACATTATTAAGGATGAAGTTGGAAAACAAACACAATTTTCTTAAAGCGTATGGAAATAAAGAAAGCACTCTTCCCCGCATCATATAACCTGAATTTTATAAAAGGGTCTGATCACAAGTATAAATCCTTGATAATAATTA
Organism: Phorcus lineatus; assembly: GCA_921293015.1. Lineage (NCBI taxonomy): Eukaryota > Metazoa > Mollusca > Gastropoda > Trochida > Trochidae > Phorcus > Phorcus lineatus. Next base: position 60,987,786 of record OV121081.1, read on the forward strand.
GATCAGATCAATGAAATACTAAAGTCTTCGTCAGTTCGCCAGTCACGGCATAAATAACTACCTGTAATGATACGGTCGATTCTTGATAGCTCTGAATTGCCAGGTGCCTTCAGATGCTCATGTCCTTGGAAAATGGCACGCAGTCTTGAGTGTTTTCGCATTTGAAAGTTCATTAACCACATTGGGTATAATGTATTCATTTTAATTCAGACCTGGTTACACCAATATAGTAAACCACTTTTCAAATATGATTTCATTCAATGATTTCAGTGATACTAAAAATATTATCTGAAAAGACATCTTAAGCAATGGGCATAATAAAATCATACGTACCCAATATTTAACCAATATCGACAGTTGTGGATGTGTAAAAATGGATTGAAAGGACATATAACTCTTTACTTCAACATGAGTTAAAACTCATCTTTATTGCAGTATAACGTTAATTAACTCGTTCTTATAAATTTAGCATACAGCTGCATGCCAAAAGTTTGTTCACATACCTGAATATACTAGTGCAAATATCATTTTTTGAGATGCCTTTGAGGTATCGTTGCGTTGCGAAAAAGAAAACGTATAATACTATAGTATTGAATTTTCAATACACATATGCAGATCCATTCATCTTTAAGACAAAGGTTTATCGTACCCCACAATTACCCGAAACAGTTCTGGCAGGTCATTGAAGTGACCAGGGGTCAAAATTCCGAAAACACTAATTTTTGTTTTTCTCCATAAAATCCGTTATAAGTTATCAACTTCTTTAAACACAAGTGACGTTTGTTTCTTAGCACAAAGTCAATGTGATTATGTTGGTTTTAATCTCAGAGAGTCAATATGGAACATTTTATTTGAAATTTAACGAAATCGAAATTTCGAAGATGTGACCCCTTCTGTCTAAAACAATATGCCAAAATTTGAATTTTTGCACGAGTGACCAGACATTGCCGAAATGACTTCAAGAATAGCTATTCCACACATGGACAGTGGGTGATTCATTGTCAGTCTTGCTGAGGTTATTCTATTTACGTTGAAACGTAACCCAAATTACATGATATTTGCGCTACGATTCAGTGGTAAGTAGACAAACTTTCGGTATGCAGCTGTATATGTCGCTTTTATCAGCGTGGTTACCGCTTTTGGTCTTCAGAGTGTCTGCAAAACCTTACTTTCGCCGATGTCGTAGTTCATGCAGACTAACTACAACTTTGCAATAATGCAAGGGATGCATGAATGCATGTCATTAGAAACAAATAAAAGTAGTCAAACTAGTTTAAAATCTATAAGATAATTGAAGAAACGTTTATTTGTAACGTCATGACTGAATACCTTGTTTTCATTATGTTAGTAGATTGTCATTTATGTGCTTCAACTCATATCTGTCGACTAAAAGAATCCTCGAGTTCCATACCTATGCTGCCTTCAACTGAAGATCTTGGAGTCGACCCCTGACATTAAGAACATTTCCTAACTGAGGAAAGAGAGTCAATATTCCAATATTTCTTTTGAAATGGACACCTATTCACACAGAAGTCATTACCACCCCAAAACCTAATGAATTTATTGGACAAAAGCATCTGCCTGTAATAGAGCCTGTACGAGTGAATTGGAATTCCCATATTGATACTTTCATTGAGGAGTATTCATCGAGAGAGGAAATTGATATTGAAAAGATTTTCAAGATACGTGTGTTACCAATGTGTCCCTAAAGTAGTCAGCCATGAAGTGAAATTTTAGATAATTTCAGGTTACAGCATTTGTCAATCATTTTAAACTTGGATTTCTTATATTTCAGCTTGATAACCCAACTTTTTTTTATTCCACTTTACTTTACTTTCACTTTATGTAATACCGTGGGATAAAATCGTCGCCCTCTCCATCTGTCCGTCCTTCCACCCGTAAACATCTGGTTTCCGGAGCGGAACTCCAAAACCGCGCTTCAAATCCCTCCAAAAGTTTGCATGTATTACTCACCTGCTAAAGTGGTGCCACTTTATATTTTCGGATTTCTAGAAAAAATGTGTGTCTTGAATCCTTACTCTACAGGGAAAGGTACATTTCCTGGGCAGAAGTCGATAACCGCTCATCATATGCATATCGTTTCGAAAATTTGCATGCATGTGGTGCCTTCTTTATAATTTCTGAAATTATCTTTTTCTGTTTCCATGGAAACAGGTAGAATTTATACTCTTTTAAGGGATAACTTCACTTTTTAGCAGAACTCAAAAACTGCTTGTCATGATATAGAAATATGTGTTACGAATTATCGGGACCAGTGGGATAGGTCATCTTCTGTTGACTCGGTTTTTAATAATGGTTACACTCAAAATCAGCAATAATTATAAGTGTATCAAACACTTTAAGAAAAGGTAATTCCAAAGTAGCAATTTATATCTTTGAAAAATATCAGGACGTTTTCTGGAATATGTTTGGAAGATACGACATTGAAAGCGATTTGAAATTATAATCACTTGTTAAAGTAACTACCCTTTTCATATTTTCTTAAAAACATGTATTGAAAAACTTTTTTTATATCCTGTAACTATTCATTACGATTTATACATAAACAAAAAACAAATTTACAATTTGTATACCATTTGGATGTTAAAACCTTCCAAAGTAATCGCCTCGATTTCGAAGGTTTACATCAACTATGTCCTGCCTGAGTTTATTATCAAAACTTTATAATATCAAGGCCCTGATCATTCACCCATGTTTCTTTTATACATCCCATGTGTCTATTCATAACAGCTATTCATAATGCTGGGTGATGGAAACTATGTTTTGTTATCAATAGATAAATATAATCTCAGTTCAAGTATATTTTTGAAAGAAATATCAATTGACGTTTCTTTTTAATGATTGAAGTCTTTAGGAATCGACACTGCAAATGTCTTAAAAATGTAAAAACCTTTTGTGAGTTACCATTTAACATGAATTAGTGATACTTACGCTCAGTAATTGTACCTGTAGACAACCGGCACAAATCATTTATATGGCTCTGATCAAAATATATTATCATTACTTCAAAATGTTTTGAACGAATCGAATTATAATTGCTCTTATAATGTTTCATTGAACTCGAAATATGATTTTCCTTAAATGTTGACTTTTAGTAAGGAATATATAATATAGGGATAGGTCGATGCGGATGTTCGTATTTTCTTCAACTGTCTACAAACTGAAACAAGGAATGTAATGTGACGTTTGCATAAAGTAAAACCATTATATATATATATATACGATGAAAGTGAAACTTGTAACAACTCCAGTGTTAAGCCAGATGACATCATCGATAGCAAGGATCAGACAGGACAGGAAGAAAATGTCGGACGTCAGTGACATGTCCCGTGTAGCATTAACAGAATCCCAGTAATGAAGGCCAAAGACAAATAATTACTGGAACTGCGATCTAGGATCAATAGGATTTGCACTGATTGGTCGTGTTCATGGTTAAAGTCACCAGCTTTGCAGCTAAGCTTGTACTGAATGGACATCTGTCTGCTGGCTGGTCATTAGGTCAAGAATAGCGAATGGTCAACCGAATTTTTGCCTGCACTTTACTATGTATCAAAGTTATAAAACATAGCGAAATTTGTCAGTGAAGTGACAGTTTTCAGATGGAGACTATTTTTATAAAAATCTTATCAGAGGAACTCATTAACTCTCAACTGCCTATCAATGTCCTCGATTTGAGTTCTGTTGAGGTCAGCTGACGATCTTCTGATTTGGACCCCTTATGTTCAGATAATTTCCTCATTCAGGAAAAGGTGTCAATATTGCGATATTTCTTTTGAATTTGACACTCATTCACACGGAAGCCATTAACAATACAATCTAATTAATTTGTTAGTCAAAAGCATCTCCATTTGATACCGCCTGTACATTGTATGAGTGAAATGTAATTCCAATATTGACAATTTCACTGCAAAGTACCAATCTTGATAGATAATCATTAACAAGAAGGTTTATGAGTAACGAGTGGTATCCCTTCACAAAACTGCGTTAGGGTCATGGTATGCTTCAACCTTAGAGAACTTGGCCCTGCAATAATTCGGCTTCATTAACTCATATTTGGACGTCTTTATATATCCGCACCCCTCTAAATACACAGTCGGGAATCAATGCATCACTGACTTAGTGAACGAAAATATTAATAGAGTAATACGTATGTGTTTGAAATAAAAAAGTTTGCTTTAATCCATTTTGGACATTACATACATGTATAAACGTGATTTCACTACAATCACATCCTAAAGTTACTACCACTTTCATGTCTAAACTAAACTTTTCTGTAGACACCACTTATCAACATTTAGTTGAGTTTATTTAGTTACTGAATGTCTGGACATACCGTTTGTGCCATACTCTAACAACCCCCTGGCCCGAAATCCAGATCTTTGATCACTGATAATGACGGAGACTCCTAAAATTACGCTGACTTATTTCACATGATAAAACATAAAGGTGCATCATTATCCAAGAGTTACCAAGTACAAACCTTATTTCATTTGAGAGGCATTGGTGACGATAATGAAGAGAAATATATGTATAAAAACCAACCCACTTAGTGCATAGCTTGTACCGTTGGCGATCTTCCTGAACAGAACCCACAAAGTGATTCCCAAATCCTTTTATCGTATGAAATATCGTTTATAAGATAGGCAATCTATGTATACAGTTTGTGAATGCCCATTTGCATACACTGAACAAATTGTGCAGAAATATATTTAAAAATTGTCATCATCTTGTTTAAGCATTATGTCTGTAGTCTACAAATCCACTTTAGTTTAGGAGGGATCTTACCAGTTGACAAAAACATTAACGAATCAAAAACTCATTATTGATCACTTTTATATTTATTACCTGCTCTTTCGATAGTCTTTGTTAGTTCCGTTAGGGTAAAACTGGGCAGGGCAGATAATTATAAACGAACACAGAACTGTACAGGTCGAAGAGTTTCCTATCCCCTAGAACACACCAGAAACGGCCGATGTCCATAATCTAATCTGAACATATTTTCAAGTTTCCAAGATAAAGTTTTAGGACATACAGTAACAGCGACATTGGAAACTAATACGTATTAATTCATTGTTCAATACGATATGTTATCAAAGAAAATGATATATTTACGACCCTGTCTTCAAATATGATATGCTTCATGTCAACGACCTCATAGATAGCATAAATGAACATTTATCAGCGCCTCATCCAAGCAGCTCCTTAACGTGAATGCAGAAGTCTTTATGCCTGAAATTAAATAAACTGGTAGTATACGATTCCACAAAAGATGTGTGATTGGTACGTGTTTACTTTATTTGGAATATATTGCTGATACATATGCCATTTTATTTTTGTAAGTTAAATAAAATTCACTAACGAATACAACGAGGCGAATATAGCAAATTGTAATATTTCCCCAGGATGGCATTTATAATCAATTTGCAATACCTGTGTAGCCAATACTATGTTCACAATAAAGGTAATGAAATTGAACAGAATACCGTCTATGTAATCAAAGTGGTACTATTACGGGATACACTGAATAAATTATCACCCTACAATTCAATTATCTTAAATTTTTCAGTGCTAAAAGGTTGGAAGGCGTTACCCATTCATCTTCCACTGCCATCACCTAATGTCGGATTAACCTTGCAGTATCAAAGAAGATTGATTCTTTAAGGTAAGACAAGACAACGTCAGAGTTACAGATGTTGTGCGACTTACATTCTTTGTTTCTTAGTGCACTTTTCCTATTTTCATATATTTTGGGCGTCATTGTTAATTTGAAATAGATTTGTTATTTAAAGGTATTGTTTATCACCTGCCTATGGTGATGAATGCATGATGATAAAGTTTATCAATATTCGAATGTACAAGTCATCTAACCTCATTATGTTGCCAGTAAGATAGAAAATCCTAAATAGTGAAAATGGCTCACATTTTTTATTCATATAGTCATTATTATTATGTGACGTGATGTATAAGCGCGAAAATACATGACGTCACATAATCACATGTTAAAAAAATAAAAAGTAGTTCTGCTTTTCATGACTTCTAACCTTAAGACCAAATTAAATTGGACATGCGTACATGAAGATTTTGCTGTAAGCAGCCTTTCGGCCTCACGCGATTATCCTATGATGAACTACATCAAGGAAGTAGCATTATGATGGAACTCTAAATGTATTGTCGGCTTTTCTAAAGTTTCGTAGTGAAACTTGTTTTACTATAAGTTTTTTGCCTTGATCCTCAAAATTATCAGCTAGCTATAGGTCAAATAGCATTTAATATCATTCGCAAATGGCGTGTTATGACCTGTTGTTATAATCAACACGCCCCCACAATGCCAATTATCAACGGTTTGATTAAATTGTCTCGAATTATTCTCACATTAAAGTTTCAGAAGTTTAAAACAATTTATACTTTATTTAAAATAAATCTATTATAAAATAGTTCTACTGAATGCTTGAAATGAGTTAGAAATCGAAAGCATACCCAACAGTAGAGTGTTGTCTCGCTAACACAGTTAACATACATGGGAAGTGTGTCAGTAATCTCCTTTATAATCGACATTTCGCCTATAGTCTGTGGTGAAAGAGCCTGAAACTTGGAACTCTTTGTTTGCGTCATATCTCTCAGATCGCCTGAAGTGTCTACCAGGTTAGTTAACCGTACATGCACCATATGAATCAAGCTATCGTTTTATCCCGTCGTTAGTTGTGAACTATACGTCCTGAGGGATCAATGGAATGCTCTTTTTATCCACTTTCTCCGTTCGATATGAGTCTCATTGAAAACATCAAACCATGTGAGATGGTCGATCGTGAAACTATCATTCGTGTCGAGAGCAAATATATGTTCTTTCCTTTATGTTTTAAGAGGAACATTTAGAATTTCTTTTGAGAATATGCCAGGTTCTGAAGTGGTGAATCATATTTTTACTTGTTGAGAAGAATTAAAGATCTCTAATATCTGTAAAACGTATATTGAAATCTTGGCAATTGCAAGTAGTTTTTCATCAAATCAGCCTTAAAGGCATTCTCTTCCGACAGAGGTAGCTCCGTCTTATTTCCTATACAACCTCTGTCTTAATTCGAAGGTTTCTTGGTCTAGAAATGTAAAACGCTGATTGGATGCAATAAAAGTTCGTTTTGCAATCAGCGTTTCAAAAATTATCATTCACATCGCCTGTGTTATTTTCGTAAACTTTCCAAAAGCTTAACTGGCTGAAATATTGCCAGGTACAGCACTGTGCCGAAAATGTTGCAAGAAAAATGGCCGCCGCCGAAAGAGCACGTTCTCAATTGACATTTTCATGTTATAAACAAACAATTTAAAAGCAGTTTTCTTACCCTGTTTTGACTAGTATTTGGTGATATAACCTCTTTGAATCCCTACACTCCTCAATCTACGTGGAATTGACTGGTATAAACTTGATATGTAGACAGGAGTCAAACTTTGCCAGATCCTAGAGACACAGTCAATGAGGTCCTGTCGTGTTTTGAGGCCAGCAGTTTCTTTACTCAGTCTAAGTTTGACACATTTTCACACATTTTCTATAATATTAAAGTCAGGTGATTGTGCAGGCCAGTCAAAAGTTGGAAGGTTGTTGTCAGTTTTCCACCCAGTGGTCAGTCTTGATCTATGGGGTGTAGCATTGTCATATTGGAAAATGAATTCATCATTTCCAAATACTTTGGTCCCAACAGGCCATAAATGTTCATCTATGAGGTCTATGTACTTCTGTGAGTTCAGGGTACCCTCAATTGGAACAAGCGTTCCAACACCATCCTTCGTAATACAGCCCCAAAACATGCAACTAATGCGAGCCGGTTGCTTCAGTGCATTCAGACACTCGGGTCTCCACTTCTCATCAGATTTTCTCCAAACATAAAAAGATTTGTTCTTGCCAATTACAACCTGAGTTTCATCAGAGAAAATAATTTTCTTCCAATACTTAAGTGGTAAATGTCTTTTATTTCTACACCAAGCAATCCTCTTTCTTCTGTTTACCTTAGAAATTGTGATACTCTTCCTACATGTAATTGCACATTATCGGAAACCGTAGAAATGTAGCCGTCTTTGAACAGTTCTTTTAGATAAAACTTGATTATATACATTATTGAATTCATATGTCAAATCTGTCAAAGACTGTCTCCGATTACCTTTTACCATCCGGCAAAGTCGCCGATCACTTCTTTGGTTATTCAATTTTGGCCTCCCACTTCTAGCCTTATTTTATACTGAACCAAATGCTGAAAATTTCTTCCACATTCTTGAGACAGTGGACTCATGTATTCCTAAAATTCTTGCAATGTTAGAATTCTTATCTCCATTCTGTTTTAAAAATATCAACCTTTCTTTTAACTGGGGGGTCACTTCCCTCCTGACAGTAGCCATTACTTAATCTCCAATGTAAACAGGATGTCGTCTGCTTCACCCACTTCCTGTAGGTGCTAGGTGAAAAAGGACCCCCTAAAATATGTTGTCAAACAAAATTTCATTTTTGGATGTAAGAACTAGATTTTTTGTTTCCAAATATCTAACGGCCATCACTGACTAAAACCAAAAGCGGCCATTTTTCTTGCAACACTTTTGGCACGGTGCTGTTGTTTAAGTTGCAAGATTTTGCCGGTAGTGGAGACAGAGGTTGTACAAGAATTTATGACGGAGCTTCCTCTGTTGGGAGAGAATGCCTGAAAGGGAGCAACTGTATTTAATCAGTGTAAATGGTTTACCTTAAGATCACGATAGTGACTGGTGAAGTAACTGTATTTTTTTCAAAAGTTTTTGGAGACAAACCAATCAACCAATCAGGAGTCTCTTTCGTTCTGACACAACAAACTCTCGCGTCAAAACACGTTACGTTGGAAGATAGGAGTATCATTTGTAGGGGGAGCGATGGAAGTTTAAAAGTTCCCAAGTTCACGATGTAATCGACAAATATTACCATATCAAATATGAAATCCAAGCTCTATTCTTTCAAAATGCTGGTAATTGGATACGTTTAGCCTGCACATTTATACATAATACATAATACAAAACTTGAAATTCAAACAAAAAAATAGTTTGCGGTTGATAAATCAAGTCTACGACTATCATTCAACCCATTCAGACTAATAAAAAGATCTCGACCTAATATTTGCTTTACGCTGCAGGCATCAATAAAACATGACCAGTACGACACTGCATGCAAGTTCTCAACTTATGATGAGGGCTCATGAGTGCAATGATGAGTGTATTGATGATTTGTTACACACGCCTACAAGATACTGAACAACAGAGTAATAATTGATTTAGGTATAACTTCTAAATACCCTGTCGAATTATACTTCGCACTGTTTACTTATTCAGAATCATGATACATAATTTGTGCGATGTGAAAGCTAGATGATTAGTCGAATTAATAAAAATATTTGTAGTTTGTCAGGGACCTTGTAGTGAAACAGATTTTGTAATCTGTTCACATAAAAAACAATTTGCATATGCCTACTTCTTTCGAATCACTTTTGAATTGAAATGATAACCTTAACACCAAATGATTGTATCAATGCACATCATTCCAAAGGCTATAAGTTAACATATAATCTGATCGACTATGTTGGTTTCAAATGTATAATGTGAATTTTAAAAAAATGCAGTTAAGTTGAATCCGTTCGCATGTCATCAAAAACTGAAGGCGGTGTTGTGGTTTTAATGTTGATTCATAAAGAATGTCAGTTTTATCACAAGTTTTTATATTGCATTTCCCTGTACATTGCAGTGAAACATGAAGAGCATTGGTTGGAATAGTCAAAACATTTGTATGTTTTGTCTGCATAAGGGTGGAAAAGATTACAAAAACCTTTTCGCGTGTATACTAAAATTACAACAAAATCTACTTACTTTAAGCAAAAAGGTTTATTTCATGAATAGAAAGAGTTTTTTTTTTCAACATCAACTTTACTCACATCTTCCTACGCAAAGCTTAACTACCGACAGTCTCGAAATGTCCAAGTTAACCCTTGCTGCCGACCTAAGACTTTTCTGTGCTTGCTCTTTAGTCCAATCAGAAAGCTCCTGGCAAAAGCTACATCCGGGGACTCGATCAAACATGGCGACCTCCATGTCGCAGTCCGTCGACTGCCAGATTTGTAAGGAGAGAGTGCCGCCTGTAAAGCGAAGAACTATATATTCAAGTTCATTTAGGTTTATAGTCAACTAACGTAAGTATTTTGCTACAATCCAATATAGGAGCGCATTCATACATTCATACATAAAACACTTATATAGCGCTGTTTTCTGACCGAAGCTACTCAAATGCGCTGGGACATAAGCCTGGAAATGAGTCTGTACGTGTACGCTTAAATGCCATATGCAGACCTGAAAAGATATGTTTTTAACTGAGCTTTGAATTCTGTCAATAGCTCCGGTGATCGTAATTGCGTTGGTAGACTGTTCCAAAGTGATGGCCCAACTTTGGCAAAGCCTAGGTTGCCAAATGACTGACATCTGGTGGCTGGCACTTCCAGGAGAAATTTGGAACCTGATCGTAGGGATCTGGATGTATTGTATTGTCGTAGTGTATTTACGTTAATTACATTAACCACAACCGGTCCTAAAAACAATAAAAGCATCTTTTTCGTGCCTCAATGCATTTATAAACTCAATCGTCTTGTTTGAAAAGTTCGCAATGCGAAAATGCTTTGTAATGTAATCAAACAGGTCACGTTCAATGGGCGTGGCAATTTTGTTTATATCGCAAATGACACGACGTCGCCGATTGGCCATGGTAAGGGAGGTAACCGGAGAATACTAAAATTCGCCGGAGGGGGCGCTGCTATCAAGCCAAAAAAGTCTTAGGTCGGCAGCAAGGGTTAATTTGGACAATTCGAGGCTGGCGATAGTTAAGCTTTGCTTAGGAAGATGCTTTACTTTCTGTTCAGTAGACAAATTTGTCTACCAAAAAAAATAAAAAATAAAAATTGTCTACAAAAAGAAAAATTAATGCAAAAATACATCAAAGTTATCAATGAAGATTAACAAGAGTTACGTGCATCGTGTAAAAACTTAAAAATCAAACTTCGAAAGCATATTATCAATCCATGGCCAGCAACGGAATAATTGTGTCATATATGGGAACGTGACGTACGTTCTATGTTCTATAAGTATCAATGGTCCTGTTGCTTGTGAAGAATTATTCACTCATCTTACGTTAATACTCGCTGGTCATTGTTTGTGACAAATGTGACTAGTCGGGACTAGTTAGGAATTGATAGATATAAATTCTATATTCACTATGCAACTTTTCTCTGTCACTTTAAAAAACAGACGAATTAAATTTCTTTACACCATCGCATTACATTAAGCCAGATTACGTCAACCAAACCATCTAACCGCCGAGACAGGAAGAAAGCGTCAGACATCAATGATATGTCTCAAGACATTGTGTCATTAAAGAAATGTCAGTAATGAAGGCCTTAGACAAATACTTGCAGAAACGGTGATAGGGATCAATAGGATTACCATTGATAGGTCGTACATCGTAATGCGACTCAGCGTGTAGAAAATACCATAGGTCTGGTCGGTGGTCAACTGAGACAGAAGGAATTATATGCATAGTCCAAAAGCAACATCCTTTAAAGTTTAGATAACCACAAACATATTTCACTATTTTCTTTGGAATATATTAATGTCTGATTAGAATGTTGTATAGTGTGTCAAAGGTCGCTACTCAAATATGTTCAGTTTGGTGATGAAAGCCGTTTTAGAATACCACTTTTGATGGGCCGCTTAGATCTATCTATCTATATTGGGAGTATTTTATGCTATGCATCCGAAGTGTTGGGTTCACACAAGGGGGATAATATTGAAAAATTACACTTAGACTTTTGTAAAAGGTTATTGGGTGTTAAGAGATCAACTTGTACTGCTATGATTTATGCTGAACTTGGGCGCTTTCCTTTAAAATGTATAAGTGTTTAATTTAGTAAAATTTTGGGTAAAATTGTTAGGAACTAATAATTGTATCCTAAGGGGCTGTTATAATTATTTATATAATGAAGTTGAATCTCATTCTGTAAAAAATTGGGCTCATGAGGTTAAAAGTATCTTGTTTTCTATTGGTTATGCAGAAATATGGTATAAACAAGAATTACAACCAAATTTCTTGCCTGTAATAAAACCAAGCTTTTCAATGTATTTTAAGCCAGATTTCTACTTCAAGAAAATGTATGATTTATAAGTATATCATTGAAGGTTGTACTCTGCAGAATTATTTAAGAAAACCTATTCCATTGATGTATAGAAAATATCTATCCAAATTCCGCCTGCCAGCTCATAACTTATCAATTGAATGCGGAAGATACAAAAATATAATTGCAAATGAAAGAAAATGTATCCATTGTACATCTAATATTGAAGATGAGTATCCTTTCATTTTAGTTTGCCCTTTATATCTAAATGTTCGACAACTTTATATTAAGCCTTATTACTGGAAAAATCCAAGTGTTTTCAAACTTACACAGTTACTTAGCATAAACAATGTTAAACAACATTTTTGTTTAATGCATGCAACATAAGAAATACGCATTTGAAATAAACATATGAATGTACATTCTCCATAAAAGATAAACTCTGAATTACCCGTCCACCTGTACCATGTTATTCAATATATTCATTGAATTGAATTGAATTGACCACAAACCAGTGAATGCATGACTGGTCACACGCCCTTTTTGTGACGTCATAAACAGAATCATTGCCTCGTGATCTATACATCTATCGTAACAATATCACAGAAAATAACCAATAATTACCGATTTTCAGACAATGTTTTCCACTCAATCAGATAAATCATTTGACGATGTAACACTATTAAGCGTTTGGTGTATAAAAGGTATCGACATGAATGCTAATTAAATAATCATTTAAGGCGGTATTTCAGTTGAAATAATGATGCGCCACTCTGTACAGTCTGTTTATTACGTCACACCCGCGCGAATTTTATGGCCCTAAGCCCTGGTGGGTTGTTCACAGCCTATAATTACGCTGTCTTAATGAAAGGCTAAATAAAGGTGTTTATTTGACAAATTAACACAAATCAAACCCAGTTCTTATTTTGTTGAAAAGTCTTTGAACGAAAGTCGAGAAGTGATAAAGTCGAGGTTACCGGTTGTTTAACTTAAATTTGCCTAAGAAATGCATGCCCGTTAGAAATTGAAATGGCATACCATTGTCCATGTACAACATATTATGGATGAATATATATAACGTTCTGCTGTTCGGACTGTATTTCTCTAAGACTACAAAAGTGATTATTCCATGGAGAGAAAATTGGCATGAATTATTACGTTTTTATCTTACTTCTTTATTTACAATACAAGGGGTCTGAAAGTTGTTACTGTGTAAGATAAAGATATTCTTATATTTTTTTTGTTCAGATGTTAAAATGGGTTTCCTATTTCCTAGTTTTCTTCTTCTTTCTTTCTTGAAACACTAAAAAATAGTAAACGAATGATTATGACAATCAAGTGCGCTGTAAATACCTTCGAATTTGCGTTGCTTGCTTAAATGCAGGTTAACCTTGAGTCAAGAACAATACATTATAAACGAGTACAGTCTGCTGAATGTTCCCTGCTGATTAGATGTTACTAAGAATTAGCTAGCATTGTAAACATTGATAACATTTTGAAAGCACTTTGAACAATCAACGATCAATAGAATAGCACATACTTCTTTCTCTCCCAGTTTGTATTGGGACACTAATCAAAGTCAACTTCAAAGGTAAGACAAATCAAATCTAAAATCGGATGACACATGAAACATTATGCCTTAGTTGAATCATTATTTACGTTGTAAGTGATAACGAAAAAGCTTTTCTGTGCACCTCATGTATTACCGAAAACCAAAGAACTTAACCACTTGTAAATTTCAACCAAGAAGTTAATTCAAATAAGTCTAGCTCTTTTCCTTAAATAACAGATTCAGACAGTTGTTTGCATAGCAAGTTCTAGGCAACAATTCTATTGATAATTTCCTTTTCGAGACTATCCTGAGGCGTCCCCTCAGTGCTGATAACTGGGACAAAGCAGTAGTTTCATTTTTATCAATTACGTTAGAGGAACAATAAACACATCAAACGTAAATGCTAGTGGACACACACACATTTCTCAATCAATTATGGTATCCTGAAGTGGAGCGTTTACTTTTTAAAATGAAAGGAAGCAAGCAATTTCTGAACAATATACAGACGATATACAGGAAAATGAAAGGCTAAATGTTATTTTTAGAATGATTACTCATATCACGGAGTAATACATGATTCAAATATGATATTTGACTGAAACCTCATTGTTGTAAAGTTGCTGAACAAAAGTTTATTACACTGTTAAAAGGTTCCTATGTCCGAAACATCATTAAAAAATATTAATAGAATATTTTACAGACAATACTTTGGATCAATTTGTTCATATCTACACTACATAAACGAGGTAAAGATATATGGTATGGTGGAGACAATTCTGGCATTACCCAATCAATTAAAGGCGTCAAAATCAATAATTTAAGAATTGCACATTTCTGCCAAAAATATTGATTAAACAAATTTTCGTGAATATTTTGACAGAAATACTTAATATTGGTAAAAGTTATGTAATATATAATGTTATGTAAAGGAATGAGTTTACGGCATTGTATATGAAAAAAATTGTGACCGAAAGATGGTTGAAAGTTTGCAAGTGATGTAGCAAACTTTCGTTCAGCAGTTGTATGATTATGAATAGCTTCAACGCAAAAAGTAGTATTTTAACCTTTACCTTGTTTAATAAGCATTTGAAGGCATTAGCCAAAAAACCCGTAAACAATAAAAAAACAATGGAAAACAAAAGATGTCAAAGCTACCTTCAAACGTGTGTGAGCAAAGCGAACTTTCTTCTTCTTTCAGCTGATATTAATTTTGGTTTAGTACTTGTAAATTTTGATTGACATAAAAGAACATCCAGGTTAACATGTATCAATCTTTTGGTTTCAACAGAGACGCTCATGGGTTAGCAGCCAATAATGTACTGCCCGTCATATTTGTCCAGGCTTTCCTTCCTTATTTACTTTATTCCTGATAGCAACAATAGTCGAGATATTGGAACCACAGTGCTTATATCTCTGGCAATGTCTTCAGCCATATTCATGGATTTGGAAGTTGTCTGCGTACGTTGCAGAAGGCTTCTTAACACAACAACTTTGCGCGAGACTGGTAGTTAAATCAAATAAGTATCATTAGAAGATAACATGTCCCATCGGTCCTGATAATTCGGAATACTTATTTTAAAATCAACCATCAAATGATTGACAAGAAGAGAGAGTCGTGTATTTCCACTGACATTGGGGAAACTTTGAAACATATCAATCTATTTTCAACTTTTTTCTCTTGTAGAACATTGCCTTTCAAATAAGAGGCACCAGTAAAATGACAGCGTCGATTTAACCTTAACATGAATTTCTTATATGTGATGTATGCTTAGAGGCGAACGTGGTTTGCGCAATAAAATGAATCTGTCTGTTATATTTTACCTCTACAATATTCCCAGCATTCTAATAAATTCCGCCTACACAAGATTGTTTTACATTGAAACTTTCATTGGCCATTGCTCTTCAATAAATACGTCAAAAACACCTATCCTAAACAGTTGAAAACCCCAAAAGACACACCTTCCACGTTTCACTGAGCTGGGCTATACAGTTTTTGAACAATGTTCTAAGTTACGTTTCCATGGAAACCGGCATAAATAAAGATAGAAGTTCGAGATCCCAAAATGAACGCATGCTGATAGCTCTGCATACCTAGTTTCATCGAGCGGAAGTACATGGCGATGACTACATCACAAGGTTTTACATGTTGGAAAAAATTAGGTTAGAGTAATATTTCATGTGTCTGGAAGATAAAAGGTAGAAGTAAAGGAAATACCAACATGTCTTGGATGTTTGTAAAATGATATTTACAAACATATGTCTGAGTTAACACTGAACCAAGTGTACTTTGTAAAATGTTCAGTTGGTATGTCTTTGTATCAAAGTCCCCGAAAAGCATCCTCCGGAGTTTAGATGGAATATATAAGAAGTTGATGAAAGAATCAACCAATCTATGGGAGACCCTAAGCTATCTTCATTTGATCATTTTATTGTCACGTTCAAATATAATGTAGGCTGTTTATTTATCGTTAATCTGTCAAAGCAGTAGTTAAAAGTGGAGATAAACTTATAGTTATAAAGTTGGACAATTAACGATTCAATAGCAGCACATTAATTTACCTTGGGTGTTAATGTATTGGCTATATTTTTGAAGAACTGATTTATCTGAGGTGACAATGTATAAACTAATTTATTGAAGAACATGTTGTCCAGTAACTCATATAATTATTATATTTTGGAAGAACTGATTTATCCTAGGTGACAGTGTATAAACTAATTCATTGAAGAACATGTTGTCCAGTAACTCATATAATTACTACATTTTTGAAGAACTGATTTATCTTAGGTGACAATGTATAAAATAATTTATTGAAGAACATGTTGTCCAGTAACTCATATAATTACTACATTTTTGAAGAACTGATTTACCTTAGGTGACAATGTATAAACTAATTTATTGAAGAACATGTTGTCCAGTAACTCATATAATTACTTTTCAATCGAAAAATAACACAACTGTTCGTTACGGACTGATTGGGAAAAATTCCTTTAGTTGAGATAGTCGGTTTAGTATAGTTACAAAACATAGACGTCAAGTCTATAAAAACAATCTTTCATTTTCTGTTTATTTCTTATAAAAGAAGATCAACAGGAGAATGGCGTCATGTGTAACAACTGTTACATTGAATGAAGTAGTGTTTCAGACTTTAATTCCCTTATCCAATAGTCTTTTATTATTTTTAAGTGCCAAAAGTTTGAGGATTGGTACATATCCACCTCGTTTCGATCCTATCCTTTTAATACCAAGTCATCTGTTGTTGCTGGATTAAACTTGTAATCCCGTGTCAGGATATTGATTCTTCAAGGTAAGTAAATCCAAAGTATATTGGTCAGAGTTATCTTCTTTTTCCATTAGAACGATTGAAATAAGTTTTGTTTAAAGTATGTTTTTTGTTAATTACTGTCTTCATTAGACAGAGTTACTGTGATTTTATTAAAGAAAACAGTATCATACGTATGAGAACGTGTTGAGGTTTTGTCTGTTAATAATAAACACGATTTATCATAATTGTTTTGGTAAAACAGCTTTAATTTTCATCAACATGTTCACGATACTGTCACTATTTTCTACGTGCAGTATGAATAGGATGTCTGAATTACACAACCATATTCAAATTTTAACGTCCAACTAAAGCTTAACATAGTCAATATATTCGTGCGTAGGTAGAGTGCTTTTTGTTTATTTTATAGTAGCTCCCTGCTTCCTGATGAATAAGTCCAATAACTGAACAGAATAAAGGCTAAGCAGCAAATATTCTGGGCTTTCTTCTTAACAATGATATTTCTTAGTCCAATTATATGGCATCAACCGACACATTTTATTTAACTCAACTTGTTTTTTATTCATTTATTAATGTCAATTTGCAGTTTGATATTACAGGTGTTAGTTGTTTTTGATTCATTTATTAATGTCAATTTGCAGTTTGATATTGAAGGTGTTAAATTTCGGTAACATTTACTTTACGGCCTCATTTTTATTAAATGTAACAAAACCGTCAAGTATTCCCTAATTTTTTAATGGTTGCAAAACCCACCCAGGGTAAAATATTCTATATTTGAGTGAAAGTGGGTGACAAAGAAATGTATCAACAACATTCCATTTACCATGATAAAATTAAGTTTTTTGATGAAAAATAGATTCTACTAACAGTTTTTTATATTTGCCAACAGAGAGAAATACATAGGAAGCATGTCTTTAATGTCGTCCGTATTGTGATAAAAACACTTGTGTATCATGCAGTGAAAGGATACTGGACTCTAGATTGCCAATATAAATCTCAGACAGCCTAAACAACAACTCTGTCTCGGGTTGTAAATCAGATCTTGCACCATATAAATCACTCTATCGTTTTATCCAAAGACAATATTTGATGGATCTATCCTTTTATTATTACCTGGGATCAATGGATACTGTTTATTCATTCCATGGGTTACTAGACATACTTGTGTAAATCACTGTGTAATCGGTTTGACGTGATCGATTATGTAGAGAAAAATAATACTAACTATCTTAAGGATAATTTCCGATAAGAGGGAAAGAGATTCTATTCAGCATTGGAGGCCGCGTGGCCCAGAATTCAATGCAAAAGCAATTCATATTGACCAAAATATGAATATGCATGTATAACTGCTTAACGTTTAATTCTGCTAACACTTGTGCAAGACATAAGCTGAATTTTTAAAAAATATTAGTTATTTACAATATATATATTATATAAGCTATGTCCTACTTTGAAAAAATTGACAAACAAGAACAAAATGAAACTCATCTTTAATGGCACCTACATTACAGAGTTCACCTAACATACCGTATTGCAATGATCAGTGTGTTTCTTCAAACGCAACTTTCGAATTCTCTAAACTATAGGACTGATATCTGAACTTAACAAATATTACTTTAAAATCTTTATCAAATCTGCACCAAAATACTTTTCTTGTTCAAAAACAGTTTTAAAAGTAGAACACGTTTAAGAAATTAATAAGACTATTTCCCCCTACCCTGATAGGATATCGGAATTCATTAAAATATAAATGTTTCTGTTGGTAAATAAATGACTGCAATAGGACTTTGAGAACATTTTGTATAACAACTCATTTTTAAAAGCTGTATAAGGATACATGAATCAATGCATATCGTTTATAAGTAAAATGAATTCTAATAATGATGACATACCATTATTTCAAAGTCAATTGCATTATTCAATTATTTATTGTTTAACGGAACAGGAAATGTATGGATTAACAACTGCTTTCTGTTGTCAAGACGGCAGAAGGTACTGGTATTAAATATAAAATCACATACCTCAAAGCATAGAGATTTTTCAAGTCTTGCTGAATGGAAGTATGTGTGGCGCCATATAAATTAATAAGACCAAAAGAAAAGCTTGGAAGATCACACTTTTTCTTGACTTGCTCTTCACTAAGGACTACCGATTCCACGGTACGCGGGGAAAAATTGCTTTTAGATGTAGTATACAATGGCTGATCCAGGATTTTTGAAAGGGGGCGGGCTTCACCAATTAGAAAACGGGGGACGAAAGGGCTGTCATTCTCGGGGATCACCAATTTTACGGTCGATTTTGAAAAATATCACACATTCCCCAACCCCAGCCTGGTGAACTATATCAAAAGTTTGTGACTATTCAAACCATTTGAAGAATAAAACGTGGTTCGATGTGGACTTTTAAAAAAGCCAATGAACGTCAGATCGTTTCCAACGTAAAAAGCATGCATGAAGTCATTTTTCAAACCCCAACAAAAGGTTTCTGCTTCAGTAGTGTTCACGTAGAACTATTGTAGGACACTGAACAATGGACTTCTTATATCTTCATACATGCATATTATTACGGTGTGAATAGAATTTTGAAATAAGAGCATCACTGATATGATAAGTTACATGTGTGAACATCGTACACATTAGCTTATTTTAATTTAATGAGGGCGCTCGTCAGATTAATTTTGTTACAACTTGTAAAATTTATCATTAGTCTCAGTTGATGATCGCCCTGCAAAATAGTTTTGATAAATCCATATCAATTTCGCAAAGAGATGGTTACATTGTATAAGTGAACATTAGAAATGTTTATCAAAATATTAAATATTCCCCATGTGGATTTTCGGCGTTGAGAATAATAGTTCCTTGAAGTACTACTTAGTTCAACAATGAAGCCTTTAGCAATACATTTGCTGGAGTTGCAGTCTAAGGGATAAGCTGGATAACCACTGATTGGTCGTGTTCAGGATAGAACGCGTAAGCTTTGCAAATACATATAAGCTTATAACAAAGGACCATTTGTCTGGTCGCTCGTCACTTGGTTAATAACATTGATTAGTTTAGCCCAAAACTTTTCAGCAATTTATGGTATGGAGGATATTTTCAATCCCATCTTATATTTTTAAAGTAATATACAAAGTTCATATCAATTTATGATGTCAGCAGAAAAAAACATCACGAGAATCCCAGCAATTTGCTATTAGAAGTACTTAAAGTTTGTATGAAATTTCACCATCGAGCGTCATTGCTGGGAACATCCCATTCTATTTCAACGTTTATTATCATTTGTCATAATCAACAAAGATTACCGTGTTCCTTGGAGCTTACACTATACGTTTCTAAGGTAAATGGGACCGAATTCCGATCACATTTTCGCAGGTTTCATCCGAATGCAAAACCAAAATGCCAAAACATATTTAATATTCTTCATACTATGATGTACTACTCTGAAAAGACTTTCAATCGAAAATTACTATCCTAATGTTACCTGTGAAAATGTCAGTTGTACTTATATTCAGTGAATTTGTAGTACATTTATATTGAATGTAAAACATTGTACTTTTTTCCTTATGAAGTGTGTATAATATTATTATTCTAACAATAACATATAATTAAATCAACAGATTATATGATGCCGTTAATTGTGTTTGCTCTTAAGATTGGAGAATAAATATATCAAAATGTCAGGATAATAAAAAAAATGCTAAGATTAAAAAGAATTGATGTTATAACAAGCAAACTTTTTCATTTATTGATAAAACTTTTTCAACCATAGAAAACAAATTTGTACTCTTAAATATCTATTGTGCAATATAGTGATGTACAAGCAACACGGGTTGCAAGAAATAGTATAACTAAATGTTGAATATATCTTAAGCTCAGCGGAAGGATAGTAGACACAAGATGTTCGTATAGACGCAGAGAAAACAACCATAGTAAGATATGTGAATGAGTGAAAAGTGACGGGGGTAACAGGGAATTGTGGATGTTTGGTACTGTGTTTACAAGGTGGACTGTTTAAGGAAACGATGGGTCCAAACTCGAATACAATATTCTACATATCATCAGACAAGATGAGATTACATTAAGCTTACCAGATGTTTTTCTTCCAGGTATGCTTCTTATACATTACTCTATACCAAACAGGAGAACAATATGTCAAAAAGAAATATTTAGATAATTGGACCCTGTAATAGGGAAGTCGGGAAAAAGAAATTCAAATAGCAATGGAACATGTATTAAATCATTTTCTTAAACTTTCTTCTAATACAATACTTAAAGTATGTAAATGGAACAGACAAATACGACATTCGGGAATAGACAACAATGCGTATTCTCCTAAATGCTCTTTAACCAAAAAGTTTAAAAGTTTCTTTTCCATATGAAAAAATCAATGACAATTCTATTTCCTACATAATCAAAGCTAAACGCTATCTCCCAGACATTAGCATACAGTCTGGGCCCCTTATATATCAGATAGTAATCAAAGATCTCAGAACTTTGCAAGTCTGGGAGTTGCAACTCGAAGAACAGCCCATATCCTTGGATAGAAAAACTAGGTTAAACGTTTCTATCCACTCTGATAAATATGGATATAGTATCCTGCAGGCATCGTCTTTAGGTCTTTATATCCGCCATTCCTATAAATTGAAATATTTCGCAAACTTTTGAAAGTTCTTAGGAGAAAAAGACCAAATCAACGTCATAATGATCCCTAATGATGCATTTTCATTTTACCCTGTCAGCATGGTATTTCAAGAAACTGTTATGGTTATCATAATAACGTATCCTCTTGTCATTTCAGTGTCACGTTGACGCTTTTAATGTCTACGCTCAACCCCTATGAGCTTACATTTCAAGTTCGAAAGCGTTATAACTGTCCCCGTGTCACGCTGTACCAGCTTACTCCTTTCCCCCAAGCCTCCCATCAAATGTACTTTTGTAAAATATTATTATTTATTGTATTAACTTTAATTACTCAATATGGACTTGACTCCGGGCATTTAGACAATAGGACCTACAGTAAAATATGAAACACAAATAAATGCTAACAACTATCAACTTTCTGATGTGTCCAACGATGGATTTGAACTTCGAAATTCTAAATGAATTGAACTTTTTTTTTATAATTCATTTTCTATTCATCCTGTGAAAATGTTTGCTGAAAAATTATATAATTTCAAGTATAACTTTAAAAATTCAGCTGATAACATAAAGAGGCATAACATGTACAGAAATGGTCCGGCATCAATGATATGTCCCATGACAGTGTCGCATTAACGGTATCTGAGTAATGGTAGCTTGAGACAAGTACTTACTTGAACTATAATCAAGGATCAATAGGATTACAACTGATTGGTCGCGTTCATGGTCATCAGCTTTTCACCTTATCTTGCTCTAAATGATCATCCGTCTGGTACTTGTTCACAAGTCAAGGACAGAAAATGAACAAACATGTGAAGCATTGCAAAAACAACAATCTGTTTTTAAAAAAATAGAGGCCTTTTGATCGTTGAACAGATTTATATTTTCAATTTTCTAAAAGTCGAATGTTTTACGTTAGGCTACCAAGTCAAATTTTTTTTTTCAGGTCAAATTTATACTCAAAAGTCATAAATGATGACATAGAGTGAACAAAACATACATGAATATATAATAACATACATATCAATGGAGTGTAAACAATATGCAGGAAGATATTTATTTCGTAATTCATTAAAAAGATTACACTCTAACATAAACTGAAATTCATCCCCTATCTTATGCTTACATGATGGACATAATCTATGTTCTCTATCAATTTTATACCATCTACCAGTTTCAACTGGGAGTCTGTGGCTACAAGTTTTAAGTTTTGTGATATACATACGTAAATTCAAAGGAAGTTGCAATAAATAGTTTTCAATACATAAATTATCCTTAAACTTATCATGATAATAACCTTTAGAAGATTGAGATTTTTTCTCTCTCCAATTTTGCATAAATTGGTCAAGGAGTACAGTTTTAACACTATTAACAAGCCAATTCGTACTTTGAAATTCTTGCTTTTGCCAAATGTAACTATAACCTGTACTTTCTAGAATAGATTTAATTTCTGTTATCAGCGGGAATTTTGCATTAAACCTTGAATTATGATAATTCAGCATTCATTTGTATAGAATACTTGACAGTTTTTCATGGGATATTAATAACTTATCATAACACCAATTTGATAGCATTCTCAATTTGATTGAAATAGTAAGTGGGTATCTTCCAAGTTCCTCATAAACCATGAAATCAGGAGTTGACGCTTTAACCTTCAATATATATTTACAAAATTTTAAATGAATACGTTCTAATTGAATGGTGTTTTCGTAACCCCATACTTCAGCACCATACAATAATATTGGCTTAACAAGTTGATCAAAAAGTTTAAGCTGACAATGAATAGGTATTTCTAACAAACGAATCTTTCTAAAAATAGCAAACATTGCACGTGATGATTGGTCTGTTAGCCGTTTTATGGCTTTACAGAAGCGACCAGTGCTTGTAAATAGGATACCAAGAAACACATAATCTTTTTCTAATTGTAAAACAGTATTTTGAGAGTAAAAGATGGGTGTCTGCTGCTACTTCTTTTTGAAAAAATTACAACTTTAGTTTTAGAAGTGTTTACTTGAAGTTTCCACCGAGTACACCGACACCGACATTCCGTATTCTAGATTCAGATTGAATAACAATAGCAGTGTGTTTATCGTTTTTTTTAATTTTCAAGACTATTCTTTTAATTGCCGTTACAGGAATCTTATCTTTGTTACAGTTTAACGAACAATGAACACTGCTTAATAAAATAAACACAAACATGTCTATTTATACATCACGTTTTAAATGAAAATTTTCTTGGATTTTATTCACATGTATTTATTTATTAAAAAAATGTCCAATTTGTTCCGCAAAAGTTCCCAACTAATAAGATGACTTTGACTTTGAATTGAGTTCTGTGTTTCATATTTATCAAATCATGACACGTCTTTTCAATATTGCTTTCCTTTATAAAGTAAATGTTATTAAAGGATTTAAAGCACTTGTTATTAATAGGAAGAATACTTTTCGTCATTATTAAGTTTTAATAAGGAATATTCACCGTGATGCCTAAGATATGAAGTAATAAATAAAAAGCAATTGCTTTGCGTCAATCTGATTCGCTGAACACGGTAATAGAAGTTCAGTTCATACCTCCATAAACTTAATTTCGTGACGTCACATCATTTTAAGCCACGCCCATCGACGGAACTATTTGTAAACAAGTTACGTTTTTCTAAAAATAGCAACACTTTGTGCAATGCCACTTCTTGAAAGTAGGTAAATAAAAAATTAACATAATTCAGTATGAAATAATGAAAGATTCTAAAGGTAGTTCTTTTCATAATAAACAAGAGAGCTCTATCAGAAATTACAACCGATCGTGTTCCACCCCACAGAAGGCAAATATCATTGTTCAATGCTCTCGCGGCTGTTTCACTTTCTGAAACACACGCGGATTCACACAGTTTGCACATCGGTTTTTAAGTTTATACCTCCATGAACTTAATAAATGTTGAAGTCAATTCTTAAATGTACTAATTACATAGTATCATGGTACAACCTGGAGTTTCCACTTCTGCTCAAACTTTCATATTTTATGTATCAATTCTCGAATTGCATCGTCATGCTGCTTAACAGAATTGGACCGTCTCATCCGAGAAATTTGCTTTCAGTTGAGGGTAAATTGCTGAGGCATGAATAGGAATCTCCCTATTGCTTCCTCATGAAGAACTATATGATGGATTGTAAGATTTGTGGTCTCGATGACAATATCAAACAGATAATAATGTATTTGTGCCATATCATAGGTGAGTGACTAAATATTGTTAGCGAGAGCGTGTCCCCATGTAATTACATTTTGAGAAAGTTACAATTTGCTTTTGCGGGTAAATGTTGACGTGAGACGAGGTTATTTGATTTCGATTGATACTGTTATCAAATCTAAATAGACAGTTTTTAAACTGCAAACAGTGACAGGTGTGCCCTGAATATCTTCAGAAAGTGAAACAGCCAAATTTACTTTTATATGCAGAACACGAACAATAGAATTTAAGAAAACTGATTTCATGACATAGTATGCACAAGTTTAATCTAAATGTACAAATGGAGCATGAATGGTTTTTCCTGTTAAACGCTTAAAAGATAATCCATCCATAAAATCACGTTTCAATTACTGAATGCACATCTTCCTGAATTTCCTGTCTCATAAGATCAATTACAAGGCGTTCCCTTGAGATTTGCTTGTAACTTATAAAAGACCGAAAACATTTTCCAAAATGCCAAAAATATTGATTATTGACAACATTGTTATGTCAAGCCTAACCTATTGGCAGATATTGATGATCTAATAGAAGAAATTCACTATGCTTTAAAAATACACATTGATCGAAGTGACAAATTGGGCACGTAATATGAAATAAGAGTAAAATTATTTTTTCATCAATGCCTTCAACAAGGAGGCAGCCATTCACTTGCCGTGTACAGGTAATTAAAATATAGAAACAGGGAAATTTTGCAAATGATCACGTGAAAGATTTTATATTTTCTCATTAAGAAAATCTGTTCAAATAGGTAACCATGGTTGTGCACGATTGACGAATTAGCTACAAATTCCCTAAAAGATAATTTGTTGTATTTAGTTGCTTCAGTGCTTAGTGTCGACCTATGATGTGCAACAATTCGACCATGAAAAATAACTGAGTAAAAACAAAGTCCTCAACTACTCTGCGGTAAACAACGGTAACCATAAATTTGTTTACACTTGATTCAACTGAATAGTGTCAAAGTACTAATATAACATGCTTTACAGCCTCACAAATTGTAAAGGGATGGAACAAGTCAATAACTCTTGTCTCTTTGAAAATTATTTTCAAGATGTTGTGATATATTCTTGTAAACAAATACATCGCAATAATACCTTTTCTTCACATTGACTCTTTGGTTGAAAGATTCTGCCTGGCTGCTATCATAAATTGGCTATCAAGTCGCAGCACGCAGATTCCATAAAATACCAAAAGAGTGCGGTCAATCTGCTCGCACTCATACAAACCACCAACCAAAATCATCAACATCAAATGCAAAACTCTAATCACAAATATCATCTCATGAACTTAAAAGGGCAAGCAATATTTTTCAAAATACGTTTCATATATTTCACTTTGGTATTATGAATCCTACTTATAATGAAATCTTGAAAAACAGCCTATGTTGTAATGTTTAATCAATATTTCTCATCTTCCTGATGTTTTTCCATTTTTATAAATACTGGTCTGATGTAGTAAAACCGTATAATGTATAAGGTATAACAAACTATTAGTCATTTATTTTATTACTATTTTCTGTTGTAGAACAACATCACCTCTGCTTCTAAATGTATGCATGAATGGACAAGTCAGTTCAATTTGGTTTTCTTATACAAATTCACAGTAAAAGAACGCCAACATCCTGTGGTACTTGTCTAATGCCTAACTGTAATACACACAGAAATAACCTATTTTGTTAGTGATCTTCTAATCATGACGTCATCAAATTCTGAAGCAAATCGTTAACAAATTATCCTGAGTTAAAATTAATAGTAATAAAGTGAACAATAGAAACCAACCAATGAAATACAAGTTAATGAACACCGTTTTACTTTTTTATTGCCATGTTCTTTAAATAGACTTCTGTGTTTACCATTAACCGATAGGAGCAGCAGTAACGCGAGAACAACTGTATTATTCTCACGAAAATAACAATAAAATGTCTTGAATAGCGATACATAAGAGCACTTGAGGTAATAATGGTTGTATTTAATCGTTTATTGAAGTTAGCCTCATTGTATCCAATATCTGTACATTTTCGAAATACATAGATTAGAGCACTTGAACACATTTAGACCCTTTGCAATGGCTTATAAATTGAGAAAAACTCAGTAGTTAAATTCGCGAAATCAGTGAAATAATCCGGGCATTTCCTAATGATAATCTTTGTTGTATCCAAAATGACACCTTTGTCAATGCTCGGCACTTCTTTTGACATGTATTGGGCACAGGAAATTAAGAATAATCAATAAGCAAAATTATATAGGATATAGGTAAAAACATCTATACCCCTACATCAGTAGAATATAAGACTTACAAAACCCCATGGTGTATAAGTTCTTAAAAACATGATTTCGCTTTAAAATCAAGTCATCTGTCAATTATTGATTATCATTTTAATCTCTTCTGGAGATATTGATTCTTGAGATATTGACTTGAGGTGAGTGATGCCAAGGTCTGTTTTTCTTTGGGCTGACACAAAGGACTTTGTTCATGCGTTGGTATATATTGCGCTGTTCGCTTTTGCTGTTTGTGTATTTCAAGTTTGATTAATATTACTATTAGTTAAATTTAATATTTTTCAATTGTCATTATCATTATCATCAATTTTATTAAATGGTCATTGTTATTCATAATCAACCCTAACTTAATGGCTAAATCTATTATCAACTTTTTGTTTTATACTTTACTGATGTTGTTGTAAATGTTAATATGGTATTAAAAAGTTATCCCAAAATTTTAAGATGCTGTGTTTGAGCACAAATGAAAAGATTAACTATAGGTATCTTTATAATAATCAATTATCGAGTTTTCCGACTTGATTGGCCTCTTATTTGTGAAATTTACGAATCTGATCAAAACTTGCATTGTTTCCCAACCTTTGGGAAACACAAACTGACCCTCTGATAGACTGTCTTAATATTCTAAACATTTTATAAAGTTAAAACTATCGTTTTGATGTTGATCAAGATACTAACTTTACTACAAAAACACCGAATATTTGTATTAAGGATGGAAAGGGTTCGATTTCCTTACGTGAAAATCGGACTCCGTCTTGCAGCAAAGTAGAAAAACGGAAGAAAAATGTCTTACACATAAAATTGATTACAAATCGATGGCATTCCCAAAGGTAGAATTGTATTTCGCTAACAGGGTTAGACATACATGGAGAGTGTGTCTGTAAGCTCGTCTGTCTTGCAAAAGACCCCTTGCAGTCTGTAGGGAAAGAGTTCCAAACCCTTGTTTGCCTCTTACGTCTGAGATCGCCTGAAGCACAACTGTCTAGCGGGTCAGTAAATTGTGCTTGTTTCATACGAATCGAGCTATCATTTTATCTGAGGGTTAGACTTGAATGATATGTCCTTTTATAATTGAATTGGAACTGGAGTACTCTTTCCATCTCGATGGTACTGGACACACTTGCGTGGTTCAATACGAATCTCTTTGAAATGTCTAACCAATGTGACGTGGTCGATGTTGCAACCGTCATTCTTATTGAGAGCAACATTCCCCCTCCCTTATGGTCTTAAGAAGAACAAAAGGTTTCAAAAGAATTATCTAAGAAGCTGTCACAGAGAACATCAACGTCAAAAGCATGTTTTATATCTACTAAATATTAGTAAGACGACTTATTGGCAAATTCTTCAAACAGAAAACTTATTAACTATATGTTGATGTCATTTTATAAGTTTTTAAGGTTTTGGCATAAATGCTAGTACCAACAATCTTTTCAGGTAAATCATGAAAAAAGTTATGTCAGATTGATAAGTGTATTTCTAATAGAGCTGATTCAACTTAAGGCATAAGGCTTGTAAACAAAGACAGAGTAAACAGAAAGGTTATGACTGGGTCAATCTTTTTTAATGAATAATCTTCTTTCACGTGAAGGTCTCATTCCAGTCGGTTTAGCGGTCTATTCTAGCAGAAGGTATGAATTGAGAATGGGCAATCGCCTATGGTTGAAACTGTTTAATTATTGGTAAATAAGTTGACATTTATTTCCCATATTTATAATGATTAGAGTTTTGCTTAACAAAATGTAATCATTATAAACATTAAATGTTTTCAAACATTGAAATAAATATAAATTTCTACTTCCAAAATAACTGGACTACCTTCTTATTTTTTTTCACAAACTCCAGGATAGGGGAGGTGAGGTACGTTGAGGTGAGGTGAAGTGAGGTTATTAGGCTTTTAGCGCTGCTTTCAATAGTATTTTACTTTCCTAGCCTATAACGGAGGTTATAAACCGCAATGTTTTACCCGTGAATCATGAGCAATATTAGCTGCACTGCAGCTGCTCGGCCAAAATACTTCACTGAAGCATATGCTATGGAATATAATCTTTGTACCGTAACACTAATTATTCAATTTTATTTGAAATTGGATACATATGTATCCCTAATTCAAAGGAACACTATTTGCAGTTTTGCAGGAATGTAATGCTCTCCTTATTTTCTCATTAAATCAGCAACAAAACTTATCCATATAAGTGACTAATGCACAGAACGTTTGAAAATTTACTTTTTTACCGGGGCAATTTAATTTTGATGAAGTAACAACTATTACGTATAGTGCTATGCTTTCAATCAAATAAAACATGCAAGTTAAATGATCTGATAGAATTTTAGAAATGATTGCACTAGATAATGGTACGCAGTATTTGTTCATTTGAAATTCACAAAGTTTATCTAAAAACAGCTATCATAGTTTTCGTCATTTTGTATTGTAAGCTTTCAACCAGACGTTCAGTAAATCAAAATTGTTCTAGTGAACTAGATAAAGTCGATTGTTTTCGCAAATAGGTCGCAAAGTACGTAACGATGGATGATTATGATCAACTTCATACCTTGTGCAATGTTAATCAATTTCTAAAGGGACATTTGTTTGCTTTATAAAACGTGTTTTTTTTTTAAAGATGTCAAAATAACAAATAATTTCACCGGGCTTGCGTTTTCATCCAAAATGTCATCAGTCGAACGACGTCATATATTGGCTATTTCATTCATCACGTAAAATATGCACCAACACTTGTTATGTCAACGTGAAGGTGTTATGGGTGTCTAAAACGTCATTTTGAAACGTCAAATGCTGACAGTTGTTGTTTGAGTCTGTCCTTAGGTTTGGGTTCTAATCCTGAAAATCATTTACTTACTATCAAAACGAAAACAAGGAAAATGAGTACAAGTTTATTGCTTGCAAAGGCTAAAAATCGATATATGACAAACAGACAAAAACAGTCATGCAAATGACGAAAACATGAATATTTTTGCTTGCAATCAAAAGAAGTGCAACGGGATTCACAGAACATAGCACATTTCAGAACATCTCAAAATAGCGCAAATCTATAAATGAAGTTATACATATAATTTAAAAAATGATTTTGGAATGAACCTGAACATTTGTTTCATACGTTTTAAAACTATGTGTAAACTAGTGTAAGTGACGCATCTCAATATACAACTCTAAAGGTAGATTTCACTTAATACGTCTCCTTTATCTAAATCATTATATGTAAAAAAAATACTCGGAATATGGACAATGGACAATCTAAGGAGATGCCTAGAGGAGTACCCGCCGGGCAATAAAATGCTTATTGACAGTTAACCTTAACGGTACATAAAAGTTTGTAATCATAATATCTCTTTTATGACACAATAAGTAAAAGTCACTTTGTAGAATTGTCACACGCCCTAAAAAGTATGGATACCACCTTGAGTCTCTGATCCACTTGCTGCCTATTGAACAGAGAATATCAAACTCCGCTGCTCTGTGTACCGATGTCTCTGCACCACCAGCATACCTATCTAACCTTGTCAATCCATACTATCCTACACGTATTGTTATCAAAAGGGAAACATCCAACAAACGTGCGAATGCTTCATTCCTACATAACAAAGTCACATTATGCCGGAAAATATCATAACAATGGATGACTAATCAAGGTCTTATCGAAGATGCCTTAGGTAATCTTAGGTCACTGCAGTTGATATGATGGTTTCACAGTGAAATGCTTCACTAGAACTCTTTTCCTGTCAATATGACGAACATGACTGCAGTGATTGTGATACAGAATGATGAGTTTACATGGATTTAAAACCTTGTATCCTAGCATATTCTGATATATATACAACATCACATTTTCCGTACCTAAGGAATCCCAATGGTTATCCTTCAGCATTTGCAGACCTATCTGAGGAAATGGTTTGGTGGGTATAAATATATAAGTGTCATGAGCGCCCACGTACTTCCCGCCGTGGTCACACATGTCAGGGGGCATCTCGCACCGCTTCTCCTGCCTACCGTGACGTGATGGCGTGTAAAACAGGTGCCTGACCTTCATGAGGCCGTAATCAATATGACCAAAGCCTTCTCCAGGGTAGATATCTCCGTTCGTTATCATTACCAATTGGTCAATGTAATTTTTGTGGACATATTCCAATATTCTACTTGCGTTATAGGCATCTTCCACTTTGAAAAAATATAATTTTGCACTACGACCTAATTTAGAAGTGACATAGTTTGCCATGTTCTCCTGATCGTACAATATATGAACCTCCTCCACAAACTGGTGGTTTATCGTCTCTTGCAGACTCTCCATGAAATCCAGCATTCGTTCTTCAAGCTTGTCTGGGTAATTGAAGTTGGTCTTGTTATATCTCCTGTCTGTTATTAATGGAAATATCGGGATGACGATGAGTCTGTTTCTCGTGGCATTTCGGGAGCGTCTAAGAGTATTGCTGTGATCCAATGTTGGCATGGAGTTCATGGGATACCTTAGGGCATAGAAATCGTCATACAGCTTCATTACAGTAACACAACTTAAAAAGCCGAGAATAGCTGCCCAACGCCTGTGAAACATTACCCAATTCTGAAAAAAATAAATTCATTGACAATAATGGTGACTTTTATTTTAGAAAGTATGACAGGCCCTCGCTTCGCCCAATATGTATAATAGCCCCAAAATGTTTAATAGATGACTTTTTAGAAGTGCTTCTTTGTGTGTTTGACGAAATATTCTATTTTTTATACATAAGTGTGGCATGGTAAAATAACCAAGCAAACTATATGTGGTGTTGTTACAACCAAACAATTCTCCGGAACCGAAATGAAATCTAGCTGTTTTCTTTAATTCTTTAATGATAACTAGTAACAACTTGGAAATAAAAAAAAATTATGCATTTTTATTTCGAACTAGTGACCTTGTTAAATTTCATTTACGAGATTACGTCTCTTCCCCGAGAAGAGAATCTGATGGAGAATCAGAAAAATGTATTGAATGATAAAAGTTTAAAATTTTAGAAGTTTGTAATTTGTTTGCAATGTCTTTTTTCTTTCAAGAAGCTCACGTTTGACTCTGTCTTCTTGTTTTCAATTAGATATTCATGATGTCCTGTAGGTAGTATAGCAGACACTTCCGTTCGTCCGCGAATGTGAAGGAAAAACAGGATTAATTTAGGGGTTCAACATGATTAACTGAATAGCACTAAGCTGTGTTGGACAACAGAGCTATAAATGCTACTAAAATGTATGTGTATGTTATTACCTATGGCGGAATTGGGAAGTGATAAATAGTTATACTTCAATTATAGTAATAATAATAACTTTTATACAATTTTACCTTTACGATTTTATGAATACCCTACCCTTTTCCCCAAATCTGTCAATGTTTGTGACGGACATGACGGTTATTGGAGTTAGTTTGAAGAACATATTACAACAGATATACCTTTCATAGACCCTCTAAAGATGTGGACGCAGGAAAATTATGATCCTCTTTTAATTGGTTTGCATGCACATCAAACGTAATGACTATCGTAATGTATACTTCATTACAATTTAGTAACAGCCTAACGTTTGTATAAGTTATCGCCTAGTCCTCATGTCCAATATGCCATAGCATTTTACTGATTGACTGATTTCGAAACATGACTATGACATTTTAACGTACGTTTTTACATGACATTGAATTAAAGATATGTAAATGTATAGAACATGAACACACAATAGTTGTTAAAATGTTTTCGAGTTATTCATATGAATTTATGTAACCAGTTTTGTATATACATAACTTGATGACGTGCAGAAGTATACAAAACGTGCACTAAGCTACTGATATATTGTAATGATAAACAGGCTTTCGAACCCCCCGCAAACAGATTTAAAGTTAATATCTTAATTTATAAATCGGTTGTAACATAAAAAAATCCTTATATGCTAGCCCGTATTTCAGATTTGTGTCCTGTTCATATCGTATTTTGAAATTTCGACGACATAATAACAAACAATTGAAAGAAAATTTTCGACACTCACCTTAAAAACGTAACAACAAAGAACTCGGTTATAGCAAATAATGGTTATTTGAATATTTCGCTCGAGTTGTTATATACTTACAGAAGACGATGCCCGGGAGGCAAACGACCATGACCGGTTGCAGTAATAGGGGAGGGATCTTGATAGATTTTGCTCATGTATTTTTGAATAAGGTAATTGCCTTAGGGCAAACGAAACCGGTTGCTGATAACTATCAAATATCAAATAACGAAGTACAATACAGTTTACATCATGTTAATGATTTTGAGATACGTGTAGGTGAGAAAAGCCTTAAACAATATAACGGCTGCCTGGGGAAACACCTTTTAGATACTTTAGGGCCTTTAAGTGTAACCTCTTGGGTTAATTAAAAGCTCCAAATCATTTATGTTCTTATACAATCAATTACCAATAACTAAATAAACTTAATGATAAAACAATGAAAAAACTTTATTTTGATGTGCATTTTGTTCTTGTTTTGGCTACAGGTATCTAAACATAGTGTAAAAATATCCTGCTCAATAGCACTGACTCGAAAAAGCTTGCTACCTCTTGCTTTTCTGTTGATCCGAATGAAATGAACTTTGATATAAGAAAATTTCAACATCGAGAATGAATATGATTGTACGATTATTTTCGATATCTTTCTCTAAAGGATATAATAGTTCAGGAGAAAACCGTGTTGCATTTCAAAACAAATGGTAGTCGAAAAACAGAATACTTCCAAAAAGTATATTTGCTTGCTGAAGGGTGTGCGATATTTTCTGTAAATCGCTATATTGCAATACAAAAACGCCACGATACGTACCGATACAGTCTTCTGAAAATATCCAATGTATCGGAGGTTTTAGAATTAACAATTTCCGTGTAAAATTGCAGAAAAACGTAACAAAAACACCCTATGTTTTTTTTGAATGTTGTAAACAAAGTGTGAACTTGCAAAGTGAAAATAGCACAGATATGTTAAATGTACGACACCAGTCACTTAATGATCTCTCTTTACAAAATGACGTCCAGCTGAGCACTGATCACTGTTCTAATTGCTGTTATTCAGTCAAGAGAACGTGAGAAACTAAAATACGAAAAGTCCCAATAGATGTCAATACGTATTGCAATACGCTTTTCTGTATCGCATTTGGAAACGAGGACCGATACCAATCCTTAATTGTATACGACTTTTTGTTGAGGAACTAGGACAACTGTATAGATGTCACATTGAGGATAACGGACATGTGTTTACAGCGTCATATTGAGGATAACGGACATGTGTTTACAGCGCCATATTGAGGATAAAGGACATGTGTTTACAGCGTCATATTGAGGATAACGGACATGTGTTTACAGCGTCATATTGAGGATAACGGACATGTGTTTACAGTGTCATATTCAGGAACTAGGACATTTCTATACGACACCTTATTGCAGAACAAGGACATTTGTATACGACTTCTGTTGAAGAACTAGGACAATTGTATACGATGTCATATTGATGAATGAGGACATTTGTATGAGACGTCATATTGAGGAACTAGGACATTTCTATACGACGCCTAATTGCAGAACAAGGACATTTGTATACGATTTTTTGTTGTGGAACTAGGACATTTGTATAAGACGTTATATTGATGAACGAGGACATTTGTATCTGACGTTATATTGAGGAACTAGGACATTTGTTTACAACGTTATGTTTAGGAACTAGGACATTTGTTTACGACATCATATGGAGGAAAAAGGACATTTGTATATATACAGAGTTTTGATAACGAAAAAAGACACACGTGTGTATACATATTTTTCTTTTGTGAAGAACAAGAACATTTGTAAACGAAATTTTGTTGAGGAAAAAGGATATTTCTATACAACGTTTATTTGATAAACGAGGACATCTATATACGATGCTTGTTCAGGAACAAGGACTTTTGGACTATACATGTATATATATATAAATAATTTTTAAACAGACAGATTTCTTTTTAAATACAAAGATAAAACAATGCTTGATGAGCGTGTCGTTAAGCATCAAGTTACATGTATCTAAGAAGCTAAGAAATTGTCCTGAAGTGTTGAAATCAGTAGATATTTAGTTTAAACAAGACCAAAGCGCAAAATAGACATGAAGTCGGTTTGGTATTGCCATTCCATCACGATTAGTCTTCAGGAACATAGGGTAAGAGCATGACTCCAGGATGCAATTTTATTGAACGGATTGTCTGAAGAACTTTGTTTGATATTCAAGCTTATTAATGACAAACTCCAGACAAACATGAAGGCAAACGTTCAGAAACATCCTTGATCTATGACATATGTTCGATAAATCCCTAGGAGCTAAACCTAAAATGACGATGTTGACAGTTTGATTTTTGATTGTTGAAGGAGAAAAAGAGGCTTAAACCACATATTTTCATCTAGGTTTACTGATTTTGAATTGAATTGATGTCTTTGTCAGCTTTCTGCCTTTATGGTAAGGTAATATCGTTCATTGTCAAACTCGTTATTAAGTGGATGGCATGCCACGGAGGCAGAAACCATGTTATTTCACATCACATATTAATAAAGGTTTTATCGAATGTTCGTTGGGTTTTGACTAATATTAAATTTTCTGTAGGTATTTTTTCTTTTCGACTTTAGTAGTATTAGCATAAGTAAAAGTACTCAGGTGTAAACAATTGCTTTTCTTTAAGAATCAATTACTACATGTTATGAATATAGACTTTTCCTCATCGGTTACAGCACTGGTCGTTTTTAAAAAAAAAGGATTCCTTATTTCTATAACAAATGAAAATCCTGTTTAGAAAAGGGGAGATATATCTTAATATTTCCATGCATTTTTAAAAAATGTCAATATCTACATTTAACATAGCATCTTTTACCTTACTTCATCTCGTCATTATGAATAATAATTTAATAACACAAAAACTAAGATACATATATTTCCTCTTTATCGAACAGCTGTTTGGTTCACGCACCGAAATTCCCTAATTATTTCATGCCATCGAATCAAGTAGCAAGATAATCCATAATGTTGAATAAATTGCAGTTCACAACAGGGATATGAATTAACTTGAGTTGAATACTACTTTTATTTACAATGACGACGAGTGCTCATTTCTGAATAATGTTCGATATATGGACCCTTTTTACGTGCTGTAAATACATGACTATAAACCTGATAAAAAATAGTAATGATTTAAAGTGTGGCTAGGATCTTCATGATATCAGTTGGTAGTTGAGACTTTAATTTGGGTTCGTTGATGTTTGGTCCATAATCGTCACCATTTTGTAGCTAGAAGTTTTAGTCTTGATGACTTCACTTCTCTTGAAGAGTAGTCTTTTAGGTATCAACTAGATTTCATAAAGGAGATTGGGGATGACGATAGGTTATTATAGAGACAAAGCAAAACGAAGCTTTTTATCATTATTTAAGTCTTGTATATGCTTAATGGTTCTGTTCTACAGCTGCATGCCAAAAGTTTGTTCAATACCTGTTTATACTAGTGCAAAACTCATGTAATTTGAGATGCCTTTGAGGTATCGTAGCATTGCGAAAAACAAACGTACAATATTGAATTTTCAATACACATATGCAGATCCAGTCTTCTAAAAGGCAAATGTTTATCGTATCCCACAATTACCCGTAACAGTTTTGACAGGTCATTGAAGTGACCAGGGGTCAAAATACCGAAAACACTAATTTTTATTTTTCTCCATAAAATCCTTTACAAGTTATCATATTCTTAAAAAATACGTCACGTTTGTACCTTACCACAAAGTCAATGTGATTATGTTGGTTTTAATCTCAGAGAGTCGATATTGAACATTTTATTTGACATTTAACGAAACCGAAATTTCGAAAATGTGCCCCCCTTTGTCTTTATCAATATGCCAAAATTCAAATTTTTGCACCAGAGACCAGACGATCCCAAAAAGAAGTTCAAGAATGGCTATTTCACACATGGACAGTGGGTGAACCATTGTCAGTTTTCCTGAAGTTATTCTATTGACGTTGAAACGAAACCCAAATTACATGATATTTGCACTACGATTCAGTGGTAAGTGAACAAACTTTCGGTATGCAGCTGTATGTAATGTTAATGTTTAAAAGGTACACAGAGAAGTTGACAGACATGTAAAAGCTTGAAGTTGAAGTTGAAGTCAACATGATAATTGAAACTGATATGCATTGATTGGAATAAATTAATACAATATTATGAATAAATGTGCGAAAAATGTAGTTTCAAAGCAGAATGAAAACATGAACATCGCATATCTTTTATCAAAGCTCCACACTACCTTGATAAAAAAAAACAACGATATAATATGAGCCTGCAATACAAGTTTGCTCAGGACTGCCTGAATAATATCATTTCCCAAAGCGAAAGTATGAATTTAATTTCTTGTAATTACTGGGGACTTAAATTGGAAGAAAATAGGCAGAATTTTCTTTCTAAAATAGACCGACTTCCTGCTGTCGCCACATAAAGAACGCATCCTCAAGACGAAACGTGACATTTTAATATTTTGTTAATAAAGTCACGTCACTACGAGTGTTTGCCCTAGGACATCGTATGAATATTGTAAATTTCGATAAGTTTGCCGTAGTACCAAATAACCAAAAGGTAGTTTACAAAGTGCACCACATTCAATAATAGTATATATCGCTTTTAAATAAGGTGTACGGCATTTATTGTTTCATCTTTTTAAAATTCAGTATAATTAACTGATATGTAAATTTTAAACTATTCCTGTTACTGATTTGAAATTGCATAAAGTATTGATACTGAAGATACTGACATGACATATGGATGCCTAGCATTAATATCCCTCCTTTTATGTTACAGATGGCATGCATTAATAACGCCGATATAGAAACAATGCGTACCAAAATCAAGCATTTACAAATGAAAAGGCATGTGAAGTGAAAGTTTAGAAACTTGACCACCTGTCATTATCAGTACTTGTAGATTTTGCATCTTATGAACCAGCTGTAACGACGCATCATCATTTCGTCCTCTAGTGTGATGTCACCGTGTCCACTGACGTTAAATATTGGTTTATAATGTCGTAAAATATAATAAAAATCATATGATTAATCAATACATTAAAAACGTTATGCATCCCCAGCAGTCACAGAGTTCTGTTTAAGATTGCTATATCAAACACTAGCCTGTGAGATAATCCGACCATAAATCAATATTATTTTCATAATATCATTATTTCATTATTATTTACCACTGTAAGACAAGTTTTGCAAACAAATAACAAATGAATAATTACGTATGCTCACATTTATAATCGCAAAGTTATTTAGGGCGATCGGGGATCGAAATAGAAATAAATAATGAAAACATGTAAATACATCATAACAAAAAATTCGATGACTTTCTCACATGTTCCCACGACATTAGCAATAACTACTTCAGAGTTCATTTAACATCGAATGCACTGATTCATTTCAAGCACAAACTTGATAACTTGAACGTGCAGTAGGATTTGAATAACAATTGTGTGTCGTGTTTTACTGCCTAAGCTAATGGAAACATATTACGCCCATGCTTATAAAACTGGAGTGATAGGCGCATAAAAGTTAAGCATTTACGAGCGGCAATATTCCCGTGACCAATTTCCTTGACACAAAGCTTGTTATTCTGGCATGGTATCAATTGTTGAAATCTTTCATATAGCACGGATAAAGTCTTGATTCAATCCTAATCATTATTACTATATCAGTTATGACTCAATTACATTCAAGATGTTAATTAGTGCAAATGGGAGTTTTTCAATCGCATAAACATATTACATTCAATTATGGAATCAATACACAATTTTCTGGCTATATGGAACGTTGATATTATATCAAAGAATTATCATTTTAATATAATCAAACCAAAAAAAGATGCAACTTCAGAATTGACTGAGTTTTATAACCTTTCTTCTGTATGAAAACATTGCAACATATCTTGAAAAATATTTGACGTGGGCTATTGGTTTACAAAGCATTTGTATTTATCAGAGATTCCCGTGTTAAGAGCAGACAGCAGTCAATGGGCCACCTGATCGTCTTCTATATACTATGATATGTGACTTCCATCCCCGGTAATGCAGGCACAAGGTAGCAAAATTTCTTTCCCGGACATACTTAGCGCCGCTAAAGGAGTTTTGTCATGTCTACGATGTGACAACTGCAGCTGGTATACAATCATTGCACCTGTGGCAAGGAGTGCAGTGCGCTATGGTACATTATGATAATCGATATGCAGTGAGATTTAAAATCTCTGTTTCTTTTCGATTTTTATGTTTTGGAAATCTCTTCCTAAGTAACTTCATATTCTATTTTTCATCTTTAAAGCAGCTTCCTAGGCATTTGATACATACCAAAACAGAAAACTTCAGTTATCGTGAAATAGTTGAGTCATTGAGTCAGTCAACACAGTAGTTAAACATGGACATAAATTATACAATTTCATATGCACGGATAATCAGGTTAATAAAGGAATATCTTACATTCTTCTGGATAGTCACCCCAATATACACTTATTCAAGGCCAAGTTACCTCCATCACGCCATTCAATACCACGCTTTGCCAACTCTCCAACATATGAACGTTACAGGAGTGTCCTGATCACTGACCAATGTCTTGTTGAAGGAAAAGTTTAGAGAAAGTGCATCAGTTTTATGTTTTGCGCAGGATTATGTCAAAAATATTTTTAAAGAATGAAAATTTTAAAGTATCTCCTTTAAAGCTTTCTCAGTACGTCGTCATATTTACTGTTCATTTGTACTCACGTGACTTAGATAACGGTTCCATTATTCCTTTTTTATACTAAACTCTATAATCTATGTTTTCATCACGGCGTCTATTATCAGTTATTGATGTTAAAGCTGACATGATATTTAGGGTTTTCACATTGAATCAAGTAAATATTTTTCTTTCATTGACTGAAACACTGTCAGGGAAAATTAGTAAAAGCTTTACCGTTTCATTTACTACGTAAGTTAACTGACAATGTTGTGAATGATTATGATAAGGTACTTAAATGTCATTTATTATAAATTAACAATCATTTGAAATCGAGTTGTTCAAAAAGATGTCCTATCGTTATTACATGCTATTTTATATCTTATTTTCATATTTTACTAATATTTTAATAACCTTGATGCAAAATTATATAATGAAAGTTGTACGGAAGTAGTGATATTTCATAAGATCTTCAAAATGATTTTTTTTCATTTTTAATCATCTGCCATTAAGCAAGATCTGTTACAAGCGACAAAAAGGGTCATTTTGTAGATTAGTGGCTGACGACATTTAATGGAGATTACTTTTCTTGTTTTTTTAATTTATTTCAATTCATAGAGTCTGTTGCCTCGTTGCGGCTCGTTCTCATTTTAACATTGCCTCCGCGTATGATTTGTAGAAATTGAAAAGTTTTATATCAATTCCAATTTGCCCGATCTATACCTCGCTTCTTTTAGATTGTTACTTGCAGTATTTCGGAAATGATTTCCATTTCATTTCAAGTTGAAAATGTATCGCTAGAATTAATGAAGGCAACCTTACATGTGCAATTAAATGAACTTTGTAACCATCAATAAAGGTAATGTTAACATTACTAGTCTGTCAAAGATTTGATAATGTGAGACAGGCGAGTGAACGCATGTTTCATACCATTCATAACAATCAGTATGTGTATCTCACAACATTATATATTTCTTACCCAAGCAGGCACAAATATGCCGTGTATTAAAGTTTCCATAATGGTCATGGGAATTACGTTTTCTATATATAACTGGAGATCTGATTGTGAAATGAAGTTCTTTTCCCCTCAATATATCATACATAAAATGGTAGTCGTTCGTACAACTTGACCATTATTTTTCATGTACAGTGAGTGAGTTGGAGTTTAACGTGCTTTGAACAATATTTCAGTTATTAAACACGTGGATGACAAGCATCCAATAGAGAGTGGACAGATCAGGGGAAAAGGGATCGACAGGAAGAGGGAAAATCATGTACAATTATTTTAGATCAAACTATCCTTCCGTTTATGTCCAACCTAACTTTCAACTAATTGTTAAAGCTATTTACGTTTTATACTCTTTCATCTGGTTTTTCTTTGCAACAGGTCCTTGTAATCAAACCCAGTGGTATCAAAAGTGCTTGATGTCAAATGAGAGTAAACATCTTCACTTCTCCCATACATTCAAGTTATACATTGCAATTACCAACATACTCCAGATCTGAAAGGATCATACTGTTGAAGTTCATTTCCTGATTCCTCACGGTGGATGGGTACTTGAAACATACGGTCCTAGAGAAAACAGAAAACTGATCAATTTGACGGACCAACCTACAATTCATGAGTGCATCATAGGTGCCAGTTTGTTGGTGAGCTAAAGGAAACGGTCACTTCAACAGCTGACATGTTGTCAAAACACTTGTTTACAAGCTTCCTGAATTCAAAACTTATCAATCATATCACGTGCATTAAACATATCTTCTTTTACAATTTCTCTTTAAAGAAAAAAACACAATGAAAAAGGCTCCAAAAGAACGTTCTTATCAAATCAAATAACGAAAATAGAACAATGTCGACATTAGTTATCTTATTACCATCTTAATTTTGTCTGTCCTTGCACTTATTGATTTTCAGAAATGTCATCTTATCAAAAACATTTTCACTACCATGATTGACATTAAAAACATTTGCTTCAATGTGGGAAATTGAATGTAAAGTTTGAAAGATGTTATCCTCCTAACTATTTTTGATGAAATAAATTGACCTATGAATAGGTTAGGTTACATGATGATGCTATAAGTTCGTTACAGTTGAAACAACGCAAACACGAGATCATGTCGGATTACGACCTTCTATTTCAGGGCACATAATTTGATAACCATCAAGTTTAGAAGTTTTTACAACCAAATTGTCTATAATTCCGTCTGGAAGTTTTTGTCAGTCGGCTCGTTCCGTTGCAAGTGTCGCATGCAAATTTTCAAAATATCTCCCTCTGTTTTTACACCAAACTGTATAAAAGGTTATCGATATTTAGCATTTTTGTGAAAATTATATTAGAATATAGAAATTATTCAATTGAATATATTTATTTTTTATGTATTTATTATTACATGTATGAATAGAGCCTCAATAATTTAACTTGTAATTTCAGCTTGTAGGTTGCGCGGCATTTAACGGAATTATAATCCAAAATTCAAAAGTTACTTATAGATATTAGAGGGGGGATGTCTTATTTGTTTGGGGGGGGGGGGGGGGGGGGGGGTGAAGAGGAAGACTGAGTTTTGGAGGAGGGGGGGGGGGGGGCGTGTGAAGAGGAAGACAGAGTTTTGAAGGGGGGAGGGGTGGGGTATTCAGGCTTAAGCATGAGTTCTATTCTTAGTTTTGATCCTATTGCTTACCTATCTGCCACTATGCACCTATGGCACATTTTTCAATACATTTGATTTATTTCAGATTTATTTCGTGCATTCTTAATCACAAAAATGCCTTATATTCTAAATATGTCCCGCTTGCAAGGAATTTGAGAACTATTGATGATAGGCAACAGGTGTAGATTTTGCAATTAAACGAAGTATATTCATCGTCTGAGTTTTTACAGTAGCCAATCAGACTCGAGTATCTCGCACGGTTACGGTAACATTACCATCTGCCGCTCATGATGAAGGATAGTATTTTGTATCTCCGTATACAAATCCCTCCAACTTGATCGTAATGAGTCACTTTGACTAATACAAACCTATGATGCACATCGCAAGTTCTGATAATGATTTTTTTCTACAATTCTTAACTTTCAAACGAAATGACCACCAATTCTGGTTTAAGATATAATGGTAACTCGTTATACTTGTTACAAGTTATCAATCTTGACAGTTTGTCTTTGCCAAACTTTGTAATAAATATCGAAAAATCTCATAGAGATATTTATCCGGTGCT
This sequence comes from Phorcus lineatus, assembly GCA_921293015.1. Lineage (NCBI taxonomy): Eukaryota > Metazoa > Mollusca > Gastropoda > Trochida > Trochidae > Phorcus > Phorcus lineatus. The sequence continues at coordinate 61,030,919 of OV121081.1, forward strand.
CTAACAAGCCAAATCGATTTTTCTGTCTCCTCCGTAGGACAAGGAAACGTGCTTTATGTCAAATCTGCAGATTGTGACACAATTTCTGACAAATCCTCAAGCTTTTATGAAAGGTCATTATATTGATTTATGTGTGTTTTTGTAAAGCAATAAATTGTCAAGTTAAATGCCAAGAAAAGATCATAATAAAAATTAATAATCCAAATGCGGGTAAAAAGACTACCACTCAAAGCTGAATTTAACGGGATGTTTTAAAAGAAATTTTACTTATTTTTTTAACTCTTTTACCTCAAAGAGTATGTTGTCAAGATGTAAAACTATAGATGTCAAATATGTACCAAATATTGACAACCCTTTTGTCCGATTGCGTGATTGATTTGATTTAAAGTAGATAATGCGTTTTTTAAAAACACTTTTTGTGAAATTCTTTAATGTTACTTTGTAGTCAATATGTCATTTCCATTAAACATGACAATTTGTCACCAACTGATATGCATATTGGACGTGATTAGCTTGGTTTTAGTACGCCAAAGATATGAGGAATTGTAGGAACAGATAACGCTGTTGCGTATGTTTATACAAGGGTTCGGTTGACATCTGTAAACATATACCGTTGGCATGTTAGTAAGAATTGGGATAACTTCAAGATGAGAATCTTTATAGGACACTGAGGTGGATAGAATTCAAGATTCTACTCAAGTGGTTCAGATTTGTTACACAAAACATTTAAATGATAATAATTATAATAGTAGATTTGTATTTCGCTTTTCCATCTAATGCTCAAAGCATTAGAGTTTCTGAAGAAAACTTGGCGAAGAGATGTGTTTTGATAGTGAGTTCGAAAACACAATGGGTCAGATTTTGTCGGACATTAGATATAAGATTGTTTCAGGCAATAACTGCAGCATATGAACATGTTTTCTTCCCGTAACTTGACAGTTTCACTTTTAGCTTCGTAAAAAGAAGTTTGGATTCGGAGCGAAGTCAGACACTTTGGGATGCAAAAGATGAAACACGATGCCTCTTTTATCAAACGAGACGCACATGAAGTATGTTCTTTTGCTAATTGAATCAGATCAATATAGTTCTTTTGGTGTCCCAGACAAGGTCGTCAATATGTCAGATACGTCCAAATGGTCTGATTGGACACTGCGGCAAAACTGGCGGCAGGAGTAAAGTATTGTCTGATCATGTTGTAAGAGTTATGTCGGAGGCACCATCGCAATTTGAATCATTCATGGAAATGACTTTAAAAAATTATGAAAATAAAAGGTCAATGAAGTATTTGTTTTGGCATTTAGTTACTTGAAAAACGATATCGCCATTTGTTAATAATTCACAAAGCTGCTTTTGTGATGAACGTGTAGCTAAATAAACTTTTTATTTAAGTTTTATCGAAGTATCGATTTTTCTTCACTTTTAACCATTATGATTGTTGATCAGGGAATAGTGAAAAGGAAAGTCTGGGTTTCATTATAGAGTCCCGTTATTTTGAGGCGCAATTATATCTTCCACTCTTAAGATGTATCGTTACGGATTCAATATAGCGTATATAGACACTTGCACCTCGATACAACAGTGAGTGAACGATCTTTCTCGGGGTACTTTTGTATGTAGATTCGATAATGCTTTCTTACATATTTTGCACTTATATACTCTGATAATTCGTCAAACAACGCAAGTGAAATGCTTCAATTCAGTGTGTTCAGCTGTATGTCGAGAAAACTTCCATGTGCAATTTATTCAAACCATGCAATTCATTGACAATTCCATATAACTAACTAGAAACGGTCGTTATTCTTCTATTTCAACAATTCTCTACTGATTCATTATTTTCTTATGATACTGTCACATTATCTTGTTATTGAAGTTAGGAACTGAAAATGAATTGATAAAAGAATGCATGATCGAAGCCTTTATGTTATCAAAAGCTCATTGAGACAAAATGGTTTTACTAGAAATCTTGAATATTCTTCAATAATCTGATTAATGCATAATGTAGGCTTACCAGTTCAAGTTATCTCTGCTAAGAGAAAGGTATTACAACCGGACATTGAAGAACATTTCTATAATGACGTTAATTCTGATATGGATTATTTTTTTAATATGTCAAAATTGACTGACATGACCTGAAGAAATACGTGTGCACTCTATAGAAATCATGTCTGCCCGGCATTTACATGTCAATTAAATTTGTCACCTATTGTGAACAAGGAAATAATAATCTGTTGCGCGTTAACAAATATGAATCATATCATATTATCAATTGTCGATGAATAAATAAATTGTATAAATTCGTGAACATGGCAACTTCGACATTCATGATAGATATGCAAAACTGTGAAGCCAGAAGTATTAACAAATCCTACAGCTTTTGTAGAGAGCTATAAAGTATTCCATTTTGTAGGAAATACTCAATGTTCATGTTAAACGAAATTATGCTAAGAACAATCATTCCTTTAATAGTTCACATTTTTACATTTACACGTACCTTACAAAATAACGTGCTATATGAAAACTTTTTGTTTGTAAAATAAAATGCCAAATTCAAGAGAAACTTCTTAAACAAAATCGGTTTATGTCGTCCCACGCACACACTAGTAAAAGTTAAGGAAATCATTTCGATGTTATGCGGTGGGACTGTTATCAAATGACAATTTAAGTACATTACGCGAAATAACATTTTGACATGTATTCGTCAATATCTTGTACTTCAAAGTCTATTTACTTTAGTAAGGCCTAACCTTTTGGTAAAATTTGAAGCAACACCCTTATCTCGAAGCAATGAGAGTGTTTAGATGTGCGTTACAAACGTTGCCTCTTATTTTACCATTAGTATATAACAAGTCAGAATGAAGATAATACTCTTTATTAGTAATGAATACAAAATGAACTCCAGTAGAAAACCATTCCAAAAAAGAGATAATCGAGGATGAGTTACAATTAATCTATAAAGAGAATCAAATTTGTATAAACACAAAAAGCACGTATTAATTGAATACTAATTTGACCATGAATAAAATATTCAGTCAAAAAGATTTGAATAACAAGGGTGGTCAGTGATTCAGTACCACAGCTAATGGACAAGCATCAGCACATGTCACCATATTTTATTATTTGGCATGATTGGCGCATAAAAGCAATGCAGTTACCTAAAACCTTAATTCTCATTTGCAACTAGACGGTTACATTTTCAATCGACGGTTTCATGCACGATGTAACTTATTTTTGGTCAACACCGGTGCATTATATTTACATAAGAATGAGGTACGGTCATTAACTTGAAATATTTGGATCAAGATGATTACAATGTGAAATGAGCTATATGGTTGCAAGAGTCTATAAATCGTTTTTTTAAATTTCTTAATAACAAAGTGGTTCGTTACCAGTATAAAAACAACTTTAGAAGAGTCATGAAAGTTTTGCTTTTCCAAAGTCAAATGTCTTCGGAGAAAAGTGACGCATGTTTGAGAGTGTATCTTGTATGTTTAACTTACTTGTGGACGTTGCAAAGAGAATGGTTTGTTTCGTGATAAATCAAGACTCCCCCTTGTTCCTTGGCATTGTTTATATCATAACACGGGTCATCAAAACATCATTTAAACATTCTTTCTATGCTGTATATCATCAAGGGCGTATGCTACTTTGAAGTTGCCCGATTTATGCGTTACAGTTCTGGTATGGTTGTACTCGTAGTATACTGTAAACATTCAAGACTGCTGTTTCTTATAACATATTTACTATATTGGCAAAGATATTTAGTTTCATATAAACATGATCAATAAAATGTCTTCCAAGAATGCACCTACACAATACTGACTTAAGATTTACTTTTTATCGAAAGGTTTCTATTACTAATGGATTCTATCTTGAAAACTTAACACATCACTGATCAATCAAAACGTTCCTACCTCAAATATTTATGAATATATATCACAAGGTACAACAAGAACAACAGGGCATGTACATATTCTGGCATCAGAATTTATATAATAAACCCATGTCACCATACTGTTACAAACTCTAAAAACAAATACAGAGGCATTACAAGTGTTCAATATTGGATACTGATAATCAAAATGTATTGTACAACTTTATGTGTTAACATAGCGATCAGGGTTGACTGAACACAATGTAGGCTCTAGGTTATCACTGGAGGGTCGACCAGAAATATACACATATTACAGCACAAAATCTTCCCAGTGACGCAAAGTCTTATATCGCATATGGAAACTTCTGACGTTGATGCATACTGATAGGACTGATGGATACGATGTTATTTTGAGAGAGGAAGAGTAATCTGATATAATGTGATTTTGTTTCCATTCTTGCCTAAATCAGAGCATTCTTGGTATACGGATGTAGTTGACGATGTTTTGTTGGACGTCCAAGACAGCCCCGTACGTGCTATGTAGGAGACATATTAGGAGATTTAGTTGTGGGAAGACACAACTATTTTGTATATTGGATGCGTCTATTTTGATATCAGGCGTGTGAGGTGTAACAATATTTTGATGGAACAGGGTTAGCAGATTCTTTCGAAGTTGAAAAAGAATGGAACGACCATACCAAAGGCGTTTATTTTCAAGCGTCAACGTCATACATTCAAACAGTCGTAGGAGCGGTTTCAACATTAGTGAAGACATCTGTTTACAGTCACTATGTTGACGCAGTGCCAAAGAATTTACCTTGCTGATGACGTAATAGAAAGTAACCGAAACCAAATAAAGCTACCGTAAATGCTTGACTTCGTCAGAGGAGATGACTTTTGGTTTGACGTTCTTTGATCTTTCTGTTGTCATGCAATCGTATCGTGTGACCAATCTGCCACTCCTTCTTCAAGCTCAGTCCATGGGTCTTTCATCTTTCATTGAGAGCTCCCATTTGAACCATGCAAATGTTTCTTTTTCTTGGCAGAGATGTTACTTAGAGAGAGAAAAAACCAACTCTTTGATAACCGAGATATGCGAAGAATTACTTGAATAGATTACAAATACCTATTAAAGATGTTTAAAAGACAACCAATTTTAACATTTTGTAAAATTATTCATGGCTTGTGAGTTCTACTTGTCATTCATGATTCTTAATTCTACAAGTTTTCAACATTGAACATTGACAAACTTACCATTTTAAAAATATGCATGACAGATATCGATTGACAACAAAGTTTCTTTCAAGTAAAGCAGTGTTTACTTCCATGCTGAATTGATTATTGAATCTCAAAGAAGGCTTTTGCTACTGAGACCTGTATTGGCAAATATGAAAACATTCATGATGAAATAGTTTAAATGTTAAGAAGAGAAAAACTGAGTTAAGTGCATTAAGTGCATCGTGTTATGCTTGAAAACATATATGCATCCTACATTGATGTTGAAAGTTGATGGTTGAATACATCCAAATAGGTCATTATTTTAAGTTTAGGGTTACATTTTGATATGTAGATTTTATTTTCAACCCACTGTTTTCATCACCTAAGCTGACTAAAGTCAGATTACTTCAGCATTTAGTTGTGTTAAGCAAAACAAGGAATATTTGGGTTTCGTTATTTTTTTTATTTGATAAAATTCAATCTGTGTTTCACATTTATCATCATTGAGTCATTTAGTGGGGAATGTTTTCAGTTTTAGATACACTGTGATGGTTGAAAGATTATGAGATTATGAATGAATGACAATAATGCGTTCTAGAATTCTACAGTGCCGTGCCACTTATATTCGTACGATTCAAAATGGCGGCGGTTTATTTACGTGTCGACTCGACTTTTTCAAGCGTCATTTATCAATTAAAAACTTATTAACATACCTTAATACTTTGTTAGATGTCCTTTCATGTTTTTTACTTTTGCTATCCTCCTTGGGATTGACTAATAAAGGCCTTGTATAAAGTCTAGCTCGATGTTCTGCCAGGAAGTGTGGATTGCAGCGAACAGTTCATCGTGTGTTGTAATAGCATTTCTCCTGCCACTTTCTTTTTAATTTTAGCCACACATTCTCGATTACATTGAGATCAGGAGACTGGGCTGGCCATTCCATTGCATTAATGGAATTGTTGGCGATGAAATTTCGCACAATATGAGCCCTGTGAACGGGTGCGTTGTCGTCCTGAAATATGTAATTGTCATCAGAGAAATGCCTGGCTATAACCGGCCACAAATTGTTGTCAAGTATCTCAATGTACTTTTGTGCATTGATATTCCCTTCGACACGCACTAAAGTCCCAACACCATGGAAACGGATGTTTCCCCACACCATCAAACTTAACTTCCGGGTTTGAGGGGGGCACACACACTCGGGTCGGTTGGCTTCATTCTCTTTTCTCCATATATACACACGATTATTGTTACCAATAACAACCTGACTCTCATCTGTAAAGATCACTTTCTTCCAATAATTATCAACAGATTCTCTTTTCATTCGTCGACACCACATCACTCGCTTTTTTCTGTTTACACCTCTGACAACCATTTTCTTCTTCGTAATGCGCCTGTAAAATCCTTCACGATGCAATTCCCTTTGAATTGTTCTTTTAGAGACAGATTGGTTTCTCCCTGAATTAAAATCAACAGTAATATCTCTCAAAGGTTTCTGTCTGTTTTGTTTCACGAACCTGAAGAGCGAGGTCCGATCTCTGTTTGACAGCAGTGAGGATCGAGCTTGTCTCGGGATGTTTTCAACAATACCCGTTCTCTGAACTTTGTTAAAAAAGCTACCGATAGTAGATTTTGGAATCCCCAAAAGGTCAGCAATAGTTTTATAACTCTTCCCTTCTTCTTTTAACTTTACCGCTATCTGTTTTACATCAATACTAAGTTCCTTAGATTTTCTGCCCATGTTTGCAAGATTGTCGTATGCTTCGATGAAATAGCAGACGACACTTTCAACGACGTCACGTGCGAATCAGGTGACCATATGGACGCCATGTCAAATTTGAAGTGGTTTCGAGCAATATTTACGTTGCGCGAGGTGATTAAAAATATATGAAAACTGTCCGTTATAAACCATTTTGAAATCGTACGAATATAAGTGGCACGGCACTGTAATATCCAGTTTGGGCATGATCAGTGTCATAGCAGCGTCTCATACATGTATGGTGCATTTCCCTTCCATGTACATGTAGCCCCGAATATTTGCTTACCCCTCCCTGTCCTGTATGGCAAGAATTTTATGACTTGATTAATTATTGGGACTTTTGTTTCTTGGTTTTGAAAAATAGAAAAATAATTATGAAAAACAATGAAATAGTATGAATATAAAGTATTTCAAAGGGGCATGGTCATTTGTTCCCTAACTTTTAATTCACTCAAGTGTGGCCTCATAATCTGAAGGTGAATTGCGATATAGAATTAGAAAAAATATTTTCTACATTGATATCATCGACATCTTGTCAATGGCGTATTAACACATTATATCTTTTCCAAAGCTGTGTTTTAGTGCAAGCTCTTGTGATCAAACACGTGTTCACGGTATCAAAAGTCCTGGAGGTCAATTGAAAGTAATCTTCACCATCGCTTTCGCACATTCAGCTTGTAAAGAGCAATCAGCAAAACAGACAAGATCTTAAGGGATCAGACTGTTGAAGGTTATTTCCTGATTCCTTACGCTGGATAGGTACTTGAAACATTCAGTGCTTGGGGAAAGTGAAGTTTGATCAATTTGATGGAGAAAATTCAGTCTGCTACTCTTGAATACATCTAGGGTGTCAACTTTCCACCACTAATCCAGGACTCGCTTACTTTGAAGAAACTATCTATCTAATGTAGTATATACTTTAATGGAAAAAAAATTAATATAAAATTGCAATATGATAAACTATTGATTTCAACCACATTTATCAAGTTATAAATGAAGATGAATCCATTATGCACTTTATTATCAACAAGAATGCTATATCTCTTATTGCAGATAGATGTATTCCAAATAAATCAAAGATGCATATTCAGTTTGATATTTTTGACATTAATCTAAGCCTATTCTTTGTAAAATTAGCAAACAATTGCTTCTTACTTAACATAATTCATTGAATTATCTATAAATTACCGAAAGGGTATTGCACATCGTTTTTGTACATTACATAGAAAGGGGCGTATCATTGGCAAGGTCGAGCAAGAGACTTTAGGACGTAAGCATATTCAAAACAAGTTTTAACTTGCATCACATTATATTACCCATACGACCCATTACTGTTTACAAGGAAAGATGTATTTGCACTTTCATCGACATAACATGTCCACAGTTTACAATCAAAAACATGAATGAACTCGTTAGAACAATTCGCTTTTGACTGAAACCATTAAGAAAATATCGCAAATTTCTCATTTAAGAATTGCAATTCTGTCAAAGTCTGATGTCATCTCCACATACGACTTCTTTTACATACTTCTTAATTTAATAAAGATGACCTTGGGGATATCCACCTAAACAACGATTATGTCACGGATTCTTGGTCCGTGTTTGGCTGCGGCAGGTTAGAAGAGGAGGATGTTCTGTAAGATATAATTTTGTACTGTCTCGATGATTTGAAATTCTCTTTTTGATATCGGGATATTTTTCAATGATTTTCATACCGAACTATAAATTTGGATACACAACATTTAGTTTTGCACTCTTTTGTTGAAAATATAATTTTTAATCTTTAACTACAATTTTCCTTTTTTGATTTTTTAAAGAACATTTTGAACAATCTTCTGTAGTTTTTTATCATCTTTATTGTGTTCCGTGACACTAAGGACGGGCAATTTATATGAAATCTGATAATTTGTAGAGCTGCAAATTGTTACAAATCATAAACCTTTGTCTAATGTTTCTCTTTGCTTCAAAGTTATCAATGTTCAATGTAAATTCTGCTAATCTGTCAATAATAAGACAATTAGTAAAAAATGTTTGTTTGATGAACTTTGAAATGAAATCCAAAAGCTGATATATGTGGAAGTCAATAATGCAAAAGCAACAGAAGTGACCATTTTTTTTTATCCGGATCCAAATTTGCATGTCACTCTACACAAATAAAATCAATTTCAAAATACTCTATTGTTCCGCTGCCGCTGAAAGTCGGACATTTCTTGAAAATGAATCAAAGTTTCGTATCTAGGTTTGAACAAAGTAACTTACATGTAAGTGTATACAAGCTTCGTAGGCATGCTAATACAAAAGCATTTTTGTTATATTCTTTTTAAAGTGGATAGGTTGAATGAATATTTGTTCTGACCAATCTTTTGGTTTGAGGAGATGATGAAAAACGTCTCTAAAAGTATTTTAGTGTGCTTTATTACCGATTTCATAGTTATTTTAATTTGGCGATTGTTATTCTGTTACATATATTTCTTGGTACGTCAGTACATATCATTGAACAAATATCCGATGAATTTACAACATACAGCATATAAAGCGGAGGGATATAGCCGTATGCTCCATCGTCTCTAGGCCCTTACGCCCGTTCGTGGTCACATCGTCACCGGAGCAGAAATCGAAAACCGTTAGGGCTAGGTTATCAAAAATTTGTATGTTAACTTATCACACACATATATCTGTATATAAAAATTGGCAATTTCTGTGGAAAGGCAGGTTAATATTCGTTTCTGGAGCAGAATTACAAATATGTATGGCTAAAAATTGGTTCACGAAATAATCATGTGTTGGTGTGGCTCTTGTTGTTTTTTGGGTGTTTTAGTTACCGGTATCATACAACATAAGTAACATGATAATTTTCAATTTGATACTTTAAAACCTAATCAGATGTAGAAATTACATCAGTTTTACAAATCATGGAACAAATTTTATATCGCATTGGTCAAATAGAGAAACTTGAAAAAAGTTATGAGCTATCGCTAATCCATCGTTGATTATACATTTCTCATTACCTCCTCACACCTATCACGATATTAACAGTAACCACTTCATTGATGTATTTACATCATTTTGCGGCTCATTCAAATCAATAGAAAGGTTTATATAAATTCGTTGTTAAATATGCAATTTGATTTGAATAACAACAGCTTGATAAGAATTTATGACAATAACTAATGTAAATGCATGTGGCAAAACCTCATTGCTTCTTAACTTGCAAATTCAATGCACAGAAGCTTAAAACTTATCAGGGGAAAATCAATTCATCTTGAGCTTGCCATAGTGACTGAAAGTAAGATTTTAACGGTACAGTTTTTGAGGATAGTTTGTTAAATCTACAATGCATTTTTAAAAATCAAAGTAGTTTCTTTTCATAATCAAACGCTCTATCCTATAGTATTCTTTAAGACTTCGTGTTTGTACATTGAGATGCTCTATGTCATTTTGGTGACTTAATCGGAGTTATTCATTTTAGTTTCACTTCAAAAGCCATTTAAATAGATTGTAATTTTGATGTTGTCCATAGCTAATATTGCATAAGAAGTAAGAAGTTAAGGCTTCTGTGATATTACATGGTTTGTAGTTGCTGAAAGTGTATTCTTATATTCCTTATCAAGTTATCTTGTGCTCGTATAAGCGCATTTATATCAAAACGTGACTTTGAAGAAATTCATGTGACTTCGTTATGATCTTATGAATTGACAGTTGCCCTTTGTAAATTGACATCAATATCCGATTATTACATATTGAATCAACTGGTTTGATTACAATGATTTAAATAAAGAACGACAGCTTTGATTTACAGTGTATCGACTAGAACAATCAACTAATGAAAAAACTTGTATCGTCTTGAACAAACACTCATGGTGCTTGATAAAATCATTCCGGAAAACAAGAGTTTCCTTTGTCTGAAGTAGGTATTACACAAAAAGAAATGATGGTAACTTAGATAGAGTAGTTAATTTGATAGAATTCAATGATAAAGACAGATAGGAAACATGAGACACTGTTTGTTTCAATAAAGGGCAACATTTTTTATAAAGCAAGTGAAGAGAGGAATTCAAAGTTAAAACCTATAAGTTTGTCTGTCAACTCATTAACGCCTGGACATGCATTCTTCACGGCTCAACACCTGGGCCTGTCACCACTGAAGCTGTTCGCTCTAGCGAGACTGATTAACTCAAAGCACCGCTCATTTAGCGAGAGGTTAAGGGGGGCTGATATGAACGGAAACTGTCTACCAATGAACCATAAAGTCTTGACTGTTTTATTGTTTCATGAAGATCAAACAGGAAACTGAATATGGATAATTTACAGATACATTACATGTGATTTTTCTTTATGCCGTGAAAAGGTTTGTCTGTCTCAAAAAATAGACATATGCGTGGATGCTCATAAGTAACAAAAACATATCAGCTTGCGTCAATCTTCATATTAGAAAATGTCTTTTTCAATCAACCATTTGAGTGATTTGATGAGTGATTTGTTTAATCTTTTGAAAGTACCAACTATATACATTTTCTTTCATTATGATTTGACACGCATTTTCATAGAAATAGAATTGGGACATGTCTACATACTATGTGTACCGAATACAACGTTCGCTATTCCAGCATAATGTAAATGATAATTTAGCCATGTAAACGGTACCGTGATTTCAGAGATTGAACGCAAGTATAAGAGGAATGAACGTATTTATATAATCGAAATGTCATTCACATAAGAAAGTGACCTATGATAGGCGAGGCCAAATTATCATTTTTGACCAATCGATATAATTTGTTGGTGCGGTAGCAACTCTAACTATATTATCACCTCTAGCTATGACGTAACAAAAGGTTAAAATATTTCAAAAAAATGAAAGTTACTGTCTTTTGTTTGAGCTAAATAATCTTTATATAGAACTCGTATCTGTTAAGGATTGCATGACATATATGTACAGGTGAGAGTTATGCATACATTATGAAAGTGAGTGTGGCTGTATGAAACATATTGTCCAATTATATAACATTAACTTGTTCTACAATTGTTACACGACAAAGAATAGCGGCGTGTATACAGGTTCTATTCTACAGGGTTGTTAGTTCATGGTCATTAGAGTTGCCCAAATATATCGTTACTATGATCGGATTGAATGAATATCAAAGGACTATCAAAACTCGATGAAGAACTTCCAACTTCCAATGAAGAATTAAAAAATCTTGCCTCGGTATAAACTTATTTAAATCCTCTATATCCTCATCTACCAAACGCGTTATGTGTTCTAATAAATACTGGTATTTTCTATCAAACATTATATACATGTATATGATTCCTGTCATGAAGACTGAGGGAAGATTCTCAATTAAGATACGCTAATTTTCGTTGATTAATACTAAGCTGATTGCACAAATTTGGGTTTATTGTAATACTATATCAGGGACGCACATATACGTCTCTCCCTGTGAGAAACTGCTAAGTAACGTGTGCTTATATGCGGCTCTCACTGTGAGGATCTCATTATTTTGATGCATATATGCGGCTCTCAGCGTAAATGAGTTAATAGACAACAATAATGCATATCGAGATGCTTTTTTTTGGCCTGCATGTTTTGTATTGCATATTCTAAACAGAAGTAAAAGGCGTCATGAAACATTATGGAGGGTAAACAATTTCCAAAATTACTTAGATAGGAATCATGAAACAAAACAGAGTGTTTTTCTGTTTAAATATAATGAATAAGGATATGTCTAACGTTAAGGGATTTTTTAACTCATCAATTTGAAATTTAGCTTGGTAACACATTGAAAGTTTCATAATGTAGGAAGCAACAACTAGGCTCCTTGACATAGCAACATTAAGATGTCGACATATGATACATTGCAAAATGATCCGATTGAAATCACCAAAACCTCGCTCTGGAATAAAACTGGTATTTTCTTTCTCAAAATACTATTTTTTCCAAAATGTCTGACGAGCTGACAGGAGTTGCGTTCAACTAACAAAGAACTCTATCTCTGTCGTCTCGTGTGTGACAAGGTAGCTATTGTTGATGCGTATTGTAGGAAACCTGCAAAGTCAGAAATCAAAGCATGCCATGGAAGAAACATGTCTCATATGAGGTATGTTCTTTTCCTAATTGAATCTGATCAATATGGCGCTTGTGTGTTCCTGGCTAGGTCATCATGTTTTCAGAGACATCAAAATATATAGTTGATTGGACGCTGTTAAAAAGTGTCTGGTCGCATTGACCTCGTTAGAACAGGGATAGTTGCAAATACTATTTAGTTCAAATGAAATGGTTGAAATTAAGTTGCAATGCTCTTGTATTGTTTTTTAGTGAGATTCAGAATGTGCAGGTTTCACAAATCGTAGCAAAAGGTCACTGTTTTTGCAAAAGTCTGTAATCGTTAGTTATACTCTTTGACTAGATCATTTACCTTTAGTTATCCTTCCATGTATCCTAAGATTTACGTTTTCTTCTGAACTTATTGTTCGACTTATATTGTACCAGTCGGTTGTGATATTTGAATTTGTCATCATTCAATCACATACTTTTTTCCAAAAAAAGTTATGTGATTTTGACAAATGTTGCCAGATCAGTTTATGTGATTGTAATCTGCAAACCCGTTTACAAAATATTAATGAGAGGTTTATCAGACATGAACGTTCTTGTAAATCTAAGAACTTCAGTCTACTTGTCTTTGTTTCAGGAATACAAACCTGAGAAACTGGTTTTTAACATGTATCCAAAAAAGATGAGATTCTAATTGAAAGTAAGCCACTTCCCTCTATAGTCAATCCACCACATTGCGATTGAGATGAGCAGACCAGAACAGACATGAAAAGATCAGAAAGTTAATTGTCATTTCTGATTTCTCACTATGCAAGAGATGTTTTGAAACATTTGGTGTTAGAGAAATCCAGTTTGATAGGGCAACCTCAGACAGAGTTCAAGTTGCACAGTCATTTGCACAAACAACGCTGGAGTAAAAATATACAAAAAAATTATAAAATGATCCCTATGATAATCATTATTTCATTAAATGATTCAAAATAGTGATTTTCATTTCCATTTTAAAAAAATTGAAAATCTCCATACTATAAGTTCACTTATGAGTCGACTGCTCAGAATCTTCATTGTGAGAAGACGACAAACATGTTTGATAGATCTAATCCTACTTACCTGTTGGACAGAATGATTTGACATTAAACAAGTTTCGGTGACGTGATTTAGCAGTAACATGTTCATTTCAATTTAAACAAGGCAAACACATAATCGAGTAGGATTATGGCTGTCTATTCCAGAAACCTCAAGTAGAGTCAGCTGAATTTGGCCTTCATGTTAAAAACGTAATGCTATTACAAGCCCTCAAGTCTGCCAATTTCGGCTGTCAATAAGTATTAATGATTGATGCCTAAGATATGCACATATAATTTAATTAATTATTGCTCCTTTTTAACGTTAAATGAAACCACTGAAATAGATTTTGTTTTTATATTAAAATATCTGGGTCATATATCGTCTCATGCGTTTATTCTACTGTAAAACCCTATATCACAACACTGGCATCATTACATACATTCAAATGCGAATATCTTAAGTCACAATTGATAACACCCTTACACCTTGCCAATTAATGAATGGAAGTTATAATAAAGTTAGGTATATTTACATTATTATCAAACTCAAAGTACCTTATTTGAACCGAATATTGGCATGTTTTGAGAGTAGAAGATGTTTCCGCATTGAAAAAGGTCAACACGATCAAAGGGTTATACTAAATCCTAATGCATGAAAAGTTAGATGCTGCACGAAGGATAAAACCATCATATGTCGCAATTAATCGACCAATATTCAATCAATCAATCAATCATATTTACATATTATTAATCATGTTCAAACATATTTGTTTTAAAACATTCCTTGAATTTACTGACCTTTCAAAACTATCAATTTGAATCACGGCATTGAACAAAAATGTGCAAGGACATGAAATGAACTTGACATTTTTTAAACTTCTTATTGCAACTTTAATTGCAGAAAATAAATGGTAACTTTTCCATCAAAAGATAGCAGTAGATATCGTTACCATGAAATCCAACCTGCTTGAGACGACATGTTGACGGTTTGGTACATCTTCATTACCTCTGTGAAATCGAAGTGTCGTGTCTAGATTTACAAAGTGTCTGCTGAAACCACATGCAAATTGAACCAGAACAGGTTCGTCTGCAGTTGAGTAGATGGATGTATGAAATAAAATGTGTATATTCACATAGATTTATGTCATGTTTTCTGTTTCTAAAGTTTGGTAAGCACAGTTTAATATATCCCTGTTACTTGATGGATGCAATTGGTAAAAACTAAATAATCAACCTTTCGAAATTCGTATAAGAAAAAAAATTCATTCGTTCTGTGATAATGTTTACGAATTTTATAGATTATAGTTTATAGTATTGATTTTTCAAAATTGTATTTTTTTTGTGACGAATGATAATAAGATCTTACGATTTAAAAAGACATTTCAGTCCCATACTTCATTTCGGGATCTTGAAATTATAATGATTATTACAGAAATTTTCAACAAGGGCCATATGACAAACATTTCTCTGCTTCTAGCAATACTTCCGACGATACATTTTACGAAAGTTAATATGCATATTAGAGTGACGTTTATATTGTACATGTATAAAGCTTCCATAGAAAACCATCAAAGATCAGTGTTGGTTAAACAGAAAAGAGCACAAGAAGTTGACAATCAAACAAACCTCTGTTACATTTTAAGCTTATCTTATATATACTATTCAAATTTTATTTACATCAATACATATTCTTGATACTGATTGAATATGTGGTGGTCTTTTAAACATTATGCAATCATGCTATCGATCTCTGAATCTAAACCAGATTCCATCTGGCAATAACTTCTTTTAACATTTCATGCATGCTCTTATGTATCTAGTTGCCAAAAACTAAATGGACCAAAATGTTACTCTCAGTAACAGAATTCAACTGGGTTATGTTATAATCATGCACTGATAATATCTATAAAGTGGAATGTTTCCAGGGGAAAATTCCGATATGGACTGTCCTTTTTCATGAAGTACATCTGATCTTTATTCGCGTATTTCAACGACCAGTAGGTGCTAAAAGCAAGAAATGCCTAGCTAACTAAAAAGACTCTTATCGATTTGTATTCTGACGGTGTTTACTAGTCTAGGCTCAATTGGAAGGTGTTTTTTTCTCTATTTTAGTCCGAATGATGTGTTCCCTTAACGTCTTATTCTACATCCAACCGATGATGTACTTACTGTCGTTTGCACTGTCCACGAGTTCATTTTGAAAAGCGATTAGTAAAGTCTGAGTCACATGTGATACATTTACAAGAACGTCAAAGATAAATCTCTGGTTCTGATATTTCTAATTTCTTTATCTAATAGATTGTCAATAAACCCTTTGCTTTGTATGCGTGAACTGAAATTCAAACATAAGGGAGTGTTATCTATTTCCCTTTAAGGATAAGTGGGATGGTAATTAAATTTGTAAGGTCTGTGATAAAATAGATGTGTTATCGAGATAACTTAAACCGAGGGTTATCAATTTTCACAGCTGTATGCTTCAATGTAGAAAAAAAAGTCCGAAACATTTATCAACGAACCATGAAAAGCATCGCAAAAATGTAAAGGCAAAACTATTGATAATACGAAAGATGGCGTTCCGGAAACAATGATTATTGATTCTTATTTTTCTGTTGTGGATTTATGTTTTGTCGTTTTTACATAATTTAACGCAACATCATGCATATGATGAAGTGAAAGCTACTTTCTTAAAACTTTCATGTGTTGATAGTCATTCAACTGTTTTCAAAGAATGCACTGTGCATTCAATTAAACTTAGTTAATTAAATTCTTACAATAATTAATCTTTCATTCCTATTGTACGATGTAGTATGAAAGTTTACATAAAATAAAATTTGTGATAGATGAGAATGACTTTTAGAGTTTTTTTCCACGTATGTCGAATGACATTTTCGAATGTTCCCCACTTTTATCTTTTACTTCGAACAAAACATATCCAATTTACATGTAAACAACCAAGTATGTGTAGCCAGTGCAAGAAAACGTTTGAAACGAAATTTTAAGTGAAACTAAAAAAATCTACCGAGTATCTCGCCAAGGTAATACAGGTAAATTCACGCTCCATCCAGAAAGGTCATAGAACATAGGAAAGGTCATAGGACACAGTTCCTTTGGTAACAATCTCTATATATGAACTGAAATAGGAATGTAATGGCAAACATGTAAATAGTTCAATTTGCAAATAAGATACAGTGTAGTTAAGAAAACATGAAACGTATATCAGACCTTAAACCTCTTGAATGAGGTTGTCAAAACACATATCCTTTGTTTCAACACCTCAACCCAAGTGATAAAACCCATGTGTTACATGTATCCTAAAGTAAAGTATGACACGTCAAAGAAAAGTAAGCAAACCCCTTTTCTCCCCATCTGTTAAACACATTGAGATTCTGAAGAGTTTTCGTGAACAGATACCAGACCTGAATGGAAAGGATCAGACTGTTAAAGAATATTTACTGATTCCTCATGCTGGATGAGTTTCTTTAAAACATTCACTTCCAGAGAAACTACAATATTTGTATACATTAGAGCACTAATTTGAAAATGACTCTATTATCTTTAAGGTATTATATTACTTAGACTTTCTAAGAGTGAATAATTTACTAACCAGTCAATAGTTGAATGGCTTTAAAGCTGAAGGCAAATGACAAGTTCGGATTGATGTAATCCTACTAACCATGTTGAAAGAATGAATCGACTTTTAACAAGTTTTAGTGACGTGGTAATGTTGTTACACGTTCATTACACTTGAAACAAATCAAACACACGACAAAGTAGGATTATGAATGTCTATTCCAGGAACTGAAATAGAGTAATCCATATATAACCCAGAGGAGGTGAAAACTGTAATAAAATACGAAGCAGTAACGAGCCCTCAGGTTTACCAAGAAATTTCAGATTGCTCTGGTTCAATGTACACTCTTCATGTTTATGTAGGTACTTGTACATAGCGAAAAAATATTTACGTAAAATTCACTGTAATATTTCAGTATGTAAATTGTAAGTTAATACTAGAACAAGTTCAATGTTTGTGAAGAACTTGGTCCAAGTTTTCTTTTTTTTTTTATAAAAGTGTAGAACAATATAATTTTCACCTCTCAACACAATAACTTTTAATACATGAATAAATTTAAATATAATTTATGAATTTCGTTTTTTATCTTATATCATTCGAGGGCGTTTGTAAAAGAAGTAAATTGTCATTAACCAATCCCATGTATCAAACCTTTCACAAGAGAAAATTGATTACACAACACAGAATCCAGAACTCGATTTACATTTAATTCATGTCATAATATTTGCGGTGTCGACTATTTATAAAAATCTTACTGCTGTTTATGGTGACCTGCGCGAATTTCAAAACCCTTTAAATAACATATAAATAAACATATATATTTGTTCTCGTTATATTTAATTGCAAATCCACCCCTGATGTAGCTTTTGACGGGTTTGTGCGTCTTAAAGGAATTAGGTAACTAAAAGGTAGTTAGTTATATATATTACAGTTATGTGAATGTGTAACCGATGAGCACGTATGGTGCAACGAAGCAGCCGTACATAACCATAGATGATAATTCTTGTGATATTCCCAACAGATTTGAGTTTCGAAAATTTATGTTTAAGACATTTGCAAAAACTGATATATTGTTGACAAATTGTCTCTTTCAGATAAAATTCCACTAATATCATTAGATTATTCCACAATTTTTCCAAGCTACATCACGCCATGATAGATCTCACAATACCCAACTGCTCAAGCCAACAGGTTAAGTTATGACAAAGCAAAAACCAGCCAATCAGCGACATCGGCCTTTTATTTTACCTTCCTGCTTTTATGTTCGATCTTCAGTACTCGGACTTTTTTTTTACTAAATTTCGATAGCTGCCTCCTTAGCCTAATGAAGCATTTCAACATTGCAAAAAAATCGACCGTCGCTTAATCTTTTGGTCGAAACACCTGTAAGCATAATCTTACTTTTGAAAAGCAATCTTCGTCAAAATGTAAAAATGTAATGTGAAAGTGGAAGAGAAAATCAAATAACAAGAATAAATCGCTTTTTTTCGAAACAGATACTTTAAAGAAAAGCGGTTCGTATTTTGATGTGTAATTTTCGTTGTACTCATTAAATTCGTTGTAAGATATTACGATAATTACTTAGTACAGATAGAATCCCAAATATGCAGTTAAAAATGCTTTTGTTACGTCAAAGACTGAGACATTATGAATTCACATTTCAAAACACACGAAGGTTAAGAAAGTTATTAATGGGTGAACGTTGGGTGAAAATCTTTAAACACGTTTTTCCACCATAGTCGCCCTTAAAATAATTATTATAATAATATATTAATGGTGAAAGTAATCTGCATATAACCAACCAATCACCTTGTGAGATCCATAATCTACTTGTGATGTTATTCGCATAGTGGACCTTGTACCCTGTAAAATAATTGGAACGAATCCTAGTAACATTCATTGATACATTTAGACTAAAACAACTTAGGATTTGAAATTTCAATTTAAGTATATCATTTGCAAGAACGTTAAACACATCAGAAGTATCTTAAATCATTCTGAAAAATCAGAAGCAATCATGTGATGATATCGACATTTTGGGCCACATCTGGTGCACATCTGGTGCACATTACCTTAACTTCGTTTTATCTTAATAATGTCCAATAAACCTTTTTAATGACAACTTAGTATGTTTGAATTTTCAATTCAAACATTATAAAGTGTTTTTTCTCTTTGATGAGAAAGAGATACAGCTACATGCTGTGATAAAATGAAACAACTCATCGAGATGAAACAAACCGGGTTAAGGGTTATCAATATTCACATCAGTATCTAACGCAGCCGTATGATTCAATGAAGAAATCTTCTGTAACAACATAATTTAAAGAAAAGTACTAGTTGTCCAAAGAAGAATAACTTGTTTTCTGTTTTACATTTTATACTATTAAAAACTGCAAACTTTATTATATTCTATAAAAGCTTCTCCCATATTCACACCCAAATGCCGAACATACGTATCATTTAACAGTTTTTAATTATCATCGTATCATCGTACAATGACTTCTTGTAATGTACTTTCCAACACTATCAACTAAATATCTATCTTCTCCTTGCTTTAGAAAAAACTAAATAGCGTTTGACTACTTTACCGGTTTTGAATTGCGATTGTGTCTACTTTTGTCACTTTTGTTTAAACCGATTAGCTCACTTCAACAACTAACGAAATGTCTCTCTGAGAAAAAATTCGTCACCTTAGATGTGCACAGCAGATTATTATACAAGTCAATCAACCATGATTTCAAAGTGTTGAATCATCGGCGTATTGAACACGACAGCACTTCAAAACATAATGAAATAAATCATCAAATTAACCGAGCCCAAATTTGCCTCCGACTCTATATTTTAATCCTTCAGCAAGTTCAAACGACATGCAAAGGAGGTCTGTTTCGTCATACAGCAAAAGAGCACATTTATTGATTCCGAAAGGGTCGATCTTTTTCTTAAAAATATGGTTGATTTAAGTTCACCCAATATTCTATCTGCGCGAATTTCTGTGTTTCAGCATTTAAGGGGAAAATCAGTTTGTAGGATGCTAAATAGAAAGTTCTATATTACACATTTCGTATTGTGAAGGTATGTAAATTTTGCAACTGTATCCCGAAAAGTTCCCAATTGCAAGGGTCAACACAAATATACACCTGGAAAAATATTGCTCGGCCTGTTTGTTTTGAGAATTTTCTCATGAACGTTGCAAGGTTTGGCTTCGAGAGCAATGACAGGATATCACAGTACATTTTTACAAAAATCGATTCTTACACATCATGTTTTGATTATATTTGAAACGCAGTTCACCATATTCTGACAAATTTTCAGATGTTTAATTATAACGGTTTAAAAAATCACAAGAAAAATTGTCAAGATGTTCAATATTTTACCGTCATCTTTAATGAAGGAACGGTGAAGCAAGCGAATGATTTTTAGCAAGTTCAAATGAACAAGGGAGGTCTGGAAAAGAGCAAAATCATTGATTCATCAGAATATTTTTTACATTATTATTGAGGGCCTAAGGTTTGGACAGGAAATGGTTATAGTGTCCTGATAGTGTTTCATTACACAAGAAGATATCGTGTAATTTTAATTTTTTAAAGTGAATAGCTTATCTTTCACAGAAATTACGTCTGAGATGTTATTTACCGAAACGTTCAAAATATGAATATCTCAAAAATGGACTGAAAAAGTGTCATGTAAAGATTGTTTGTCATAGACTGTTGCATGTGTAGTTCAATATGGTGGGTAGAAAGAGAATCTCACCCAAGTGTCTTCTGATATCAAATATATCAACACGAGTTGATGAAAGTTACAAATATCCGAGGCTTGCCGAAGATATTTTTACTTTTATCAATGATTGTTGACATATTTGATATCAGAAGGCAGGAGGGTGAGATTCTATTTATCATCCATAATCATTTTTCATTACATTTAAATGCCAAATGAACATTACTGAACACCGTACTCCAAGTGCAGTGATGTCATAGCATTGTGACGTTGTCATGTTTATGACGTCTTCGCATTGTGAGTCATGATCATTACTTAATGATGAAAAATAACTGTGATGTCATATATTTGACGTCAGAAGGGCATTGTTAAAAATCTACTCCCAAAAGATTTCTCCTAGGAGATATCTCTTGATCTCCCAGTTTTGGATGATAAATGTTCTTAGGCTATCCCGTCCTATCCTCCTAATTCCACCCGAATTTACACATGTACCCATAAATGGATATAATCAGTACACATTTTTTTGCTTTACAAAGTATTTATGATTTAGTATTTTAATGATAATAATTCATTGCTATACATATCTGTTAAAGAAGAAATATTAAGCGGCCTGTTTATTGAATAAAACATATATCAGATAGATACGTTCAGATCTCTTAACATTTCCAATAAAAACAATTCTTGTTTAAATCCTTTATCTAGTGCGTATAAGAACATATAATAGGTAGTTAAGTACTAAGTTGGCGAAATATGTTGGTTAAAATGTGAGCATGAAATCATAGAAGGTTAGACCAACTCCCATATTCAATAAATAGAGTACACACGTCTGGAAGACACAAAGGGCGAACTTTACGTCTACTCTCGTTCGATACATACATGTAGTATGTCTAGTTCATATGTCTTGTACAAGACTGCTAAGTCAGATATCCTTGCATATGATACAAGAAAACGACTCACTTGAGGTATGTTCCTTTCCTAATTGAATCAGATCAATACGTTGCTTTCTAGACGCAGTCGTAAATATCTTATTGGTTTGATAGGACCCTGCAAGGAAAAGTCTAGTTGCAGTGATTTTGGAAGTTATCAAACACTATTTACCTTGAGAAGTTACTGCAGAATATTTTAGGTCTATTGTTTTGTTGTAAAAGATTTAAATAATTACGAAAGGTACTGAACATTGTATTTTTTTCTCTTTGACGCGGTCGTTTAAATATTTATAAATTTTAATAGCCAAAAACATATTCGTACACAGCATAACATGATACGAAAATTCAGGATTCCGCCCTCCATGCTGACAGTTATATAAGCTTTGTGGTTAGCATAACAAATGATCTAAATTATAATCTAAACTATTGATTTCAATTGAATGCATCATTGGGTCATCTTCCGAGAATTTTACATCACTCAGTGACATATCTCAGAATAAGAGATAATGCCAGATATTTTGGAAACAGTTTCTATGAGTGTTATCAAAGCCATAAAGTATCTGCAAATCCGTTTGAAATTCTCATGTCAATATGCAGGCATTTATAGTTAAGATGTCCTGTTTCAACATTACAAACAATGTTTTAGATGTATCACGAAGTAAGGTAAAAGATATCAAAGAAAAGTAAACAAATCCCTGTCTATGTTTCCCACACATTCAAAATCTAAAGAGCAATGGTGAACACAGTCCATATCTGAAAAGATGAGACGGTTGAAGTTTAGTTCCTGATATCTCATGCTAGATTGGTACGTGAAACATCCACGTCTAGCGAGAGCTGACGTTCAATTTGACACAGCAATATGCAATTCAGGAAATTATATTTTATTCATAATTTTCATCATTCCGTTACTTTATTTGAAGATTCCTGGAGTAGAATCTTCGTTTACCAGTCAATAGTGAATTATTGTCAATGTTGTAAAAGAAAATAATTAATGCCAGAGTTATTGTCATTCGTCTCAATGGTTTGAAGACGAATGTCAAGTTTGGATACATGTAAACCCACTAACCATGTTTGTTAGAATGAATTGACATTGAAATTGAAGTTTCTGTGACGTGATAATGCAGTTACATGTTCATTAAAAATGAAACAATGAAAACGCAGGATAAAGTAGGATTATGACTGTCTATTCCAGAAACTTGAATAGAGCAACCTAAATTCATCCTGAAGGTTAATACAAATGTTATTCGAATCTATCGCTAGCCCTAAGGTCTGCCAATTTCGGCTGTCAACAAGACTTAATGTTAGTAACTTATCCACAGAAGTGCCATATGTAACTTCATTGAATAGAACTCTCGTTAAAGGTTTAAAGACGTTCAATATAAATCGAACGTTTTAACGCTGTCCTTTGTGGTGTCTTGAAGTCTTTAGCATAGTTCCAATCAGATTTGTTTCTGCAATTATCAGTTATATGTTCCTGTCACGATATATCGGTTACATGATCGGCTAAAGTCAAATCAGAGAGATACATATTGTTTTCATTACAGTGTATGAAATCATACAACAATCGCATCATTAGCACATTTATGTGCTTCAATAAAGTATGTCATGGTTGCATGATTTTAATGAGTTTCTACTTAAAAATGGATGATATCCATATTTCTTGTCAAAAGATCACTTGAAGTACTTGTAATTAAATGTTGTGGATTTAATACTTTTAATAATTGAAACAGTCGAACGACCTTTTACTATCTGAATTAACAAATCTTTTCAAGGATAGATGATACACGATACCAAATATTAGGTAATAATTCTTAAATAATATGCATTGCTTGTGAAAAATAAATCTTAAATATTTTCCTCACAATACAGCCATCATCTCTCGGCACTCATGGAAAATTATTATGTAATAGAAATCAATAAACGTTACTTAACTTTAATTTGAAAACAGTTGTATCATTTAAGAATGACAAAATAAAAACGTTACGAATTGCATGCGAATATTGACGAGATTTCTCGTCGATTTCAAGATGATTTTGGTTAAAACAGAAGTATGAATAGCCCCGTATTAATAGATATAAAGCGTAGATTTCTTATACTGAAATACATTTCTAAAGATAAATCTATCAAATATGAATATAAAATAATCACATTAATTGTTAATAAATGTCTATCTCAGTAAATTGATACTAAATAATGCGTTGCGCTAATAATGCATCTTTATTTATGTTCAGAGTGTGCCAACAATGCCCATTAAAAGTTGAACACTTACAAAGATTTACTCTGACCACATAATATATGACTTCATAGACAGGATTATAAGTCCATTAATGCCAGTCATACCTGTAAACCATCTATCGTTCCATGATATCGAAATGTAACAAATGGTGTCTCAATCACTGTTTTTATTTATGCACGTTGTACGAAAGCATCTTATAGCAACTGCGGGAATGGGTTAATGATAATAATGGGTGGCATACTTGTGTTTAATTTCTCTACAAATACATCTTTACACAAAATTAGTTTTGAAAGAATTAATTTATATACAGTTTACAATCAGAACGTTCTTTTAAAGGAAAAAAATATAACATCTAGAAAAGTATTGAAACCTCTTATTCAATTGTAATTGTATTTACAGATATTAATACTCACTACTATTAAATCAAACCTGCTTGAGACGGCACGTGGAATGTTTAGAACATCTTTATTCTGTCCAGAGTATGAAACGTGTCAAATCTAGCTTTACCGTGTCTGCTGATACCTCTTGCAAACAGAACCTAACCCAATTCGTCTAAAGTGTAGTCATTATGTCATTTACTAGTGACAGTGATATATGAGAAAGAATGGGCATATTCACATATACTTGCCAATTGTCTAGATATCAGACATTGTAAGAGACACAGTTTCATGTCATTGATGTATAGGAAAATAATTCCATCAACTCTAACTCTATGAGAGGTCCGCATATAGAACCATGTCTTTAATGAAATTTTAAACATATAATTGTGGTACTCATGAATAAGGGTTACCATACAGTTAAATGATGAAAACGTTATGAAGAAGTTAATAATTCCTTCCCATGATATTGTGTTTAATTTTAAATAAATCAGATAATGATATGAAAAAATAGCCAGGAATTTCCAAAACCCAGAACAGCATTTGTCATTTTAGGCACTATATGAACTATTGGCCATAAGTATTACGGCGAATCGAACACGTTTACGTTAGACTAAATTTTAGAAATTGCATTTTCATTACGATAATATTTTTGAAAATGGATTGGCCTTGTACGCACTAACTACGAATATGAAACAAGATTTATTAGAGCTTTGGAAGAACATCAACGCTTTGTACTATCTTAAGATTTCATTTTAGATAGATAGGGTTACCAAACGTGAATTAAGATAGACAATTTTCATATTTCTTAATTACCTTTTGCTTTTTAAGATAACAATAGTTGCCTCAAACAAGCCTGAAAGGGTAGTTTTGAAGAAAAGGATAAGAACAAACAATGTAGGCCTCCCGTTTCGAATGCAGAAAGGTTTTGATACAAGCCAAGTTAAAATTGAGTGTGTAATCCCCATAAGTACGAAAGCTCAGTCATTCGATCGCAGAATTTATAGCAATGCATAACAACAATATCAATCCTTGTCGCTCAAATATACGAAAAACACCCAAGAATACATGTATCTTGGGGCGTGATAGGGAAGTGGTTATCGCGTTCGGCCTCCGATCACTCGGCAACTTTGTCTGCAGTAGAGAACAGCAGTAAGGTGTTGGTGCAAATCTACACTGAATTTCAGCCCAGTACCATCCATGGTTTGCCAGTTCCAGCACATGTTCGCAGGGTTCACCGCAATAATACTATCAGCCTATAGATATATATTTAACCCTTACGTTAGATATGCTAGGCCTGATTTACTCCTGGCTTTGAATGACAGATATCTGACCTTCTTTTCCGTACTTCCACAGTCAAAAGGTGCTTGAATTACACTGTGTCTAGGTAAAGTGATTTTCATCGATTTTATACTCTCTCTGTTTGCTAGTGTTTGGACTACTGATGTGTTTTAAAAAATCTTTTGTCTAAGTATTTTCATGTTCCCATTAAGTTTTATTCAAAATACGTCAGTCATGTAGATTTCGTTGGTACGGTCAGTGACTACGTCTTGTAAAGCAAAGCGAAAAGTTTGAGTAATGGTAAAGACAAAAAGTAATGGTTTTATCTGTATATTACGTAATCACCTTTGCGTTTGTAACCTTTGAGCATACATCATGCATTCAAAACATTGCATTTACACGTATTATGTATAAAGATGCACTTGTAAAAGTTTATACCAACTTTGCTTGAAAGTACTCTTCACCATTATTTTTTCACTATCTCGGATATTAGGAGGCTTACTTGTTGTAAGCTGTAAACAATACATGTTAATGGATTTATCAAGTCCATTTCACAGCTTACGGCCATTAAGTACAAACAGTATATAACAAAGATTACATGTTAGTATTTAAGCATAAGAATATTTCTAATACTAAGCAAATGATGCATGTAATGCGGTGTGTTTTTTCGGCTTACTGTTTTAAAGTATTTTCGCCCACCCCAACGAAAATTCTTCAGCATCTTGATAATTTTCAGTAATTGGCTAGTTGACATTAACTATCACTTATGTCTCATATAAGTCATTTCGGGATTTTTAGGACATTTAAATTGGCTTCGATACCTACAAAATGCACTATAAGTCGATATATTGTATGTATATTGCAACTTCCAACATTTCATTTTTTAACTCCAAAGTATAATAGAAATAGTTTTCAATGAAAATGGAACAAACTAAGTCACACGACCAATTTACAGAAATAATAGTTACAGAAGTTATCAAACTCTATCAACTCCAATCTGTCCATCTGCTTTGTAAAGGCTCGTACATAACGTTTCAGTAATATTCTTACATATAAGCATACCTGAGTTATTCTCGATCAAATGACACCTTTGATAATGTTTGGCATACATGACTCCAACAACAAAGGGTGTCTCTTCTTAAAATGATGCGTGAAATTATTTCATGAGATATAACTCAAGTGTTCTCACATCTCTACAAATCGGCATTTACTGTATGTAGAGGAATGTTTTCGGCTAATGCCACCTGAGAGAGACATTTTTGTGGAAGAGAACACAATATAGAGTGTTTGACATTGCATCTTTGCAATAAATAAATGACCATCGTGAGAACATGACAGAATAACGTTCAGTATCTAAATGTTAACAAAAGCAGTGATAAGAATTATCAATTGATATGACTCTGTAAGATATTCCCCATACAGACTTAAACAGACACAAATGTGGCCGTAAAGTGAAAGTTATCAGCTATCAAATCTGTAAAGTTTTCGACAGATTTCTAGAAACATTTAATGACGCTTTTGAACTAGAACTTCTTCGGATTTAAAATTTAAATTTCTTTATTGCCAATGATCCCAACATCATACATGAAAACGACATCTTAAGAAATTAGAATCATAAATATGGTAATAACACCTTTGGTCCTCATCATCTTAATTTCGTTATCTTTGAAATGTCCGATAAACCTTTCACGACTCTTCAACCGTTGGAAAGGGATTTTTATTTATTTGATGAGAACCCATATGGTAGCCCCATTCTGTAAAACCATGAAAGGACTTATCGATTTAAGGGTTCTCAATATCTACCTAGGTTAATAACTGTGTAAATCTGGGTACAAAGAATGAACTCAGTTTAAATGGATAAATGAAGCAAATTCTGTCCGTAATCAAATCGTGATATTCTAAATCATATTTACATTGATGTTGACATGTTGTTAAAGCATTGTAATATTTGTTATTCTTTATAAAGCTTTGAAATAGATATATACTTAATATAAAGAATCATTCACAACTCTTAATTATCTGAATAACATTTTGTCAATAGTTAAAGACTATAATGCAAGTGAAACAAATATGCTTGAAAGGTCATCATTCATCAAAGTAGAACATGATTTAAGGATGAATTTAAAACGGTTTAAAAACACTTAAGTGTGTTACAGGAAAATATACACCACGTCAATTGGTAAAAAAGCAGAGATATCAGTGAATTATCTTTGACAAGTGAAAACGACCACGGGATGTCTGATTTGACCTATGGGAAGACAGCAAAATGTTAACGGCAAGTTGGGCATGAATGTGTACACTTTCTTCTTGTGCAGCACTTACAATAAACATTGGTGTTTAGGAAGATAATCCGACAAATTCAACATCATTCATTTACGAGGCAAGTGCTTCCGAAAATTCATCTACATGTGTATAAAACCACTGATAATTATGTATTAAGAATAATTATTGTATTTCGTTTCGACATTACACGCTTTACTTCAGGTACGACGAAAACGAATTATGTAACTACAATGTTTGTGATAACCAATTCTGTCAAGCTCCTCAATATTGATCTAGTCTGAGATGTAATTTATCAAATCTAATATTTCATATAGAAATACAGGAATGTTTAAACATATGTATATTATTGCTTACAAGAAGTAAGACAAACATCAGTTTCAAGATGAATATCAGACCTTTATCACCACAGTATCCACCTACATATTCAACATTGCACAATTGCCATGAAATTTGAATTTTTATGACGTTTCTGAAACTACGTATCTCTAGAGCGTTGTACGAATTAAGACGAATTCAAACTACTTCAAACAAGCTGTATTTTCTGATGTCGGTTTTTACAATATAGATTGATGCCAAATAAAGGCAATGAGAACAGTTACATATCAAAATCATGACTTGAGTAAAGAGGTAAATATTCAATAGGAAAGTTTCGATATTTGACCCTATGATACAAGTAAAACAACTTACTATTACGTTTCACTTTGAGGAACATAATGCTATAATGGACAACCTGGCAAAATGGAAAGCATCTGTAAGGATGTACTTGTAAATTGATGCTCCTGATATCAACAAATCACACTGGACATATTGAACATGTACGTGAATGACCTTTTGGGATGCAGTAGTAGCAGTCAAAATCCATTAGTAATGTGTCTGCACAGTTTCTTTTCGTCGGAAACGAACGTGTAAAGGAAGAATTCTTGCATGCAACAGATGAAACAAGACGCCTTCTTTTCAAACGTGTCTTGTAAGTAAATCGTAACGCACACTGTACCTGACCAGTGTTGTTCCCTAATTGAATCTGATCAATATAGTTCTTTGGCGTCCAAGGGATATCAGAGGAAAATTGGACGCTAACAAAAAATGTCTCTCGAAACTGCCCTGCCAGCCCACTGATTATCGTTAGAAAATCAAGGACATTTTTCCTGGGTGAAATGTTAAGAAAGACTTGCGAACTAAGAAGTTTTTAAGTTCATGTGTATTTGAGAAAATTACAACATTGCAATTGTGTCAAATGGGTGATTTGTTATCCGATTCAGCGTGGACCCATTAGATACCTGTCTAGTCTACGCAATAAATTCAAAGAGGACATGACCCCCATTGTCCCGAATGTATTGTATAAGATAAGCATTGTTGTAATGACCTGTACAATATTGTGTCATTTCATTACAGAAAGTGCACGTGCAAGAGATTTCAAAAACATAATTCAGAGTACGATTTAAAGGTCAAGCATTTTTGCAATGCTTTTTTATCATTGACAAAAACGTTACACGGGTACTTTCTACCCCCTTTCAGTGATATAACAGCTATATGTATGAGGAATCCTTTCCAACAAATACCATTTGTTGCAATGGTCAACCATGATTCACAAAAAGGTAGCAGAAGTAGCAAAGGGCTCTTTAAAGACAGTTGAATGACTAGATCTGACAGAATCACACTGTTGAGTTTAATTTCCTGATCCCGTACGGTGAATAGGTACTTGAAACATTCGGTACTAGAGAAAACTGAAGCTTGATCAATCTTGTATTTGACAGTTAAATTTTTTTTCCTTATACGGATTTCGTGTGGGAAGCTAGTTAGTTATATATCGTACGTATATCTCTGTGAAATATTGCCACAAACTGTTTCTGTAATTAGTAATTACTTCTATACTGTCACAAACTTGACGTTTACATCATGCATTTGTTATGAAATTGAACCGTTGTCTTTGTGCATTAAAACATTTTTTCTCCCAAAATCTAACTTTCTCACATATAAAGAATTATGCCTTTCAAGAATTCGATCTTATATTTCCAAAGAGATTTTTCGCACCTTTATGCTTAATGAATTGACATTATGTGCATCTCCGCAAAACCGTAAGCAACGGTCAATGAATGATCAAGTAATGTGACAAAATGGATTTAAGGAGTAGGTATTAATGAGGGTTTCGGACCAACGTACACCAATACGTAATTTCTCATTAACTTTACATCAAAACTACGGTACCTGTAATGGTTAATGAGAAATTACGTTTTATTCACCGCTAATCCGAAACCCTCATTCAAACCTCCCACCATCAATATTCAATTCGGAATCCATGATAACATATAAGTAAATATGAACTGGCACAGCTGTTTCTGCTTCTTTGGTGATTGCAATTGTCATTCCTTCACTACCATTTTCAATTCTTCTTCCAGAGCCATGAAGTTGGTCATCATCAGTTGTTCTTAGATCAAGCCACAAAGCGTACTTGTCAGTTAAAAACTTACCTATACTCATATCAGTCAGACACAAATCTTTCATTACCATATTTGTAATTGGATGGCGTTTTATACTGGGAAGTTTCTTAATTTCATCCCATAAATTATGTTTACGCAAATGTTGACTGTAAAGTTGATTTAGTACTCCTAGTCATTTGTATAGTTTTGATTTTAGGATTATAGTGTGATTCAGTCATTCTGTCAAACCCAACGGTATGGGTTTTGAATAGCATCAAAACACCTTTCATCGATTTAGCAGGCACATTTATATTAATATTCCACAATGAATCACTTTTATCAGCTGGTATCATAGGATGAGGAAGTATACGATCATAGTATATAGACAAGGGATTATTATATAAAGAATGGATTGCACGTGCCAAATCTTGTTCTGTAACTTTGTCAAAATCTAATGCAATATTCTTAATTTCATATTTCATTTCATTAGTCCCTACAATAACATATTTATATTCATTAAATGTTAGTTCATATTCTAATCTATCTCTATGGCATAAAACCTGTTTCCTAGATTAGTTGCTATGGCTTTATGTTCCACAACTGAATCATCTCCAAGGGCAGATCCCACCCGCAACCGGGTTATATTTCGATTTCCAGTTGTAGCAATACCCTGATAATGTAAATTATTTCTTTCCTGTATAGATCTCCAAAAACCATATAAGTGTGATATACATCATTGTCATCTATAGACAATACTTCATTACTACTAATTTTAACAGTGGTTTTCTTTATTATAGCTCGGCTATTGTACGATAATACTATCTTCATCTTTGGTACAATCTGATGTTAAGAATATATCAAAAGCCAAGCGGGCTGTTGCTGGAACGATTACATCTTGACTTCCAAGATTAGGAAAACGAACCAACAGTTGTTCATTTTGGTTGATAGTACTAGGGTTATTTGTAACACTTACAGAAGACCAGATTCCTTTGATAGCAAGATTCTCCCTAAGATGGCGCAATGGATTGAGTTTCTGACCATAATGCGACATTTTATATATTAATTTTTCTATTTAAATAGAAAATCTTCTTTAATAAAATGTCTGAGCCTATAGAGTATGATACTGGTAAAGGAGCTGCTGGGGGTAGTGAGGCTGAAGAGATTGAAATGGAAGATTTGAATGACTCATACACCATTAATAGCCCAAGTACTAGAGCCATTCTTGTATTTCCAGAAGATAATGAAGGAGTTAATTTACAACAAGAAAGTCGGGCGGAATCACAAAGGGATCCGGCGATTAAATTAGGGGTATCTTCTCTTTATGAAGTATGGGGCAACTTTGAGGGAGGAATTGATTATACCAAATTTACTATAGATGAAAATGGACAAATGAGACTAAGAAAATACCTTAATAAAGACTTGTAAAACTAATATAGAATGGCTACAATATATATCCAAATCATTAGCGAATTTAGCAGGAAAAGCTGCAGCTTCATTACCAGGCATAATGGGAAGTATACTATCATGGCTTTTTAACTTTTGATATTAAACAGCATCTTGGTTGAGTACAATCTCTGGGCAATAATGGTAGGTATTGCTGTGTTGATGATTGTTTTTATCAAAACTAGAATTACCAAATGATAATTAAACCAACAACTACCCCTCCAATTATGATATATTGTTTTCTATTCTCATGGTGTTGATCGGGTATTTGTTTAGTCACATGCTGGGGCTGGGGTCTCACATGGTATTTGTTAGGTTTGTCATCCTTTACTAACTGTGTAATTGCTGTATTAATTTCGGTATTTATACCCAATTTTCTGTTATCTTCTGCAATAACGATTTCGTTATCATAACCTTTAACTTTACCTTTACCTTTAGTTCCATATCACTAGGCGCCATTCACAAACCTATCCAAAAAACGTTATCCACCTTTAATTTAGCATCTTGTAATACGTCTTTATACCTTTTAATAGAAGCAGGGAGATAAACTGGACTGGAAATTGCATCCTCCAAATTTGCTTCAAACTGTTTCTAGGTTTCAAATGATGGTCCTTCAGAGTTGATACTTGTTCTAGTTTGGGCCTGAGCACCTAGTAATGCCCAGACATAAGTTCTAATAGATTCATTTAATCTTTGAATCCCGGTGGGGCAGTATATCCTTTGGAATCATTGAGTATAACTGTTTTCCAGTATGGATGAACTTGTTTTATAAATGAAACTTGCCATTTACCATGGGATATATATCTTGTGTTTTTTATCGAAATACTGTACTCCTCTTATTACACTTATTAAGCATTCCGGATCATAGTTTGTCTGGATCATCTTCTCTTTGTTAGAACAATCTTCGGGTATAAACACATATCCCATTCTATAATTTTTTCCTCATCGTAAACGCCAAATAGTTTTTGAAGAAATATCAAATTCATTACAAATTTCTTCATATGCTCTGGTATTATATGGGTTATTATTAGCATTTCAATCTTGTGGTAATGGCACTTGCATAACATCTAAAATACGTTTAAACTGATAATATACATGAAATATGAATAATGCTTTTGTTAATCCCCTCTTTGTTGATAGATGGTCATTGTAGGAAATCCCACAACCGATAGTAGCACACCATATAGCGAAGTTGATTTTGCCAAAATTGCATTGGGTTCTTTTTTCAGTTACCTATGTCTTCTTCATTAGATAGTTTTACCAGATAATTGTCACAAATATCAAGGAACCTTACAGCAATAATTCAGTATTCGGTAAAACTATGGAGAATTTACGAAAGAGAGTGGATGTACGATTATTCAAGGCAGATGAAAAAAATTAGCCTCTAAGGGAGGGTATTGCTAATCCAGCTTTTAACGAATTCAAAATATTT
Source organism: Phorcus lineatus (assembly GCA_921293015.1). Lineage (NCBI taxonomy): Eukaryota > Metazoa > Mollusca > Gastropoda > Trochida > Trochidae > Phorcus > Phorcus lineatus. The sequence goes on from OV121081.1 coordinate 61,064,563, forward strand.
GATCATGATTTAGCTGCTGTTGACATGAATAAATCCAAGATAGTTTTCAATAAACCGAATATGAATATTTCCCACTAGGTTATTGTGAATGGATTGAGTAATTATCATGCTGGCTAATTTAATTGTGGACTATGAGCATAATCAATTGCCCAATTATGTTTATTGTCGTAATTAAATACAGCTGTTGCTAATAGCCCGACAATATGCAGGGAATAACATTATGTATTATTGATTGGTGAGTGTAATAAGTGGTAACAATATAAACTTATTCCGCAGTTAGCTAGCTAGCATATTGATCTATGCCCGGCTCTCGAGTCCACCTAAGGTAAGTCTCAGTGAATGGGGTTCTGGATAAGCGGAAACCCTCATAAATACCTACTTAAGGGTTCAAGCTTGATTCCTTAAATAAGCCTTTACAGTTAAGCGATATGATATTTCTAAATTAGCAATGTAAACAAACAATCAACAGTAAACATACAATGTGTATAAATAAAAACATGAACATAAAAATAAACTCACAAGAACCATAGAATCAGAAACGCCGATTGGTATACATCGCATTCATTGTAAGATGTAACTGTTATTAGGTTTGGTTGCAGTTTTGATTGTAGATATTATATGTGATATCACCCATGCTATGAAGTACCTTATGCCTTATGCAACTACTTATTATAACAGTCACCATAGTTTCCAGACCTCTTTTCAAGAGGCTTTGAATACTGAATAGAAGAACTTTCAATCCAATGCGTCTCACAAACATTTGTTGAGACGTACTTTTAACAGCCATTTCAAGAAATCATTGTTGAAATTTGAAATTTAAGACGTTTAATCCTTTAGGTTCCTAACTAGTTACGTTTTGTTTCTTTTTGCAAATGATAATTACGGAGAAAAAGATTTATAACCGTTGTTTCCTTTATTGTTTGCAGTCACACTTTGGATTTCCATTTAGAATCTATCCAATTGGTACTACCAGCAAAGGTAAGAAACAATCATCAAAATAAAGGTTGTTTGTCAATATTTACTTCTATTGTCTTCGTTTTATTTGTAATATTTTAAAAATTACTTACAGCCATTTCGTTTAGCAAAATCAAGTTTCAAAATATGAAACTTTGGTTAAACGGTTACATTTATAGTCTCAATTTACAAAACCAAATTGATTAGATTATTTGTTAACATTTGAAATTTGTTACATAATACGTTTGCCCATTATTAGGTTTTTATAAAGTAGATTCATATATATTGTGCTTTGTAATCCTCTTTTGTACAGAATTTGTTTTGGATATTTATCACATGTGTCATCCATCAGGGTAGCTCTTTCAACTGTTCATTATAGCAGGTTTGCCATGAAGTCACACGAGAAGAAACGTTAAGCAGGAATCACAGAAAACTTAAAGCTGATCCATCAGTACCATATGGTTCTCAGAGACGAAATCTCATTACTAAAAGAGACCTTGCTAAGGGTTAAGTACCTTTGTGAATTAAGTCAGGAACATTAGGGATATATGTAGTATCTCATATCAACATTGCACCTGGCCTCCGGTGAAAGAGAAGATTTTTGTCAAAATGACAGATACAATTCCACACCTGGCTAATGGATGATCTCCCGTGCATGATGGCTTCTTTGAAAGATGTTTGTGCTTTGAAAAACGATGCATTTGTGATTTGATACCAAGATAAGCAATTAATTATTATAGAGTTGCGATGATGTCTCTATAAATGCAAGTTCTATTTAAATGTTGATCTATAGAATACCTCAAACATAAAAAAATAGTTTTGAAATAGTTAAAAAATTAAAACTGATGTTTTACAAAAATTTAACCTCTTTAGTAAACGAGCATAATAATCTCTTGTATGTTGTAATAGTTTGCTTTATTCATTAGGTCGGTTCAAAGAAAAATACCATAATTTAGCTCTAAATATCTTTGCAAAGGTCAATGATCTAAAACAACAAATAGCTTTGTGAGTCAACATGTGTACACATCACTTGTCCTATACTTTCTATCATGTAAAATTATTCAGGTAGTATAAAAAAGGGGAATCTGCATACACCAACTGTAATGTCTTTTTATGCCAAAACAGTCTCACATAATGGTCTGAAAACCAACACCACGTACTGAATGGCATTTACGTATAATGAAATCCACTTGGAAATACACTTACTCAAGATAATGCTCAGTGTGTGCTATTCAGCCACATTAAATGTTATTACAGGAACTTTAGATTACTTCCTGTCTGCGTGCATTGTCTGCATATAAAGGTTTCTGTTTCTGACATATGGTTCCAAAAGATGAAATGCGCCACTTTGTTTCATTGGTTAGCATAAATGATCATGCTTTCATTGACTAACAACAATCTGTGAGCATAATTAGAATAATTGATTTAATTACTAAAGTATACTTTTACTTAACTTGATAAGTTTACTCTTAATGCAAGAATAAAACACAGGACAAGCGTTTCCATTATTCTGCAAATACATGTACATGTATGTATGTATGTATATATGTGTAGATTGAATTTGGAATATGACATTTATACCATGGTGCCTCTTGATGTTAATCTTTACATTGATGGTTTATAATATACACCTATAACGTATATATGATTATAAAACCAATTATAAACGTATTAATTGCCTGCAACTAGATATCAACCTCTCTTGTAGATTTTGTGGTTCTAATATAACGTTTTATTATTTCATTTTGGTTTTTATAACTTGTATAATTTAAGGCATGCATATTTATAAACAACTTCCTTGAAGGTTGTTTGCTATTGTGAGTGGTAGGAACAGTGATTGTACTTCAAAGAAAAGGTTGTGCGATAGTGCAATAAAGGGGCTGTAGCACGTTTTCTTACGTCAATAAAGTGAGCTCATAAATTGATGGAGAAATGTTACCAAGTACCAAACAATCCTCCCAAATCAATAAATTCAGTTTTTAAACTGAAGAGAATGGTTCGGTTAAGAAACGCGAATTCATTATCCTATCTCGAAATGGTGTGCGATGATCACACTAAAATGGCCGCAAAGAGTTTTTGACACTGTTTTCGAAGACTACGGATAATCGGATGGTGTAATTGGATGTTTTACCTAAGATATATTTAATAAAAGTCACACTTATAAAGATGAGAAAAAGTTCTTCAGTGCCTTTAAATTCTTGAATCTCTCGGAGTCCCAATCTGTATGTACACGTGCGTGAAGGACAACCGACTTTATGAAGTCGAATTATTTCAACTCTATTGATTTGCTATTACAAGCTATTGAATCGCAATCATGTAAATTCGGAAATGACCATGCTGAATGTTAATCCAAAATAATTTCAAGTTGACCTTATTATTGAGAGCTCAGAAATCCTTTAATAATGTTGTACATGAGCCATATGTACAAGACAGATCTCAGACAACGATGATGAAGCTGAGCTAGATAAACCACATTCGGAACACATTAATGACAGTTGATATACATCTTTAGTGACACCTACCTATAAGCATGTGTATGGTCATGTGAATAAATGTAGTGTCTCTATCGACCCATTAATAGCCATATGGCCTGCGGGTCAAGTTCAGTGAATTTAGTTAGGTGGATTGCTTCATAAAGTGTTGTCAAGATAAATTTGACTGAACCCGTGCGTACATACATACATACATATATATATATATAACACATATATATAACATATAACATATATATATATATATATATATTTGTAATTTACTAAATGTCATGTGAGTTATGTTCAGGGAAATTATTGTATTATAAGAAACGTTAGGAACAACGGATTCAGTTGATTTAAATTGTAATGAAATGATATTTTGTAAAGAACTCGTGACATTTTCTTTCCTTATTGTGTGTGCTCCTTTATATTATGTTTGTGTAAACACGATTGTCGAAGTCGTTGTTCTATTTTCGAATTGATTCTTTCAAGAATGTTTGACATCTACGAAAATTGAAATATGGATAAATAGTCCAAAACAAAGAAGGTAGCGTGGTACATAACATTATATCATTTCTCTATGATTACATGTGATCTTGTCGAGTAATGAGGTGTTTGGACCCTCTGAAGATAAATCATTTGGCATAAACTATTGATTATTGGGCAAACCTTGAAGATATACAGCGATTCATGGATTAGAACCTCATAGCGATGATTATTGAAGATCATGCACATAAATAAAAAGATGGCCTACAGTCTTCTATGATAGCGATGTCTTTTCACATTAACATTTACTGATCAAATATAACATCTGACTCTCTCTTGGGATAGAATCATGCTGTAAAAGTTAATTTACCAACCTCTTTGAGTAAATAACTAATCCTTATGAACTTATCAAAATAATTATATCATTAGGTTGATTTTAATCAGTGCTCCCTAATATAACCAAGGAGACTAAACATTGAAAGAAAGCGAAGTGTAAAACCATTGTAATCAACTGACACAAACCGCTTTCTTTACACGCAGACAATGCCAGACGACAGGAAGTAATCTGAAATTTCTGCAATAACATTTAATGTGGCTGAATGTCACCCGCTAAGCATAATCATCGTGAAGTGGATTTCGCCCAAAATAACATCCATCCAAAACCTTTGTGTAGGTCTCATCCGCAATAGAGAGTCATTTGGGTGTTTTGTAGTACTAAATGTATGTAATTAACATTTTGTGGGAAATTTCTGTTTAAAAAAACTTATTGTTCAATGGAATTGTTTGAAGAAGTGCTACATTTATCATAGCTACCTGCTTTACACCACGCGTTTATACTTCATCTAAATACCATCCCCTTGAAACAACATTTAGTGATTTAATTTCCCATATTACATTTGTCATACGTAAAATCCGCTTTACGACACCAGTGCCTCTTATTCAATCATGATTATATATATGATTACTTGAAGCCCTTAAAAATTTGTTCATGAAGATTCATTTAAAAAACAAATTTCAAATGTTGAAAATACTTTTTCAGCTTTCTAGGGATGACCAATCTTATCCATGTATTCACAGAAGGGGAATGTAAAACATGCATCATACAATTAGTACATACAGCTTAAGGGATGAATTATTTTTAAAACAAATGCACCGTTGTACTGGTATGCTTTATTCCCTATCAGTCTGTTGGATTTGAATGTTATTATTGAAAATATAAGGATCGGGCAGCATTATTATTATTTTCAAAGAATTGTTCATTCGTGCATTAGATGAATTATTATAACTGAACTTGACATTTTCCTATGAATGATTATAACAATGGCATTCCAATTGTAATACCGATGGGCGCAAGCCACAATCATCATTCCGTTTGGTACAAGACAATGTTATGGATGACAACTTCTTTATTTATTTCTCACGACATAACAATTATTTCTCACATCCATAACATTGTCTTGTATCACTACCAAGTTTTAAATGCCTTAGAAGAATATCATCATTTCGTTTGTTCAAAAATAATTTTCAAGGTAGAATTTAATGTTTAAAGACAGAACAACTGTAGAATTTGTTGTGGAAAGAAAAATTGAATTATTATCAATGATATATTTTGTTATCACAGAAACACCCTTTAAAGCAATAACAATCAAATTGTCTGTATTTGAATCGTGTTTTAATAGCATAATTGACCATGGGATATCTTCTCCACCAAAACACAAATGTGAACAGTATCTCTACCACCGATATGATCAAAGTTATCATTGCTGTTTCATTACGACATGTGACTTTGCTTTGAATCAAAGTCTGCTCTCAATAAATAAGCACATGTGAAGTTTTCTATGAATGATGAAGCCAGCATTTCGAATGTTATTTTGATGACACTCTTGGTTCACTCAGCAGAAATTCAAAGAGCGAATAGAACGCTAGCTTGGGGAGAGCAAAGACTCCTCATTGACAAAAAGTAGCAAATTCTTTCAATCACAAGTGAGGCTTTCAAACTATGGGAATCCTTGGGACTTTTTTCAAGCGCCTCACAGTTATTTCATTCTGCTCATCCTCACATGACACATTTGTCTACGACTGCCATTGAGATCTAATAACATCAATATCCAACATGAAAGCGCTTTATTGTCATTGCAAACACTCAGCACTTCCGTAAGTTTGTAACATCCAATATCTTCACAGAACTAGATACCTAATGATACCATACTCAACGTTCCCAAATAATACAGTTTGTTGTCGAAAACTGGACGATCGAAGACAAATGAAGAATCCTACTTCTGAATTTGTTTGAGGGTCAGTCGCGATGTACGTTACATTTGAAACAAGACCAATACGGCCCAGCTACTGATATTTGATAAAGTAAAGGCACACTTAATCAATATTGCCAATGGTATTTTTATCCATTAAGCATTTATAATGGACTGATACTATTACTAAAGACCTGCGAAAGTACTTCTGCAGAAAGGTCTACTCCAGAGGGTTACCAAAGAGTGAGTTTGATGCACTACATACAGTATGGAATCACAAAACATAATTTGAATTAGGTAGACACATAATATTGCTTTCTATATTTAAGCTTATGTATAGTGTATTTACAGATAGTAAGCAAACGGTTTTTTAGTGTTCTGTTTACTGGTGCTCTGTTAATAAATTACCTAAAGTGTGGTTATTTCAAGTAGATGACCAAATGTTGTTTCAATAAACGGTTCTGCATTAGAAAACTTGGTTTTGTCTGAGTTATAATGCCCCATTAATGCCGCAAATTCCTTTTTATTGTTCAAAATAGTCCTTGAAGGAAGTGGCTTTTTAAATTGATTTCTTTGAATTCTACATCCCAAATGTATGGTCACATTTGATCATGACAAGCCCAAGGCTTCTTTTAATTTATCGTCACGTTAATATATGATATACGTTAATTATTTTCACGTAATACTGTATTATCATCCCCCAACTGAGACTAAGAACAAAGAACAATCCCTTAAAAACGCAAGGTGTGATATATCTAACTGTATTTATTTAAATGATCTCATAACGTACAGTTAACTAACCATACACTTACCATATATATATATATATATATATATATATATATATATATATATATATATATATATATATATATATATATACCATATACTTACCATTTATTATATAACATACATACATACATATATACTATGTACAAACATTCTTCATTCTATTTTTTTTCAGTAAATTGATAAATGAGTAAATGGGTTTCCATCCTCAAACTTACATGTACATGTACCTATCATTATAAACTTTTCTCTTTCAACAATTATTGTTCAAATGACTATCTGTTTTATAATTTGTCTGTTTTCTTTTGATATCTGATTATTAATAGATAGTGTACACAAAATCAAGTATTACTTTCAATCTGTTAAATATTTTGGATTTTAACTTCACCATACATGAAGTTTGTTCTGACGTGTTGCTATAAATGTGGCAATCATTCGTTCAATAGGTACATGACCTTAATTCACAAGACTACATAAATCTGTTTGGACAGGCGTCACTGAAGATCTTAATAACTGTGCATTAATGTGATCCCGTTCACTTGATAAATACTTTAGCTCAAATCCATCATCATTGTCTGAGGTCTGTCTTATACATATGGTTGCCGTAATTACCGAGGATTTCCGAGTTCCTGTAAAATATTTGTGGGAAGACTGAGTTTAACATAGAAAGATCCCGGTGAAAGTATTGCAGATGACGAACCTGAACACTTCTGTTTATACGTTATTGTATTTCAGTGGTTGGTATTGAAATCCAAAATAGTTCAAATAATGTTTATAATTTTTAACTCAGACAACGGAAAAATTCACAATTCGAAGCTATCAACGTTAATAATTTTGACACAAAGTCCAGTGCTAATTTCTAAGAGTTGTTTTTTCATAGCTTCGTAGCTGTATTTATTTTTAAACCTAAATATGCATTGAATAAGAAGAAGGTTTTACAGTGCGGCATTAGCCTGTTAGGGTATTATGAATTATATTCAAATTTAAGATATGATATTGATACTTGCAACCCCTCTGACTAATTTGCGCGTGCATTTCCTCTGATGTAAACTTCGACCACGTCATCGCTCACATCACATGAAATCTTACCCTTATTAACGCTTCAAGTTCAATTAAGTTTAAGGTATGACATTTAATATTTAAATATTCTTTTTAATAGGGTCGAGAACATTAATTTATTACAAGATAAATCGTTATTAACAATGGTATCCCTCTTAGTGTTTTTATTTCATTTCTGCCACTTCTGCTAATTATTGACTTGAATCTAGTGTATATCCCTATTTGGTTATTCAGTGATCGAATGCCGAACAAACTGGCAGATTATTGATTACGGTATTGCCTCAAAGTTATACATGTTCTTTAATAAGAAAAATCATTACTGTACATGAAGGTAACTATTCAGAACTAACATTCAAATACATGTATACAGTTCAAATAACTTATTAGTCCAAGCAAAGGTAAGTTTATTAGTTAAGAAGCACCTCTTTTGTCGCAATAACCATAACCTCAATGGCATATTGTTTCCTTGATTACTCCCTGTCACATCTTTGTATGTCTCAAATGTCTTAATATGAATACTATTTAAAAACAATGTTTTGAAATAACTGATAGTTATCATTACACATCATTTTATATCTTCAAAGATTTTATTATCTATTCCTGGGTTTATCCCTTAAAATCACAGTTATTACTTGTATTTGACAAATGTTTAACAGTTTTGAAGAACATCGTTCATTTAAAACTAACGTAATCTTAGTTGGTTAAAATAGAGCACACTTCAAATAACTGCGCCCTGACAACAATGATAAGATTGTAAATCTTCACATAGAAATCATTTTTATGTTGTAATGCTGAGTGCTTAAATAATGAATTGTTTTCATGATAAACGCCTGTCATTCCGATTCCAAAGTGGTTGTGAATCGGATTACCGTGGATTTTATGGAAGAGCTGATAAAGTCTCATTGCGGCATCTCATGGCTGTTTCAGTTTTCATGATAACGATTCATCGACATTTGTTCATTAAAGGGGACTTGGGCTGGGGGCGGGGGCGAGGCTGGTGTATTTGGGCTGGGGTTTGACTCGAACATGTTAATTTTGAAACTGAAGGTGGCTCAAGACACTTTACATTCAGACAAAGCTTAAACGTTGATTTGATCGTGCCATAGACCATTGGTCATTTATGAACAGGTTAATGGTTTAAATATGTCCATTCAGCAGCGATTTCATTCTGAACTATAGCAATTGTCTTCATCGACGTCTCTCGGTGATAGCTTTTACGTTGATCTAAAGCAAGTGGTTATGAGTCTTCATGTGACAAAATGAATTTTTACTAATATCGGTGTTTTTTGGATTGCCACATGTCTCACCACAATGCTTTTTTGAAAACCTGCATTTCCAGTGCAGAAATGCTGGCGATTCTTCCTATGCTGGTATTCGTTGGCAGTTTTTTGAGATTATGTATAATCTTTAAAATGACGTTTTAATTTTGTTGTTCCAATTTGTTGATAACCATTATGGATGATGAGCAGTTTGACCACTGTGTCATTGAACTATGCATCAGTATGAAGACCACGTGATTCCCACCTTTTTACATCCTTTTTTCGAAATGGAAATAAAATAAGGTGGATGCACTTTGAATGCAAAGTTTACCGTTTTACCTTTTCCATAATTGCATAATATATAAAACGTTAAATTGTTAAGTACATAAAGGTCATTAACAGTTCACGTATTTTGTAATACGAAAATTGTAAACCTGAAGCATTTTACCAAACTCTAATGATACCGAGCCAAAATAACAAAATCATTGATAAATGATTTAATCATTCAATGTCTTTATAAATCAAGAAAGTGTGATGAATTTCTTCGACTGCGCACATTAACTTAATTTACGTTGACAGTCTTATTTCTATCTCCCTTTTGTAATGAGAGTTTCATCATAACGCAAACAGTTGATTGGATTTAGGATGTAACTGATTAGGATAGTTATCCCAGTCACAGCACTTTCATATTTCAATAACGTAATTTTGCCTCTAGATGAGTCGTTTGAATAATAATACATATTACCCACGAGATATTTCACACTTCAAAAGGAAATATAATTGAAAATGAAAAAGTTAACATATTTCAGAAACACTTACCACAATGTTATTGCCGATTATTACACTAAATGGATATTCTGTTACACTTTTTTTTATCGGAACTTTATCAGATTGAGTTGTCTACATCATGCATAAATGTCTTAATAATGAATCTATATATTTTCATAACAATATAATAATATGAGAATTTATCGTGAAAGAGATTTCCTGCAAAACCTCAAGTTAGAAATAATGGAATATCTTCATTTCTTTCAAATACAATAAACATTAGTCAAACATATCAGAAATCAGTATATTTCTATAATGAAACGAAACTGAGGATACTCAACGACATTCAATTCAATATTATCTTTCTGAAACCGGTAAATGATTTCGTTTAAAACGAACGAAGCCAAGTTTGATCCCGAATCATTCAGCAAGAAATATTAAATGGAAGCAAGTTGAATGTTCAATTATTCCTACATGAATCAAACATAATAGTCAATATTGGGCGGCGGTACTAAACTTGTGCCGTCACAATTACACACTATTGTGACGTCAGACGTGCAACTGTAGTGTACTAGTTTAATATACAGAGGATACTAAACGACCTTGCATAAAATACTATTTTCATTGAACGAGTAAATTATTAAGTATAAAACGACCGAAAGCGATTTTTGTCCAAATCATTAACGAGTTTAAAAAAAAAATAGTATCAAATTTAAGGAAGTTAAGTATTCGGTTTATTATTTGATCTCAGTTGATTGCTGAAAGTGTATTGAACGAAACATTTCTGCGACTTGCCAGCCATTGTGACGGCAGTGCCAATATTGTGACGTCACAACCACACAATATTATGACGTCATACGTGCAGCGGTATTACACTAGTTTAATATCGCCGCATAAATATCACACTGCAGTATCTTACAAGGGCGAGTAATAAGGAAGCATAAATATTACACTGCAGTATCCTACAAAAGTAAGGATTAAATTCATGTTATGACTGCAACTGCAACTTGACACCCGTGGTACTTTGCACGAAAAACCTTAGTTTAAAGAAATCTTAGGAAAAAATATACAAAGCAACAGGTGTACTGTTTGAATTGTCAAAACAAATCACAAATGCCTTTCATGACGCCTCATTGTTCATATTATTCACTATATTTATCCGTAAGTGTTTCTGTTTACATTATAACAAGCATCCATATACCTACAGCAAAGATATGCACGATCGTTTTTTATGTTAAGGTTTTTAAAAAATTCAGTACAGGGGTTAGACTAATCTATTACGTTTTATGTTTTGTTACACCGCATTTTGGTTAAATATAAGATTACAACGAAATTGGCTCCTGATATTTAGATCAATGAAACAGGCTTCATGGCAATATTACTTAAAGTGAATCAAAAGGGTAAAGGAATGGTATCGTCATACATTGTTAGATGGTTGTAAATAGATTGTTGCGGAAGGCTGAAGACCGATTCAATATGTCGAACACATTTCTATATACAAACACCAGAAAGATTATCTTATTCCTTCTATTAATAATATGGAGATGCTCAGGGAAGGAAAGAATGATTAATGATACAAACACCACCATGCATAGAATATTCAACGACAAAGTGAAGCGAATTATTCCAATCTTAAGTGAAGATTTCGAACTCGTGTTTCAAGCACATCACATATATTTCCTTCTTTCATTTGTTCATGTCGATGGCTGCCGTAAAGATCTAATAACCTTCAGTTCCCGCAAGTCCTTCATGAAAGAGTACCCAGGAAATACTGCCATGGCCAACTCATTTCCACAACTTTCAAAGTACCTCACAGCACCTCAATACTTTACAACCCAAAAAACTTCAATTTGTTTTCAAAAGTTGGACGATGGAAGAAATTGAAATTAGTTATCCAATCAGATATCTCCATTTGTTTGGGCGTCGGTTTTACAGTGTGTTAATTGATGGTAATGCAGATGTACATGTTCTAGAAACATTTGAAAAACTTAGTTCAAGCAGTTAACTGTACAATGCATGGTTTTTATTAGGATTACCAAATTATAGTGATACTTGTTTCTCACGTATTTTGATTGCCGGATCTGGAAAATTTTGTCTAATCATCGTTTTTTTTATTATTAACGTATTATTTCAAATATAAAGCATCTACAAAAATGTTTGTATCTTACGTCAACAAAACCACTTAAGTTAGGCTGATCATCACGTGTGGATACAATAAAACGAAATCAAGATGTATCTATCAATGAATTACACGTTCAAAAAACATTTTCTTAAATGATAAGAGGGTAATGTTAGATGCTTTTGTAACTCCCTGTTCATGTTTCTAAAATATATGTTTTTGTCGAAAATGAAGAGGAACTTAATGACAGGATTATATACAGCACTGTCAGCATCAACATTGTTCACAAAGGGAATTATTTATATTCGTCAGTGATCATTTGTATATACTTAAGCTACTTAACTTACTGCACGGTAAAATAAACTCATTATTTGCTTATGGGTAGTTCGCTGTATAAAAAGGGTAAAACCTTAAAAAATTATAATGAGGCAGAGATCATATGTTCAAACATGAAAGTCACATGCAAAGAATATACATTCGGACTGTATAAAAGTTTAGATAAGGGAAGTGCAATTTTGAACCAATAGAATAAACTTATACAACAAAATTTTCAAAATAATTCCTGTCAGTTGATTTTATTCCTTAAATCAAGAACTCCGAGACTAAGCGGAATAGGATCCAGATATGACTAAGTCATAATGTTCAAATGGTCGAGGGATAGACAGAACAGGTATATAAAAGTTGAAATATTGAATGAATATACAAATTGTACAGGATATAGAGTGCATATTGACAATTGATAGAATAGACAGATGCTCTAATAAGGAATATCAAGAATAGCAAAATGTAAGTATAATCCCAAGTAGCTTTCATTCTTCAAATCATCCATGTCGTGTGAACACCTTTAAATCATTTGAGGCAGGTAAATTGATTCGCATAGCTTAACTGATCCTAGTATGTTCATTTAAACTTGTCTTTTGATTGAAAAACATTGTCTTGCAATTGAAAAGATTTATTTTCGTGAGATCACTTTACTTTTCTAAAAAATACATTGCTACTGCCCTTTTTAAGAATCCTAATGTACAGAAGGTGGTGTAAATTACAGTCTTTGAAGTGGCTTTGCCTTGTATTAACATAAGCTTTTAGTAATCCACATGTGTACCACCATTTTAAGTTACATTATGGCACCAATTCGATTCCACTCAAACGGGTTGAATAGTCCTCACCGAGAAGTGTTGAAAATGTCACCTAAAAAAGTGAAGACTTCAAATATTCTCTTTTCATCTGGACGTTAAAAGAACATCACAGATATGTCATTCCAAGACTCCAATCAATAACCACTTATTGAATAAGATCCCTTTAAAAGTGTCTTATTGTCAGTGCAAATACGTCTATTCTATCAAAGTTGCTACAAATCAATAACCTTCCCGGTAATAGATGCCTAATAATATCGTACTTAACAAACCAAAATAATGCAAGATATTGGCAAAAGCTTTACGATAGAGGAACTGAAGACATATTCGAAGGTTTACCTTGAGTGTTAGTTGAGGAGTCAGTTAATTGATGAAAAGTGTTTAGATAGATGAATACTCCGGTGTTTGGTGATAAATTCAATGTCGACATGCCAAATATATTTGATAAAGTTGATTCAGGCAATTTATACGTTGGAGTGGGTAACACATAGGTCATGATTGATTTTTCGGATTGGCAACACCACATCGATGCAAACTCTGATCAACAGAATTGATCATTTATTGATTTATGAAGTAAAACTCCAATACGTTACTACAGAGAAGAACAAACATAGAATAACGGTGCCACATATAATTGATAAAGTTGGTTCAAGCAATTTATACGTTGGAGTGGGTAACACATAGGTCATGATTGATTTTTCGGATTGGCAACACCACATCGATGCAAACTCTGATCAACAGAATTGATCATTTATTGATTTATGAAGTAAAACTCCAATACGTTACTACAGAGAAGAGCAAACATAGAATAACGGTAATTAAATGACGAAGTATCAAATAAAAGGAAATCATTTTGATGAAAAACGATAATTATTACGCACTTATAATTGCTCATGTGCAATAAATGGGTGACCGCCATCATTGGGGTACAGCATCTCTAGACGGTTTTGTAATCGAATTGGTCACCCACATAAAGCCTTGTTTAGCTGCACCCCATATAGCGATAAGGAGAGATATATGTATCACAATGAGACTTTACAAGTTTAAAGTTTTGCTAAACACCGTTTTAATATGAATATAAATTGAAGTTATTTATTAATGTCACAAACTGACGTATGCCAATATACGCTGTACAAATAAACAATATCCTATCGGCTGAGAGAAAATAAATTTGAGGTTCCTTATCAACTTGAAAGCCAATAAATTCAACATGTCAACAACCGCATTTTAAATCAATGTAATGTTTAACTCAACCACGTATGTTCCGGGTTCATTCGAACCGCATGAAGATCATTTTCAATCTCCTTTTCCTGCCCTTCTTTTATGTACTGAAATGTATACCTAATGACTATCGCGGAAGTAGTTATTAGAAATGTCTCTTAAAATGAGGGTTCCAATTACCATGTCTGGCCAAGGACACCATAAATCATACGTATAAAGTAGATATGTTGAAAGAATATATATATTTGAGATTATAGCTATAGCGTAGATTAATGTTCACCAAACATTACTTTGGATTTAAAATGAAGGTAACATTTATTCCCAGTGCTTTTTTTATAAAGGAAAACGGGCTGGTGGAAATAAATATACCCGATTTAGTGGCATATCTAAATTGACTACATTTTACAAATATTAAAGGGAAACAAGCGTCCCCGGTCTATGCCTAGGGCTATACTGTAATCAGAATAAAGAAACCGTTAGAGTAATGCGAGATCAAAGAAACATATTCCAATCGCGTTTGTGATTTTTGTGTTTTAGAGCATGGAAATAAAAAACCTCATACTAAATAAGGGAAGATAAAGAAGCTACAATTAGTATTATCTCCTAGTTATAAAGTTACGGTTTGTTGACGATGCATGCGCTATACTCACCACAAGAGCTCATAAACAGGTCATTAGAGTAAGCCAAACCTTAAACACCTAATGACCGACTAGTTAAGTTCATTGTGTACAATTTTGTATTGATTAGGAAAAATCGTTGTTAGAGGGATAATAGCTTAAGTGATGATCAATGATTAGCAAATATACGCTTGGATATTAAACAATAGGATGTTCAGTATTACTCGAAACACCCCAGATAACTCTGATGAATAAATCGGAGAATAATTATGCAGTTGTAGTGAAAGGTAACTGGGTAATCATAGTTTTGGACCAATATACATTATTGTGCAGCAATAACACCTAATAAAATGTTTTTTACGCATGAAGGGTAAAATGTTAGTAATTTCTTAAATATCAGTAAAGTAGTATGTAATATTGACACTTTTCTCAAAGTATTACGTTATTACGTAAATACTAACTTAAATTATTACTGATTAACAATATAAATTATAAGAGATGACCCAAAAACTGAAAGGGAACAATAGGAAACTTGGTAATTGACAACACATTGTCCTGATTTTGATAAGAGCCAGTTGTAGGTAGGTCTGCTAACTCCGAATCATTTCCAATGAATGCGATTTACCTGAAACTACGGAGTGACTGAAGGCTAGTCATCAAGAAAAAATAACAATAATTTTAATACAGTGTGAATTTGTTGTTTGCCCATATCAACGCTCAAAAGCATGCTCATTGCGCCTTTGGCAATCATTTTCAATTTTGACAACTGAACAATTTTGCTGGACAACAATCTGCACTTATCAATGACTGAAATGGAGTCACTTTGAACGTTTTTGATTTATTCAACATACTTACCTCATTTGTGACATTGTAGGTCAGGCAGAGTCATTAGTATCAATACTTGAGAAAAAGACATGAGGTGAACTTCCGCGATAGACATTACGTATTAGTATCAGTACATTGAATAAGGACTGGGAAGGGCGATTCAAATATAGACTTAAATGACTTATGAACTTAGAAGTCGTCGTCCTAAATCTTGCCTGAATAAAGCTAGATCTTGAAAATGGGTTAATGATCTCAAATGTCTGTATTCTATTAAATTCATACTATGTAGAATGTACCTTCACAAGATTTTGAAAGTAAAAAGCTACCAGTGCTAGTTATCGTGAGAAGAGTAAAATGGCATATTTTGCACCCAAGTTCATCATGCCAAGGGCACTGTTCACATTTAACGCAAGTCTGACCAAAGCTGCGATTTAATGTCTTGACAGCTATTCAAAACTTTTGTTTCGATTTTGGGGCAAACTTAAAAGCTCTTAGAATTCCGGCAATGAAGAGGGCGTCCTACTCATTTTTCAAAAGATGTGAATGTGAACAAAATATTTCGAAATCTAATTTTTTAGATATTGAGCGAATAACATATATGTTCCTGAGACAACGACTTGATGAGATTTTTTCCCATTTATAATTTCTTTTATGTAAGTTCATAAAGTCAGCTATGAATCTTTTTGAAACGTTTTGTCTGCGATTGTACTAAAATGTATAGCATATATACTCTAGAACATGATACATGTAGTATATACTGATCGGTACCATAATCGCAGATACATCTTGAATCGTTATCAGAATCGCTAATCAAAAGGTTCATTCAAATAGTTTCGAATCTAATATATTATTCATTAATTTTGAATGATTTTAAATAATTGTATCATATTCGAGTATAGCTTCTGTTAAACCATGAATAGTGAAGTGTGAACTATGGTTATCATTCCCTGACGTATAATTTATGTAATGTAAGAGTAAACGATCAGCGTGACCATGATAACATTCTTAATAATTCATCTTCTAGTCAGATAAATATATCAAGAACATGAATGTACATCACCCTGAATGACTGTTCTGTCAATAGGACATTGATTTAACTAATTAAGCAACATTGCGTTGATGGGAGGGCATATATCACTGAAAAACGTTTCATTATTTCAGTAATTACTGTTTCTTAAAACATAAAAGTAGTAAATATGATATGATGTAACATGAAATTTGACTGTTGTCAAACTCAATAATAATTGTATAAGTAACCTTATACCATGCATTGGCAAGATGTGTCCGCGAACTTGGAGTTTATAAGAAAAATGTCTTAATCTTTGATAAATCCAAATTCGTTCTATATATCTAACGTTTTCTTCTCTCAATGTTACATCGTAAGTCAGTTCATAACCACGAAGGGTAGCATTTTTCATTGCAATTCATAGCCGAGATGGCCTTGCGGGCTTTCGATCTTCATAATGAAATTAAAATACTCTTGAAAGAGTATTCTAAACCTCCTTCACAAGATATCTTACTGACAATTTGTTAGGTGGCTGTATTGATAAAGTTAATTTCTATAATACATTGTTTTATATATCGGTAATTCACGTCTGAACCATCACTCTTGTCAGACATAAATCTATGTGTCCATTAATCACTCAATAATATCCCTCAAAGCAACCTCGACTTCTCTATTCGTTATTTCCTCTGTCGGTAATCCACTACTATATCGTCTGAATCGTTCCTGTGCATGAGGGATGGGCAGGCAGTCCACAAAAGCAAGTAGCTAGGAACTTTTGAATACTTGCTGCACAATCGATTGACAGCACATGACCTTATGGTCTGGAAGAAATAACCTTATCAGACATGTCGCAATATTGATATATAACATAACATCTTTCAACCATCTCAAGCGTACATAAAACGTATTTAGATGACAAATATGGTTAGGATTGCTAGGACATAAGGGTAATCAATAAGGTAAAGTGTCTTACCAAACTGCAGCAAATAGGTAGTTTGCATCTTTATACCATTACGCGTTGATGCCAAAACCATGAGAGGATGCAAGTGGCATGTCGGCCCGTGCTATCTCAGAACTTAGTGACTTTCAGCAAGACATGGCAGTGATTATGAAAGACGGAGTGACGTGATTATTTGCTAGATGATTTCAGAGTTTGATTAATTCCATTTTCTGCCTAAAACTGAGTTACGATTGAAATACAACACTATTCGTCATCGTAATGGCGGGAAATTGTGTTTTTTAAATTGAAGGATGCAATTTGCAACCATTTGACGATCATTCTTCACACTGTCGTCACTTCTTAAACCAGGTACTGATGTTCCTATGTAAATAACTAAAATGTCACTTGCAAAAAACGTCAAATGTTTCCAACCCCAAACCGCCGAATTGGGTAAAAGGAGACCTATTAAATCTTTCTCTGGTTAGCTTTGTAGTGGTGAAAGCCGAATAAATCTTTGTTTGGCTTCACTTACTTCGGCATATCTGGAACCTCACAAACATTTGCAATTAATTACGTACATGTATGCTAGCTGCCCATAGCATGAGCTACATACCATTAAAATTTAATATTAGCGAGACGTGATTGTGTGTCTGTCACCTCGAATTTCCATGTCTTTTAGTTCCAGAAATTGATCACTTCAGTGTAGTCTACACAATTCTTTGAACACATATTGAAATTTTGCAAGGAACATCGAAGCTCGAATACCCCTTAATAACATCACAATCCTGCAGATTGACAGAAAATTAATTAAGATGCCACCTCAAAGCAATGCATTTGTTTTTAAAAGATTTCATCATTTCCAGCTGGCACTAATGAACTAAGTCCAGGATGCACATTTCAAATAACTCATCATGATTCCAATAATCAGGTTGTAAATTATCACATCAGAATCACCTCTCACATGTTAATGATAATCACATCCATAATGAATAGTTTCCTGCAGCGTCTGTCACATGAGCTGAACCGCGGCTTAAAATCAGATCCCAGCAGATTTTCTCAGGGGAGCTGACATTTTGATAAATGTTTTTTCTTGAAATACATAAGAGTTTCATGATCAAAACCAGTGCATCGTCCACTGCAAGCTGACAATTATTCAATTTGAGTAATATAAAAAGAAATTCTTGATCCGTCCAAATTTGACAATTATTCTTATAATTTCAAAACAGTTTGAATGCAGAAGAACTTGGGCTAAGTCAATCTACCAAGAATGATTTATAAGCATGACGTTAGGGAGGAAATGGCAGTTTCAATAATTTGACAAATGTTAGGTCTCTAAAAACATAATTGTTCATTGATCCAAAGCACTACAATTTACGCAGAAGATTCTAGAGGATTTAAAATTCTCTTAATGCAGTACGTCATCGTGTATTGGTAATTCCGGGCGATTTATGCGCTGGATATAAGACATTGATATATTGTAAATAAAGCAACCCACATCACGTCTTAAGACCAAAAATCTTGTTTTACGGGATGCAAAAGAGCTTTTTTATGTCTGTTTTTAAACTGCATTACACCAACTGGAAAAGAACAAAATACCCTAACTAAATCATAGAAGTGCAAAATTTAAGATTCACCATTATCTCTATTAGGAATTTGTTTTAGAATTTATGAAATTTCAGGACAATCAACACAAAATCAATAAACTTTTATTTCAATTTCAAAATATGTTCCAGAATGAGTACCTTTTTCAAAAGATGATCACTTACATGTGGAAGTACATCTACGTGATATATAAACGCTCATTCCAGATGGCTTAAATGACCCGAGAACTGTTGATTCAACATGCAGTTGAATTCTATTGAAGTAATTATATCCTTCATTTGTAATTTGTTAGGCCTTTATCATTTAATAAGATTTATAAGTTTCAATGTTATTTATAAAATTGAACTCTAAAGATTTGTTTGTCCTTAGTACGTTTAAAATATATATTTTCTTTATTTTGAGTGCATACTCGCTTAATTGTATCATGTTCTATCGTCTTTGAACTGGGCTGAACACGAGGAAACAGGAAGTCAAACTATAAACGTATTTTGGTATCGGAAGCAAACCCGGACTTTCCGGACTCAGGTGGCATCTATAACAAATACACACGGTACTCGAATTAATATAATTGATTAGCATGAACACCATGTGTCTAGATCTATTTCATAAAGTGTTTTATGTTGTCGTATCTAGGTATATACGCTAAGTGTCATCAGAACAATTTGTACGGAATTCAATCCCATAAGCCAGATTTAGCAATATCTACTGAATAATGAAAGGGAAACAAACTCGTAGCTTTATGTTAAATCAGGCATGCCTTTAATCATATGCTGGTTTGACCTAACAGGATGATCTATTGAGAACTCTGACACCTGGTTCGTATTATCGTAAACAATTCTTATTACTGCTGAACAAGTTCACATGCAACTAATAAGATTGTGTTATTTGTGATGAAAAAAACATAGAGTAACACAAATTCAGTTCTATGAAATGACTAAATGAATTTTATAAATATAGTTTTAAAAATAGTTTTTAATCTGTTTTAAAACATGAGTTATTGAAAGTTGACTGATATTCTTTACAAAGATCAAATTCATCTATTTGTTACAGGTGAGCATATACGTGTACAATTTTAGAAAATAAATCGATGAGTTATTTTATGCACTTCGTGTCCTGCATTTTTTTGCTTAAGTTCATTTGATTATTTCGAATGTTTCAATGAGAGATATATGTAATCAAACTTGTTCCTGTCAATACGTTTATCTTTTATAAACAATGTTTTAATATTTAGACTTAAAGTTTCCATGCATTAAAACTGGGTGATAGAAAAACGTATTTCAATAACATTTTAGAATGAGGTAAAACGAAATTTAATGATGTGTCCGTATATTTACAAAGTACTATTTGGGGAAAAACATACTTTCCCTTACTGCTAATACTTGCTAAAACAATTGGTTATCCACGTATAACTCAAGGGATCTTTCCAAACTGTTATTCATCAAAGAAGTTTTATACCGACATGTGATAAATATTGACTTCTAAAGCTCACAGGCCTAGGGCAAAGATAAATCTAATGTATTACAAGTCTATAGGCCCAAACTTTTTAAGGGCCCTCCGTTGCATTTTAAACACAGTGTTCTTGACAGTTTTAGGTTGACTAGTGTCTTAGGCTTTTAAGTTTGTTGTTTTCCTATAGAAATGGAAAGTGGCTCGAAGGACATTCGTGTAAATCATTTGATCTAAGTTCAAGTGAGCAACACGATTGGGAATCGGATGTGGGTATTTTATCGATTCATTTGTCGAAAATAGTCATGTACACTTTTAGGAGACACGAGTCGACATACTTGATTATTCCTTGATTGTATTAGTTAAGATTATCAACATCACTGATACGTTTATGACTATACATTATGTAGAGAATCTCACCAAAGTGTCTTCTGATATCAAATATATTAACACGAATTCATTGAAGATAGTTTTAAATGAATTTACCTTCATATATTTGACTTTGTCAAAAACATTGATACGTATGTTACCAATTATCAGGATTAAACGTACGATTAAACGAAATGATGCTTGACTATGGAAGTGTGGCTTAGAGCAATAGATTGTCAAATACCTAAATTGCAATAAAATTTACAAGGTAAACCTGACCAATGCTTTCTGATTTTGACATCTTCCACAGTTAGAAATTCTGGCTTTACTTCCCACTCTCTGCAGCAAGGGGCATCCACATAGGGCCTCCCACGAGTCCTGTAAACTAACGCACGCACATTGCATCGTTGGGCTGGTCCTTCAGACCACCTGCCCGTACTACAATAATTACACACGGACTTGGGCTTGGAATTTCTTTGCGGAAGGATACTTTGTGAATGGGCTCTAGCAATGTGCTTCTCTGGGAATCGATAAAGTTGGCATTACTAATAGAGGTCTAAGTTCAGGAGTTAGAGTCAATCAAGAGTGCAGATTGATACATCAAGTGTTGGATTAACGCTAAGATATCGCCGGATATTGCATCTTTAAGGTAAGCCTTGTCAGCCCTGACTGAAATGTCTATTAGGTGTCTACAGGGTCCATTACGATCTCTGCAAAGGTCTCTGATAACTTTATTTGAGAATAGATCAGCGTCATTGCTGACATTATCACAAAATGTTCTTTAACAATTATACCAGACAGTTTGTCCTGAAGATGGAATATTGCAACTTTCTAAATGACACGAATCTGAAGGAATGTGAACTATTCGTCAATATGGATACTGAAATTTGAAGAAAATTGCATTTCCCATGTGAGTGATTACAATGTTGCCTTTATTTCTTCATTGCGTTGCTTGAACTAATCATAGTTTCACATTAAGAATATTTGTTAAAGTTGTAATGCTGATTGGAAATTTATCCTGTTTAAAAAGAATTAGACACATATTCATTTCTTTCGTACATGTACATATCTTCATCTCCGCATGTACTACGTTGATGAGAATTTTTAATATGAAAATTATGTTAAACAAATAACCTGCTATATCCACTTTATGATAATTTTTCAGGCACACTTATTCATCACATTGAAATTCCAACATTTTGTCCAATGTAACAAACGCGGATAAAATGACTGTAATTGTGTCGTAAAAAATCATTGCAGGGCATTACAGGAGGTTTCCGGTTCTTTCGTTTTATTCCCAAACCTAGTTTTGATCGAACTCTTAATTATACAATGTAAACAAAAAATGTACAAAGGTTTTTTTTACAAGATACAGTATTTGTTTAAATGTCATGAAAAAGTTCAAGTAAATGTTTTTGCTGCTTATCAAAAATGACGGATCATTGACTTCAGGCCATTGCTTTATTTTTCAAAATACATACATGTAGGTTGTTGGAAACCGATACCTGTGTTTCATCACTCACTATCCTTGTCCCTTTGTCATCGATTTGTATGGATTCTTTACACGGTTTCTCGACTGCACTGACTGTTTCTGATGCACTGGTCCGATGATGATGGTATTATAGAAGCTAACCTGTGTGTCCGCGTTTGTTCTTTTCTAGTACGTACCTATTGATCGTGTTGATAACTGAATATTGTAAGTAAATACAGTAAGTTGTTGCACTGTAACTAAAAGCCTCTCTCACAATAGATATCATGATAAGAATTAAGCTATCAATTACACTTGTGAAACAATTGATACAACAGAGCTTCTTTAAACTTAAAAAGCTTGGTTCGTAATTAAAGAGACAGATTAAGAGGTGTAACGGATTAATAACTTTTCTCCGCATACACATTTAAGTCTTTAGTAGGTATACAGTACTAGTATTATGTATAAATTTGATTTCCCAAGAATTCTTGATAAACATCCCATCCCTTAAGCATCCTTACAGAAACCCTATTCTTTAGAGGTAAATCTTTTCATTAAGTTTAAGACTGAAAATTGATGTAGAACGACCAATGGTTCATCAGCTTCATCCAGCGCTAGAAGGTTTGATCCAATAGCTTAACAACAACAATATTAGAAGAATTCACTTATATAAAAATGGCCATTTGGACATATTGATATGAGAAATACTTTTGAACGTTAAGGCGCTCTTGAGCTTCTTATTTACATTGAAAATTGACAATTTGCTGTCGATAAATCGTCCATGCCTAACAGAAACAGTTATTTGCTTACATCAACACTTCATTCTCATGCATGTTCATTTTTACAGTTGTTTTTAAATACAAATCTTTGGCGCAATTAATACTGTGATTTATCTGCCCATAAACACTTAGATGCTTCAATTTGAATGCATTGAATTTATGGGCAATTTTCTATAACGAAAACGATGACAGCACCAAGACAGCTTCGGAAATGCAGATAATGGATTAAATCTTGAGTTATGTTAACTTTGGGTTATCACATGCAGCACACTATAAAAATGTGCTAAGAGTGCTTCGAAAATCTAAGCCTGGGAGTAAAAATTCTGTCTAATTCACAGTACATGTAGATACCGCCTGTGGAAGATCAAGTGATATCTTGATCGTCATAATGCTGTCCTAACAATACTTTGGCAACACTTGGAACAGTGATAACAATGCTATGACGTCACACTGTTGATAACGTAACAATGCCTTCAGGTCATGATGCTGGTGATATCACAATGCTATGAATTCACTATTCTAGGTGCATAATGGCAGTCTTATATAAAGAGATTCAATAAATTGCCAAAAACTGTTGAAGAATGATTTTGAGGATAACACAAAGTCTGACCTATGTGTCACTCGCTTACTTTATTCAAATCGTGTTGTTATATTATAAAAAAACAGTTTGGTGAAACGTTCTCTTTATCACATGCAGCACATAGAAGAAATGCAGGATTATTAGTTGTATCTGAATGTTTGACAAGTTTACCTTATTGCTATGTATCATCACTCATATATGTTAAAATTTTATTGATATGTATCATCACTCATGTATGTTAAACTTATTGCTATGTATCATCATTCATGTACGTTAAACTTATCATTATGTATCATCACTTTTGTATGTTAAACCTATTGATATGTATCATCATCCATGTTTGTTAAACATATCATTATGTATCATCACTGATGTATGTTAAACTTATTGTTATGTATAATCCCTTTTGTATGTTAAACTTATTGATATGTATCATCATCCATGTTTGTTAAACTTATCATTATGTATCATCACTGATGTATGTTAAACTTATTGTTATGTATAATCCCTTTTGTATGTTAAACTTATTGATATGTATCATCATTCATGTATGTTAAACTTATTGTTATGTATCATCACTCATGTACTTTAAAATTATTGTTATGTATCATCACTCATGCATGTATGTTAAACTTATCATAATGTATCATCACTCATGTATGTTGAGCATATTGTCATGTATCATCACTCATGTATTTTAAACTTACCATAATGTATAATCACTCATGCATGTATGTTAAACTTATCATAATGTATCATGACTTTTGTATTTTATATTTACTGGTATGTATCGTCATTCATTTATGTGAAACTTATTGTTAATTATCATCACTCTTTTATGTTAAACTTAATGCTATGTATAATCACTCTAGTATGTTAAACTTATTGTTTTGTATCATCATTCATTAATTTCAAACTTATGATAATGTATCATCACTTTTGTATTTTAAACTTATCGTAATGTATCATCATTCATGTATCTTAAACTTATTTCTATGTATCATCACTCATGTATGTTAAACTTAGTGTTATGTATTATCACTAATGTGAGATACTGCTTTGTTTTAGACAGAGGGCTGAATGTTGAAGCCAGGTAGCCAGGAGAATGCCGGATGGAGTTGTACTACTGTCGCTGATGCTCGGCGCTTTGATCCTCCTTGTGCAAGGTGAGAACCAGGACTGTATACTCCTAATGGGGTTGAGAATAGTTTTCAATCATGGACCGCGTTTGAACTATAAATTTTCGAAATAATGTCATAGCGTATATGGTAGTCACATTCTTATTTTACATTTTATTTTATTGCACATATTTGATCTCTTTTCTTATTCAGATTCAGTCACGCAATACACGGTAAAATCAACGTTGTTAAATATTGTTCAAAGTAGCTTAAACACTGTATGATAGAAGGCGAACTTCCAGTATCAGATTTCAAATAAATCATCTCGTTTGAACATGCAGGGAGAGTTCTCTGCTTCGACTAAAGTTTCGTGATTGCCATCTATGACATTTCCTTAAAATTTCGGATCGAATTCGATTTCAATTAAGACATGAAAGACGTCATTTTGTTGATTTTCTGAGATTTAATTTACCTTCAAAAAGGTTTACGAAACTTATAAAGAGGTTGTTTTGAATGAGTGATAACATGTGTGCGTTCAACCAGATGTTTTAAAGCAATTAAATTTCCTATCAAAAGTAGTTATCAAGAAAACAAAATTTTTCATTCAATGTGATAGACCTGGTACAAATGTAATAGATACATAATACCTCTTTGAGAGTTTGTTTTGTTTGATTAATGAGGAATAGTTCTCTTGATTTTCAACTGTTAATTGTAAGACCTTTCCAAAAAGATCCTAGCACCGTTATAACAATTATCATAATATCAAAATCGTTACCACAGTTCATATGCATGGAAATGTACAAAAGGTAAAAGGTGTAATGTAATTCAGGACTCACTAAGTGATAGTATAAGCACACCAGGCAAAAGTATGTCTTTTACCCTATGCCCAGTTCATCTAACATCTTCCCCCGCAATGCTTTAAACTGCATCAGTCTCTATCACTGGTCAGTCTAAACCTTGCTGCTTACCCGCCAACCCGCTCGTGTTTTGAGTGAAGCGGCCTCTTCGGCAAAAAGATGCAATTCTCATATGACTTCTTATTGAACCATCACGATCCGTCGCAGTAACCTGGACGACAAGCACAGAAAGCTTTGGGGAATGCGGCATGGCCTATCTTAGCAAGTCATTTGGGCTGGCGCAAATACAGGCCGTGCTTTGGATGATGCTCATCTGATTGAGATACACTTGTATGTAGCATTTTTGCCGACCATGCATGCTAATGGTCAATGGTTCAAATTGTGTGGATAACTGTTTTCAGCTGGTCTAATTTCTGAATTACAATTCTCATAATAATATGAATCTTAGTAGCTACAGCGGTTAAACTGTTAAGCTTAGGAATTTATATTTAATTAGCATTTTGATTAACAGCTGAGCTGAGCTGAGGTGAGTTGTCGGGGGAAATTGAAATGCTCTCCGGACAACGGAATACAATCTATGTCTACATGTATGAATACAGGTATTGTGCTATGACATGACATATATATATATGCATAACACAAGGTAATGAAGTACACCTAATCGTCACGGGAGTAGAAATAGAGTAGCAGAGGTTAGTGGGTAGAGAATAGAATTCGCATGATTACATACATGTTTTTTTTTTAAAACTATCGCATTATGGTAATTGTTTCAGACAGTTCTCAGGGCTTCCATGAACGACGACTATTGACGCACTTGTTTGAGAACAATTCGTACAACAAACTAGAGCGTCCAATCGCAAACGAAAGCAAGGCAATCAACGTTAGCCTCGGCATCATTCTCCAGCAAATCATTGATGTGGTAAGTGACTCAACTTCTACTTTCGTTTTTCCGTTGTCAATTTCTGACGATCACGTCACATTAGAAATGAAAAAATATCAAAGAGAATTCAATTCAATACAAAAATATAAAGCTATCTAAGACCCGGTTATATTTCAGCATGTGATCATTCTTTAGATATGATGATGAACTTTTCGTGTGATGATAATTTTTGTACAAGTTCATATGTCCCTATGATCTGTGATCAACGCAATCTGATGCCATATGGAAACAGATAATCTGGTTTCTAAAACAAATATTATGTCTGCAAGTTCAAACAATCTGGTTAAACAATGGTTTCAAGTTTTAGCTATCGATAGGTTCCAGGCTGTTAGCTAATAACGGTTGTTTAATTTAATCATGTAATGATTTTATTGATCTTCCGACTCAGACAATGTTTTTGATACTAATTAACACAAATCTGTTATATTCAACTACGTATTTGCCTTTATTATTTGGTATGCTGATAGCCCTTACTGAGGAATAGACATGCGAAACATTTGGGCTTAATCGGATCATGCGTTAAAGGCACAGTCCCACTCAAATTAAACAAAAAAAACATTGAATTTTTTTTCAAAATGTACTTAGAGACCTGAAACCTTTTTTTAGAAGATCGGCAATGACATTCGGAGCAAAAGTGTGAATCATGGCAAATTGGTAGCATGCCATATTGTTTTTTTGGACTTTTTTAATTTTCGCACACCATGCACCCTTGTCAATCTTTTTCTCTGAAGATACTTTCATACTAGCTGGAGCATTGTACTTTTAAATTCCTAACATACAAGGTCCCAACGTTAAAACTTTTTTCTCAGCAACCTTCAAAGTCGGGCGACTTAGCATGTTCAAGGGGCGATAATTTGCACCATTTTTTCAGGGATGTAAGACTTGTATGTGGACTTGACGAAACTGTTAAAACATCAATCGCGAACAGTCATTTCCCTTCACAATTAAAGCTCAAAATCGGAAAAAATCTTTTGACAATGTTTGAAAATGTAACATGGGGTAATTTTTCAAATGCACTTAGAGACTTGAAACTTGTTTTGAATGAGGCGTCATCACAGTCCAAACAAAAACATAAATCATGACGAATTCATAACTAGCATAGTTTTTTCGCATTATCAACTTCTTTGCAATAATCAAGGTTTGCTAATGAGATTTGGTCACATACATAAGTTACGGTTTACCACAAGGAAAAAAAACCCATGTGATGGTCAAACACTGTGGGAAGGTCAAAGAGGAAGTCTTGAAGACCTAAGTACTGCCTCGGCAGTCCTAGTTGTAATTGTTATTATCATTATGGTTATTGTATTCTTTTAATGCTTAGAATTGTTATATCAAAATGCAAGCTGGTTTTTGTCTTCGTGAAGTTACGATATATGTAATATCAACGTAACTGTTAACTTTTGTAAGAAATATGGTCTTAGTAGACACTGCTTCTGCATACGGTGTGTTATAGATGATAAATATTGCTTATGATTGTTGTGAATAACGATGATCAGCTTATAAATGTGTTGAAGTTGTGTTGAAACACTACAGTGTCATTGGGAAGGATATGTACCATTCGTCCCACACATGAATCTTTACTAACATTGATAACATACAAAACAAAAGAAAAATTAATTCTATGGTCCCGTGTTCTTTTGATACCAGTTAATTATTTACTACCATTCACTGTGATGTGACAGCTGACCCAAAGTTACAAACAAGATGAAACAGTCTAAAGAAATCATTTACTTTTCTTAAACACGTACTCCTATTCCAAGCGAAAATGTCAGCTTTGTGAGTGTGTTTGTAACTATTCTTACAAACAGGATATCCATTTTGAGGGCATCGTCTTCTTGTATGTCTAGTATGTATGTCCAGCCTCATCAAGATGTTTATTCCAGTGTCCAAACTTCTTTCACCTGGTTTGAGATAAGACAAACAAACCGGCCTCCTTCAATGGTTACAGGGTATTAAAATAATGTTTGTAACGGCAAATTGCCCGCCTTGTTATTGCCTTCTGGTACAGTTGTACTTATGTACTAAACTCCTTGCTTCTCGGGTCCAGATTCATAGGCCTGTTGGTAACAATAAACTAGAGTGTAAATGCATGTGCTATTGAACTCATCATTATTCGTTAACATCCGAAAGCAGATTTGTGCTCAAACGTATAACAAATGTGATGGCAGAATTATCGAAGAAATAAACGTTATCTCCGTATAACGGTAATGCCTGTCAGCTGTTACATTAGGTGTATGTATAGGTTGTGCGTTGTAGGTCTAACTTAGTCTCACTGAATCAGGTTTTTCAGGTGTAAATTAAGGATTAAATCTTTAAATTCAATGTGATAAAAAAAGAACCCATCATGATATTTTCATAAAATGTACATTTATATACAGTTTGTTAAGCACAATAATCATGTCATTATTGTACACAATTGTTATGTTGAATTATGTAATCATGGTTAGACGAGACAGTTTGTTTCCAACTTAATCTCGTCCATCAATATGTGTAATATTGAACTTACTTGGATATTTTTTAACTATCTCCGGCTAACGTAAAAGAGCTGCCAAAAAAGTAATTGTTAAGTTATGATATGACATTCTTCCTTAATCACATTTAGGTTGTATCTAACAAAATAAGTTGTATTGACTTACCTCAAATACCGAAGAGATGTTTTCAACCCTCCTTTGAATATGAGAGGATATTAGCAATGATTTAATCAAGGACAGCTCAATTTCATTACAGTAAATAAAGTTATGAACTGTTAAAACGTCTTTCTTTCCTTTCATTATGTACAAAGTTTTGCTTTGTTTTCTTATGTTCATGCTCTTATAAACAATTTGCATGTTTTGTATCTCAAATATTCAATGACAGTGCAAGTGTGGTTTATTCTATAAATGTTTTTAAAAAGGAAGTTAATTGTGTCCTTTACGAAGCTTTCTTTTGCCATAATTTTCATAATTTGTATGATCATTCTTTTGTTACCTATTTGCGATAACAATCAACAGTGTACATGTATATGTGAATAGTAATAATTATTACATTATGTAAAAGTAAATGTAAGTCAATTAAAACAACGAATATATGGATACATCAATATATATAATATATTTATATTTATGATCTATACAATAATGTAATTGCTAAAATGATTTTCTACGAAATATTTACGTGTAAAGATAATCGTTGCACATCCGTGTATGAATATTTCAACATCTAAGGTCAGATATTGATTACTGTTTCTGTTTTCTGTATGTTTAATTGGGCAGGAAGAACGCAGGCAAATATTGCATTCAAACTTATGGTTAAAGGTGGTAAGTCTACTGTTTAAGACTAAATAATGCCATATGCTACCTTTGTTGGAAACACATGCACCAAGTTCTTCTAACCCTCATTGCCCAACCTCTAATCAACCGTACACACTAAATCTCCACTTGACCTTTCTTTTGACCTCAATCATTAACCCGGAAGTGAACCTTGGTGCATCGTGCATCCGGTTACTCACAGCATGCATTCTATTGAGCACGTTACTTCTGATTATGATGATGATGTAGTGTACTATAGCACACATGTTTCATCTGTTCCACGTGTATACCGATTACATAAGGAGTAGGCTGCAGGAACTTCTGACGTTTTAATAGAGGGAATTCTAGGACCGGTATATTTTGAATGTGCATGTTCGCTGTTCATGTGTCAGTGCAACAGGAGACATCACCAGGGAGTAGTCGAGTTGTGTACTGCTAATATTTAAGGAATGCAAAATGTGATGGACATTCCTTTAGAAAGACTGGATCCCCGTAACAGCACCTCAATAGCATTCGTAGGACGCTACCCACGTCCACAACTTATAGTTTACGATAGACAGTAGGTTCAAATATTCTGAATAAAGATGTGCTAAAGTGGTGTTAATCAGTTAATTTAGCTTATTTTCTTATTGTTTAGTTCTTCTTCTAATATTTTGGCCAAATCCCGCTATCCAAAATATATAACTTTTGTCACTATGGCTAGTTTTATGTCAGGATGCAACACGTAATGCTTTTATTGTCAAACAATGTAATGATACTTGAGAGCTCCGACTGTACATAAACACTTACATCTTAATTCACTAAGAGAATGGTCCCTTATGGATAATGAGACCATTACAGAATTCGACTCGGTGTCTCTTGATACCTTATCGAACACGTAACTACTTCCTTGTCAACCCATATTCCCGGGGGACATTGCCAGCAAACATCGTTAGCTTTGAAAATTGGTTATGGGTGTGTTTAAACACAAAACATATGAACTGGTGATGTCTTCCTGTCTGTCTTGTAGTTAGTTTAGACAAGATATTGTTAAAGAACTTTCTGTCTAGAAATTCATTGAGCTCATCTTATTTCACAGGACGAGAAGAATCAAATTGTTCATACAAATTTGTGGTTGCAGATGGTAAGTTAAAGATTACTGGCAACTTGCACAACTAAAGTTAACCAAAAACGGGAATTTTTTTTACATGTAATTGAAAGAGGCACAGTTTTGGTTCAAGGACTAATTTTACTTCTTTACTTCACATTCTTTTGCACTTTTTATCTGAAGGGTAGTAATTAAAACGAGATCTACATTTACTGTTTGAAAGATATGTATCTTGCGAGTTTGAATTGCATGTTGATAGTCTCTTGCAAGCCCATTTGTACCTTGGATGTTTTTTGCATCTTTCCTTGATTCACGGCACACTGACCACATTTAGAATTTGATAATCATCACCTTCAGAATGAATGCATGAAAAAACGTAGTTTAGAAATTTTGCACCTTCGATGCTTTCCCTACCCCTATACTTTCTGGAACCTTAAACTCTGTTTTCACCATCCAAATAATTTGTTAACCCCACAGGTCAAAAATGGTTATACATTGTGATTGTGTTCCTGAAATACAGAAATCATTTTGAAATTATATCTTATATAATATTCTATATGTTTTCAAATTCATATAAGAAATAGGATGATATCCAATTGTAACTAAAATAAATATGTTAATGAATATTTATCTCTTCAAATACAAATTTATCTATTGAAATTTATTTTTAGTTTACATTCTCCCTCGATATGACCTATGCTCGAACACAATGTGTAACTGAGAAAGTTTTATATTGGAACCTTCTAAGTTGATAATTCTCAATTAAGTTTCCCCTAGCAATTAGTGTCACAAGAGTTTGTATATAAACAGTTTGCAACATGTTTTCCCTTATCCTTGTTTAAATCTCGTTCTTTGTTTGCAAGAATTGAAATAGCGAGACTTGGGAATTGAGATGTTTGAAATAAAAAAAATGGTTCGGGATATAGTCATTCTTTTAAAATTGTTTGCATGTACTTAAAATGTACATCATTATATAGATACCTAAGAGTTAAGTAAATAAAACATTGTGGTAAACACGTTGCATCTGACTCCCTTCTCATAACGCAATTATGGATTTGAAATATGTAGAAGTCAATATTTATTGAAATTTGTTAAATTATATCCGTAATAAAGAGTAATGAATGAGAAAGTGGTAACATTTTGAATCGTATTGCATTGTCATTGGCTAATTCGTTATACTTATTCCCCAGATATGGAAAGACATAAATCTTGAATGGGATCCAGAAGAATTCGGAAATGTCAGTGCTGTTCGAGTACCAGCTGACAAAATATGGCGACCAGACATCCTTATGTACAACAGGTAAGACGTGTGCCTCTCATCGAGGACATTAAATAGGGTAGAGGTTGTTATTATCATCAAAGGGGTGTCGAAGGATATATAATCATTTAATCAGAATAACAATGCTTAGAATCGAGATTACTTTTCATCTGTCACATAATGATCGTCAACCTCAATCGCTTGGTTATGACACTGGTTGAGTGTTTGGGACTTTAGATTATTAATCATAACTGTTTATTATTCATATTTTGTAATGAACATGAAAAAAGAACATGTTCATCTCTTGGTACCCTTAGTTTAAGTGCTTAACACGTTAATGAGTTAATCATTTGTAAATAAAGAAATTTTTAATCACTTTATATTACGCGACTGGGTTTCAAACAGCCATTCTCAAAGGGGATCAGAACTTGTTGCATTTAACCATGAATCTGCGTCTCCCGCTCACGAATGGTCCATTGAAAACGTGAACCTTTTCATCCATTAGCATTCCTCTATCATGTTGAAACATGGGCCTATTATCACAAATAGTTCTTATTGGAACGACCTTCTACTGTAGTGCTGAAGAGTATTCTGAAATGGAATCAATTTAGAAATCCTTATTCCAGCGCTGATGAAAAGTTCGATGGCACTTTCCATACAAAGATTATTATCTCAAATGACGGGACGTGTCTATGGGTACCCCCGGGTATGTTTAAGAGCACCTGCCAGATAGATATCACGTGGTTTCCCTTCGATGACCAGAAGTGTAACCTCAAGTTTGGATCATGGACACACGATGGCCGTCTCCTGAACCTAACTCCTGACACGGAAAGTGGCGGTGACGTCAGCAACTTCATCAGGAACGGAGAATGGGAGCTCATTGGTAAATTATCAGTTATTACTGAACACATCGATCACTATTAGTATGTTACGATTCATGAAGGCGTCTTGTATTCTCTTGTTTAAACTCTAGCAATATTTATCACACACAGTTTGCATATTAATTGAAAGCTAACAATATAATTTTTTCATTCCTAATCTGCATGCATATTAAGACAGTGGAAACGATTTTGACAAGCATTCATTGATATTCAACTCTATTAATACATGAGTGAGTGACGTTTCGATATAGATTCTTGTACCGTTGTCAAGCAATTATGAGATAATAATGGATGTCTTTATAATTATATCAAAGCGTCGCAGTCATATAGGAGATACTCACACCTAAGAAGTTAACTACTGAGTATCCAAAACTTCTGTCATCTTTTTTATTCAAAAACTCTCCTCTCAAATAATTGATGTTGGGACGGTATGTTTATTTTCAAGGTATGCCAGTGAAAAGGAACATATTGGAGTACGAGTGCTGCCCTGAGTTCTACATCGACCTCACCTTCACGATCCACATGAGACGACGGACCCTCTATTACGGCTTCAACATCATCATTCCGTGTGTCCTCATCTCCTCCATGTCTCTCCTTCTCTTCATCCTGCCTCCTGATGCCGGGGAGAAAATCTCACTCGGTAACCACTTCTTCATTACTCTCTATCGTGTCATTGAACCGTTAACTTCGTCTTCACTCCCTTCCCATACAAGAAAATAGTGCATGGTGCCTTAATACATTGAATCAACTTTTCCATTCCTCCAATTAATAAAACACGTTAACGAAATAGAATAACAACACAACGTTTACCGTCTTTATTCTATAAATCATTACTATCCTTATTCTTTATTTCCTCATCTCCATTCTCCTCTCAATGCTGATGATTAGATCCCTTCTGTAACCGATCCTATAAAATATCATAAACTACTCAAACTTTGGACACTTTATCGGCCTTTTCTTTGTTTTTTTCATATCATATATTTCCTTCTTCTTCAGCCCCCTGATACCCAACCTACTCAGCATCCATTATCCTTTTGAATACATATTTACACTATCATTAATATCCCTCCTTATATCCAACTCCATCCCTCCTCCGTTGCTCTAAGTAAACTGAAATCGCATTCTGTAACCAGTCACACAGTTTGTTAGATTAAACCATATCACCCACTTCACCTTTTTCCAAATGTTGCTGGGAGGACCTCATTTCTTTTTTTTCGAAAGCAACTGCAACATTTGCAAAACATATCGATTGCTATTACTAGGATATTTAACTTCGATATCGACATAATCTTGTTGGAGAAAA
The DNA here is from genome assembly GCA_921293015.1 of Phorcus lineatus. Taxonomy (NCBI): domain Eukaryota; kingdom Metazoa; phylum Mollusca; class Gastropoda; order Trochida; family Trochidae; genus Phorcus; species Phorcus lineatus. Next base: position 61,099,437 of record OV121081.1, read on the forward strand.
AAGATACAATAATTTGCAATTTTTTACAGGTGTGACGATCCTACTATCGCTGATGGTGTTCCTGCTGCTTGTTGCCGAGACAATGCCCCCAACGTCAGATGCGCTTCCCTTGATCGGTAGTACTTTTAAAGCTCTTCGAAGGAGAACTACTTATTTCAAAATAGAATAAGATTAAAGGGTATAAACATAGAAAATTTAGGTGATATGTAATAAATGATGATATCTCAGCAGAAGCTAATCATTTACGTTAAGAGTGAAGTTAAGAGTGTTTTAATGTATAGGAAATGCATCAGAAACGTTTTGAAAAGTCGAACGTCGAAAAAGATTGTTATTTTTTACTGAAGGTTTCTCGTTTGTTAACACCACATCGTCTTAACACCTAATTGATATTGGTGTTAGAAATTTTGCAGGAATAAGAGCAGTTATTATATAATTATACCATGTGCAAAGATAAAAAATAACAACCAAATGTTGATTGATGATTTTGATGTTGATTGAATAATAACGTTCAATCAATAACACCTTTGATCAGTGAATCGTAAGTAAAGATAATGGATATCTTGTGTATGTTTATCTTTAACGTTAAAAGTGCTCATTTTTACACAAGAAAGATGACTTAACATGTTTGTATGTTACAGGTATATACTTCGCGTGTATCATGTTCATGTGTTCCCTCTCTGTGCTGTTCACGGTTATAGTGCTGAACCTACATCACAGATCCCCCGATACACACACCATGCCCCAGTGGGTGAGTAGAACAGAATCTTTCTCTCAGTTTTTGCGGGTTCGTGACTCAAATCCGATTACGCCTCGTGAAAATACATAGGAAGAGTTATTACAACAAATAGCTGTTTTAGATGAACCTTCAATGTAAAATCCTAGCAGCTATCATTAAGCAATTGAATGTTAACATGTTATCACCAATGCGACAAGACATAATTACAAATTTCAATACAAGTTTTGGAATAGTCTAAGTTTTATCCCTATGGAAGGTTAACAAAGTTACCCTTCAGACTTCAGTGTTTATGGTCCCAAGCCGTGAGGATAGGTTGTTGTTAAGGGGAGGTAAATCTTCAAGGTTTCGAATAACTACTTCACGTGAAAGCTTGGGTCGTAGTCAGTGACGCCCACACTTCTCTGGGTCGGACTAATGATATGTCGAATATATCATTTTCTAATCGAAACTATTTCAATATCAAAAGTCATTTTTGAGATGATCGTTTAATCTAAAATATTTACTCATTCCTTTTCTCCTATGCTTATATCAGTATTATTTTACTAATATAATAATTAGTTGAAGGAGTTACGTCACCCACAAAAATATTACTAATTCAAATATCATTCAGTTAAATGCCTGTATGATGTTTTCTTTTCAATTTCATACTTTAAAATGTCTGTTCATACTCGTTATGTTTCATTATTGATGCATGTCCCGTATACTTTTTATATAATAAGTTGAAATGTCTTAATCATATTACATTTTTTATTCTAATTTTTTCTCACATTTTCCTTTATTTTACAGATCCGCAGCATGATCTGTGGTTGGCTCGCCTGGGTGCTACGTATGAGCAGACCAGGCATAGACCCCCTGTCGGCCAGACGAGTGGTCGCGCAGAGAGCCAGGCTCTATGACGTCAAACTTGAGGAGAAGTCCAAATCTTTGATGGCCAATGTCCTGGAGATGGACGACGACATTAGGGTGGTGCACAGCAACGGGTTACCCCTGAAGGTGGAGGAAACAAACCAACTGAGTGGGGTACGACATGACATCATTTCAATCCTGAAGGAGTTGAAGAAAATAACGATGAAGATGAAGAAGGATGAAGAAGAGAATGATGTGAAGAATGAATGGAAGTTTGCTGCAATGGTTATTGACAGACTGTGCTTCATCATCTGTGTCAGTCTCACTGTTGGATCTACTGCGGGTATACTTGGATCGGCTCCGCATCTGCTTGCGTGACTATATCGGGGAAAGTAGTCGCCCAATGCATACGTTTAGTGACTGAGATACGAAAACGTTGGCACGACTACTACTTTTTGTGACTAAGAACAATGGCGTTTTTCTTGATTAAATCTTTGAAGTAGCTCTCCTTGTGACCGAAGATCAAGAATCGATGTTTTATAACTGAATTAGTTATAATTCTGGTTAGGTGGCTTTACTTCGATATTAGTTTGAACATATAGTTTGGAATGTTTATTTGACCAAGAAGAGACACTTTTTGATTAAGAATCATTATGGTTTTACTCTTCTGGAGAAAATTATTGACCTCAGTTAATGAGAGAAATAACTCTACTTTGTACCCACCATAGTCATTAGTTGATTTTGAGTTCATGACAAATTTATGACAGAATTGCTACACGGGAAAATAAAGTGGTAGTTATTTATTTTTCTGGAGTAAAGCGTCCTCTGAATATAGTTGGCGTACATTTGGCCTGAAATTAACTCTTCAAAGGGACCTTAGGTAGACACTTTGTGCTATAAAATTGAAAAGGTGTCATGAAATCTGATGGCGTTGATAAACCGAAGGTATGAATTCCGTGTGACAATACTAGATTTGGTTTAATTCTGAATCAAGTCGAACAATAACACTACAAAAATAAATTTCCTTCTTTAAACTCAAAATGTGTGGTAATATCACGTAACCAGTAACATGGAGTCTAATCTTTGTGTGACCCCTGAAAATTATGATGCTGTTCATAATTCACATGTTTTGATCTCAAAACATAATGTTGAACATAGCCATGTCCAGAGATATATGTGTGTAATGGGACATACAAAATCATATGTGTACCAAGTTGGAATGAGTGCCTATCCATTACCTTGATTTGAAATTATCAATCGTGGGAATTGCAGGTCAGATGAAACGGTTTAACAGCAAAATCATGGATGTATCATCATCAAGATTCAAGTTCAACTATCCGAAATCATATGGGGCAAAATAATGTTGTGTTCAAGTTCATCAAATGAATAATATCTTTGCTCTGAAATTAAAATGATGATGAAATCTGATTGTCCCATTTTGGATTTCATCGACATAAATTATGTACGATGACATGCAGTCCAAACATTCAACATCTTCGAACGTGGCGGACAGAAAAAGCAAGATTTCTGGATTTTTTCTCTCACGCACACGACGTTTACTAGTCTGTGCTTCTTATCGATCAGGTAAAGCTAATGTACGTTGGAAAGGATATGTACCGTTGAGAGAAAGACAGTGAACATTCTACCTTTACTTCACAACCAAAGACTATATGCTTGTTATCGGTGATAACATGAACAATATTTGTGATTATGTGATACAAGATATCGCGCCTTTTGCTATACAGGCATTGTACTCCCACGATTAATGATATGCCAAAACCATATGAATGTCAAATAACACTTCTCATTTTGATTTGAGAGGTCAGGGAAATGTATTTGAATAGATTGAAATGATCAATTGAGCTTTGTTCTGAAGGGAAAGAACACTCACGCCTGAGACTTGAAGAAACGCCGAAAACGACTGTATTAAACATCAAACAACAAAGCTCACGTACATTCACTCCGATTCATTACGGAATTTCTACTATGAAACTGACTAAAATCAATGAATGTTAATTATCTTCAAGAAAGAAAGGATTAATAACGTTGGCCGGACATAAAATATGAAAGTCTGAGCAGTGAAGGCAGTGTGTTCAAGACTGGAAACTAGAACGTTGTAAAAATCGATTCTGCGTTCGCTGAAGTAATAGTATGACATCTTAAAGTATTTTGAGCACTGTGTAAATAAGTATGAGGAGAGATTCAATTCGAAACTTCGGTAAATCGTCGCTGTATAAGACATTCGTTACGATACTGGAATGTGACAGAATAATACTGTAAAATTAACATAAAACTATTTCGGTATAATAAAACTGCCATTGTAGACAAAAATACTGTAAAAATACAGAATCATGTTAGTAGTTCAGAATGATATGTCATATTACTGATCAAAACTACAATTGTAGTAAACAATTGAAGCAAACAAGTCGCACAGAGGTGTCGTGTCTCGTGTGTTAACATACCCTGCACATCAACGTCTTTCCCTTACACAACTTGCCCATCAACGAATAGTGAGCACGAAGGTTTGCTATAGAGACATAGATATGTTTCTTACATAAATCTAATGCTTGTTTATGTACATTGTATGTCCAGAGTGTTGTTCTCTATGAAACGTGTACATATCACAGATATTAACCGATTTTCACTATATATTTAATTAATCGTGTGTACATACCTTGCACTTGCAATGTTTCTCTTTTCTATTTGTGTTGTGTTAAAATTACTGTTCTTCTTTCACGATTAGGTATAACCTTCATTCCATTCATGCAAGATGAAAGTTAACAATAGATAACTTGTAGGAGGTAGGTGGTTTTAAATCATTCTTGAACTTAAGGCTTGGTATGCTACATGTGTCTGTTTCTGTAATTTTTCAATATCAAATATATTTTGCATTTCTTATTTGCCTTCTCTAAATGATTTGGATTATTGATTGAGTACATGTAAGTTATTAATTACGTTTGAAAAAAACAACTAATTGCATGTAGTACAATGTATAATAAATGACGTAATTATATGCGGAAGTATGCTATATATGACATTTTCCAAAATAATATTATGATAATGTATCTTCGACATACATGTGTCTACTCATTGTGATACATATGGAAATTTTATATTGATATTCACATATAAACAGTTCATTTCCCGTAACCAGTGACGAAATAAAAGAGGCAAACTGTATGATACCAAAATGAAAACAACTATATGCTTGTAAATACCATGTGCTGAGTATATAGTGGGTATTTACTACATCTGACATATTTTGTAAGAATAAACGCAGATAACATCCAACCATCTGACTTTGTGTTGTTATTATCATAATAATCATAATAATGATAATGAGGATACCTATACTGCGCTGGACTCCACACCACAAAGGAATGGTCAAAGTGCCACACTTCATTACCCTGGTGTAAGGACAAACATCACTCCTTTGTACATTCTTAACTCCTTATTCAATTTACACTCTGTGTAAAAATCTACGATAGACACCCGTAACTAAGAAGAACCAAATGAAGCTATCATTCTCAAATGGTTTTATAAATCAATCATTACAAAAAATTATATTTGTTTCTAAAACGTCATCCGATGAGCATATAAACCATAATCCATTTGAAATTTATCATGAGATTTTAGATGGTATTTTGATGCGCATAAAGAGTATATAGCAAACAGAAGAACGTTCCAATTGTTTTCTACGCTGGTCGGAACAAAGCAATAAAAATGTTCATATGAAAACATTATTCGTAAGTTTAGGTTTACGTGAGATTTAAAACTTAGATTTTTGATTGAAGGGAATAGGTTTGACATAAAATTGCAATGTTTTTTTTTGCAAAAATGTTTAAATTGCTTTTAAACGTTTCCTCATTAGTTATAACTGAATCTTCAATTAACTCCCATTAGAACAATTAAGTGACTCTTTATCATAAAAGAGACAAAACGATCAGGGATATAGCTGTTTAAGTTTTGGTATAATGAATTCATTATTAAGACACCATCAAATTAAAATGTTGCCTACTTAAAAATTAATATGTACAAATCAACGATTACAAATAGATAAGATCAATGTGGTGGTGGCTGTGTAGCTTCTCATCTTAAATGGAGTTATCTCCCTTTGTCTATAGAAGAGCGTAGCTGCTGGTACGTTATAATCAACATTGATTACATGAATATATATTTTAGATGGAACAAAGAATTATCTTCATTGAGTATCAATGATGTACTTTTTGAAGCTTACTTACAACTGATTCAAGTACAAGACTTGATTTTCCCTTTAATATGCGACGGTAACATTCTTGTTGACGTTGGGCATTGTCACGGCATTTGTTTTGACTTTGGTAAACTTTATTATTTCATAAATTGCCTGCTTAAGCAAATGATATTGGTTATTAAGTCAAATGTCAAGTTGTATTAGAAGAAGTATATGTTTAAAACGTTATATTAACAATACGTTATTCGCTAGGTAAAAGAAAGAAAGGATGTATTGATTTATTTTGAAATTACAAACCACTATCTATATTTTCATTGACACAATCTAATTATGAAAAATATCAAGTATCTATATCCCTAGCTTTCATTGTCCGCTATAAGAAATAGAGGGTAATTTTCTCTCCAACTATTTTAATATTAATTAAAAAAATTATTTATTTGTTTTTTACTTCTATGAATTCACTGATTGAAATACAATGACAAAACATTTATTAATTTCTGTCTGCTTCAAACACATTTCCGCACAGATTGCTAAATGCGAAAAAGATGTAAGGATACGTGAACATGTCTACACCTATTTCATTACATTTCAAACCGGGTATATCATGTGATAATCATAAAACTCAAGTAATAGCAACGTGAACGAAAGCAAGAATTTTGATTGGAGACGTTTCTTCTGCATACAAATACAGAAATTGCTATCAATAATTGATTATTTAGTACTTTAATGCCATTAAAATGAATAGTAACAATATTATTTCACTCAAAGCCAATTTCGTAATTATACTGCAAACTATTCCAGTTACGCATTGTCAAAATAATCAACCTTTGAAAGTACTTTCATCAACATCTTACACATTTAGAATTGCTTCATGTCCAGTTGTCACCTGAGAATCGCCTTGGAATATATGCAAGTTGAAGTGATACTTTAATTTATATATGAACCTTATGCACTGACATTCCTTGATCTCTGATCGAGTTGATTAACTCAAACAAACACATTGGATAAACATTGTCTTGTTTTCATGCCTCGACTCATTAGCCCATTTCCACCTCCCTCACCCCCTCTAATGCCCAAAGGGTTAGAGTTTCGCTACATCTGGTAACCAACCCTGTTTTCTCCAACTCTTAATTGCTGCTAATGCAGTATGCGTCTCCAGAATATCATATAGACAACGTGGATAATAAGTTCATTATCTATGTCCCCTGCGAGGACAGTCAGTAGCCATGGTGTTGTCCCTCGATTGGATTGTTCAGGACAGGGTTGAAAGGGTTAACTAGGGAGAAGCAGGCTAAATAACCGAATCAAATCAGCAGTAACCACGGCATTGGAGTTTCCAATCGAACAAGTGAGTTATCGCTGAGCCTGTTGTTAGACCCCGGGCAGAAATGTGATCAAACAAGTTTAATGAAGCGGGGACGACCTCATCAGAGGAGGGACAGTGCTCAAACTGTCCCTCCCGTCAGCTGGGTCCAGGGGATCAGGGGCTTGCAGATGGACGTTGAGTTGGGTGATGTGAAGTGGAAATTCTTAAGCTTCATCTGTTTAGTTCGTTTTGTCGTATGCAGTTGGGGGTGTTGTGATCTGAGGAGTATAGTTAAATAGTTCGTGAAACACTTGCTGCAAAAATATATCTGGACAATGGTGTCTGAAGAGGTTTAAGGAATTGCTTTTATTTGGTTGAGCATTATTTTTCTGAAGGAAACGGTCGATAAAGAAGCGATTACGCATACCGAATGTCTGGCTAAATGATGTGAATGACCGCGGGAAATGATATTGATGGGTAAGGGTTTCTTGATAATTTGGGGGTAATTTGGGACAATAAAAGTAATTTTACTTCAACCCCTATTATCAGTATAAAAAATATATTGTGCCTTATATTAATGACTTTCTTTTTATTCTGTAGATGCACTTAGAGTCGTTTACCGTCCTTCAAAGCCACAATCTTCCAAAAAGAGACAAAAAAAGAGTATTCAAATGGACTTTCATACAATGTTTATACATACGGCAGGATAAATATTGCAAATAGACTTTATATATGTATGTACAGACAATGTCTTGACTAAAATATGGACAGTAACATTGACATAAGATCAAGGTATTTTACTGCAAGTGTCGAATGACAAAACTTGGATTCACTAGTACGCAGATGAAAAGCATTTCTACATAACCATTGTAAAGTAGTGGTAATATCTATACCTTTAAATCACTTGAAATGAAATTCGATCGGATAAAGATTTACATCTGTCCACAATCTCCAGACAATATCAAATCAAAACCGATTCCCACTTTGAGATATAACACTTCTACTCCCATTTCAGAAACTTGACCAACTCGGACAATCAATTATATTGATTGGACAAAAGGGCCATACTGGATCTGTCGTAGATCTTAATAATAGGTCGTGATTAGGAGACAAGTGAGGGTCACACTTTGTATAGATTGACGCAAAGTCATTTAACTCCTTTAATATGACCCGCTTTCATCCACAAGAAAATGTAAATCTTTCCATGTCCACTTTCTGTCTCCTGCTCTCCAAATACCAATGTTTCCTTCAGTGGAATTGACTTATAGAGGTGCAGACATCACCAAAGAATCTAGGTTCATATTCTCTTCAGCGATTGTCTGGGGAAAGAATCTACCGAATCTGTTCGTCTGATGTGGATATTTATCGGCAGACATCAGGTTTTCCTGTTTACCCAGTGTGATGAAAAGCTCTTCTAAAAGCCACATCTCTGTCTGAAATATAATAGTTTTCATGCACATTGAAAACGTTAAATACTTCCAAACTAAATCTGTATTCTGGAAAGGACCAGGATTCCCTTAAGTGGTCCTCGATAACCATTTCGTCTGCATGATGTCAAAAAACATTTAAATTCATTTGAAATAAGACTTTTTGAAAATACTTGTGTCTGTACATAAAATCAAAATCATAAATTTCTGTTGTATTTGGATTTTCTTTCATTTTCGAAATCACCGATTTTATCATTTGCATGCATCATTCATGGCTTCAAAATTAACGTTACTATTTTGACGTTTGTTGAGTTAAATAATATTTTCCTTATATTGAAATGGCACGCACGATATTGTAAAATCTCCTGTTTATTATTACATGAAAGCAATCTTTTGTTTATTACGCTTGATGTTCACCTTTGATTTGACTTTCCCAAACGTCTCACCAAAAATGGAACAGTCGCCAAGTGCTTTCCACTCAAATGCATGTACGGGAGAAGAGAGTTCGCTCTTAAACTCATATAACTAACGGTCATTTTACAATATCGCTGAATTGGTGTTTTTTTCACACTTACGGAAATGTTACAAAGAACACAACTTGTGTTACAGTTGAGAGAGAAAGAGAGAGAGAGAGAGAGAGAGAGAGAGAGAGAGAGAGAGAGAGAGAGGGAGGGAGGGAGCGAGAGAGAGAGAGAGAGAGAGAGAGAGAGAGAGAGAGAGAGAGAGAGAGAGGGGAGGAAAAAACCTAACATATGTTGGTTGTTTTCTATAAGTACGTATCATCCTAAACTTTCTCTGTAAGTGTACTTGCTTATAGTGAATATATCATTAAACACTCGTAAGATAAGCCAACAGCAATGATCTTAAACCCACTTTGACATATATCAACCTTCTTGGAGTGAAATTCAATTCAAATGAGTATTCAAAGTTTGCTTAGCATTGGTAAGAACAATGTTTTCCGTCATTAAAAGGCTAGTTTCTACAGGAATCATCCTAGCTTTTATTTAATATCCAAAAACAAAATCCAACAGCCATGATTTCTTTGGGCATTTCCTCTGAAACATCTTAATCTTGGGCCATCTTAGTCTTAAAATGGTATAAAATCTCAAACTCATCTCAATGACATAAAAATCATTAGCGGTTTCGTACATGTGTTATACAATGAAATGGCTTGTGCTAAAACAACTGATACGCCCCCAGATAGAAATGTCCTGAATTCTCGATCAGTTAATGAATCCGTATTCCATAATAATAAAAAAAATGACATGACAGCCATATTTTGTAAATATCATATGCACTATGGTTATCTACTCCCTTTACAGTAGTCGAAATCAACCAAACAAGTTCATAGGGAAACACCGTCATTATATCCGTCCCTAGATCTTTAAATGTAACGTCGTGAGTAAATTAGCACGTATAAGATCGTTAATTTTCACTTAATTTAGCAACATGTTTTATCATATACCTAAAGAAATATCAGTCTTCCTGATTGAATATGAAATTTTCAAATATACCACGTACATGTGGGAAGATACTTTAAACAATAAAAATTACAATAACAATAATATTACACTGACAGTAGGGAACACTGCCACTTTCATAACTGCACATAGATGAATTTAAAAAGGAGTAATGGTATATGTAGATGATAACTGTAGTCTATTTATGTACTGTTCTTGTCATACTTGTTTTATCCAGTACTTATTGTATGAACTGGATTAATCAGTATTGACATCACCTGAAAACATATTTATTCAATGCTAAATATTTCATTGACTGATAATTCCTACAATTGCACATATTCTGACAAAAGTTTCCCATGTATTTCAAGTGGGCTTCATGCTTTACTCGTTAAAATCGAACACAGCGTTCTCACTGACAAACACTCTGATAGTTTCTCTCTTCCCTTTGCTGCCTAATTGATGAAGATACTCAGTTAATTCAACAAAAAGATTTTTCTTCGAGATTTTTTCATGATCCAAAAGTAATAACAAGACAAATACATCTTAACGTGAAACATGGTCAGAATTGTATTTTCAAAACTTCAAAAACTCATACCCTTCCTACCACGAACAATATATTAAGGTGGATTGAAACCGAATTAACTGTTAACACAATAGAACGACGTCCCCATCTTCATGGATTACATGGTATTATCAAATAAACACCATCACGTGACATATCAACGAACGCACAGTCCCTTTCACTTTTCGCGATGAGTCAAATTAATGTGAGACAGTCACGACAATATCTATTAACCATCATAAATTATCCTCCCTCTACTAGTTTAACAAAGTTAACGTCGGATTCCATTACTGAGCATCCATCAATAAACTTCATAAGGTCAGAAGAAGTGGCCGCTTACATCTTCTCCTTGTTTCTACTAAGCAAAGGTCGGTGTTTCTCTTACATCAAACAGCTTTAGCCCATACGTATCCTTCTTAGTTGCTTTAATGCATTTCGATAGATGGTCGCGTTATCGATAATACGTTAGTGAAAGGTACACTGCTTGTAATGTATCATCGCACAACTGTTAAGTGCCCCTGTCGATTGCTACCATTAAGACTGCCATGTATTGACTAGAGCCTGTCTACATTTTGATAGGAGGAACATCCACTAAGTGCACTATGCTGTACGCGATACAATGTTTGTCTCCATACATATTGCCTTTGATTTCTGAATGATGACAGTGGGTTTTGTTTTAATTAGAAAATAGCGCATATACATTTTGGTGTGCAAGTTCATGTTTTTAAGCGTAGAAACGAAGTTTGATATTTTCACATGTAGCTTTACATCAAAGATGAATGGATTGGATATAGGTAAACGGAAACATACATTTAATACATAAATTCTATGTGATAATTCTGAATATTGAAATATATAAAATATTGAATTAAATTGCAAAATTGATGGCACTTTCTCTGAATGGAAATATATTCAATCCGGTATCTTATTAAGTGCATTGCATGGAACGTGCTATAACTGTAACACAATGTTTGTCTTGATGAATTTTCCAATTCAATTTTGAAACAGCTATTGTGCTACGAGTTATAAAGAAAAAAAGCATGTAATATTTGCTTTATACTCTACCATTGCTAAGAATTTCTTGTGATCTACATAATTAGAAAACATTGACTTAAGCAATGTCTGTAGTAGTTGTACTTCGAGTACATAGAAGGCTTCGATATTATATATAGTTTTGAAAGAACTTGTACGCAAAAGATGCCAGGTGCCTTACCCCTTATGAATTCAATCACTTAAATACAATAATGTATGATCATCTGGTAATCAGTGTGTTGTGTTTTAGACATTTCACTATTACTTGTACTTTTTTATCATTGATTAAGTGTTTTTGTATTAACTGCATTGTGTTACAGTTTTGAGGTTTGCTGTATTGACATGAGAGTTGAGAGCCAAAACAACGAACTGTAACTAAGCCAATACGGAATAGCTTACAAACAATAACAGTTTTCGTGTTGGATATTTCATGTACATGTATGAAAAGACTATAAGACTACCTCAGACTATTTTAGACTATCTTATAATCACATATCACGCCATTCCATAACGATATATTGTTTCACACCAGGAACGCCCGAAAATCATTTGAAAGAATAATGGATGGCCATAAGGTATTCGTATGATTATTTGATTTATCATTTTACACTAGGTCTTAAATCTAGATTTGTAACAGAAAGAATGTATCATTTGCATGACAGAAACCATTGTGGAGCTAGAAACCTTGTTTTATACCATACATCAATGTCTAAACTAAAATGGAACGCATACAGTTGATGTCAAAGGGCTAATCAACAAGCTTGAATACAATCCATATATGAGATGCATGTGATAATGTAGTCAAAGACTTTAGTTTACCCTCTGCTCTGTGAGCTTCTCTTTCAGGAAAGTAAAAATGGCATTCTAGAAGTCATACAGAAAATGACATAACGGAGTTTAATAGGCAAAACATGCTTTTTCCGTTTCATCAAAGGCCTTTATTTAGAATGTACACTGTGAGTAATATAACCATTGATTTCCATATTTTTTGCAAACCTTTCAGCAAAGGTAACTTACTATGTAATCTGATTATCTGTTCTAAATGCATTTGATTTTGAGTATTCAAAACCAAGTAATTTTCGCTCAATCAGCCTAGATTGCTTGGTGTAAGTATGTGAAGAAATTATTAAATGTGCCTACATCAGGGAAATGATAGCGTAACCGAGGAAAAATTGATTTCCGGGTCCATTATCCAAAGAATCGTTAAGCTTTTGTAAATGGTCTCAACGTCGTAAACGATACATCATAAAATATTATCGACATATCATTTTATGAGAATTGTGAATAACTGAAAATTGATTTAAGAGTGCATAATATTCTAATAACATTCAAGAATTTCTTCCGCTGAAAACATTTTTCGTTAAGGTTAAGGTGTTGAATATTGTTGAAAAGGTAACACGTTTCCAAAAACACCAATTTACATCACTATCGCCCGCATCAAGTCTTAAGTTTGAAAAGATTAACAGTTTCAACCAATCATACTACAAACAGAGATAATGAAGTAAAGTAATTTCACGGTCGATTGCTTGTCTATACGTTCACCTCTAAAGCACATACATGTATCTTGAGCTTAACGAGCACATACAGACGCCCATAGACAATAATGATAATGCGTTTCTCGAAATCACACAAAAAACCACAAAAATAACCCCTCATTTTGCTGCAAGAAATCATAAGATATCATTAAACTAATCTTGCAAATGTCGATCGTCATCAAAATGGCATTAATATCTGTTAATTAGATAATCATAGTATTATAATGCAGAATGTGAAAATAAATTCAATAAATTGATGTTTTCAATTCGCTAGAATAGAGACATGTTTTATATCTGGTATTACAAACTCTGAGGGACACCATGGGACAAAATCAATGAAAAGAATTCCATAGACGCTACACTGAGTAATCTTAACCCTAATATTAATCTGCCATTGGTAAAGGTTGGCCAAGGAATTGCTCGTAGGGCTAATGTCTGTTTTTTAGTATTACACGAAGATGTTTACATTTATGAACGATTGTTAAAAGATCTTAGCATGGTCAATTCTCTGATTTAAAAAGAAAATCTAGTTTTGTGTTTGCTCATACATTGATTTTTCAAAAAGTGTCAAGATGTAGTTTTGAGACTTGACGGACAAAATGTGGGAGGGACTGTTAACAGTGAAGATAATATAGTTCATATTTAAATCGGTCAAAAAACAGTTCGTCGCAGTAAAGATTTTCAAGGGATAATGACTATGTGATTAAAAATATTGAATGACAGTTTTCAAAAGAGAAACTTTTAGAAACACTTTTAGATGAGATATTTTAGACATGAAATGGTCCCCAAAACCTCTGAGGACAATAATACAATGCCTATGATAAATGACTACAGTAGATCAAATGTTGTAATTCTCATTTGGAGTGTTCTATTCATGGGGGGCTGACCCTGTGGTTTGTGTGCTGTCTAGTTCCTTCTTCAGGGTAGACCTTTGACCCACTTCAAACGAGAGGACCAATATCTTGGATCCACTATGATACTTTATCAAAGACCTGAAGCACTTGAACAAGAGATCATGGACGCCCATCAATAATTACATTGACGTTAGGCTGATGGTCGCAGCTCTCCTTCGAGCAGCTTTGATATCGTCTTACATTTAATAAAGCAAACATCTTGTGATCTGAATCCTGATCAATGAGGGAAGTCTATAGGAAATGCAAACAATGGAAGAAGAGCACCTGAGAGTAAACATTCCCAACACGACAACCTTACCCTCTGTGTACTGATTTGGGGTCGGGTCTACTTTCTGTCTCGGATTTTCACTTGAGATCAATACGTTAACACCAACTGTATAGTTCACACCGCTCAATCAGACATTTAGTTCTTGTATATCTTTTTGGACAATTTATAAATGAAGTGAACACAAACCCTTTCCCTGATCAAGGATTTGTATAGGCCTGTACACCTCCTTGCGCTGATTCAGTATTTCAGTTTGGTCTTCTGAATGGTCGCAAGAAACTAGGTTAGTGATGGCAATGCTTGCAGTTGGAAGCAGGCTAAGATCCTTATAGTCTTATATGACCACATTCCCAACTGTTTAATCCATTAACCTGACCCCGTATCAACACAAAGCAACCCGTAAAGTAATAACGCTCTTACTGGCAGTCTTCTTATCATGTGATTATATTCAAAGACTTACAAAAAGATAAAACATCTGCAAACTTTATTGGTGTGGGAATTTGTTTTCGTACGATTAGTTATTTGTGCCAACCCTAAACATGAGAAAGGTTTGATAGAAGCACACTAATGCGCTAATCTCTAATATATATAACACTTATTTACTGTTTGCTTCTACATGAAAACTTACTATAACATCGAAAAAAGTATATTTTCTAAAAATATGAACAAAATAAATTTTATACAGTTATACTGTTCTACCACTCTTTATTTCAAGACTCTAGTTAACGCAAATTTCCTGTTTCCTGAATCTCACCATGACTATATTTTGTGAATGGTTAATAATATTATTAATAATTTAATTGATAGATGTGAATGTGTGATGAAATGTATTCCAGGAATTCTTATTATTCACTTTTGTTTGGTAAAAAAGTAAAAACAAAATTTGAACAGAGATCTTTTGTAAATTCTTGATGTGTCAAATCGGCATGTATTTCCCTGAATGCATTGTCCCTCTTTTAATTCGGTTATTCTGAAAATAAAAAATGTCAATTCAAAAATAAAATTGTCGACATTACAATACGTATACATTTATTACTGTAAAACAAGCACATAAAGCTTCTTTTATCCATGCAAATTTATGCATTGCTAAATATGACCAATATCATACCAAAATTATCAGGCAGTTTTTCAATGAATCATTGACCGTATATATTCCTGGCCGATTCAAGGGTTAGGACCAATTATCTGAGACATGAGATAGATAGATCAACGGTTTGAACAAGTTAAATGGTTCATCCAGTCCAACAATGAAATATCTCATTTGGAACCGATCTGTAAGATGAATGAATGAGTGAATGAATTGGGGTTTTAACGTGCTTTGAACAATATTTCAGTTATTAAACACGTGGATGACAAGCATCCAAAAGAGAGTGGACAGATCAGGGAGAAAGGGATCGAAAGGATGAGGGAAAAGACGGAAAGAAAGGCATAGTGAGAGATAGACAACAGGTTTTAGAAGGACTCAAATTTAGTCTGGCTTCTATCCGTCGACCTTTCCAGCTTGGGTGTCACTACAAGGAGCATGAAAGCTCCAGCTGGCATAGCTCTAGGGGTCTCTGAAGCACGCAAACCACCACACCACGTTAAGGTATCGAGTCCAGTGGTGGCCGATCTGTAAGATGAAAACCCCTCTCTCCTCACAAATGCTACTCAAGTCGTTACAAGCGGACCATATTTCTTGCTTAATTGGGAACACATGCCTTCTTATTTTTATCTAATCAAACGGCGAAATGTGACGTCACAACGTTAAAGGACATAACGTCACGATGAAAAAGTGATATTTGTGCCTAATATTAACTCTGATATGATTGCCCTCGTATGTAATAAAATTCATTATTACCTACGAGGGCAATCATATCGGGGTTCATATTTTTCATACGATGCCCTAGGGCAACATATCACTTTTTCATTGTGACGTCACGTAAAAAACAATGCTTTGACGTCACAGTTCGCCTATGACGTTGTGTTCCAAATGCGCCTATGCCTATGCTTGGATGTTGATTTTGATTAGTTTCTTTGATTTCTCGTCTTCGGTAATAAACAGAATATCACATTCGTGTCCATGACATACTATGTTTACGACACTCGTGCCTTAATATCAGTATATCCCTCGCTCTCGCTCGGGAAATACTTATATTAAGCACTCGTGTCGTAAACATAGTATGTCATGGACACTCATATAATATCCTCTATATCTCATGATAATAAAAAGTAAAAAGCAAAAGTGATTGAATAATGTTGGACTCTTTTAAAAACAACAAAGACAATGCAAAAACAATATTCCATTCCATGACAGCATTATTGTATAATCGTTAACAGGTACAGCGCTAAAACGAGGCAATTTTAACGTTTTCGTCTGTTTAAGAAGCATTTAACAATATTGTCACAAAAAGGTGTTTTTCACATTTATTATTTGGTGTTCGCATGGGACAAAAAGCTATCATTATGCCCCAATTGAGGGGCAAAAATGAAAAAGTCGCCATTGAAACCGTTCAGTTGCAATTTGCACTTGCCCGATATTTCATCAGAGCACCTTATGATGTCTTTTTGGTCGGTTCCTGTTGACCAATTCCCCAAAAAGAGCCCAAGATATGTTCATTTGAAAGTTACGAGCAAAGACCAGAACCGCTACATCCGGGACAACGTTATCCTCCAGTTACAAACATGTAGAGTACACAACACATCTACGTTTGACATAAAATTCGTTTGTGTAAAGTGAGTTTTTCATCAAGAAGGCCAGTTATCACAAATTTTTGAGAAACGTCAAATTATACAATCGCTTTCTGTGGTGTTTGAAAGTCAGGAATCTGAACCTAAAAAACTTAAGAAAAGTCTGTTTTGATGATGAATGACAATTTCGTCTTCATCGGTATTTGAATGAAAATAGCGTGTCATAATACTGTTTACCATCGGAAAATGCATCAACCCCCAATTTCATTCAAATAGTCAACAGAATTGTTTGAGAATGTGTCGTTGTGTGAATGACATAGCATTTCCTGATTGATTTACTTTAACACTGGTTCAGGGGACTTTGACAAAAACTAGGTACATCAACAACGTCCTCGGACGTCAATTGACGTCGATTATTGACCGACAGAGGGAGTTGTACCGGCAATATACTCATGCAGCATACGTCATGTTCTCATTCCTTAGCAATTCTCACGTTTAAATCTTGCAATGACCTTTATAACCACCAGATTTCTCCAAAATAAACTCAAATGAAAAAATCTCGTTTGGCATTCACGTCAACGTCACATCACGTCTTACATATCTTCCATCTACGGATAACCATCACATTGGATGAAGAATAGGAAAGAAATTCAAAAAGATAATTAATATAATTATTTAATCCTTGCCGAAACGATGCCAAGACATTATTGCTGTAAATGTAAGCCAAACAGACTACCGACTCTGAAGCCACCTTGTGGACTAATGAAAATAAAATCACAGCTAACAAACGTTACACTCGAACTCTTTGTCTATACACATGTAAATTTTCACCTTCTTACCCCTTAAATTATAAGTTATTTTGCATCTCGAGGTTAAGCAATAAATTTCTTTAAAAAGTGACTATTACGTTTCTTTTTTTGAAGAGTGTATGTATGGCGTAATGAACAACTGCATTGTTACAGAGATTTAGATTTTAATTTCCAGAGTAATCACAAGTTAATCAATAGAGAAAGGGTTAAAAATTGGGTGTAACAAGACCATTATGAAATGGTGGAAGTAGTGATACCATACACGTATTGTCTTCATTTATTTTGTAGACTTTTAAATTTACAAATTACTCTAAAAGTTCAATATGTCTACACGAAAACAGTAAGCAGTCCTATAAAAGCTTACATAAATGACATGAATATTTCCTTGCAAAAAAAAAACAGGTCAAAGGTATAAGCATTGAAGTTCAATTACGTTGAAAGAAATTAAAGAAATAGAATTACCGGGTAAAATCAAAGATGTAGTCGTCACTGGCTTATATTTCACATTTACAGTGGAACGACCAAACAAGACTTCTTCAAGAGAAATCGAGAGGCATCATAGAGAAAATAAGGCAAATGCGAAAGGAAAAGGGAGTTTGCTGTTTTTCCAATATTTGAATGTTATTTGACACTTTTTGGTATAGATTTCAATACAGCTTTCAAGCACCATGGTTAATAAATTTAAATGACGAGGTTTCAGTATGGAGTCTTATACGGTTGTAATAATTGATCTGATTTCTGTGGCAATTTACAAGAACATGTACATGCAGTGTATATATATTATTTTAGGGTTGAACTTCACATGTAATATGTCGGCATGTTCAAATTTATAATGATTACGTGTTCAGCTTTCTCATCAAATATCATAGCAAGATTGTAAGTGTCCTCTATATCCAAAATACACAGAATCAATACTGTACATCGTAACACTCTGATACATTGTCTAGATTACCTTCATTACTTTATTGCCTTAATAAAGATATTGACAAAGATATGAATCTTTCCTGATTTATTTAGTTTTAAATCTTCAAAAATGAAATTTCAATATGGAATAAACCTGTCAGTGCTTCGTTTCTTCAAAGTCATTGACTTGAGCGTACTAACAATTAACATTAACTATGCCAGAATAAAAAAGCACCCTATCAAGTAATAATGGAGATAATTGTTAATTACATAAAACTGTACTAACTTTATTAACGATTCTTACGTCACAAATTATCCTAGTCTACCGGCCCTTTGCACCAAGAACTGGCCGTAAAGCTTAATCTTGTAAGCTTAGTGGCTTATGATGTATGGTAGCTAATGAAGAATACAGTTCCTAGCCATTTGAGTTCATATAGATGTTAGCTTTATGGTTTTATTGATTCATTTTACCAACTGTTTCATATTCTGTTGATACACAAAGACAAGCACCTGTTGCTAGTATACCTTTGTTGTACTTCACCGATCTATGGAGACCGTGCGAGGAAGCCATGGGAATATACATAAAAACAATTCTGAAGAGCATTATTGAGGAATTGATATTTGAAAACTATTCTTCCAGAAAATTCGTTGTAAAATATTTGTAAAACTTATCTATAGAAAATGTAAATATCACAAAACATATAAACGCTACAACTTATACACAATGAATAAATTGTTAATTCTTTGTAGGTAATTTTTGAAATATATTAATTCGTAGTTAAATATTTCCGAAGTTTCAAGTTCGCTATTAAACAGCAGTATTTTGTATCTATCAATAAGAAATAATACGATATAATATTGAGTAAAACTTTTAATTGTAGTTTAGGTGTGCAAAAGAAAGAACGAATAAGTTACAGAGTAAAATTTGAAATATACTTGAAGTTTACGTGAAGATAAACATCACAATACGGAAAAAGTATTGATGAACTCATCGTCGGTTAAAGTAGTCGACCTATATATCGTCACAGTTCTTTCAAAAACTATCGTACTGTTATAAAGAGTGTTTTTCTTTTTGTTTATCACTACTGTTATTACAAACAAATATTCCTTTCATTCACCGCCTCTAACAAGTATTGCCACTCCCATTACACCTAGCTCCTCCTTGTGGCAAATTAACACGTGATATAAACAAATAAAGCATGCCACTATGGCATCATGCAGTAAGCTCCTTACAAGAATTATAACCCCTTCCCGTTATCCCCCCGCTGGATGTGTAATTCTGCCTCCCCCTCTCTGCTAATCCTACCGTCATACTAAGACACTAATCACCTAGCTCACGACTCGGGCGCTAAGCAGTTCAATACGCTTCCAATGCAGCCAGTATTTAACCTCTCACTACTCTTTGTTACGGACGATTTGATTGGTTGAAAATCGGTTCGATCAGTAAGCGGACAAACTGATCTTCATAATGCAGGGCGAGAAGCAAGGCGATGTCTAGCGGACACTAGCCAACAACGATAAACAAGCGACCTCATTTTGAACCCAAGTTTGCCATGAAGAAAATAAGTCAGGTTAAAATGAATGAAGACGATTGTGAACGATGAGTGTAAGGAACTGCCACGGTTCCCAGTGAGGGCTGTTGGTAGGGAGACGCCGGCGCGCCAGAGCGGAGAGTAAATCGGTATGGTGGTATTAGGTGGATGTAAGAGCCTCGCCGCCACTCCACATCGAACATGGCACTCATCCTAGTAATTCTAGTGACTATGACAG
The DNA here is from genome assembly GCA_921293015.1 of Phorcus lineatus. Classification (NCBI taxonomy): domain Eukaryota; kingdom Metazoa; phylum Mollusca; class Gastropoda; order Trochida; family Trochidae; genus Phorcus; species Phorcus lineatus. The sequence continues at coordinate 61,119,885 of OV121081.1, forward strand.
TGATAGTGAGCGCCGATAACGGTGAGTGACAATACATCTTATTATCTCCTTGACACCGCCCACTAACCGTGCATCCAAATAACAGGCTTTGGTCTGTCATCGAACCCAATACATATTCACCTGTCAATTTAAACTTTTATTTCATGTATTGTATTTGAACCATGACAAGTCGGTTACTAGTACTCAGGTAAGATGCTTTGTATATCGCTGAGTGTAGGTAGCATGTACGTATGTTTTGGCCTCTTTTTCCTACCTGTATATCCTGCACAACTTCTGCACCCCCTTCCGCAATGTTACAGCCAATCAGGGGGCAATAACTGCTATCTTCAGGAATATTCATGTCCGCCTCGTAACGATAGCAACCAATATGACGCCATTCCCAACTTCTGTGAAACTTAGAAAACTTCTGCTTCCATTACCATCTGCTCTTTAGAAAATCAATTTATGTTTCACAATAGGCTTTTTAATTCACATGTACTTTGAAGAATTCTGTTACGTCTTCAATATATTTACTTTTTCCTCCAGGTTTATAACAATAGGTATAGTAAGACATGGTTTGTGTCGGTATGTATATATAGGTAACCTACGTAAACGCGGGCTAATATTGGCATCTGTTGGTGCAATTAACCGTGGTTGTATGCTTGATAGTGGGCTATATGATGGGTGTTATGTGAATCTTTATCCACAAGGGATGTGACCTGTACCACGTGACCTCTGGCCCATGTTGCAACTTAAGTTCAAGGTCGTTATTTCGTGTTTGGATTTTGAATACGCTTCTAAATAAAATCAGTATTATAATCATCTACAAGGAGTTATTATGCCGAAAGTGAAAAGTAGATCAAGCAAGTGCCACCTTCATAAAAATATGTAGTGCTTTCGTAAGTGTGGCTTGAATGTAACAAACTAAATAGCTATTTTTAATTTCATAGATTTTGAATGTAAAAAATATGGTAATTAGGATCTAATGGAAAGTTATTTTTTATCATGCTCAATCCATATGCAACTGAATTACAAAAGTCTATTCTCCCACCTGTGTGTTTTAGTGCAAATGTGTAATTCGGATTTCGTTTGGACACCACATGCATAACTTCATTTGATCTTCCAAAATAGCACCCAAAACACATGATAGTGCCACTAAGATAGGCAAGTAAGTGAACAGACTTTTGGTATGCAGCAGGGTCCTATGCCAATCAATGTAATTGCAAACCTTATTAAACATGTTATTACGTCATACAAATAGACATATTGGTATTATAAACATATCAAAGTATTGTAGTTAATTTACATTGGAAACGTGTAAATAATTTGTCAAAGAGAATTAGTATAATGAACTCTCTTTAAACCAGGCAGAAATTTCTTTCTGAGAGATGGCAAAATCAGGGAAGTTTTCATATTACAAGGACATTTTAGGGATCATTAGTTTTTTTGGATAAGCGGGTTGCATGTATAGAGGGGTTCCAGTGTATATAATCCCAATTGGAAGTTAAAAGTCACATGGGTACGCAGAGGCAAGATTTAGAATCGTAACATTGAAGACAACAATGAAAGTTCGTTCACAGTCATGTTAAATTATGTAACACAATAAACATAAATGAATGATACATGGTGCTAAATTAAATAGTATATAATAAAGTTCAAAATAGTTTTTAAAACTTGTGCTTTTTGAATACAATTAGCATATATACCGATATAATGAACATGAGCTGCAGTATTCACCTGCATTTTTACAAAACACAAAGCCCAAACTCTATTACAGTTTTCGGAATAAAAAGTGGTGGGTATTCATTTCCATCATTTAATTTCCATTGATATTATCAGAAGCGCGCCATTTTTTGTAAAACGATAGGCGTGTATTACTGAATTCCTTACGTTTTTTGGGCTTTCGTTGCTAAACCATGAATAATCTCACACTATATAAGCAGCATTATGACTGTGAATGCCTAATGCAATCAAGATGTTATAAGAAGAACATTGCATCTAATGATTAAACATGAACCTTTCCCGAACAGCTTTCCATTTTCCATAGGACCTCGACTGCATGCACCGGAATATAAACACAAGCTTCATTGCTGAATATCTCGGCTGGAAATTAGATACTTTGTAGATCAAATATCCAATATTTACATCTATAGAGGGTAAATGAAAGCTGTTATATGCGCAGATATGATCGAGTAATTGGAGAGAGCTTCTTCATCTTCGATGAATCAATAATCCCTACCAGTATGGCGTATCGAAACGATGTAGGTCTTTAATCAAATGGACCTAGATTAGAACAGACTAGAGTGTACCAGGGGACGACCTGGGTGTGAGAAGAAATTTGTTTGTGACTGATTGAAGACTGTGATAGCATAAGGGCGCTTTTTGAGCGTCCATGGCACGCCAAGTGACTCGCTAAATTCAATTTAAATTGACGTTCGCCCGCGAGTGCCTGTCAGAGAAAGTTTGCAGAGAGACAATACTAAGACATTGATGCTCTTTGCTATTGTCTCATTCGGTCATCTCGTATTAGGATTGATGCTTATATATCCTTGGTCGCTCTGATATTATAAGTCATATTTTACTTAAATACATTTAGAAGTCATTGTTATTTAATTCTGATGAATCACCTCACAGGAGTGTTGTGTTTTGACTATGATCATGATATATTACCTCTAGGCCATTGAAGGTATGATACCCCATCTTTAGACCACTGTTATCAACACAGATATCTCACCTATCCAACCATATTTCTATCAGATATCAATTCTCCAGACCAGCATTACCTCAACCGTCTACCTCATCTTTAAACCACTGTTTTCCCACTCATCTACCTTGTCTTACGAACATTGTTATCTCACTCAGATGCATCATCTGTAGACCATTGGTGTCATCTCTAGACCTCTGTCAACTCAAACATCAGACCGAACGGCGTGAAACAATAACCTATTCTTGTCTTGAGATTACTGTTGTCCCACTCAGTAATATCACTGTAGACCATTAATATCTCACACATCTAGCTCGTCTGTGGAGCATAGATGTTTCAATTACGTCTTTCATCTCTTAAAAACTATCATCTCACTCATCTATCTCTCTCTCTCGTCTCAACACTTTAGTCTCAATGAGATGTACAAATGTATACATGTGTCTAAGGACCAGCGTTGTTTTACTCAGATATACCTGAGCAATATCTCCTCTCAGAACTAATATTGTCTGTCTTTAAATAACAGTTGTCTCGTACGTTTAGTTCGTCTGCTGACCTATGGTTTAAATACACACGTTTCGCATTTAGACACCAAGAGTCCTTGATGTCTTTATGTTATATTCAGCTATATTGTGTCATAGTATATTTTCTTTCAATTAAATCACACCAGATTGCTTTTCTGTAGATCCTTCATCAATCTCAACTCCAAAAGGTGGCTTATATCAGATGCAAATCTTAACTTGTGGAGGACTATTTATCAAAACAGCAATGCAAATATTTCACGATATTCGTTACAGTATGTATTCTCCTAATTTATATTCAACTTATAAATGTTCATCGTGTTTCATCCTTTCCTTGGTGTAGCAGCAAGGATGTTGGGTTGTGTACCCATTCCATGTGATAAAAAGAACAACCTGTTTTTAAAATATGTCAATGAAAAGACGACACAATGCAGTGTCTAAGATATTACTCAGGTGACTTAGTGTCAGCAAGTGTCAGGTTCCCATCCTGGTAAGTTAGATTCTTGCATCTTTATGCAATAAAGAGTTGTAAATATGAAAATCGCTTTTTTCATCACAGTAAGTTACGTCAAATTACACCCATTACCGCCTACCATAAGTAATGCTATTTTCATTGTGAGATGTCATTGTCTGCTAAACAATTAATTATTGACGCCTTACTGAGTTTAATATTTATTTCACACGTGTATCGGTAAGACCTTTTACAAAGCAAGAACACGTTCAGGAAAATGGAATGCTTATACATGTAGTTGCCTTTTACGTATGACATTAACTTCAAGGCACTATGGAAAGAAAGTAAAGCAACTAGCGATTCTGTATGCACTCCATAATTGTGTTTTAACCAAGTTTCAAAACCACCTCTTAAAGATTTGAGATATACCTTAAGCAAGTGGAGACATTATGTTGTTTATTCCGGATTTCAAACATTATGACTAAAGTGTAGTTTATCGACATATTAGGGTAAGACTATAACATTTAACTAGTTTAAATTAGTTGAAGAAAGAGGACTACGTATGATTTTTTAAAGGTAAAAATTCGTATAATTTGAAAATGTTCGTTAATATCTAGAATAAGAAATTAAATATGTAGTCTTGTTTCTGTTTTCTGAAACCGGTCTAAGATATTCCATTTGAATTTAGTAAGCTTCAACAGCCAATGATGCAATTCTCTCTCTTTATGAAATTTATCAATGTGAATAGTTTAGTATATTCTATTGATAAAGGTTTAACAATGTAATTATCAACAATGGCAGTAGTTTTTTAAAAACAGACCTTGGAAACTTATGTCCAAATGGAATTGAAGTTTTTGTTACTACTTTGGCCTTTGATAGTAGGAGTGTTAAGAATATGATCATTTCATTAAATATGGATACTAAATTTAACTTTTGGAAACATCGATGGAAGGCTTGGTTAACGAACCATAACTCGAGTATGGCTATTGAATTCAAAATTAAATTTGGTGTAAATTCGATGCAAACCTGAGACGGAGGATGGGATTACTCTATACTTAACATGAAAAAGTAATCAGAGAATGTTAAATACATTATTTTCATATACTGACCAGAGAAAAACAATATCGACTGAGGATTGAGTTTGGTTTCTAGGCTTGTAGTAATAGGGCATTGACTTCGTCATCAGTCATTAGATGGATGACACAACAGATAAAAAGATGCAACAGATTCATTTATTTCTAGTTCGAAGGCTGACACCAAATATATGGGAAATTGAGCACTGACTTTATGTATACTTCACATTAGATATGGTCAATGTTTATTTATTTTGCATCGCTGAGTTTCATTCATAATCATGCTTTGATCAGTAATTAAATGACTCTCACGTTTCAGTTATGATTATTTTCATGGTGGTCGTTATTTGATCAATATCGATCACTTTTTCTTCTTCGGACCAAATTATTTTCTAAAAACTAGATAAAGAAATAATGTGGTGAAATTACTAATTTCATTCTATTACCAGCATTATCAGTGTCTCAGTTCTTTATGTAATCACTCCTTTTATGAAATAATTTCCTCATTAATCGTTAATCATCAACGAATCCACGAATGGTTAATCATCACATATGGTTAACTTTAATGGTGATTATTTGAAACCAGAAATTACTTCATCCATATGGGTTGCCATGGAAATAAATACTTTCAAAAAAATTACAGGCAAATAACTTTAGACATTGAAATAGTTACACAGTGTTTGCTCCATATTTACTGCCAGCTGGAAAAGGGTTACAAGGAGTAATGTCTGGAAATAATGCCACATTGTCAGTCAGTTCAGTACCATCATGGTTGGCTATTCATAGCATTTGCTGTAAGGTTTAAATGAAATGCATTGTCACGATAGTTTTGCGTACATTTTTTAACGAAGTCAGGGTCTTCTTTAACACTAGATGAAGCCCAAACTAACTCAACACGCCCATAATTGACCCTCGGATTTCCCTATAGAAACTTCTAGTTCAGTTATCTTCTCAGTGAAAAAATATCAACTGTTATATATATGTTTTCTCTGCGTGAATACTTGGTACTACGGTTGGGAGGAGCATTCGCACCAAGTAAATCATAACCTGACGTCATGACAGATGTGCATGGATTAACGTTTTAAATTCGTAGACGAAAATGTAATAAGTTGTTCACGTCTTATTTGTGAATAAGACCTTCCGTGCATTCATTAAAGACAAGAATTTTCACCGCTAAGGGGAAGCTACGTTTGTTTTCTTCTCTAATAGATTTCTTCTGAAGCGGAATTAGAAGAATCTTTGGGAATATTTATTTATTCCATTTTATAATCAGCTCATTCGTTTTTATGCTCTTTTGAATTTGAATTTCTGTCTTTTTAAAACACCAAACTTGAACGAAAATATTCAGCTGATTTTTCCCTGTTAATTATAACCAAGACTACTCGATGCGTAACTCATATACACATATGCTTTGAATCAAGCACAGTTGTACTGATTTCATGCTGTTGCGTAGAGGGGAAGATAATAATGTTGACAGAAATTCATGGAAAAGATATATAAAGGTATTTCTGTATTAACATCTTCTAAGATTTATACAATTCTAGGACTTTCATCAAATACCGTTGTTAGGCCTGATGTACTCTCTGAAACAGTTCACATAAACCATTATAAAAAGAAACATTTTGGAAAATCATTAGAAAGATTTGTTATAAAATGAAATTTTCACTGACTAGTCAGGATAAGAAGTGCATACCAAACTCATCATCTTGAACTTACGATGTAAAAACACGTTTTCAAACAAGGCCTCTACGGAAAATACTCTATTGCGGATAATATTTTTCAGGAATTCGAAAAATGAAAGAGAATTTTTTTTATGTCTTTCACAACTTAATCAATATGAATCCCTTTGCTCTTATTTAATATTCAGGTTTGTATAACGTAGGGAGTATCTCACTTTGAACCCCGTCGAAAACAATGGCATTTCGTGAGTGACGTCTATTCCTCGCCGTTAGGACAAAATTAATGTCTTTGTGTATCGAACTCTGTTGAATCTTTATTTTCATTCAAAATACGTTCTCTTCGGAATACTTCCCATATATTACCCTCGGTTCATTTGTTCCTGAATATTTGTTTCATCCAAGGTTGCGTCTTGCTGTTAATTGTATTTTCATGCTTCTTAAATAAAGTCTGTCTGTAATATGCCCAATAAAAATGTCAGATGTGAAATAGAATGTGGTTTCCTTTTGTTGGGATATGTGACAGAAGTAGTCTTCCTTATTATTAGTAATCACAGAGGTCGGAATATACCCGAGGGAAGAGTTAAATTCCCTCTGCAGCTCAATAAAACAGTAGCATGTTTGGTTTTATTTGTTTACCATGAATGCTGATTCAAAGGATATCTCTATAACTAAACCTTTTGATGTTTTGTCGGCTGGCGTTTAGACCTTGCTGGTGTCATTAAGTGTTACAAAACACTGCTTATAACAGGGTACCGTGTGACAATTTGAACATAAATGTCATTCATATGATCTCATTTGGTTGGATTCAGATAGTGAAAGATTATTTTATAAATATAGAAACGGTGATAGACGGGAACTTGTAGGAGTTATTTTGCCTGAGTTTTGCATGCCATGTTGTCGGGAACGTATACACACAGAAGTTGTTCGACGTAAAAAAATAGCTTGATTAAACAATGAAATTACAAATGTGAATGAATAGATCTCTTTATGTTCCAGAAGTTTTATGTAGATTTTCGCATACATTAAATTAAGAAATATAGTACTAAAACATAATTTATGTTTATCTTAAGTATATCATCTACTAATACGGTGAAAGGGATTCGTATATAGACCATGTAGTATCATGTGCCTTTGAAGAATACGTGTAGAAACTCGTGTTTCGTTTGCTTATATAAATTTAGTTAACAAATCTTGTAAATTTTTATTACACAATGGATTAGGACTTTGGGGTTATTTATTAGAAGAACTATGATTCTGATAAGAGCTGAAACTATGGTAACTTTTCCATTTAGTCCCGTTTACGCGCTGGGGATACTTATTGACAGTGTTTTATATATCACATAGCTACTGCGTGTATTGCTTTTGGGGGGTTTGTAAAGGTTTCCGTCAAGTATCAATCACTCAAATAATAAACGTAAACGTTTTGGGTTTATTTAAATAGGTTTAGAAAAAGCGTAATGGAGATCTCTCTTACATCTGTCAAGCATACTTAACTTACTCATCAAGAATAAAAATGGATTCTCAGCCGAAAATCACTTAACTATGGTTAAAACATTTTCTAGAACAAACAAGCGATAAAGTAAACATTGAAACAAACAAAACTTTGTAGATTTCCCTGGATGCTGTTTGAATTGTTTCACTGTGTTGTGTTTCAACTTCATGTAGTTGGTGGAAAGGAGAAAACTGCTTTAATTACTGCTTCTGTATATTTTGCTTATATAATGTCCTTTTGCTAATTAAATATTTTACCAAAGAGATCATTAATAAGCCCATTAGATACGATATCTATACATAAAGATATAGTACAATTCGCAAACTATAGCAAAATAGGAAGTTCAGAATAAAAGCTGTCTAGTATCTATATGACCTCGTAAAACAAACAGAGACAAAATTCCTTAAGCTTGTAATGAAAGTTTATCATATACATGTACATTTATAATAACATGCGTATGACTTCAAAATAATATTACATAAAGAAACATCTTAGAAACAGGGAAACACGTGTACGTGCTTAAACTCATAAGGCCTGATTTTTTCCCTTTCGACTATGAATATACAGACCTTTTAACTAAGGATTTTATAATGTGTGATTTGGTGAACCTGTAGCCCCTAATAAGGGCAACAGGGGTCGCGCTCTAAAAATCTATCTTCATCGTCGTCTCAAAAAGCAAAAGGTCCAGAAAGCTGAAATGTTGTGTAAAGACTTCTTTGCTAAGTTATCTTATAAACGATAGACGGAAGAGGCTTAGAAAGTTTAAATGTCTACTCACGCCTCAGCCAAGTTGGATTACAATATTATGACCCAAGCAATATGTTGATAAATGTTACAGCCTAATGAGGCATAAAATGGCTCTGTTGTTTCACACAAAGATAGCTGTATCTTTCCTTTGTGTAACAGAAAGGATATTTTCATGCTTTTGTTAAAACCTTTTTTCTGAAGGCCGAAGAGTAAAATGATGTATCATTATGTCTGATATTTTCCAATTAAAGGGACAAAAAAGGTTTTTTTAATTTCTTGTTCTGACAATAAATGTAGAATAAAATCTCAATCTCTTTTAAAATATAGTACAGCAAAAATATTGACTTCCTGGATATCCAATATTTGAAAACTATGTGGATGCATAACAAGATCACAATTGTTTGGAAAACAATTTCTTTATTGTGAAATTCACGAGGTTTTGTAGTCTATGCTTACTCCCACATCAGAAGGGTTGTAGTTGCTTCCCCGAAAAATGAAATACAAATAAACTATAGCTATAGAACAATAAAACAAATATTAAACAAACATGAAAAACACTGAGGAATCTAAATGAACTCAACTACAAGTATAGATTTAAATGTGATTTTGATAATGAATATAATTCTTAAAATTTTGGTTGGGCAGGTCTTCAAATTAAAGTTCATATGTCTTGTCCCCTGTGTCAACTTATCTATATTGTATTATATATAGAAAAGGATATAGCTAAAGGCTACGTGCTGCCATCTATACTTAAACGTTGCTGTTGGGAAACGTAACGAATATCTTTAATTTGAAGAAGTTGATTTGGAATTCTCTTGTTAGGAATAATTTGTGTTGTCACCTATACTAATCGTTGCTATTGTAAAAATAAAAAATATCTATATTTTGCAGAAGTCGATTTACCATTCTGTATGGAATAAGTCTTACACATGATTGATAATTGCCAATGCTCATTTTGAAATATATCACTATGCGATGGTAGGAGTCAGTAGCTGGTACCAGGAGATTGAACATGCTGATTGTTATGAACGATGTCTTCCTGATATGCAGCATCTATGCTTCTGTGGTGCATGACTTGAAATAAGCCTAGTATGGAGATTGGGAGAAGAAATGATCGACCAGCTGACATGAGACTATGGGGGCAACATATCACAGCTCTCAGACCATAGTGGAGCCACGGACTGATAGAAAGCCTTATTGTTATCGACTGGTGTCAACATGGAACCTCTTAAATACCAACAATTTGGAAGGATCTTTGCTCAAATATTGCTGATTCAATAAGAAGATTTGGATGTATTGATTTTGGTGAAGGGTCTATACGTTAGGGCGAGGTATCCATTATACAGACTACTTTGAGAAATACCTTTAGACAGTAAATTTTCGAAGGGATACTTTATTGCCTTGCACTTCACTTACGGAGCACAGGCTTAGGCATACGTTTGGGAATTTGGTTTTAGAACTAGGGCGTTATTATTCGTAGGATTAGGTAAAATGTATATACATACAGGTTTAAGAGATATATGCTAATTGTAAGTACCAAATTTACACAATGGTGCAATTTGTCAGTTTATACTTATTTTGGCACTCACATATACTCATATATTTTATTTCAGGTTTATCGTAGGATAAGAAAAGTTTCTCAAAACTTTCTAAGATTCTAACTTTGCAAGAAAGAAAGATTTTAATATACATAATATCACGCTTGTTTGAACTGGAAGAGTTAAAGAGCCATAAATACGCTTGCCTGACTGCGGAAAAGATTTATATATCTTTCACACGTTTCATTCACTGTCAGTATCTGGGAGACTTGATAATCGTTCAGACGAACTGGTTCTATCATAATGTGCTAAATACGTTTTCTTTAACCATGTTTTGGTTACAATATCTGTTTCAGAGGGAGATTACTTTTACAAAACAAGCCCTGTTTCCATGGTTATTCGTTATTTTACTGAACAGATGGTTATTACGCAGATACATTTTCTTTTCTTTAAGCTTTCTCATCTTTTTGTCATTTGTTATCATCAAGTATACATTTTGGTGTTTATAATACGAAAAACTACGAATGACGCTAATCTCAAACATGAAATGAATATTACATGTGTAAAGCTCGGACATATCTCGTTTCTTGTCCAATGAAATTCATTTTTACAATTGTAAATATGTGGTTGGGGACTAAATGACAAATGAGGTTTTACATGAAATTAAAAAAACAAGACTTCGATTCATTAGTCGTTTAAGTTCCATACTGGGATACACTTGTGGCAGGAATTGCCAATGACTTCTTTCTAAAACTTAATTTAGGGTTTAGGGTTAAGGGTGACAAGGGCAATTTTATGGATATTCAACTTCTTTCTTTTATATTTCCACGTTTAAACAAGAAAACAAAGCACCCAATACATTCCATCTCTCAAATTAATAGCACTGTATTTTATTTACAGGTGTTTGCCAAAATTACCTCATGCCGTTTTACATAGAATTACTTATGTAAACAAAACTATTATACCATATAACCATTATCTGCGTTACTAAATAAAATTCATTATGGAAAGAAAGTTTGTTTTTGTCCAATAGCCGGTTACATTCTAAATAAATCCTGATTTAAAAGCATTGATTTTTGTTCTGATCAACTTTAGCTGATTTCTGAGTTGGAGTTCATCACAAGTCTTATGGTGAATTACATTTGCAATTTGAACCTTTCGAATGATTTGACTTTCAAAATGATAAAATGCTATGTAAGATTCTAATGAATTTCTCATTTCGCCCTTACCTTGAAAAAGTTCAAATTTAACACCTCTACAACTTAAAAAAATATTTAGCTCCCAGGACATATCAATACAATAGTATGAAAACCAATGTACTTTTACCCTTGATAAAAAGTTGTACTGCCGAATCTATAAAGGATCTGAAGTAAATATAGGTAGGTAATGAAACTGCTAAGAGCTAGGAAAGCGACATTTCTTACAACGTCAGTCCGTGCAATGACGTAGGGAGACTCATGCAGCCAGATAAATATACCCACCAGAAGCGTCCAGAACTACACCACCGTTTTGGCTGCTTCGGTGCTTTCTACAAATAGAGATCCTCTCAAATATGTCGTCTAAGTATAGATGACTGTTATCTGAATAAAGACAACTTGGAAAATATCTAATACTGTATCTATGAATGCGTAGTATTCCTATGAAGTGAAATACCACTCTCGAACTGTCTTTCTAAAGACTGATACTATTTCTGTATGAAGCTTAAAGGTTACGAGATATTAAGAAATTGAAAATCTCCGAAAAACAGTTTGTAAGTAAAGAGAGCTCTCATTAACTAAGATCCATGACAAATTTAGCATATATTTCTTATATTTTTTTTAGATATTTCTATATTTACGATAAGTAGAGTCAATTACATTTGCATTCATTACGAATTACATTTGACGTGATATTCTTTAATATTAATTTGTTTTGTAGTATGTTTTTGTATAAATGTATATTCTAGTATTGCGACTCGTACCATGTACCATGGTTTACCATGGTGTACAATAAGTGAATGTTTCAAGAAACCATTGATAATAAATTTTAGATTTGTGTCCATGTAAGGTACGGCAAAGTTCTTTATCTATTAAGAAAAAATCTTTAAAAAAACTTATGTACTTTTAAAGAACTCGGTTGACGCCGTTGTTATTATGCATTTGTACGATAATAGAGTACCATGAATGTACCGGTATCATGTCGCATTACGTTGTACACTTTAAATTGATAGGACAGTCAAAGAGTAAACAATTACTTATATAGGCCAATTGTAAATTTTGTACATACAATGGTATAGTTTCAAGGTATTCATTGAAGATGTCCCTGCTAATACTGTTTCCATATGGTAGAATGTGAGTATGTTGTTGATTGCTAATATTGTTTCCACATGGTAGATTGTGAGTATGTAGTTGATTCTTTATCCTCAGAATCATGCAAGGAAAAAACAAGAATATCCTTATCAATTCCAATGACGTGGCTATGTACCCAGGTGTTTTATAAACTCAAACGGTTTGAAGCAGATACACCAAGAAATTTATTCAATATTATTTTTAAAAAATATAAGAGATACATCCGAGGGCCACACATGGAGCTCGTTAAATCATCTGCAAGATGGTAGAGATTATGGGAACTCTTGCTAACTACAACTTCCTCCAGTACTAATTTAGTTCATTCCCCTTATACGCAAATAGGCTACGGTATGTGAGCCTGGAAATAACCCTACACGTGTAGAGAAAGTTATAGTGTGTATTCCACTCGCCCAGATCTGCTGGCATACCCTTGACCCTGAGTCAGAGGCAACTAGATACGAGTAGGGGAGGCAGTAGTGCTGATTGACTGACTGCCATCACGCTTATGGGGTCTTCACACTTTTCCACTAATGTATTTTATTTCATCCTGGTGTTTCGCTTTTCTTCACATAATCAACAAGTACCAAGTTTTTGGTGTCTTTAACACTTTCCTGCAACTTATGTGGGTTTTTTTGGTGGTTTTCCCAAAAATATATTTGTTTTTAGTATGCTTATACATGATTTACTTTCACCATATTTATATTAACACTTTTTAACTTCACTTATTTGATTTCGTTAGCTCGATTTTACCATTTGTATGAATTATTGATAAGTGTAAGGCCACAAGTTTCTTCACATTTTGTCTTATTGATTAATGAAATAGTTTTTACAACTGTTTAATATCAATGTACAATGTATAATTGTCTTGCACAGGCTTTCAAGGTTTTCACATTTTCCTTTTGATTTATGCTTTAGGATTATGATGTGATTTAAATTTTCGAATATTATTTACAAATGCCATCTTAGAGCTTTTGATCAGTGTCATGACATGGAGTTTGATTGGCGAATACACGATGCTCCCATAGAAATGTTCATGGGTAGTGTCATGCTCTTAATGTTGTACCAGTCGTTCTACATCTGTATAGTTCTGTGATGGAAGTTCTTTATTGAAGTAGTATTTATCATTTCCGTTCGGTTGGAACAATATCGTCTATCATGCTTGATATGTTCTCGAATTGGTTTCCACAAAATTTCAATTTCATATGTATTCATGCTATCACTTATGATCTTGACGTAAACGTAATTGTTTTCTTCTCTAATAACGTGAAATGTATACAAATAATCACTCCATGTTTTCTTTAGTTCAGAACACTAATTGATATATGTTTTCAATTTTAAAATAGTCAGTACGTTTTCTGTGTTCGAATTACTGACCCTCGATATTTAAAAAAATTACACATGAGAATAACTTTAGGGTCAACCTGTTTGATTGATCATGAGAGAGGCGTCGAAAAGAAGTACTCATACATAGGGATAGGGCCACTTAAAGTAAAATACTGAAGAAACAGAAAGCTGAAATGGATTTGCGTTTCCTTCTGCTGCTCATCCTTAAGATGGCAGAATCTGTGAAGCCCTGCGGTTGATGATACTTAAACAGATTGTTATGTCATTATGCAGTATAACGACAAAGAAGTAACACGTTATCATCAGCAGCTCGCAATGTTAGGGGCCTTAATTTGAAGAATATTTGTTTGCTCGCGTGAGATTTACATTATCAGTAAAGCAAGAGAAGAATAAATAAAAGAGAACATCCATGCAGGAAATGTGTATGTCTTGTCACATTATCTTAACATAACAAGCTATTGGAACATCAGATCATCAATTTTACAGGAGAGATGTGTTAGTAGGCCACCTTGGACCTCATGAAACGTAACGTACGAAATCGTTGTTTTCCTAATCATAAAAAGATGAGAAATTGGCTATGACTTGGTTAATAACGCTCTCTGCATTAAATGCATTTTATTTGCTATATATATATTCAAACAGGATTGCGATAGGAAGGTACAAATACGGTAATTTCGTACCTGCATTTAACATTGGGATTGTTACACACTATAGATCAATATCGTATTTTGCTGTCAAACATATTTTGGCCCTCATCTTGATACCCTTATTTAGATATGACGTCTAAAGCATTGCATAAATCATGACAACGTTTGAAGATGAATGTACATCTACTTTCATACTCATGAAGAGTAGATGACAAGATGAACACATCTTGCCCATAAAGCAGAACTGTGACTCCGTAAAGAGATTAGTTCCCATGGAGTGGAAGTTAACAGGAAGGAACACACTAGGACTATTCTTTCTTCTAGTTGCTCACTTTGATCAATTACCTCCTTTATTTCAACTCAATCACTTCCCTCACTAATTATTACTGTTAACCCTTTAGAAAATCGCATTGTTTCGCTAGATAGGTTTCCCGAAAAGCTTCCAATTTGTGTATTACTATACCATTTTGGGCTGAACTGTTCTTTTCACGCCTTGTTTAATGAATTCTCGCATTAGAAGTTTTAGTGGTTCGTTTTGTTTTCCAATTTTCCTACACGGTAGCCTTGTTGTTATCGCTTTTATCATTAAAGAAGTTACTGGTTCCTTTTCTTCAACTTTTTTTAGTTTCAATAATGTTACAATTTAAAAAAGCTTTCACAGTGGAATAGAAATTAGATAGTTTAATCACGTGGTAAGAATGTGAATCTTTAATTTCCAATTATAATTGCACTAATGTCCTCAAGTTTATCAACAATTTAAATCTTAAGAATTACAGAGTATATTTTGTTAAGAATTATGAATTAGGGCTATCATTAGTCCATAAAGTCGTACCCATCACAAATAAGAACATGTCTTTAAATGATATATAGCCTGCAACATCAAGCATTGGTTAAAATGTTATCGATCAGAAGTGTTTATAAAGATTTCATACAGACACGGAAATGTAACCTGTTATCATTTCGAGTGTCAATAAAGATGTTATATACATCATAAGTAGTTTTTACTAAACAGTAAGTAAATAATTATTGGAAATCATCATGCTTTGATTCCATAATATTTGATACCATCTCTTGGTAGAGTTTATATAAGATAATTCTCATTTTTTTAAATTTTCCCCTTTATGTCGACACTGCCAAGGCTGAAGTGTATTGTCATTAGTATGTTTTGTTGCCAATTATAGCTTTTACACACTGCATGAGGATGTTCATTATTTCCCGTCTTTATTCAATGAAGTGATCGTCCGCTGAATATCGACTATTGAAACAAACTTCTAAAGTTATACCCATGATATTGAATAAATGGTAAGATAGGATCTGTAGCATTGCATTCACGACATCAATTGTTTTCATTGATGGTTTATCAAAACCAATAACTGATTTTACAAAGATAACGAAAACCTTTTAAAACTGCCCTAAAAGCAAATGAAGTGTTTTGTAAGAGATATGTTTGTTGATGCTTTCATGACGACTGACAGTAGGTTCAAGGTTGACCTCCATGTTATCTGATTGATAGAGGCTTTGGAAAACGAATATGAATTGAAAGTATTCAGAAATCGATGAGAATCGGACATTTCGCTTGCTTCGTTTCAACCCTGTCAGACGAGTGTTTGCCTTCCATTTTCACTAGACAGACCAACTTTGAATGGGGTTTAGCCTTGCAACAAAGACAGCTTCTAATGAACCCAAGGACACATTCACATCAGAGTTAGATAGTTCCAACCAACTCTAGCTTTCGACTATTCTGTACACCATATAAATGTACCATTATTGATGTTTACACTTCGATTCTTATTTGAAAAGCTAGGAAATATCAATCTTACTTTATATGAACGACCTTGAAAATATTTCTTAACGGTTATGAATATGTCCATAGTAAACCAATTTTCTTTTGGTTAAAATACATTGCATAGTTAAACCTGAACTATAATTCGGCGCCGCTTTTTAAAATCAAAATCCATTCAAATCCTAAAATTGTATAGCAAATTGTAGCTTTAAAACAACGTTGTCAGCTTTTCAGAAATGTAACTTTCTTCAGTCGTTGCAAACTTGTTTATAACGTAGACGTTCACCTTTTATTATTGCGATATAATGTGAAAATAATCCAGAGAAGCATTAGATTTTATCCCTAATACGCATTCTCCCTGTTGAACTCACGGATACGTTCGCGAAGTCAGTGCATTCAATGTTGGATAATTCGGAAGTCATACAACTGAATAGCCATTGACTCTCATTAATCAATGTTGAAGAGGTGCATATATATATATTTTACTGCCGCTGCTTTCTGTCCCCCAGCACACAAGGGAGCTGTTTATACAGTTGGAACAAGCAGTCGAGTCACATCGCGCTTGTTTCCCTTCAACCGTACGCGTGCAGCATGATCTCTAACGGAAGACACGTGCATCGGAGGCTTGTCAGAGATGTAATCGTTTAGAGCCTCTTACTAAACAACCTTTTCATGGCTTACTTGAAACGGACAGTAGAACTTTTTTTAGATAAGTAAAGTGATCCCATGAAAACAAAATTACATTTTTCAATTGCAAAACAATACTTTTTAATCCAAAAAAGCAGTTCTTTTTAAGACAGAAACATGATCGGTTAAGCTATGGAATTCATTTACCCAACCTCAAATGATTAATAGGTGTTCACACGAAAAGTGGCCTCCAGTTGATTTTGCTTTATACTTTTGATTATTTTCTGAACTACTGATAATAGTTGATAAAATGTGGTAAAAACATATGTTTAGTTGGGAACGTTTGAAGAAATAAATCTTTCAAATACGTGCTACTGCCTCTTTAATTTAGATTTTATAACAATTCACGTGTAAAGATATTCTTGCTAGAGGTAAATGAAACATATTTATGTATACAAATATATTTAGCTTTATAAACAAAAAACGGTGCTACCAACTGTTTTTTGTATCAGCATAAGAACCATGACCAATATTCTTTAAACAGGATAAACAACGAACCTATTTTAAGGACCTTTGTACTTCACCATCTCCATCTTTTATTCAAAATTGAAATATTATGATTCCATTAAAAATAAAATTTTCATTTACAGTTTTAACAAGAATTGCATATCAAGATTCATGTAGTAGTGCAATTGATTTATGAACATTTACAATTATTCACATCAATTATTCACACAAAAAATATTGTTTCCCGTCGAGTAACTTAGGCTTGGTAGTAAAGTAATGAACCAATAAAACGGCTCTAACAACAGTTCCATTGCTTGTACTACAAATTGATGATGCGTTGCTATATCAAAGGGAAATTATCGGGTCATGAACTTTGCTTTCACACCGGTAAGAATTTTGTTATCGCTATCTCGTGGCAGCAAATAGCAGATGCCACCTTTTCTGTCTGGCAGTTGCATTTCAACTTATACCAATTGAACTTTGACGTTTCTCCTTCTATACAAACATGTCAAAAGGTAATCAAAATCTTATGTCAGAATCTAATGTACCAATATTGTCATGGATTAAATAACATTTGAGAAATCTTGATTATTAAACAGTGGCTTAGGGTAACAGGTTAAATTGCTTGTTTTCATATCTGTGTGAATATTGAACAAATCTTCTCCTGAACAAAGTATACTTACACGTTCACTATACTTATGTTACTCACCTGATGGTTTAGTAAACATAACGTAGAAAACGAAAATGATAAAACAGAAGATTGCAATAAACAATTTGTAAAGATGAGTATTATTCAAATGAAAGAAGGAATAATACATCTTCCATACTCTTAAATATCAGAATATTCAGATTAAAAAGCAAGTGGTTACAGATCGTTTTAGTGTGGATAGCAGAAAAAATCAGGACATCGTGAGATTTATCTCAAACAACTAGGCTACATGCAGAAAGAAAAACTTGCAATGTTTGACACTTCTGCACACAGCGTCTGTGACAGCGTTAGATTAAGAGTTAATTTAGGCTTAGATACAAAGGATAAAGCTTAGCAAGATTTGTGTCAGGCAAACCTGTTCTTACTTATTTTTTTTTACTTCATGAACTTTGGGCCAGCTGTACAGAGCACTGTATGGTAAGAGACTACCTCACAGAGCGTGCTTTGATGTTGAAAGTAAACTTAACCTCTGACCTTGCTATCTGACTGCAACGAAGCAAGGTAGATCATGTGTTCGTAAATATTTTCAAAGTAAACCTTCAGAACATTCATCCGAATTTCTCCTCCTTATCAGTAGTTTAGAGGAAGTGGTAGTTTATCCTCCAGACTCTTTTATATGGTAAAAGCCATACTATATATACAAGGAGACTGGGGATATAACACTTGAAAGGAGAAAGAATATATCTGAATTGAAGATAACCCAGAGGCTACTTTATACTATGTAATGTTTTTTATTTTGCATTTTTTACAATATATTTCATTAAGAGACTCAACGTTAGTCTAAGGAAGTGAATAAATGGGTTAGTGAATGTTATCAGCCTCTGCGTGCTTTGTGGACTTTGCCATAGGGTTGATCAACCTCCAAGATTTCTTACGTTACACGGCTATCAGCATATCATATATCGAGTGATCATAAAATCATGTTTAGTAGATTACATGATGTGAGGGGGCATGAAGAATCAATAACGTTTAATAAGGGAACATCATTTCTAAGAAGTATACCTTCACATGTCTGATGTTCATTACGTGACGTCTTCCTAACAAGTATAAGATATGCTGTACACCGCTTGATAAGAAGCCTATAGCTTTCATTTGGTCTTCCTTTGATGTCTCCCGTCTAGAGCATGCAGTCTTGACTTTGCTACTCGACGATGGCAAGTGACCGCAAAATGAAAACCATGTGCAGTAGAGACTCGGCAAAGTTTAGTAGTACCTCATGTCCATGTGTGCATTATTTTGAATTTAAAGTTATCTTTAAAGATCTTACAACATTTAATCTCCCTATATTCATTTATATCGGTATAGCATTGATTGTCATTTCATTTATTGATGATCATTTGTCAGGCTGATTGAATAGCTATTGTAGATTAATATGAGCATGTGTAGAGAAAAGTTCTGGTGAAGGTTGAATACATCTAAAATGAAAATTGAAATTAACATCCTTATCGATGCAGTAATGGACACTTAGCTCACCTACCTATTCCATAGCTCATTTGTATGTTAAACCCTATGGTAAATGTTACATTGTTATGATAGTAAACCAAGGTTTTCACTGGTTGAGTGAGTACGTTAGAGACAAATTTATTTTGATTTGCCACCTTGAATGTTAAAAAATCACATTCAAATTCTTCGATGCTTTCATAGGGTTTTATCGGGTCAACAAAATATTACAGAATTAATCCATGATGTGTATGATCACGTATACAAACATTGTTAAACAGATACCACTTTACCAATAACCCGAACAACTAACAGCAAGTCTTTAAAAGAACACACAAACATGCAACGTCGATAACACAATTTCCTTAAGAGACACAAGTTGTTTGGATACGAAACTATTCTCAACAGTTAACCTTTCTAACAAACAAAGCATCTCCGTATTGAAAGTAGGCCACTAAAACCGAATGGTATTGATTTAGCAAGCATACTACTCTCTTCCGATTTTCTTTACCCTCGAGAGTGGAATTCAAGAGCAAGGGAAAACATCCGCGCAATGAAACAACCACATTTTCTTTACGGATAGCATTAAATCTCATGGATGGAAATGAACATAAAACAGATGAACTCAGTCATTTTGTTTAAGACAGCAGGTGTGTATAATTGATGGGGGTTTCAACCCTTAGTCGTTTCTTGCTATTCAAAAACATAAAATTTTGCTTCTAGAGTTTAAGCAATTGTTTTTTCAAGACCTAACCACACTCACTGTTCTTGCGATACAAGTTACTGAAATTGTTCTTCCTACTAAATGTTTTTTTCTTACCAGTAGGATACAAGTAACTGAATTTTTTTTCTTCTGAGATCACAATACAAATAACCACAGTTGTTTTTAACGGTACAAGTAACTTAAATTGTTTCTTTTTACCAGTATCATACAAGCAAGTTACTGGAATTATTTGTTCTGACCTTAATAAACCTGATAGTTGAATTGTTTGTTTTTTTGACTAGTGCGATGCCTGTAACTGAAATTATTTTTTCTAACCCTTATAATACAAAACTGTAATTGTTTTTCCTCAACTTTACACTAAAAGTAAATGAAACTGTTTCTTTTGACCCTTATAAAACGAAACTGAAAATGTTTCTTCTGACCAGTACTATATATGTCTTCAGACATAACGATACCTTAAATGGTAATTGTTTCTCCTTCACCTTTTACCCATGGACGCTACAATATTATGCCGCACCACAACAAAGTTGTCGGGGGATATCTCAATGAGTCTAGTCCGCATGTTATGAGTTCGGACTTAACCTAACCGGACCATAGTTGAAAATATGATCTACTTCAATTCCTTTATTAATTGTATATGTATCATGAAATTCATATAGAAGTTCCTGTCTTTGTTTCAACGTCTTTGGATGCGTAATGTTATCTGTTTCCCCTTGAAACAACTGGGAACTTTGTTTCCGGAGAAAACTTCGAAACCCGAAGGCGTAGATCGATTAAAGTTGTATGGAACAATCATCATGTAAAATTTGCCTTTTTGGATTTGAATTAATCCGATATTTATTTTGGCGGTTATCATTGGGAAGTAAATTTGGAGTTTTCATTCTGGAGCGAAACCAAGGTTAAGCTAAATTAATTTTTTGCATTGAATAATCATCATGATCGTGTGGATGGGGCTCATGAGTTTGTTCTTAATATTTTCATTTTTAATCGTTTCTATCTTTTACGATTTCCTTTTCCGAACAGAACTGGAAAAACGTATAGCTGAGCTCATGATAATAATGAAACAACGAATGGGAACAATATTGCCTTTGTAGGATGTATGTATCATTAACGATTTGAAAATCACTTCACATTATTTAACAAAACTAATTGAGGGATTAGCGGTTGACTGAAGAAAAATGTATCATATTCTCTCTTCCCCATTGTTTATTATTGTCGACTCGGTTTGGATTTTTCTTCTGCGTTTAACTTAAAATGACCAAAATGTGTTTCGGTTACGAATTATAGTACAAGTTACTGAAAATGTTTCTTCTGAAACTTTGGCAAAGAAGCCTTGAGTATTGAACCTAGAAATTTTCTAACGTAGATTCTTTATATGCTAAAGAACTAACAAACGAATGTTTCGTTTGAATCTTACGCAATTATATTTGATCATGCCTTAGCAAGGGTGTTCTTGACATGACATTCAATTCAACTTTTGATATCTAACAAAGCTATTGAATTGCTTTTGTAAAGTTGTCTATATGATATCTTTACTTTACTTTGCATTCATTTCATATGGCAATTTTTTCGTAAATGTTGTTCCAAACTATTACCAACTCAAAATGTTTATAGACTTGGCAGTGTCAAGGCTTAAGTTTGATTGATGTATTTAAAATCTGGCTGATTTTATTCTCTCAGTTCATGAACATTAGATTTGCGTGAGCAAACACATCTTCACAAGTAACTGCCCATTCATGTTCTATCAATCAGCTGACAGAGCCACTTAACAGAACCTGCCATCATAGAGACGAAGCAGGTTTGCTCTAAGTGAGTAAATATGATGGAAGTGTACTTATCACACCAACGCATGCTTCTGAAAGAAACCCCTTTAAACTCGCAATGCGGCTAACCATTTAGCAGGGAAGAGCATATCCTTAATGAAGATGAATGGCTTTGTAGGATGGCATGTACGAGCTCCCTGTTATGCTGTGTGATGACATTCTGAGTTAGAGAGCTTACACCCCTTCGGTGTACGGAGATTGTAAAGCATACGAATATCTGTCAGGTTCGTGCTAGTTTTGCCACAACGATGCATCCACTTGGGTCTCTTTCTTTTTCTTGGGATGTGCGGTATAGTTCCATACGGCAAATCAAGTCTAGATACTCCGTAGTCCGTAGCTATTAGAAAGAGATACGTCAGGAACATGTGTTCCATATGACTTTTACGAAACTCTTGCGATTGTTTTTTTCCTGTGAAAATTTTCACTTTCGAATATATGATGTCTTTATGAAGTACTTGGTTTATGTCATTCTGTGCAAAAATTACTTCCAGCAATTACGATCTCCAGTTTCGAAAAACGCCACATTAAATTTGTTTAGTACGTCACAGACATGTTATTACTATTTATGTTCATGATATGTGGTGCAATTTTTAATTTCGGCAACGCACTATATATACCATTCTGGTTTAACCTTACACCATTTTGGTAGTAAAATTATTCGAAGACTT
Source organism: Phorcus lineatus (assembly GCA_921293015.1). NCBI lineage: Eukaryota > Metazoa > Mollusca > Gastropoda > Trochida > Trochidae > Phorcus > Phorcus lineatus. The sequence continues at coordinate 61,142,665 of OV121081.1, forward strand.
CCTTCAACTTACTGGCAAATTCTCTTTATTTCTTTATATTTATGTGCGACACTATGGTAATCAAATACAAATTCTTTAACAACAACTGTTGTAGAATATATTTCAAAATTGTATTTTAATGTTTTCTTTTATTTTAGATACTGATACTGAATATCCATATGTAACAAAAAACATATGGTTTGGGTATCATTTATTCTATACTTGTGAAGTAAACGTTAGCGGTCATTCCATCAACTGGTTTTACAAATCAAATGATTTTGGACAAACGAACCTTTTTACCTATCCAGAGTATAGTGACTTCCTAAGACAAAACTCGTTTATTTCGATTAACAATATTTTTTAGCAAAGTAAAACACATGAGTGTATAACAAATTCTAAGTTGCTTATTGACATAATCTCTCTATGAAAGGTTATTCATTCATTCATGTTTACATTGATAATCTCTCTATGAAAGGTTATTCATTCATTCATGTTTACATTGATGTCCATGAAAAACAAGAATGTGAGTACTTTAAAACAAAGTTATGATGATCGGGCAGTGGTGTTACATTGTTAATCTACACAATCCAACGGTAACGACGATCTAACTTGATCTAAATTTTATCTTAATGTATTCTTATTTGTTATATCAAAAAATGTGATAGATAAAACATCCTATCAAATATGATTGATAAGGACATCCCCAATGTTGATACAAATAGGTTTGCCTTTCTTTGCATCTATGACAGTTCCAGGAGGTTTTTTAAACGATTGCGATTTTGCAACAGTCGTAAGTAGTTTTTTCGTCAAAGTCTGTGCAATGCGTCTCTCCATCGCTTTTATACTGGAAAATAACATAAAACAGTATGGCATCTCCGCTCGCGTAGTACTCTGTAAACATGGCTAAAAGTGAACGCACGTAAATAAGTGCATACGTTGTGACAGAAAATAATGTTATATATTATCATTTTAAAACAATGCCATTTATCGTATATCATTATTGAAAAGAAGACTGCATTGATGTTGTTTGATACATGAATGTGTACACTCTATCATGAATATATGGAAGCTGCGAGTTGTTATACACATCGACATGTGTACATGTAGGACCCGACGAGAACGCCGTGGGCTGTAAAAACCTACATAAGTATACAAAAAGCAAGTGACTTGGAATGTAGGTCAAGGTACAGCAGGTACCTAGTTCGATATACATTGAAGGTGATGCACAAATATATCCTGTACTCTTGTCTTTATATTCAGATATTTTTCACGCTGTGCAGAATATAGGAACATCAACAAATTGTGCTTCTGTTGATCTCGTTCGATAGGATTTCAGTAAATATGTTAGTTAAGAAGGGACTGGTTTATGGAATCCAACTTCTTTATTAATGGAAAGGCGATGCATCGCGCTTTATAACGGTATAAGAATGTACTGATAAATCTTGATAAATCTTAAGCATAAGCAAAGCTTATTATACGTACTATCAATGTGTGTCTTTTAGTTGAAAAAATATACAGTGTACACCACAAATGGTTTTAGCATGAACGTCGAGATAGAGAAAGTATTATAATAGTATTTCTTCACTTTCTTCATTGTTTACCACTTTCCAGATAATCACCAAAAGTATAATCGACGAGGAGCTAATATGCTAACGACTTCATTTGCATTTTAAAATAATTGTGTCTCTGATTGTATGAATCTATTTCCGCGGATCGCAACAATATAATTAATTCAAAACTATCGTTCATAACAATGAACTTATCAAATCAGACGTGCTTACTTCTTGTGATTCAATAAACAGTTTTTAGACTGAAGTACACATACCACTTTGGTACCTACTTAGCAAGTGCATTCCTGTTAAGGACAGAAGCCGGCCGTCGTTTTCACTAGGTGCAACGTTACAATCAGTACACTCCGTACACCAACCGGCCTCTCAATAGCTCTTTAGACAGTTCTTTCTCTTCAGTTGTAGGGAAAATAGTACTTGTCTGATGTTTGGTCAATAATTTAGTTACCGGTGCTGGATGGGCGAGAAGACAGTTGTACGAAGATAAAGCCATGCCACTAAATTACTCGTCTTCTCTCACGGCCATGTGGATACTTATCCATCTCAATTATCAACTTGTCCTATATCCAATTTATATGTAAATAGACACACAAACTTGTACTTTTGTACCGTGATTGAATGTGTTTTGGGGTACTGTTGTTTGTGTTACAGAAAAGAGTGATCACGTAGAGTCCTTTCTATTTGGCCTTCGATTTCCTAGCGTATTACATGAATAATGTGAATTTAGAGACAATGAGAACGAATATATAGAAACATTTCCTCCCCTTTACAAGGCCAATGGGTCTACTGATGTACAAATATAGTTATATTGTTGGTTGTATCATATTGCTTTGGTAGGTTCATTTAACACTTGTGCAAATGCAGGTATAATATCTATTTCAAACAATCTTGTTGACGAGTCATTCAACCTAAGAGGTATTTCATGATCATACTATAATGTATCATCAAGACAAGAAGTAGTAATTAAGATGTTTTAATGGTTTTCAAATTAAAATAAGAAAGAGTACATAATAGTGATAAAGATAACTTTGAAACACGATGATAGATATTTCACTTTTTATTTTCAATATTTAGTTTTCATTGTGAAACGCGAATTCAAAACATGAACTTAACATTTTCCCTTACTCTTCACATTGTATATATCAGTCGGTATTTCTTTTAACATACTTCGAAACATACTTCTTGTTGTAAACTACAATGATACCAATGACGTGTATAACCTTTACATGTGTATGCATTAAGTGTTGAAATTGTTTTACAAATATAAAGAATAACTTGATGTTAATCGGCTTGGTTCTAAAGCTTTTGCATTCAGTTTTACATGTACATCAATTGATCATTATAGCCAATTGTTTAAGTGTGCAAGTACCGCGTGTAAGATGCAAATGCAAATATGCAATGAAATATGTCACTAAATCAATATTTGTTAAGGTGGCTTTTGACAGAATAGGTTGATCTCAGTGTATTTCAAACTTGACAATGCTTCATATTATCATTTCATGTCAAGTATAAGAACTAAATGCACAAAGGAAGCAACTTAAGTCGATATTCGTCCAATTCACTGTTAAAAATAATCTATTAAAACTGTTGACACATGTCAACTCCATCTGTATCTGTGTACAGTTGTAATGGGATGTGTTTACATGTCACTTGTAATGGAATGAGATGACTAATTACCTTTCGAGGAAATCCTAACAGTTAGCAAAATACCTGGCGCAGTGATACAACAGCTGGCCAGCAGTGACAGCTGGAACTATTTCTTTGTACAAGCTGGTCTCCGGTGAAAAGTTTCGATTGGAATGCTTGGCGAGTGATAGTCTATTGTTTATTTGTGTGCGCAGTTTGGATTTGCTCTCAATTAGTAACAATAACAAATTTATTGAAAGCCATTTCCGTCCGAAAATACTAAAAGTTGTGAGATCTTAGGCTGAGAAAGGAATGCGCAGTGCAAAGATACTACACATGCTGAAACCGTTTTCCGATTGTATGTTAATAACAGTTTTGCCTTAATTCGGAATTGAACTATTTCCTCATTATTTTTTTAATATGTATACGTAAATATAATAATTTACTGAAAGTAACATATCATCACAGGGCGCTCTTTCAAATGTTAGATTATATCCTTGAAGTAATTTAAATGTTTGTCATTGACTCATTGATATAAAACAATTTCATGGAATTCGAATCATGTGGACAATTACACTCATTTTGTACCTAAGCCATGCATATCAAAGAAATAACCTTATCATATTTCATTAATTCAAATATCTATCATAAATATCAAACAGTTCTTCACATAAAAGTTTTTGTACAGATATATGTTTATTCTATTTCTATATTTTTATTATAATTTCTTTTAATTCTATATCTTGCAGTAATGTCAGAGACTTTCTCTGGATATACATTTTAAATATCCTACTTTATGAAACTGTATTCCTTGAATCTAAAAATGAGGGCAGCAATATGGGTTTGTATCAACGTATCAGCTGGCGCAAATGACAACAACATGTGTTGTGAATGAAATAGATACATCAACCAATAGTGGGGGGAACCAGACTCACAGAGATGGACAAACCATGTGTACTTCGAATTTGGTCTGTCTTTATTTGTCATTTGTGGTTTAAGTAACTGTAAATCATATTGATAAACTATTTCAAATTTAATGTTAGAATTACCCTTTTCTCAGAATTGATCAATTAGGTTACGTTAATCAACCTTTGCATTTATACTATATTAACTATTAAACTTTTACTCTATATCGGATCATGAAGTGGTGTAGATGCATTTTTATCTCCTTTTAGAACAACATGAATATGTATTTACCTTTTAAAAAAGGAAAATGCTACGGTTATAGTTATTTTCTCTCCTGAAAATAAAAAACCCACCTATGATAGACATGCACCTCGTCATATATATATGACGAGGTATATATATATATATATATATATATATATATATATATATATATATATATGTATATAAATATATATTATCGAGCAGAAAAATTGAGACTTTTGTCGGTTCAATAAAACTATTTAATTATTGATCAAATTCGATAAAACTTGGAACACTGACTTTTATGTATTTGAAAGTCAAAAATCTGTAAGTCCCCCTTCTCTCTTACCAATGCACTGTTCGATTCGTCGCTCGATGCTGTTAATGAGATTGTCTATGTATTCTTGAGGTAGGTCCGTCCAGGTTCATTGATAAGTCTCTGCCAGTCATTGATGTTTTTTTGTTCTACTTTTTCTACTTTGTCTTTCATTATCTGCCAAATATTTTCGATCGGATTAAGATCAGCTGAGGCCGCGGGAAATTCTACTAAAGTCAGGTGATTTGCTCTCAAACATTCACGGGTGTGCTGTGACTTGTGAAAGGGGGCGTTATCCTGTTGCAATCTATAAGTGATGCCACTTTGTGAGATGTTTGATTTTATCACTCCCTCACGTATTACTTCACAGTATTTCCTAGAATCAAGTCTCCCGTTGATTTGTAACAGAGGCGTCGTTCCGAGCTTGCTGATACCACCCCAAACCATAATACTGGGTGAGAACTTTGGGACCATTTTCCGACATCGGCCGCCCCTTGACCATCGTTTTCGGGTTATTCTGAAGAATTGGAACTTAGATTCGTCTGTAAAAATGACATCAGAAAAATCTTGCCCCCTCATTTCACGACACCAGGCGAGCCGCTTTACCTTGTGGGCATCGGTCATCAGTGGTATCTTCAACAGCACTTGCTTAACGTAGCCAGAATTGTTGAGAGATCGTCTTATTGTCCATCCTGATACTTCAGGGGTACCTTGACTTGCAGTCCTTATAGCAATTTGTTTTGAAGACTAGATTGGATAATGCAAGGCGAGACGCGCAATGCGTCGTCTGTCATTATCGCCAAGGGAGACACGACGCCCCGATCCAGGCTTGCGCTCTACTCCTAAACCAGCTTGAAATTTCTTAATATTTCGGAAAATGGTAGACCTGTGTAACTGTACAAGTTTATGAATTGATCGGATGCCCGATTCATACAATGTCAGGAGACAATATCTCTTATCTTTTTCTGCTATTCTCTACTTCCGCATCGTCTGCTAGCAACGAGGTCACGTGACCACGCTACTGGCGTAGACGAGGGAGATAACTACATAGCAACTCGGGGAAATGGTTAAAAACCAAAGAAATCGGTTGTAAATACGCTAAATAAAATTTAGGGAAAATATCAGATGTTGCAATTTTTCTGCACGATACTATATGTTCTTAACAGTTTAATCAAGCATATCATTTCCATCATCTGTGTTCAAACCATCTCTAACGTTTATAATCTGTTAGTAATAAACAATACCATGATGGGGGAATATCGTTCCTCATACTATAATATTTAATGTCTCGTTAAGTAAAAAAACCCAGACGATATGATAATGACGATTAAACGATATATTTTCCTGAATTACACATTTTAATGAACTCTGTCTAGTATTTCATTTGTGGTGTTGAGTGATTTATTCAAAAGATGTAATGTGATAGTCGGTTTTGTACATCTTTATACTGAATCATTCAAGTAATTAACTTTATCTAATCGTCTACAACTATAAAATCGCCAATAGTGATTAATTCTAAAGTGTGAATGTACTTGAAAGTTTAAGATATCTTGACCTAACTAATTTAATCAATCGACTTTACTTACACGACGATTAATACTACCGCTAGTGCTTAATGATTAGTTTTAAAGTGATAATGTACTAGGCAGTTTAAGATATACATGTAAGTAATTGCGCAGGCAGTAGAGCCATGTGTTGCTGTCCATCCCATGCAGTGAGATGCTGTTGGTGCATTCCATCCCACGTGGTCGGCTTCCATATACCCCCTATATCCTGTTTATCTCTGCCATAGTCTGCTCTCTCTGCGGTATACTGCCATTCCACGAATCAAACCACGTTTACAAAAGTCGACTTCAAATCATCGTCTAATAGATACACATAAGACACAATTTCAGAGTTAGATGTAAATAGTTTACATCTTGTTAACTAACTTTGATGATTGTGCACGTGCTGTCATGGGAAACTGAACAGGAAGTACCTTGACGCATGCGTACTGGGCGTCTTGACACACCGAACAACAACCGACCTTAAAACCTGTAGTGAGAGGTTATGTTGACTCGGTACAACTTACAGTGCGAAGATCATGCACTATGCAGATCAGAAACCCTGGATTACTTGTGACTGTGCTTATGCTGCTAAGTGAGGTAGTTAAAGCTTTGGAATACCACGAGGAGCGAGGTAAGAAGGGCTTCCCTATCGCCCCCAGTTTTCTAAATATCCTCGTCCATTGATTCCTCTCTCCCGACTAAACAACGCTGCCCCTCACTGTAAATCTTTCTCGGTACCATCACACTGTTTCCCAATGTTGTCTATCTCTCCCCATGTCTTCCACCCCCTCTCTCCATCCCTCCAAAAGGACCCTGTTTGAGATACCGTACCACATTAACCTCACTGGCACACAAGCCGCCATGTATTCTCACATGATGACTGGTGCAAGTATTTGCTTGGAATTTGTGTAGACTGCATATACACTCTGATGTATGCAGCGTGCGGCTCGTGTGTGTCACATAGGAACAAAAGCTGAACACACGAAAATCATTATGTTAACATGCCGTGCAAGAATCAATACAAGGAGGCTAGCTTCAATCAATCCTTCTATTAAGATAGCGTTACACACTCGGGGTAAGCTTCTTATTTTCAATGAATAGAATCTCAGATTTTCGTTCACTCCCTAGTGTTGGGACCAGAGTTCACACGAACAAGGCCCATGGAGTCAATAATAATACGCTTTCTATAGAGGACTGAGTCTATTCATTGAGACAGGGATATCATCGTGTGGGGTGGGTGAGCAGACTGTGAGATTTTATAGAGATGTTGTATCACGCGCCTCGTGCCCCCACACTCATACCAGTACAACAGTCTATGAGTATTGACCGCTGTTGGCTGATTCACCAAATCATTCTCACAAGTGCTCCATCTCTCTGTCTCTCTTGCTACAGCTTTTTTAAGCTTCCCACGCTGACCACACAGTTAGCCTGGCAGATTCGCATTATTGAGGAGAACCTGTTTAGTAGTACGGTCATTTGGATGCTGCATGAGATACGGGTTTTTTTACTTTGAGCAATGGCGAAATTTTCGAACTTTACAGAACGGGGTGATTTAGCTTATTGACGGGGCAGTACTGTACTTTAACATGATAGTTAGGAAACGTTATATACGTTTTCTTTGTTGTTAGTAGTATATATTAGTTAGAATAAGAGTTTTTATGGAAAGGGGGGTAATATATGTTCATAGAAATTTCTTATTGAGACTGCGATTTGTTATCAGAGTAACTGTTTCGATTATGCCTGTTTCGTACGTGTAGTGTAGTTAGTTGATTGGCATATAGTTTGGTATGAAGCAGGTGATATTGTTAATCTCTGACTCGAGACATAGTTCTGGAATAGATTACTAGTATTCCACGTTGGAATGCTTTTATAACGTTATTGTGTGATGCAAAGTCGATATGTGACACTTATGTTTGCCTTTTCAACGTACAAAAGGTAACTTTGGTATTTGAAATGTATTTCATGTACACTGTAGCTATTTTCCCCCGTTTGATTCGTGATCCTATACTATAAGACTTTTGTGAAATAAACACAATGTATACATAGCTTGATCCTGCGCATATACCAAGTGAAGTTAGAACCTTAGATTTTTTTTAATTTACTAATTAAAGTAACATTGAAATTTGTTTCTAGAAAGTAATTTTTGATTTGGAATGTTTTAATATATCTTAAGTATTCACGGTATGTTTAAGGAATAAATATCGTGTATATTGAGTAAGTATAAGTTTTATAGTCTTATAAGATCTATTGATCATGAAGGAAGCAACTCGAAATTGATATGGTGATTAAAGGGGTCATATTGTCTAGAGAGATGGCTCAGACTGGATATCACTGACAGTGAGTCATAGTAACTCTAGTATGCACTGTCTTAACATACATCTTCTATGGACCAATAAATATGAGCCCCCGATTCAACAGAATGTTGGTTATTATCATTAGTAGAGTGTTATGGTTGGTTATCAGACTTAACAACAGAGCATAAACCTGAGTGAGTTCCGGTTATCATCTTTTATTCCGGATATTTTGGTAACATTTCAACAAAGCTGTGAAAATCTTACGCATGATTGTCATGCAATGAAAAACTTTTTGGAGTCTTTGCGTCAAATGTTGAATTCTATGAAATCATTCTTTGGTATTTCTCAAACAGTATAAAAGTTAAATAAGTATATATATGTATGTGCGGTTATCATATAAACTTGCGTCAACGTTATCCAAACGTATATATCATGATCAAGATTCGGTATCTATATGTCAAATACATCAAGGTATATTTAATAAGAGCAGGTGTTTCAAAATGAGAAGCGATACAGTTTGGTTATCAGTGAGATATCATCGATACACCTGCTAATATCTGACAGACCACTACCATAAATACAAACATATGTTTACTTATAAGATATCCCTCAAACATCATTATGAGATAAAATACATTATTGGCAAGTATAGAGGTGAATATGTACGTTTTAGGGAAACCTGTAACAATAAGGCTGTTTCTTAAACAAAAAGATTTATTTCTCCCTTTTAATGATGATACCAAATATAGGGAGAAACAAACTACTTGTACTTTATATTACTGTGTTAGATATGCAGTAGCTTTATCGCAAGTTATAAAATGAACTATGCTTATAAAAGTAAAAAAAGTAATAACTCCTAAGGAAGGGAAAGGAAATAAACGTGAATGACCGACATTATTGGCGATGCCTCTATCACTAAAAATACCACCTAAACTATATAACATATTTTAAAAACATAAGTCAAAAGGGTGAAAGTGTGAGTGACGTATTGCTCTGCTCTTTCTACACTACCAAAAACATTATTTTTTTTATTTAAACATTTTTTATTCAGTGAAGAAAAGGATTAGTTACAAGTTATCCAACTTAGGTAACCTTCTCCCAAGTATTTACAAAAGCAAGTTACACAAAAACATATATGTAACAAGGAAAGTGATATATTACCGAAATAGTATAGTAAGAAATATACAAAAAAATTTCCTAAAATAATAACTATAGGAAGCTTTGAGAGTTCATATGATGATCGATGGAATGTACTTGCTAACTAAATGTCCATCAGTTTGACTGAAAGGAAAGAGCATATCAGAAGATCGAGCAGACTAAACCGACGTTCAGTGTGTCAGAAGGCAGTGTACAGATAATAGGAGTTGTCGAAACTGTAAAGTGGCGTGACATTACTCCAGACTCCCTGTCAAAGTGGTTACCAATGAAGGATCTTGAGTCTATGGTACTATGAAAACTATATGGTTGATGTACATAGCATCAGGTTAAGTATCTACTTGAAGTAATGGCTTTAGAAAATATATCTCGATGAATAATAATCAACTCCCATATTCAGAATGCAACCGGTAAACAGTAATCACTGCCGTCTGCCTGTCAACCGATACGACTGAATGAGGCTGCTTAAGTTAACTCAATAATACTTTAGTTAGACTTCACAAAGTCACTAAACTAAACTTTTAATATCCTTCAAAGGATACAGTGATGTAATCCTTGTTGCTTAACATTGTTGTTTGTTTGTGTTCATGCGTGTCTGCAAACTGCTTGTCTTTGTTACTATTGAATAGAATTTAATTACATTAACTGCAGACATTGCTATTCATCAAACTAGCTATCTCTTGAACCTGGCTGTATTGAGATTTGAAAATATGAACATGCTCTAGTTGAACAATGTTAGTACAGTTAAACTTGAATGATCAAACTATACTCTAACTAACTATGGATGTTTTGTAAATAATCGATATATTTGTATGGTGCTTGAGCATTGTCCTATATTAAATTTCAAATATTAGATAATAAACTTAAGGCCTTTTCAACGATTCAAGTTTATTCTTCTTCAGCTAAACAGGGTTGTGTTGATGAGTACAAATTCAGTCAATATGAATATTCTGGCATCAGCGTCTGTTCATTGCCAAACGTTTCAGACTAAGTTTCAATGATTTATTGAACTATTTACCTATTTACTAAAACCGCAGAGGACAAAGTTCCTATGTACACGATAGGTCAATATCGATGCTCTGGTATATACCAGTGTTTCTAAGACATCATAGTCCTGCTTCATGACTGTGTATTTAAATAAAAGCCTTTAATACAGTCTAGGTCCACATTAAGCAAGTCTAGATTGACTGAATACACATATACATATGAAATTAGGAGCCCGAAAAGAAAAGAATATATAGATGAAGGAACAGTCAATGGTTAAAATATTTCTTAGACTAAATTTTAGTCTAAGGACATCACTGTATTCGTGCTTCTTCTGGGCATATATAGGGGTCTTGTTTGTGTGTTGATCATTTGTTTATGAGGTTGCTCAAGAATGGTTCAGTGTCTTCGTCTTCTTCTTTTCACATGATATAAAATCTATGTCCCTTCGTTTTAAAATGCCGACTGGGTTTCTGTTAAAATTCCCTATGATTCCAATAATCAACCTGTACTGTCAATATATTTCCAACAAAACGTTTCACTTACGATTCTCTGGGACTGATTATTACGCTGTGCAAATGCCAAACTGTAAACAGTCATATTATCAAATCTTATCTGTGTCCATAAAAGCCACAAGACATAACAGAAAAGAATTCTCTTACCGGTACTTTGCCGTGCTTCTAACTTTACATTGAATTTACAACCAAACGAAAAGGATTTGATATCTTATTTGAACCTTCGGGATCATTCCCTTATGATAATGGCCTCATTTCTTGTTTTAATTATTAGCAAGCTATGTTTATAATGTCTCTTAAAGGAAGTTTTAGCCAAATAAAAGCTTCAGAAAAACTAATATAATGATGATAAAACGGGAAACTGCTTACTCAGCCGGAATTCCATTCCTGTGACAATCCGTCATTTCTACTCTCAGTGATACAGAACTCCGCCAGTGCTACGTGAATATGATCTGGCTGGCCGGTGCAATTCAACGTTTTCTAACGCAATTCTAATATATCGAACCAGTTATTCATAACTATCATACAATAGATGTGAATGACAATATCAAACATAGAAAATTAGCAAATTAACAAATGAAATTAATTCGTCATATTACAAAAGCTCTTTCATATCAAACAATGTATTAATCGTTGAAGTCATCCATGAAGACATTTTGAAAGTATGTCATTGAAATGAATGGTGTTTTATGTTTATTTTTTTGTTAGAATTCATTGGAAATGAACAAAGAAACTGTATAGAATTGCCAATCAAAGGTTGATATTGGGTCTTGTAAAAGTCAAGATATGTGGATTTATATGCGTTCGGAGTCAACAGAATTGTTTATCCTTGTCAAAAGTATGAAAAACGGTGTGACTGTGTATAAAGGTCAACGTAACGGTTTGGCTGTGCCTCAAAATATTGTATTTGTGCTTTGAAGTAAGGTGTCAATTTATTATTATGGAAAAGTATAAATTTAGTTACGCTATGTACATTGTACGATTTTTGTGATGTTAATTTGTACAAAAGTTTTAATAAATTAGTAACTTTGCCATTTGCTAATTGAATGAGTTTTGAGTTAGTTCTCATTTATCAGTTGCATAAATGGCTATTCATGGACAATATAACACGACCTGGCATTTTATATCATAGAAAAAATCTTGACTTGGGACCTGGACATGTACATATGTGACCATATAAGCTCTAACGCTAGGTATAGACATTAACGTTTTCGATTGAAACATTGCATTGGGAAAATCAAAAAGGTATGCCTTACAATGAAAATTTTGGACAATTGGGTGTGGACTATGGAAGGTTCATTGAAGCGTTAATTCTGAAGATTATGACGAAGTCTGTGACCCACAACTTATCAAAAGCTTATAACATTTATATCAAGAATAGGAAGCTTGACAATGATGAGGTTTAGACACTTGTTTTTGTTTAAGTGTCAGTGTCAGGCATGTTTTCAGTTCACATTCAAAAGGTCAGGTTATACATTGTAAAATATATAACCCTTACATGTTATAACATCTTGCAAAAAGACTAGAAAATCCAAATTAATCACGATGATATACGATAGGAGCACACGTCTTACAATTCAAAGATTAGCTATAGATATACCAAGCGCAGCTAGATTATGCTTGGGTAAGGTAGTGCCAAGAGATGGTCTGCTATATTCACTTACATTTTACCTTAAACATTATAGAACAATATTTCTTAAAAAACGTATAATTAAGATAGTGTAGATCTGGCATTTAGAGTTTAGTAGGCCTGATCTAGCCCACACTTTATGGTCCTGTAGAAGACTAGACCATGTGTCACACATGTGGAGCGATGGAATGACACACTGCCATTATAAAGAGGCTTCATGTACATCAAACAGCAGTGCCAGATCCCCGGGCTTAATCATTCAACACACAACTACATGAAACAGTTGCCTGGGGGATTGTAACATTTGCTTTATAGACCATTCTCTTCGTATGAGGAGTTCTAGAAGGCTATTGTTTCAGTGTGCCTCCTAGTCTGAACCTGTTACTACTGCAGCTATCATTTGCACGAAGCTGAGACATTATATCCTCCAATCACAAGTTTAGCCTTAAAATATTATTTAAAAGCTTCCTTATTTCCATAGGCATTTTCAAATGTCTCACAAGATTTTTCTTTACGTTATGCATATAAATATCAAAATTGGTAGATTTAACAATTATAAGATAGATTCAGTTTGGGTAACAGGATACTTAGAGCACCTTACAATATTTCTACATACACAACGTTTCTATCTCTGTCAAAAGAATTATGTAAATCATTGTGTGAAAATAGAAGATATGTACAGATTCAACATTGGGAGCAATATACTATGCATGAAAATAGAAAATTGATATCGCTTCAAATGATGACTAAAGTTTAATTTGTGTAATGGTCCATGTACATAAATGAATGCTTATCTTTAATCTGACATTTATCAAAAATGTCTTGAATATTTTAAAAATATTAAAATATTGGACCTACAGCTATAAAATTTAGTATCACCTGAAAGGTAGTTTTTTGCCTGGTTTATGTTCAGAGAATAAGTTTATTCTCCCAATTTTAAAAACTAAAAGTAGACATGTTATTTTCTATTTGATTGCTTATTTTAGCATATGTAGCAGACAGGCATTGAAGATGTAGTTCTACCAGGGATTTAAAATTTACGGAAGCGAAATCAAAGAGTTTTAACGGTGTCGTAATTTTCCTTGTGCCAGCTATGTATATGAAGTCACGCTGTCAAGAAATATGTTTCAGTTGTTGCATGAGTCAAAACGTTTCTATAGAAATACCATGTTCGTTTCAATATGCAGCAATGGGTTTGGTGGGGAAAACCATCCGTTATATTAACATAGTCACATCTGATTGAATATGGATCCAAATGTCAGCGTTGCTTTGTTTTGTTTTAAAAACATATGTGGCATGTATCGTAGATATTTATGGTGTTGATGATAGCCTGGGCCTGCTTTCACAAAGCTACCTTAACTAAGGTTAACCTTAAGTCCCATACTTTAACATTGCACTAAGGTTACCTTAAGGACTTACGATCACCTTAGGGCTTTGTGAAAGGAGGCCCAGGTATTTTATACCTTAACGTTGTTATCTAAATCGCCGATGGGATCGTTGTTGTCTTGCTGAATCTGATACTTTTATTGATCCCGGTGTACATGTACATCTACGTGATAACATAATTAACAGGCCCCTTAAACATTATTTCACGATCATGTATACCTAGAATTTGAAACTAGAAGGGCTCACATTTCAAAACGACCTATAATGAATTGAAGTTGTTAGAGATATAAACGTCCTTATGGTTCCTTCAGAAGTTTATGCGAAGGTTATTGCCCAGAGTTTTTTCGCAACAGTCCGGGAAAGTAGTAAATACAGGCTCTTTAACAAAATGGGGCAGTTTAAAGTATCACTTCTTGCAGTTTTCAAGAACCTGCATGCAAATAAATTCTTACAAATCTTAAAAGAAATCAGCGGTTTAATTTGGCGTTCTTTGCCAGACACTGTAATCCTCATCATTGTAAATAGTGGACCACTTGTCGCTGATTAAGACAGGGTCATTTATGCGCCTGAGGTGATTTAATGAGAGATGAAGGACGTGGCAGTGAACAGGAAATTCACTTTTGTTACAACCATGAGGATGGAATGACGTCCCGATAAACGCGGACACACCATCAAAGGCCGCTGGACTTTGATCACGACGTTGTAACATCGTAAACCCAGGGCTGGAATTGACATCGAGTAGTTGGTCATAAAATCAGGATTTGGCACGGGTGAAGGCCAAAGGTGGCCATTAAACGGGGAATTGTCTTTTAGTGGACAGATGAAATTGAGTGTTTACTGCGGTTTGGGCAAGATATGTTCTTGAAACGTTCAAACGGTTCAATATGCGACATCCTTATCATGCTATATAACTCTCCTGATCAAATTGCGTGTCCCGATCAAGACGTTCAGACACAGACTGGTTCAATTTGTTAGGATTAGCTTCGTTCTAGTGTGACATATGAATTCTTAAATATTTCAAATAGACGTGGCGATCCCTTGATCACATCCTCTTCAATCCAATGCGCAAAGAAATTGGACATGCAATGAGAATCGAAACACTTATAAAGGAATGTGATTTGAGTAAGGAATTATTGAATACATACATCTAAAGCTAGCTAATCAATTGTCGATTTATCTTAAGTATATATATGAGAAGTATTGGACGTTACATTGACTTTGAAAGATATTATTAAAACTCCCAAAATACGATTGGATGACATAAAGTAAGGAAAAGGTTATAGTGAAACGCCAAGCGTTGATTTATGACTATCCCTGTGTTCCATGTAAACGAGGTGGCAAATAAAGACACCTACGCTGCTTGCGAACTGCATGGAAAAAAGAGGGCAAATACACACCTATCACGAGGGAAATCACTCACTAGCATTTGCCCAGGATATCCGAAAGTTTCGTAGCACTTGGATAATGTTAAGTTGAAGTTGACTGGTGTAGGACTTCATTAGTGCCAAGAGCGTCAATACGAAGATATCATTTTAAGATGTGGCATGGGCAAATAGAGGGCTGAAGTAGGAGAGGATGAAAAAGAGCAGGAGAAATAAATTTATGAAGGTAGTGTGGGATGTACAAAATGTGCGGAGGAGAGAATGGTAGTAATAACTTACGGGAGAAGTGAAGACATTAAAGTAACAATTATAAGCCGACTTGAACGCAGAGCAGAAAAACAAGAAATAACTTTTAAATGATT
Source organism: Phorcus lineatus (assembly GCA_921293015.1). Lineage (NCBI taxonomy): Eukaryota > Metazoa > Mollusca > Gastropoda > Trochida > Trochidae > Phorcus > Phorcus lineatus. The sequence goes on from OV121081.1 coordinate 61,158,558, forward strand.
ATTTCAAAATGCAAACAGAGTGAGAAAAACAATGAACTACTTTTTAGTTAATTATTTAAAATCTTTACAGAGTGAGATGTTAACAGTAGGGTGTAGCCCATTTCATTGTTGATGTGGTTTCCATGGTAATGAAATGTGGCTCAAACCACGCGGTATATTTTGGTCGAGAATATTTAGATCAGAATCGGAAATGCCCTTTTGAGATAATGTCGAATGAATGAACATTTACCTGCGATATAGATTAAAGATAAAATTATATTATTTTGTCAATGGAACACACACATCTACTTTCACACGAAACTAAATAGGTAAGGCTATAGATATAAGAGGACTGGACGGCTGAAGGCCTTGTTAGTTTGTAACTTTATTCTGCAGCTGTGATGAAGAGACATCTGCTGTTTGTTCAGTGAAGTCATGGGCTAAATTCGAATCGAGGTATCTGACACAGATGTCAGTTTGTAATCGCGTTTGATATCCCCGAAACATTGATAGGCCTGATGAATGATATTGTCAATATTGAGCGATGATTTCCGATGACATTATCGTAAAGTAGTGGATACAATCCTTGGTTTCTTAGCAACCGTGCGTCTCTATGCCAAAAGGTTATTTTTTGCATGTTTCACTCTTCAGAAGAGTCCCAGATTCGCAAGAACTGCCCAAAGACTTCAACCCATCGCGGACACAGTTTTAAATACCATTAACAATCGATATGAAATTAATTCACCATTGGCGGTTTAGCAAAATCATTCTTTTGCCACACCGCCTATCATTCAGGCCATGTAATGTAGGGCACGGAGTTTGGCGTGTTGCCACCATCTTCCTGGTTCATCCATGAAAAAGAACAAAAGACTCATTAGCCATAGTGCTCGCTACTTATGCCAGGTTTGGGCTGCAAATCCTATCCTTTCAAGCAATGATTACTAGACTGTTGTTGTAAAAGCAGTGGCTTTCTAGCCTAAATCATATTCGTAACCGTGGAGAAAGTTGGTTCGAGAATCATATTTGCTCTGTTTGGATCATGTTTACATTGCAAATAAGGTTTATGAACACAATGAGCAGAAGTGCGTTTGTGATATTACGCAAATTGAAGTTCATCGTTTAATTAACACGATTGGGGCTTATGTGAAATGGTTGTTCAAGTGCATGATTATTTATGCGACTTCAAATTTGCTTGTAGTAAACAGCAATGCTTGCCACTTGTGAAGAAAACCCAATACATCAAAGAGGACATGTAAGTTATAAACACTTAATACTCTAAAGTGCAAGTGTATAAGAGATTATTCAGGGCAAAATTTAAAGTGTATAAGGTTGTGTATATTAGCCAAATGTCTTTTGAATAATTCTTTAGGTCTTATCATATTGGGGTGAAGAAGAAGAATGAATAAACATGAAGTGAGAGAAATGGGTTGAGGCATAGAACCATAGACAGAAAGACTTCCGCAGAATGAAAGAGTAATCTGAGTTCACGCAACTTTTATTTCTCAATATAACCTGTACATGATTTTCACATAATATGCACTTATATTATGTACTTTTTTCCTGTTACTCTTCTTTCCCTCTTATCAGTCAACAAAAATGAAAATTGCTTAACTTATTTTATCGATTTCTATTTCAAATCTATTTGAACAACATAATGCACAACTCGATAATACTTTGATATCATGTAAATCAATAGAATGACATTTTAACGAAATAGGATATTTATATGAAAATAAATAAACATCCTTAATTTTGGGAATTTGTACCGCTTCTTTAACCAACAGCCTATTCGCCTGACTTGGACAAGGAGCCAATGAAGTGACATATCTTCCGCTGATATCTCCCTCTACCTGAACAAACTGCCGGGCACAGTATGTACAGGATAACGCGAAACACATGCTATGTGTTGTCTTTTTCGGTCGATACTAGATTTGCCTCGCGTGGATCTCTGACTGGGAGGAACATTTGTCTTGACGAGATCCGATGCTAAATGTGTTGCCTCTGTAGACACCTGTGTCTGTGTAGCGTAGCTTCCGTTCAAACCTACTTGTTATCTCGTGACTGGATGGCCACAAGGTCAAATAGTATTCGGAGAAGAATGAATGATACTCTCAATCCAAAAGAGGTTGATATACAAACATGCTTATATCTGAAATAGGTTGGGCGAATTCACGGTTAATCAAAGTTCATGTGGAGTTGTTAAATAGGGAGTGTACTCTTTGTAGGGAAATAGCGCGATTTATTGAAGTATCAATTTAGAATATCATCTGTACGCTATATTTTACAAAAACGATTCGATTCAGCCTTCCACAGTTAATGATAAAAATGTTTTAAAAATTGTTTCTTTAATATTTTGGTAAGATTCTTCATTATTATTATTTCATTGGTACGTTTTCATCATGATGATGATGGTGGTGGTGATGATGATGATGATGATGAAGTTAATGATTTGTATGCATCAAGTTTTGGTGTCAATATGCATCGATGCATGCTCATTGTACAAGAGAATTGGGAAAGGGTATGTTAACTAATCAAGCTTTTTGGTGGGGAAAGAGAGACGGTATCCTATTAAGTTATGCATAGGGATTTTAAATACAGGGTATTATATTTGATACTCTTTCCTTTCACATAAGGAGAGGCAACAGCCGGAAGATTTTAAGCCTGAGAAACATGGCAATCGGCGATTAAATTTTAAAGAATTAACTTTTTTATCACATGTAACTTATATATATTTGTATACATATGATATCTGTAAGTGTAGATCCTCTGACAGGTATTATCCATGACCCAACCCCTAATCAATAAATATTGATAACAAAAACTATAGCACATTCTCCTCATATATACTGCAAAACTTAAAAGGTGCTGCAGCTGTCGCATCAATCTACTGCACCAGCTTGCTGGCTGAGATCAAAGCATATTTCAAACTTTCACAAACCTGCGTACATTCTATGCCAATTTGCCTTTCAATTCTGTTAAACACCTATCAATATCCAAAGTTGTGTAGGTTCTATATTTTGATTAACGTATATCGATTATCGAAATGTAGAGACCTTATAAAAAGTTACTATCGCGAAACATCGTTTAATTGATTTAACACTGGACAGTTATAATTATCTGGAATATGAAACTTGATAAACATTTCCCTGAGAGTTTGCTCTTTTCATATTATTTAAATATTTCAAAATCCGAAATCAGTCACGATTTGTGATTAGTTTCAGTAAAGAACTTTTTTTAAGGACATTGCCTTTCTTTGAACAATGCTGAGATTCAATGTGTATCACTCTATTGATCGGAAGAGCATGTTTACTTTTACATGTTTATTCTTTACACCTACACTGCAATATATTATTGACCGTTTCATTGTTATGTATAAGTGTATATAACGAATAAGGGTTGCAAGTTATTATTCTTATACGCGTGAGTTCAAATGATATCTTCTAGCTTAACATATTTATGATATGTGCCCTCCGTGTGTACTTTGATTGTAATACGTAACATTTTGATAGCGCCAATTTATAATTGAATCCGACCCTGTTTTCACATTGTATCAATGTCACAGCGCCATTAACTGCAACAATCCTTAAAGACACCGCACAGCAAAAAATATGAAAGGTTATTTTAATTGTAGTTTGTAGACATGTACTAAATAGAAACTGAACACAAACACCATCTAAACGTCTCTGAACTATTTTATGTAATGGAAAATGGATTTCTATTTGGGATGATTGATATAGATTGGTGGTGTCCATTTAATTATTCACATGATTATAATCCTCCTTTCAGCCTACCATCGCCAACTTTCTAAAAGAACTTGTTGTAAGATACAGTACTTATTACAATATCAAACCGAAACATTTTTGTTGATATCCCTATAAACCATTCTAAATATGCTACCTGTAGGAAAACGTTAGAGAAATTATGATCGATTCTGACGTCAAATTAATTGTATTATTTTATGTTTCAGCGGCACATCAGGTTGAACTAGTGTATGACCTGTTTGAGAAGAACGGATATAACCCCCTGATTCGTCCAGTTACCAACGTCAATGACTCACTACATATAGACTTCAGTTTGCAGCTTAGTCAGATCATTAACCTGGTGAGTGATCTGCAGTATGTGCATTCCTACACTCGTGCATCCCATCAAAATATCTATATGCTTACTTTAAACTTACTTTCCTGTACTAGCATTCTCCACTCCATAACATTGTCAAAATATTTAATACACATTAACTCGTGACCGTTTGTAAACACTTAACAAACTTTTGCATAGGGTTGTCCGAAATTAACATTGTTTTCCTTTAATTTGGTAAAATGAAAGCAATCAAAAGAATAACATTTCATTTTCAATCCATTTTTATTGTTTAGGAAATGTTATTTGATTTACGAATACGGTTACCGTTACGGTTATTGGGATGTAGAAGTTCATTAATAAATGCTTATTCTTTACCGACTCGCTGGCATCCAACTGCTTTAAGCATCTTTACGTCGATAATGACAAATTTTCCACTAATGAAAGCATCACAGCGTGTCATGTAATTTCTACTTTTTACTCTATGAGGTTTTCAAATTCTTCTACGAATAAAACGAAATGTAAGCATTATTATAGTATAAGGGTATGCTTTTATATGCATGTGAACCTTTGTCACAAAATAGCTTCTACTAATAATCTTGTATCCAACGATGCAATTTCCCTCATGTAAAGCTCGCTTACCGGCAAAAAGAACCTTCACGTTTGATCATAGCTTCAGAAGACTAGTTGAGTATTTCAAACATTTGATGTCAGTTAATAAGGTAAGCGTTTACTAAAGAAACCAATTAAGTTTTCTTTTAAAATGTTTCAATACATCTTTTGTTTTTAAAGTTATTAGATTATACAAATACAGTATTATTCTAAAGAAATTCGTTGATTTTATAACGGTCAATCGAAACATGATTACCATAAAAGTTACTAGATGCTTTCAAACTTACAATGATGCCGAAAAATAATGAATAATCGACCCTTACATCGAAATTACATTAGTTCATTGCTGCCCCAGTTTTCGTAGTTTCCTATCAATAGGGATTGGAATCCGAATCTATGTCATACATAGTCCTTAGAAATGTCCAGGTTATATTCTTGTAACATATTATTTCAAGCATCGTCTAAATTTGTGCTTTTTGTAGTATCTTAGTTTTTAAGTGATCTTACGGTGTTTTGTTAATCAAAGTTATTATTTCTCTATCAATTATCATACTTCAATTCGTTCACAATTTGGCTTTCAAACCATTAAGTATTTCTAACCATTAGTGTTTAATTCCTGGTCATTTTACGTGATATACAGATGTATGTTATGTTATTCATGGAAGTCATACCCATAGGTGATCATCTCGTTACTTTTAACTCTATCTGTCTCATTATATATCCACTGCAATTTTATCAATCATCAAACATATGTAACAGTAACTGTAACTTTGCTATACTTTATACGTTTCTGGCCGATGTGGTAAAAAGATGAAATAAGCTGTACTTGCATCTACATTTCATTAATGATATCCCTCATTTTTCTCTTGTATCCCAATTCGAAATAGTTTATTGTGTAAGTGAATTTAAGAAAATAGCCATAGTTATTTTTGTCCCCTTTCTATTTGCTGACATGCTTTGAAATTCAACACTGTGGCTCATCGGATCTAGTTTTTCCAAACATATCATTGTCTCCTATAATTCATTTAGCCAGAGTTCCTGAGGCTTTTAGACATGTCTATTTCGTTTTCCCAAAAAGGCAAAATTTCCAAATTAAAGTCCCGGTGTAAATGGACAGTGCAAATGATTTGATAAAGTTTTAGTGACATGGAGAAAATCGAGTGAACATGCGCAGATTGATATCTCCATAAGTTGCAAGATATGTTTAAAGTGGTTTGAACACTGTCGCATGCTGAAGTTTCTTTTAGCACATAGGGACATCAAGGTACTCCAACTTCACTTTTAATAGGAATGTCTTATGAAAATATTAGTGAAAATTCTGCACATACAGTGTATGTTGAAATATATAAAAATTTATTTTAATTCACGTTAAAACGTTAGATTGTAACTTAATGAAATGTATGATTACTGAGGCGTCACTTCACAGTTAATGCTAAATTACTGAAAGTGAAAAATCCAACGTTCTCGTCACAATGATGGTTAACATAATCTTAGGGGAGATTAACACGATATAAACTACGAGGATAGCTGTTTGGTAAGATGTAATTTCAATGAAGCTGTTCCACATACCAATCACACTTTCCCATTGACAGGCCGTGTTTGCATGTGCGCACACTCTAGGGCATTATAATTCATTGGGTAAAGTTAAGAAATTTTTGCCTTTTAATAATATTTCAAAACTATGATCAAAGTTGAGACGTCTCAATCATAAAGTATGACCTTGCCAATTACAAGGGTAGATGCTTCTAATTTGAACATTGTTGTTTCAGGATGAAAAGAACCAGGTTATGAAGACGAATGTTTGGTTACAAATGGTAAGTTATAATGATGATTCATATTTATATGCATCCCGTACTGTAAGAATTTGTTATGAATTCATCTATAAACTGACATGAATCATAGTGACATCTAGTTCTAAATCTTCATTTATGTTTCCTTATCTTTTAAACATAATATATTTGTAATATATAAAAGTAACAAAACAGACAACTTAACACGTCAACAGTATAATCTGCTTTTAAAGAAAGAAATCGTTGGATTTATTAGATTCAAATTATGTTGTGTATTTGTTATTTCTTGTTACTTCAGTTTTAAGAATATCGGTTTATGTCACACAATATTAAAAAAATGAAATTTTGTTGCACTTGAACACTTACCAATCATTTGATTATCTATAACGTATTTTTGTCTTTAAATTGAAAGAAAATTAAGATAGCGAATTTAATACAATTAAACAATCTTCTAACCATACAGATTGAGAGGCCATTGCAATATTCTACATTCATACGATATTCAAAACCTCACTTTTAGAAAGTATAATACGAATTATAGAATAAGTGTAATAAATGTGTTCACAACTCTTTTTATTTACATGTACATACATGTACTTCGATATCATTTTTGAAAATTTGGTTTCTGTTGTTTGTGTGTATTCGTGTCAGTTATTTGTCTATAAATCATATATTCACAATGTACATGTTTGTATATTTGCTGTTTTCCAGTATTGGTTCGATCCGCAGTTGAAGTGGAACAAGGAACACTATGATAACATCGACTCAATCAGAATCAGACCTGAATCAGTTTGGACGCCTGATATTGTGCTCTTCAATAAGTGTGTATTTGAATTAATCAATTACTAATGTCACGTTAACTTGAAGTTTGTACAGTTATATTTTAAAGCATAATTAAACGTTTAAAAGGACAGTCATATTGGGGTGGATACTAAATCCATGGGGACATTCCAGTTTATATATGTTATGTTATTAGTAGACGATCATAACAAAACCCAATTGAAACATCTTACTTTAGAATTCACATCTTGATAAGGAAGAGCGCACATTCTATAAAACAGCAAAACAATGAGAACTGCAGTCTTTCATCGCCTCAACGAGTGTGAAAGTCATATCATAAGGTTTATTTGTACATTTGTGGATATTTTATAAAAAAAAAAAGTTTATTTTCATACATTGTAAAATTAGTTAGAATACAGCGCTTTTTATGTAATTTCCCATCTAAAAAATAAAGTTATCACTTACAGTGGAAAATTAAGGAAAAGATTTGTAGAAACAACCTGATAAACGCATCAAGTATTATTTGAGTAAAAATAATACTCTTTTCAAAACTATGTCCATTGTTTTGACAGTATATTCTGTACAGTGTGAAGAACATGAAATAAGAATGCTTTGTCATCAAGTATCCATGCGTTGATGTCATTGATACGATGAAGTCTCAATTGACGAAGTCTCAATTAAAGACTTCGCCGTATTGAACGTTCAACAGTAGTGTTGTGATCAGGGTTGTAAATCTTTCATCTAAAAGTTATAAATAATGATTTAGAAGGATAATAGAATGTCATCGTCGTTTCATTCTCTCTTAAATATGCCGACATTTTCAACTACATGTGATTACAATGTTTATAAATCATTAAATGAATAAATCACATGGTATTACGACAATGCAGTGATAGTGTAATTGCAATGTTGTGGTCAGGGATGTACCTTTAAGTTATAATGAAGCATGATTTTAGATGATGATTATAATCTAACACTTGCTTCATTTGCTATCATATCAGTTCAAAGCCAGTTGTTAAAAGTTACAAATATTTGAGACTTAATCATGACTAAGCACGTTACTGAGCATGTACTTCGATGATTGCTCTCCTTTAAAGAGCCACTCCGTGAGTTGTTGGAGTCATATAATGCCAACCTTAATCAATGGTGTCATTTGATGTATCGACTGTTACCAAAAAGACACATTTTAAAGCTTATTGTTTTTTTACAGTGACAATATGAAGGTAAAACGTCGCAATTATGATCGAAAACCGGACAGTGACGGGCGTCAAATAGTCAAACGTAATTTTGGAGACTTATCTAAAACAGCCAGGAGGGCAGTTAGGAGTTGATAGTGTTTGTGAGGCTATATAACTAGGCTGTTTTTATATTTTCATGGAAACCAGTATTTTTCATTTATATGTCTTTTCGACATGAAAAGTTAAGATGTTTTGAAATTATATCACCACATATGACATTTAGGTTCTATCAAAGGTAAATAATATATTATGAAAATCACGGAGTGGCTCTTTAAACTTTATGACTACTTGTCCGCTGTACCGATATCAATAATTTAATGCTTCATGTCCTGGCATCTATGTCTTTTATGTTAACAAGCAGAGATCTTTTATGTGCTCTTACACTTTAAGCGAATGTCAGGAAATTCTTTTAACCTACACCTAGATTTCGGTGCATGTTATATTTGTCCCATATGAATAAAAACTACCATTTGTTCTCTTAACGTTAAGCAGCCATGATCATTCTACACTTTTGGTTTCGACGGTTTTGTCACACTTGAAATAAGTAAAATCGCTTTTCCAACTTCAGTGGTAAGGGATAGATAAATATATGGGTTTTCTTTGGCATCTATATATATTTGATTTCCACATTATTGCGGTAGGTGGAGGCTCTCCTACCTTTGGTAAAATAATTGTAAGTAGATCTTTAGAAAGACCTGTTTGAACTATTTCACAACAATATTATCTGAAAAATATATCTCTTATCTTTCAGCGCTGATGGTAATTATGAAGTGACATACAAGTCAAACTGCGTTATATACTCCACTGGGGAGGTGAACTGGATTCCCCCAGCAATCTACCAGAGTTCCTGCAACATCGACGTACAATACTTCCCTTTCGACGAGCAGAGGTGCGAGATGAAATTTGGATCGTGGACATTCCAAGGAAATCAGTTGTCTTTTGGCTTCAGGGGTAATCGTTCAACACTTGACCTCACAGACTACCTAGTTAGCGGAACGTGGGATCTCATCGGCGGACCTGGCCACTTCGAGGACAAGACAGAAGGCAAAACATTACGGAAGTTGATTGTGTTCAAGTTGATTCTCAGAAGGAAAACCCTCTTCTACACAGTGAATCTGATCATCCCCTGTGTTCTCATCAGCTTTGTCAGCGTGTGTGTGTTCGCATTACCAGCAGATGCCGGAGAGAAAATCACCTTGTGTATATCCATCTTGCTGGCGTTAGTCGTGTTCCTGTTGCTAGTGTCAAAGATTCTACCGCCATCGTTGAGCATACCATTGATAGCCAAATATCTACTATTTACATTCATTATGAATATTATAGCCATTTTATCAACTGTTATTATTATAAATAGGAACTACAGAACCCCTCGTACTCACCGCATGCCAGATTGGGTTAGAACGATCTTCCTGTATTATATTCCAAAGTTTTTGTTTATGAAGAGACCGGATCATGAGGAGAGGTGGAAGAAAAAGGAACCGTCTGTTCCTCCATCTTATCAGAACACGCCGGAGACACGGCGGGTGCCGATGAACATGACGTCAGATCTACTGGAACTGACGGAGATCCACCATCCCCACTGCAGACTCAACCCCCCTCTGGACAGGGGCAAGAGTGTCATGGAGGACACGCAGGACACCTTCAAGATGACCCCTGACCTCTATAAGGCAACAGAGGCCGTCAAATTCATATACAGACATTTGAAAACGGAGGAGGACTATGAAACGGTAATTTTATCATCAAATATTAAACTACCTCAAAAATATTCTGTAATGCTTTTGGAAAGGATTTTTGATAATCAGATTCTTTTCTTCAGGGTATATACATGTATAGTGTAGCAAAGGAGTATCGACAAAGCTGTGCCAGCTCTTTAACTATAGATATACATGTAGATAGACTCATTTTACACACCTGCAATGAAGTTGTTCTACTTGGTTGCTTAATGACAATTTTTCCCGGAATACAGATATTATATTATTAGGAATTATTTTTGGACAAAATGAGAGAATGTCTGTGTAAATGACTAGTTAAGATTGAATAAATCAATACTAAAATCAACTTAGATTTTCACATTAGAAATATATATTGTTCTATATGTAATGTTTAGAGATGAAACAAAGATATTAATTTCATGTCTCAATAATATATTTGAAATTGCAAAAATTTAGACTGTTTTGTTCTATACTTTATTGTAAAGAAGATTACAAAGAAAATTAGTTACCGACACACCACGTATAGATTTGAATATCTACACTCATGCACTGGTTTTTAAATAAGTCACTACACATGCCGAAATCATATAAAATAATATTGATCGAGTTTTGAATTTTATTGCTGACAGCTTATACGTTTCTTATTAAAATCATATCGAACGAATCACTCCTACCTTGCTTCGAGGTTTGACCTGTTTTTCAATGAATTTAGTTTCACCTTATTGAATGTCTAACATTAAAATAACTCTGTATTTCTACAGGTCCTTGACGACTGGAAATACGTTGGTCGGGTGCTGGATCGAATGATGTTGATCATCTTCCTCATTGTCACATTCGGTGGAACTGTTGGAATTCTAATCAACGCGCCTCATATAATGGAATATGTTGACCAACGTGCAATATTGGAAAAATTAAAGATGTAAGACGAGCGTGAACACGTGGGCTGGGAGAAACCTAAGATATCCCATGAAGATGCCTGTTGATGTCAACATCCGGTGTTTTCATATATTGCTTCAGGTTCTTGATGACGTCACACGATTCTGACGTCACAACATAGAACAAGCAATGGGCTCATGTCGCCGATGTTCATTGAGGCACGACTCCAACAGTACCTATGTCGTTACAGAACGAGAGCACAGAAAGCTATATGCAAAGGATGTGGGGCCCTTCCCATCCGCCATTTACAAGACTTTGGAAAATGGATGTCATAGAACTGAATGTTTGAGTCACTGAATATAGATTGTGCACGTCGACAGAACAACACGAATGTTTCCCGATTGTATGACATACATTTGAGTGTTACAAATTTTGATTATGTTGTTTATTTTCTAGAAAATATTTATTTTATTTTTGTCTACTATTGGAACTCCGCTTTCAGTATCGATTTGTTTGACCCTGCGGTTGGGATAGTGTAGTGTGTACTTTGAAATTGTTTTTGATACAATGAATTGTTATGCAATTCACTATTAAATGTATGGAGGTATAAATAATGAATGTACGATGGTACCCATCACGTATCAATGTTTGCTGACGTTGATTTAAATACAAAGATATACCTACTTGTACAGATTTATTATTGAATATAGTTGAAGTTTGTCTTTGCGTTCGTACAGGTATGAAAAAGTCTTGATTTCATGATACACTACCATTTTGGTCAAACATTTTAGTTGCCTTTCATTTTATACACTTTGATGGTTTTTCTTTCATGCATATTTTGAATGCCAGTACTATAATACCAAAGTACCTTTACCTATTTCATCAGAAATGGCAAAAGTAAAACAAATTACGTGTACAGGAACATCGGGCAAGACTATTTGGTAATTGCCAAAAACTATTTGTGAAAAGCAATAATGTTTATACAAACGAATTTTGCCGATCATCTCATACATACTCAGATGTTATGTTTCTGACCTTCTATGTTGAACTTTCCTCTCCGTTTGTTCCCCGCCTCTCCATGGGCTTCTGCCTCAACGTGGTGGCGGGTTCCCTCATAATCTAGTTAACGTCTCGACTGTTGTTTGTCGAACCTGGGTTGGCTTTATATTAAAACATTTTAGAACGAATGTTTTCTGTGTCATCTTTGACTGAAGAATAACCGGATATGATATAAGTGACATGATACATGATATGTTTACGACACAATTGCATTAAGCTTGGTCCTCGCGAGATATAGAGGATTCAAAACTACCTTCCATTTAATACTATTTTTTCACACTAGTCAAAAAATTTAGTATAAAACGAGCGGCAGCGAGTTTGACACTCAATTATTCACGAGTTTGATAAAAATAGTATCAAATGGTAGGAAGTGTAGTGTTATGTTTATCACTCGCCCACTAAAATCAGGCATCATAAAACTAACATACCCGCAACACGGCGCCATTGTGATAGCGGTGCTAATATTGTGACGTCATACTTGCAGCGGTATTACACTCGTTTGATATTGCCGTAAAATTACAACACTTCAGTATCTTACACGGGCGAGTAATAAATGGCTATCGATAACTTATCATATGCATCTAGAACAGACGTCAGTAGAGTAGAGCGTCATATCAAAGAATTGTTCATTAATAACTTCGACAACGTAATGACTTTGATATCCTATGGAAAATATGAATCCAACAATGTTTGCTCTTGTACGAAATAAAATATTTTTCGAAAATATCTCCCAAAGATTTAACATTTTACAAAACATTGGAAGCTATCACCTGCAGTTCATTTACCGACAAAATGGTCAAAATATGTATCAAGTTCTTGCGTAAAACATTAAAAGATTCTTACTTCTTAGCAATAATTACTACTTAAGTTCTACTTGCAGGAATAATACTATGACTATTATGCATGCTTTGACGTGGTATGGGGTAAAAGTTGGAATAATACTTAAGGCAAAACGGAACAGAAGAGGAAATAACATCGCAGTACATGAAATATCTACATGTACACAAACATACAAAAATCATGTAAGTTCTTCTCGCGAATGTCGTTGTATTAATATATGAGAAAGATAATATTTATAAGCGTATGATAAGTCGCGGTGAAAAATATTACGTATATGTAGGGGGCGTGGGTGGCTTGGTCGAAACAAGAGGTCCCGGGTTCGGATCCCAACAGGCGTTATTGACTGCCGTAGTGAACGTTTGTGTAAGGTTACATTCAATTTCTATTGACCCTTGCAATACAATGAATACATAGCTACATTGGAACTGCGCGTTTTCCCCTTATAATGATAAGGATTATCGTGTTATGATTGAAATTGTCGTGAAAGCAACGCTCAACCGCATCACTAAAGGGTATATAAAACAGGACACCCAAAAGAAACAGAAATACATCTATGGATAAACTGAAACGAATAGAACAAGTTTTGATAATAAAACTTGAGATCCAAAACTGTCATACAATACAATACTGTCAAACTAAAAAACACTCATTTACAAAAAAAAACCCATACCAAATATAAAAACGAATAAAGAAAGAAAGTTAATTACTAGTCGGTTACTATCGTGAACACATTTAATGCTTCTTCAAGCGTGCGTACTTATGGATACACTATTTCATTAAAATCTGACAGCTTCTAAGTACGTGTCATTAATTTCCTTTGGAAAGCGCATACCTTGCTAAAAGACTTTCTTGTGAATGAATTGCATAGTCCATGATAAATACTGTGTTTTTTAACAATGCAGAATCGCAGGTCGTGTTACATGACACCCACTCATAATTCATCGCCAGTTCACCATGCTTTTATCGCCTTACAACACTCTGTGCATATTTAGATACTGAGAGAAAAGAACTATTGCATTCTCCTTATTAAAGGATAGGATTTGCCCATCAAACGAAAGGATAACGTCCATGTACATGGAATGCTTTGAACGTTATCAGATCAGACAAAAGCAATAAGTCGTCTTCATTAAAAGCTGTTGTGGGCAGACTCTGCATATTGCACCATTGTTGAGGACCAAATAGTCCGAAGATAAGACCCGTTTCACTCCTATAACACGGCGGGTTTCCCTCTCTCTCCCGTGTACAAGGACTTCAGGGGTATTCAAATGTTCATTGAAAAAGACTTATCTTTCCTGCAAAAATAAAACAAGTGAAGGTTAATAATTTATTAGTAGTGTATAATCTAAAAATCATGTTTACATTTATAAGTTTAAGTGTTATTTACATTTTAAGCGCTATTTTCCAAATTTATTTTGTTTATAAACAATTTTACTTAATTGGCCGCAAATGAATTATAAACAATTTATCCAAGTTATAGTCTCCACTGGTACATTTAATTTTCAGGTTTAATAAGTCTCATTTCTGAATACTGATATACTTATATTCAAGATCTGAACGTTAAAGAGTCCGTGTAATCCCAAGTAAATACTTTTGCCGTAAAGGTTTGTAAAGTTACAGAATGATTAAATCATTTCGTCTTGGAAGCTCCGCGTGATAATTGAACGATATATATACGTGACGTCCTCTTGTCTTCCTTGTACTGTAAAATAGAAACGTTTAAGTGCTCACGCATTTAAATAAATCGTTACATCATCTCATAAATATCATTGGGTCCAAGGTTGACTGGATCACTGCAGAGATGAAACATGTGGGATGGCTCTTCTTTCTGAGGTGGTATTTACTGAGTAACATTATCTGAACTCGCTCTTTATTGATAGAAATATTGTTTCAATATTTTCAAATATTTAAGTGACTATTGATCGCTGTGAACTTGAAGCAAAAGATGATTTGCATTAAAATTACTTTGAAGGAGCCACGGTGGCAAGTGATTGCGTGCAACAAATCCATTCTGTAGCTGGTAAATCGCTAAGTAGGGTATAATCAATAGATTTTGATGATATATATTTCACGGTTACAATCAGTTGTGTTATTTGGGGCAATATTTTGTTTTTATATGTACATCAGCAAACACACTAAGCATCAACATAAATTAGGAAAGCAAAACATTTCTGATGGACCAGTAAATATGTTTATATTATTTTGTACATTAAAATGAAAGTTATTATAAATAACCCCTTTTGGTGTAGAAATTTCTATAGGTAAAATGATTTAATTCATATTTAGACAAAATGGGTATGGCAAAAAAATCAACAAAACTTTCAACTGCTGCTCTGAAAGCATTCAAAAGACATGGAAACGAACATGGTCAATGATTTCACAATGGACTCTAATAGATGAGCAAACCCTCACAAACACATTTACTAGGTTGGACTTCAACATGTAAAACGTTTGTTGATGGACATTCGTTACAATCTGTCATGAAGAAATCCCAAAGTATTAGATATCTCAAGTAATTCAAAATTAACGTGTGCAAATACCACCGATCACCAAAGATTACTCTGTGAAAAAGACTATTTCCTCGGTTTGTACTCAAAGTCATTTGGAGAGAAGCCATGCTGACAAAACAGTTATCTGATTTGGGTAGCTTATATATATGTATATATATATATATATATATATATATATATATATATATATATATATACGTACAATTATTACCTTTTTGACCATATAGCAAAATTGTTACCTTTTTGGCTCATTTTTTATTAGCTGCAAAATGACTTATTCAAGACAGTTAAAATATTAATTATCATTTAGCTAACAATAAAAAGTGGTTTTGAACAGTTAATTGTTATTTTTGAATTTTTTATGAGAATTATATTTTTTGTGAGCCAAAAAGGTGGAGCCAAAATTGTTAGGCATTTTTGTTCAAGCAAAATTTACAATTTTGGCTCTTGGCAAAATTATTACCTTTTTGGCACACCATGTTATCGCATATATATTACAGTTTTGGCACCATGTAAATAAGCACAATATAGTTATTCCAGTAGATTCTATTATTTCTTTCATATATAAATTGTTCTAAACCTAATTGTTTGCATAAAAATCTCAAAAATGTGCCGTTTTACATCCAACGGTAAAATATTCATCATTCCTTCTCTCCCCCCAAAAAATCTAGTGACATTCACCAAGTTAACACTCATTTAGGTAATAACCACCTATTCAAGAGTATTTCACTTATTCTTTGGCTGCTAATATTATTGGAGGGAGAAAGCCCACAACATCATGGTGGCCATGCAATGCGGTGAAGCCTGTGAAACCTGCAAGCATCCTGCATCTGCTGGAACTAGCAAACCATTAGTGGTAGTGCAGTGAAATTCAGTATTGCACCTAACTCAAAGCGTGTAGAACAGTTCCCTACTGCAGACAAAGCCTCTGGCAGGATTTGAATTCTTGAATTTCATACATTGACAGCCGGAAAGTCAGTTTGCCATGAGCATATTTCCCTTTTCAATAATTGCTTAATCAAACTTAATACATCACAGATATGCCTTTTTTGGCTTAGCCTTATGCTTGATTGACCTTTATATATCTAAAGCCAATGATTTCAACAAATTTATGTAACAAAATGTTTTTACTGCTTCACAGACATGTTGAAACAGAAGACATAAATGATTTGATTATTTTTTATTGCAAACACAGAAATCTGTATATTTTTTTTTACATGCATTTTGATGAGGCTCTTGTTGACAGAAGTATTGGAAAAGACAACCAATAACAAGAGCACAGGCCTTGATCGTTTCCACTGAAGTTGCCACTATGATCTCCTGAAACAGAAAATGAAGTTCCATCACAATGTCTCTGTAGCTCTGTAAATATCGAAGAGCTATAACTCAATAAACATGGCATGGAAGGACAAGCTTTACAAGCAATCCCAAATGGCAAATTATCATTTGAATATCAAGGAGAAAGCAGAAAAACTTTCACTTAAGCAGATGAAGACTGATTATATTTAAACGTTTTGATGTGGGGTCAAAAACAAATAAACAAAAAAATATTTCAATATTCACATTGATTTTTTTTTTATAACAATCTAGAACATTAAGTCTCATAACAAAGGTGTTATTCTGAACAAAACTTTCCACTACCAACATCCTGCTACATCAGCGTATTTGTCTCTGCCCACCTCCATCATATACCCTGATATCCTTTGGCCTAAAACGCTTATATCGCTAAATATAGCAAGCCAATGAAATGACTCGCATTCAGCAATAGCGACTTCAAAGAAATGTCAATTTAGGCAATAAATAGCCATGAGTAACCAGCTGTAAGCAATACAAGTTTTATAGGCCGAAGGAAATCAGGGTACATGAGTCTCAGCTAGGCGGAGACAAAAACGCTGATGCAGCAGGATGCACTACAAACTGGTCTTGGTTAACCATCCTATAGTTGCACCCCTGCAACACCCTTATCTGTTAAATCAGTGAAATTTCAGATCTTATCCAGAAGAGGTCTGTTCAAAATTATGCAATTTTACAATCTCTCAAAGTACAAAAGAAATTACAAATCAAAACTAGAAAAGGAATCATTGCTAGTATGACAAACTTCTAGCATATATATTACCATTTTGGTTCAATATGTATATATATTTCAGATGAGATCTGTTCCAACATTTTCCCTTTGACACTCCGAGTCTTCAAGTCCAAAGAAGCAGTTTATATTCTACAGATTAGTATCTTAGCTACAACAAGAGCCCAACTACAAGTAGATCTTACTTATTTATCTTACATATATATTACCATTTTGGCTCACAAGCCCTTAGGATTACATCTCAGATGAGATCTGTTCCGACTTTTGCCTTTTGACACTCTCTCCAAGTCCAAAGAGATCAGTTTACATTCTACAGATAAGTATCAAAACTACTACAAGATCTCAATTACAAGTAGTTCTTACTCCCTTATATATATATTACCATTTTGGCTCACAAGCCCTTAGAAATACATCTAAGATGAGATCTGCTCAACCTTTTGCCTTTTGACACTCTCTCCTAGACCAAAGAAGCAGTTAATATTCTACAGATTAGTATCACAGCTACCACAAAAGCCCAATTATAAGTAGCTCTTACTTCTAGCATAAATATTACCATTTTGGCTCACAAGCCCTTAGGATTACATCTCAGATGAGATCTGTCCAAATAATGCCTTTTGACACTTTCTCTGAGTCCAAAGAAGCAGTTCATATTCTACAGATTAGTATCACAATTTCCATAAGAGCTCAATTACAAACAGGTCTTTCTTCTAGCATATATATTACCATTTTGGCTCACAAGCCCTTGGGATTACAATGCCTTACTTTTGCCTTTTGACACTCTCTCCCAGTCCAAAGAAGCAGTTTATATTCTACAGATTAGTATCTTAGCTACAACAAGAGCCCAACTACAAGTAGATCTTACTTATTTATCTTACATATATATTACCATTTTGGCTCACAAGCCCTTAGGATTACATCTCAGATGAGATCTGTTCCGACTTTTGCCTTTTGACACTCTCTCCAAGTCCAAAGAGATCAGTTTACATTCTACAGATAAGTATCAAAACTACTACTAGATCTCAATTACAAGTAGTTCTTACTCCCTTATATATATATTACCATTTTGGCTCACAAGCCCTTAGAAATACATCTAAGATGAGATCTGCTCAACCTTTTGCCTTTTGACACTCTCTCCTAGACCAAAGAAGCAGTTAATATTCTACAGATTAGTATCACAGCTACCACAAAAGCCCAATTATAAGTAGCTCTTACTTCTAGCATAAATATTACCATTTTGGCTCACAAGCCCTTAGGATTACATCTGAGATGAGATCTGTCCAAATAATGCCTTTTGACACTTTCTCTGAGTCCAAAGAAGCAGTTCATATTCTACAGATTAGTATCACAATTTCCATAAGAGCTCAATTACAAACAGGTCTTTCTTCTAGCATATATATTACCATTTTGGCTCACAAGCCCTTGGGATTACAATGCCTTACTTTTGCCTTTTGACACTCTCTCCCAGTCCAAAGAAACAGTTTATATTCTACAGATTCACTAAGTATCACAGCTACCAAAAAAGCCCATAATTACAAGTAGCTCTTACTTCTAGCATATATATTACCATTTTGGCTCACAAGCCATTAGGATTCCATCTCAGATGAGATCTGTTCCAAATTTTGCCTTTTGACACTCGCTCCCAGTCCAAAGAAACAGTTTATATTCTACAGATTAGTATCACAGCTAACAAAAAAGCCCATAAGTACAAGTAGCTCTTTTTTCTAGCATATATATAACCATTTTGGCTCACAAGCCCTTAGGATTACATATCAGATGAGATCTGTTCCAAATAATGCCTTTTGACACTTTCTCCGAGTCCAAAGAAGCAGTTCATATTCTACAGATTAGTATCACAATTTCCATAAGAGCTCAATTACAAACAGGTCTTTCTTCTAGCATATATATTACCATTTTGGCTCACAAGCCCTTAGGATTACACCTTAGATGAGACCTGTTCCAACTTTTGCCTTTTGACACTCTCTCCCAGTCCAAAGGATCAGTTTATATTTTACAGAGTAGTATCACAGCTACCAAAAAAGCCCATAATTACAAGTAGCTCTTACTTCTAGCATATATATTACCATTTTGGCTCACAAGCCCTTAGGATTCCATCTCAGATGAGATATGTTCCAACTTTTGCCTTTTGACACTCTCTCCCAGTCCAAAAAAACAGTTTATATTTTACAGATTAGTATCACAGCTACCAAAAAAGCCCATAATTACAAGTAGCTCTTACTTCTAGCATATATATTACCATTTTGGCTCACAAGCCCTTAGGATTCCATCTCAGATGAGATATGTTCCAACTTTTGCCTTTTGACACTCTCTCCCAGTCCAAAGAAACAGTTTATATTTTACAGATTAGTATCACAGCTACCAAAAAAGCCCATAATTACAAGTAGCTCTTACTTCAAGCACATATATAACCATTTTGGCTCACAAGCCCTTAAAATTTCATCTCAAATAAGACCTGTTCCAACTTTTGCCTTTTGACACTCTCTCCCAGGCCAAAGAAACAGTTCATATGCTACAGATTAGTATCACAGCTACCACAAAAGCCCAATTACAAGTAGCTCTTACTTCAAGCATATATATTACCTTTTTGGCTCACAAGCCCTTAGGATTACATCTCAGATGAGATCTGTTCCAAATAATGCCTTTTGACACTCTCTCCCAGTCCAAAGAAGCAGTTCATATTCTACAGATTAGTATCACAATTTCCATAAGAGCCCAGTTACAAGTAGCTCTTACTTCTAGCATATATATTACCATTTTGGCTCACAAGCCCTTAGGATTACATCGCAGATGAGACCTGTTCCAACTTTTGCCTTTTGACACTCTCTCCCAGTCCAAAGAAACAGTTTATATTTTACAGATTAGTATCACAGCTACCAAAAAAGCCCATAATTACAAGTAGCTCTTACTTCTAGCATATATATTACCACTTTGGCTCACAAGCCCTTAGGATTCCATCTCAGATGAGATCTGTTCCAACTTTTGCCTTTTGACACTCTCTCCCAGTCCAAAGGATCAGTTCATATGCTACAGATTAGTATCACAGCTACCAAAAAAGCCCAATTACAAACAGGTCTTTCTTCTAGCATATATATTACCATTTTGGCTCACAAGCCCTTAGGTTACACCTTAGATGAGATCTGTTCCAACTTTTACCTTTTGACACTCTCTCCCAGTCCAAAGGATCAGTTTATATTTTACAGAGTAGTATCACAACTTTCAAGAGAGCCCAGTTACAAGTAGCTCTTACTTCTAGCATATATATTACCATTTTGGCTCACAGGCCCTTAGGATTACACCTTAGATGAGACCTGTTCCAACTTTTGCCTTTTGACACTCTCTCCCAGTCCAAAGGATCAGTTTATATTTTACAGAGTAGTATCACAGCTACCAAAAAATCTCATAATTACAAGTAGCTCTTACTTCTAGCATATATATTACCATTTTGGCTCACAAGCCCTTAGGATTCCATCTCAGATGAGATATGTTCCAACTTTTGCCTTTTGACACTCTCTCCCAGTCCAAAGAAACAGTTTATATTTTACAGATTAGTATCACAGCTACCAAAAAAACCCATAATTACAAGTAGCTCTTACTTCTAGCATATATATTACCATTTTGGCTCACAAGCCCTTAGGATTCCATCTCAGATGAGATATGTTCCAACTTTTGCCTTTTGACACTCTCTCCCAGTCCAAAGAAACAGTTTATATTTTACAGATTAGTATCACAGCTACCAAAAAAGCCCATAATTACAAGTAGCTCTTACTTCTAGCATATATATTACCATTTTGGCTCACAAGCCCTTAGAATTACATCTCAGATGAGACCTGTTCCAACTTTTACCTTTTGACCCTCTCTCCCAGTCCAAAGAAACAGTTTATAGTTTACAGATTAGTATCACAGCTACCACAAAAGCCCAATTACAAGTAGCTCTTACTTCAAGCATATATATTACCTTTTTGGCTCACAAGCCCTTAGGATTACATCTCAGATGAGATCTGTTCCAAATAATGCCTTTTGACACTCTCTCCCAGGCCAAAGAAACAGTTCATATGCTACAGATTAGTATCACAGCTACCACAAAAGCCCAATTACAAGTAGCTCTTACTTCAAGCATATATATTACCTTTTTGGCTCACAAGCCCTTAGGATTACATCTCAGATGAGATCTGTTCCAAATAATGCCTTTTGACACTCTCTCCCAGTCCAAAGAAACAGTTCATATTCTACAAATTAGTATCACAATTTCCATAAGAGCCCAGTTACAAGTAGCTCTTACTTCTAGCATATATATTACCATTTTGGCTCACAAGCCCTTGGGATTACATCGCAGATGAGACCTGTTCCAACTTTTGCCTTTTGACACTCTCTCCCAGTCCAAAGAAACAGTTTATATTTTACAGATTAGTATCACAGCTACCAAAAAAGCCCATAATTACAAGTAGCTCTTACTTCTAGCATATATATTACCACTTTGGCTCACAAGCCCTTAGGATTCCATCTCAGATGAGATCTGTTCCAACTTTTGCCTTTTGACACTCTCTCCCAGTCCAAAGGATCAGTTCATATGCTACAGATTAGTATCACAGCTACCACAAAAGCCCAATTACAAACAGGTCTTTCTTCTAGCATATATATTACCATTTTGGCTCACAAGCCCTTAGGATTACACCTTAGATGAGATCTGTTCCAACTTTTGCCTTTTGACACTCTCTCCCAGTCCAAAGGATCAGTTTATATTTTACAGAGTAGTATCACAACTTTCAAGAGAGCCCAGTTGCAAGTAGCTCTTACTTCTAGCATATATATTACCATTTTGGCTCACAAGCCCTTAGGAGTACATGGCAGATGAGACCTGTTCCAACTTTTGCCTTTTGACACTCTCTCCCAGTCCAAAGAAACAGTTTATATTCTACAGATTAGTATCACAGCTACCAAAAAAGCCCATAATTACAAGTAGCTCTTACTTCTAGCATATATATTACCATTTTGGCTCACAAGCCCTTAGGATTCCATCTCAGATGAGATCTGTTCCAACTTTTGCCTTTTGACACTCTCTCCCAGTCCAAAGGATCAGTTCATATGCTACAGATTAGTATCACAGCTACCAAAAAAGCCCATAATTACAAGTAGCTCTTACTTCTAGCATATATATAACCATTTTGGCTCACAAGCCTTTAAAATTTCATCTCAAATAAGACCTGTTCCAACTTTGGCCTTTTGACACTCTCTCCCAGTCCAAAGAAACAGTTCATATGCTACAGATTAGTATCACAGCTACCACAAAAGCCCAATTACAAGTAGGTCTTACTTATAGCATATATATTACCTTTTTGGCTCACAAGCCTTTAGGATTACATCTCAGATGAGATCTGTTCCAAATTTTGCCTTTTGACACTTTCTCCGAGTCCAAAGAAGCAGTTTATATTCTACAGATTAGTATCACAATTTCCATTAGAGCCCAGTTACAAACAGGTCTTTCTTCTAGCATATATATTACCATTTTGGCTCACAAGCCCTTAGGAGTACATCTCAGATGAGACCTGTTCCAAATTTTGCCTTTTGACACTCTCTCCCAGTCCAAAGAAACAGTTTATATTCTACAGATTAGTATCACAGCTACCAAAAAAGCCCAATTACAAGTAGCTCTTACTTCTAGCATATATACTACCATTTTGGCTCACAAGCCCTTAGGAGTACATCTCAGATGAGACCTGTTCCAAATTTTGCCTTTTGACACTTTCTCCCAGTCCAAAGAAACAGTTTATATTCTACAGATTAGTATCGCAGCTACCAAAAAATCCCATAATTACAAGTAGCTCTTACTTCTAGCATATATATTACCATTTTGGCTCACAAGCCTTTAAAATTCCATCACAAATAAGACCTGTTCCAACTTTTGCCTTTTGACACTCTCTCCCAGGCCAAAGAAACAGTTCATATGCTACAGATTAGTATCACAGCTACCAAAAAAGCCCAATTACAAGTAGCTCTTACTTCTAGCATATATATTACCATTTTGGCTCACAACCCCTTAGGACTACATCTCAGATGAGACCTAACTTTTGCCTTTTGACACTCTCTCCCAGTCCAAAGAAACAGTTTATATTCTACAGATTAGTATCACAGCTACCAAAAAAGCCCATAATTACAAGTAGCTCTTACTTCTAGCATATATATTACCATTTTGGCTCACAAGCCCTTAGGAGTACATCTCAGATGAGACCTGTTCCAACTTTTGCCTTTTGACACTCTCTCCCTGTCCAAAGAAACAGTTCATATGCTACAGATTAGTATCACAGCTACCAAAAAAGCCCATAATTACAAGTAGCTCTTACTTCTAGCATATATATTACCATTTTGGCTTACAAGCCCTTAGGATTCCATCTCAGATGAGATCTGTTCCAACTTTTGCCTTTTGACACTCTCTCCCTGTCCAAAGAAACAGTTCATATGCTACAGATTAGTATCACAGCTACCAAAAAAGCCCAATTACAAGTAGCTCTTACTTCTAGCATATATATTACGATTATTACCATTTTGGCTCACAAGCCCTTAGGAGTACATCTCAGATGAGACCTGTTCCAAGTTTTGCCTTTTGACACTCTCTCCCAGTCCAAAGAAACAGTTTATATTCTACAGATTAGTATCACAGCTACCAAAAAAGCCCATAATTACAAGTAGCTCTTACTTCTAGCATATATATTACCATTTTGGCTCACAGGCCCTTAGGAGGACATCTCAGATGAGACCTTTTCCAAATTTTGCCTTTTGACACTCTCTCCCAGTCCAAAGAAACAGTTTATATTATACAGATTAGTATCACAATTTCCATAAGAGCCCAGTTACAAGTAGCTCTTACTTCTAGCATATATATTACCATTTTGGCTCACAAGCCCTTGGGATTACATCGCAGATGAGACCTGTTCCAACTTTTGCCTTTTGACACTCTCTCCCAGTCCAAAGAAACAGTTTATATTTTACAGATTAGTATCACAGCTACCAAAAAAGCCCATAATTACAAGTAGCTCTTACTTCTAGCATATATCTTACCATTTTGGCTCACAAGCCCTTAAAATTTCATCACAAATAAGACCTGTTCCAACTTTTGCCTTTTGACACTCTCTCCCAGTCCAAAGAAACAGTTCATATGCTACAGATTAGTATCACAGCTACCAAAAAAGCCCATAATTACAAGTAGCTCTTACTTCTAGCATATATATTACCATTTTGGCTCACAAGCCCTTAGGAGTACATCTCAGATGAGACCTGTTCCAAGTTTTGCCTTTTAACACTCTCTCCCAGTCCAAAGAAACAGTTTATATTCTACAGATTAGTATCACAGCTACCAAAAAAGCCCATAATTACAAGTAGCTCTTACTTCTAGCATATATATTACCATTTTGGCTCACAACCCCTTTGGAGTACATCTCAGATGAGACCTGTTCCAAGTTTTGCCTTTTGACACTCTCTCCCAGTCCAAAGAAACAGTTTATATTCTACAGATTAGTATCACAGCTACCAAAAAAGCCCATAATTACAAGTAGCTCTTACTTCTAGCATATATATTACCATTTTGGCTTACAAGCCCTTAGGAGGACATCTCAGATGAGATCTGTTCCAACTTTTGCCTTTTGACACTCTCTCCCAGTCCAAAGAAACAGTTCATATGCTACAGATTAGTATCACAGCTACCAAAAAAGCCCAATTACAAGTAGCTCTTACTTCTAGCATATATATTACCATTTTGGCTTACAAGCCCTTAGGATTCCATCTCAGATGAGATATGTTCCAACTTTTGCCTTTTGACACTCTCTCCCAGTCCAAAGAAACAGTTTATATTTTACAGATTAGTATCGCAGCTACCAAAAAAGGCCATAATTACAAGTAGCTCTTACTTCTTGCATATATATTACCATTTTGGCTCACAAGCCCTTAAAATTTCATCACAAATAAGACCTGTTCCAACTTTTGCTTTTTGACACTCTCTCCCAGGCCAAAGAAACAGTTCATATGCTACAGATTAGTATCACAGCTACCACAAAAGCCCAATTACAAGTAGCTCTTACTTCTAGCATATATATTACCATTTTGGCTTACAAGCCCTTAGGATTCCATCTCAGATGAGATATGTTCCAACTTTTGCCTTTTGACACTCTCTCCCAGTCCAAAGAAACAGTTTATATTTTACAGATTAGTATCACAGCTACCAAAAAAGCCCATAATTACAAGTAGCTCTTACTTCTAGCATATATATTACCATTTTGGCTCACAAGCCCTTAGAATTACATCTCAGATGAGACCTGTTCCAACTTTTACCTTTTGACCCTCTCTCCCAGTCCAAACCAAATCACATATACTCTACTGATAAGTATCACAATTACCATAAGAATTCAAAATTACAAGTAGGTCTTACTTATAGCATATATATTACCTTTTTGGCTCACAAGCCTTTAGGATTACATCTCAGATGAGATCTGTTCCAAATAATGCCTTTTGACACTTTCTCCCAGTCCAAAGAAACAGTTTATATTCTACAGATTAGTATCACAGCTACCACAAAAGCCCATAATTACAAGTAGCTCTTACTTCTAGCATATATATTACCACTTTGGCTCACAAGCCCTTAGGAGTACATCTCAGATGAGATCTGTTCCAACTTTTGCCTTTTGACACTCTCTCCCAGTCCAAAGAAACAGTTTATATTTTACAGATTAGTATCGCAGCTACCAAAAAAGCCCATATTACAAGTAGCTCTTACTTCTAGCATATATATTACCATTTTGGCTCACAACCCCTTAAAATTTCATCACAAATAAGACCTGTTCCAACTTTTGCCTTTTGACAATCTCTCCCAGTCCAAAGAAACAGTTCATATTCTACAGATTAGTATCACAGCTACCAAAAAAGCCCATAATTACAAGTAGCTCTTACTTCTAGCATATTTATTACCATTTTGGCTCACAAGCCCTAAGGATTATATCTCAGATGAGATCTGTTCCAACTTTTGCCTTTTGACACTCTCTCCCTGTCCAAACCAAATCACATATACTCTACTGATAAGTATCACAATTACCATAAGAATTCAAAATTACAAGTAGGTCTTACTTCTAGCATATATATTACCTTTTTGGCTCACAAGCCTTTAGGATTACATCTCAGATGAGATCTGTTCCAAATAATGCCTTTTGACACTTTCTCAGAGTCCAAAGAAGCAGTTCATATTCTACAGATTAGTATCACAATTTCCATTAGAGCCCAGTTACAAACAGGTCTTTCTTCTAGCATATATATTACCATTTTGGCTCACAAGCCTTTAGGATTACATCTCAGATGAGATCTGTTTCAACTTTTGCCTTTTGACACTCTCTCCAAGTCCAAAGGAACACTTTATATTCTACAGATTAGTATCACAGCTACCACAAAAGCCCAATGACAAGTAGCGCTTACTTCTAGCATATATATTACCATTTTGGCCCACAAGCCCTTAAGAATATAACTCAGATGAGATCTGTTCCAACTTTTGCCTTTTGACACTCTCTCCCAGTCCATAGAATCAGTTTATATTCTATAGAATAGTATCTAAACTTCAATAAGGGCCCAATTACAAGTAGGTCTTACTTCTAGCATATATATTACCATTTTGGCTCACAAGCCCTTAGGATTATATCTCAGATGAGATCTGTTCCAAACAAGTAAAGAAGTGAGCACAGCTCACATACCCCCGCTTCAAACTATAGTCTGGCTTTCTTTGTTGGTCTTACCCTCAAAAAGCTCATTTAGGGATCATGGTTGATAAGTGTATTAAGTTTGTTGAAGCTAGCATGTATAGTTTAGGAGATATGCTCAGGAAAAAGCACTTTGTCAGATAGTCATTGTTTTAGTAACATTTCCATGTAAAACGCGAAAAAATAAAAATAATTTTTGGTCTTACCCTCAAGAGGTGCACCAACATGGATAAGTGTATGAAGTTTAGTGATGATAGCATGTACGGTTTAGAAAATATACTCCGGACAAAGGACTTGGTCATAAATTCACTGTTTTAGTCATGTTTCCATGGAAACCATAAAACAAAATAAAAATCATTTGTTGGTCTAACCCTCAAAAGGCACATCAATGGATCATGGTTGATAAGTGTATGAAGTTTGGTAAAGATAGCATGTATAGTTATGAAGATATACTCCGTACAAAGGACTTTGTCACTGTTTAAGTCATGTTTCCATGGAAACCGCAAAAAATAAAAATAATTTTTGGTCTTA
Organism: Phorcus lineatus; assembly: GCA_921293015.1. Classification (NCBI taxonomy): domain Eukaryota; kingdom Metazoa; phylum Mollusca; class Gastropoda; order Trochida; family Trochidae; genus Phorcus; species Phorcus lineatus. The sequence goes on from OV121081.1 coordinate 61,186,385, forward strand.
CCCTCAAGAGGTGCACCAACATGGATAAGTGTATGAAGTTTAGTGATGATAGCATGTACGGTTTAGAAAATATACTCCGGACAAAGGACTTGGTCATAAATTCACTGTTTTAGTCATGTTTCCATGGAAACCATAAAAAAAAAATAAAAATCATTTGTTGGTCTAACCCTCAAAAGGCACATCTAGGGATCATGGTTGATAAGTGTATGAAGTTTGATGAAGATAGCATGTATAGTTTATGATAAATGCTTCGGACAAAGGACTTGGTCATAGTCACTGTTTTAGTCATCTTTCCATGGAAACCTCAAAAAATAAAAATCATTTGGTAGTCTAACCCTCAAAAGGCACATCTAGGGATCATGGTTGATAAGTGTATGAAGTTTGGTGAAGCTAGCATGTATAGTTTAGGAGATAAGCTCCGGACAAAGGACTTGGTCATAGAGTCACTGTTTTAGTCATGTTTCCATGGAAACCTCAAAAAATAAAAATCATTTGTTGGTTTAACCCTCAAAAGGCACATCTAGGGATAATGGTTGATAAGTGTATGAAGTTTGGTGAAGCTAGCATGTATAGTTTAGGAGATATGCTCCGGACAAAGGACTTGGTCATAGAGTCACTGTTTTAGTCATGTTTCCATGGAAACCACAAAAAATAAAAATCATTTGTTGGTCTAACCCTCAAAAGGCACATCTAGGGATCATGGTTGATAAGCGTATGAAGTTTGGTGAAGCTAGCATGTATAGTTTAGGAGATATGCTCCGGACAAATAACTTGGTCATAGAGTCACTGTTTTAGTCATGTTTCCATGGAAACCGCAAAAAATAAAAATCATTTGTTGGTCCAACCCTCAAAAGGCACATCTAGGGATCATGGTTGATAAGTGTATGAAGTTTGGTGAAGCTAGCATGTATAGTTTAGGAGATATGCTCCGGACAAAGATTTGTGACGGACGGACAGACAGAAAGACGGACGGACAGAATGAACGCTATATACCCCCGCTTACGCTGTAAGGCGGGGGTATAATTATGCTTTTTACAATCTCTCCTTGTCCAAACCAAATCACATATACTCTACTGATAAGTATCACAATTACCATAAGAATTCAAAATTACAAGTAGGTCTTACTTAAAGCATATATATTACCTTTTTGGCTCACAAGCCTTTAGGATTTTATCTCAGATGAGATCTGTTTCAACTTTTGCCTTTTGCCATCCTTTCTCATCAGCCTATATATGGTCGCGTGGTTCCTGTGGTCCCAAGAGGTCATGGTTTCACCAAATCTATATAATAGAATCCCCATCAAGTCTCTATACAAGATTTCACCTTTTTTGGCCTCTGGCTTCTGGAGAAGAAGATAAAAATAGGCTTATAGGGTGTGGTCCCTTGAGGTCACAGGGTCAGAAGTATTTAATTAGAATCCTCATGCAGACGGACAGATGTCAAATGAGGTAAATTGTGAGGGGATGCCCCCAGGCCCTTATGAGGGGCAACAGGGTAAAAAAAATCTACAATTTTAAATACCTATTAGCCAAGGTGTCTGATCTTAGGATTTTAGGTGTATAGAGCCAATGGATTTAGAGAGGAAGTAAAAAATATGGGCTCTGTAGCTCATCAGACTTTTGATAGGAATAGGTGTTTGGGTTTAGACCATGGGGTCATGGGCAGTGTAGGAAAGATAGCCTGTTCCAACGTCCGAGACGGGTAACTTTGGTTGAGGACGGACTGTAAAATTATTTAGTCCGTCCTTGTGTCGGGCCAATTTTGTCTAACCATAAATGCATTTATATCTAATAACCCCGAGAGAAAAAATAAACAAAAGTAAATAGCCACATAAATTACGGACTAAAGGGCACTTAGCAGGTTTTGTTCCTTACAATTACAGCAAAACTAAAATATATTTTTTTCAAATTATGCTCTCTTGGATAAGAAAATTCAGATATAAGTAAATCAAATCAAGTGACAAACGTGTTTACTTGAGTCAAGCAACTGAAACGTCAATCAAAGTCTAAGTCGACCTAGTGAAATAGCTGAAAGATTGCCGACACGTTAAACCCAAACTCACTCACACCAAGCTTGAGGGATGGTCTATTATTGTGCGGGGTGACAAGACTTTAGACAGTGTTTGAAGGACAAATCCCTAAATCTTTATGATTCAGTTTTGATTAAAATTTTGTCACTCTATGATCCCTACATGAAAATGGACGTGTCCATCCATACTGAGAGAGGGGACTGATGATGTGTCTTTGGATCAAGGGGTCACCGAACCTACAATTCAGAATCCCCATTGTCTAAGGAGTCTACACACAACTATTAAGCTATCAAGACCTTTTGGAACTGGAGAAGAAGATGAAAGTAGGATTTTAAGGTTTTGACCCCTGTGACCCCATTTGGGGTCAAGTGGTCACCAAACCTACAATTTAGAATCCCCAGTGTCCAAGGAGTCTTCACACAATTTTTCAGCTCTCTAGACCTTTTGGAACTTAGGGGAAAAAGATGAAAATAGGTTTTTCAGGTTTTGACCCCTCTGACCTCATTTGGGGTCATGGGGTCACAAAATCTACAATTAAGAATCCCCATTGGCCAAGAAGTCTACACACAACTTTTCAGCTCTCTGGAACTTTTGGAACTGGAGAAGAAGATTAAAATATATTTTTAAGGTTTTGACCCTTGTGACCCCATTTGGGGTCATGGGGTCAAGAAATCTACAATTTAGAATCCCCATTTGCCAAGGAGTATGCACATAGAGTAATTGGTTCTGGAGAAGAAGTCGAAAAAGTGAAAAGTTTAAGGATGGACGGACGCCGGAAGCCATGCCATGCCATAAGCCCATCGGGTCTTTCAGACCTGATGAGCTAAAAATGTTAAAAGTTTACAGATGCGGGACAACATGCCGTGATGTAAACCATCGGCATAATCAATGTCTACATTGTTGCCAAGGAAACAGAAAAAAATAAAATTGAAATAGAACTTAAACCCACAAAAGGGGCATCTACATGAATAATAGGGAGAATACCAAATATAGTGAGGATGGGTCAAATGATGGTAATGATATGCTCCAGAAAAAAACCTGACCCTTCTGAGACATGGCCTAGAAATTAAAACATCTTGGAATCATGTACATCATGAAATTATGGTCGGATGCTAATACATTATGTCTCTCAAATTGCTTTTTTGGGAAAATTATCACTAATAAGTGTTACTATATCACGTAAATTCAAAACATATATCATATATATGATCATTTGTGAAGCCAAGCCCATTTGTCTTACTAGCCCATTGAAGACACAACTGAAACTAACAATGAAAATAATAGTAGATTTTTCTCCCAAACCTGCAATGTCACTTTGAAAGGGTGAAAGGAAGGCCAGGCCTGCAAGCAGTCACTAGAGGTCGAGTCCTTCTGCTCGTCCTTGACAAAATCGCCTAACTATAAAAATAATATAAGTTTGAAACAGTAAGTAACTAAACATCAATAGTAACAAACAGACTGAGTAAGCTGAAAATGTTGTGATATAAACTGATTATGATAATGAATTTTAATTTTCAACATATCATTAATCACTCACACTTTTGCGTAAGAAATTGAAATATCAAAATTTGTCAATATATTCTGAAGCTGTCTTTACTTATATGTCATGTTACAACCATTTGTTACAACCATTTGAAACATTAACTGGAGTTGAAAGTAATCACTAAATACATTAAAACAGCTGAAACATCTGAAAAACTATTTTTAAACTACCATACCGACAGTCATTTACATATTCTGATCCTTACAGACCTGAATTGGACAATGTGAACAAGATTTTATGCAAGGACATAAAATATGTAATTTACAAACTATACCGCGTCACGTATGACATAGATTCATTATTACTTGTTCAATGCATTACGTGCAAAAGTAACCTGTAAGTTGAAAAAGCTTGATGGTTAGATATGCTGTTGAATCTCTGTTTTCAGCTAAAAAGGTCTCTTGCTTCCGGAGAAGATGAAAATAGGCATTTGGGGCAGGGTCCCTGTGGCCTAAATAAAGGGTCACAGGGTCACCAAATTGATAAATTAGAATCCCATCAGCTAAGGAGTCTATAAACAAAGTTTCAGGCCTCTTGCTTCCAGAGAAAAAGATGAAAATAGGTTTTAGGGCATGACCCTAGTGGCACTTATTAGAGGTCACAGGATCACCAAATCTGTAAAGTAGAAACCTCATTAATCAAAGAGTCTGTAGCCAAGATCTCAGGTTGTTAAAAACTTACCCTGCTTGATCGTTTAAGATCTCATGCTTTCAGCCTGATAAAGACATCCTGATGACCTGTGGCCTGGAATAGACCCCAAATTACTCTGCACAGCGTTAGGTTATCATCCATGGGGACAAGCAACTCGTTCAGGTTTCATAAGATCTTCAGTTCACTTATCCACCATTGACCTGAAAAAAAGCAGAATGAAAGTTTAATAGAAAATACTTAATGTGGGTGAATTGGAGTCAAATATGTGCGCACACTGATTCAGTATTGTCACCACCTCTGGTGTGCAGTACACAACCAAAAGCACTTAAGAGAACCCACAAATCTATTGGTAAATGACTGTTGGTGGCCATATGAAAACATGCAAACACCTAGTTGGGAATACAGCAATAGCAGAATAATTGTTCAAAATCATGTGACAATGTGTCAATTCATCCAGCTTTGAATCGGTACATCGCAAAAATGTGCATGAAACTTGGACCTGGTGCATAAAGGTGCAAATGTTGCATGTACTCCATAAGAAGCTGATGTTGAAAAAATGTGTAATGAAGGGTGATATCAAGTGATTGGGGGAAAAAAAAGCCTGTATGAGCAGCAACGCTTGATTTTGAATTTTTTTGTATTTTTATATATTTTAATGTTGATATGAAGATGTTGGTGAATTGTGTCTCCAAGCATTACTTGGAGAGAAATGAAATAAAGGTTCAAGGATGAACAATCTTCCCGTCTGTTTGAGGGACAATCAAGACCAATTTACAAACTTTGTCTAAAAATGTGAGCTTCATATACCAGTTGGTTTCTTAATATGATCCCGTGAAAATAAATGCACAAAAATTGTGAAAAGTTTGACAGACAATGCCAAAAAGACCCCAGAAGATTGGCAATACCCTAAAACCACATGGCTTTAGAGGCCAGACAGATAATAAACAAATAATAATAATACTGCACATTTGTATATTTTACATATAAAAATACATGCTGAAGACAATAATTTTAAAAAGTATCAATAAAAAGATTATGTCATTCTGAAAACTTCACCTTCTAAATAAATTTTGGTATAAAAGACCCAGAAAATCAATTTCAAGGAGCCAGGTGCAAATTTAATAAACCTAGAAAAATTTAGATTGCCTTGCTTCAAGTTCAAAGGATTCAAAACAATAAGCTCGTTAAGCCTTATGAGCCCAATGAGCACAAAATTAAATCATTTTCTCTTTAGATATACAGACTGTATAATATTTACTATAAAGCATCTAAATAAAAAATATCTGCCAACAGAAGTTAAACTGCCATATTGGTAATCAAGTCCACAGTTCAGAGGCAAAGTTCCTGTGGTTGTTGTAGCCCTCATTGTGAGCCTCAGGGCCAACAAATATACAATTAATAGTCCTATGAAGCACTTCCTGCTTTTTGCTCTGAAGGTAAATAAATATATATAAGGAGGTGACACACTGGCCATTATAAGTGGCCGCATAGTCCCATATCATAAAATTGATTACCTTTATTGGATAAGTGACATCCACACAACATTAACACTTTCCAGGCCTCCACTTTCTGCAGCAAAATATTAAATAGATTTTAAAGGCTTTCATTCTACAATAGCTTTATTCAGATCTATTAGGCTTTTTGTTCTGGGTAAAAAGGCAAATACAGCATAATCTCAAAGGATAGCAAAAGGTTTATTGATAATTGAACACTAGAATCAATGCCATTAGCCAATCATAAGATAAAATTTTATAGAATAAAATCATTACATTAGATATACTTTGACTTACCTGGAGAATAATAGTTTCACATTCATACAGCCAACACTAACATTTTCCCCCATGGCTTTTTTGACCGAGGTCAATGTAAGTCAGCTGCCAGTTAATTCCTGCAATGTTTCATAACTAGAATCAGAACAAGATATCTCATGGTACTCATACCAACCATCAAAAGACTTCTTTCATCTCCCCTCATCCAAAAAACCAACAAACACTTCTCCAATAAAATAACTACAGTCGGTGGCCAAAAGTCTGTTCGCACTGGTGATGTCACGGCTATTTTTAGAGTAGTCAACCCCAAAGTTTAAATGAGCATATCTATGTAAATATAAAATAGGTACTTACCCAGAAATTTCAGAATTTAGAGATATGACCCTGAGCCCGAAGTACATCTCGTCTTCGTATCGGCAAACTGTCATAAAGACTTCGAATGTAGACTGGACTAAGCCCACTCCAAATGTCATTCACTACACGGAGAGATCCTGTCTCAAGTCAATGTCACCTAATCTTGCTTTCAGCTGATACTTAACAGTTTTCCATACATTCTCAATGATATTGAGATCTGAGCTTTGTGGTGGCCACGGCAAAGTAGGAATATGATTTTAGTGTTTCCAACGATAAGCCCAAATGGACACATGACAAGGAGCATTGTCTTCTTGAAAAATCCAGTTGCGATTAACAAAATGTCTGGCAACAACAGGCCATAAATGTAGTTGTCTGTGTTTATGTTGCCATCAACAACCGTTTAAGTTCAAACACCAAATGCAGACACGCATCCCCAAAACATTACTGAAAACTTCGAATTTCGTTCATGATCGGCTCGAGTTCCCAAACAATCAGGCAAGCGCTCACTAGACTTCCTCCACACATAAACTTTTCTATCTTTCCCAATCTGTATTTGAGTTTCATCAGCGCTTTCAAAGTTAACCTAGCCCTCTAAACAATGGCAACGTAACATTGTTTGCGAACAGATTTTTGGCCAACGACTGTATATATAGAGATCCAATCATTGTGTGTTTCATGAAAAAACTGTACAACACAACTCTAGTTTTTACAACCATTTTACATTTTAAAAGTCTGAATAAATGAGGGATTTTTCAATTATTTTAAATTTTTCTCAAACCTGTCTTAGTAAAACAAATCAAAAGTTATCTTGAAAGAAAATGTGATGGTCTTTCTCTAAGATACCTAAATAAAGCTTTTCATAAAATTTCTATAATTACCTTTTACTGCATTGTCATACATATAATTTTACCATATGGGTCAATCTTCACATATAGGTAATAAATATACCATTGAAATAAAAATCAAATGTTACCTTCGTTAAGACATTAATTCTTTTAGTCAAACTATAAGCAGTCGTTTAGAAAAATAAAATGTCAAATATTTACATTATAACTGAAAATGAAATTACTGACCAATAAGACTTACCATTGCGCTGTTTTACCATCAAATTTTTAAACTGAGGCCCAAACCTCCTTTTGTCCTGTTAAAAAACAAAAATATCAACATATGGTCAAGTTTGTGTTAAACAATGAAACCCAAATATATCAATAATATTCGTTTTTCCATATCTTTTCATAATGATATGGAGTGCTAAAAGAATTATCAACACTAAAATCCACATCTTTGGTCTTTATAGCTTGTCTTTGCTGACAAATTGAATTTGAGGGGGTTAATTCATCTGAGTAACAGTTAGAACTGAAACACTGTCTTTGTTACAAATATTTGTGATCATGGACTACAATGATCAATTCGATTTATGTCTTAAAGGTTTCTGATATAGAAGCAATGATGTTTTCAACAGGTTTGATATCTTATGGCATAAATCCTGCATCTCTATGTACACTCAAGTAACCTGTTTTCATGGTCACCTATTTCACAGTATTTACAAATGATTAAGTTATCCTCTTACTGGCCATGACCAGTCAGCAGTTATTTCATTGATGGGTTGTTCTTAGCTGCAGAGCTTTAACTATATTCTCTTTTCACAGTTTTTATCAAATTTATAAAAGGCAAAGTCAGGTTATCTATTAGCCTATTTTGGCTAGGCAACTGTAGCTATAGGTTCTTTTACATGGACCCAAGCAGGAAATGGTCATTTTTTCATCCATCAAATTCTATTTAATAATTCTCTTCAGTGATGAAAATTAAATGAAATTTTATGCTTTTCATGTATTACTATTTTTGGAGAAAACTTATGTTTGATTCTAAAAGTAAAATCGCAATAAAGTTTTTTCAAATAATATTTTCCTGTAAAGCTATATTGATCTTATCCTGAAACACTTAATATTGGGGTGTAATCTGTTCTATTGATGAATAAGTGAAATCATAGAAAGCTTATTTCTTATATATATTTTGGTTATTAGTAGAATTTTCTTTTGCAAAGAAAGCAAGTTATTAATCAAACAGTTAAACATTGCTTGGATTGCTCACATTAAATCTTTAGCCGCATTAAATACAAGACATTTTGTGACTAAAAGGTTTCCTATGCCAAATTTACACTGAACAGAAGAATGACTTTTTTAACTTGACCAGAAATATGACATTTTATGTTCAATATTTGTGAAAATAAAATAATAATATGACTAAGTAAATACTTTCAAAATGTGTTAATGTTAAATTAAAAGCTATTTTTCACTATAAATCTGGCCTAAGAGTAATTTAGGGGTCCGAATGACGAGGTATCTAAAATGTCTATAAAATGCTACCTAGTCCTTGAAAATACTAAAAGCTGAAATAAGTGACTGTAACATATTGTATAATTAGGCATCCTGGCGTTCGGTTGCAAAAAGGAAAATCATCATGAAATCGAGTGATTTTCAAGTTTGGTTGCAGTCCCTTACAGGCAACTGCTACCACATTATTTTTTGTCAAATATTCATCATTTTTCATGTCTTGGCTAATAAAAATTTGGTTGCGGGTAATAAAGATTTGTTTTGAAAAGCTTACCAGATCAAATTGTTTGAAGCAGACTTCAAATTTACCTAACTTGAAAACGATCAAAACAACAGTTTCAGTTTGACATTTCCCTCTGACACAATGTGTCACGTAATGCCATGCACTACGTAATAGGTCTTTCAATTTGCTAATTCAGTATCAGACAGACCTTAACATTTTCTATAAAATTTTGATGTTCCTTTTTAATTATTCATGATTGATTTTGATCGTATTTTTTAGATATAAACTAGTCAATAAACTTACTTGCTGATGTTTATTTCCCATCAAAATTAGTTTGTAATCAGAGGCATCTGTTACAGCCAAAGATAATTTAGTTGAGATTTTACTGCCATTCGAATTCGTCTTGGGGCCACATTGTAAAAACAACCGGCAATTTAGGAATAATTTGGTCAAGGAATGTCATAAATACTTACCAAGACATGATAAACTATATAGAATGTTAGATTCAAGGTTAGTAGAGAATTTCCATCCACTTTCTCAGAAAAGACAGCAAAGGACAACATGATCGAAAACTCGACTCGGTAGCTTAGAGCAAGTTGCCAATGTTGCATTAAAATGTAAATAAACAGCCAGGTAAAGTTCCAACAGTTGCCATGTCATCATTTAGTTTCTCTCTGCAACCAGATTATGTTTAGTCAAGACTCTTCTGTTTTATGAAAACGAGTATTTTGATTTAATACCACGGAAATAGGTAACACTACGATACAACTGTGCCGAAGTGACACAAACAAGGCCAAAACGGTGATAAGATTGATTTACGACAGAGTCAAATCAGTGCTACTATCTTTTTTATTACTAAGATATTCAAATTTGAAAACATTAATTGGTATACTCACTGTGAATACATGAAACAGCAACGAAATGAAAGTCGGGCAGCCACTTGAAATGGAATGCTTGCGATGTTCACTTCCGGCGCGCTCAAATCGTGTTTACGATAAACTTTTCAGTATTTTGTTTATAGATGAATATACCAAAAGAAAAAAATACTCCTTATGCATTTAAATTAGTAGCATGTACTAGAATGATATGCATTATATCTAATATATCGACTTAATTATTACTATTAGCATCATATATGGTTCTCCGAAATTGTTACGCTGCGCTGCGACTGGAGCCAAATGACAAGAATGGTCGGCGACCAACTCTGATTGTGCGGCTGGATGTATAAAATGGAAAAACTTATTTGAATATATAAACGATATGTTTTTGCATTTATTTTATCACGTAAATGAGCCTATTATATGCTAAAAGTTTGGATGTCATTATATACATTCAGTCTCGAGATTTAGCTGATCAAATATCGTGTGCCAAAAAGGTAAACCGAGATTATACATGAAAATATTTTCATGATTTTTACCAAAAAATATTTGTCAACAATTTTCATTTTCAATTCCATATACCTCCAACAATACCAAAAGAGTATATTAGCTAATAATAAGATGTTCAGAAGTGTTTGATTTATTTGAATAGCCCGATGTTATTTTGGCTCCTCAAATGTGAGCCAAAAAGGCAGATGAGCCAAAAAGGTTCATGTATAAAGCCCAAAATGGTAATGATTGTACTAATATATATATATATATATATATATATATATTATATATATATATTACTAAAAATTAGTTAAAATTAATAAGTCTAGAACAAATATATAAAGGCCATTTTTCGTCTAACATTATCAAATAGTAAACCTGTCACTAGTAACGTGAATGAGTAAACTTTAAAACGTTTACGACTGTTAGCACGAATGGGTAACTACAAATACAAACACTAATCGAAATGTAAAAAAGATTCCCGATCGACTGAATACAAAACATAGAGTACCTGTTTTCATGAACTGAAAAAGCTTAGAATAAGAATTAGTACTTACATTACAGAATTTATATTACAAAGAAGGTGAATTAACGTGCCAAACATGACGTATAATTGCCAGTACAGAGTCTCTTATTGGGCAATGTATGAATTTTATGAGTTTATAATTTACGATATTTTCGTTTCAGATCGTGAACAAACAATGCACTACATATTAGTTGACTTCGAGTAAAATGTTCAACTGTTGCGACTTGATACTGCGACATTCTACGTAGCTAAAAGATATATTGCCTACATAAAGAATCACCTTAAACGTTATTATTAAACCATTTAGATGTTCAATTCCGTGTTCAATCGATAAGACGGGTACTGCTCTTACAGTGCGTGTAAAAGGATAATGTGGCCCATGGCCCCTGTGAGCACATTGCTCACTAATTCACCTAGTGAGCCCCTCAATCATGAGACGAGTGCCTTAAGGCTATACCTCAAATTTGATTTCTTGGCAAATTTCTTTATGACTATCAGGAGGTCGGCAAGAGCCAGTATTGCCTCACTGTGTACAGAAAGAATGTAGACGGTTCAACCCGCCAGTTCTGTTCTTGATAAATGATGAAACGGATTCCAACCCCACAGGGAGCAATAAAGGAAACTTCTCGAGGCGCTGGTTTTGTTGTCAAAGGGTCTCAGAATAAAATCATCAAATATCAAAAGCATCGTGAAATGAAGTCCCTCCCGAAAGGCCCGTTTGTATGTATGAGCTGTCTATGAGCATTATGAGAGATTGCCTGACCAAGCACGGACTCTGAGATATTGAGGTGTTCCTTGATGTATGACGAGGCGTTTTCAGGCAATGAACAAAAGGGCGGGCGTATAGTACTTTAGGACTCCCCTTTTTCTCTCCATTAATGATTAAAGATTACATTTATACAGTAAAATTGTATGACGCTCTATAAAGTATGCATCTGAACATTTATTGCAATTTCGAAAATGCTTTTGAAAATTTTCGTCTGCGATAGTCTTAAAAAAGGTAATTCACACACAGTTACAAACATTTGCATGCTGTCTAAACATCTTTCACAATAAACGATCTTTTTGAAATTCAAAACATTCACTTGATTGTAAAACTTAAAGTCAATGGTGGGTCAAGAAATTGCAGTAAATTATCAACTGACGTCTTCTTTCTTTGAAAAAGCAACTTATATATTTCGCTTTATTAACCCAAGGTTTCTTTTGCCATTTGATATATTCATTAGTTATATGAGTACTGAACAGATGGCCATTGGACTGAAGAAAATTGACATCGGATTTTAAAAAAAACAACCTAATATGGTTATCACTATGATAACACATAATTTCTGAAGTTGTAATAAGAATATTTTCGATGATAAACACACTTAGTTTAAAGTAGGTGTTATAAAAGGGGAGTTCCCTTGTTTATATTAACTGTTGAAGCGTCATGCATTACAACACTCGTATTTGTATTTATGGCATCACAAAAGAATAACATCATAGGTTTAATAAAGCAAATTCGAATGAACATGCCACGTTTCGGGCCACAGAAGTATTATTTTTTCCATTGAGCGACTGGTTGATACCGGTATTGATGAAATTTGTAAATCAAAATTCATGAAATCTTCAAAATGTTATTAATTACCTATTTTATTCAAGCAGAAGTGCCGACAACTATATCTAAATCATATCTGGAGAAAGATGTTGTGTTAAGCTGAATTACGAAAAGTTATATCCGTTCCTTATTATCATCAAACCAAACTAACAATGTGAACTAATACCTAATACAAGTTTGAAGTTGTCGTCATTGGATTGACATCACGACAAAATGGTATCTGAAGCTTTCAAGTGTGCAGTATTTAGTAAATACCCATTTTCCTTAAACCTACTACTTTCGTCGTTTTCGGATTTAGAAATCCTTTCAAGGCGTGATTTGATACACAATGATCCATGTCATTAAAAGTAGGTATTGCCTTTAGAAAATACTTGCTCCTTGTTACATCATTATTTATTTCTATGAAAGGGGACGTAATCTATTGGCCCTGAAAAGAAACTGTATGACTATATGGACATTATGCTTGCCAAGCGTATCCGTAAAATAGAGATATTAATTATTAATTGGATGATATTGATGCTTACGTTTGTAAAAACAGGTCTGGAGGAATTATGCTTTTGATTTAATGATCGTCTATTTCAACATTTGTCCCATATCACTTCACTTCACTTCACTTTATTCCAAGAGTACAACAGATATGATATATTAAGGTGATATGGTGTGTACAGCAAATATGCAGTATATGACATAACTCTTATATTAACGCAGTGTTTCTTATAAGAATATACATTATCCGATGGATAACATTCATATTCTGTACCCTCATTAGAGCTCAGAATTTGATAATTGGAGGTGGGCTATAGTAATAAACTTGGATATATTGTGATCGGCAACGTTTGAAGAATGGACACATTAACATGATATTGTATTCATCTTCCAACAATCCCATGTCACATTTATGACAAACTAACTCATTATATGGAACAGTTGTCTTTAAAAATGGCTGTTTTTGTATATTTAAGTTATGTGAATGATATTTGTCTCATATGGGCTAATTCAATGCTTCACTACACAAATGTTCACATGAAAAATACCTTTGATTTGACATATTCTTTTGAACGAATGTTTTGATTAACCTTAAATATAAATTTCAAGATTTATTTTGTGTCAGAATATTTTTAAAACCTTATTTTAAAGTCCATGAAGTGAGAGATCTGAATTAGGGTACCAATGAAAATGTAAGCTTCAAATTATTAAGGCTGAATATACCATGATTCATGTGAACTTGTTTCAGTCGTTGCACTTAAGGTTTCAGTTGTGCTATGATCAGATTAATCAAAATGAATTTGCTTCAGTACATAATATCATTTGTAAATACCAACTGTAGACCTTTCAAGGAATGTTTGCAGTGTTCCTTTGTTATCAACGAATCCTTTACATAGATTGTATTCTATCAGACTATACTAGTCTTTCAGTGAATCGTGTATTGTTATATGGTGTCAATGCCTGATTTATTCTGTCTTTATAACAACTAGGGTAAATCAAATTTGCTAAGGCCTTGTAGTAATGATCATATTAACTCGAAGGCCTGTTTTGGTAAGCTATTAATACGGAGGATCTCCAATTGTGGACCAGTACAGTCAAACAGATCAACAGGAACAGTGGATTGATGATAACAAATGATTCTAATCCTGTGTCAGAGAAATCGAAATGAGAACCCAAATCTAATAAAGATTACCTTCGTATCACTCGTCTGAAACCTAGTTGTCAGAAAGAGTTTCACGAGTTGTAACAGTTGCTTCAATTAGTTTATAAAGCACACGGCTGTAGCCGCTCTCTCTATGCTTGTGATTCTCCCTGCATTGGCCTATAAATGTACCTTTATCAGAATTGTACCACTGGGACCTATTTCAAGTACATGGCCATTAGTTGCTGGTATCACGTCAGTAAATATCAATATTGTGTACCTCTTGGACTCTGCTCAGCACTGATTGGTAATTGATCTCAGAAGCATGAGAGTTCTTGCATTCAGTATTTGGGATTAGCAGCTTGATTGTCGATAACAAAATTGCATTCGTCCAAATGGAGGGTGATTTTCCGTAACATGAAAGAATTCCTTTGAGGAGAGGGAAGTGTTTTTATGAAAGAAATGTCTTCCGGTGACTGTCAATTTATTTTGTCATGAGGATCATGGCAATAATATTTAATGAATAGGCAACAATATTTATTCAAATGATAGGTCATCGTTGATACATAATTATCTTTGCAAGGATGTTTTGGAACATGATCGCCATAACTGTTAAAACGCAATTTTAATATTTTTTAAACAATCTACACATTCCATACCAGCGAACCCGCTTCCCTTTTTATGCCATCCGAACTCTCCTTAACCCTACACCAGCACCAAACCAAAGTCGCTACGTTTAACAGACAAACTGTTCTATATCTAAATGAAAGGTGCTTCTGCTCACTGTTTTCGAAAAGACACAGTTTCACAACTGGTGTTAATGATATCTTCACATCTTTTAAAAACTAAATTTTCCGCTTCATGTACCGCGTAATGTTTAAACAGAAAACATGATTTTAGGCTCTATTGATTTGAAGTAAACTTTTGAATTTCAATTTCATTTGATCAAAGAAATTGGTTGCTTGACATCATCATCCTTGAAATTGATGTTAAAACCCTTCAGTACATTCTATAAGAATCCACCATGGCATGTTTTATTAAATTTTGACAAAGAAACATGCACTGTTCAGTATTTTAAACTACATACGTGATAAATATTGTATATTGTATCTATATATATATGGAACGGTCATACAAGGAGGCCACAGAGTCAAATATGGATTAACCACGAGTTCTTGGTCGAATCCCTTACCAAATAAATGATTTCTCATAGTGTTAGGGTACGATACGATACTGACATCTGGAATAGTCGTAGATGGACAGCAGGACATTGGCATGCTTTGTATTCTCTAAATGTTAACCTTGGCCAAGATTTGTAATGGAGATCACTAATATTATGTGTCTAATATATATGTATAATCATCGTACAACATGATCAACTGTTGACATTTTCTTCGTTTCTCGAGTTTGAGTAAGGCGTAAGTATCATTTATTTGGAAACTAATTTTAACCAAGAATATGATATATAGGTCATTAATACTTGAGAACTGTATCTCTTGTGGCCAGATCATTCACAGAATGTACAAGATAAGAGGTGTTTTTCAACGAATACCGTATCAAATGCAAAGCACGATTATAAGATCTGATCCTTCTGTACGTAAACCTTACATTTGTGCAGGCTTGTTTTAGGATGGATATTGCATTACCAGGACAGAAAGTGAGGGTTAATATGCTCTCAGAGCACTTCTGTATAGTATAGACTCTCAATACAAAAACAGCCAAAATAAAGTCAACATCGAAATTCAACATTAATGATAATATATACATGAGTGCATGAAGAACACGCCATTTAACAATTGCTAAGACATCCCCGGCTGGTTGGTCCACTACTGTAGAGATCTATCCGTAGGGCACACAGCTCAACGTAATTACTGGGAAGGCAGAGCACAATTTCTTACGCACATTACTCGTATTTTCTCCTTTATTAGCTTCTGTTTTTCTCCAGTAAATCTGACTAGTTCATAGATGAGTTACATATCCGTTTTCACAGAGACAGTATGTGACCTCTTTGTGCTGAACGAAGATTTCATTTGAACTGTTATACGATGTCAATATGGGGAAGCCTATAACGTTTCCAATTACCAACTATTTGAATAAAGAAAACATATGGGTTAGTATAGATCGAAGGAGGTTGAATACCTTAGTTTTTAACACCCATTTCAGACATTTGCTGTTATGCAAAAACTTTTAAATGTATGTCTATTTTCCATAACCGGTGCCGAGTCAAACAGTTAACAGAATTTAGATAATGGTTGTTTCTATTGAAAGATAGTAACTGTATCATAATTGAATAAATTAGTATTTTTTTATGATGAAATTACTTTACTAATTTACCATAGCTTCTAAGGAACTAATATGAAACTAACATATTGGGAAAGTGATTTTTCAGAACAAGAGTTATCTACACCTGATGTCAAAGCAAGACTGCGTGATCAACCCGGGCTAATTAGTCTGGCGTTTCAAGACAAGCTCCTGAGTTTATAACGATGTGGATGTGCTTTAAAGCCTACTGATTTCGAGAACTGGATTGTGAATATCTCTCCTGACCTCTGCCGACATATAATTTTTTTAAATTTAAATCTTGTGTTAGTATGAATTTACTATAAAATGTTTCATTTCGAAAATAATCTTAATTTTAGAAATCTAATGAAAACAATTTTCATAATGAATTTTGCCTGCATTTGTAAATGTCGTTGACTATGCTTTAGAAAGATTGCTGACTATCATAACATTTGAATATTTGACTGTCATTAATGTCATATCTTTTCGTCTACATTCTGTACTCCTATTATTCATTTCTTCAGGACATGAAGTACAATCTCAATTCAGACCTGATCTTAACTTTAAATGAGTTTTTAGGAAACTCCTTTAAGAAAACACATGCTATGTTGTGATTGCTATAACAATTCACTCTGACTTGATGAAAGTCTTTTATTTTTGCATAAACTACCATGAGATATTAAAACATCTGGTTTTTGTTTGTTTTAAATTTCCAGATAATGGCCATTGAGAAAACAACAAATCGAATTTCAGAACTTTTTAAAACATGATTTCCTTGTTTTTTAAAACAGGTGTGATCCATTGCTGAACGGTCCCTTGATGATTTTCTGAAGACTAATATCTCAGACCGATTACATTAATAAAATTAAATTTGTTATCCACACCTCATATCAACAAATCAAATATTAAATGTTTTACATCACATCTAAATTGCTTATATCAAATAAAATAGCAGCCAGACAAAGCCAAATGAATAAAGACAATTATTTCTTAAGCACAACATTACTTCATTACGTAGAAGAAGAAATGTTGATATAGAGAAATACTATGATTACAATGCTTTCATACTTTCAGGACATAACGTTATATCTTATAATTTAATTACAATTATGGACAGTTGGTGTCTACCTCCACTCCAAAGAAATGTAAATGTGACTGACAATGTGAAAAAATGTTGTACGTTTAAGTTTGAAATGCAGTGACAGCCAATATGAAAATACTCGCCACTGCCAACCCACTTGGGAAAATGTCTTATTGATCTATGTCAGGCTGCAAGTAATGCAAAATGTTATGCTTCTTTTAATGATACTGTATAAATAGATGTATAAGAATATTAACAATATTTAAATCTAATAAGAGTGCGCGGTATTATCGATATATAGCAATACGGAAAAAACATGATACTTACCGGTACGAACTTTTGAAAATATATCAGCACAAAACTTAAAAAGGATGAAAAGAATATGTAATAACGACCTAAAATGGACATTTATCTTTACTAATCAACTGAAAGTCAAAACTCTGTTTTTATTAGCTGGTAACATACGATGAATTTTCGAAAACATTTTCGATCAAAACAAAGTTTTTAACATATGAATCAGTAAAAAGAGCTGTAGTGACATACGTTCGAACATTAAATGTAAAACAATTCAAAATGAAACTGCAAGATCCAATTTATCACTATAATATATATATATATAGCAAAACTCTACACGCTATTTGGATTCCAAATACAGTCGCTTGCCAAGCTTCTCAAAATGGGAAAAAGTCCTACAATGTGATTTGGACGAAAATGATTCGAAAATTTATAACATCACTGCACATAAATGTTCCCAAAGCACCGACTTGAAATGGTTGCAATACAGAATTATTAACCATATCCTACCAACCCGACAACTTCTGTTTAAAATTGGGTATGTACCTTCACCGATATGTCAGTTTTGCAAAAAAGATATAGAAACAATAAACCATGTATTAAGGGAATGCGAACCCATCTTAAGACTATGGAAAGGTATGGAATCATGGTTGAATTCAGTGCAGTTAAAATTAGAATTTACAAACAAAAAATTATTCTGGGAATGAAGGGAAAAAACAATAATCCTGTTAATGCAATCATTTTATTAGTCAAACAGTATATCTATAGGTGTAGCATAAATAACTTCAGTCCAAAGATTGATTACTTAAAGAAAGAAATTGTTCGATATTACGATAGCTCAAGATACGTGTTCCTATCATCGGGCACTGAACAAATGTTTTTTGAATACTGGTCAACTCTACATCTGTTATTTGGAAAGAAAACACAATTACCATAAGCACACTTTTGTCATTGCCTATTGTATAATATTTTATCTGTATAACCGTGTCATTGTCAATACCTTTTGTTTGCCTGTATTATGAAATATGGAAAATATAAAAAAAATTAAAAAATTATATCGGACGTTTCGAAGCACCAATTTTAATTTAAAATTACAGTAAAACAACTAAATAAAGCGTCATTGAAATATTTTCCTTTCCAAAAAGACCGACAGCCGAGCATTGATTGCTGTTCTGATCAAGAAAACATGTTGATTTTAAAATCTGAAAACTACCAATATAACGCAATGCATATCAAAATACGCGTTTCTGTATCGCAATAAATCACAATACGGACATTAGGAGCGATACCCATAATTGGAATCAAATGATTAAATTTGCCGGAATTTCCCATAGAGAGAACAAAACTAACAACTAAACATGATGATTTACATTTTTCAAAGGGTATTTGCAAAATAATGAATAGACGATTTAGCAAGTTTAGATTATAGCTAAAATGATTTGAATAAAAATCAATAATACACAAATTAGTAACAAAGTACGTTACATGAATGTTACTTCATTTCATATCTAAAATCCTCTTAAACTACTTCTGCCACAGTGCACGCAAACTGTTCAAACTCTTAAACGAAATTGACAATTTCAGTTATTTCGCGTTTCGCGTTTGTTACTCCATACTACGAAGTACTATACACATCATTCATAAATCATAAAAAGTTCATAGAAGGGAATTGATCATAACAAATTATTTTGTTAACTAGAACAAATTTCAAAATCATTAGTATAGTGTCCCCTTGGATCAAAAGTTTTCCTACAGTGGAAGTATTGGTTTGGACGATGCCAACCACTGCACAAAGTCGCCCCCTCCTCATTTCCAAGATTGTTCCGTTCATTGCGGTGCTTTCAAGAATTCTATCTGAAATGACTGCTGAAGGATATTGCCATCTGCTAAATCCCTAAGGTTTTTCTCTTGTAGAAAAAGGTAATTGAATTTTCTACATCAAGTCTGAAGTTTATTATCATTTTACGTTGTGCGCTCTGGTTCTAATTGACATCCCTAAGGATCCAAGTATTGGTATGTTTTTACGGATTATTCTCATAAGCTGTCAACGGTTCACTAAAACCCGACATTTCTAGCCTCATTGATTTGATAATGAGCAATCTCGCCTCCCCATAAACACTTGAAATGTCAAGATGAAGCTTTTACATTCTGTTTTGATTTGATCAGGCGGAATGAAGGACACCGTTGAAGGGCTTCATCTGTTGCTGCTTTGAACTAGGCAATGTTAACATTTATCCGTTCATAAACAACAAGAATTCTAGTTGAAGGGACCATTAATCAAGAGTGGAATTTGAAAGTATGCGTCACAACCTTTCGTAATTTGATATTTCTTTCAAAGAACCATTAATTTCCTCAATGAACTTCAACACATTTATAAAGATGTTGATCATTTTGGTCATGTTGTATTTTCTAAGGGTGTAAACGAAAAACCTCCACATTCTCCAAGGAATATTTTATAATTTTTCTGAACAAAATACCCTTGATTAAAATGCAAATTTGATGGAAGCTTATGTTTGCCGTCACCTGACTGTGCTTTATCAGAGTAGCCATGCAATCAGATTGGTGTCTCAAACAAAACTTGTCTGTGCCGGGTGTCAATTGGTTAATTCTCTCAAGTAGTCATGATCAGCTGATTGGGAAAATAGCATACACAGCAGGAGCCGTATTTGAATCCAGGATATAAAGAGGGTTACAAATAAATGAGATCCAACATTATTCTATGATATGGATCGTAAGTTGTATAATAGTTTCGGACTTTGTATTTTAGCTTTTTAAGTCGTCACAAGAGAATCATTAGTTTATCATGTCTTTGAAATCGTGCTTTAGTTATCGTTTATAGTGTGACATAAATTGTATTGATTTTTTAAGAGCCAAAATACCATATGTTCTGAGCTAAGTTCACATCACCCATTTAACTTACATCTTTATCTCTAAAATGTAAAAATTATTATATTTTCTTTTTTACAATGATAAACGCAAAAACAGCCATAATCAGTATTACGATATTTCGAAATTCTCCGTTAAATTTACAAGTATGTAAGTTAAAGGACCTACTTATCACTACCAAATCCATATTTGTCTTTGTGTTTGCTGTAAACTAGTTTCCCAAATTACGTTTGAGTTATTGACGAGCGCCAATGTCCGGTTTTCGATCACAAATCACGACTTTTAACCTGTTCATCGTCATTATACTTAACTGCTAAGCAGTAAAATACTGATTTGCAGAAACAACCACTACTTCTCGATGAAATAACACCATCTATGCAGTTTGACATATTAGACCCAAATATCATATACTCTGTGGCCCTTTAATGTGTATAACTGTATATGCGATTCCAATCCTGTGTCAAGGAAATCTTCATTTAAGGCCAACAAATCTAATAATTTGGTTTCAATCTGTCTAGATGTCATGATGTATTTCTCGATCGGTAACAGTCCCTATAATTATGTTTTAAAGCACATAGTTGTTTGTGACGCGTGTTCACGCCAATCGCTTCACGGGGACACATTTCAAGTACATTGTCGTTAGTGTGTAAATGTTGATAGTGTGCACCTCTTGGACCCTGCTGCGCACTGATTGGTAAATGGTCCTATTATCATAAATGTTCTTGCTTTGAGTCTCTACTATCAAAACTTGTATCGTCTACCCATGACCTCAAAACTGATTTAAACTAAAACAATAACTATAAAGTATTTAGAGGACTCTTTTGCTATCAAATGATTGGCGTATTTATTGAGATTTGAAATTGTTAAATTTGTTTTGTTTATGTCGGCAAACATATAAGAACTCAGCAGTACAATTCAAAGTATATGATAATGATTTTGGACAAGAACCTTTACCTTGTTTTTTCCTAACATTGTTTTTCCTCTTGTAGAAATCTATTGAGAGCAAGTATGAACATTCTAATTAACATTTCTTCAGAAACGTATTATGCCCATCGCTTTATATCATTCATTAAAATTTCTTTAATCAAACTAAATATATACTTTACGTTAGTGATAACTGTTAAATGTGATATGGTCGTTATGAGGTCTCTAATCAAGATTACATAATGAACACAAAACATGAATCGACCTAACAATATCTACTTGAATAAGGAATATCGAAATACATCATGTTTACGTTTGTGTTAATTGATTACCATAGTTGTATCGAGAAAGTATATCGCTGTTCACTAATGTATTGATATCTTTGATAGAACCTTTTTGACAATGAATGGGATAGTTCCTGATGGACGTATAGTTGTTAAGTTTGAAACTCTTCTTCATGTGGTACAAGTAAGCTTTTACGGGAGAAATGTGTATTACATATATCTATATTAGGGTTCACCATATGCACTCAATAACTTAATCATACTATAGCTCTGAAATATATATTACATTTGTTTTACAAGAATTGTTAATATATAAATATATGATATATATAGCCAAGTGCATATTTGAAAAATTAGTACTATTAGTTTTCATTTCAGATTTCAAACAATGTTGTAAAAAATATGTAAAAGCAATTATAATGAGCAAATCATTTTAAACACCCGGTGATAATAAAACTTAGAAATATTGACTTGCATTGTTTCAAATA
The DNA here is from genome assembly GCA_921293015.1 of Phorcus lineatus. Classification (NCBI taxonomy): domain Eukaryota; kingdom Metazoa; phylum Mollusca; class Gastropoda; order Trochida; family Trochidae; genus Phorcus; species Phorcus lineatus. The sequence goes on from OV121081.1 coordinate 61,208,644, forward strand.
ATGTAGTTATTAACGATTTATTTTCTTTACAGGGTATAAAGCCGCACTTTATGTTTTCTTTTCCTCATAGATATTGTGATTGCATCATAGTTGACAGCGTAACTAAAATTTCGCCTAGCACCACATGAAGAAATGAAGTTATTGCAAATAATGTGACAAGTAGAATATCGTGTAACATAAATTCATCAACAAGGATGTCCGGATTTAAAACTGTTTCATTAATCATTGACATTTTAAAGCATTAATTATCTGTACATTACTTTAAAATTGATCTTGTGAGATATTTTATTATAATGAATTTGAAAATCAATCATTCAGACATGAGGCAAAATGCTTTTGATTAGATGATATTTTGTCAGATATGAATTAAAAATCAATAATTAAGCGAAGTAAATAAATGCAGTCGACATATTAATAGATTTTTATATTACATACACAGCCTTATGAATTGTATAGACAGATTAGAAACATTGATTGGTTCAGAAATCTAAAACGAATAAACTTATTGTAAAAAGTCTGAAACCTTTGCAATGTAATCGAAATCCTGAAGAGTTTGTAATCAAATTCTTTATTCTAATGTACTTTATTGATTATATGGCCTATTTCCTGAAACCTATTACTGTTGTCGTTTCAACATTTAGAAAATTCTTTGAAGCTGTGATTTGATATATAGTGTTTCACATCATGCTAACAATGTTTTGTACAAGTGTAGGTACTTATTCTCTAAAACAAGTGGCGTTATCGAAAAGAAAATAATTCAAGTACTTAAAAAAACTTGAACTGAACTCTTTTACTAAATTGATGTGGAAAGAATGGCTAAGAAACAGCCAGGTCTCATGTCTGCATTTTAGTCATGTCATAAATTACTGCATAACGTATTGTTACCCGATATTCAAAACCATCTAATCAACGTATGCCCAGAAATATGAATTTGAAAGCTCAATGTTAGTTTCGCACCGTGATTGTCTAAACACATTTAGTATAAGCAAATAGATGGAATTGAAAGGAAAATTTAAACAACGGGTGACCAAAGCGTGTGAAATGTCATTTGAGAGGATCTCAGGCTCGACCTAGCAGTTTAACTTACTTACAAAAATCAGTCTATCTATTACACGCTGAGTTATATCAAAGAAAAAGCATGACAATCGACGAGATTACCATCGCTACAGCGCCGCTACCATAGTGACGTCATGCTTAATGATTGTGACGTCATGTGACATCAGTCAAAACGCGATGTCATTACACAATGTGCAGTTCTTTAAAGTATATACCTTTTGCGCTTGCATGTATGTTAAATGTTCTAATTACTCCACGAAAAGTATATATGTTATTACATCATAAGAAGGATGCTATATCTACGTATACCTCAGAAAGTTTGCATTAATCAACTTTCAGTGTTAAAGATGAACATTGATTTGATTTCAGGACATATTTCCTTCAATAAACTCAATGAATGTCAAATGAAGACATTTCATTTCGTGTTGATTAGGCTAGTTGAAATGAGATGTCAGACTTCTCCACAAGATTGCTGTGAGCTAATGAAATGTTAACATCTCTTGTTGAGGAAAATATCCTCTGGCAATAAATTTAAGGAAACCTTTCTTGTCGAATTGTCAGAGTTATCTAGTCTTTGCTTTACTCTAAATTTAGATTAATGTCTCTTGACCATTTTTGGAAAAACATTTCATCTGTTATGAATGTTATATGAAAATGTTATCACATGTTATGTACACGTAAGTTTGAGACATAACGACAGAAGAAGACGAGTTTATGAGCCCATTCGTTTAAGAATAATATTTTTGAATAAACATTTCTATAATAAAATGGTGCGTTTTCAATTAATTCAAAATCTTCTAGCATATTCAGGTATATAAATATATTTAACAAACCTATATCTTTGGTAAAGCCAAATTTACTTCTTTCATGTTTTCAAGATTTTATTATCATGTATTTTCAAATTAATTTGAAGTTCAACAAAAATACTAATTTCACATATGTGTTCTCTCGACATCATTTTACAGTGTCCCTTTTCTTGAGCCCAAATGTTTGTAATAATTTCATATGAAAATGACAGGATAGTGTGGTTTTTTCAAATAACAAATTCTCTTAAGGTTTCTACAATTTTGGTAATCTATTCGCAACCAAACATTTATTCTCAACTATTTCGACATGCAGAGCTGGCCATGTGGGGTCGTTTTCAGTTTAGTATCAGAAGTAGCTATTTGTGCTTAATATGAAAAAGCGCCCACATTGGTCATTTCTATATTTTTAAGGCGTTTTGCTTTTTGTGCTGTTATTAGCTTTTATCTTCACTAAACTGCACTCTATCATAAAGGAAATCCTTTATTAGTAAACAACGTCTCTGAGTTGTGAAGCTGTGACTTCGTAAATTTTGTAAAGGTACCATTTAAAAAAACAGGATTACATTGTTTATAAACAAAAAAATCAAAAGGTATTGAAGCTGCAACTGCTATACCCAATTTGTTTAACTGTGTAAACGTTCCAATGTAGAATCACCATTTTTAGAAACTTTTGAAATATTGTAAACATTTCTTAACTAAACACTTTACTGTCTAGTCCATTGGATTTATTTTTTAGGGATTGTTTTAACACTGCATATAAAAGGGACAGAAACGTGGTATATCAGGACCAATTTTAGCATTCTCAGAAAGAGGTAAAAATAAGTAAATTGAGAATTGAGCAATAAGATATTATTTGAACACATTGTAGTTAAAGATTTGGTCAAAAGAAACACCATTGGTTAACATTATGACATAACGTGCGTCTTTAACACTGCAAGAAAAGGTGGGGTTTCCTCATGCATTATACGGCATTAAACCCTAAGAGTTTAATGCAATTTCCTCTGGAGGAAACCCTAGGCGTTTAATGACATTTCATCAGCATTAACCAGGGAATTTCCTCAGCGAAGGAAATGCCATGAAACTTAATTAAACTAGAGGAAACTGCAGGAAATGTTTGTGTTTGTGTCAAGTTGAAAATTATTATTTGCATTGATTATGTGTTGAAGAAATGTTTAGTAGAGATAACATGAAATAATAAGTTATGTCCTGTTAGAGAATTTTGGTGTATCTTTGTTGTACAAATGAAAAAAAAAGATACTTAAACACTCTGAATAAATATTTATATATAAAAATGTTTATTAAATTACATAGATAGTGATAAGAAGCATTAATTGAATTTTATATTCTAACCATATGCTCTACTAAGTGAAATGGACATTAATAAAAATTAAGGGGTTTGTACTGGTGTATTAAAGGGATAAATGGTACCTTTCATTCATAGGCATAATCTATACGTTACAACGTAGAAATATGATTTTAGTTTTTAGTTCAATTCATTGATGTGATCGTTATTGGAGACATTGCGTAGCGCGGTGACAAAGCTTAGTAAATGCTCATGTCTGTGACTGAAGACTACATTCAAAATATGTTCTACAAATGAAATGCAAATAAACCGTATATACATAATTTATACTATCAAACCAAGTATACTGATAGTTCAGCTGCAAAACAAATATGTGAAACGTACCTTTTTCAGAGAATGTATCCATACAAACACAAATATCCAAATCCTGTTATAGGTAAGAACACATATTCAACTATTATGACTGATCATTGATAGCACAAGTGGACGGCAGAAAGTTCAACCTACCACGACCAAAGTTTTTTCACATTATGACAAATCATGAACAAATTCTATGACTGTCTAATGCTTACTAAAGTTCATTGGTTATTATTTAGCCCCTGAGATCTCATTGGACAACTTGTTAATGTTGAGTTACTTTTTGTTTTTATAAAGCAGTCACGTGACGCGCCATCCTAATGACATAGAGATTTAGAGGGGGGTCACCTCTCTGCACCTGCATGTGTTTATACAGCGTCCTTGACATCTATCTAACGAGTGGTCACCGTATGGCACGTAATTGGTCTGAGTGACTTGTCTGAATGGAAACAGACACTAACAAAACAAATACCGTCTCTGTGAAAACAATGCTTTATTTCTGTATAGAATATATGTAGTGAAAATAAAATTAATATTTACAGTTCATAGATGTATAATTGTTTTCAACGACATTTGTTTGCAGTTTAATTTTGTACAGACTATTACAGTTTACCTATGATCCATGATCATTTGTGTGTATCATTGCTATCATTGATATTCTTTTGAATCACCTATCAGTGAAAGAAAGGGGTTTTGGCGCAGATTTAATAGGGACTGCGTCTGTGCATGTCTTCATTTTTGTCGGCATGACTGGTGTTTTCCGGTTTGCAGGAACCTATACAAATAATTGGTAAAGCTTGTTTTAAACAAGTAGACGCTTAAACCCCAACCCAACAACAACGAACAAAGTTTAGATGTAAACAGTTTATCGTTTACGCGAAATAAATACAAGCAATAATCACCCTTAAAATAATCAAGTAATGAGGCAAAGAAACAAGGTGACAGTTATCTTGAAAATGTATACCTAAGTATATTTCACTTTTTGTGAATCTTGTACAGATTCCTAAAGTGATTCGGTTCATTACCGGGAAAGCAACATTTCTGATGTTTAAACTAACAGACCAGGGGATTATACTGGCCAACTGCATCTTGCGAACAATAGAGGTAATTTGTGAGTTAAAATCGAAAAGTCAATCAGTGAGTAGTCAGTGCCTTCAGTCAGGGTGAGCGAAAATTCGTATATATTCATTTCTGCATTATAACCAAACGTTTTAATCCATTAAAACAACGTAAGTTACCTTCGGTGAAACTTCAAAGGGTTTTGACTGTAATGACAAATGTTGCTTTCATTGTAAGACGCAAGAGATTCAAAGATCAATCAATTACTACTTTTGCTAGTAAAAATTGATATCTATCTGGAATCTAGATAAGATATCACAGACATTGTATTTAAAGCAAATTAAAGCACTATTTCATAATAATCAGTAAGAAGGGATTAATGTAGAATTTTAAAGATAATTGTGCTCTGTGTTTAGACCCAAATCTATCAAAAGTGTAGGGGAAATACGTCATTACAACTCTATACAGAAAATCAGAATTTCTTACTACGGACGCTTCTCAACTTGTGCTTGAAATGTGTCTTTCACGGCTAGCATTGAACTCACTACCTATAAGAAATTGATATGTATAGCGACAATGATTCCATAATAACAATTCATAGATAATATCTACCGCTTCTATAATCATCTGTCAAAGTTTGGTGCCTAATGAAAATCTTAATTAGCAACACATTTTCCTATTCAAAATAACAATGCATAATAAATTAGATAATAAAGTTAGGGATGTGATTCAAATGTAATTGTTTATAACATGAATTATGATAATTTCAATTATTTACATATTGATAAAATACTTATCAAAAGTTAAATATCCCTTACTTATTATTGTCCAAAATATAGATAGAAGATATATTTCATGTTATACGATATCATGGGAATAGGTTGCCAGAAATATGTCTATATTTTGAAAAAAGCATGTCACATGACATTATTTTAGATTAAATTTTGAAACTTGGTATAAACAAATAGAGGCCAAAAGAGCATTGAAGATTGATACATAATTACTCTTACCTGACCTATCTGAGGCGTAGAAGACAGCTTTCATCTTTGTATTATTTCTTGGAGCAAAACTAGTGAACAGTGGTATACGGGGCACATCAAAACAGCATGTGGTCACGATGATATTCAAAGTGAGTGAAGGATTTTAATAAGTTTAATTGTTTTCATAACTATTATCATGAGTGGGCTCGTTAACCTTAATCCTCAAATCTCCATCGTCAAACAACAGGAAATGTTAAATACCGGGACAGTTTTACAAACGTCTTTCTCAGGTTGTTGCTATAAAGATTTTGATTATATGCTTCTCTGTAGATCACACATATTATTTTTTTCTTATTGGCATCTACATTTAAATGAAATATATACTACATACTTCTTCCTTTCCATATTCCCCACTCTCTTAGACAAAAGGAACACACTGTGGATAACATAGTGGAATTTTATACTTGATAATTTATTTATTGTTTTTCGCAGAATATGTTGTAATGTTCAATAATTAATTAAATTTGCAGTTACTATTTACAAAGAATAAACTTTTTACACCAGTTAATAAGTAAAAGTAACATCGTTCCAAAGCACAACTCATATCAATTAACTTTAAGCATCAGCCAGTCATTAGGCATCCCCTACAACTTTATGATAATGTTGATATCGCTCTTGCATTTGATTACAAAGACGTTGTTTACTGTTCAATTTATGAAACAATAAATGTGAGATGTGGTATATTGTGTTGTGATTTTTACACGGGCCAGGAGGCCCGTATCTAAAACTAAAGCAAAATGAATAGCGCCGATTACATAAATCGGCAGTGGAGATGGGCTCTGGCACTAAACAGGTTGAGATGCATACAGATTGGTCGCTGATACTAATTGGCATATCTCCTTTGATTAGGTAACCATAAAGCACCGAAAAAGTCAATTGTGGTAAACTAATTACCTTGGCGTCTCAATGTCTGAATGAAGGTAGGACTTGTTGTCTGTAAGAACTGTCGCTTTCCGATTGACTTTAATCATTATTATTACTAAAAGAAAAAATACTGCCTGATATTTTCAAACTCTCAACTCAAGCAAGCAAGCTAATATTGTTGCCTTAGAATGATCTTTGATATGATTTGGATGCAAACTTATTTTTATTCAACAAACTGACTATCGATTGATATAGAAGTGTTATATTAATACCTTTCCAGTTATGTATTCAATACATATATCATTGAAATAAATATAATCAGATAGCAAGGGAAAAAATCCTATGTATTCAACGAAATGAATTATTTGCGTGCAATGAGTTTTAATTTGTTGTAAGTCCGATACAAGAGACAATTGAACATTCTTAGTAAATGTAAACTTCTTCAAGATATTTGCTACCAGGAATGGTCCATGTCAATTAATAATTCAAGTTATCTAGAACACTACTCTTGTCATAAATATTTGTTAGAACCCGAGTTTTATATCATGAATTTAGAAGATAAATCTTTAAGACGGGCACTATGTAAATTTAGAATTAGTTTACATGATTTTAGAACCAATTCCCTACGACACAAAAATGATGTATTGATAGATAATAAGATAAGTTTTTGCAGAAATTGTAACTCGGGCCATATTGAAGATGAATTTCATGTATTGTTTGTATGTTCAATGTATTCCCATTTAAGAAGCGGATATTTATCTTTTGTATCACTACCAGTTAGAGATAAACAACTTTTGTCCCATCTGCTAAATTCTAAAAATACTGATGTTATTAAATCTCTCGCAATCTATTTAAAACATGTATTCCTTGTAAGAAATGTCACCGCCACATGTACCACTTAATACTTCAACTGTACTTGTACTATAGGCCTTTAGGCCTGAAATACTGAATAAACAAATCTGAATCTGAATCTATAAACTTCATTTCTTATGTTTGAATTGTATGGACGAAACAATGTAATGTAATGACCCGATGCATTAATTTTTGAATGAACACATTCATTGAAATAAGCTACCTTTTTAATATTCACGATTATTCAATATTGATTCCTAGAGTGACTTGGTAACATCAGTTTCTTTAGGTGGTACAGTATACAGACTAATTAATACTTTCATTCTCACAACGTTCTTCATTTTTAATGAAATCATTGGCATACTATGGTGGGGAAAAGATGCTCTTTTGTATATTTAACTTCTGATTTTAATCTCGTTAATTTTTGTGTGTCAGGCACGTCTGCTTAGCGCCTGTCACTTCTATTGGTGACTCCCTCCCACACGCACCCGTATCCTGCCCAACAAGTTTATTGTCAAGTTGAGATCAGAGAGACATCCTTGATTGTCGGCTAGACTAGTTAACGAACTGTTAATTACCATGGAGCATAAATGTGCACCTGCTTTCTCACAGTTCAAACAGAGACCTGGAAAGCTTATCGGTAAGACCTCAACGAAAAGGTAAGCTGTAATATTAGATTATATATATAAGACCCTTTCAAATGTGATGAAACCTTTATGAATGTCTGACAGTCACCAATAACCATGGGATGCGACAGCGGAAGGAAAAAGGAATAATGACTTATTAAAAGAAATATAAAATATCTTTGAAAATGTTATGAAATCTGTTGTTGAATGATCCAAACATTTACTTAGTTTACTGTTAGCACATCGTAGAGTTTAAGTATTTTTAATGAAAGTTTTCTTACATTTGATATCATTTAATAACCCGAAGGTGACTCAGGAAAATAATAACTCCCTCATTTCACTATATATTTAAAAGAAATTGATATACGTTAGTAAACAATTTGTTACTTTTACAAACCTATCATCTGTGAATATATTGTTCTAAACACTGTGTTCGGGAGAAGCGTCATCATCGTCGATTGAGGTTAACAAATAACAAATAAATATGTTTTTGGACATTTCAATTTAACCGTTTGGTTCAAGTATGATGTGCTTGTGGTTCTATGTCTAATAAATTGACCTCCGAAATGAATGTTGTTAATAAAATAACGAATTGCTAAACATACTAAGCTTGTTAAATAAATTGTAAACTCGTTTCATTGGCTATATCTATATTATAGTTCTCATTCGACTTCACAATGAAAATCGCATTCTTGATTAAACCAATAAGGGTCACATGTTATAATCCGATATTACAGGGAAAATAGACATGGGCATAGCGGGAATAATTTCTGTGTCTCACAGACTGCTGAATAACAATAAAAGCATCCCGTCAGACGCTTCTGCCTAGTGAATGTCACCCTTACCACCCCCCCCCCCCCCCTCCCACTCCCTCCTGCTCCATTATCCACACTAATTGCGTCCAGTTAATTACCAATTTGAGATCAAAGAGGCATCATTGATTGCCGCCTAGTCCGATTAACAAAATGTATATTGTATGGGCTATTCTATTCGCTGAAAGCAGAAAAGGATATTAGTAAACGAAATTATTGAAATAATTTTTTTTAAAACAGTGTAAATAAGGATAAAGTATACTTGTTTTTTAATGCAGGAGTAATATGGATGCAATGACTGTTAACAACAAAAACAATGTAATATTCATCTTACTATAATGGTATCTGATACATTACTTAACTTTTGATACGCATTTTCTTGACCAGTCTGCGGACTGGTATGTTTTGAATAGTCGAAGGCTTAAAATGAAATTTTGTAAGGAAAATTGGAAGACGCTTTCGGATGATACGCTATTATGTACTGAATCTAATATCTAACAGAAAATAAGTATTTGTACTTAGTTAACGGGAGTATAGACAGACAGACAGACAAATATTTGATTAAAGTCTCACCTCTTTGCATTAAAAACATTAATACAGGTAAACAAACATAGATTAAGAGCCACCCATTGAGGGTTATGAGAGACTAAAACAAACCAAAAATAATCATGGGCTACATACGATAAAGCGTAAAACATGTTACAAGGTACCATATATTAAACTCTATATAAAACAAAGGATATACTGTGTCTTAACACATTACTGACTAAAAATACGTTTATGATAGGTACATGTATCTCGAGATTGCAAAATATACTGTAAAAATTGTTTGGTCTTATTATTATATGTGTTTGGTTATTCTTAGTTGTTTTGTGTATCTTTACATTATTATTAATCATTCCGCGACCATTTGACTCATAGTGTAGTGGTTTGTGTGCGTCAGACACCGAGAGTTATGCCATGCTATGCAAAATTAAAACTTATAAATAAATAACTATTAAAACTATGTTTTTAAGGCTTCAATCTTTTACTTAAAATCCCCTTTACGTCTTATCTTTTTATCACCTTGTATTTCAAATCATCGCATATATTCTGCTATTTATGATCTATTTATCTATAACTTGTATACAGTATATATGTGTTATTTTTTCGTACAGTGTGTCATAAGCCAAAATTTGGCTGGTTGTTAAAAGACTTACGTTATATTATATAATGTTTTATCAAAGTGCTTGATTGACTTGTCACACTTAGATAAACTATTTCTGTCTGTCTGTCTATGCCAGCCGAAGTTAACATGCTCGTGGCCCGGCGGGGGAAAACCTACTGTCTATCTCTCACTATGTCTCTATTTCCCTCTTTCCCTTATCCTTTCCGTTCTCCCTGATCAGTCCACTCTCTTTTGGATGGATGCTTGTCATCCGCGTCTTTTGATAATTGAAATATTGTTCAAAACACGTTATACCCCAACCCACTCACTCTTTTCATCCACCAAACGACTGTAGTAATGAATCCGATAGTATTATTCAGATACAGTTATACATATTGGCACTTGGTATATTTTTCTCGGCTTGTTTTGATTAACGTACTATATGTCATTCAAAGGTCATGTTTGACCTCCTCCTTTCGACTTCCTTTTCATATTTGTAAATTAATTGACCGTGACTTACCCCAACAACTGCCCCTTGCATAATGGCAGCATCAGTAGGCAACATTTTTTCTGACTAGATAATTTACAAAACAAAACATTCTGTGAATACTCAGTGTTATTTGAACAAAGTTACAAGTCGTTTATTTTAATCAGAATATAAATTGTAAACAGTATCCATTAAATACACGTTTGCCCATCGTTTAATGGGAACTACTTATATCAAATGTATAATAACTAATGATTACGCCAACACCAAATACCGACATAAACTAGAATGAATCTTAAGTATGAGTTTTTGTATACAGTTCAACACAGTTTAGAATAAGTATTATGTAAACATGTCTCAGGTCATAATTACGTCCCATACAACGCCCATACCAAAAGGTAAACTGAAACTAGACGTCTTGAGAATAGTTTCTGAGCTATTATACCATCTATACAATCGGTGATATACCGAAATCCAATGGCGAATAGATAATACTTATTTGTACTTGATCTGTAAAATAGAGATTCAGGTTCAAACTTTAATGTTCATTATAATAAATACGTCACAATATTTACGATGGCATGATACACGAGACAGTACAGGTTTAGGATTGCTGTCAATTTGATGTCTTTATACATAATTAAAGGAGCCAGACTGAATATATCAATATGCCTCCTTAGAGGTATAGCAACAAGATAATATTGTGCCATGTCCTTCAGAATGCGTATCTGCATCAAAAGAAGACCCTTGCATATAAATAGCAGGGTAGTCGTGTCACTTTATCATAATACACACCCTGATATACATAACGACCACAAATACACATCATTGCTCCCACTGTAATTGCTGGTAATTAAGTAAGAGAATCACTTGGTGCAAAATACAGAACTGGTATTGAATTAAAGTGATATTCAACAAATGCCTTTATTCAATTTGCATGTAGTTTGTATATTGTCAGATATAATGTGTGTAAGAAAGGCTACTTTGAAAGATTATTCCCAAAGAAAAATGCAGGTAATGATAAGTCATATTTGATTAGTGTTAAGAAAGAATATTATATTACGTGTTATTAGTGCATATTAGTTTAAATTTATTATTATTATTTGTTTACCTTCTACATATTCCTTTTTGTAAACATGTTGTGACTGTAATAGTTGTATATTCAATGATCATACATAAACAAGTTGCAACGTTTCAATCATCATTTTGTTATGTTAAGCGGAATCAACACATGGTTTTGTATCCAATATTTATACTTTTGTAAACTATTGGACTGACTGATGTAACAGTTTTTGCAAGTCATGTCAAATAGATGTCTAAATACTAATTTTGACGCTCATGTCAGTGATTTAACTACAGTTGACAAAACATTTGATAAGACGGTTTTTTGAAGATCTAATTGTATAATAAATCCAAAATAATATATAACTCGGCCAACTTGAAATATATTTTATATACACATTTTGATTTGTAATTAACATTTTAGGTTATCGAGCAAATTGTCAAGTCAATAATCATATTTCGTTTAATCTGCAACATCAATGCTTTATGATAGTGTGGAGTCAGATTCACTACGTTATTATTTTCCAAAGTTCCCCCTTTCCTGCCACGAGTTTGAATAAGTTAAGACTTCTGTTGTTCTACATTTAACCTTTGAATTTTGTTCTTTTGTCATACTTGCACTAGTAATTGTGATGAAAATGTTTGACAATGCCATTCAAACTCATGATATTAACGTCAAATTACATATCTTTGAAGTTGTAAATCAATAATACCTTTTGCATATTGTTTTTGTAGAAGTAAAGAATGTTTTTAAGAATTTTCAATAATTTCCTCTAGTTTCATATAGTTTAATATAATTTCCAAGAGTATCCTTCGTTTGGAAACTAGGCGTATACTCTGCATGAAATTATAGGAAACTGCCAGTTTCCTCTCGTATACTGTAGCTGAAATTCGGCATTTCCTTCTCATGAAACCTCATTAAACTACTCTATTTTCTCCAGTGTAACAAATTACCTTTATAAAATGACATGTTTATAAGCTTATCAAGACATTTAGATTTTCGCGTTTTGGACCCCTAGCACTATGAGTATCAACCTAAAGTATGTGATAGGTAAAAATCGAAACCTTTGGACGTAAAAAGGTAGAATTAGTCTATCTTCAGTAGAGTCCAGATTACATGAAAAGTTCGACATTCAATAAACAAACTTTTGTTAAGCAGCTGTAGAGTCGGTGTGGTCATAAATACATGTAGAGACTAATAGTGTAAAAATACAAGACGCATGCATAATGAATGTGGCAGATATCTATGTTAACTAAGAATCGTCAACCAATCTGGTATCTCTGATACCATCACAACTTCTTAAGATCTATTCGCCTGGTACATAATGCAACACAATTACTGAGGAGGCAGAGCTTAATTTCCTATGCACATTAAGTCGATTTTCTCCTTTATTAGCTTCTGTTTTCTTCAGTAATCTGACTAGCTCATAGCTGACTAACTGCTTCTGTTGCCAAAGAAGCAGTATGTGAGCCTTTCGTGCTGAATAAAAGCTTCATTTTTAATACCCATTTCCTGTAGAATAACTGTATAAGACAATCCAATATTTCCCCCTTCCCCACTTCGAGATGTTTAACTAAGTTTGTGATATCAAAATATGTTTCCCAACATCACATCCGGAAATCATGAAACAAAACCCCTAAAAACCTACACTTTTCATTCAAAAATAAAAAATGAAGTTTTTGGTCAGCAGTAGTTTGGTGTAGATTATTTTACTTGCGGTTACCTTTTTCAGGAAATAGTGTGCGTTATTGTAGAATTGGAAGGAAAGCGTTATACCTTAAGGCTATTTCTACCATATGCAAAGGAGTTTTATTGACCATTTTCGAGTTTTGACGTTAAGAGTTATCTGCCCTTGACCGCGGGCAACGCCACGCTTGACGTCAATGGGAACAAGTACAGGAGCGTAAATGTATTGAGAAGTAGGCTTTATATCACAGGAGTCGTAGTTTCAAATTGATACACTAGGCTTTGAATTTAAGAGATCAACTGTATAATTCAATTCTGTCCCTTCACTTCATAAAGAAAGAAAAAGAAAAATAATACCCCCGACCGTTCATGCATGACTCATTGACTTATACCTTTTAGTAAATGTCTCTTTTTGTTGAGTTCAAAGCGATCGATTGTAAATCTCTGAAAATATCTTAAATTCTAAAACAGAAAAACTGACTAAGTTGAAAACTGCACAATTTCACTCTTTTCATTCCACTGCTACTAGGAGTGTAGAAGCATTTGAAATATCAAAGAATGATATATTTTCCTCAAAATGTCGGACAGAAAAAGTCTTCAGAAGGATGAATCTGACCTTAACCAAATGTGTTCCGAGGGATTTGAATCCGTGTTGAGATCGAGAGACCTCCCCGATGGAACAATTTCGTATTCCGGTAGACTCCTTTTTAATCTTTTTACCCCTCGGAACTCGGTTGATTTTAATTAGACTGCGAAGGAACGGACACGTTGATTACATTTTACTCTTGAGCGTTGGTCGAGGTATGATAAGTAATACTGAAAGCATATTCCTGAGGCATATCGGCAATCACGAATTACAGTTTGCGTTGATTTTCACTTACTTTATAAATTGTCATGAATGATAGTTTAAGTCAATACTCTCATTTGCACAGCAAGCAAATTGAACTAATTCTTGCCGAGCAAAAAGGTGATCACTTACACCAAACATTCCTGTCGCATTTGCAATATTTTTCACATTTAAGGCAGTTTAACATTTTAGGAACGTTGCTTATCGGCGTTTGCCGAATCAGTTTGGCCGGCAACAAATCAAGTGCGCCTTTTTGGGTAGCATCGCGAGTGTGATATCCCGAGAATCGAGTAACTGCATCGTCAATACTTATGATGAGCGCATTCCTCATTGAGTTTATCGCCTTTTTATGTTCTTTCTGCATTTGAAGAAGGTTAGCATACGCTATTTTCAACTTGAAAAATGTGTTCTACATTACAGCTTTTGCAAAATGACGTGGTACGCTTCTACGATGGGGAAGAGTGTATTGAATTTCAACACTGAGCAAGCAAAGTTCTGAAAATGTTTGCCAACGTCAGGGGAAAGCTTGATGTGAGTGATGACCTATTAGCCTGGCGTGCATCGAATTAATTTTGCAATAGTAATCCTTTGACTTTAAGGTGTAGGCAAGCGTGAAAAATAAACCAAACTGACGTTTTGCGAATCTCGAAAATGGTCAGTTCAGTTTTATGTGCTCAACTGATGGCAATGGTTAGAGTCAATTTAAATGCCCTCCAAAATATTTGACTTCAACCGGAACTCTTGATTTAAGTTTAAGTTTATTTAAATTCTTAAATTCAAAATATACACTCAAAAGAGGTTGTGAACAATGAGTATAATTGCATAGAGTTGCACAGACCTAAACCACTGCCTGAAAAGTTCCCCACATGACAGAAATATAACGATCTTTTAGCTAAATTCGTACCCAGGACCATTGTGCCAATGTCGAATCAATTGAACTACTCCGATCCTTTCCTATTTCGTCTTTCCAATATTCACTTATTAAATACCAATAATAATTTTTTTTAAATACGACTGCTGAAGGATATTGCCATCTGTTGGTTTCTTTTAGACGTTTTCTCTCCTTCTCCTGTAACACCTAATTGAATTTTACAACATCAAGTCTGAAGTTAATTTTCCTTTTACGTTGATCGCACTGGCGATAATTGACACCCATAAGGATCTGATCATTGGTATGTTTTTAAGAGAATATTCCCCAAAGCTGTCAACTGTTCACGAAACTTAGACATCTCTGGTCTCATTGATTTGATAATGAGCAATCTCGCCTTGCAATAAACACTAGAAATGTCAAGAAGAAGCCATTCCGTTCTGTTTTGATTTGATCAGGCGGAAAGAAGACTTAAGATATTGACAACGGTAAAGGACTTCATTTGTTGCTTCTTTGAACATAGCAATGTTAACATTCATCCGGCCATAAATAAACGAAATAAAGGTGAAAGAACCGATGGGAAGTAATGGTGAAAGAATTCTAATTTATACTTCACTAACGATCGATTCCAAATTTAGAAAAAATTCTGTTTTTATTCTAAGTTTTAGAATTTGAGAGTTCCACACCAAGCGTCTATGGATAAGCAACACAAGTTCAATTATAGCAATAATTGAATACATAAGCCCTATACATGATGTATAGTGAGAACAGTTTTATATTAACATATTTAACACAAAAATACACGAACATCGACAAACTTTTTATAGGGTGTAATTTTAGGTAGAACTACTGCTTTACTGGTAGCACCAATCATTCAACACTTGCAGATATAGCAGCACAAAATATGATCAAATGCATATCATACTGTAAGGTGATAAGTGATATTAATCTTACCACCTCTTGATATATGAAAAGCATATCAAAGAAGCAACTTGTATAGAGAACTACATGTATATTTTGAAATCATCATCACATCAACTCATAGCTAAAATGACTGAATATTAATGAATTGATTCCTAAAACATGAAAGATATTAATATATGCTATTTAAAAAAATATTTAATAATCAAAATTAATTATTTGGATGTTTTTGGAGTATAATGTACGACTTGCTAATCTGACAAAATATCCAAATTATGCCAGCTTATTGAAACTTTGCCAGGAGGCAGTTTAATGATTTTTTCCCCAGCCCTTTGATATTTGCAAGAACTTAACATGTCTTCTGGTCATTCGTGGACTTTCGTTCACAAGTTGCGACTCCCGCATACACCTTAATGTTAGGAAGACTTATTTATACATAATAAAGAATTTTATGCTGTTACAGTTGTTTTTCTTTGGAGGTTCAAAATATTATCAAAAAAAGGTTAATTAAAAATGAAACATCTTTGAAATTGCAACCATTAATATTTTGATAATATATTCATGTCTTGAATTGTATCGATGTGTCAAATGGATTAATTAATAAAATTATATTCTCATTCATACAGTTAGCTGTAAAATGTCTTTGATGAAACAGATGTATTATCTTAGACCTGAGTATTTTGTCAATAATGAGGATGAAAAATTAAAGAGACGTTACTCAACAGTGACTGATTTGTGTTGATTGTGTAAAGGTCACTGATTTAGCATATCCAGTCAACGTTATCCTAAGCAGGAAATTTGTAATATTTAGTCCCAATAGATCAAGATTGTACATCAAACACAAATATATTGTGGTTTTCATTGTCTAATACTCAAATGAACTTATATGTCCTCATCGTTTTTCCTTATGAGTTGAATCATGTGAACTTGGGAGAGACTCGGAGTTGCAGATGTCCATGTACAACGGTATCCATAGATACCAAGGGAGGTAAATTAATTATGTAGCATGTCTTTTACGCCTTTTTTAAAAGGTAGAGCTTACATAGTAACCCATCGTGCCTTGAGGAAAGTAATCGAGTTGGATTATTTGTTTCCTTCTCTAAGGGAGATAATTTAGATGGTATCGATCGAAGGCTATTTGGCCAGAGAAGCGCTGTTGAGGTAGTAGATTGTGTACCTTTCAAACAGTTTTAATGTTTATAGTATGAATTGAAGTAACAGTCAATGACATACGTAAAGCAATTGTGGTATTTTTTGTCGTTTATCTGTAGCTTATTGTTTTTCTAAAGAAATATGATATTTCGCGCAATAAAATTATGATGGTGCAAGTACATCCGGTCAATGATTAACTCAGCTATTTTCCGTTGGAGGTTTCATTCAAAGTTATGTTATCATAATGATTTAGATATCTAAAGCTTTAAAAAAATATGCATATTAACGGCTTCCGATATTCCCAATTCCTAAAAAGGGTTATCATTACGAAAGTGATATGATATTCATTAAGCTATTATCGTTTTTCATTTTACAACTATATTTTTACACAAATACAAGGAAGTTACATTATACAAACATATTTTAACCACAAATGTACGCATTATGCCAATACAATAAAGAATGTTATATATGGCAACCTTTCTTCATAATAATTTCTCTTCAGGATATGGTGACGTTTTAAAACTGTTGAAAAAGTGGGTTTAGTTGTCTTTATGAATATTGCGAGAACCTATAGATAATGTTATAAGGAATGAAGATGAAAGATTATAGTTGCTGTTTATACGAATAATTAAAAAAGGTCATGGGACATATTTTTAGATATACACCTTAAAAGATGAAAAAAAATCAATACTCCACAGTTTAGATCTCATCTGTGTTCCATAATGTGTGTCTGTAAACTGAATTTTTTCAACTTATGGCAAAGCTTTCTCTATTAATATGCTATTAACATGTTTGCAAAATTATGATAGTTCACACATGGTATTCAACACCAGTCGTGAAAATGACAATATACAGGAAAAGTCATATTGTGAAGATATTTATCTGTTAAGCTCTTGAGTACTTCATAAACACACATAGCCAACTTGTCAAACGAACGTTTATGTTTGATTTCCGACGTCAACAACACTTGAATTTCTGTGGATCACTTTTTCAGCCACAGCTAAATGCTTTGTTCTGTTATTTTCCTTTGATTAATAGAATTTCTTTCTGATAAATTACATCCATAAAACAGAATCGGGATGTTTTCTTTGAATGAATAAACCATTCTGGTGCCTATATACAAAGTTCATTCAAAAGTCATTGGAAACGATTCTTGAAAGACTGCTTCATATAATGGACATAACGTTGTACATGAAATCCTTCAAATTTTATCATTTACGATGGCAGATGGCAACGAAACGGTAACAGTCCTATAGCTGTGATAATATTCTTTCAGATAGGAAAAATAGAAAAGAGCATATTTAACAAGCCTACCGATTAAATACAGCACCTAAACTACAGATCCTGTCATATGGAAATAGCATACCTTATTCTCAGAGAGAGGAGAGAGAGAGAGCCAGTACACTTTAGAACTATGTATTCTCATTGTAATTTCATTACACTTAAACCTAATTCGTGTTTTACAGCTGCATACCAAAAGTTTGTTCAATTACCTGGGTATACTGATGCATATATCATGTAATTTGGGATATCCTTAAGACATCGTCGAATTGCGAAAAAGTAACGTATAATGTTGAATTTTCAGTTTTCGGAGGTCATTGAAGTGACCAGGGTCATGATTTCAAAAACACTGATTATCATATTTCTCTACAAAATCCATTGTAATTTTTCAATTGCTTTAAACATCAGTCATGTTTATTCCTTTGCACTAAGTCAATGTGATTGTATTGATTTTATTCTAAGAAAGTTTATATGGAAGGATTTATTCGAAAGTTAACAAAATCGAAATTTGTAAAATATGACCCCTTCTGTCTAATTCAACATGCCAAAATTCGAATTTTTGCAGGATAACAAATGATCTCTAAATAAGCTCAAGGCTATTTCACACATGATCAATGGGTGATCATTTGTTAGTTTTGCTGAAGTTATTTTATTGACGTCCAAACTTATGCCAAATTACATGACATTTGCACTCCGATTCAGTGGCAAGTGAACAATCTTTCGGTATGCAGCTGTACGTAACGATGCACTTTTTCATAGATAATTTAATTGTCAAATGATTTGTCCAAAAGGAGCTTCATTTTCACAATTTTGCACATTTGTGAGGTAAAAATATCTTATTACAAAAACTAATATCGAAAACCACTGTAACATAGTAAATGTTTCAAGAGTTTTAATGCCAGAATTTTTGCAATGAATTGACCGAATTGAATGTTCTATATGTGCATAATATATATATATATATATATATATATATATATATATATATATATATATATATATCCATAAAACAGAATATATATATATATATATATATATATATATATATATATATATATATATATATATATATATATATAATTGAAAATAATTTCAAAAGCATACAAAGCTTTCGTCAAACCTTAAACTTTAGCTAATACCACGTGAGTGAATTTATTTATTTGTCTGATCAGTCAATACAATCCAAATAGAAACACAAACAAAGATCTTTCCAACTGCTATTTTATACTTACATCGCCCTGATAGTTGAATGAATTATCTGCGTTTCTGCATCAATGGATCAGCAGTTGAGCTTAATTTTGCTCATCGGTTAAAATGTTTCATTCCAATGGTTATTATCGGGTTGATATAAGGTTCATTGACATATCTCCGATCTTAATGAGCCAAATTGCCCCTAATTGCGAATGCTAATGCTATTATCCATTTTCAAATATCTTAAACGTTTATGTTAATTATCACAAAAACACATCATAATTCGACGTAATCATCATTATAGTCATATCAAAAAGAATGTATCGGACAGAGTTGAAATGAAAGAATTATTTCCCTTTTAGATTTTTAAAAGAGAGTATTCATTAGAAATGCAATGCTATAAAAAGACGTGAAGTGAGTGTCGAAAAACACGTCATTAAGGAATATTACTACAATTTACTTCTATAATTCCTCTTATTGATAAGGCTTCAGAAAGTAAAGGAAGGTATTCATTGTCATCATGAAAATAATCTTAAGCCCATGGCAACTGAAAAGTTTCAATAATTATTTTGAATCTAGTGAGTATGACGATTGCAACATCTACGGGACATTTTGTAACATTATACTGAACTGTTATCTCATGTATACAGAACCTGCCACAGTTCATTAGAAAGTGACATGATAATTAAATTCAGCAAAAAGTGTTGCTATCTCTCTTGTGTTATTCCCTCTTTTAAGCAAACCTTTGGTCTTTCTTTTCATATAATAAATCTATTGTAACTTTACAGTATATTTTGATAATGTTAAAACCATTGAGAAGGGGTACATTAAATACTTCAGATCTTATAAAGACTCATTTTGCAAAAACCTCAAATGCTTTACATTCCTGTCTTTTAATAAAGGGTGTAACTATGATTTATAGTCCATAGTTTATTCATGATTCAATTGAATTATAATAGAACATTTGCTGTTTGATTAACCATAACAGCATTGAGTAGCAGCATCTTTAATGCCATATCCATTACGTTCTGATCCAATACTTCTGTTAATTATTTCAAAGTCTGGTAAATCAGTATAATTTGTGATCACACGTTTTTCAGCCGTAGTGTCGATTCCACGAATATTTCATGTTCTGATCAAATGGGCAGTTTTCCCTTTTCAATTCATTACATTGATATTTTTTCCTTTTCTGGAGGTGACTTAAATCTTTTAGCAAAATCTGAGGCCTATTACCTATCAGACATGTTTCATGCTACTTCATATGAAAATCTAAAAAAGGACCCAGATTGTATTGTATGTATTCATGTCGACAATTCTTTGAACATCCTATAATCAAAGACGCATCCAAAATTGAGAACATATCTACATGTACATTGTCTTTCAATGAAACGAAGGATCTGAATATAATTGCAGTTTATTCTCGAAATCAGTGTAGTTTTCATGTGGATATGAATTTTCAATAGATGATTACAGCTATCGAAAAGCCTATTGGCAAGAACAGAATTGCACAATGTCATTGAATATGTTTCTTAATTGTCACATCAGACTCGTAATAAACTTTGGAAAAAACCGTATTCATGGCAAAATGGCACTCACAGCGGGACACTAATGCATTAATCTTTACATTGAAAAGATCACAGGAAAACTTAAAAAGCAAACGAACTCTTGATTTCTGATCAGTGTCTATACTATCTATATCATGAAAATGTCACTGATTTGAATAAATTCAAGGACCAAGGTATCTTCAAGAAAAGATTGGTATTTTAGAAACTCTTTTTGTCCTCATCGCAGAACAGTTTTTATTTACAAAGACAGACTACATAAGAGTATATCAGACCATTTTTTTAACTTTTCACATCCAACATGTCAATGGTAAGGCACTTAAAATAAGTGCTTTGCTTAACATTTTATCCACGCATTTTGATTTTTAGTAACAGAAAGATTAAAATTTTAATATGAAAAATATATGATATTTTAGTGATCAGTATTGAGGAGGAAAATATCATTCGAAAATCATTTGAAAGTAAATTGCTTTCAAACTTGTGATTGACAACATGCGTTATAATCAAGTTTTTAAGATTATCTTAACAAGTTAAAAGCATCGATACTTTCATCAAGGTGTTTGGTAACAATTTAAAAATCTTTGTAATATTTTATTCAAAAAGCAAAACGACAAGAGAACGAATTTTTTAAAACATTTATTGCCATCCATGTGGAAGAAATCACACAATGACAACATTCCAGAGACAAAAGACGTTCTTCCGTAGCTTAATTGCGTTCTTGATAAAGTCATGCACTTGCTTGAAATCTAGTTGTGTTCTAATGAGATGATTACAGTCACTCAATATTTCAAAAACACGTCATTTGTAGAAAATGACAATTTTCAAACATGTAATGAAGTTAACTATTATTGATGGCTTGCAACGCTCATTCTATATCAGTACGAGCTCCAAGTCATCTAAACTAGCAGTTAAGAGTGTGTATTTCAATTCTGTTTGCACAATGTTTAACCCGTTTAAAAATGATGAACTATTTTGACTTCCTCCAAAGAATAAGTACACGGGGCTCAGATATAATATAATGTATCAAATTGTTGTTAGTGTAGGTTTGAATTACCCAAGGTATAACAGTTTATACACATTGTTGACACATGTTCACTCAAAGCACTGATCCTATTCGTAAATCACATTGGCCGAACTCAATATTGTCCCTGCACTGACTCAATCTTGTCAATTTGTGTTTAATTGAGACTTTGAAAGGCCTAGGTTAACCTTAATAACGAACAAGTTTATCAGCTCTACAATCAAAAGAATATTAAAACAGCAGTTAAGGTAGAATTTTTTATTTTCACATTATGCATTTTCTTAGTTTGTTCCCTTGTCATATAACATTCAGATTTCATTCTAAAAGATTATGTAGATAAACACATTGAAAACCATTGGATAAAATTGTCGTTTGGCCATATTTGTTAGTTTTCAATCTATCTAACTTGTAAGAGGGGCAGTAGCACGAGGTTTTTTAAATTCTATTTTTCAAACTTTCCTCCATAAATGTATGTTTTGCTACATTCATTATCTTCAGAGGGTCAAACACTCAATCACTCAACCCGATTATTCGTAGTCATAGAAGAAAGTATCAAATATCTAGCTAAAACTAATGGCGGCCATTTTAGTGTGAACACGTAATTATTTAAGGTAGAGAAATGCATTCGCATAGCTAAATCAAACACGTTATGTTCGTTTGAGAAAAAGTTCTTTCGATTCGTTTGCCTATTATTTTATCTTATTTATTATTTACCTATATTTTCTCTTAGGGAATATAACTTGAAATCAGGACATTTTCTTACTCTTCCAATGCTTGTTCTTTCACCCGAAATATGTGCCAATATTTCCTGAGTGGCATTATTTGCTGAGTTTAATTAAATTTTCCATCTACGTTCACTGGCTTTGTTCTTTTTAATTTATTTAACAATGATGAAATCCTTAACTCCGCTGAGAAGATACGACTGTTCATTGCCATATTCAAGAACACGATTTTTGTTTTTCTCTCGATGGAATTTTCATTGTGATTCTGAAACTGGCGCATGTCCCAACTTCAAGACTTTAATGCTCTTAAAAGGCAAATTGCCTCTCTCTCTGAAACGTAATGCTATCAACTACTTTCAGACAAATGAGATATGATTTATACGTCTTCGCCAATACACATCTATCCTAACATCCATCATCATTATTATAATGTCAATGAGATTGTGGGGCGCAAAAATGAACTCAATGTAGTTTTCATAGTAATACATTTTTGTTGTTTGGTACATGTAATTTTTCTATGCTGCGCATTAATTGTAGGAGGCCAGTGTTAATAGAAGTAGGACAAATAAACGGTTGCACATGTTTCCTTGGCGCCATGTCAGATTTCCAAATGGGTCTTCTCTCCAGCTTTAACAGAATGATAGAATAATGGGTGGGCGACGGTTTAGAATATGTGCGGAGAGAGAGTTTTGCACAACAAGGTGCTAATCGATGGCCAGGTCACTGTCCAAATATAATCTTATTGAATATAATTCGTACTATATCGACCATATTTTTGATTTATTAAACGCTCTCATCCGTGCATGGAACAATATGGTTGTTTTTAATTCAAACACATTTACTAACAGTATGCTGTGACAAGCTGCTGCGCATGAAACCTCCAGATGTGCACCAAACGTTTTTAACTGCCAGCAATGTAATTTTGTGTAAAAGGGCTACATTTCAAGGAAACATGAACGTTTTTGCCAGTAGCTGATGTTATGAAGTTGGCATCAAACACTGATTGATTGAAATAATTGTCACTGCGATTGCCTTTTGTTTTGGAAAATGCAGTCTAAAAATGCAACAGTAATCATTAAGTGATCGACATTGTGCAACTTTACATATCATTTTGGGGAGTGACATCCATTATTAGCAATGGTGTAATCTTTAATATCGAATTTTACGAGGAACTTTTCTTTTGTTTATCTTAAAATTTGTGGTATTTATGTTTCGAAAATAAAATAAGGATGGTTCTTTTAGTAGAAAGGTATCTTAAGCATTCAAATAACGTTCAATATCTAGCAAAGGTTTCTTGAAAAGAAAATGAAAATGTTGTCATTGATATATTCCCCCCCCCCCCCCACAAATGAATAACTGAGAATTACGCGACACTACTGCACTCGAGTCATCTCTATTTTTGTTTTTTATGCTCAAATCTAATCCTAATAATAGGATAGATTAGATTTCAATTGTTTTTCATTGTGTTGATTTGCATGAAATTATGCGGATAGTCTGTAAAAGGTCGAAGTGGTATTTTCTCACCATTTCTATTTGTACTTTTCAAACTGAATGTAATCTGAGCTTTGATCTAACTAGTGAAAAAGTTTTGAACAGTTTCAGGTCACAGTAAGTTCGGTTTCACAGAATATCGTCCTACTTATTAAATCAGTAGAGCTCCGTCCAAATCCTTGGTCTCCTTTTAATCAGTTATGCCTTGTCATTGGCTGGTTATATACCTAGCATTACGAGGGATTTGGCCTGAAAGAGATCAGGGTATATGGAAAGACCTCTGTGGATTAATAAACGCTGATGAAACAGGATGACAGAAAATTCGATGAAATAATCCAAGTCCTACCATGTCATAGATTACTGTAGATGACAATACATAGAAAAACAGTCTAATTGGCTTTTTAACAATTCTTCATATCACCTTTAAAATGCGGCCGCTTTGAATACCGGCTGGTTCATTCAATATTGTTTTTTACAAAACCATGATATGCGCGCGTGCAAAAGTACGAAGTGTACAAGCATTGAATTTGAACCCATACAAATGCTTTCACATCAGCTATACAATTACCAGACAACCTTCAGGACTTTTGTCGTACCTTTTTGAATTCTGTATTCTAATGAGATAATTCATAAACATTCCTTAATCGAACATAAGAAATCACATACATTTGTATGTCCAAGACAATAAATATTCGAACAAAACTTTATTTGTTTGAAAAACATCGTATGATATCGATATGTCAATGAGGAAGGAAACGTCTTTGTAGCTTTTCCATTATACAATTTTGCTCGACCAATAAAAAAAATACAGAAGGCAAAAAGTTACAAATAATAATTCCACAAAACATCCACTTCCTCGAATATTCAGTCCTCCTTTTTTCACATCCTTTTCTTCGTTTCCGATTGTTTTTCAGGAAAGAACCTGTCAGAAAATGCTTTGAAATAAAAACTTTGTCTGTTGTTCCTCGACAATCTGAAAATGGTCTTGCAATACAATACGAATGTATTCTGAAAATTAGCATTTTGGTATAATTTCATTTCAAAGAACTTTTTCATCCATTGTAGTTATGTTGAATGCTGTTAGTGAATGAAGCATTTTTGCTGAAATGCACATAAAAACAGTACGGCATGCCCGATAATCAGGAGATTAAAATTATCTTGTATTTAGCTGAAAATATTTCATTGACCCTGCTTATGAAGAATAAGGAACATATTGTTCAGTTATTTTCATTAATTAATTAATAGAAGCGTTCACTTTTTCTAAGTATTTTTCAAATTCTTTAATACCCAGCAAAACTTTCAAACTTGTAAATATTGTAAGTAAATATGTGTATGTGATTGAAATGTACGATGCAATGTGTATTCATCTGCAAGTAAAGTTTTCATTTCAAT
Organism: Phorcus lineatus; assembly: GCA_921293015.1. Lineage (NCBI taxonomy): Eukaryota > Metazoa > Mollusca > Gastropoda > Trochida > Trochidae > Phorcus > Phorcus lineatus. The sequence goes on from OV121081.1 coordinate 61,234,253, forward strand.
GTTTAGAATTCGAGGATAGTGTTTTGGCTCCGACCTTTAGTAAATCAAAGTGCCTCTCATTCAAAATGCTATCTTTAACATTTGTGTTACACCTCACAAAAGCCCTGCATAGTTCAACTTAATCATCATTATAGTGATGTCAAGTAAAATGTACTCGACAGAGTTAAAATGAAAGAAGTTTTACTTTTTTGCAGGAATTCTAATTTCCTTTTCAGAAGCTCTATATATTACATCTAGAGCGTAGTTTGATTGCAACATTTACGTGACATTTGGTAGCATCATAATAATAATTACCTGTAATCATATACTCTCTCAGGAAACTCATTAGTATAATATTTTATTAGAAAAATGACAGAGTGACAAATAACTGCACGGGTGTCAAACTTTAAATGAAGCCTGTCAATTATGAAGTGCAAATTATGGCATAGTATAATTCAACCATGACGTTTATGTCAATACGTTTCGTTGGTATTGGTAGCATGTTTTTCATACAGATGGCAAACGTGGTATAAATTCAGAATCCTGAATATAAACCACTTCCCATCTGTTAATAAATATTTCGCGACGTTGACCAAGATCATAACAACTTAGCATAATATCAAAATATTTAGAAAGATGTTAACGTGTCTTAATGTACAGGCTGTTGATGAAGTCGGTTCATCTATTCATCGTCTGCAGTACACCAAAACATTTTTTTGGTAAATTGAATTTAGGACACACTTGTTTTAAAAGAATGATTTTACCCATTACTTTTTATTTTAGTTGAGTATGAACATACATGTACGACCTGCCCTAGTACATTTACAGTAAATTTACTTGATACTAATATAGATCGAAAGGTGTTCTTGGTTCCTGGTTTTGGTAATTAATGCTTTTAAACGTAACGTTGGTTTTTCATTGATGTTATTTCATTGAATTTATCTTCATTCTATATTTCATTCAAATGATGTAAAAGTCATGAAGCTATAAAACTGTACATACAATGCTTGAGAACTTATAATTTAGAAATAGAGTAGCCTCAATCATCATGTGTTTTGCAATAAAGTACAGTTATGCCTTCAACTCTTATAGTTAAAACACGAGGCCGAGGGTCGAGTGGTTTTACGCCAATAATAATTATACCCCCGCCTTACAGCGTAAGCGGGGGTATATAGCGTTCATTCTGTCCGTCCGTCTGTCCGTCTGTCCGTCTGTCTGTCTGTCCGTCTGTCCGTCTGTCTGTCTGTCCGTCTGTCCGTCTGTCCGTCCGTCACAAATCTTTGTCCGGAGCATATCTCCTAAACTATACATGCTAGCTTCACCAAACTTCATACACTTATCAACCATGATCCTTAGATGTGCCTTTTGAGGGTTAGACCAACAAATGATTTTTATTTTTTGCAGTTTCCATGGAAACATGACTAAAACAGTGACTCTATGACCAAGTCCTTTGTCCGGAGCATATCTCCTAAACTATACATGCTAGCTTCACCAAACTTCATACACTTATCAACCATGATCCCTAGATGTGCCTTTTGAGGGTTAGACTAACAAATGATTTTTATTTTTTGCGGTTTCCATGGAAACATGACTAAAACAGTGACTCTATGACCAAGTCCTTTGTCCGGAGCATATCTCCTAAACTATACATGCTAGCTTCACCAAACTTCATACACTTATCAACCATGATCCCTAGATGTGCCTTTTGAGGGTTAGACTAACAAATGATTTTTATTTTTTGCGATTTCCATGGAAACATGACTAAAACAGTGACTCTATGACCAAGTCCTTTGTCCGGAGCATTTATCCTAAACTATACATGCTATCTTCATCAAACTTCATACACTTATAAAACATGATCCCTAGATGTGATTTTGAGGGTTAGACCAACAAATGATTTTTATTTTTTGCGGTTTCCATGGAAACATGACTTAAACAGTGACAAAGTCCTTTGTACGGAGTATATCTTCATAACTGTACATGCTATCTTTACCAAACTTCATACACTTATCAACCATGATCCATTGATGTGCCTTTTGAGGGTTAGACCAACAAATGATTTTTATTTTTTTTGCGCTTTCCATGGAAACATGACTAAAACAGTGAATTTATGACTAAGTCCTTTGTCCGGAGTATATCTTCTAAACCGTACATGCTATCATCACCAAACTTCATACACTTATCCATATTGGTGCGTCTCTTGAGGGTAAGACCAAAAAATTATTTTTATTTTTTGCGTTTTACATGGAAACGTTACTAAAACAATGACTATCTGACAAAGTGCTTTTTCCTGAGCATATCTTCTAAACTATACATGCTAGCTTCAACAAACTTAATACACTTATCAACCATGATCCCTAAGTGAGCTTTTTGAGGGTAAGACCAACAAAGAAAGCCAGACTGTAGTTTGAAGCGGGGGTATGTGAGCTGTGCTCACTTCTTTACTTGTTCAGGGCAAAACTGTACTTTATTACAAAACACATGGTGATTGAGGCTACTTTATTTCTTTTCTAGCATTTTAATTTTAACTCGTGTAAATTGTATTTCAGGCAAAATGAACGTAAATGAAACTATTTAATTTAGCAGTGAATTCGAAATGTTCGGAAAGGGCCATAACTAGTCACGTCATAACGTTATTGTTGTAAATGTCATGGTTCATTGTTACGTGACGTCATTCAAAAACTATACATTATTGCGGAATAATGGATAGGCGGCGCCTTTGATCATTACCAAAACAATGTTAAGAAAATTTATCTACATATAATTACAATTAAACGCAGGACCTGACTATAACTTCAGTTCATTCCAGAATTTAGGTTGCTTTCATGCGGACATGAAATATCAAATTGCTATAGATGAGTTTCAAACCATATAGACAAGAATTTAATTGCACAATAAATAGAATATGTTTCATTATTGTCCGATAGGGCTTATGACAGACTGATGAATTTACCTTATTCATGATTAAATGGTACTCACAGTAGGACACTAATGCATTAATTTTGACACTGAAAAGATGACAGAACACCTAAAAAGCAAATGAACTCTTGATTTCTGATCGAGGTCTACTCTCGGTATCATCAAAAAGTCACTGAATAGATTCAGTGACCAAGATATCTTCAAGAAAAGATTGATATTTAAAAAACGGACAGTTTACTTGACGAAGAGAAGGAATACAAAAGAGTGTATCAGACCTATATTTTCATACTTAACACATCTAACGTACCAATGTAACGGCGCTTAAAAAGTGAAAGAAGAAAGAAGATTTTGAAGAAGAAAAATAGGCCTTTGATATCAATCATTGATCAGTAAGGAGGAAAATATCATTGAAAACTGAAAAAGTAATTGGTTTAACATTTGTAAATGCACTTCTGCACTAGTTTATTTTCTTTTACAAATGTCCTCTAACTAACATTTTATACTGAAAACGAGATTGGATATTTTACCCTTGTGTTTCAAAACACATCTTTATAATGTCGGATTTAAAAAGCAATCAACAAGACAATTATAATTTAAAACTATTGTCGCTATCCGTGTAGAAGAAATCAAACAAAGACAACAATCAAGAGACAAAAGACGCTCCTCGTGTTGTTTAACTGCCTTCTTGACAAGGTCATGGGCTTGCTTGAAATCGAGTTGTTGTATTCTAATGAGATCATTACAGCCACTCATTATTATAAGACACTTCATTTTCAAATATAGCCTCTAAGTCCATTTAACTTGCTGAACTGTGGAAAACCTTAAGATGATTTGGTACATGGATAAATCTGTGAATAAACGTAATTGTTGTCTTGCTTTTGATTGTATCTTGGATGTTATAGTTTATTTATTAGAAAATACAATAACCTTCTTATCAGAAAGGACATCTAACAAACATTTTATTGCTTTTTTCAATGTTTTGTTCACCCAAATTTATGCCAACGTTTCTTAAGTGGCGTTATTTTCTGATTGTAATAATACAGAAGCGAATCCAACGATTAATTTGTACAACTTCACAGCTTTTTGACTTTCAATTATTCGGGGTTTTTTCAATGTGGAATTCCTTTTCTCAATTGAGAAGTTACAACTCTACATATTCATGAACGCGATTTAAGTTTCTCTGTCTATGAAGTTTTCTTTGCGACCTGTTAAGAAACTAGTGTATGAAACATTTTCGTGAATACTAATGCAATCGTCTATTTTCCAAAACCACATGAATGTATGGTAAGAGTAAATCTTCTCAAGGGCATAACCTTCAACTGTGAGGACAACTTTGCTTGCACAAACTTTCAATGCAGAAAGACTTTTTCATAATCCCGGGCTAATCGTGTAGAGCAATCCTACAAATTTTCTAATAGAATTGAATCTTTGGGGAAGTGCTAAAGAATTAGAAGCTATTAAAACTAATGGGTACATGTTACTAAGTTACACAGTGCTATAGTGGATAGCATGTTGACCCATAGGGTTCAAATCCACGTGGAGACACCAAAACTAAGAATGATATTCAAATTCAATCATTTTCTTTACATTGCCGAAGATCCGTCATCAGTAGCACGTACAAGTACAAATATCTGGAATGATCCTGGAATGCATGAAGACCCTTATGATCTATTACTTCAACACATTCATGAAGAAAGGTAATTTAGGAAAGTAATTTTTCTGTTTCCTTTTCAAGCTGAGATATAAATTTACAAAAGGGGCAGGTGTACAATTATTAAACCTATGCATATTCTTTGATTGTTTCACATCAGGTTTTAAGATATAATTACCACGCAACCTTCATATCCTTCTCAAACTTCTTTTTTGGGGGCGGGATAGCGCAGTTCGGCTTCGGATCAGGAGGTCCCTGGTTCGAATCCCGCCAGGGGCTCGGCAACTTTGTCAGCAGTAGAGAACTGTTCTACACGCAGTCAGGTTTGGGTGCAATGCTACACTGAAATTCAGTGCAGTACCACCCATGGTTTGCTTGTTCCAGCCGATGCTCGCAGGTTTCACCGCAATGCATAGCCACAATGGTGTTGCGGGCTTTCTCCCTGCACTAATACTAGCAGCCGCGATATAAGTGAAATAATCTTACACACCAACTCACCTCACCTCACCTCAAACTTCTTTTTGATCCATGTTTTCTTACATCATTCATAAACATTTCTTAATCCGAAATAAGAAAGAACAAACATTTGTATGTCAAAGAGGATAAATATCCAATGAAACTAAATTTGTGTAATGAAATAACATTCTATATCGATACGAGGTAAAAAAAAAACCCTGCTTTTGTAGCATTTTCTTTATAAAAATGTTTTTACTCAGAAGTTATTCAAAGAAAAAAGTTGAAAATATTAATCTCAGAAACATCCACTTCTTCGTCATTTCATTAACCACTTTTTAAAAAGTATTTCCATGTCATTTATCAATTTTCCAGAATAAAGTCTAGACATTTGTCCAAAAATGATAATCATGTTGAATCCCAATGTAATACATGTTGCAAGATGATAACGATATCCACATATTTTGATAATTCATAATAATGTCAGTTAGAATGTGAATGTGAAAAGATGAAATGAGGTTTGCAGAAAAATGCAATCACTTGTTCAGTAATATCTGATACAGAAAAACATTCATTAGAAATGCAATATTATAGAACATGTAAAGAGAGTGTCAAAAAAACACGTTATTGAGGAATATCATGTTTTGGAAATTCATAACATTGTCGGATTTTTAAATGCTTTAGAATCTATAAACTATAAAACAATGTGCAGTGACTGACAACTGAAGAGACATTTTTAATATAGCGCGTATTAGGATTGCAACATTTACGTGTCATTTCTTAACTTCATTCTTATCTTTAACCTCTATGTATACAGGACCTGGCACGGAACATTTATAGGCATGTGACATGATAATCAAATTCAGCAAACGATATTTTAGTGCTTTCTGGCTTGTGCTATTAACTCTTTTTAACTAAACATATATTTGGCCTTTTATTGTTGACATTTCAATAAGTTTAATGTTACGTTAATATTCCGTTTAAATAGTTAAAGTCGGGGTAAAGGGAAAGGGGTCAGTTCTGAGGATGTACATAAAATGCTTAAGACCTTGTAAAGTGTCAGATACATTCTACTACATTTCTTTCCATAAAGAATGTATTCATATTATACATTTGTAGAAATAGAACAAATAGAACATTTGCTGTTTGATTTATCCTATCCGCGTAGCAGCATCCTTAACATCATAATCATGACGCCGTTGTAAGTCAATTAAATGTTACTGATTCAGATGTATGTCTCAATGATCTAAATGATACAATGTGATCTTTTTATATATATAGTTATTATTACTTCTAGATTGCTTATGCTTTACGATAGAGCTCCATTCATTTATTTAAGTATATCAAAGTCTAGAAAATGTATTCATTTCTTTTTCTACATGTCAGTCTTAGTGTCGATACTACATACAATGTTCTTTGAAATAATCAAATTCTCTGGCATAACGTATGAACCTTTTTCATCTCAATTATATATGTGTCATCCTACTTCAAAGGAAAATCTCAAAAACGAATTTCTAATATACATATTCTATTGTAGTTTGTTTTCATGTTAAAAATACGTTTTAAGATCTTGCAATCAACAGAGAACTCAACATGAAAAGAACATAACTACATGAGCCTACAATACAATACAGGACCTGACTATAACTGCACTTCATTCCTTAATTAAAGTTGTTTTCATGTTAACATGTAATATCAAATTGCAATAGATAAGTTTCGTATATCTTAAACCATACAGACACAAATAGAATTGCACAATGTTATAGAATATGTTTCTTAATTGTCCAATAAGACTTATGATGTACTTGCGAAAAAGCATATTCAAGATAAAATGTCACTCACAGCGGGACACTAATGCATTGGTCTTTACATTGAAAGGATCACAGAAAACTTTAAAAGCAAACGAACTCTTGATTTCTGATCAAGGTCTACTCCCGGTGTAATCAAAATGTCACTGCTTTCAACATATTTTGGTAACAAAGCTGTCTTCAAGACAAGATTGGTAATTTAAAAATTCTTTTGTCATAATCACCGAACAATGTACTTTACAAATACAGGGAATACAAAAGAGTATATTAGACCCATTGTGTTTTACATATATACATGGCACTTATTATATTGATCAATGTTATGGCCCTTAGAATACGTGGTTTCCTTGACATTTTATCAACGCTTTTTGCTTTTTAATATGAGATAGGATGAACATTTCAATTTTTTTAAAAAGGTATTTGATATTATAGTCAGTGATTATTATCAAGGTGGTTAATAGCATTTAAGAAACTTTAAAACGTGAGATGTAAGTATCGAGAAGACAAATTATCTTAATTAATTAAACTATTGTCGCTATCCATGTTGAAGAAATCACATAAGGACAACTTTCGAGAAAGTAAGGACTTTCCTTGTGTTGTAATATTGCCTTCTTGACAAAGGCATGTGCTTGCTTGAAATCGAGTTGCTGTGTTCTAATGCGATGATTGAAGTCACTCATTATTATAAAACTCATCACTTTCAGAAAATGACGATTTGGAAACATGTAATGAAGTTACTGTTAGTGATGGCACGCAGTGCTGGTTCTACGGCAGTGTGAAGAAAGTTCTATGACACTGTACATTGGCAAATTCAAATCTTCAAGACTTTAATGCTCTTGAAAGGCAAATCTTTCTGAATACTTATGCTATTATCTATTTTCAAAAACCATATGAATGTAGGGTAAATCTTCTCCAGGACACAACTTTTTTCAAAACATGATGATCATCATTTCCGTGATGTTAATGAGAATGTAGGGCGCAAAGATAAACCTAAAGTATTCTTACAGTAAATCGATTTTTTTTCGCTAATGTCTAAAGAGAGATAAGTTTGCCATATGAAATGTTAAAGGAACGGCGTCAGTATAAACGTACATGGGGGATACACATTTTTAAGGTTTTTTTGTCTTTTTATCTTGTGAAGAAGCGTAGTTGGAGTTTTTAAGTCCTGGTGACAATTAATGACCAAGATCAAAAACCCTTTTTGCTGATATGCTTTTAGGAAATGAACCCTAGCGAAGTGTGTAGTTTAATACTAAAATACAAAAACGTTTTCTTACATGCATTGAGCCATAAAACGATCAGCTCAAAAATGAAAGATATTTAATGCTCAAATGGCCATGGGTACATGTTTAATGCATTTGTATCACTGTTGCCGATTTGATAGCTTTTTGACACATGTAAGAATCCCGATGGAAATGCCAAATCTTTGTGACCTCGGTCTCCTTCTAATGTGTGCTCCCGGACAAGGCACCTCATAAAAACTGCATTAATTCCATCCAAATGTTAAAAAGCATAGCAGAATATTGATAGACGGATTGATTGAAACAATCCCCTTATGATTGTTTTACATTTGTACACACAAATGCACCAGGTAACATTTGGAGATGTGAGGTGAGGTGAGTTGGTGTTTAACGCCGCTTTCAAGATTATTTCACTTATATCGCGGCTGCTTAGTATTATGGCTATGCATTGTGGCTATGCATTGCGGTGAAACCTGCGAGCATCGGCTGGAACTAGCGAACCATGGGTGGTACTGCGCTGATTTTCAGTGTAGCATCGCACCCAAACCTGACTGCCTGTAGAACAGTTCTCTACTGCAGACAAAGTTGCCGAGCCCCTGGCGGGATTCGAACCACGGACCTTCTGATCCGAAGCCGAACGCGCTAACCACTGCGCTATCCCGCCCCCTCAACATTTGGAGAAGGATCTTGTTCCAGTTCCTATCGTTGTGTGGGTGAAATCGTGAATCGGCAATAGTGAAATAGGAATGGAGGGAGACAATATGTTTTGGATAACAACTTCTTTATAGTGAAACTAATGACGTTTTTTAGTATATGGGATGTAAGGAATATCTTTTTGTACTTGTTGATGAATGTTACTGCATTCCCTTAATCCCACCTGAGGAATGAGTAAGCATATACTCCGAAACGTCGTGAATTTCACAATAAAGAAGTTGTTATTCGGAAAATATTGATGCCCTTCAAAAATTGTGATATTGTTTAATATTAATATCGAACTTTACGAAGTACTTTTCTTTTGTTCATCTTAAAATGTATAGGCGTTAGATGTTTCAAAGATGAAATAATATAGTTCCTGAAAGTACAAAAAGCTTGCAAAGTTTCAAATATTATTTTAAAGAACTGGTTTTTGTATAAAGAAAATGTTAAATTTTGACTATTGATGTAAATGTTGAATTAATTCAATACAGGTATTTACTATCAAAGAAATAGCCCAAAGGTATAGTTCTTGTTTTTCTAAAGCAGTAAGTTGCGTGCATACTGTTTGTCATACATTTCAGCTAAAATGACCTGTTAAACCTCATGACATGCCCACGACAATTTGCAAATTTTGGCAAACCCAATTATATTATTTAAATTATATATTTGTAGTTGATTGCAATTTTGATATATGCATTTGGAGGCTTTTTAATAGGATTAAAATTCAGTTCTCGTGTGAGCAAGTATAGCGATGATGTTTTGTAGAAGAAAATCATTTCTATGATCAGACAAAACATATCACCCAGAAGCATTGTGGGCTTATGTGAATTTGCAGAATGTCATGGTACGTTTCTTAATGTTGGCACGAAACTGTTGAAGATGAAGTTGAAAAACTCATTTATTGAGAAATGACACTCACAGCAGGAGAGTAATGCGTTCGAAATTCTGGAAGGCACACTAACTATTTTATATTAGTTGGTCAACTATCAGTTCACCATCATGAAAATGTCCTCTTCTGATCAGTATTGAGAGACCTGCTCTGCTTCATTATCAGATGCTATTATTTTCAAAAGGTAGATAACTAAAATCACACATGAAGCCTTTTTGAATATAAATAGAAACATAAAATGTTTGATTTATGACCCCAAATTTCACAGGTTTATCATGTGTCATATTTACAAAAAAACAGACAACCTCCATGTTCATTGTTCGACGCGAATTGATACATCATGTTGGACCGATTTGAGATTTAAGTGTTCTGGTATCTTAATATCCGAGCCTTTTTAACATTTGACAGGTGTAATTGTTATTTTCTTTAATGTGGGTACCTGTGGCCACAGCAAATTATTATCAATATGATTTTGTTTTTATTTAATAAAAGAACACACTAACTTTGACCAATTTTGATGCCTTTGATGTACCAGCTTCGTTCAGAATGCTTTTGCCATGGCATGACATCACAAAGGCCAACCGTATTGATCGCGTCACAATGGACTAAGGCAAGATTAAGATTTGTCAATGCCGGAATTATCAATATTTGCCAAAGAACTACACGTATGTTTATATCAGTAAAAATTTACCTTATGAATATTGTGATTTTCCACCTTTATGAATACCATTTTTCGGTATTGCATGAATGATGTTTCAAACTAATATTAAGCCCGGAATTCTCTTTTGTTATGACATTCATATGCCTCTAAGAGAAATGGAACAGTCACAAGTCCTTTCCACTCAGAAATTGGTATGCAAAAATAGATGCTGCTCTTAAACTGCTAATAATCAAGGGTTAGACATTGAAATACGATAGATCCTACAAAACTTAACTTGTGTGATATTAGGTTGTGTTATATCGGTACATTAATTAGGAAAGGAATCTTTTTGAAATATTTTCCATTATACAATTTGTTTTTACCATCACGACCTTGAAGAAATCCTTAAATTATCCACGGCAAAAAACTCAAAATAATAATTCCAGAACACATCCACTTCCTCGACGCTTCCATCATCACTTTTTGAAATATTTTTCATGTTATTTGTCAATTTGACAGAATGTAGCCTAAAGTGGTAAAAAAGATAATTATGTTGAATTTCTTTGTAATACATGTAGCCATATATGGATCTTCCTTTCTTTATTTCCTAGAGTTTTCACGACAGAACCTGTTGGAAAATGCTTCGAAATGAATCCTTTTATTTGTTAACAGTTTAACTATTACATAAGGTAGTTCTTTTGGAAAACTTTATCTAATTTCATGTAGACAAACAAGGATGATATAATCTCAAATTTAGAATCTTCTCATTGATCAATCTCCCCCAATGAGTCTCTCAAAGATCTGCGCCATTCAATGATGTGATTGAGAATGCTCCCTTGACATGTGGTTGCTAAATGCAAATAAAGACAGTATATAGAAATGGTGAGCTGGATAATAAGGATTTTCAAATCAGTTAGTATTTGACTGAATGTACTTATAGGCATGTCTATGAAACACAGGCAATATTTTATAGTGCTTGTTCTTTTATATTTGCACTACGTAATGATTCCTTTATACCATATGTCATTACTATTGAAACTTGTTATCGCAAAACGTTTAAAACCTTTTATATTTAAAACCTTCTTATTTCCACCCTTATCCCGTTAAATGTATAATTTACAAAACATGTATGGATTATATTTTAGAGAAACATTGAAAAGACATATGAGAAATCGCTTTAAAATAGTTTTTATATTGACATAGTTCACATTTCCCAACAATGCAATCCTCTGAAAATCAATGAAATGCTCCATTGGCAATATTTTTACTTTTTGGGAATTCCACCTCATCGAAACCCTTTGCATGATTAAATTATTTAATGTAACTTTGGTGCACTACACTAATGCCACCATATCCTGTTTTTAAAAAAAGGATTTCATTGTGTTCGAACAGTCCATTAAAAGAAAAAATACATACCTCAGTGCACAGCATTTATCCCATAGCATTTCTCATTTAAAAAGGGATGTCATTGTGTTACAATCTTAGTTCTGAAAAATTACTTAAATTATAGTTACTTCCCTTCCAACCTTTGAAATCATGTTAATGTTGCCATCACAAAATAAGTCGGTAGAAGATTTAATCTCAGTATACATTTCTTTTTAAGCTTAACCAACTTTAAAACTTGACTCGTCATCTGAATAATAACTATTCATATACAAAGTGACGACAAAGAAGTTTTTTAGATATTGACTGTAAATATTGTGGCTGTGCATTAAGATAATTTTGACTGCTCCCTTAAAGAGATGTTGTCAAGAGACAATGAAGTTATGGGGGAGTCACACTTACGTTCATTTACCTAGTTAAACGTAGTTCATTGAACGTAGCCACAAAACCGCTAACGTGCCGAAAATGAGTGCATTTTTAGTAACTACGTAAAACAACGTTTCATTATAAGTTCATTCACTACGTGTAAGTACGATTAAGTACATATAAGTACGTTTTACTAGGTTTAACAACGGATAACTACGTTCATTGAACAACTTACTAGCTACGTTCGGCTACGTTTAACCACGTTGATCTACATTTAAGAACGTTTGTTAGTACAACTAAGTAGGTATCATTTTCACCTTCCTTCCACTCATCCTCTCTCAGTTGTGAAATGAACAGTGTTAAAATGCATACCAGGTGTTTCACTAACCTGTGACACAAGGTACAAATAAATAAATCTACCTAGTTAGGCGTAGTTTATCGTAGTTCAACGTAGTTATACTTACTTAAGTGTAGTTAGATGTAGGGAAACGTACTTAAACGTCAAAGTCTAAATACGAAACGTACCAAAACGTAGTTACACGTAACTGATATCGTAGTTAACCGTACTAATACCTAGTGTTGTGTACTAAAACGTTCTTCAACTCAGATGAAACTAGTGTAGTTTATTGTAGTTTAACGTAGTCAGACGTAGTACAACGTTCTAGAATGTACTTAAACGTACGAAAACGTACTCGAATACCTAGTAAAGTGTAGTAAATCGTGGAAAAGTTGTACTACGTTAAAGAACGTTCTTAACTAGGTTCAACTACGATGAACTAAGTTCACATTTTCAATTAACTACGTCCAACTACATTGAACTACGTTTCTTGAAACGTAGTTCGGAAATGCTAAACTTTGAACATGTCCAAAAGTTAAATCACAAACTACGTTTGTCTCACGTCTATGTCTACGTTTTGAGCACGGATAACTAAGTATAACTACGGATAACTAGGCTTAAGTACAGTTAACTGCGTTAAAATACGTTCTGCATCACTACGTTCATAAACGTACGTGTGACTGGGGCATAAGCTTCTTCACATGTACGTTACTGCTGCATGAAAGTGTTTCTGTCCATATAGTGGTAATGTCTGATGCTGATATTTTCCGTCACCAAACCTCTTTCATTTCATCATCTTAAAGTCCTCAATCATGATGGTCATTTTGAGACTATCAATGACGTGGTGTATAATTTTTAGATATTTTTGTCCCACAGGAACCAGGTTGATTTCAAGATGAATATGCTAGGCTTCAAATTAGGCACAGCACGTTTGGTAACATGTAGGACAATTATGTTGGCATAAGAAACCAATATCACATCTAGTTAACTAAATGAGGTTGAGATGTTTTGTAAGGACCTTGTTCAATCCAATGTTTCTTTGCATCTGAATGAATTTGTTATTAATGTAGAAGAAGTCTCTACTAATACTAAATTGCTAAACCTTCAAATAACCTTATATCATAATGTTCTTATATAATAAACCAAAATAAAGCGGTAATTTCTCAATTTTGATAATTTCTGACTAAATATTCATCAAAATAAAGAAACGTAGTATTTTCATTTTGAATTATTCACAATTTTGCTGACACGGCAATCCTAATTGTAACTATTATTTGAGCAAGTTCTATTATCTGTTTTTCTTAAAAAGTAGATGTTGTTGAATGAATATGATTTGTATGAATGCGTTCAGGTATATTTTAAGATAATGAGTGGAGGAAAGCATGTTTTTAGTCCAAAAATAGCTTGAATGTTGAAATCTTATTGAAATGTTTGAATACATGATGTACCGTAGCGGCTAAAAACCCACGGTACCATACATATTTTTTACTTTTTTTTTGGAAGAAGATTATGTTAGATCTAACATGTTTTCATATTAAAAAAAGTTTAATACAGGAACTGATTAAAATTTAAGATTTCTCCGAAAAGGTCATCATTTTCTCATAGACTCCCATGTTAAAACTCTGACTGACAGATGGATCTTTTTCTTAAAATAGCTCGAAAAAACCCACACTAACCCCTATCTTTTGGGGTGGATATTTCCAGCAAATACACTAAACATTTAAAAAAAACAAGTTAGAAAAAAGTTTAATACCTTAATTTTGAGGAACGGACATCCTTAAAAACATTTTTATAATTCCTAGTCCTTCTTTTTCTTTGATGACATTGTGAATGTTGGTAAATATCATGTTGTCAATGATATTATCTTGAAATTTATTTAGATGTGCAGTGTCAAATGTGTTCCCAGAAATGGATGTAATAGAAATGTAATTACATAATCAAAACATCCAATGGCATTTTATAGAGCTTTATTCCTATTTTATTGATATTAACTTTAGAGGGCAAATTATTGAGGACACATCAAACAAATACCAGCATTACATAATGACGTCAGAGGAATGAAACATTGAATGACATTTTCATTCCTAACCATATAACAAGAGACTTGAATCGGATGCACAAGTGTGTAGACGTGACCAATGAGTATTAGGAGAGTTCAATAAAAACATCAAATTGTTATCAATTTGGTACAGGAAATGTTTCACAGACATTCACATGTTCTTCCTGAGTCCTGCAGTGCTGAAATAAAAAAATGATTTAAACATTTTATTTCTAAATATTTTGATAATGATGTTCAAAATTTGAAGTTCAAACATGTTTATTGCAGAATTTATCTTCATAGTTTACTTACTAATTCAATCCTGATAAATGCGGTTGTGGTTTTCCTTAAAACTTTGCTAAACATTTTATTCATCATTTATGTACATATACGTTCCTATAACGGCTTTAAGAATTACAAACTTTTTAACAATTTGTATATTCAACGTGGGAGGTGTGTTGTAGGACAACCTTATTCTGTAACATAAAATGTATGTGTGCTCTTTCGTAAATGCAAGACAATACTGAATCAAAGTAACTCTGATTGTGAAAATATCCAAAGAATAGTATAGTTTTCATAAAATGTAAGAGATGTCACACAAATGACAACGTGCAATCCTGTTTCTCAAAAACTATATTTTTTCAACATAATTATTATCTTTAATAGATATTTTCGGATAAATTTCCGAATCTATTGACATAATATTAAATCTTTGAAGTTGTAAACTATTAACTTTGAATATAGGTTTTAAAGATACTTTTTCATCTGACATGTACTGTTTGCTTACGAATATTAGTTTGTAAAAAGTAAATTTCGTTACTCTTCGTTTGACTTGCTACAGCATATGAATAATTCTATAAATACAAACTTTCTTTGATTTATGAATGTGTTTCGTAATTAATCACAGCTTTGAAGCGACTTCCATTTGACTTTTATTCAAATGGCTTATTCATCTATTTACCTATGTCATGCAGTGTTGTTATGACAACATCAAACACCATATAGATACCCTTCTTAAAACTCATTAAGGTTCACAATTTTTTCTATCTTCGGGTTCTTCTTTGGTTTATGAAAAGATGCCAAATTAGTTCCCTGCCGTGTCTTCTAGGAGTCAACTTTCAACAAAAATAAATCTGTCATACTTTCATGGTAATATTCGTTTGAGAATATATCAACCCAGATAATGAACACTTATATTGCTATAGATTCTGCCTTATTTTATCCGAAGCCCAAGTTTAATGATTTGGTTGAAGGGAAGATTTAGGGACTTCTCACCTTTGAAACTTGAAAAATCACAGCCTCTCTTCAATGATTTCCGCATTTTATTTTAGATGTTTCTTTTTTACAAGTAAATCCTATAGTGTAGGTAACCGAATTATTCAAGGAATATGTGTTAATGGCATTATCTCATTATCTAATGCTTGTGTACCTTATTACAATATTTTTATTTACAAGGAGAAACCTGGAAGGAAGCAAACACCATAATCGATTAGTCAACTGGTTCGGACAGTTCATGTGAAGCAGGCAGTCTGTGGGGACATGTCTCATGTCATAACAACATGCACCTGTTTCCTTGTAATAACATGGGATTTTTTTATAAACAAATAAATGAAAGCATCATTTGTTTATAACTTGTAAATGAAGTACTTGGTGTACTTAGAGTAGCTTAATTGTATAAGTTACAACACAATTTTAAGGGGTATTTCTGTAAAGACGAAATTTGATTTAATTGATCATTGATTATCACGTTATGTTGATAATCTTTGGTCTAATAATTTTATATGTGCATATTTAATGTTAGCTTTCTAATTTTTTCAGATCTACAGAATAGGTATACAGAAGGACACTTTTCCTCCTTTCACAATGAGTGTCAACTGTTTCAAGTACTCATATGTTCACCCAAATGTTTTAGTGTAAAAGCAACAGTAATGCATTTTTTTCACGACATAACTATCACATCATATTTGCACCACTCATAATATTACCACGATTCGACACAAGCACAAGAATAACTTAGTCAGCCACACTGACTAGTCTCATATATTTGTTGCGATTCTGAACCAAAGTTTTTTTTCTCGATATAAGATCTTGATATATATTTTTATTACCACAGTTCAACACAACTGAGACTTATTTTAGCAGCCATCCTGACTAGTCTCACACAATTGTTGCAATTTTTAACCAAAGTATATGAAAACATTAATCTCTGAGAGAGACAAATAAGATTGACATTAACTGGCACGGTCACAGATTACATATTTGTAAAGGGCTTATGCTGGTGCCCTGTTGGCCCAAATACAGAGACGCCCATTAAGCAAAGATCAATCTTGCGTAGTTTCTTCCTTCTTTGTTGAATGGCTGCTATAGAGATAGTATTGAAAAGAAACCAATTTGTGTGGTCGTCGCCAGTGGGCACTGCTCCCTTAAACATCGCTTTTAGCAGTGGTCTCTGAGAACAAGAGTGCTTCTACATGATTTTTCATGTCTTTTTCAAAACTTCGCCTCTTCGTACGAACCTAAAACATTCATTAAAGAACACAGTTATCAAAGCGGAACTTATCAACGAATAAAAAAACCATGACAATAATTTGCTAATAGTGAACTATAGTTTAATTCATTTATCATATAGTGGAGAAGTGTTCATTGTTTTCAACAAACAGAAAAAAAAGTTTTCAAAAAACCCCACCTTCCATTACCAAGTCAATGTGTTTTTAAAATTTTAAATACCATGCATAAGAATACTTTAATATTCACCTTACATGTTAACACTTTTTAACTGTTTAAAACATTTTATTTTTTTTAAAAGTCTTCATGACCACTTCAGGCGATGTCGTCCATTGTTCTGTAACATTCCACTGATGTAGAAATTGGAATGTTTCAATAACATTAAAACTTGGTATTGAGAGTACCAAACGTTTTCTTGCAGGATATGATAATTAGTTTTGGAGACATGATAGCAAATTACATTCTAGAATAATACAAAAGAATCATCACTTTTATATATCCTTTAGGTATCATTGGTTGTACAATCTACTGTCAATGTATAAGTATTTCATTGCAATATCAACTTTCCTAGATAACGTAATAATGTGTTTCAGATCAAGATGTTCATATTCCTTTATATATAAGAGTTTCAAGAGTATGATTGTACATCAAGGATGTTTTCTAGATTAACTTTCATACAGCAAAGACGTATATATTGTGGAAACCATAGCACTTGTCAATCAGCATAGACCATCTTGATCCGATTACAAGATTAGGTTGTTCTTTCTCATAAACTTTCAAACATTTTAGCATAAATGAATATGAGTTCTTTGGTTTAATAATGTGTAACAAAATCGGAATCTCGTAAAGATCAAGGGTTTCATCATCAGTAAAAATTAAAAAAAATCATTTTCAAAAAATGAATAATTCTTTCTATTAACGCCTGTCATATGCAGTACATTAGATTGGTTTCATGAACTTCCTAAAATAGATTAAGGTCCATGTACTTGCTTGTCTTGTAAAAGCATCCCCACGCATGAATTTTAGCTTCGGCGACTTTAACTTCAACCAAGGCACTACGTAATCTTTTATAATCTCTTCGTCTTCTTAAAATGTTAGAATGTTACAGTTTTTTGTCATTGTGTGTACATTTACAACACGGTATCGTAGATGTGAGTGAGTATCCAGTATTCATTCTTGACTAATCATTGAGGAGTAGATTTCTTTCAGTCATGGTGATTAACAGCACTTGAACCAAATTAGTTTGTTGTAAGGTTATATAAAAAGCATTCATAAAGATATACAGATCGAGCATAATTGTTCATGTACTCTACTTTTTTTTTCTTCGCATATTCGTTATCGATCTAGGATTAAAATTGCTTCTAGAAAGATATGCAGATATTTTGTTTGATAAAAAGTGAAGGGAATTGATTTGTGAAAGAATTCAATCGTTTAAAAAAATGTAACCCTTATGACCTTATTCAAGGGTTATTTATTATTGCAGCCATTAAGTTCGTCAATTAATTTCATAGTTATCATCCTGAGAAGACAATGTTAAGAGGATTTTAACTGAGAAACCAATCACGGTAATTAATACATATTACCTTTCATTGCAACTTTTGTTTTAAAAGTGAAAATATGATAACAAAGAGGCTTTTGTGGGCTCTCCTAAATTAGGAAGTATATGTATATCCTTGTCATCAAAGTCAGGTACAAACGTTTCTACAATGAAATAACAATACTATTAATTTTGAATATGATATTCTAAAATATTAACCTCTAAATGAAATAGCATATTTGTAAAGGGCTTACACTGGTGCCTTGAAGGCCTAAATACATTGACATCAATTAAGTGAAGATCAATCATGTGCATCTTCCTCCAGCTTTTTTGAACGTTTCCTTTAGAGATAGTGTACGTGTATCAAACTAATTCTCCTGTTTCCCCCTTCTACCTTATAAAATACACTGATTCTTAGAGAGATAAATTTCACCTACCCCGATTTCTATCACCTAGATGACAGTTATCTGGTATAAAAATTCAAATTCAAACATGTCATCCGAAAATTATATTTACTTTAATATCGCTTCAATTCTACATGTTCCAATACCCATCTGTCCTTAGATTTCTTTGGATGATTTCCTGAAAATATCATTTGCAAACATCAGATTGCAAATTTGTAAAGAGATTACACTAGTGCCCTGTTGGCCCAAATAAGTGAAGATCAATTATGTATATAAACCTCAAGCTTTGTTTAATTTTTCTGTTTGTAATCAACAGAAACTAATTTGCTTGAGCATTGTCTATGGGCTTTCCATTATATTTCCTCATTTGGAACGGCTGAGATTATTTAAACAAGATTTATTTCTATATTTTAATTATCAAACATGATTTCGAGTTATTTCAAAACAAAAAAATTTGAAATTGACAATTATAATATTTTTGTATATGACTTTCTATCTTCAAATGATAGATTGTCAAAGGTTTTTCTATTTGAAATGTTTATCAGTTTATACCAAAAAATGAAGATAACGCTTCTTCATATGTAATTATAGCATTGATTCATGTTGTTATCAAATTACAATGCACTCTTAACCAAAACAATTTGTGTCTAATTTTAAATGGTTTTCCGTGAAATAACTGAAAGTGTTTCTAACACATATATGTACGTTTTATTTTCCTAAGACATATCTTATCTGGTGAAATGCAAAGACGGCTTCGGTTGGCGTTGCACCTCTTCATATCAACCTGTTCATATCGAATCGATTGTCACTGTATGGTCTTTGGAACTGTTTTTTAACCTTAACAACAAAATATCTTATAACAATAAAAGGTTATGTGTTAACCAAACCTCTTTCTTTGAATATTGCTATCATGTCTAACTTGTTTTAGCATTAGCGAAATGAAAAGGCTTTGATTTCTTTTATTCGAATGTCTAAACTAATATAAAAACTAGTTTGCTCTAACATCTATACTATCAATGATATTTGTTCTTCCTAAAAAATGTATTTTAATGAATATATGATTTTATTTGAACTTAAGATAAGTAAATGCTAGTTTTACTTATGTTATTTCTTACCATAGTTACCAATGATAGACGATATAAACTCTTGGTGAGATAAATTTAATTTAAGTTTTTATTACAATGAATTGTATTCAGTTTAAAGAATATACCAATTCTGATACATGTCATAAAACTTACAGATATCATTATGAAGGGTCTGTCGTCATGTTTTACCGATATAGTTACAAGCATGGCAATCTTAACCTCGGGGTCTTCCTAACATGATGAATTACTTTGTCTTCCTAAAAAAATATTTTTTAAAGAGTGTTTACTTTTGCACTATGGCTGCTTGTAGCAGGTGCTGTGCTTGAAATTGCTACTGCTTGACTAATTACGGAGTGTTTCAGTTTTTATATTTTCATCTGATGTATAGAACGTAATAAATCGATGAAAACTAGTTCGTTTGTTTTTAGTGTGATATTGTCATCCTTAACCGAAAATCAAGAATTGTTTTTCATTCTTTAAATTTATATTTTCTAAATATGCCAACACGTTTAAACAGCTATTTTGTTTGTTATTGCTCTGTAAATGTTAACTGTATTTTCAATATTTCAATATTTTACAGAAATATATTTGGGTTTCACTATTAAGTCCCATGTTATCCCCTTCTCAAGACTAAACTATGATCAGTCTCAATCACTATTTAATTTAAACGTTGCTCCATTTCGTCAAAGTGTGTGGATTGAGTTGGTACCTAGTTTCAAAGTTAAATATAAGTTTCCCTTCGTTTTTCAGCAGTCTTAATACTTATTTAAAAATTGTTGTAGTTTAATATTCGAAGGATATTGGCACTGTTAAGTATCTTTAGATTCGTTGTTATTAGATCCAACATTTATCAACAAACCAATTTCCATGTTGATACATGTATGACAATTAAGTTGCAATTTTTTCAGGCCTTATGAATGTTTTCTGACATTAAAAAACACAAACAATTTCCCGACAGTAAAATGTACACTGGATATACACATTTTTATTAACACAGAATTAGACTTAAGCAGGTAAAGAATAACACATTTGATCTTGAAAAAAAATATTATATTTGAACATCACTAATCAACCTTTAAATAAAAAAGTAACCTGAAAACTATATTGATTCATACGACAACCAGCAAAGTTTCAGTTCAAATATATTGACTGCAGCATTCTCTCAGAACCACTTATCTAAATTGTTATTTTTGACCTCACAAACATAAAACTTTACGAACAGTTATAAAACACATTAACCATTATAAAGGACGCAATGAGTCGTAAAAAGCTTTCCGAATATTAAATTGCTTTTTATGAACTTGCTATCATGTCATGAACTAAATCATCTGGAGGTGAATACAGTATTGATCAAATTGGAAAAAACTAAGATTCTGGAAACTGTTATGCAACAGCTGATTTTTTACATTCAAAGAATAAGCTACAGTTTTGATTATCAAATGCGTATTTGATACCAGATGTAAGATAAATCGTTCATGGTCAGGGAAGTTAAGTTTAATAACAGCCACTGAAAATATGAAACCTTAAATACTTGGATAGAAGAAAACAGGAACAAATGGACGATAGTAATTCAAATATTAATTGATACATTATCAAAAGTTTTCCAAATATAATTATAAAAAATATGTTATCATAACAGGCACGCTGTTAACATTCACTATATCCAATTGAATATACATGATTGTTTGTTTCAGTGGATTTGTAATTAGCATTGTCAATTTACGGATACCGTTCGTTTGTAACGTAATTGCCCCTTGTATCTTAAACCATGCACATTTGAGTAATCATTGACTCGTTATCTACTAAATCATGCCAGGAATGCAAATTTTCACTATGTATTGCCTTAAGAATGTAATGATCGAAAAACAATCGAAATCATTTCCTAAAAGCAGAAATTGTTTATGTCTCAGCCATGCATTAAAACAGTAAAATGGTCATGAAGTACGTGTCCTATGACCTTGTCTGTAAGTGTGAATATTCATGATGTTTGATAGCAATAGAGTAGTGTAATAACACGGTGTGCGATATGTAATAATGCATTACAGAAAAGACATGATAAAGTCACGTTTGATTTTTAAGTCACACACAAATTTGTGTTTAATTTATTTTTATGATGTAGATTTTTTTATTTGACAAGTAATATACTGAATACTAATTTCGGTCTTCTTTTATACCACTTTTATCGGACTCATGAAAGTTAAACGATATAAGGTGTTATTGTTTTCAAAATCATTGCATCATGCATCATCCCATCATTCATTTATTCACTTATTGAAAGGAAAAACACTATATTACATTATATGAAACGAGTTGGATTTAGAATCCCACTATCTGCAAAAGTGCGAATGTTAAGGAAAATGGTAAATACGTGATTCAAAGACATTCAAAGTCGGGTGACTTAGTAAATTAAAATGTGATGTAGTTGTAATCTTTTATCCCAAGGAATGTCACCTGAGGAGAAAATTCTGTCATCTACGTTTACTTCTAAAATATTAAAAACTTTTTCATTGATTTTACCATTGAGCTCACATGTATTTGCTCTAGTTTCTATGCATTTCAAATTCATAAATGCGTTTTGTTCAACAATATATTCATATGACAAAAAGCATTATCATGTGGAAAATGAATAATCAATAATATTTCTCAAAATTAATTCCCATATTGATCAAAACAGGAACTTTAATCTTAAAGTTTATCTTCTCTAAAATGAAAAGCGTGTTTAGGATTGATGCAAAATGAATAATTTCAAAGCGACAATAGAAAACTTTTGACAAGGGACTTTTGTTACCTAGAACCGGGCGCCATAAATGCTAGAAAATCCATTTTTCGTTTCAAACATGTCATCAGCTGTTGAAATTTACATGTTCTTGAAATCAAAGGTAATTATATATGTGATACGGCTTTTTTCATATATAACGTTTTTGGAGGATTTTCGTAGATCCCTAACATTAACCAAATCTATGCTGAATAAACAACATCAGGTGATGATGTTCAATGTTTTAATACTAACAAGTGTTGCAGGACATAGTTTTTTTACAGCTTTCAAGCATTGAATAAATGGACCGCTGGACTTTCATGTTGACATTTTATTGTTAAACTAATTGAATAGTGATGTTCATGATGATTTACTAAGAATCCTTCAAGGCATGTTAGCACGTATTTTTATATTTTTTTATTTCATTATTTTAGGGCATATGAGGACCTCCGCACTCACATTAGTTATCTTTTGATGCAGTGAAATACTTATTACTCTTAACAATTAAGCTGAAATCAATAATAAAAAGTCCAGGCAGCGAAAGGCACAAAGAGATGTCAACAGTCTTAAGTGTCAGTATCGTAAAAGCCCGAGTACAAAAGTCTTGATCTAGCCCACAACCATTGTGACAGCCACGCAAACATTGTGACATCAAAACGGTTGGCCTTTGTGACGTCATACCATGGGAACGGCATTCGAAAGAAGGCGGCTGCATGAAACTTTGCGGCAAACTTGGACTAAGTAAGCTACATGTAGTTGAAAATATTTTCGTTCTTCAAAAATAATTCATATTAAAGTGTATTTACGATATCTACCGGTAGACACAATAGAAAAAAGGACAAAAACAACTGTCAAATCGAAGTACGGCACGAATTTTCTAGGAAACTGGAAAATTAAAACTTGAGTCAGGCCGGCACTAGTGAACATGTTGTGTCAATTCGCGGTGATTCGCCTTTGCTAATTTGCGGGTATTCATTGTCATTCAACATAGGGTAATTCTTTCGAATCGACCATTTAGAATCGAGGATACAATGAAGTCATGCTACAATAAGATAGATCAATGTTTTCATTATAGACAGTATAAGCAGTGTTGATGTATAAACCATAGCGTCTTCCGTTGTTTGGTCGAAATGATTGCACGGTCATGCGTTTAAATTGCAACGTTGCATCAAATACTTCCGTTTTAAGAATCAGCTCAATAGCCTTGATACGTACATATTGCAAAAACATCTCACATGGTATATAATGTGAGTGCGGGTCGTTAGTGATATCGAGAGATAGGCATTGTGTGTGCATTAGTTATCTACAAAATATCGGCATGAGCTAGTGCCTTAATTTGAACAATTAGTATTTCAAACAAATAGTTTAACTTTCAATTATTTCTGTTTTACTGTTCCAGGGATCAGTTTCTTTTAAACAGTATTTCTTTGCTCTTACATAGATATACCCAATACTATCACGGAATGAGTCCATTTACCTCTTTATTCGTGGCATTATTTTCTTGACTTTAAACTCAATGCATTCCTGACTTCAATTGATTACATAAAACGGATGTAAATCCTCAGTTTTCTTGTCATATAGTTAGAATCGGGAGCACACTATCCTCAATTATACAGGGGTTTTTTCCGGTCAAGCCCCATGCGCGATTCAAACCCACACCTTCAACAGCTAACCAACTTTTAAGGCATGGTTCGGGAGGAAACGATATTCGATAAATTACAAAGAAAATGACGGTATCTTCAACAAAACTTACCTTTGCCTCTTCCCAATATGAAGTTATTCAGTAAGTAGCTGTATGTTTCATAAGTATAAATGCCAGAGCATGTCGTCGGCATTTACCTCTTCGGCAAACACTTAGATATACTATAGGTAGCTTAATAGTCACCCTGATTAATGTTCAAATGTAGACCATGCAGTCTACTCATACGACTTTACTCTGAATCTGTACCTTGAGCACAAGAGGTTTCCTGTACTTCATTGACCAGGGGGGATTTCTCACTCCTCTCTAGGTGCACCAATAAACGTTCTATAAATCGTTGACATAAACAGTGCTAGTAGTAAGATACAACAAAGTTTCCGTTTCCTTTGTTCTACCTTTTAACTGTAAGAGCAAGAGTTATGCACATACGACAATGATATGTAATATAAGCTGTTTAATGAACAACATCGAATCAGTTAAATATAGCTCATGTGTCCTCAAACTTTGTATCAGCTATTTTCTTAAGATGTAATAAATTATTAATTATATTACAGGATAAAAGGCTATAAAGAAATCACAAGCGCCTTCTAATCAAAACGTTGATTAGAATTATTGATATGATATAAATTTGGTAAGGCGTTCTTGCAAATTAAAGGTTTTCCTATACTTTCATGTTTTAAATTACTCTGGCATTTGAATTGCTAAATATTTGTGGTAATTTCCATAATTCTGAATGATCTGCTCCCCTAGGACTTGAAAGAGAATTAAAAGTAGGGACACGAGGAGGGAGCCTAATCCATAGCACGAATAACTTTCAAGACATAGATTAATTAAATGTCACGTGGACATCTTGGTTAGAGTTTAGTAGGGTTGATGTTGAAAATGTTTCAATTGGCCTAATTTACCTGCGATGAAAACACTTATGAACAACTGGTGGAAAATATTATCCCATTAAGAATAAACGTTAATGCATTTTAATTTGTAGTTAATTGAATAGGACGGTTTTATCAAAGTATTCATTAATCTCTTATATATCTATCTTTATTCCTTTTACACGAACAATTTTTATTTGAAGTATTTAGGGCGGGTAGGATAGCGCAGTGGTCAGCGCGTTTGTCTTCTGACCAAGAGATCTGTGGTTCAAGTCCCGTCAGGGGTCGGCCATTTTGTCTGCAGAGAACTGTTCTGCACGCAGTATGGTTTGGGTGCAATTTAACACTGAATTTCAGTGCAGTAACACCCATGGTACGCTAGTTCAAGCCGATGTTCGCAGGTTTCACAGCATTGCATAGCCACAATGGTGTTGCGGGCATTCTCTCTGCAATAACATTAGCAGCCATGATATATTAGCCATGCTGTTGAAAGCGGCGTTAAACCCCATTTGAGTCTTAATTTCGTTTTTGAAATTAAAACTATTCAAGCTCCGCCGTTCTAGAAAAAAGTTGTGTTTTGTTGTGATGAGATATAGAAGACCAAAATCTCGTACAGTTTTAAAAGAAATTTCATTTACGGCGTTCATAGTAAACACAATAGAATATATTCTCGTACGATAAGATTGTTGGCAACACATCAAGGAAGCGTTATTGCCGATGCTGACGTCGCTCTTTAGTAAAATATAAGACACGCAAGGAAAACCGAATTAGGATTTATATTCTTTGCATTTCTTTGAATGTTGATATCTCACCCATATCTCCTACTATTACATGTACGTTTTGTAGTGATGTAGTATCTATGAAGGAATTTAATTACTTTGAGATTTTTCACTATTGTTATGTGGATTTTTTGTGTATTGCTACATCTCCAAATACTTCACTGTACATTTCGTGCACAAATCATATTTGTAGTAACATTTATACTTATTAATAATAAGAGTGTCTCTAATCGCAATGAATAAAGATTAAATGTTTCTAGTCGCATTTTTTATATCTCCTACTACTACGTATTAACTTTGTAGAAATGAATAATTACACCTAAGGTATTCTCGCTTTATCAAAACAAACTAATAGGTAATGCCTGATATGTACCAGTTTACAATAGTTTTCGAGTTGCATTGGGAACAGTGTGTAGAGGAAGCCCGTCTGATATCGATAGGCCCAAATGTCCATGACCATTCTTGGGCAGCTGACAATAAGGTCAAACTCATATATAATTGCTTGATGAGAAGACGGCAAAAAGAATATACTATTGTTGTTTCCTCCAATATGTTTGGTATACATTTATCCAATTTGCGTGCTTCAGAGACCCTGAGAGCTATACCAGCTGGAGCTAACATGCTCCTGGTAGGGGCACCCACGCTCGACAGGTCGACGGTTAAAAGCCAGACCAAATTTGAGTCCTTCCAAAACTTTCTTTCTATCGCTCACTATGCCTTTCCGTCTTTTCGCTCATTCTTTTGATCCCTTTCTCCCTGTTCTGTCCACTCTCTTTTGGATGCTTGTCATCCGCGTGTTTAATAACTGAAATATTGTTCAAAAACTCACTCACTCAATACTCCTTGAGATAAATAAAATTTAACTCTTGTAAAGAGGATAGTTTCCTTAAACATTTCTAGATAATGTAAGTATCTGAGTTCTCATTGTATCTCACTGTCACTTACCTTACAAGTATATTCGTTGAAGTTCTTTATCTTTTAAATCCTAAGAAAAGCTGATTCACTAATATTTGGGATTTATTTAATCAACAAAAAACACGATAAATTGGATGTTTTTCCTTTCTTGACGGATATTAGCACGCATATCGATTTTAACATGCTCTGTAATGCTTTGGGGCAAGAGGACCGTGCCATCTTAGTTTCATCATACATCAGATGAGAGACGGGGCAGACAAAAGGATTTTAAAGAACAAGGTCAGATTTGTCCCCTTGAAGCATTTAAGCTAAGTTGAAAATCTGCAAAAACATTGCGTGTGTGAAACATGGATTAGATCGAAAGAAAATTTAAAACTTAAATACAATTTTTGATGAAACAGAGTTAAAAAATCAAATTACCGAAAAAAAACAGTCGGACAATACACTTAATGAATTACTTATGATACAAGGTGTTGTTGACATGTCATTAACAAAGAATTTTGATATATAAATTTGTGTCAAGTTTATACAACTCGACAAAATTGTCACAGAATGAGACGGTAGTTAGCATCTTTTAGAAAATAGCTTTCTAATCTCATTAACACTCTTTATTATGAAAATCAGCGCATCTAAAAATTTAACATTGTCGTAAGTCTAATGCAAAGGCAAAATTAGTATTAATCTAAAAAAAAGCTTAAGGGACACAGAGTATGGGGTTGGAGTCAAATATGCCAAACTTAAGAAATGGTGTTAATTCATCGATTAGTAGTGGTTGTTTCTGAAAAGTAATATCTCAATGCTTATAAGTAAGCAGAGTGAAAATAAAAAGGAAAAAAGTCAATATTTATTATCGAAAACCGGTCAATGACTCAAACTTTGGAAACTTTCTTAAAATTTGAGATATCCCTTACATCAACAATAGAATAAGGTAATGTGAAATATTTTCCTGACAGGGTAACCAAAAGTGGTGGACGGGTAGAAGGCTCTTTATCTTTCACTACACCTTTCTTTCCTTCCTTCGACCGCATCCTTTTAAGACCTTTTCTCCCTGATTTGTCCACTCACTTTTGGATAATCTTTGATATTGTTTGATACACGATAAATCCAAACGCACTCACTGCAGGGTGAAATCTGAAGAAGTTGCAGTAGCATGTGGTAACATTTGTGATTCTAAACTACTTGGCATAAAACGATTAGAGATAATGAAATTAATTGATATCGAAGTAGAGTATTATGTTTACATATTATCAAAAAGGTATTTAATCTTTTCTGGAAATAAAAGGAGTGGTCTGAAGAGTTTCTTAAATATTATAATAATGAGGGTAAAGTACGTAGCTTGACATATTTCATATGTAATCGTTTTATTAATTTTTTTCAATCTTACCATGGAGAACGAAAATGATTTTATCTACTAGATAAGTTCTAACTACAGATGTTGCTCTCTCGTCGTTTTGTTTAAAACTTGAAACTGAAATTGTCATGCAGTTATTAAAGGTTTAAAGCTTTGTCTTGCCAACCATTTTGAAACCTAAGCTTCTATTGTAATGACTTTCAATGAATTAACTGCAGAAAGGCATACGTAAATGTGTTTCTGCGATTATTAACTATAACGAATGTTTGATGAAAAGTGGAAATTTGATGCATTGAAAACTGACTGCAATAATGTGAGGATGCACATTGATTGATAAAGTTTTGCAAACAATATATAATGTGTTAACCCTTTGACGAATAGACGAAAATGATTATAATTTATTATATTTTTTATTGTTATTCAAGCTCATGATAATATTCCTTTTATTGTTTCCGTTGCTGTTTGGTTGTTTCTCTCAAATGAAATTGACTTATTCATTAGAGACCATGGGGTTTGGTTGTTAATCAAATAGGTTCATATCGCTTTTATCTTGCTTATTTGTAGTTGGTCAGATGGCAATTGAAGCCATTGTCTCTCCTACCTTGCAATTGTCAGATGAACAGCAATATACCCAGAACATGATTTTAAGTGAATTTTTACTGAAGTCGAAAAAATAGTAATGATTATAGCATTAGAATGGCAGCGTATTGAAATAGATGACACATGGCAAATCCAAGCATACATTTAGTAAAATGGTTTTTTTATGAAGAAGCCTACTTCTTTAGAAGCATTGGTTTGAGCTGAATATTAATTTCAATAACGATCATTGATCCGTTTCACATGTACAGATATTAAGAAGGATTATTAAATGGCGCCAGTGCAGCAAATCACCATCTTTATCACATTTGCATGACAGTAATATTACAAATCATAGATTTAAGTTTTGAACTTAATTGTTGAAAAATGGCATAATTCCACAAGATCATGTGTTCTCATTTACTTTCAGCTAATGTAAAATGTAGAGTGTATGAAAATAACGAGTTAATCTGTAACAATGATATTTTGGTCCAATATTCTGAAGTAGTTATTTGCTGTACGTTCACCTTAAATGTTAACAGAGTTTATCTTTTTAAGTATAATGCAGTTTTTTTTTATTGATTTTAGGAGAAGACATGGATAACTGTTTGCATATCGAATAATTCAAATCATAAAGTTCATTGACAATTTTGTTTGAATGAATATGACATATGTCTAAATGACATAAATAGTTGTTATTTAGAAGTATTGATGTTTTATCTCACTGCTCATTTTAACTGAATTATCAAAACCTAAGCACTACTTGATAAAGTTTACATTCTAACAATTTGAATGTTCGGAATGAACTAGATCTTTGTCATTTGTCACATGTTCTTATATTCAGGGTCAAAACAGACGCTATCCATTGTCACGATTATACCAACGAATATATGAAATATTTGAGTTATTAAACATCGCCTCGGTGATCCTGATAACAAAAGCATTGCTCAGTTGAATTGCTTGTGAAAGTAATCAAGTAATTTGGTTCAACTTGTTTTCTGTATCGAACCCTACTGGCATCTGATGTATTGAACAGACGCTAGGGAATGTACATGATTGATCTTCACTTAATGGTTGGTCCTGTATTTGGGTCATTAGGGCACCAGAGTAGGCGCTGTCTGATATGTTATTCATCTTAAAATATTAGTTTTCCCATATGCATTTGTAAGACACATCAAGAGTCTAAACGGTCACCGTGTTTATAACTTGCCATCTCAAACACGCTTTTACTGAAAAGGTTTTTATCTTGAAGAATACATTATACATGTACCATCGAGCAAATTCTTTTCCTGTATTGGTGATTTGATTAAAAAATGAATTTAAATTTTGAAATATAATATGCGTTTGTTTAGGAGAAACATAATTTAATAATATTGGGTTGGTGGTCTGCAAGGATAATCACGCCTTATAACCATACATGCATTTCTAATCCTAGTATTTTTTCAACTTTTTATTTGTAATCATAAATGATAGGAGAAAGTTCTCGTCTGATAAATAATTTACTTTGCATAAATTGAAATTAGTTGCAAAATAATTCAAATTCAAGTGTATAATAATATTTCAACTTCCATATGTTTCACTGATTCGAAGAAAAATCTATGTTACATACATATTTGCCATGTGTATCACATTCGTATTTATATCAAAATAATCTGATTATTGGCCAAGAACCTCATGATTTGAACCATGCATATAACTCACATTGCCTCGCTGTATTCGTGGCACCTGTTTTCTGGTCATTGAATTCTCTTAAGTTGACGTATTGAAGTAAATTCAACCTCAGTTATGACCCTTCAAACTTCAGAACATCACCAAGAGAAATGATCAACAAAATTGCTTACAGTGGATTTCTCCTTGCTGCCGAATATACAATAAATGACATTGAACAACATCGATAAAATGTGCGTGATTGGTTTTCATCTATTGGACATCTGTATATTGGACCATCAGAGTCTTATTGTCGAGCCTCTCAAAAATATGCAATTAGCTTCGTCTGAGTTTTCTGGTCTTCTGATATTCACTGTGATTAAACTAATTTATTGCTTTTCAAATCTTTACAGAATCAAACGTTTGTCAGATTTTGTATAAAAAGGCTTAAGAGTATGTTCCATATTTTTATGTAGCTTAAGAAACAGCCAAAGTACAATATGTCCTGAATTAAGTTAAAATCATGTACCTAAATATGCGTCTTTAATTCTAAAATGCGAACATTATTATTCGTGTTTCAATCGGAAAACAGCAATATGAATGTTAAGAAGGCTTATTCTATGTCCCATTTAAATGTATATTTGTTAAATTGCCTACTTCAAACTACCAACCATATTGTTTTTGTGCCTTTAAATAGGTTAAAAAAATTACGAGTCATGGCGCACGTCAGTTTTCGATCATAAATCACGGCTGTCACTTGGTTATTGTCACCATACCGAGCTGGTATGCATAAAGATGTTGATTTTCAGAAAGAACCTCTATTTCTCGTTGAATAAAACCAGTTATGAAGTTAGACATATGTGACTACAGCAACACACTTTGTGCCCCTATATAACTATCATTAAAGAAGTATAGGTCAAATCCTTTTTTTTCACACAACCGCTCCTTTTAACATTATTGCTAGTCTTGAGAGTTTTTGTCCCTCCTTTTGGTATTTACT
Source organism: Phorcus lineatus (assembly GCA_921293015.1). Taxonomy (NCBI): domain Eukaryota; kingdom Metazoa; phylum Mollusca; class Gastropoda; order Trochida; family Trochidae; genus Phorcus; species Phorcus lineatus. The sequence continues at coordinate 61,265,778 of OV121081.1, forward strand.
TTTGAGTAAGAACAACGTTCACATAGAAACTAATGTATCAAACTAATTAATCAAATAGAGAAGTTTTAAAAGTAACATAAAATTAAGGTTATGGTGAAGTTTGAAATCAAATGCAATTACTAATTTCACTAGTACATGTAACTTTTTTTTATTTTCTTATTTTTGTTTTTAGTTATTAAACTACCCTGATGTCAGAACTAAACTTGAATGAGTAGTAAAGATATTAAAAATACTTTTTGTTAAAGATGTCTTTTTAAGGAATGTGTAATATCAGAGTAATAATAAGTGGATTCTACTCGTCCTTCTAAAAGTGCTTTTAAATAGATAATTGCATAGGAGAGATGTAATGGGCAATAAATTCGAAATGAGTTGAGGTGAATTTGGGTTTAACGCATTTTTCAAGAGTATTTCACTTATGTGAACTGCTAGTGTTCTCCCCCCCCCCCCCCCCCTTTCTTTCTTTATGTAAAGAATTTTAATACATTTCTTTCTTTTAACAATTCAGTATGAAACAGTCAATGTCATTGTCAGTTTTCATTGAGTTAATATTTAAAACAATCCTGAGGCAATAGTGTTGAATTTAACATGTATTTAACTTCATTTCGAGCATATCGGTATGCAGTCTCTGCGTGTTTACATTTAATGCATCTGTTCAGTACCAGATTCAGATAAAAATAGAAATATATTTCGGAAAAACGCATAACCGATATCAACACTAGTAAACGTTTTTTTAGAACTAGGCCTTTCCGAGACAACTAATACCAAACATGTTACAATTCAAATTATATGCCTCCATATTACATGTTTTATAAACAGGCATTATTAAGCCCATCAATTACTTTCAAATAAGTTATTGAAATTCCATGCTTTTAGATCAAAGGAGTATTGTCGATATCATTGGACACTGTAAAAAAATTATTCATATTCATGCTTTAAACCAGAAATTTAGAGTGACTCATGGAGGACTTCGCAAAAGTAAGAAAATCAACAATTTATGAAAGTTGATACTTTGATTGTTGTTCATGATATTGAGTTCTTTGTCTTCTTCTGGAGGCTTTTTGCTGCAAAATTTTATGGTGCAAAGACAGTCTAAACAACGTTACAGACGAAATCATTAAGTATGAAATAAGTTCTATTTCATTAATTTTCATAACATTCTTCTCATACAAAGCTTTTTACCAAGACATTGTATTTATTAACGATATAGACCTGCCAAAAGGGACATTTGCCCCGTTAAGAGATTCTGTTTGTAAAAAGGTGCACGTTATATGTTCTAGCACTAATTGATTTATTTCTCAAGTAACGAACCAGAAAGGTACAGATTCTCATAACTAATATTAAATCAAGAAAAACATTATGAAAAGAAAGCTGATTGGCAAACAAACTATTTTGTTTTGGACCAAAATTTATACATAAATTATATTGAGCTATGTTTCATAACCCTTAAGGGGCTTATCGTTTTATAGTTCAATCATTAAACTCAAAATGTGAAGAAAAAATATGAGAATTTTTAAGTGAAGGGAATTTAAAAGGAAATTTTTTATTTCCTTTATTTGTTTTTGATGATTTACTTGTACATTTATTGAATCCTATCATTCATTTGTAACATTGTTTAAGGACCATTGAAACCTCGCTCCTAGTGTTACTCATTCCTCAAAACATAACAGAACCATCAATAATGTTGCAGACTGTTAGTTTGATATAGCCAATCGTGATTTTCCCAAATTTGATGCAACAATATGGTTATTGCGCACATCATCAATAACTCTACATTACAGCAAGATCCAGTTATCGTTTCTCTATGATATATTCATGTGGTTTGACCCTCGTGTCGAGTTATTTCAATCAAATTCTAGCCATGCATTCATCATCTGATAACACTCAACAGACAATTGTTGATGCTGGCAACCCTGTATGCTACAGGTCAGGTATTACAATAACTTTCCTTGCTAATTTACAAAGTCTTCAAATAACAGCAGAATATTCAAACTATATGTCAACAATCCCTTTACATTAGCTGATACAAACTTCGGTGGGAATTATTTTACCTCGATTTACTGTTCTCGTCAAGAGCTATTTCACCAAGAAGTATTTATATAATTATTTAACAGTGACAAGAGGTTTTGTACCTTTGTCAACAGCCTTTGCGAAAAGGATTTGCGCGATGGTATAATGTATTCTTGGTGGTACAAGAATGGTGCTACAAGTAAAGGCAAAAAGAATTTAATTTATTGTGGTATTTAGTCAGGCTCTCATTCTTCGATGCGCAAGTAAACAGCAGTGTGCCCCTGGCAGTGACCCTGCCAAGTAGTGAATTAATTACTCAGAGGAAATAATCAAGTAAATCGGTTCACCTTGTTTTCTTTATGGAACCCTTCGGCAACTGATATATTTGAGACATGCTGAGAGGATGCACATGATTGATCTTCACTGTGGTTTTACATGTATGTAGGTCATCAGGACACCTCAGTAAGCTCTTGATGAATATGTCATTTATTCCTTCTATTTTTAAAGGGATATAGGCAATGATAGCCACAATTAGCTATAGAGGATTACTGTGAAATTATTACCTGCATATATTAATATCATCTTTCATCTTTTCAACACCATTGGCCACATATTTAATTTATTTCTGTTTTTTTGTCTTGACTGACAAATTTCTATCATACTAAGAAATTCCTAATTGAATTACAGAGGAAACTCTTTAACATGAAATGTATTAAATTCCCAAACTTTACATAAAAATGTTTCCTTACAAAACCCGTCATTTTACCAAAAATTATATTTAATTAGACCTACAAAACGAGACGTTTGAATTTCTAATTATATTTCTTTACACTAATGGCTTTATATCCTGAATTACGAGTCAAGTATGGCATAGATTTTCCCTAACTGGAGTTCTGAAAAAACTCAGGTCTTTCTTGATGAGAATATGATTGATTAAAAAACGTGTTTGCCCTTTACTGGAATATATTCAGCTATAACGTATGTTCTTAAATATCTTAGAGGTTATTTTTTTTATTCTTCAATACTTTTCATTACGGAAAACATTTCCGCAACAATTTCACACATGAGACCGCTACATTACCAACGTGGCTTAGGTTCGGTGGGGTTGATTCTTTTAAACGTAAGCAAAAATATTTTCTTTCATTTAATTAATTTTCCAAGTTAACAATATTTTGAGAGAAAATCTAAAGGTTTTAGCAAAAGCGAGAGGGAAATAAATGTGAGATTGTTGTTCCATAGAATTTTATAATCATATAATTTTGATTTCACAGGAAAATTCATATTTCTTTTATTTGTAACCGATGTAATGAATTACCTGTATTGTATTTATTGAAACCTATGATCTGCTGTATGTATGATGTTTGACCATTAACGATTATCTAACCACTTAGTCAGTTGGAAAATGCCGATCAAGAATTAATAAGATGCAACCTTATGGTTATTGTACACATCATAACAAAACTGTCATCACAAACAAAAAGAGTCATAAATGACTAAACCTTGATCCAGTTGTCTTTACTTCATTATGTCTTCATGTGGTTCAACTCCCTTCTCGAGACATATCAATCATATATCAGTTTCTAGCCATGCATTCATCATCTGACGACGCTGAACAGACACAGGATATCACTGGCATCCCTGTATGATACAAGCAATACATTATCTTTCGTTGCTTATTTAGAAAGTCATAATGAAAATGAAGAAATTGAAACGATATTTCAGTCTAAACCTCTACTTCTATTATGTGCTGTTCTTGAATATAACTAGTCACTAAATATGTATGAAATGTTTGAATTATTTTCTGTATCGTTAAAACATATGTCAATTCGAGGTTTCATAAGAATATGATTGTTATTGTAGATGAGAATTTAAGTGATTTATTACAAGTTGCTTAATTCTGTCGACAATAATGTGGCCTGATGTACCATTTTTTAAGAAATGTTGCCAGGCGTAATAACTAGGGGAAAAGGATACTACATATTCACCCTACGTCATGTAGCATTCGGCAACATTTTTACCTTCAACACCTTAGCTGTTGTATTAAATATAAGCTATTCACCCTTTGTATTCACACTATACACACTAAATGTAAACACAATGGATTTCACGCTTTAATATGTTTGAAAAAGTTTTAATCTAAATGTAAGTATAATGTACAAGAAGTGATAAGTGAAATTTGTTCCCAAATAAAGCAAAAAATGTTAGAAAGACATGAGTCGTTATGTAATGTCATTTAAGCGTTATCCGAGTCCTCTCATGTTGCTATGGCAGCGAAGTACATGAAACTTGTACACCGTAAATGGTGACAGTCGCGGGGAGCATTAAGAAAAATGCATCGGCCGTTAGCCAATCAAAAAAGATCATTTTACTGTAAAGTAATATAATGCCTGTTAAAATATCAATTGTTAATTAGTTCAATCTAAACATAGAGAACAAAATAGTTGTCATCTGCTAGGTATGCTCAAACTTTAGATAATACTACTTCGCCGTTATCATATCTATTCACAGTCACTATGTTTAACCAATTTTTTTAAATCTAAGGCAAGAGTAAAATGAGTTCAAATGAAGTTCAAAATCTGAACATGTTTCTGGGGTTATCAATTATATGTAATTTATGACATTATGACATGGACATCGACTTCATTGAGACACAGAGAATGCTAATTCGATGATAACAATTTTCTTAAGATATTTGTTGACCCTTTGACGAATAAAGTAGCTATCAAAGCTTTGTAAGTGTAATAATTGGAAAAGGTCACGGAGCCGTGTCAAAGACATGTAGTAAGATTATGAAAAGGCATCAATGCAAAAAATTGCCAAGTTAAACTTGTCTTCATGATATATAAATATCAAATATCAACTTCATTCAGGAGGATGTCACTTTAAAAGATCAGATGTGTATTATTCCTGTATTCATTGTTAAATCAAACGTTAAAAACGTGAAACGCAAACGTTATCAGTAAACTGTTTCAAACATAACCGAACTAATGGTTATTTTTCTATATTTTGAGGTTTTGAAATAAATCTATTTTGGGTTTGAATTAATGAACTTGCTCTTCAGTTTCAATTGGCGATAAAATTGATAGTTACATTCGATAGTTAAGCTTTAACAATTCTATTTTTGTCACATTTTTTAAAGTAAAAATTTCACCTACACCAGCATGGAACATTGAATGTTGACAAATCTTAACAGAGTTTATCTGTTCAGAAAAATGTCCTTTTATCACTTACATGTACTTTGTTGTTCTTTAAAAAAGACACAAAATACACCCTGAAAAAGCTACTAAAAGTAAAATAATTATTGTCAATTTCCTGATTACAGTCATCAAGTTTCGGTGATACAAATAAACTATTATATAACTTATATATATAACTTTTATCAACTCGTGTTGATATATTTGATATCAAAAGACACTTGGTGAGATTCTCTTTATATTCTTCTAAGTTGAAATGTTAGCTCAATATAAGAATACGTTATATAAATTTGGCCAAGAAGGAGTTAATTACTTCTCGTGTTTCATTTGTTTGTTTAAATCGTATTTTAACCGTCATTGTTGTAATACTTCATCTATTTCTTAGTAAAAAAATGTTTATCACAATGCAAAAAGTGCAACAAAGAGACATCAACAGCGGTCGGCATACAGCAATGCGCCGTTCCTTTTATTCATGTATACATTTAGGAGTGAGTCACCTAGCGGCGATCCTGCACATTAGAGAAATGCTCAGAGAAAGTAATCAAGTAAATCGGTTCAACTTGTTTTCTGTATCGAACCCTAGTGGCAACTGATGTAACAAACACATGCAGCTGGGGGATGCACATGATTGATCTTCACTTAATGGATCTTCTTGTCTTTGGGTCATCAGGGCACCAGAGTAAGCTTTTCATGAATATGTCACTTGTTTCTTGTATCTCAAAATATTTACATGTAATGATATAAATTGGTTTACTTTTTTGAAATACTGAACACGTTCAGTAACATGGTTTACTATTATTTTTATTGTTGATTATCTATTGACGTGCGGTATATGCATTTATAATTCATTCCTTATGATTCCACTGTTTGTCTTTCATTCTTAAAGCACAAACAGTGTATACATTTTTATTAACATATTATATTTGACTCATGTGTGTTTAGATTTGTGCCTACCACCTTAAATTGTATCATTGCTCAATATCATTGTTTGTTAGTTTATACATAATTAATTCAAACGAATTATTTACATGTATGTAAGCAGAATTTGATCGTTAGTTTTCCCATTTGGACAAGAGGGAGACAACAAGACTCTAAAACGGCCAGCTGTAATTTTCCATCTCAACAAATCTCATTGAAATGAAATCTAAATGCTCCACTACATTACTCGTGAAGATCTCACAAGGCTCCGTTACGCGAGCCGTCAGGTTTGCATCTGACATAATTCGAATAAGCCAATCAGCGAGTTTGCCCCGTATTTCATGGTGCAGGCGAATTGATTTTCGCAGTAAGCTTTTCAGCACTCGGAAACCGAAAATTTCAGACTGTTTTCCGAATGTCGAACTGCCTTAATATACGAATTAATGTATTTCATGTATTTTCAATTTACCCTAGCTCGGTTTGTCGGACAGAAAGGCAATTCGAAAGGTTTGGAGTTATCTTTCGCAAAGCAAACTCTGCATACCTCAACGTCATCCTTTAGTAGACGGTACCAATCCAAAAAGCTTTTCTGGAAACAGATACGTTGAATAAACGTTTCGTCTTTTAGTTTGTAGTAATGGTTGAATAATTTTTAATTTTGTGAAACAAATCAACCATAAACATGATGAGAAACTAAAACTACCAAAACATGTACAAATACCAACAACAGGTTTCTTGATAATCATATATTAATCATATGCGACGTACATATGCTAATGAGATTGACCCCTGTTTCATGAAATCCTGACATGTGTTAACTAACTCTGATGGGTTGTTAATCGATTAAAAGACATATGCAAATTAGTTCAACCTGTTTTCTGTAAAATCGAAAAATCATAAGAGTTTCAACTTCAAAATGCGTAATTACTTGCAATCTCTCAGAAGGTCAGACGCGCATTGTGATTGCTGGAAGGTATGTGCGGCAAGCCAACGAGATTTAGAGGTCAAATTGAGGCAAAGGTTAACCAGTCGGCTTGAGTAAAGGAGCCAAGTGAGATCTATAATCTGCGTAACGTAATGCGGCAATATTACATTTTTTAATGACATTGCCATCACAACATGCAAGGAGAATCATGCTTTATAACCATACATGTCTTATGTGACATGTATGCCTAATCCCACTGATTTTGTTACTTTTGAAAATTTGTAAATACTGAATTATGTGAGAATGTTCTTGTTCAACAAAACATTTTACTTTACACGAATTGAGTTTAAAAGTTGCCCTGATTCGAGAAAAAACTGTTAAATGTTTATTTGCCTTATCTATCACATCCGTTTTTACATTAAATTAATCTTGACTATTGACCAAGGACTGATTTGAACCATGGAGCAAACTCGATCCTGTCTCGCTATTGGGGGCACCTGTTTCCTGTTCTTTGAATTCTCATAAGTGGAAGAATTGAAGTAAAATGAGCCTCAGGATATCATCCTGCAAACTTCAGAACATAACCAAGAGGAATGATCAACAAAATTGCTGAAAATGGTTTTATCCTTTGAACCAAATACACAATAAGTGACCTTGAACAAGATCAATAAAATGCGCATGATTGATTTTCATCTAATGGACATCTGTGTATTTGGGCCGTCAGAGTGGCATTGTGGAGAACCTCAGAAATATGTTGTCTGCTCTTCTGATTTTCACTTTGATAAAACTCGATGAAATGTGTTGGTGTTCAAGTATTTACAAAATCAAACGTTTGACAGATATTATTTGAAAAAACAAATTATCAGTCCCTGTTTAAACTATTGATGTTAGGTAACTGTAAGCATAGATCCCAAAATATTTCATACAAAAGCGTTCTATTTCATTTTCACTGTACTGAATGCGTGAAATGTTTTGAGTCTTTTTAAATCTATACAGCAAATAAAAAGAATGCTATTTATTTTTTTCTAGCTTAAGACTTAAGTTTTATTCAAATGCATCTCATTTAATCATTACAAGATGAAATACAATTGCAAATGCAAAAAAAGAACAATATATTGGCTATAGTTCATCTTTTCCAAATTGAAAAGTGTGTTTTGGAATTGCTTAAGATTGATTATTTACTGATAATTTGTACGTATAATTTATCATTATAATAGAAAATATGAACATTTTGAAGTCAATGGAAAATTTGAATTTCCCTTAAATTTAACTGATGAATTGATTTACTTGCAGATGTTATTAAAACTAAGGATGCATCTCCTCATGTTTACATTATGTATGGCCATCAGAGAGGATCCAATTATTTAGGACTATTGGAACCTTGGAATTTGTGTTACTCGTTCCTCGAAACATAACACAACTATAAATACGGTAGCAGACTGTTAGTTTGATATAGCCAATCGTGATTTTGTCCAAATTTGATGCAACAATTTTGTTATTGCGCACATCAACAATAACTCTACAGTCGTAAATGATTACAATAAGATCCAGTTATCGTTTCTTTTATGACATATTCATGTGATTTGACCTTCGTGTCGAGTTATTTCAATCAATTTCTAGCCATGCATTCATCGTCTGATGACACTCAACAGCCAGGGTTCACGCTGGCAACTCTGTATGATACGGGTCAGATATTACAATAACCTTCCTTGATATTAGAAACTCGTTAATTAACTGTAGAATACTCAAACAACATTTCAGTGTGAATATTATTTAAATATGGATGTATTCTTTAAATCGTGTTTCTGTTTTGTTTAATTTGTTGGGTAGTTTGTGCATTGTGAATGGGTTTAGAAATAGATGTGACTAACAATTTATGTCTATTTTTATGTCAAGTTAGGAAAATAAGAAATTCTAGTGCTTTTCTATTACGCTCATGCAATATTTACCTGCTTATGACTGTATTATGGGCCAGTGGTCTTCTACTGAATAAAATGTCTGTCTGTCTGACTATATTTTTATTGTTCAATAGTATATTAATTTGTAATTTCAATCTTATTTTTTACTTATTTTTCTTGACAGTCAAAAGAATTTTATATCCATTTTTATATTCTGATCATATGTGGACATGGGTGGAATTTAGGGCTATTACCTGAACTTATTTTACATTGTAGGTCTTGATTTCTTTAACCAGGTTTCAATAATATATGAATATTAATGAATCATAGGTATAAGTGATAACAAAACAATAGAGTGTATTAAATTTAAATTTCAAAACACATTTCTTTTATATGTATAGTATGAATTGAAACATGTCAACATTACCTTTAAATTACAGACAGAATAATTTACTGTTTTAGTCAAGAGTTATTTCCTCCAGATGAATTAATACATTCATTTAAGAACATTTTTATAATTAAGAACTTCAAACATGTATGTATACATGTTTCAGATGTTCCAAAAAGGATCAAAGTTCTAATCCTATTTCAGAGAACCCTTTATTGTCTTTTAACAAAGATAAACAATCATTCTATGTCATCAAAGGGAAATTAATTTGAACTTTAAACTGTTTCAGAGATGTTTACAAAGGTTAAAGACATCAATTAGAGTTCACGAAAATGTATATTGTTTTTAACAAACTGTTTCTGTTATCACTGTTTAGGGAATCATTTAAATACTCTTTGACGTCTGTGTCCTGGCAGTTCAAGCTTAATGATGTTACAACGATTCAATACTTCGTAGTGAACACTGTATTTTATGATCCATGGCATAAACATTAATTGTCTATATCGTTATAGTGTTATAAGTTAATGTCACTGTATCATTTTTTAAAATTATAATGTGACGTTATCCCTTGTTGTCTTGTTAAACGTGTTGTCTGACATGCATATTAGATGCTGTTGTGTCCACATGCCAAGCTGTATAATTACATTAGACTATTCCAGTTCTGAAGTGTTCAAGTTTGGATTTATGGGTTAGAAGTAAAAGTTTTAGTATATAGTTACTTTTATTTGCGAAAATGTGTACATGTGGAAATTGCACTGACTACGAAATGTGAAATTCATTCATTTGAAAATATTTCAGAAAATGTGTTGTTTCGTACGATTTTTAAAATATTGTGTCTACTTTTATTAGACCACAGTTAATGACACCAATTAAAGTGTTTTTGGCCCCAAGAGATTATTATGAAATAATGTCTATGTACACATATTATATTTCAAAATTTGTATGAACGCGAGGGTGTAGTCCGAGTAGAGTTTATTGCCATAACGCGAGGCAGTCGGGTCATTATTTGGCTTTCACTCACGCGGAACATTTGTAAATTAATATTTAACTAAATTATTTATATACAATATACATTATACTTTTACCCTTTGCGGGTTGATGTTTTCTTACCGAATGAGTCCAATAGAATATTTACGATACATGCCTGCTTTAGATTTTTAAGCTAAAAACTAGATCCTCTACATAAGAAATATACAAAACCTATTACCTATAAATATATACAGGGGAAAATCAGTGAAGATATGACACAACAAAATGTACCCCAGCTGACATTGATCCTTGTTAGTTCAAGTGGTAGAGGCGTCGCTTGTCAACAGGGAAGTCTCAGGTTCGAATACCACTTCCGCTCTTTCTAAATCTTATATTTCTAACTTGTTAGAATTTCACAAGTCCATTTGTTTTCACACATTAAACATCTCATAATTGACCCACGTGTTTAATAACTGAAATGTTAAAAAACACGTTAAAACACCAACTCTACTACTCACTCATAACCAACCATGGTAGTTATGAGGACCAATCTGCGCACATGATGGTTATGGCATATGACATTCAATAAAACAATTCCCATGGTGTGTAATTTGTATATCCATCTCCGGATTTAACCCTTCTATGTCAACTATAGTTACATTTTACACCTGTACAATCAAAATATTTTTATCAATTACATTTCTTCACATTATTGTAAATAAATGTACAAAATAAATACATATTATATACACATGTACACAGGGAACTCGATAACTGCCAGGTCGAGTTTAACAAAACTTTCTATGTTTACCAATATTTGCTTCAAGGGTACCTGCATGCAGATAATTAAAACTCTAAAAGTCATAACATGGTTTTAGTCATAAAAAGTTAAATGCATATATAAAACATTATTTGCTTAATCATTTCCAATCAATAAAAGTGTTAAAATGACAATTTAACTAATTTATGGCTTGTGAAGGGATATAAGCCATCTCCCGATGGCTCTTTTATATATATACCGATGATCCGCAGGCATAGTTTTTAGTTGATTTTGAAAATCCCAAGAAATTCAATTTCTCAAAGTGGTTTTGTAACCTTCGTCAACAGCCTTTGCGAAAAGGATTTGTTCGATGGTAAAACGTATTCTTCAATTGAATACAGCTACGAGTAAAGGCAAATAGAAATCAATTTATCTTTGTATATAGCCAGGCTCTCATTCTTCGATGCGCAAGTAAATAGCAGTGTGCCTCATGCAGTGACCCTGCCAAGTAGTGAATTACTCAGAGGAAAAGTAAATTGATTCAACTTGTTTCCTCTATCGAACCCAACTGATGTATTGAACACATGTTGAGAGAATGCACATGATAGAACTTCACTTAATGTTTTTTTTTACTTGTATGTGGGCCATCAGGGCACCAGAGTAAGCTCTTGATAAACATGTTATACGGCCCTTCTATTTTTAAAGGTAATGACAGGAAATATTAGCTGCAGAGTGTCATTCTTTAATTATTATTAGTCTATGAGTATCCTCTATGATATTTTCAACACCATTGATGACATGCTTTATTTTTTAATCTGTATATTCAAATCCTGTTGATTTCTTAAAAGTTTTAAGAAAACTATTCGAAATTTTAGTCACATGGGTTATGTTAGACATTTAATGGTTTGAATGTCCTGAAACAGAAGCGCCAAAGAGGAGAATTGGGACCATGGCGGAAAAATGATTCAGCACAAGGATGAAAGTGAAAAATATCATAAGTTTTGTTCTTAGTATGTATAAGTTCAACTTTTTCAATACAGTTGGTTTTTAGTTATATATTATATTTTAGTCTCGGAAATTCCTTAGGTTTCATTTTGAATTAATTTTGTGATTATTTTTGTCGTGATCTTTGAACTGAATTCAGCTATCAGCTGTTTTGAGACTTAACCATTTAATTCAACTACTAACCAACTGCTGTGTTAATCATGGACTTTACTGAATATATTGAACTAGCTTATTGATTGTTTTTCAGTTAATTTTGTATAATCAATTTGAATTAGTCTAGTTTTGAAACCTTAAATTATTTTTATTAGCAATTAAGTTGTAATAACTACATACAAGTGTTTGTCATATTTTGCTGGTTTAAAAGGAAGATATTCTCATTCCAGGAGACACGAGGCTGAGATTATAGTTATGATTCAAAACCCTTTCCCCTTCGTATCCATGAACAATTTATGATTGGAAAATCATTCAATCAGACAAGAAATGGATAGGGTAAAAGTTATCTAACTAAGAAAAGCCCGAACGAAATATTTAAAATGATAAACTTACTGACTATTTTATACATACAACAACGGACAGGGATTTAAAGGATATGTACAAGACACGTACTTGAAATCGTTTATTATGAGAGATATAAATCTGTAGAAATTTGAAAAAATTACGATTTTCACAAACTGAGAGACTTGTATGCCGTGTAAGAAAAGATAAATAGCGATAACTGTTCAACATCTAATCATTGTTTCTAATGGGTTAAACAGTTTTGAACAAATACAAAGGACATTTAAGAAAGAAGTGGAAAGAAATTCAACAATTGCAGAAAAATGAATATTTCATAACACTTCAATCACTGTGACACCGTCATATTTACCATCTCACATTATTTTGGAGTAATTATTTGATTATGTTGAACGAGAATGAGGTCATAGTTCTTGACAGCTAGCCATTTTTCAAAATCTACTCTCAAGAATATTCCTATCTCCTACGATAAATCTTAGAGCAGTTTTAACACATCAATATGAATATAATAATGAAATCATTTATACCTTATGTTAAGGTCATCAGAGATATTTTTCCGATGAAAGTGCTTGTTAACTAAACAAGTAGAGTACCATTATATATAAGAAGATTCATACAACGATAAATTCATTTACATTGCTTTTCTGAGAGAAATCTGTCCTTGAACTTAAATTGTCAGGGAATCGTATTGAGTAGTAAATGGAAACAGAAAAATGTTATGGATGTAAAAAAAATTATTAAATGAAACCTCCCTAAACCTGTTTTGTTATTGCAAGAGAACTTTTCCTATAAAAGGTATAAGATATCAATCTCTATATTGAATTGCACGCAGGGAATAAGAAACGTTCGTCGTAATCAAATAAGAATGTTAAGAACTCTGTAAGCAGTTACAGGACAACGTTCTACAGTGGCAAACATACATATAAGTGATCCGTGGCCGGATGTTCTATCCATCATTCATTGGTATTTTAGCAGTCTTGAATCAGTCTTTATAGTACCAATCTTTCAAATGATTCACTATACCACATATCAGCAGCCATCCAATCGTTTATTTTCTTTTCTTCCATATCTCAACGTCCATATGATTTTATTCATTCCATATGTAGTTTTTTAATTTCCTCATCCAGTCACATTTATTCTATCGAATATTGAACAAATGTCTAATTATTTCAACCACCATCTTCGGTTTTATTCGAATCGCTGTATGAGGCATCTGTTTTTTATTATTGTTTCTCTTAAGTTTAGATTTGAAGAAAATGTAAAATTCAAATTATATCAGTTTGTAAAACATGTTTCAATCATTTGCCCGAAATGTAAACAAAAGTAACAGTTGGATGATAAATAAATGAGATATAATGTTTCATGTACATTGTATTTTGAATCATGTTATAATTACAGTAATACTTTACAAGAATGAGATTTAATCAGAGAATGATTTTCCCAAAGATAAAAGTCATTTAGGACCTTGTTGTTCCTACTAATGCCTCCCAAAACCTTATATCCGGTTAAAATTAAAACTTATCATCCTCAGCTTAGTTAACAATTACGTTATTCAAAAAGTTTTAGTTTAGTGATGTTTGGCACTGAACATTTGTTTAATAACGTTTATGAACATTTCTTGAAGATATACCTGAATGGGAGGCAGTGTTAAAATAACTTAAATATCTAAAGAGAATAAAACAGAAATCGTGTTAAGATTTTATACTGTTCAACTATCTTAATACAATCACAGCCTACCGACAATACATAATCCAGTGGTCTGCTTTATTGATTGATTGATTCTACTGTTTCTGACTGGTTTCGTAACTATAGGAAATCTCTTAATAAAGTTGATACCCCGTGTTATTATCTTATAATAAATGTCTGAGAAAAGTTCTGAAAACATCTTCCTGCATCAACGTGTTCCCCAGATGGGGTTTCTGTATGAAATATGTGTCATGTATGCAGAATAATCCTCTTCATGAATTTCTATGAGTTTCCTTAACTTTTGAACCGAGCTGTAGCTTTATGAGGTCAGTAGGGTTAGGGATGACTTAAAACGGAGACAGTGCAGGAATGTTACGTCAAAGGTTTGGTATTATTTATTCAGTGCAAGCAAATAACTCACTTTACTTAATGTTTAAGTTTAATGACGCAAGATGATTTTTAGAGGGAAGGTTGGTTTGGGGGTTCTTGTTATTCTAATTATAAAATCAGGAACACACACATATTTACAATTTGTCTACGTGTAAGAAGAATAAGAAGAAGAAGGTTTTTATTTGTATAAAGGCCATAATACCCATAGTACAAAATGATACAGTTATACATTTGAGTTACGATTTCAAGGTGCACTTTTTTGGGGGTTTTTAAATTTTTTTACAGGCACTGTTAACAGACGAGAATATACACGTCAAGGAAACTTACAAAGTTATTGATAATATTTAAGTCAGATGATGTACATAAGCTGTGAAGAGAAAAGTAATATCTACGTTAATTTTCGGAACTAAACGCTGACGCATGTCATAGCGTTTACAAGTATAAACAACATGAATTTCATCTTCAATACTTTTACAGTGTTTACATAACACAATATCGTCGTAACAAGAGGCGATACCTCTTCTAATATATTTAATGCCCAGTGAATGACATCCTGATCTAAATAGTGTAAACAAACGCTTTGATCTATTTGCAATATTCAGTAACAAATACTTTTCACAGGTCAACATAGATTTATGCGAATTATAGAAACACAGCGAAGGAGCATCTAGGGAAGAGTGCCAATCTTGCCTTGAGCAATTGTTAATTCTTTCGGTAAACATACAAAAGAACATGTCTATATCACCAACATCTTGTGAAATCCAAGCTATACCAAAGCCAAGGTGAAATAACAGGTCACTGATATGCCGAGCCCATGTGGGACGTTTCCTGAATTCAATCGATAGTAAAAATTGACACGATTGATATGGATATCAATTTTGATCCATTCGTAATAACCTTAGCCAGTATTTAATACATTTGACTAAATAGACATTACTTAGTGATACCCTCCCACATTCCCCATATGCAACAACATTAGAAGATCCATAACTTATCTGGAGCAAATATTTGCAATACTTCTATGAACTATTTTAATACTTTCTCTTTCCTTAAAACCCCATATTTCAGCTCCATATGTTAGAATTGGAACTATTTCATCAAAAATATGAAAACCTTCATTCAGTGACACGTCATAGTTTCGAATAAATGATTTAATAGGCCACAGTGCCTTAGTAGCTTGATCTGATAACGTTTTACATGCTCTTGTCCAAACCAATTTGGGAGTTATCACAAGTCCTTAATATTTATAGAAATTGACAGTTTCCATTCCGGTACCATTATAAAATCCTTTTTCATGTCTTGATAAAGGTAGACCCATTTTAAACACAATTATTTTACTTTTGTCAATATTTATGTCCATGCCCCATCTATGAGAGTACATATACAAGGCGTCAATACGACGCTGTAATCTAACAACAGT
Source organism: Phorcus lineatus (assembly GCA_921293015.1). Taxonomy (NCBI): domain Eukaryota; kingdom Metazoa; phylum Mollusca; class Gastropoda; order Trochida; family Trochidae; genus Phorcus; species Phorcus lineatus. The sequence goes on from OV121081.1 coordinate 61,281,851, forward strand.
GTCAGCAACAAACGCCAAATCATCTGCAAATAACAGAGCAATAATATTCAACATTTTTGCGGAGATAAATATACCATCATCAAACTCATTTTGTAAAGAAAATGCAAGCTCATTAATGAACAATGAGAATAGTACCGGGCTAAGGACGCAGCCTTGCCGAACCCCACAGGTACTATCAAAATATTCAGTTAATTTCATACCATACTCATATGTTACAGTGGTTTTAACATTATTGTCCATATTCTTAATCACCTTAAAGAAGTTACCATGAATTCCTTTATGTAAAAGAACATACAGTAATTTAAACCGTGTACTACGTGTAAGTAAGTGTTATCATGATATTTAACTGACGAGCAGATTCATACATATAATATCATATATCAGTATGTAAAGTTAAACACTTTGAGGCTTCTGTACTGCAGATATACAAGTTATCAAACAGTTCAAACGACTTTGGCATATAACAACGTGGTTCATTACATTTATGTTTATATACATATGAAGTTTTGATTGCTTTTAATGCAGGACGCTTTCGAATTACAAATTTTCATTCATGGCAAATATCGACGTTGTTTTAAGAACCATAATGTTCTTGTTTCAAAAGCAATATACAGTGCAAAAAGAGAAAGTTCATTCTAATGTTTCCTTTTAATTCAATAATTATTTTTTTTATTTCTTTACATAGCTGTCAATTTTCAGTCTTTGGCCTTAAGTTGAATATATTAGTAATGTTACTTACTGTATCATGACAATGGTTTGACAATCTCCATATGAGGTCGAAAATCAATCATGGACACGGATGATGTTTGTTGTTCATTTCACTGTCGTGTTATTTTGATTGCTTACGATCCTCAGTTCATCCGCTTCTATCAAACCAAGAAATTGATTTTAACATTACATATGAAAACTGTTAACATCAAATGATTTCTGTTTCATACTTGTTCAGTGAAGAGGTTTCTGTGCTAATCTCAAAACATTTTAATCCAAATAGGTACCTATTGATGAAATCATAGTCCTGAGAAATGTCAAAATGGTCTGATGATGTGGATAAGAGATCTCCTTTAAGAACACATTTTATTTCCTGGTACTAATGGCTTTATTTCCTAGAATATTGACTTAAGATTGGTATAGATTTTTACCATCGATTTTTTTAATATAAAACGTGAGGCCACTCTATGTTACAGCATGGCTCTTAGGCAAAAAACTAAGTTCATCTTCCAAAAAATTGATACAAAATAGTGCTGTCCTCTATTCCTTAAATAATTTACAGTTTAAATGTTAGATGATAAAATATATAACATGTTTTTTGTTAGATTGCGAAGGCTAGAGAGGAGACATTCCCACATTTGCTGCATCTGTGCTATCATTTATAACTCACAGCTTATCTGCATTATCGGTTTGGGATGATGTATTCATAGTTTTACCCGCATGTCGAGTAACTTCAATCTGAGTTTATTCATGAATTAATCATCCTATGACCCTGAACAGACAGAGTACATAACTGTTCGCCCTGTATGATACGTGTCAGGCATTACAAAATCATGTGTAACCAATTTTGCAAGTCATCAAACAGCTGAAACATATTCAAATAATTATCATATTTATGAAAGTATCGACCAATACAGATATTCTTGAACATGTCGCCCGTCTGAATCACATATACTGGAAGTTTGACCATGTTTCTTTTCGGTATAGTAAGAGTGTGGTTTACGTCATGTCTGAAAGAATTTCACAATTTGTGTATAACACAAACGTTAGAAATATCGTCGAAATTAATTTTGATGTTGGATTCTTCTCATATGTAGACATTTAAGAAAATGACAAAAGTGAGGTCTGGTTTTGGAAATTAGGGTGACAAAACAGGTTTATTTATTTTGAACCCCAGTTTCATAACAAGACATAATTAGATACAAGATGTACATGATGACAAAAAGTTGCAACTCTGTCGGAAAATGTTTGTTTATATTCCAATTGACCTGAAATCTATCTTGCCTAATCATTGAGACATTTGCATATTGGGGTGGTCGTAAATATTTATTTGACTTCCAGTGGCATGTGTAGCTTTCATAACAACTGCGCATTGCCTCAAAATAATTGGGGTAAACAACACTGTAATTGAATATTCAAGTAGTAAACCTCTTCTATTTTTATTTTATGTTTTGATATGTATTTTGCTTAAATAAAGTGATAAGATCATGTCACAATTATCTTTTTTAATGATATCAAAATTCATTTGGATTCAAGTTCAGTAAATAACCCTTCAAATAATCAAACTGTTTCATTTGAAGGAAACCATCACTTTACACCCATCTTAAGGTCAATACAGAAGGGACGACTTTCCCAGGAGACCTTTCAACATTGTGCACTAGCGTTCTCAACATTTTTTTAGGATACGCGGTTAACTTTGAAAAAAGAAAAACAAACATCTCTGACAAACCAAACGAAAAAAGAACTGACGTTAAGCCTGTACACGAAATGTTTACAAAGGTTATATACATTCATTTGGGTTCACGAAAATGTTTATTGCTTCTCATCACTTTGTCACTATTTGTGGAATCACTTGAAATAACCTTTATCTAAATGCTTTGTAAGGCACATTGTCTTAAATGGGAGATTGTGAATCGTTCATACTAGATCCTCAAATGGTTTCTTAAGCGTATGTTATAGAACATTTAGATAGAATACAAAAGAAGATCCAAACTTTCATTGCTATGCTCTTATCCAACTCATTGTCCGTTATGACTCATAGATGAAGTTTGAGTAAGATGCATATATTGATGATTCATTTATGTAGCAATTGTGAAAAATTTGCTTTGATGGTACCCGTCTTTTAGAATATTTTTCTCAAGATAAACAATACATTTGATATGATGCGATAACTGAAAGCTGAAAACTGAGAGGGAACTTAGATCACCATCATCTATGATTAGAATTGAAAGACCTTGGTCCTTGACCAGACGTTGGTTACACATAGACTAATAGCAAAACTGTTTATTACAACATATTCAACATTCGCAGGTTAACAATTAATTGTTTGTAGTTGATAGTTAGGGCACACTGGCGCACGTTTGGTGAAAACAAAGAACATTCATTCATGCCCTGCAGCTGTTGGACAAAGGATTGTGTGCGTGTGATAAAACGTGTGTGACTACACACACTGTTACAGCTAATATCAATCAGATTATATTTAAATGATTGCTTTTTTGAATGGGTTTGATTAGATTTGACATAAGATCAATCAAGGCTATTTAAGACATTTTGTGTTTTGGATTCTGAAAACTATTCCTTTTGGCAGTTAAGACATTATACTTACTTTGTGTTAATTTCCATTTGACAAGCATATAGTAGTTTAATTCATTTTAAGCGTTTCTCTATCCCAGTACTTTATTCTCTTTCTTTTTCTATCTCATCACATTTGTGGGATTTTGCATTGAAAAAGGTCATTTCCATGGTGTTGGTGCCATTATGTTTCTTTTTTGAAAGGAGTTAAAGACTTTTATTCATATTTTTGGATGATTAATGCAATGGGTATATGCATAATTAAGAGCTTTTTGTTTGTGTTTGAGAGTTAAATGAATTAGGATTTTTTAGTTTGTATAAGAGGGGATCGGGAGGTAGATGGTCAAATACAGTTTGTAAGGTAAAAGTAGATATCTTGAAGAGCTTCATTACTCCCTTTGCAGTCTTAGTTTAACTAATCTTAAAAAGAACATCTATGATTAATATTTACTTGACTTTACTTCGAATCACAGAAGGAGAAATTAATTCAGAAACCAGAAATATATGAGAAACAATTGTAAATGGGTTTTTTCAATTTAATTGATAATTAACAAAGAGTTTTTGGTTACAATATAAGCTAATACAAATAGAAGATACGATATAAAAAATCCCTGAACAAATAGGCCAACTTAGTACATTCACCTATGTCTTTGCCTTTACAGACATTGATAAGGGTCGAGTCGTGATTAAATGGGGAGTATAAATGAAGCTGACCTGTATATAGGAATAAAAAGGTGCAAAACAATAGCGCAGTATAATGATGATAAAATGATATTAAGAACGAGGGCAGTTGAAAGTGTATGCCTAAGCCAGCCCTTATTTAGGTTTAATATATTCAAGAAACTTACAGACAGAACTCATAGCAGTAAAGGCTAAAAAAAATATAGAATATTCTACACGGATTGGTATGATTCAACTAAGTTTTATCGCCAAAATCAAGTCTTTAACAATGCAACAATTTTATATAATGTTGAATTTATGAATACTCATACACTCATAACAAAATGGACAGTTAAGTCAGCGTTTGTTTAAAACTCAAATTGCGTTAAGCCTTAGCCAATTTATTTTGAACTATCAGATTGGTTCAATTATAATGATGCATGTTCTCAATAATGTTTTTAAAAGCCAGAATATGATCGCTTTCTTGCAGGATATGATAGACATTGTGGTCCTCATCTCATCCTCTTAAAGCTTGAATTGGATGATAGTCAAAATAGTCTTTAACCACGTGATGCCCAAGTATTCGCTTGAAACTTCTTTTCCTTTGAACATTAGAAAAATGCATTAAAAACATTTGGATATTTTTATCCACATAAAACTCATGATAGATTGTGTGTAATTAATTTCTTGACAGATATCATCACACAACTCTATTCCAATATGCACTTTAATGCTTTAGGGCAGGAGGGCCCTGTCATTTCAATCTCGTCATACATCAGTGGAGAGACAGAGCAGATAGAAGGGTTTTGCACAATAAGGTCAGATTTGTTTAATAATGAAGAAGAGTCTCTTGTTCTAAAATTCGAATTTTGGCATGAGGAAATAGAAAGAAGGGGTGATATTTTCGAAATAAAATGTCGATTAAAATATTCCAGTTCAAATCTCTTAGGAAAAAATCAGGACAGTTACATTGACTTGGGAACAAGGGAACAAACCTGACTAGTGTTTAAAGTTGTTGTAAATGTATTTTGAAGCGAAAAATGGAATTGAGTGTTTTCGGAATTTTGACCCCTTGTCACTTTAATGACCTGCTAAAACTGCTACGGTTAACTATAGTGTATGATATGCTTTTGTGTTACAGTACAGTGGAAACATTAACATTATCCGTTTCTATTTCGTAATGCTATGATACCTCAAAGACATCCTAAATTACATGATATTTGCACTAGGATACGCAGGTATGTGAACAAACTTGTGGATGCAGTTGTAGTTAAAACAGTTATTTTAATGTTGAATCAATGGAATATTATTTCATAATAGTTTGTATGAGGTTTAGTAGAGCCACTTGGTTTGTTTCATTCATTAATAAATCAGGCCTTAAATATCTGGGGGTTTTTTGTTTGAAATATTTTATGACAACCTTAGAAGTAAGCGTTGAATTATGTATTCAGAATAATCATTGTTTGATATCTGTAATTTGTTTACTTTTAATATTTTTTTTAAAAATCCAAACCATTTGAACCATGTGATGGACCATACTAAAATATATTTGAAACAATATAACAGTGCCAGCAACATTTGGCTGGGTGACATACAATATCTCATTTTTTGGTTGCTGACTAAGATAAGATAACATTCAGTGAGGAGAAAGCCCTACACAGAGAAAAGCATAAGAAATTATTTGTCTTTTGCATCTTAAACATCAGATATGCATTTGTACACTTTTTAGATTGTAATTGGAACAATACTAGTTTCTTTTGTGAAAGGAAATACGAACTTGACAAGAAACAAGACAGAAGGGTTAAAATGAAAACTAAACTACATCCTGCCATCCCCAAAATGCTTCCCATGTGGACAAACATAATTGTAAAGATTAAAGTTCTTGAACTAACCATATTGGCTAGATGAAACTGAGCATTCAAAGCTAGATATCTCCTCAAGAAGAAACTATGTAATCATTTCATTGGTAGCAAATGAAGTGTCATTTGGAAATTCAAAAATAATATCATATGCAAAATGTCATGACGCAAAAATAACTATAAATGTCTTCCAAGTGAGTTTTACCTTCTTGTGCATCCATCATTTATATAACACCTTATACAGTTATGTAAATGGTATGATTTGTTGAAACTAAAGCTTTCAAAGAGACCTGACAGGTCACCAAAGATATTGTAACATTGTAAAACACTTTGCATGGCCTACTGATTGTGCGTTTTTGACGTGTTTAAATATCTGAAAATATTTGTGTATATTTTTTGGAAACAAAATGTATTAAACTTTAATCAGTACAGATTCGTTTCTTGAGCGGGAATAAAAAAAGGTTTAAAGTTGACAATGTACAGAGGCACAGAGATACATTCGTTTCAGGAGTAGAAGTTTAAAACAATTCATTTTATCGTACCGACCTTTGCAAATACATTACCAACCTCCTAAAATGGAACCTTCTGATATTTTCAAATCATCAATATATGTCTTTATTAGAAGTTGAACTCTTCATGTTTATTAGAATTGCTCTAGCATACATATATTCAAGATACAAGGTTAGACAACACCTTTCGAAACTTCTTATAGATACCTAGTGAATGTGTACTTGAAAATTCTAGATTACGTGCAGGCAAAAATAAAACTTCACAAGTCAACTATCCAAGTCTACCAAGTCTTCAACTCCCTTCAACTTGTTGTCTTTATGGAACCCAAGTTAAAATGCAACTGATGTAATGAACACATGCTGAGAGGATGCACATGGTTTATTATCACTTAATGGTTCTACATGTATTTGGGTCATCAGGACAACAAAGTAAGCTTTTATAGATTTTTCCATATGTTCATTTATGCTTAAAAGGAAAGAAGTAAGAATAGGCACCAACTTCTAAGGTTTGTGGCATTTGATACCAACAAATATTAGTCTCATGTGCCATTTACTTGAATTGGTGAATCTTCGCAAAACTCCTTTAATTTGTTAACAAATTGAACCACAAATTTAAAAAGAAATAATCGTTTGTCTTCACATATTTTATGAACGATCAATGTTTTGGATGTCCGTTTACTTTAAAAAGAATTTATTTTTACCATATAAAAATGCTAATCATCATGAACACAACACATGTAAATGTTTTACATGTTTGCATTAACCCATATAAAAAGTATTAACTTTGATTAAAGTGCATCTCAACTCTTCAAGTAGAGTAGCAATATACTTTTTTTTTAAACTTATGGGAAATTTATGCAAATATCACGTGCCTTTCTTCTCTATGAGAAAGTTGTTTTCTTATGAACTTAAGTAATACGGAAAAGAAGAAAACGGAACTATGTTCAGGACATTGACAAGGGTTATAAATTACAAGTAAAACTGCTTCCTCAAAAATATTTTAATGATAATGAAATGTCAAATGAAAGGCTTGAGGTTTTTTTATCTTTATCATCTTGCGATTTCAAAGCGTCCTTTATTATGACACATCAATGACAAGACTTATTGAGTACTTAACTGACACCCTTCCATAATTAGAGAGAAAATAAGTGCACCGTGAATTAACGTTTTAAAATATATCCTATATTGGCATTTCAGCATGCTTTGTACGGTTTTAAATTACTCTTCTACATTAGTCAACGTTCTTTAATCATACATTTAAACAAATATTTTTCAATACTTTAACATCCATGTGCCGCCATGATTGAAGCACGAAATAACAAAGTTCGTTGATTTCACCATTTCTATCAAATGTTTTCGACTATTGAACAAAAGCCTAATTGCCACGACGTTGTAAGATGTATCTCGTCGATAGGAGACACATTGGCTGTTTTCCGTCATGGACTCCACATAAGTTGAACATTTAAAGTAAAATCAACCTCTGGATATGGCCCTGTAACTTCAGTACATTAACATTGGATTTTTCCCTTGAACCAAACTATCCATGAATGGCCTTAAACATCATCAAAAGGATGCATAAATTTAACGTTTACCTCATCTGTTGATAAAGGTTTTCAAACTTTGGACGAAATTAAAACATATTAATCATCAAAATAAGTTATATCATTTGAGAAATCACACAAGAAATTTATTCATTAATATATAAATAGAATATTCTGTGTCATCTCATATGAGTGTTAAAGTTTATTGTAAAATTAAACTTGAATTTTTTAATGATTTTCAAATACTTTCGATCAAAACAACTATTCAATCGCTTTGAAATTTACATTTTAAAGAAGATAGAAATAAAGCGATTCCAACATTTTTAGAATATGTTACATGCCCATAAAATTTTGATTTATATTTCTTACATCAGGGTAAGATTTTTTGGGCTTCGTTAGTTTTTTTTTTAAACCAAACACAACTAAATGTAATTTATTCAACATAAAAATTCAGAATTAAACATTTTTTTCACAGGATATACATGTATATCAACAAAAAAGTTTTACAAAGGACTAACGTTCATTTTATCACAAATTATGTCATGACATTTATGAAAAATTATCAAAAAACAATCTTTCAATACTTCAATCAATCTTAGCACTAAGAGAGTCTTAAATACCTTCCATTAACATTGGCTTACGACTATCTTAGCACTAAGAGAGCTTCGGAAATCTAGGCCCAGATTTTGGAGGCAAAGTCGATTTATAAAGATTATTTTAACAGAAAAGTACCAAACTCACAAGACGATACCATAGTGTTTCATGTATCATAATAGAATCACAGCCCACTGGCAATACATAATCCAGTTGTGTGCTTCATCATTTAATGTGATTGATTCTACACTGTTTTTATTCATATAGGAAAGCTCTTTGGATAAAGAGTTGATACCCCATGTTATTCTTTTATAATAAATGTCTGGGAAAAGCTTCGATAACATCTTCCTGCATCAACATGCTCCCCAGATAGTGAATTCTGTATAAAATATGTGTCATGCATATCTTCATGAATTTCTATGAGTTTTCGTGACTTTTCAACTGAGCTGTAGCTCTACGAGGTCAGGAGGGTCAGTGTTGACGCAGCCGGGAGACAATGTTGGAATTGTCTGATTTTTTGTGTGATCACAATGGAATTTGAAAACAAATAATTTTGACACACTTCAACGACAGATATCTATATCTTTTTTAAGTCATTGCAATCTATGAAAAGAATGATATCTTGTTGAAAAAGTTTCAAGCCATTATTAGTGCAAAAAATAATTGCCATAGAATATTGCATATGTCTGTCTCCATTAAACTTTTTTACAATCAAATGTAGCTGTTTCTTAAAATATCTGTCAATATCTAGACTAGACTTGAGTTTCAAATGTCCTTCTTACTGTATGTTGATGTATAAAGATAAGCTTAATGTTTCATGTTCATACGCAGATTTTAGATATACAAATATATAGTAGTCTTATCTGGTTAAAAAAACCCCAGAAAAGTCATTTTTAAATCTTTGGCAACGCCTTTCAGTAAATCATCATTATGGGGGTCATACAGTGGTAATGAATCATATTCACCTTATGTTATAAATTTTTTAATACAGAAATCTTATTTAGCCAAAAAAGAGTTATTGTGTTCCTTTTTTTTTCCTGTGGGTGTTTTCATTAAACGTTTTAAAATATGGGTGCTAGTGTTATCTCTTTTTTTCCAATTTAAACAGGCACTCCCGAGCATGGCCACATAGATCAAAACCATATACTTGCTTTGTTGCTGTAGGTTGATCCCGATCCAGGACCCATAAATAAATAGATGGATTGACCATTATCATAAGGCCATATATGCAATTTATGCGATTTCACTCTTACCATGCTTATCAAGGATGATTTAGGATCTCACTCATAGGTTTGATGAAGCCCAACAAGGGCATGCATTTAACGAGTTATAGTTAGATTGCGAGTGTCCGTTGTTAGGTCGTTGAAGGTGTTAATTGCACTGCGACGAGGATATAATACATCAAACGTTAAAAATGAATTATATTTATCAACCAGAGTTGTTATTACCATTCTGGAATTGAATACAAACTATATATTTGCACAGGTCCGCACTAGAATTTGACATCAAAGCAAAATTACAGAGCACATGAAAAAATTTAATTTTCAGGGATTGGGTATGCGCTGGAATGTGAGTGGTTTAAGAAAAATAACTTAACATTGATTAATTGAAAAACTTCTGTATTAAAGGGGCACCGTGTACAATGTATGTTGTTAGTGTCAAATATGTCAAACTTAATAAAATGTATTTTTAATCAGATAAATAGTGGTTGTTTCTGAAAATTATTATTTCAATGCTTATCTGTTCAGTATAATGACCGCAGATTAAAGTCGATATTGAGCCCTTAAACCGGACATTTGCGCACGCCAATAGTACTTGCGTAATACGTATTTACAGCAGACAAAATGACAATTATAGTTGTCTAGTGCTATGTAGGTCATTGAACTAAAATTTATGCAAATGGTAAGCAGAAATTCAATTTGTTAACATGTGTTTTTCTATTATAATTAAAAACAAGAAAATATCATAATAAGAGATAAAGATGTAAATAATATTAAGGCGAATGATCTTCACTTCAAGGCAAATGTTATTTGTGCTCTTTTTTAAGCCACATATATAATCTATTAACATACTCTGTGTCACAATAATTTTCCTATTTTTGCCTTTCTTGGAATCTTTGTAAGAGGGAAAGTATAAATTGTGTTATTGCAGCCTATCGTGTAGATTGTTGTTACAGTGATTTAACGATATAGGAGGCTTTTCTGTTTGTAATTATCCTTCACTCAATCGTTATCTAAAAGTGGTTAGAAGGCGCAAAATGACATATAAATTCTTGTGTAGGACTTGAATCTTATCTTTACCACGTAATGTAAATCTTGGCTTTGAAATATTCACCTAGATACATCTTCCGTGTTCACTGACACCAAGATTTGGAAGGCTGATTATATTGAGTGTTCTTTCTTGGAAGTACTTTACTGCGGATTTCAGTGCAACAGGAAACATGAATGATTTTAAAATTGATGGTAGCAACCATAGAAGAGAAATCTGTATCATTTAGTAACAATTTATCTTAATCTCTAAACAACGCCAATTTGGGCTTATTCAACGAATTGAATAATTTACAGAGATATTTCCCTCATGGATGTATTTGAACGAACATTTTGCATTTTAAAGTGATCGTTTATAACGTCATGCAAATTTTTATGATGAAGTCTCCGAAGCCCTAGCAGGCATAATTTTACTCTAATACATACAATACATACACATATGAAGTGTCTCTCTCAAAGAGAAGAGGTAGCTTTTTATTGTATACTTGTAGACTTTAGAATGCCTTCATTTGAAAAACAATGTATCTGGTACTCATCGCTAGGGGGAAATGTACACTGCAGAATAAGGAATACATCTGTGTGAACAAATTGAAACTCATCTCAACTCATTTAACTTTCTTAGTTGTAATTGTTTAAAATGCGTTTAAAATCCTTTTTTCATCGATAATGTTTATTTCCGAAATTTAAAATTATGATTGAAAATTACAATGTTTGACAAATGCCTCTGTGGCCTGAATTCAAGGCAATTGTATTTACAGGGATCGTACATAACGTGTTGAATGCACTTTGTTTATTTTGGATTGTTATTTTCAACTTGACCCCCATGGACTAAATGAACGGAAATAGTGACCATAAAAGCTCACAAAGCCATATTTGATATCAGAGTATTTCCCTTTGAATATCAAAATGTTATCTTTGAACTCTTTGATAGAAACATGAAGCCAACATTACTTTATGGTCCAGAAGTATCAAGATACAAAGATAGACCTGTAATTAACAAATTCAATAATGATTTATGTAAGTTTGTACTTGATGTAGGTAAATAAGTGTCGCAATATTTGCGGATTGTGGTAGAGACTGTATTAGTGCAGATTACAATATTAAATGTATCAGGTATTGACGTACTGATCGGTTCCTAAAGAAAATTAATGTTCAAATTTATATGATATTTGTAAATTACTTTGGTATCGGCGCTGCAATTACAAGATTTCCGGCATTTCTTGCTCGAGATGGGATTGCACTTGATTCGGTAACTCTTCGGTCTGAAACGCCATACGCCAACAAGCAGCGTCATCCTAAACTTTAAAACGGACTTAAAAATGGAAAATCTTTGCAGACGCGACAGGAAATATTGGTGGAAGTGATCGGATTTTACTCGTGAAGAATAATTAGCCAAGTTTGGTTGCCTTACAAAATTGAGACTATGACTTTAAAGAAAAAAGACTTGAAGATAATGTAAATAAATATGTTTCATTAAATGCATATATGAAGCTACATGATAATTGTAAGTTTCATTTACACAGAAATATACATGAACGCATGTACATGTGTATATATGTATTTATTATATACCCATGTAAACTTAGGATAGTAATACAAGGGTGCAATACGGAATACGTCTTCAAATTCCGTATTGCACTCGAGAATCCGTATCTCACCCCTACCGGTTCTATACTTTTTCTGAATCTTGGGACTTCCCGGATTTCCCGAAGCATCTATTTAAAGATATATCCATTTAGGTCATTGGGATTCCCAGTTTGCGAGAGTTGCACAAAACCTCTTATAAAACATGATTGTCATTTCCAAATGATTTGATTACAATTATAAACAAATACCATGAATCATGAAAATCAGCAGCGAAAGCGTAGACGTGTCATCTTCAACAGTGACTCCGTCTAACTGACGGCTCGAGCCAATATGACGACAACGTATTTGAAACTTTTGAAAATGACCTTGAACTTTGAAAGTTACTGATTTCTACACGATTGTTTATAAACAAAATAGCTTGGTCATTGTTTCATTTATGCTTGATCATATTAAATCAATTCTGAATTTGATCAAAATATTGGGTTTTTTTTATCTATTTGTTGTTATTGTGAGATGTGAAAGTCGGACTTGCTATATACTTGCCGTCATGCGGAGGAATGTGGCATTCAGGTCAATTGCGTTATTCGGTCATCGGCGTAACAATACAAATGTTAAGGTAACCTCAACGCGGAAGTATGTATGGCGTGAAAATGTATATCGCTACGCAACCTTTTATTTGTATAAATCATAAAATGTTTTGTTTTATTGATTAAGATCGGGTATATAATAAATATAGAACGTCATACTAGTGCATTTTGATGTTTTGCATTGAACTCGAAAATGTCATGGGAGCAGAGAAACAACTCGTTCTTTCTCTGCTCCCATGACATCTTTTCGTTCAATACAAAACATCAAAATGCACTAGTATGACGTTCTATATATGTATGTTTATCTGTATGTATGTATGTATGTATGTATGTATGTATGTATGTATGTATGTGTGTATGTATGTATGTATGTATGTATGTATGTATGTAAGTATTTGTACGGTATGAAAAGTGCTCTTTAAAAATGTTTTCAGTTTCCATATCTGTTTATAGGTTTCAACTTATTAGGAATAAAGACAATGATTGTTCACGTGAAAAATATCAAAAACTATCAACGAGAGATACGCTTGTGTCACCATTACAAGCAACACATGTGATATGGAACCTGACGCTCAGACAAATCGGGCCCTTGTACAGTTTTTCATGTATATTTGTATGTATATTTACAAAAGGTAAGCATTAAATGGACCCTTGTTTGACAAAAACATCAATTTTGTAATGGGGAATCTTAAAGAGATCTAAGTGTAAGGATATAAGATGGTTATTTTCAGACTTTTAACTTTTGGGTTCTCTCAATGTCATTTGGAGATTGACACGATACATAAATTATAGAAGAAAAATCTGTTCTAATAGTTTCTAGGAATAACTTGTATAAACGTTCTTTCTTGTGAGTCTGAAAAAATGAAATACTGTTTATTATCTTTTTCACTTGATAAGAAGAAAAATGCCTTTGTTTATTTACTTGATGCATCAAACAGTGAAATGAACATTTCAAGATTTCTTAAAAGCAAATGATTGTCCTAATTTTACAAATTCAAGACATAATTCCAGCAAAAGTTTCAACTATTCTTTCCTTCATTGATATTTACTTTTAGGCCTTTCACCATTGAAAAGTTGTATTCAATAAGCATTCAATTTCGTAAAAAACGTAATAGGACTATATATGAGTTTGAAGAATAGTATGTTAACATTTATCTCAATTTGATAGCAAATGAAATGTGTAGACACACCATTCATTTGTATTTGACATATGTATCATTTTTGGATGATATCCCAATATAAGAAAGACCCTTAAATATTGCTGCAGCGTCTGGTCTTTTGTATAGTACACCAATTGAGATGTATCCAAACTAATACCGGTAATTCCTGAGCTTTAATACGGAGCTAAAGAACACAAAGTACCTATTAAAGTTGCCCTTAGCTTGTATAATATACAAGAACATCAACAGACAGAAACAATCAGATCAAACAAATTCAGCTTTACTCAGATAACCCTGCCATACGTCACAAATGCATTATTTTTTATTTGGTTTTGATGATTTTTAAAATTATAAATGATAAGCTTGTAAATTTAAATTATTCCTTTCTTCTCTTTAATTGATCATTTTGTCATCGCGTATATCTAGTATTATCGCAAAAACGAAATTTCAAAATGATTATTTATCATGATATGAGTTTTTGAATGGGGACATGATTTGTTTAAAGCTCAGTGACTTCTAAGACTAAGAAATTACTGGTATCAGATAACCAAAATAGAATTTGACATTCATTTAACCTAGGGGAAAAAATTCAATACTTTAACAACTTCAAGCAATACGCAAAAGCTTCTTGATTTCATATTTTTTTTTTTCAATGAAAATATATACATCGACTCTAAAAGGATAAAAAATAGAGAAATTCCTATCATCTGTCATTGCCAAGTCTAAAACGTTTCTAATGCCAAATTTCCTTGAAATGCAACTAAGTATCTCCCGAAAATAACTCTCGAGGCTGTGAGAGAGTCCGAACTGACGCTTATGACAGCTCAGTGACTGGTGACACTGGTCCTAGCAAATCACATTCTCTAATGAGTGTTTGCGTTCTCTCCCTCCATAACCACTTCGGTCTAAGCCTGTCGTCTTATCATCAGTCTTTCATGTTGCTTATATTATTGCCTTGCCCTTTAACAAGATGTACACATCATAAGATTTTGTGAATTGGATTGTTGAAGCTCTCTACTTCAAACAAAAGACAAACCGACGGAAAAGTGTTGTAAGAAAATCTACTGTTATATTTTGAATTAGAAAAAAAATAACTAATGAAGGGACGTTCAATAAATACGTTTATCATAGAATTATTATCAGAAAACTGCACATCATATTTTGCAGACCCACTAGGAATTAACATAACTCAGATACATTGTTTGAATATAAAGAAACTTGACATGTTTTATCACTATGATATATAGGTTTTTTTGTTTCAGTCTTTAATAATTTGCAGTATTCATGCGAATTGTTTCAGTGTCTCCATAAAATTTTATGCCTCTTAAAATGTTGTCACTAATTGTTGGGCTGTAAAGAAATTTTACACATTTCATCATGTATAGATGTGCCATTTGTATGTTTTAGTCACTAATTTGACTCCTAATTTGTGCTCCTAATAATTCAGACACTACTAATTGAAATGTAAGGAAACGCGACATATGTTAGCATTGTGTTGATTAGATGTGCCTTTTATATGTTGCAGCCAATAATTTGCATATTTCTAACAATTCTCATAGTTTTTCCGTTTCGTTTTTGTTTTGCTCATAAATGTGAAAGTCAAACACTTTTTGCTGGAATATGCGGAAACCCGAGGAATTTAATGAATATGAAGTACATAAATGCCGTTTGTGTTGTTTCTGTCCTTGATTTCCGTAATTTATGCAAATTGTTAATAGTATAAAATATTACCCCTGACACCTTTTCCCAATACAAATCTATACATGCTCATTTCACTATACTTGATACACATGGCAATTATGAACATGAAATGTGCCAGTACTTGCATAAAATTTTATTTTATGTAAATTTTTTGACGTTTAGAAGTCATAGGGTAAAACGTTTTTATGAAACATTCAAATTGGGTGTTTATAAGAAAATTTGACCTAATGTAACATCTGAAGCTTCTGTGACCACTCTATGAAGCCTAATTGGGTATATGAATGAGTTATGATCACAAATGCTCTTGTTTCTTCATATGTATATGACGATTAGATTAACATACAAATATTGTTCATGTCTTAGATACGATTGAGAGATAAATAAGGCTATAGTACCTGTTGGCAGTCAGTTATTTTAGTAACATTGATAACCTCAGAGAAATGTGGGTATAGTACCTATTGCCAGTCAGTTATTTTAGTATTCTTTACAACACTTTCACAACGCTTGAAATATACATGAAATCTTTGACAACAAAATTAAACGCGACTAGCAGGTATGCATAGCAAAGTCAATGTTCGCTAAATTCTTTGGTAATTTATTAGGAATTATCACATTTTGATCAAATTTAATGTCTATTTAAAAGCCAGAATATGATTGATCTCTACAGGTTCAAGCAGAAATTGTGTTCATTTTCTTACCCTCTTTAATCTGGTCAAACTGTTCTGTATTCAAGTGTTCTTTGGGTAATCATTTCTTTAAAGACAAGTAAAATTTGAATCAAAATATCTGGATATCTTTATCCAGATGAAAATCATGATAGATTGTGTGTAATTAATTTCTTGGCAGATACCATTACACAACTCTATTTCAATATGCACTTTCATGCTTAGGGGTAGGAAGGCCCTGCCATTTCGATTTAATCATACATCAGTGGAGTGTCGGAGCAGACCGTGGGTTTATACAGAACAAGGTCAGATTTGTTTAAACGATCAAGAAGAGTTGTGGTCTGGAAAACTATGAATATATGGAACATGGATTGAATCATAAGATTGATAGCAATATCAATTCCATAGACGAGGCAAAAATAAAATTCCTTTGAGCAATAAAATAACACATTTGGCAATCAATCAAATTATCTTATGAAATATCACTCATCATAAGCTATCTATTTTGCGTACAATTTTGATCCAGTTTAACAAACAATTATAAACCAAAAACTTGATAATTTTTAAACCTTCTTTGATTTTATTAAATCATTTAAAATCAATTTACTAATCTAATTTAGGGGATCCTTTTTACTCATATCGATGAGCTGTATCGTGATATATTTGAAACAATATAACAATGTTTTTTGCCAACATTGAAACAGAACAACAAAACAACATGTGTCCAGTTGACATACAGTATTTAATTTTACTAAATTTGACTTAACCTAGCTTAACTCAACCAACCCATTAAATCCTTATGTTCATGACAAGAATACCTTACATGGACAAAAGCAGCAGACACATATAGGGTTAGCTATGTTTCTTTGCGTCTTTAACATACTTCATAAACATCAATGGTATGTAAAACGTCTTGATGCAAAAAAAATTGAAAAGAGTTTCCCTGTATTCATTAACTATAGAGTCTTATTTCTATGTATTCATTACACAATTGAACGACTATGTTAACTGCATGATTTGGTAAAACTTAAAGTTTCAAATACGTCAGCTGCGGATGTTTCAACATTCGAAAAGAAACGTCTTGCTGTTCTTGAAGCTAAGTTTTAAATTAGATCTTAGAAAACGATTTTAATACCAAGGAAACCCTAAACTTAATTTTCTATTCCTATTATGATATATTATGTTCTTTGTTTTCCTTTGTACAGTTGTTTGTCATTTGATACTATTTTCTTTTTCCAGCTACCATCATTTTTGCAATGTTTGATGTATCTCAAAAATAAGAGTTAAATTGAAAGCAAAATGTATTGCTAGTTTAAAAATTTAAAACTATATATCTTTATTTTTCAATTGTTTTGAGCAATGACTCATATTTATATATTGATTATGATATTTATTATTTAAGGCTTGATATTTAACAGATGAAAAAATTCTGTATCATTTTAACTAATAGTTCAAGACTTTCATTACGCATATAATCTAAAGAAACTTGTTTTTGTTTTTGAGGAGACTTCACATTTTAATTATGTGTTAGTAGTCCTTTGGCAGCTCGCTTCAAAGAATAAAGGCAAGGCGAGTAACCACTGTTTGCAAAAGATCAGTTGTTTTATTTCTTATAGTTCTTATAGTTTACTACTAACTATGTACATGAACATTCAAAATTATCTCCAGACAAAAAATACAACCTTACAACTTTACTATTTTAGCTTTGGTACATAACCATAACGTTGTCGTTTCATTTGGCAGGACAGAAAAGACGGTTCCCTCTGGCGATGACCCCGCAAACATTTGAAAGGAAATAATCAAGTAAATCGGTTCAACTTGTTTTCTCTATCGGACCTTAGTGGCAACTGATGTATTGAACACATGCTGGGGGATGCACATGATTGATCTTCACTTAATGGATCTTCTTCTATTTTGGTCATCAGGGCACCAGAGTAAGCTCCCCCTGAATGTGCCACATGTTCATGTATGCTTGAATGGAATAATAAATGGATAAGAAAAGTAATCATGTCTGTCTTTTTTTAAATTGATTCAACAACACATATTAGTATCAATTATCATGTCCCTGAATAGGTAAATCTTGACAAACCTACTTTAATTATAAACAAACATTGAACAAATATAAAAGATGTAAAATATAATGGATCCATTTGTCTTCAAAACGTTCAATGTTCAATGTTTTAGATGCCCGTTTGATTTTAAACAATGAGTTCACCATTTACAAATTTCAAGCATATTCAACATACCAACGTTCAGAGACTTACCTTTGATTAAATGATTAAAGTGCTTGTCCACTCATCAGGAAGATTAGCAATATGAATAAGAAAACTGTTGCGAAATTTATGCAAATACCATGTATCTTGCTTCTCTTCTCTCCTCTTGTCTCCTTAAAAAATTGAGTAGTGCGTGGAACCATAATGGTATATATATTTTTCAAATATTTTAATTTCAGTGAAATGTCCAGGGAAAAGTTTGAAGAATAAAAACAATGCATCGTTATCACACATCAATAATAAGAGTTCCTGGGACATGAACGTAATCACAGAGAGTATAAATGCATCATGAATTAATGTGGTTAAAATATGACCTATTTAAATATTAAGCATATATTTCTTTCCTTTAATTTTCTGAATCAGTCTGCAATTATCTGATCTTAAATATTAAAAAAATATTTTGAAATATTTTAAATCGATTTATTGTTTTGATTAACCACCAAATATCAAACTAAAATGCCTAAGTACTACAAGGTTATTCGCTCTATCTCGTCGACACCTACTTACCTTCATGGATTCCCTATAAGGCAAACATTTGAAGTAAAACCAACCTCTGGATATGGCCCTAAAAACTTCAGAACATCACCATGATGAAATTATCAGGAAAATTTGTTTTAAGTCGATTACTCCATTGAACCAAATTGACCATAAATGACCTTAAACAGCATAAATAAGATGCACAAGATTCAAATTTACCTCATCAGTGCATTAAGGTTTTCAAAGCTTCATTGCTGAGAAGGTCAAAAATATACATTTGGCTTCTGTCTTATGTTATATGTTTAATGTATTTTCAAAGTTAAAAGGTTTTTACAGTTTCTACAGACAATCTAGACGAAATTCAAACAATGTAATAATTAAAAAGTCGAGAAAATGCTCAATAAATATATTTAAAATAAATAGATATCTATAAGCATCTCCTCATATGAGTGTAAGTGTTGTCTACTTCATAAAGGATTAACAAGGTCATTCTCCATAATATTATCAGTGTATTGTATTTGATCAAAAGGAAACTATCCAGTCACTGTGAAAGGTAAATTTTCAAAATGAACCAAATAAAGCCATCACAAAAGTGTTCAAATATTTCTTTTTAAAAAACACACCTGAATCTCATTCATATCTCTGAAATAATATATAATATAATATTCACTGAATCTCTCTCCATTAGAAAAAATAAAAAAACAAAGGGTAGATGCTCTTTTTATTACAAATTATTTTTTTAAAATTATTCATTTTAACATGTTCATTTCAACACGACTAGTATGAAATAGCTGCAATTTACAAGTACCAAAATAAACGACATGCAAAAGACAAGATTTGGGAGGCAAAGTTTATTTATACAGACTTTGGTAACAGAAAAGGACCAAACTGACAGGAAGATATCAAAGTGTTTCATATATCTTAATGCGGTCACAGCCAACTGGCGATACCAAATCCAGTTGTGTGCTTCATCATTTAATGTAATTTGATTCTACACTGTTCTGGGCGCTATAGGAAAGCTCTTTAGATAAAGAGTTGATACCCCGTGTTATTATTTCATAAATAAATGTCTGAGAAAAGCTTCGATAACATCTTCCTGCATCAACGTGTTTCCCAGATGGGGTTTTCTGTATGAAATATGTGTCACGCGCGGAAAATAATGCTCTTCATGAATTTCTATGAGTTTTCTTGACTTTACAATAAAACTGTAGCTCTATGGGGTCAGGAGGGTCAGTAATGACGCAACTCGGAGACAATGTTGGAATTGGTTTAATGTTTTGTGATAATAATTACATTAGAAAACAAGCAAATATTTTGCGAGGCACTTGAAACAATAATTCATTTTATGCTAAATACGTTGCTAAAAGCGGTTTTCTTTGAGTCATGATCATTAGATTCATTCGACAATTTCTTCACAGTGAATTTTCTTCATTCAGAAGTACATTTATAGCACTATTTTTTATTGGCTTACGTTGTGGAGCAGAGTCAGACACTGGTTACATATCATACTCCTCAAACAAGAAGGGAATATTAAGAAACAATACAGCACTGCAAAAATGCACTGCTGTTTTTATTAGAGTAACCAGTGTATGTTAATAACAGGCCAATTGGCTACACATGAATATAAAGAGTTCATATGTGCGACGTATCTGACGACCCCTTTTCACTCCCAAAGAGAAACACTGTCAAAAGTGAAATTTGCCCCACTCGTCTTGCAGCGCCACGGCCAATTATTGCAGAGTTGCAATGTTGACGTTGATGTCGACGAACACGTCTCCCGACATTTCCCAGACATGCTCTATAGGGGAAAGGTCAGAACTCATGCCTGGCCAAGGAATATGGACAATGTGGTGACGCTGAAGGTAGTCAATGAAAGATGAAACGTCGACCCGCACGCAGAGCAAAGGGTAGAACTATCGGCGCCAGCATGTGGTCATGTTGATTTCTCGTCACACCATAGCAGACCAACATCCAAATCTGTGGTACTGTCTGATGTTAACATTAACTATTTTACACGCCTCCAAACGCGAACATGCCTATCAATGAAATCCAGAGTAAATTACACGATTACCCCAATTTCTACGCTGCCTACACCATTGACACCTGTGGTGGCGAGTTAATGAAGGCACAACACGCAGTCGTCACATATGCAAAAGGGCTGCATGTAGCCAATTTATAATCGTTTGGAGTGTAACTTGAATTCATGTAACTTGGTAAAAGTTTACAGAAAGCTGATTGGCCGTTATGCACGATTTCGCAGGCCCTGTGTACGAATGTATCGATCCTGGGCTTTTGTTGTACCCCTGGGACGACCTGAACGAGGTCTATCATCTACATTGTGTGTTGGTACCGGTTCCACAGTCAGCTGATCACAGACTGTGACACATTAAGTATGTTGGTATGAACCCATCTGAAGCATACCAATAGCACGTAGACGTTCATCATCTCATCTCGTGTCATTGCAAATTAAACGTAACTATCTAAAGCAAAGATACGCTAAACAGTAAATCTTATGCAAGAATCGATAGGAGAGCATACATGTATAGGATAAACAAGCATGCGGCAGTTTTCATCAACCCTTCCTTGAAGTGTCAAATTTGACAATGTATTCGACGTGTATGGCGCTATTGTGTGTCACACGTGCAGCTCAGTGGTTCTTTTGGGGAACACACTCTCAAAGCATTTAAAAGTGTCCATGATGATTTATCATAATTATCACAATCTGCATATGTAACAGAAGTGATTGTGAGATCACCCCCCGCGGGATTCGAACCCGGGACCTCCGGGTGAGAGTCCTACACTCTACCGATTCAGCCAAAAAGATATCCCTCTGGCCAAAGCCAGTAGGAATGCTTTTATTTCACCCTGCCACATACACCCCTCTCCACAAAGTGACTCGTCCTCGAGTCCAGCCATTTTGAGTTATCAAGCACCTGAGTTCGACGTACTCAGGGTGCAGTGAGCACTTGGGAGTTGCCCCGGCCCCACGTTGGGCGCCAAATGTAACAGAAGTGATTGTGAGATCACCTCCCGCGGGTTTCGAACCCGGGACCTCCGTGTGAGAGTCCTACACTCTACCGATTCAGCCAAAGAGATATCTCTCTGGCCAAAGCCAGTAGGAATGCTTTTATTTCACCCTGCCACACATAGGTATTTGCATTCCAATATCCCCCACTTTTTTAAGAGTATAAATACGTTTATCAGTTATGTTTATGTGTCTTCACACTACACCTGTTTGGAAATCCTTTGAGGCTTTTATCTACTTGTATTGACAGAATAATCTATATCTCATAATTGTTTTCACTTTTTGATGTAACAAATTATTTCTTCTTTCAAAAGATTCAAGCCATTATTTATGTTGATCAGGGCCTGGATTTTTGTATATTATATAACCTCTCATTACCTTATTTGTTGTTAAGGACATATTCTAAGCTATCCTAGTTATACCACTTTTTCGGCTTTTGGCCCGAAAGAGATCAGGGGATTAGGAAGGAGCGAAAGAGTATTCATATACGCTGATTTAGCAGGATGAGTTAAATGCGCATTGGAATGATTTCGCACCTATTCAGCTAACTATTGTTCTCTCTTTAGGATTTCAACACCTGTATTAGCAAAGATTGTTTCGAGTTTAAATGATCGTTTCTTTCGACGCATCGTCTTAATTCTAACTGCAAAATTGCCTTCATAAAAAATGTTGAGTCGTCGAAAAGGGTAAATGATTATACCATTTAAGAACATAAAATAATATTTATATTTAGATATTTATTTTAATCTTTTAGCAGATGAAGTATGTACAAACAACGTGCATCTCTATTTGTTAGTTGTGTCATGTTTTGATGATATCCTAATATAAAAAAATAATTAAATATTGCTGCAGACTCTTGCTTTGTGTGTAGGCTCTATGTGCTTTGTTTCTAAATTGCTCCGCATTACTACTCATAATAGTCGAACGCACTGACACCAATGGAGATGCATCTACCCCAATACCAGTAATTCGCTGGGTTTTGATTACGATCAAATGTTCACAGAGTACATCTTAACGTTACCCTCGGCTTTTATGAGAGGAATATAAAGAATATCAAGGACCTGTTGAAATCAATCGATGTATACAATCAGTTCATTAAAAAATAAGTTTTTCTTAGATGACCCTGCTATATACGCCAATAATTCATCATTCTCTACTTGTTTTTGATGCGTTATGTATAAGTTATGAATGTTAAGCTTGTAAATGTAAATATCATAACAATGTAAAAATCATTTCTTTCTCTCTCTTGAACCGAATATTTTTGTTCACTGTTCGTATAGTGGCATCGGGTATACTTAGTAATATAACTACAAAGAAATTTCAAAATGAAAATTATGAATTTTTGAAAGGCCACAAAATTCATGTGCCCCTCACTTCTAAGACTAAAAAAAATACTTACATCAGATGACCAAACATCATTTTTAAATTCCTTTAACCTAGGACGTTACAAAAATATAATCACTACTTCCTAACTTCAAGCAATACACGACATCATATAGTTTCATTTTTTTTTCTTAATGAAACTATAAACATGTACGCTAAACGAAGACTTAAAAGCAAATCCTATCATCTGTCATTGCTTGTCTAAAGGAGAAGATTCTAAAACAGTAGCACTGCAAGCGTAAAGCGTTTCTTATGCCGAATATCCTTGAAAAGCAACTAAGTACCTACGAAAATAACTCTCAGACTGTGAGAGTGTTTGAACTGACGCTTATGACAGCTCAGTGACTGGTGACACTGGTCCTAGCAAATCACATTCTCTAATGAGTGTTTCCTTACTCTGCCTCCAGAACCACTTCCGTCTAAGCCTGTCGTCTTATCATCAGTCTTTCATGTTGCTTATATCACTGCATTGCCCTTTAACGAGAGGTACACATAATACGACTTCTTGTTGTGTATGTTTGAAGCTCTGTATCTTCAAAGGAGATTCAAACCAACTGATTAGGTTGTACAACCAAACGATACATTTTGAATTTGGAGAAACAAAGTATTCGCACTTTTATAGTAATTTGTGATTTTACAACTCATCTCACGTTTTACAGATCCATTAAGAATTAACATGAACTCATAAATCAAACTTCAAAGGTTTTTAAAACGCTTTATGATAAAAGTCATAAATTGTACGACTTTCCTATGATGGAGGTTGTAATTACTTATTGGGCCAAACTTACTTCTGTATAGTATCCAGTGATAATAAGAAATGGTTAGAAAAGGGTCTCATTCCGAGTTGAAATTAAAATTAACGAGATTTTATTATTCATGCATACACCATCACATAAACATATGTCGATAGGTCGTCATTATGTACATAAAGAACTTAATTAAGCAGCCCCGATTCTGTAAACTCAAATGCGGTGCTCTGTGAACATTAGATAGATGACGTGAATTTGGACCACTCCAGAAACAATAATTGCTTATTTATGGACTAGTTTGATTAAAATGAAATTGCACCATTTGCAAAATAATAGAAAATATTTGTTAAATGCTCATGCTAACATGTTAACTGCAATAAATTGTGTACAATAAACTTTCGAATTCAGTATCATTTCGATATCACATTCACATTCATACAAATGTTATCATGCATGATAAGAGGATAGCCAGCCAATGAACTTTCAGTCGTCTTTCCAAAACTGCTGAAGGAGAGGCCTGCAATCTAAAACATTTTTTTAAAATATAATATTCTTTTAGTTAAATGTGTTAAGCAAATATTTCTTCTCGTTTTAGCTAAGGCATTACTGATAATAGTAGCTGGAGTTGTTCATGGGGCAATTTCATTGAATTCGACAAAATTATAATTTTGTGATTTTGAAAGTTCATACTGTTTTGATGGGTGATCTTTATAAGAATTCAGTAACTGAAGTGCCATCCCTTACATTGAGAGAATGATATTAATCAAAATAAATATTAATTTCTAATGAGGTAACTTGGATCTTGAAATTTCAAACTAGTAACGCCAGTAGAGTGATGTCTCTACACTGCTGGGTGCTATCTAATAACACGAATTGTGTTTGACATATGTCTTCTCTCTCATTACAACCTTTTGCTGTAATAAAACTGGGCGGTGTGCTTGAAAAAGTTCTTTGCGTTTATACCAATCTCATTGAAACCCTAACAACCGTACCACGCTGCTTTTCCTATAATAGGGCCGTATATGTTTACCTAGTCATTACAGCGACGAGACTAGACAATCATTGACATAATTTGTTATATAGCAGGCCGCTCATTGTTTGAATTTATTGAAGATGAAAGGTCACAAGCCATCTGGCATGACCCCTGAAGAACATTACTCACATCAGAACCGCAGCAAGGGTTGCTCTCGGAAAGTTGGTAACCGTTGTAGAAAACACCATGAGTTATTCATCGTTAGTGACTATGTTAATGTTTTACACTGATACAATTTGTCATCCTTCAAATCTGGTTTTACAATTATAATATCGCATCTTTCACATCCTATGACGCAATCAATACAAATCGGCAACGGAAAGCTTCATCATAATTCATCTGCAGATTTTTACAGTATCGTTATCTTTGAGATATAGTTTCGAGATAAAGCATATCAAATTACAATAACTGCCATTCATTGAATTCTGCTTCGTTTTGGAATTGATATAAAAGTTGATTTTGTTGCTAGAAATATATCATTGGATTTCGATTAACTATTCTATTTCCGCATCATTTTTTAAATGGAAAATTTTATTTTTTACTTCCTCTTTCGCAATTCCATTACGCTTCTCGTAAGTTTTAATCACTAATTAAATTCGTCTTTGTAAGGGTAATGTACAATTATCGCAAAAGCCATTAGTTACATTTAATAATGAAGACTTATAGAGGAAAATAAGGAATACCTTATCTGGACAATCATTATAGCAATGCCAACCTTATCAACGTTATGAAAGACATGTGAGGCAGCACGCCTGAAAGTCGTGTAAACTTTGATTGAGTGGATACCAATAACACATACATTTACATATGTGATGTGATATTCTGGATTGAATCACGCGATATTACAGATATTCAACACGTAGTAGTAGTAGTAGTAGTAGTAGTAGTAGTAGTAGTAGTAGTAGTAGTAGTAGTAGCCATAGTTGTTGTTGAATTAGTAGTACTAATTGTAGTAGTAGTTGTTTATGTTGTTTTTGGTTGAGTAGTAAGTATATTTATAGTTGTAGTAGTAATAATATATAATAATATAATGATAGTTATAGTAATAGCAGCAGTAGTCGCACTTATTGTAGTATTTGAGAGCATTTTAGAAAGTGCATGATTTCCATTTTAAGAAGTCTCGTAATAATTTTCCAAAAAAAAGAAAATTTCTGTGCTAGCTTCAGTCTTCTTTAAACAATACATCAGGTATAATGAGGCTTTCAAAAGCTTTTTATTGCAATCCGCCTACAGGACAAAGATCCGATCACAAAGACTGATTTCCCATGTTCATGGAATTTGCTAGTTTGTAGAAAAGAATGATCGGTATTTAAGCTTTGGTCCTGACGTTAATTAGACGTACGTGCTACAAATTACAAATTCAGATTACAGAGCTATGTCATTAATGCGTCCTCTACTCTTCTATGTCTCAAATTGCTTGAGTCGTTGTGAAGTCAACTGAATATATCAAGCATAATAGAACTCGAGTCTTTCTGGATAACTTGAAGTTCAATCAGTTATTCATTAAAACTGTGAACTCAAACGGATTGACAGGATGTCAGATCATATGAATATTTTAATCTTTGATCATTCACAGTACATTTTTTATCAGTCACTGAAAACTTAAAACAATACATTCCATTGTCAAACGGTTAACTCGGATATTAATCGATATGAGTATTTATTTGAAATTATAAATGAACGAATTTTATTGCCAGGATAATGTGTTACAGATATTAACTTTCAATTAAATATTGATACATGTTTTCAGGTAAGGCCAATCATACCTAGATATGAACTTTGAAATGAACCGAATGACTTTGACTGATAGAAGGGGTTGCACATCAGAAGTTAATCCTTTATTGGGTTATCCAGTCTCGAGGGAACCCTGTATTGGATAGTTGAGTCTCAAAAGTTTTCCAAGTGTTTTACTTTTGCCGGATGATGGTTGGTCTGATTGCTTACGAGGTTTGCATCTGTCAGCATTGAGAAGCAAGAGACCTGTGCCCAATCAATCAACCAATGTCCACTGGACTCTTCAATATAACTTCTTTCATCATCCATACTTTAATTCGCCTCCACAATGACTAATCTTGAGGCCAGAACTCTTAATTCAAGCGAAGAACATGAAAACGAAGACGGCTCATTTCCGTCAGAAAGCGTGTGTTGGATGAGTCGGTGGCGCCATCTAACTGGGGGAATACACGTTATCGACTAGTATCGCCTGCCAGGCTATCGACTCTCAGTGTTAGCCTACACAGGCAGTTTCAGAGCCGTATGCAGTACAGCACAGAATGGTAAGGACATCATAACATGGGGACTCTTGCAGTACTGGATCACTTCAAATACGTCTTTCTAATACTTTTAACAATCTGTGAAGCAAATGACAATGCCAAAAGACTTTATGACGATTTGTTGCGGACAAGCGGCTACAACAAGCTGGTCAGGCCGGTTGGGAATGAAACGGACAAGTTGATCGTCAAGCTGGGAATGCGTCTGTCCCAACTCATTGATGTGGTGAGTCCCTGTACAGGTGTCTCTACCCCTTTTCTTCAGCTTTGATTTGTTTTGTTTGGTTGATTGCCTCTCATTCAAAAATAATAATTGATAGATTATAAGATGTGGTTTTGAATACGATTTGTTTTGAAATAATTGTAATCAGATTTAAACTTTTCATTCAAGTCTTTTTTTAATTTTCAAATATTTTCTATGTTACTTTTCAAAACTTATTCCTATCATTTTATTCGTTAATAGGTATACTCTTAAAGACGAAATAATACTTGTAAAGAATTTGCTAGTTAGGGCAAGTTTGAATTTTTAGTTTCACGTTGCTGTTTTTATTGTAGGATTGTTGTAAAAACGTAATTTTGATGAAAAAATGGATATATATTATAAGTTACATACCATAGTATCCGTAGTTGTTTTATATTCATGACTTTCTTGTGATATTTTACATTTTGGTATCGACTATGGTAAAACAGACAGAAACAATATCATCACAATAATACATAACATATATATTAATATGTGATAAAATAGAACATGATACATTTTTCACACTTCTACAAATTTTAACTTTTATTTGAATTAAGTAGAATTGATTATTTGTGATTGAAATAGATGAACGATTTTGATACCAGAAGCGTTATTTTGACCATTATTATAACATTAAACTAACATTTAGTCCAAATACAATGTAATCAAATATTTCTTAAACCTATCAAAGGTCTCATTTTTTTTCGATTTATCACGTGACTAAGAATTAAACACGTGACTAAAAGTTTCGAAACGCACTTCAAAACATTGTCACGTGACTAAGAATTTAACACGTGACTAAAGTTTCGAAACACTCTTCAAAACATTATCACGTGATAAACGATCACGTGGATACTTCCGGAAACAGCTTTTAGAAATATTTCCATAATTAAAGATTCAATATATAATTTGCAAAAGTAAAAGATTCAATATATTGGTTCAAAATTTCAAATGGAAAAGTAAAGAAAGGAGTGTGAACCGGGATAATAATTTTTGATACGGACACATATCTTCTAAAACAAGTAATAATCTAATCTGCCCAGCTCCTTATAACGAATATGTTATTGTACACGTTAAAGTCAATCACACGAGTATGTACTATTATGAGAGGTCGATCCCTTTCTCTATTATTAAAACATACATTCACTTTATAAAAGGACACTTGTCATTAGCGTGTTGGACAAGCATGTTCTTGTGCCATAAAAGAAAAAGACGAGGTTCATTAATTAATCGATGGTAAGTTTACTCTTGGACATCCTCTATAGCGATCCCCTGCCTGTTTTATGTACATATTGATTGGATAAACTTTCTCTCTTAAAACAATTACGATGTTTCAAGCAAATTTATTGTTGAAACTATGATCTATACTTATTAGGTTTACAAGGTCACGGATCATTCAAAGCTCGCAAATTCAAATGTCATGAGTTTCACTGAGCCTCTTTACAACACATGATAAATCTGAGATGGATTAACATTTAGAGGAAATTTATGTCTTCTCTGTTTTGAGTTTTATTTTAATGCAATTCTTATGACGTCTGATAGAACTTTTGCAAATTCGGATGCGCTAACAAAAACATAAAATACATGTAGTTTTTGTATAAAATTATTATTTCAGGAATAAAGTACAACTGCATACATGTAAATAAAACTTTGAAATTGTCTATTTTCAAATTATTTTTTCTTAATTCATAGAGAAAATGAAGTGCAAGCAAAAAACATTTTCAAATAAATAAATATCAGTGTAACGGGAACAAAAATCTATTCCCTCAGATTGTTGGTCTGTCTTGTCCTATAACCAATGTAGGAATAATGTGGAATCTATCATCATATGGGGCAAAGAGCAACCCTGTAGCCGACCCCACATCTCAGGCCCCTCGACCCCTTTCAACATGAGACCTTCCATTAGTTAATACCATGGCTGCAATCTGATCGGAAACAAGACGAAAGTCGTCCATCATACTTTGATGTCAGAGCTGACTATGAACTTATCTTTCATGACGCAGCTCTAAAACCCAATCTTGTGAAATTGTGGTATAATAACATAAAAAAGTTATTCCCCTACATCTTATTTTGCAAGGTGCAATAAGATGTAGAATAGATAAACTCTGAGATGTTTGAAATACATGTCACTTCACATGGCTGTCATCATTAAACACGATTCACTTCATTGTATCATTATTCTTGCAAACACTGTGCACGCTAAAAGAATAGTTAATCTCCAAAAGTGTATACTGAAATGTCATATACTTACAACCATCCCAACTAATTTACTTATTTAATGATCATTTCAAGTTTGTGTCTGGTAAGGGAATACTTTCATCTCTGACACAATCAAGTACCATAAAGCCGTATATAGTTATTTCAGTCGTCACAAAACATGATTTCCATTTCATTAGTTCACCCAAATCCTTCAGACGGTTACAGATTTACCCATCTAAGGCGCCAATCATGTTAAGTCGGTTGTCTGTTTGATATTGCGGTTTCATGATTTTCCCTCATCCATTAATAGTTACGTTACCCCTGACGGTTACGACTTATGACCAGAGCACATGCTATCGTACATAGTATGAGACTACAAAGGGGTATTTTGTTTCAAACAAATGCCATATGTCTCTGGTTTTGGGAGAGATATACATATCAGGACTCTCTTTTACATTATCTAAGCTTTTTTGTGCAAACTGAAATGGATTTTCATCTCTTTTTTTTCTAATTTTTGTGAAAAAGGTTCAGCTAACTTTCATTTGACATAACTAGGATGCTCTTGACATCAAATAAATATTGTTCATATGAAGATATTGGATCGTCTTTAAAGATTCATGGTAATCAATATTCACAATATTATCCTGAAACACGTGTTATTGAATATCGTTGGGTGAAGAAAATAACGCACGAGAAATGAAACCTCTTATTTATCAACAAGAAATAATTTCTGATAGAATGTCACGTGGCTATTTTTAAAGACGCCACGTGCAATTATATGAGCCAGGTTCGAATGTATTGAACTCTACACGAGGATCATCACTTTCTCATAAATGGAGGCCTAAGAGGACATTCCATGTTAGGACTATACAACATCACATGTAACTTATAGATTATTATCCTCATAGCTTCATCGTGAATTAGGATCAAAAAGCATCGGAATGTTTCAAGAAAATAGATGCAAGAGAAGAATTCCATATGAACGTCTCAAGACAAACATTGTTGTTATGAGGACATCTTTATCTATAGACGAAAGTTATAAGAGTGACACCTCAGTCAGTGCAAGCAGATTTTCCCGTTCTTGTTTTTGACTTCGGCTCATTTGATTTTCCCTAGTGACAGACGACATATGTCTACCTTATAAAGCTCTGCATTTGTGTAGCTCTACAGATGTACTTCATCTAGAATTACCAGTAACAAGACAAAAGGATTCGAACAAATGTATTTTTTAATGACGAAAGTGTGTGGTTTTGTATATCAACCGGCGCAGGAGCAAAACGTGTCCCTCCAGAAACAAGACAAACATCGCTCCACGACGAACAGATTTCATTCAACAAAAAAGGATGAACGAGGACAGTGACTGTAAATAATGCTCCAAAGTCATTCTAAATCAAGATGATATTTTTGTCTTATTGAATAAATGATTGTATAATAAAATTTACAGATATTTTGCCTATAATAACAATTATAGTTAAATTTGAAATGCAATGCCAGCGATAAGCTGTAAATGACAGAACGTGATTTTTACTTGCTTACTTAGTTCTTTCACCTGCCCTATAGAAAACTACCTATATGAATCTCTTCAAAACGCTGCATTTATTTTCTTAAGAGAAGTGTTATTTGTTTACTCTATATACATGTGAGAAGTCCGAATATAACATTATTATAAGGTATAACGTCTGTGAATACTTTTTTAAAAATAATATCAGTTGTCCCGAAAATGTTGAGTAAGACATGATTAGTAAACAATGACAAGTCAAAAGGTTCTACTCCTCCCCTTTTCTCCCACAAAACTTTACACGTTAAATTCGCACCACCAACGGTTGCAAAAGTTGCAAACGCTATCACTTAACCGTGAACGAAATGCAAGAGATCGGTATCTGAAGAAAGGACACGTCCAGAATCTTAACGAAACTCGCGGATTATTTTCCGGTGACAAGTGCCATCAGTTGTCCTGAAAGCGATGCACTAAGACGGTTCCAGGATACTGACGGAGCATACCGAGGATCGATCAGGTGGCAGCTGGTTTCTTGTCAATCACTGCCTACAAAAACGAGGGCCTATCTAGTCAACTACAATCAACAGATGCTAATCCAGTAGTGTCAATCCAATACTGAAAAGAGACAGCACGAATGCTCTTCCCACGTTGTTATCCTAGTCCCCAGACGCCTTGCAAAACAATTAACTACAGACAATCAGAACAAAATTTGATTAAGCCTTCCTGAGTAATTTTGTTGGAGGTATGTGTTTGGTTCTTTGTTGTTTAAGTGAAGTTCTGGTTAAACCATTTTGATCAAATTTACTTTTGCTACGACTTTTTAAAAAAGGGAGGTTGGCTGTTTTCGCTAATGCTTGGTTCGTTAGGTAATTCATTATCATAAAAATCATTTCGGTTAAGTAGTCGTCTCAACAGGATATCGGAAAAAGTTAAATAACTTCATATTGATGAAAAAAAACAAGTTTAACTTCATGGTGCACCAATTAAAGGTGAGACATCTGTCTGTCCATCCTTCACATGTTCAGACCGGACTTAAGCTTGAAACAGATTCAGATATCTCATTGAAGTTTATATGTATGAAGTGAGCCAATAAATAAATATCCGTCCGTCGGTAAATATTTCTTTTTAATTTCTGGAAGAGCTTAAGCAATTTGGCAATTATTATCAAGATTTAATGATTTAGTGACACATTGGCTGATAATAGGGACAGAGGTGCCAAACCCTAAAAAGATATTTGTATGGTCTTTCAAGATCTGAAAGACATAGAACGGTAACTTCTCCTGTCTACAGGGACTTATTTTGCTTCGTGTTCTTTTAACAACTAAAATAAGCCTAGGATAACTTGTTATTGTATTCTATATAAACTGAGGCTTTGTTGATTCTGCGACCACTCCGAAATCAACGCATATATATTCATCGGCATATTGACATATTTTTTATTGTTTGTGTATTTTTTTGTTTGTGCAATATTTTTGCATTTTCTAAATATATCCAACAAAAGAGACATAGAGCCACAAACCTTTGTTTACTGCTTCTTCCTATTTAGTCGAGTCTTTTATTTCATCTAAACGTGAAATTGGTATACGCTTTTATGCAACAGATGAAACGTGTACAGAAAATGGTTTACTGTTTCTAATATACGAAAGCCACATCAGAACAGAACATTTAGCGGAAAGCGAAGGCCTTGATACCGAGACAGCACAACTGTGTTTCTTCATCAGAAAGATCCTTTAATTCTCAGGATTATCAATGCCACAGAAAGGACGCTGTTGGCAGAGTTTGGTTTCGAAATGAAAGGATTCTAAATAGAGATTGTATGAGAATGATTTGAATTGGTTGCACAGATTTCATGATAAAAGTAATTGTGTTCTCAAAACCATTTCCATTAATTTGACTTTTTTTAAAATTCCTCCTTTCTTTGATCATTAAGGTAACTTGAAAAGATTGCTAAAATAAGATTTCAAGGCAGCTTTCTTTTCAAAGCATCAAAGAGTAACTAATGTGTTGTGCTTTAAGCACCCATATTACGTTTGCTTGATGTATTCAGTATAAATACAAGGATTTCATTTGCAGATTTAATGACAATTCATGTAATATGATGGCAAGCTCAGGCATAATTTCATATAGAGTATTTCGTCACTACGACTGTTTAGAAATGACGGATTACCAGGACACATTACACACGTCCATTAGTCTTTTCATCCAATAGTATTTCCATCGACATTGCAAAAGCAAAATCTAAAATGGAAAAAGTACGTACATTTTAAAAAACATTGAAAACAAAAGCTCAGCAAGTTCCGATTTCAAGATATATCAAGGGCTAAATTCATCATGCAAACACTGATAATAGTTACACCGTGTGTGAATTTAAAACCACATTAACAGTTATCTTTGATTCCTGACATGGATTTCTTATGTTTTATTTCTACCCAACCACACAAACTTGTTTAAGATATCATTGATAATGCGAATATCATTGAAGCTAGTTGAAAACATTGATTTTGTCACATATTGACTTTTTACATGCTATTTACCTTCTATCAGCAACGAAATTAAATATTGTTTTGATTTACCTCTTATCTAATCGTGGCAATATATTCATTTCGTTCAACGTACTAAACAAAGCCTCAACATCAAATTTTGCGAAAAACATTTTATACATAGTGCAGTGTCCATAGCTTTTGAGTAAATTGAATACCTTCTAGGTAATCCATTCCCAACTGCAATGATAGAAGTTAATGTCATGTAGGAGAAACGAACCGATCTCGAACTACATTATTACAATTCCGAACAATTTGAAGCCTCAGCAACTAGAAGAGACGGGTTCATTTTTCTCCATAGATGCAGTGAATCAACGATAACCTTATGGAACCGCTATCTCCATTTGGGTATCAGGAAATCGGAAAAGTAAAAACCCATCGTCATCAGCAATGAGACCTGGTAATCGAGGACAGCATCTCTACCCATAAATTACGCTGTTCCCGAGGTCTGGTGCTTCGCTATTAACCTTCGCCATCCGCCCATCGCACTGGCAGAATTGTTGATGGAATCACTTTGCGAAGGATAATACTTCAACATTTTATTGAGAATTTTTTAGAATTATAGAATGTATTTGATTATTTATTTGATTAGAATATTTGAAAATAGTGATTTAAATTAAGTGTAATATGCAGCATCCAAAAAGGCATAAACGAAGTATCAAAAATGAAATAATAGGAAATGACTGACAGTAACGTTGTTGTTGTTTTTTGTATTCGAAAATGTTTATATATTTTAGCATACAATGAGGCCTTAATTTGCTATACAGCTATAATACATAGAGAGAACATAGTTATCATGAATATTCCTTTCTATTACTTCTTTTTGGTGGTATTTCTACAAATTGTCTTAGATAACATCGTTTATATCAAAATGTAAATTAAAATTTCAATAAAGGATTATAAATTTTCTTCCGATGTCATTATGTCTTTAACTACACCAAATTGTATAACCAACAGTATCCTGAGAGCACAACAGCCTTTGTCTAGTGGTCTAATTTTCTCTTAATAAGCTGTTAAAGGGACAGTGGTACATAAAGAAAACGAAAATGAATTTTTCCAAATGTATGAAATGTTTTTTAATCAAAGCGATTTTAAATCGAACGTATCATGATCGGTTAAGCTTTCCGATTCGAATCTATACCTCATATGATTAAAAAGTGTTCACACACAAATGGTCGCCAGGGTTTTTCCATGTTTGTTGATTATTCCCTATACAACTACGGTGTAATGAGGTGTTTTTACCCTCTGAACATAACACATTGGCATGAAGTAATGTTTTTATGGGGAAAATTTAAGAAATAGATGTTAGAAAAACGTTTTACTGTCCCTTTAAAATGTCGGGAAAGAACGATGAAGATCTCCCACTCTTGATTTACCTATAAGATTGTTTGGTCATGATCATTATTAAAATTATAACCTCATCATGAAACGAATAACGAATTCTTTTACGACGCCAGTGTTACCGTAGCGACGGTCAGACATTACCCTGTTTTAGTGTATTTACAACGTTCATGTGCTCACGGACTATTATGACAGTGCCTATTTGTAGTGATTTGCGTTGTTAGCGTAATTAATCCAATAGTTTCCCATACGCATGTGTATACATGTCAGTACGCTGTAAGTTCTCAGAGGTTTGTAGGGTATCGATTTTCATTTCGTCCTGCCTGATTTTACTTCAACATATAAAAGACAATTTCCGTATAAGTTCTAAGTCCTTGGACATAATCAATTCTAGCTTTTAATGCACCATGTAAATCAGAGCTGCGTACTTAAGAATAGGATTGTTTGAAGACAAGATCAGATTTCAAAGCTTCCAGAAATCTAGGAAATGCTTGGATTTCTGCTCTTAAGAATGGTCTTACATTTAAAAACGAGTGCGCTCGTAAATGTCATATTTCCTTATAATAAGCGAATTACTGGATCGACGCACGTGTCAGGAACGAGAATTATGCTTCTTTTTCTGACGTGCTAGTCCTTCGGTGTCTCGCGTCGCTTTCAAGCTTTGATTGTGGTGTTAACTGATACAGATAAATGAACAAGACATCTAAGGCATCGTATTGAGGATTACACTGATTATTTCTCATGAAATCCTCC
Source organism: Phorcus lineatus (assembly GCA_921293015.1). Lineage (NCBI taxonomy): Eukaryota > Metazoa > Mollusca > Gastropoda > Trochida > Trochidae > Phorcus > Phorcus lineatus. Next base: position 61,318,045 of record OV121081.1, read on the forward strand.
TTAATCTAAACAAGCTGAAAAGTCCATTGATCATAAAACTAATTTAATCTTAAACAATAAGCTGCATGGATAACGGATGAATATGCAATGTTCAATCGATTCCTTCACAGCTGTTCAAAGCTATTATTCATACATGAGACTTGTTTAATCTAATCGGAACAGCATTATTTGATGTTTGTTAATATAAGGATGGGAATCAGATTGGTTTCAAACAATACCAGACTCAATTTGCAACTACAGAGCTGTCACCGCTCTTGCTATAGTCGGTGTTATGGCTGAGAATTCCGAGGTAACGAGATTCTGATTGGTTGAAATCTCCTTCATCCAAGACCTGGTTCATCGTGTTGTGTACTCGGACTCGCCATTAGTCAACTTGCAAACATCGTAACTTAGGGGTCAACGTTTCATCATTACTTCAGCAAATACATTTACTTTGAAATGCGCATTCCTTCAAATGATAATGTATGGAATAGGCTACGAAAGCATGATAAAAAATTTTGCAATATTTTGCCAATCATATTATATAAAATCTAAAACTTAATTTCATTTCCATTTAAGTCCTAGATGAATTGTTAAAATTCATTAGCTTTTATATTAGCAGCAAAACATGCATTTTGATTTGGGATTATTATTGCAGTCGATCAAATATATAATCTTGATTAATGTTATGTTCGAGAGTTTAATCATGATTGATATAATCAACAATGAGGTGAACGTTCGTCAACATTTCAAAGTTAATTAAATGTTCCTGAATCTAGAAAGAGGAAACTATTACTTTCACATTCAGAACTTGATGGTTTGAGAGAAAGTCGGACTGCATTAGTAACAGATGGATTGCAATCGCGGACGGAAATTTGTTATCATCTTTGATTAGACCATTCAACCCTTGATTGAAATTCATGAGATTTTTTAAGCTTGGAATTAAGTGCTTTCAGTATCTTGACATTCATTATAAATAGGATTGAATATTGATTTTCTGGATGACTATCAAAACTCTCGACACATTATATCTGTTAAAGTTTAAAGAAACTTCCTCAAGATAAACATCTTGTTGGATAATCCAGTTGGGCTGTATTCTTGTGAATGGTCTGTGGACAAGATTTCCAAATCATTTCATCAGTCAATTCAGCCCCACTGTATCATGTTGAATTACATTTCCCTTGCAGCTCAAATCTCAACGTTAATTAGATTAGCAGGTCTCAAGTATAACGCATGGCGTAAGTGGGAACGAGCTCGGGAATCTTCAAAATGGGAAGGAATTCAAGTATGGGACAGTAATGGCGGAATGTTCCTCCACACTCATTGATTATCAATAGTAAACATCATGGGGAGAGAGCTAGGAACATCTCGTTCTTAACCCAATAACTTCTGAAGTATTAGTCAATGGTCATAACTATATGTTATGTCTACACGGTAATGCTGCGGCTGTATTAGCTGTCTGGATAATTCGGATTACTAACCTTTCAATAGTTTTATGACATTTGTGCTCGTACTTACGAAAATTTATTAGATAGCGAGAGTTGTGGAAATAGCCATGTGCCGAGATAAATACTTGATGCTTGCGGCAAATGTTAACAAACTATTATTGCATTGTATGCACTAAATGTTCATAAACTAAAAATGCCAAGTCTTAATATTCAATACTCGTATATAACGTAAATTTGCGTCGCTTAAGAACACAATCGTGTCAGCGATTATCTTTCGATGTAAAACTCAGTGCAACTTAATTAATCATGAAAACAGTTTCAAAAATAAGGATGAGAGCAATTATGCAAACTAAATCGTCGGTAATTGGCCCGAATGTCCTAATTCAACTCTAAGAATGAAGCAAATTACATGGGAACAATTCATAGGGGACAATGGTGACAGCTTTGTTTATAATGACGCTGCCCCATCACCGGTTTCTTTATCAACCTGATCCGCGGAGCAGTGAATAATTTTCTGTGTAAATGTGTACACAAACAGGAATCTGATCAACCAAAAGGCAATCCATCAATTCCGCCCCTACTGTTGACTCAAGTTTGACGGCGAGTGGTGTGATCCCGTGGTTTCTTCGTGTAGTCAACAAAACATGCACATTGATCAGAATTTTTTTCAGCTCAGTCATTTACTGTTTAAAGGTACTTGCGTTCCCGACCTTACTCAATTGAGAAAAAAAGTATGGATTAAATAGCACTCTCTTCGGAGGTGTGCCTCAAGAACAGTCTGTAATTGGAATAAATGGAGAAAGAGCTGGCTAGGTGTCTTGAAAAATGCTGGGGACAAACAATGTTTGCTGTTAAATTTGTCTCCACTGTTGCCTTGCACGTCTTCCTCGCTGTCCCTAACATATTACGTCTGATTGAAGACATCCACCTATATATATTTAGAGGAGAGTCAATCTAATAAACACTACTTTTAATGTCAAACCCGTTTAATATTGAGTTTATAAAATCTTTTGCGAATATCGAATGATTACATAAAATAAAAGATTAAGCATGTATTTTTAACATCAAAATGCTGGATAAGCAATTAAATGAGAGACACTTTATCAATAATGAAAATTTAGTTTAGACGTGAGACATAAGTTAATTTTGTTGTTTGCCCGCTTGTAATTTCAGAACAGTCAAACAATTCAAGAAATTGGCCACTTCTTTCAATTTGATTAAGTACATTATTGTGGAAAAGGGAGATAAGGCAAGTCTCTCATTTCACTCGGTAATTGTACTGCCAGCAAAACCTTTAATTGTCAGTCAGACACTAGAAGAAGCGGAAGGGTCCTCATTCCCTATGGAAGGGGATGTGTGCCAAAAATGAAATCATGTAAACTCGTAATTCGCAAGTTGTAACATGTTGTTCTCAACCATGCACTTCTCGAAAAGACAAGTCCAAGTCTGCAAACCTAACATTTCATTCCTGTAAAACTCAACTTTCTGTTCTCAACTTTACAAAGTTTAAATGTAATTTTAGAAATGTTAAAGTCGAAACTCATTTTTGTATTTCAAATACGAGGGATATACACATTTAGCAATGCTACAAATTACGTTTTACAATTGGTGAATGAAAAATGAAGAGTTGTAAAATCACCCTTTGGAAACAGACTTTTGCATCTGGAGTTTTACATGAGTTGCATGGTTATGATTGCAATGTTCCGAAATACATCTGTACACGATTTCGCATTGACCATATTTGGAAGTTTAACGAAGTCTGCCGATGATTTCCGAAGATGATCGGTATTTGACAACAACGAGACCTCCCTGATCCAAGCTCCATGCAACGCTGTGCAAGCTTTCCGGATAGTGTTGAGTTGAGTCCACCTCAATGCGCGGAGCTTGGGCATGCCGTCACCTTTTGTAAAAGTTCTCAGTAACCCGCGTACGGTGTTTTTGGACCCTCAAGGCAAATAGCAACAATTGTAATAGAACAAATATCATTTGCAATTAATTCTTATCTGACCATTATCCCAAAAAAATTTCGTGAATACGTCATTCTCTAAAATATACCCGTGTTTATTGTAAGAAAATTTCCGAACTCTTTTCGAGCCCCTCAGATGTTGTGACGTAGTCAACGCATATTAACTTTTCGAGGGCCGATTTCAATAGTTCAAAATACTTAATCAATTTCGTAGCATAACAAATTTTTACAAAACTGAAAAGTATCATTTTTTCAAAGTACATGTTTATTGTTTAGTAATTGGTATAACAATGGAATATGAGCGTTTCCGACGCATTTGGAAAAGCATGATTACTTTGTAGACAATCTTTCAACACCATACTTTTGTGTCGTCTTGGCAATCAATTTTAAATGATTATTATTTTATGACATCACCTAATTATGATTTATCACTAGGAGAATAATGGTTTACATTAATTAACTGATGTGAAGTTTGATTTTATGCATGTAGGCCTACTCCTCAAGCCGCACTTGCGTAATAATACCTTCAGTTGATGAACACAGTTGGTAAGATTTGTAATTATACACAGGCCCGTAGCACCAATTTCGAGAGTGGGGGGGGGGGGGGGGCTGAAATTAGGGATTTAAATTGCTATGTTTATTTAAGAAAAACTCCCGCTTACAACGTCGTAGAGACCAAATACAGGCAGTTAATGTTCACGTCACTCACTAAGTCATTAGTGCCTTTTGTCAGATGGCGCATGAAACTTATGATATTCTATTTTTCACACAAACATTGAAATAAAGAGCAAAAAAGTTGTTTTTTACCCTACGGGCCTGAAACACACTGGATAAAATTCAAGATATACACTACGTGAATCGATAATTAACTATCAATTACGATACAATAGTCGTGTTTTTGTTGCTGTGCCACTTGTCTTGATGCGAGAAATCTAAGTTGTACACCCCTAAGTTATACGTATGGAAATGTATAATCTTGTATTTCAAATAATTGTTAGAATTTTAACATCTTGATGATAACAAAGGTATTTTGATTTAAATTGTATCTGATATCTGAATTTGCAAGAGCTTTTCGACTTAAAAATGGGCAAAATAGCCTATGTATCGAACAATGACCTGATGTTCTCTAGCGGCCTGCCAGACCAGGCAAAAATTGATAGACCGTTCGCTTATAAGAAGACCCTATAATAACTGTTGATCGGGCGGAGAGTTAAAAATAACATGTCACATGAAATGTCAGTCATTTGATTTTGACATGTTCTTCAATTAAATTTGTTCAAACTGTTAAAAAAACGTCTGGTTTAGAACGTTCATAGCTTTAAAACATGACTTTAAACGGTATTAAATAAATGTTTCTTTTAACGAAATAATATTCATTGGTTAAACGACCGAATGAAAGACTAACAAAAGAAAAAAATATTCTTTTCAATGATTTTGGAACTTTTCCCTTACTTTACGTTGCGTAGTTATTTTTCTAACTATTAATTTGAAAGAATAACATGCCCGTGTTTTAAGGGTAACGTGGGTGTACAATATAGGCTAGATATATTTTTTCTACCGCTATTTGTCTTTCCGAGACAAGTATGCCGTTGTTTCATTATTCTAAATCCAGTCTCGTAATTTGGTGAGTTTTTTTAAACCCAACCTAAATATCTAAAACGATATTTTTTTATAGTGAATCATCTCGATGCAGTAAGTTGTGCAGAGATTTAGTGTCCAGTAAAGTCTAACCCAGAATTAAAGTTCATAATATTCTTTCGTGAGATAAACCTCGTGTTACCCTTACGAAAACAGTAGAAACAAATTATCTAGATCAATAATTGACTAAGAACTTTGACAAAAGGTGAAGGTCGCATGCCCAAGCTCCGCGCATTGTGGCGGACTCAGCTCAACACTATCCGGAAAGCTTGCACAGCGTTGCATGGAGCTTGGATCAGGGAGGTCTCGTTGTTGTCAAATACCGATCATCTTCGGAAATCATCGGCAGACTTCGTTAAACTTCCAAATATGGTCAATGCGAAATCGTGTACAGATGTATTTCGGAACATTGCAATCATAACCATGCAACTCATGTAAAACTCCAGATGCAAAAGTCTGTTTCCAAAGGGTGATTTTACAACTCTTCATTTTTCATTCACCAATTGTAAAACGTAATTTGTAGCATTGCTAAATGTGTATATCCCTCGTATTTGAAATACAAAAATGAATATCGACTTAACATTTCTAGAATTACATTTAAACTTTGTAAAGTTGAGAACAGAAAGTTGAGTTTTACAGGAATGAAATGTTAGGTTTGCAGACTTGGACTTGTCTTTTCGAGAAGTGCATGGTTGAGAACAACATGTTACAACTTGCGAATTACGAGTTTACATGATTTAATTTTTGGCACACATCCCCTTCCATATTTCCCTGCCTCAAGAAGATGTAAATCGTATGTAAATTGTTGAATCTTCTTCATCCGTTTTGTTCACCCTTGTGCCCGAGGATGCTGATGCTGTCACCTTCATTCACGTTCACTTTCTCATCAGACCAATAAACAAGGATTACTCTCTCCTTTAACAACGCCAGTCTCTTATCAAACTTTAGTCGTCGTTCCTACAATTTCGTGTTCATCAAGACTGGATCCTCTTGGAATTAATCCTGTAGATTTATTCGATTAAACGTCAGGATATACCCAGCCTGTTTGTATTAGGTACATAACTGTTCGACCGGCCTCTGTCATTTGGCGTATAAAGTCACTTTGATCACACAAACTATAATGCGGAAAAGTAACTTTAAACTGTATAACCCGTTGCTCCCGCTGAAGTCTGGTAGTTATTATACGGCAGTGAAAGGATGCTTTTAAAGGGTCCTAACACGGTCTTCGTCCTGTATTTCCCGTACAATTACTATTATATTAATGATTGTGTGCAGATAAACAATCAGATCTGATATTATGAACAGCAACTTTCTTTCACAAAAGCCGTGATGACTAAGGTAATGGAACTTTCAGTCCTGGTGATATGTGAAACTAAGTTTACCCTTTATGTGCCATAAATAACTTACTCACGATTGTTTAAAACGTAGATAAGCTCTTAACCATACTTATTTCATATTACTTTGACAAATGGAATCATGTATAATTATTTCTACTTTTATGTTTCTAAGGCATCCAAGTTGGGCTATTTCATTTAAGCATTGTAATATTATAAATATCTTTACCAGGAGACATGCGTAGCCGGAAACCATCTATAAAAGAATACGACACAAGGACTTTTCAACAAACCAGTCCAACAAAGCGACAAAATATTATTAGTGAATTTGTAAACATTTTATATTTTATGGCGGTGATAATATCATATACTATTCTGATAAAGACAAAAAGATTTCATTATTCAACAATAAGTGTACATGAAGGAATGGTTAATAACCTTTGTAGAGAAGGTGGGCGTCTCCCCATGACACATTTATTAATAGACGCTCTTGGTATTCTGATCACTCTATGATCACAATGCATCGAGGTCATTCATCAGATCATTCCTCACAAGAACACGTGCATAATTTGACTTCTTCTCACGTGACTGGTCAAATGTGCGAGATGTCCCTTGACTCGTCCACGTAGTGGTCAACACCAGAGTTGAGAGCGAACAATGGACATTTATTAGGATCGTTACTATCAATTCGCAGACACATATTAGATTAGTGGTGGGCCTAACGATCTATTGACATCATGATAGACATAAGGCTAATTGTCAGGGGGTAACCGAGACGTGATTCCAGCTCTCGGCCAAATCTTCACACATTGTACCGGTATCTGTCAGTTTCCAAATGGATTTTGTTACTTGAGACGTGATCACGTGTAATTGATGGTTTACAAGTTGTGATTTGTTACAGCGTCATGTCCTCTAGCCGTCATGCCGGAATAGCGTTGTGTTTTAATTGTGAAAATAAGAGGTTTTCTATTAATGAAGTTTTAATGTAATAAGGTATAGAGCTGCTATGACGACCATATAGAGAATCTCATCCTATGATATCAAATATATGAAAACGAGTTGATAAAGGTTTCAATTATCCGAGGCTTGACCATGGCAGGGCATTGTTCAAAATCCACTGTCAAAACGATACCTCCAAAGAAACAGCTTTGGACGAAAGCTCATGTTCTGACAATTATGCAATGACAGTTGAAAATAAGAAATGTACGACACCATTAACTATCAAGCCTTAGTTAAATTCCTTTTTAAAACCTAAATGTATGTAAATGTATAGAAAGTCATATGTGTATTTGGGTCATTTGTATTTGTAAGCGGGGAACATCAAATTCGAATAACGAATTGTTTCTGCATCGTGATACCTTCGAGTTCAATTCAAACGATCGAACTGCACACATATAATTAACTTATAGGCTTTTTATATTCATTATATTCCCTCTTTTCAACGTTAATACAACTAATCCAAAATCGCTCTAATTACCTGACACGAGATACCGCGCATGAATAGCTATTGTGAACAATAAGATGACCTGTCCAACTCGGTCTTGGCTTGGATTTCCTTTTACATAGCGTTTTTCAGTTTCTTAATTTATATCTACACTGCTTTCTGCTTTCCCCACATTATTATTCGATAATATTTATGTATGTATTTAAAAGCGTTTACTCAGATCCCCGAATAAGGTTAATGATTGTTTCCATGAAATGGGAAGTTCCGAGAGTAGAACAGGCAACCGCACAAAATCAAAACCTTCAGTGCAATGTTGCAACTGCATTACCGAATATAAAACCGATATAATGCTTTTAGACAAGGGTAACAAGGTAGCGTTGCGTTTAATGTAAAATATATATCATGAAATCAAAACTACTATTCAAATTGAAAGATAAACTCAAATGTTTTATAAATTTAAGTTCGACTGATGTAACTTTAAAGTCTGATTTACACAAATCATTCCAAAAAGTAACTAAAATTTTTAACCACTTTTCTATCCATTTCGAAAGTGTCGATGAAAACCATAAAATCGTTATCCTGTTCCCTTGCAATCGCGTAGTATATCAAAGACTTATTTCCCAACGAGTAGAAAGCCAATCATACGTTTAATAAGATGTCTGATTTTATTTGTCCTACTAAAACTAATGGCACAGCCTAATTCTGTAAGGTCCATACGGCACATTGAACACGAGACAAATCCTGTCGGTCCTGTGTTCACAGACTCGCCATATTGACCGCAAGTTAATATGCTTGTGTTACACCATGTATTATAGCGGTCAGTGCTTCGTCAATTCTCTATATTAAGAATGCACGTATTTGATTAACCGTCTAACTCCAAGCCAATCCAAGGTGGAGGTGAGCTTTGGTTTGAAGTTCATCGGGATCTGGTGTCGGCGGTGTATTGATTCCGTTCAGAATGTCAAAGAGTCAAGTGCTTGATATCCTTGATGTTTCCAGTACCTTCCAATTTTATTGAAGTTTATTTGACCTACCCTTCCATATATGAATCTCTCTTTTCCAAAGTGACTGTTTAGTCTGAAGAGGACTTCCTCAGCCTCGGGCTAGGATATTTTAGGATCCTTCTTTTACGATTTTAGTGCGTTTTGAGATATCCGCAATTTGGCAAAAGTTCTTGCGAAGAAATGGAAAGAACATTAATTTGCTGTGACATTGATTTTTATGTTATATTTAGAAGTTACTTCTTGGGAGTCTATGAAATATGAATGAAAAATTAGATACATCATTAGCTGAAGTTCAGCTGGTATTTTATAAGCGAAAGTATTAAAAAGCATTTTTGAGATTGGTTTATTTATATCAGTAAAATCACTTATCGACGTAATGTATTTTCCTATAAATCAGTCATTTTAGCTTCCAACGTATACAATGTTGAAAATGCGATTAAACAAATGTAAGATGTGACAGCCCTTGATTGCATAAAGATATTATCTTTTTTTTTTCCGTTTTGAAAAATGTAAATGTATTTTTCTCTGTTTAAGGATGAGAAGAACCAGGTGATGACGACGAACGTGTGGCTGAGACAGGTGATGCTAGGAGTCATGACATCTGTTGTTAGCTGGAATCTCTGTCATTAGTTGACGATGAGCCCTGAGAACATCTGGTCCCGTCTACGATACGATTTAACATTGGAAATTGCTTTTATCTTAACTCTATTAGGCTTATCCTTCATGTTGCAGTAGTTTTTAGTTAGGATTTGCTTAGTATCGTCTTAGTATCGTTTCAATTTAGAGCAGCTCTCAAGGATACCTGAAGGCATGACATCTCTTGAACTCTGATGTGTATTTTGTTAGATGACGATAGGAGCCAAAAACTACGATCTCAGATTTAAAATTCGAGATTTTTTTCTGATATCTGTTTGTCTCATTCTTGATTTTGATTACTCATAGGAATATTTGAACAAGCATCTTGTATTTTTGGGAAATAAAAAAAACCCCAAAAACCTCTTGTCTCATCTCAAATTAATATAAGATTTAATTTCATTTGAAATTCAACATAGTGTATATCACTAGACATTAGTGTGGGATACTTGAACACGTGATATTTGTTGTGAAGTGTCTGTCTTAGTTATTGGTCCTTGTAAACATCTGGAGATTCAGGATATAGATTTGGAATTGTATTTGTTATGCATCGTCGACGCATCCCTGACTCTCCATTCCTTTCAGCTATGTTTGAACTTGCATTTGGTAGCGTGTCCCTTCTGTTGAGTTTCTGTCATAAGATAATGGTGTGTTTGAAAACATCTGGTCACATTAAATCGAGATTTGGAGATGTTTTTTTATTTAGAAAATTTACGCATCTTTCATTCTAAGTTTGGTGTTTTTTCTAAATTGGCTTTGAGGAACTTAAAAAGTTAACTGTTAACCGTGTATTGGAATTTGAAGACGGAGCATATGTTGTCCTTTTCTTTATCAGTTGTCAGTTGGTGTTTTGCCTTATGAACATCTGCTCACGCATAAGCTTAGTTTCTTGATGAAATTTCGGAAAGGTTTGTGCATCCCTGATTAGCATTTATTTGAATCAATTCAATATACCATGCCAAGTTAAAAGGTAACGAAGAAAGTGTTATCCTAATTGTTGATGTAACATTAGAGCTTGTGTTGTATTGTGTTGTGTCTTTTTAATTAAAGTTTCTTGGCCATTTTCATTTAAGTTGATTTGTAAGATCAGTATTTTGAAGTTTGTTTTGTACGATTTGATGCATCCCTCATTTTTTCAAATGTGTATTTGCTTTGATTTGGATATGGTGTTTTTCTGACGAAAAATGACCATATAAATCTTGTTAACATAGCATCTTTTGTAAAATGTAGTTTTTGTCAATATACATGTTTTGAAAGTGTCCCATTGTCCCATTTGAAGTATTTAAAGTAAAATTAATGAATATGTCGAGCATATCTGTTCACTTCAATAAACTGTGAGGTTTTGTTATGACGCTTGTCATGTTATCTAGTTGTGCTTATTAATTATAATATCAAAATAGTGTTATCTATAATAAGTAAGCCGTCTGACGTACCAAGCGCGATTTATTGTTGTCTCTTAGAAGTTTAAAGTCCTCGTTTACTTTTACATAAGCATATATCCCAATTAGATTTGATACTTTTTATAAACGTCATAAATCAAATATATTTTAATGTACCTACTCTATTCTGAATTACGTATTTCAACTGTCACGTAATTATCGAATAAATGATTGCTGAGATGCATATAAATGCCACCATGTTTTTAACTTTTAGGCTTCAAATATGGAACATGATTATGGAATATCGAACTTTTTAATTCATATAGATATATATCGATATGATCCAATGTCAAATATTTTCTCGTCCATGATTCAGCATTCACATTATTTACAAGGCTCCTGACCTTCTGTGAACAAATTTGACTATCGCCTGATCAACGGAACTACACTGGCGTTTTTCCAATATATCAATCCGAATTTTCAACTAAGTCTGGACAAGTTAAGCGCAATCTCTTCAAACTAAATCCTCTATGCGGGAATCAGATAGGAACTTCATTTCCACGCCTCTTAAATTGATGAGCTTTTTACATAGCATTCGGTCATACACTTTCTCGAAAGTTGTCGCGAGATCAAGATAGGATCAGATATCCCTCCTCGCTCCATATCAACACGCGTTATCCTGCCCTTGGGTCTCGAGGTGTGCGATCTATTGCCCAGTATTGACGGTGCTGAGGGCCCCTGTTTATTGATTTCATCTCAATATGAACGCTCGCAGATGGTGTTTTCTTCACGGGCTCGAGATCCTCCCAGACAAATTCTAACAACATGGATTTTTCTTCAAAACAATTACGCGTCACGCATTGCGAAATGATTCCATTAAAAACTCCGTCGATGTTAAATGTAGATTTGAATTTATTTTCCCGTTATTGGTTGATTGAAATTAATTTAAGTAGACAGTTTGTACACAGTCTCCTCACGAAATCTTTGTCCAAATGCCATGATTTGTAGAGTGTTTTTGCAACTGCTTTTCCTTGTTCGATAACATTCACTTGGACAATTGTTTTTGTTTTTGAAAAATACGAGAATCAATTGTGAGAGGATGAACTAAACGAGCAAACAATCATGATTGAAACTCATCGAACACTATTAAAGGTTTTTGTAATCTCTCCGTGGTTCATAAAATTACTCAGTGAGATTAAAGATTTATTTTTTTAAAATCTATTTATATCATGAGTGTCAGTGGAACCAATTGGCCTATCTTTGAGGATTACGAATGTGTCAAAATATAATGTTTCCAATGCTATAATTGCAAAGGCTTGGATAGGGTCTTTAGATTGTACATCCTCTCTTCCAATTATCTTGCAATATTGATGTATTTTTTTAATATTGATCTTTGCATTTATTTAATCATTGTTTTCTCACTAAATTCATTTCTAATTTTTCTTCCTTACAATAAAGAAAAATAGGAAACTGTCGTAAGTCAGGAGAATAGATTGTCCGTTTCTGCACTCTTTTCCCATTTGTGCCAGTGTAACCTCTTCAATCGATTAGCATTTACAGAAGCAAAAGGCTCTTTTTAATAGCATATTTTTAAACATAGTAGCGATACCGATTGCAATGCATCATTTCAACAAATCAAAATAGTATCTCTCTAAAAGTTTTTTTATTATTTACAAGTGGTATTGACACTGATGGGGTGCGGGGAAAAGTACACACAGTTAAATTTGTTGAATATCTTAACCATTTTCTTTGAGAATCAAGGTAATACATTGTATTGATACTGCAGCAATATAACCTGTTGCTACAGAGATATCGATGTACGTTTCCTTACTGCTGCCAGGATTTAAACTGCAGAAAAATAAAATGGATCAGATTGTCATTCCAGTTTAACTTGCTCTGTTATCCTCTGTGATAATATGAACACTAAAAATAACGCAACAACTGGTTTCTCAAATGTTGCTTCTTTCCTCCACTTGCGGCCAGGAGTGGTACGACAGGAAACTGACGTGGATCCCGTCCGAGTATGGAGGAGTGGACCGACTGTATGTCCCCTCAAGGAACATCTGGCTACCCGACATTGTCCTCTACAATAAGTAAGTCTATTGCTGGTGTCACTTATGGTGGTGGTCGTCGTCATGGTGTTCTGTATATGACCGAAACAAAATTTGAATATATGAATACCGATCTCTGTGAGTAATGAGTGCTAATTTTGTTTGTACATAAAAAGGTTCTGATGTTCTTATGTTTTGCAAAAGTATTGGAATGAGTCTGAATCACTTAAAATGTACTGAAAAAAATTAATATTCATTGTACATGTAGATTGAGATATAAGGGAGTAGGGGATGGTTAATGAGTTACAAGAGAATTACAAGAGATGATATCTGTAAGTTGCTTTGCTATGGTTTTTAGTCCTGTTGTACAACCAGTAATAAAGTGTTATCATATAGTAAAGTATATGGAAGTTACGACTTTTTAAAAAGTCAGGAATGCGGTTTGTTCATAAACATGAATGTGTATCATTATGCTGCATGACATGAATTGTATTTACATGCAATATTTTCTCAAGGTTTTAACAACTAACCACTTCAGCCTAATTGAATGAACGTAATCCTTGAAATGTTGAATTTGTTGTATATACATAGATATTTAACTGCCAATTCTATTTCAGATCCTCCCTCATAAAATATTGCACTTAATTTCCCTTTGTTTTGTTGTTGTTTATCGCAAGCACAATTGCACTTGTACAGTCGTAGTATATTTAGTGTAGTATATATGTACAAACACAAATACTGGTACAAACAAGCACATACAGATAGGCTGACGTGAAATGACATCATAAACTTAATCTGATTATCTCAGATACACGAAAGTTTGAATACCTTTACACGCCACTTGGAAATGGTTATGATAAAACCAATAAATTAAAAAAAGTTTTTGTAAAAATAATGATTGTATATAGATGTACATTCATATTATTGGCATAACATCCTAGATTGTTTAACTAAAACAGACATATCTTTTTATAATTCAAAACAGTGTTATTTAAAGAATGCTTTTGTAAATTTTCCTCTTCTTTAAGTAATAATTGAGAAATGCCACAATAAAAGCAGATACAAAAAGGGACATACAGATTTTACGTAATTTCTCACGTGCTTTTACATTTAAAGCAACTCAGAAGCAGAACGCATGTTAATGAGTACAAATAGTTGTGGAAATAGTACATACAAACACTCAAATACTTATTGCATGTGATTTCGGAACGTTTCGTGCGAACCTTATGTATATATGAAGTTTAACTTTATTGGTACAAAGGGTCAATAAAAGTTTGTTTTCAACGTTAATTATTTCACGAATACGAAGTTAAATGTTAAAAATTGCAAGGCCACCATTTTTTAATGAAAAGAAGCAATCCTAAAACAATCGTTATATGTCATGTTAAGCTACGCGAATCCATTTCCCTAGCTTAAATGATGAAAAGGTGTTGGTGGCCAACAGTTTTCGCGTGATTTTAACTGCTTTTTCTACGACTACGGATAATCCCGTTGAATAATCATGCGTTTGACCCTCTGAAGATACAGCATTTGGCATTTGAAACAAATTAATCGGGAAGTTTTTAAGAAATTGAACTTCAAACGAATGTGCTATTGCCTCTTTAAGAAGTCTCTGTCTGTTTAATTTGTCATTAATGATAAGGACGGTTTCGACTATCTCATTGTAGAGTTCGTCACGGCATGAGAACAAGACCCGACATTGGTAATAATAGATAGAATAAGATAAGAGGATCTAAATGTTTATTTTCTTTGTTACGTCTTGTTCTTATGGTTACCAACGTTTTGACAGGTCTGGCTGACAGGCTCCCGTAGTTAGAAAGGGAACAATACGTTAAGAGATATTTTAGATTGAAGAACGTTATGACTGTCAGTCGGTGCTGAGGCAATTCTTACAACAACAAAGTCCTTCAAAGGAACCGCATCGATTTATTGGATGACCGACTGGAATAAAGTTTTGGATAAGTCCATTTCATGTACACAATAGGCAGACTAAAAGTCTTTAACCGCGATTTTGTAAGATGAAGTAATGGCCAAATCTGCTTTTGTTACCACTGAGGTTTCCTCTATATGATACACCTAATTCACGTTATATGCTTCCTCATTAAGTGAAATACACTTTGGAATTGTAGCTGGATACACTTAAACGTAATCTATATTTACATGATGTGACAGATCAATGAGACTTAAAATCAATTTTAAAGACGTGTTTTACCCTAGGCGTCGGGGATTACATGTGAAAATACACACTTGTAATTAGAGATCTGAAGATTTATAGATCGTGATGAAGAGTTTCTAGATGAGGATCAAAATCATATTATAAATATCAGTTGAAAGCAATTCTATATTTGTTTGTCATAAAATCCAAAACCCCATAGAGAGCTCCGACATCAATACATCAGTAAATCATACCGTTGACTAATTACTAAATGCTGAATATCACAAGCTATTCAATGCGATATATTTTGCCATAGACACACGAATTCCCTTGAAGAAGGCATGGCGGCAGCACTTTGTAAAAACATTATTCAGATCATATGACAAGGCATAATTTATGTCTGTAGTTTTACTTCAAAACTCCTATGGTAAATTAAACTCACAATTCGCATAAGAGTACATGATTTTGAATACACGCTTGTCATTGGACATACGAACTTCCCTAACAGAAACTACCACTTCATCTGCACATTAGAGTAATTATCACACATCATTTAATAGGATTTATGTTCCACTTAAACTTTCTTGGCACTTCCTTGTTTAAGTGTCTTGTTTCCCAATTTATAGCCAATGCACACAGTCGAATCCCAGATTGTAGTTGTGGTGTTGTCACAAGTCAGAGGTAGCAGGGCGGACTGCAGAGGGTAACTTCTCTCTTGAAATGATGCCATTGAAATCTGTTATTTCCAGCGCTGACGGCAACTATGAAGTGACTCTGATGACAAAGGCAACTCTTCATCCTAATGGCCTTGTTGTGTGGGAGCCGCCGGCCATCTACAAGAGCTCTTGTATCATTATGGTCAAGTTCTTCCCATTCGATATCCAGCAGTGCAAAATGAAGTTCGGTTCATGGACTTACGATGGCTTTGAAGTTGATCTGGTCCATGTATGTTCGCCTACGGTAGGCCCTTCTGCAAGGATATCCCAAGGAGTGGATCTGCGAGACTTCTACCAGAGTGTTGAGTGGGACATCTTGGAGGTATGGGCAGAGAAGAACACCAGAAGATACCCTTGCTGCCACGAACCGTATCCAGATATTACTTTCGAAGTTCACATTAAAAGAAAAACTCTCTTCCATACAGTAAATATGATCATTCCTTGTGTAGCTATTTCCTTCCTTACGGTTTTGGTTTTCTACCTACCATCAGATTCAGGAGAAAAGGTCACCCTCTGTATTTCCATCCTGCTGTCACTCACTGTGTTTTTCTTGCTACTGGCAGAGATCATTCCACCAACTTCTATCGACGTTCCCCTGATCGGCAAATACCTTCTTTTCACCATGATTCTTGTGACGTTGTCTATTATAGTGACAGTTATAGTACTCAACGTACATTTCCGGTCACCTTCAACACATACCATGTCTCCCTGGGTGAGACAGGTCTTCCTTAATATTCTTCCAAAACTGCTGGTCATGCGCAGACCACAACAGGATTTTGAAAAGAAACAGAAAGTTGTCGTGCGAACTTGTAATGGCTTGGAAGTGCGAGACACTACACAGGATCTGCGACATTCCAATTTAGGGCCTGAGTTTGAGTCTCAAAGGGCAAGTGATTTCGGACTTTCCTTCGAGACGACTGAAACACAAACTGGCCCGGTGTCGAAAGGACGGTACTGGAGCAAAGAGGTGCAGGATGCTATTGAGTCAGTCACGTTCATCGCGGAACATATGAAATACGAGGATTATGAATCATCGGTGAGATACGTTTGTACTTGATTATCTCTTTTAAAAGGGAAATTCTTTATAAAGCAGGTAATTTTGCTAAGCCATTTCCTTCTTTCGGATGTAGAAAAATTCACCCAGTATACGCTTTATATTCGAAGCGTAGATATTTGCTCATATGTTTCGAGGATGGTTTGGGCCTTCCATTCCAGAATTAGGACACATAGGTTTTGTAGCGGAATGTACTTGGGAACCAATTTTTCATCTTAAGTACAGCAAAGTAGTAATTTAAATTATATGTATAACCTATTTATTGTTTTGACTCAAATATAACGTTAAACAATAATGTTTCAGTTTAGATAAACATGTGTTACGTCAACAATGATCAATTGCAGTTTGCTAATTTGCATGTATAAAAGTCTAGAGATTTAACTTTTTTCAGTGATATGACAAATCTTTGGAACTTACATTCTTCTTATAAATACATACACAACTAAAACACATGTGATACCTCATTATACACATTATAAGATTTTCATATCTTTTTTTTTCTTTCGTCACAGATAATTGAAGATTGGAAATACGTGGCCATGGTTTTAGACCGTCTATTCCTGTGGATCTTCACAACTGCGTGTGTTGTTGGAACCATCGGCATCATCCTGCAGGCTCCGACCCTCTATGACGACCGGGAACCAATCACATCCGAGGACTTTCCAACGGAGGCTTGCTGAACCCTATGACAGACAGTGTTCTGTTCACTAGACAGGGATTTCGGTACCAGCATACGCTCACTTTTTGCTGGAACTATATCGGAGGACGAACTGGTATTTCAGGGTAATATTGATATGGCCCTTGCAGGCAGTTACTTAGTGGTTAATGAAGGAGAATCAAATTGCAAAACACGGTTATAGTGGTTTGACCCTTGTAGATAGTTACACAGTTAGCTGGCCGTCATTGAACGAGTATGCAATGACTACCAAGGTAATGGTGATATGTTCCTTGCAGACAGTCAATAGATAATCTGTTATTGGTATAACAGGATTATTGACATAGGGTACTTCCAAACAGTTACATTGTTATAACATAGAATGCTATTGCATATCCAAATTATTGGGGTATAGTCTTTTCAAGTAATAAAAGTTTTGTTTAATTACATGTTCAGGATAAGCGAAATTAAGTGCATAGAATAACACGATAACATGTCAGGCTATTTATGCATACACCGTCTTGCTTAACAGAAAAAAACAAAGTGATGTATCTGGGTTATTGATACCTATACATGTGTGATTGGCATACGATATATGAAGACAGCAGATATACACTTGGAGTAGTACACGTGTATAGTATCGTAGCAGTACTTCTGACACAAATGGGTTTCATTTACACAACAGCTAGGTTATCTAGGTTGTCGATGAAACGAGCACACGTTTTTATATAAGTGACGTTAACGTACAGGTTGGTAAAAGGGTTAGCAATGCAGGATAGATATAAATAATGGGGTAGTTGTAATTGGGGAAGTACGAAGATATGTCAAGGTTTGGTTGATGAAGGAAGAATGGGTAAGCCGTCCAGCTGGCTAACATTTTCTTAGGATATAATGGTAGAATAAGATATAGTTGCTTGTTTATAGTCGTATCTTTTTTTCTTTGTCATGTATTGTGTTAACCCACAGCAACCACTCTTTGCACTGTAAAGATTGTATAACGCCAAAGACTTCAGGTCAGATTACTCATATCGTGTGAAATTATCTCATTTTATTGTGATGACGAAGGAGAATGAATGATTGCACTTGATGAATGTTTATTGTTATAATGAATCCGATGTTCTTTTAAATTATAAGCAATAGATTTTGATAGTTAATATGATATGTCGTTGCAGAAACAAATAATGTTAAACTGTGGTCATTGATTCAATTTTCAATCAAAAATAAAGATTTATAAATCGTTTAAATTGTGTTTTTCTTATAAAAATCATTTGGCACAAAAACATACGCTTATTTTTGCTATAGATTCGGTTATTCCTTCCTATTTCTAAGCTCGGTGTTTTTTAAAACTTGACGATCAAAACACATGATGCTTCTTTCAGAACGTATTTGTACTTAATTAACTCTATTAGGTTCCCGCTCAAACATGAATCAACAGAAAAATGGTTGAACTTGGCAAATTTGTGCTGGAAAATCAAATTAGGTACATTCTTTGTGCTGTGTGATCTCGTGACTTGCGAGAGATGCCGAGACTCATGTTCCGGCAAGCTCGTTACCATTCTTACACTTCATTACATGCAATTGGAACCAGTGTACGGACTTCTGAGTATTGCTTTATTGAGGTCACCCAATGATAGCTAGATGCCCAGACAAAAAGCGAAATGGAGTGCGTCATTACCTGATTTCTAATTTCGACAAGCACATTACTTCATGACTCGTTTAAAGGTTGTAAACTTCTTGCACTACGTCGATCTAAGAAAAATGAAGCATGTGATACCAATCCATATAGCAATAGCGATACAAACGTCTTTTGGTAAGCCTTTTTGCAATATAATCGAAACATTGATATGAACGAAAAAAAATTATTTCCGCATATTTTTTTCCATAACACTGCGATAGTTTGAATGCGGTACATTTGCATGTGATAAATTTTTGGGGCTTCGTTTCAGCTGTTCCCTTTCACAATCTGCTAAAGTGGTCCATTCTTCTAGGTATTCAATAGAGTTGAGTTATTGAATAACAAAAATGACAATAAACATGTAAAAGGGAGAAATGCCAAATGCAAAAAACACACTCAGATAAATATTTGTTAACGTTGAAATATGCGAATAATTTGATTATTCCTTGCCATTTATCAAATGAGACTCATTTGGCATGTTATATACATGATATTATTGAAATCAAAAGAATACCAAGGATAGTGCCAGGGTACTCGAACCAACACCATAAAGCAAGTCATCGAATTTCAAAAAGAAGATGTTGAAATTTACGATAACGTTTTCATATATATATAAGTGCACGTTCACAGCTTTTACACTAAATAACATTTTAAGACTCAATTCTGAGGTTGAAATTAAGGGATATTTTACGGTAAGTTTTTGTCCATGCAGCAGTGTCAAATTTACGAATTTACTAACCGTAACCATTCCCATCCCACTGCCTATGATAAGAGCAATGTTGTTTACCTGAGGTATTACAACTTTAATTATGATAAATATGATATTGATTGGAATAATTCTGATTAATGTGTAACAAATTTAATGTTGTCTCGCTGCAACAACTGAACAGCCGGATGTTAATACATGTAATTGGGCTTGAACATATTCATTGACATTGACAACGTCATGTTACCTTAACCTACGCTATATATGTAAACTTGCTATCCCTTTATGTCAACGTCTATTCCTAAGTAAAATATGAGAAGTTTGCCAGTAAAGCTCTGCTGACAATGCCGTATTTAGCTCTCAGACAGGATGTATTTGGATATTTCCTTATACCTTACATTACTTACATTTAAGTCTATCAGACAAGACTGCGTTGATTCAAAGAATGGACAATTGTCAGTACCACTGATTTTCAACTGACTCGAGCGTGCTTCATTCCGTTATTATGGACAACAGGACTTTATGGATAACAAGTTATTTATTCACGGAATGGGAGGTTTGCCAGGTTAAAGCACCTCTGTAAGAAAAGAATCTGTGTCCCACCCTCGCATACCAAGTTAAAAGAAGTTGTTATCAATATAGTTATCTCCGTTATCGTTAATCTAACTTCCAAAATTTCATTTTATAATGACTAAATCAGTGACGCAAAACATACACGTAAATCAAACCCAGAGTTAAATTAATGCGTTTGTAAAACATACATACATGTATGTAGATAACTATACGTTATTTAGATAAAGGTTTAATGAAGCAAACTTAATACATATATATAGCCTTTCATAATGCTTAAATTAGTTACACATATGGAGTGACGCTATTCACATGAATAATCCGTTTATGCAGGTTTATTAAGTTAAGGTTAGACACCCCGTCAAGGGAGTTATGGATTATAACCTCGAGACGAAGTCGAGAGGTTTAATCCATAACTCCCGTGATGGGGTGTCTAAACGTCTTACACCACGTGGGTTTGTTTATTGATAGGTATGATAACATTTTCTAACAATTAGGATCAATTTAAATAGTTTTAAATTAAAACGTTCCACATAACCTCCCTAGGGTATTTAGACATAACCTTTCGTATGGCATCTGATAAAACTATTAGCACATCGTTTTCATATTTTGCTTTAAATACAACATTATCACGGAGGGAATTTTCAAATATTGGCTCGAGGCTAAGCCGAGAGACAATATTTGAAAATTATCGATGTATAATTTTCGAGGGAAGATACCAAGTCCAAGGCGAAGCCGAGGACGTAAGGTATCTGACAGAGATTACACCACGTGGAAAACACGAAATAAATATTTTCCCATCGTAAAATAACGTTTTCACATCTTTTACTATTACTGTATATATAGTATTTAAAAACCCAACATGAAGGAAGATGACAAGACAAAATGCACCCCTATCACCATCGCAGTCTCCGTGGTTGAATGGATAAGATCGCTGCTCGCTGTTCCGAAGATTCGCGTTCGAACCGCGCTTCAACTCTTCCTTTCTACTCTTATTTGTAAAACTTCGAAATTTTGACTGTCACGTCAGTCGAGCAGGTACAAGGTGATTTCAGTCAGAACATTTGACATAACATTCATTAAAGGTGTTAATATCCCCTAATTGGAGACGTCAAATGGCATACTCGGGAGTTATTCAAATACATATCAACCTCTGTTCGTGTAGTTACGTAGAAAATCAACCTGTCAGAACAATGGACATAACATGCCCTAGTGGTGTAAATGAAAATAACGGAGGTATGAATATCTTATAGAAATACCAATTAAGTTCATTCATGTCATTAATTAAGGACAAAGTTATTCTTACTTTTAGTCCAAAATTTCGAAATCCAACACACATGAAGATTTGGAAAGTACACATTGTTATTACTCACTTGGAAAATCGAACAAAAATTCATAATTTTAACGTCATGTAAGGATTAACAAGAGATTGATAAGCGTGGTGATTTCTATAACATTATGCGATGAAACCCAGTCATTACTCACACCTTATTAAACAGCGAAGTTACAAATACAAACTAACATGCAATGCTTATCCGCCTGACCGCGTGTATGGATAACTGGGAGCGCCCTCTGTGGCGAGTAGCATAACCAGCACATGCATGTAGACTAGCTGGTATCCTGACAGGTAATCCAGCTGTACCTAGCCTTCACACGGCAACGAATTCTATACACAGCACCTAGCGTATACACGAGAACCAAGCTCTCGTCTACAGGAGCACCGACACTGAACGGGCACCTTGAGCCGTGTGTAGCGATAATGGTGAGAGGAGAGTAAGATGGGACCCCTCATTGGAGTGCTACGTTTGAGGCATATTTTTCTGCTTTTTCTGACGGTGTGTGAGGCAAATGACAATGCCAAGAGACTGTATGATGACCTGTTGCGTGTGACCGCCTACAACAGGCTGGTAAGGCCTGTGATAAACGAAACGGAGAAGGTGATCGTGAAGCTGGGAATGAGACTCACGCGTCTTATTGCTGTGGTAAGTATACGAATATTCCAAATTTTCAATGAATCTTTGCCTATATTTAAAGTATTTCATTCTGTATATTCCATGTGTGCTTTTCTCTATTGTTCTATGATATTGTATGTTGTGGTCATAGTAAAACCGGTGCAAAAGATGTCTGATAACTATAGTTTTTTTTTAAACTTGCAAAGAGCCACCGTTCTGCTACTGTTGTGCTCATGGTGTATTTCTATCCAGCGTTCCCTCAGCGTGTTCTTCCCTTAGCTATTAATGACACATACTGATGTTTTTCTAATCAGACGAGTCTTTGCTTGCAGTGTAGCTTCTGGTTCCCCTTTCTATAAACATATCGATGTTACTGAGTAGTTTATAACTTTCATATCGATCTGGAGTGTAACGCCATCTGGTCCCATCTGTGCACTGTAAATATAGTCTAAAGGCATGAATTCAAACTGCGCTGTCTCTGGTGAAAGTGTAGTCCTTTATCTATGGTGGAAAACTTAAACAGTATTCTAAGAGACTAGTTTTCTCGTATGCTTATATATCGTGCTGATTCTTGTGGTTTTGTTACTGTGACACTTTTGTTCATTTTATAAAGTGTATTTTCAAAAGTTGCATTCCTGTATTTGACTTACGCCGGGCCTTGTTCAATTCAAAGTCTTTGTTTGTTTATTCATATACAAATGTTTTCTTGTATCTTTTACAAATACTCTATCAAAACTGAGAATTTACGCAAAAATCTAGACCTGCATTTCTGAAGGATATATTGTTTCTGATAAGGATAAAGTGAAGTAAAAGTGAAAATGTCAAGCCTGTAAATCAGGTTGTCCTGCTTGTAGGTACTAATGACAGAAGGAGGTGGATACAACTCAAATTATCATTCTGAGTGATTCATTGTAATAATTGATGCTTTTGAGGTTTATGTGAGGGTTTCCTCCACTGAGATTCAACTGAATTTTTTCCATAACATTATGCATCTTATTCTTGATTCAATAAATAAGAATGGAAGGTTTAGTAATCCATAACACCTTCCATACAATACAATTTTATTATTTTTTATACCATATCATATCAACAAGTTGTGGTGTTTATTTTGTAAACCGAGTTCGTGTGATAATCATTTTTTCAAAACTATGTTCACTAAACAGTCAATGATACAGTTTGTTAAGCCTCTACAAATTGAATTTTGACATTTTATTCTGAACTCATTCTTGATAAGGTATCGAATATACGTCAAGCAAATACATGTCTTTGCTGAAAGGTATTAGTCATGTTAATCTCTGTTATAAACAAAAGCACAATCGTATTATGTAACGCGTTAACGCCATTCAACTATATTCTGAAGAGGACTTAATTAGTAGTCATTCATGCCAAAATAAAGTATACTAACCTAACTACATTTACATTTATCATTAAAAGTTTGTGTTTTACGAATATTTCATTTGAATAACTTGTAACTTTTGATGTTATTTAGAAAACAAAGTAAATATGTTTTCTGACCGACGAAGTTGTGTGTCATTCCACACATAGATATACTAGTTTAATGATATTATATATCCTTATATGATAACCTTTCTAAATGGATTTAATATGTAAAGTATTTAAACGTTAATAACAATCACGATTTTGTTTCTTTGCAAGGACGAGCGAAACCAGGTGATAACTACGTCAGCATGGCTTAGGCAGGTAAGGTCACTTTTTTACCAATGTATTCTTTTATATCGTACTTTTAACTGAATGGCATGGAGGCGGTAGAAGCTTAAAACTGATATATAGAAGCGAAACCGCAAATACACTACAATGAAAATGTGTTTTTTCGCATTCATAACCAACAGGCTTTTGAAAATAGATAGTGTAGCATATGACACTATATTTTATTTCAAACACGTGTGTAATAGTACAAAAAGCTGGAATTTAGTTAGTTGCTTGTGATAATTGAAGCACTTTAGCATTTGATGTCCTTGTTTGCATGACATAGTGCCAACGTTATGGAAACATGCAAGTAACATCCTTGCAAACTAATTTCCAGATCAGTCAGGGTGTTACCCTAGCTCATTCATTAAATTAAACCTTTCACTACTACTGTAGAGAATAATTCAAAATGAGTGTATAATATCTTTAGAGAGTTATATATACTAAACTTTATATTATAAACTATCTTAATGTTCCATTATTATTATTACACACACGAGTTACTGTTCAATATCAAATTAATCAGACCTTTTAAAGTGGTCCTCAACCTGTTACTTGAACTGTTTAAAAATCAAATGTAACTGACATGTTCTGTGTAAATGCATTTTATGGAGTAATTGTTTGTTCATTTTGAAATTGTAATTGAATGTGATATATAGGTTAATAGTAACATACAGCTTATATAAAAAAATTAGTTCAAATATATATTTTTTGTAAACAGCATGCTTCGTGTAAGAAATTACTAGATATATAATTGCATTGCTGTTTTCCCTTCAATGCTGCTTGCTACAAAGGCCTTAAAGAGTCTCAACTCCAACTTGGTCTTATTATGTGGGTCTATGGCCTACTAGATCTTACAACTTTTCCTCGTTCTTTGCGAAATGTGAGTTCAATTGCATGTTGTAATGTGTAGATAGATACAATCTGTCCAGGACCTTTTGTACATTGATTCAACCTTGAAATAGTTGAAACGTTGACAAGTTTTTTTGTGCATAGGTTTTCACAAGTGTCATTAAATTCAAACAAAACAACATACGTACCTCGATGCGATTCTAGCCTGGGTACAGATTCCTGAGGGTTATGTCAAATAGAAGGTTCCTTTTATTTAATTGTGATAAAAGTTTTGATAATATCAAAATTCAACAAAATCATGGTCATCTCGGGACTCAGCAGGGTAAATCAGAGGGTAAGAAGATATATAGATTACTGCTGACATCATATTATATCTATATGTATATATAAAGATTATCACAGAGTATTTTAATTAAAGTATACATATATCACTTTGTATGCTTGTTATAATTAACCAGTACAATTGATATATATTATATAAAACTGAAATTGGATTTACTTGTGAACTTTAACGGTCAACTTCATGTATGCGGGTAAAACAACATTTTTATTTTTATTTGCAAAAGCATTTGTGAACTAAGTTTGATAAAAAAAATCATTATATCTCTCTCCACCAGGAGTGGTATGACCATAACCTACAGTGGAACCCAATGGAGTATGGGGGTCTAGACAAACTGGAGGTCCCCGTAACAGACATCTGGCTCCCGGACATCGTACTCTTCAACAAGTGAGTTGTTCACAATGTTTTTGTCTCTTAACAGGTGGACTTGTGGCACATTTTAAAAATTCTCAATGAAAGTATTGTCCCCTTAACCTTGCAGAGGTAAGCTTAAACCGTTGACTCTCAAAACAAGTAGAAAATACTTTAAAATGCATCATTTAAAGTTTCAATTTTATAACTGAATTATACGGTGAGTTCAAATTAAAAATAAAAATTTTGTATCTTTTTTTCATTTCTCTGATTTAAGATGGTATCGATCGATTTTGAGTATCTTTGTTTCAATTCAAGAATAATATCTCATAGATTTGATTTACAGTTTATATTTCCTTATACTAGTAATCAATTATTTGAAATCATTTAATGATTTTTTAAACGTACATAGTTTATACTAATGTATTATGAACAAATGATTGTACTTTTATTTCAGTTGTATAAGTATACGATCTAGTGTGAAAGATAGAATCTAGTTTTCACTAGGAACTGCATATAAACATAAAAATATGTATGTAGCGTCACTGTAGAATGTGTACATGCTCTTCACTGCACGAAAAACTATTTAGATCACCTTTGTGCATGCGTCTTTTATGGCAATCATTCAGAATTTCTCATAAATTATTTTTGGAAGAAACTAATAAGGAAGTCATGGACAAGTATATAGCTAAATTTCAGATATAACTGAATGATTTCCGTGTGAATTAAGCATGTTTAAGGATTTTTTCTCAGAGTGTGACCTTCTATGCATAGAATTTATCTATCCATATAACATATGTAATTTCTGTTGTTTAGACAGCATCGGTTGCCCAAAAGTTCATGGGAGGTAAAACCCTGAGTTTGACCAATGTAAAACTTTATGTTAATTTATTTTTTAAAATTTAATGTTTATCCAAATGAACATGAACATGGTTCATAATCGGGAAATGTACTGTGCCATCACAACCGTAACAGGTCCTGGACCAATATTGTATTTCATCTAAATTGTATCAAATGTATAATGTAGTGCATGTGTTGATAGTTCAACTGAATTTTTCTCTGGAAGTGCAACATCAACTTTTCTATTCTTCTGTACTAACACCATAGTGACCTCAGATAACAAATGAAAGAAATGTTTAATGTGTTTTTCTGAATTTCTCTTTACTGTTCAACATGTATGTCTTCAACGTTCTATACAATCTCACTGTCACTGATTGTACGTGTTCTCTCTACTGTTTCACAGTGCTTCATTGTAGATCTAGATTGTTGTGCACCGAGTTGAACTGAAGAAAGTAGCTGAATGTAGTCCTCAGTTAGCGGTAGCAGGATGGAAAGCAGAGGGTAACTTCTCTCTTGAAATGATGTCCTAAATCTATTAATTACAGTGCGGACGGCAGCTATGAAATATCATTGATGACTAAAGCAACCCTTCATCCTGATGGTTTAGTCGTTTGGGAACCACCAGCTGTCTACAAGAGTCTCTGTCAGATAATAGTCCGATACTTCCCTTTTGATATACAAGAATGCAACATGAAATTTGCATCGTGGACCTATGACTACAACGAGGTTGACTTGGTTCATGTCTGTTTGCCTGCAGTAGGTCCTTCAGGGAGAATCCCGAATGGTGTAGATTTGAGACACTTCACAAAGAGCGTTGCATGGGATATAATTGAAGCATGGGCTGAGAAAGATATGAAGAAATGTACTGGATGCAAAGACCCTATTCCTGAGTTTACCTTCGAGGTACACATACGACGAAAGACGTTATTCCACACCGTCAACTTAATCATCCCATGCGTGGCAATATCGTTCCTTACTGCACTAGTTTTCTACCTACCATCAGATTCAGGAGAAAAGGTCACCCTCTGTATTTCTATCCTGCTGTCACTCACTGTGTTTTTCTTGCTACTGTCAGAGATCATTCCACCCAACTCCAACGATGTGCCTTTGATCGCAAAATACCTTTTATTCACAATGATCCTTGTGACATTATCAATCGTCGTGACTGTCATCGTGCTCAACGTCCACTTCCGGTCGCCATCGACTCACACGATGTCTCCCTGGGTACGACAAGTCTTCCTAAACATCCTTCCAAAGCTTCTGATCATGCGCAGACCGCAGCAGGACGATGAGTCGGAACCGGAACAGAAGGTCGCCGTGAGGACGTGCAATGGGCTGGAGATGCGCGATTCTACGCTGATAAATAGACATAACAAGGTGGACAGCAAGGGTTCCGGTTTGGACGGTCAACGGTCAGAGGTCACCCGCCCTATGCTGGAGAGTCCTGAGTACCAAAATGGACAAGTTGTGAAACGAAAACGTTTGAACAAAGATATATACGAGGCTATTGAATCAGTCTGCTTCATAGCTGAACATATGAAAAATGAGGATCATGAATCATCGGTAAGAATACTCATATGAATTATAGGTTAAATAGAGGATACTAAACGATCTTCCATTTAATATTATTTTTATTAAACGAGTTACTGATTTAGTATAAAACGAGCGAAAGCGAGTTTCATACCAGATCATTAACGAGTTTAATAAAAAATAGTATTAAATTAAAGGAAGTTTAATATTCCGTTTATTACTTGACCTAAGTAATCAAGCATGATTGCCGAAAGTGTACTGTACGAAACTTTTCCACGACTTTGACGCCATTGTGACGGCGGTGCTAATATTGTGACGTCACAAGCACACAATGTTATGACGTCAAACATTCAGCGGTATTAGACTAGTTTAATATCGCCGTAGAAATATTACACAGCAGTATCATACACGGGCGAGTAATAAGCTTCTTTATTCATGTATATAGTTCATCCTGTGCTTAGCTGCTTAAGCGAGTGTCTCAGATTGTTTCCTTGATATTGCTCACATTCATTACATATGATGTTGAGCATTGATACTGATTGAGTTCATCCTGGTTTATTGATCAATCTTTAAAAGATACTTTTATAACATATTTAAACTTACAAATTTCTTACAACTTTTCATGTGTGCACTGTGTATTAGGATCTTAACATTTAATGACTTACGTAATGTTCATGAATGACGTCAATTATGTTGCCTTTTACCTTTCAACTTTTTTTGCTGTCAAATGGAGTCATAGGGACGGATTTACAACTATTAATGATATAAATGATCAAACATGTTGTGGTAGCACGAAGAAGAAAATAATATAAATAATTATAAGATATTTCTCTGCATTGTCTAAACTGTCATACTTAAAACTATTAAACTTCTAGCAAAAGTGAATGTCAAAAATGGTTAACTTGTCTCAAAGTAACAACAAATTACCAATAAAGAATTCAGGGGTTTATGCATGTTTGATGAATGTGCTTGATAAAGGAATCAAGATTATGATATTCAATACTGAACATATTTCAAGTTTATAGGCCGTTAGATATGTTCCGTTATATGTTATTAATGTTATTGATACGTTATTATTCCTTATTACACAGATCATCGAAGATTGGAAGTATGTGGCCATGGTGTTAGATCGCCTGTTTCTGTGGATATTCGCAACAGCTTGTATAATAGGGACTTTGGGTGTGATTCTGCAATCCTCGACATTGTATGACGAGAGGGAACCAATCACAGCAGAGAGTCTCCCGACAGGATTGTGCTGAGAACCAATCAGTATTGAGCAACACGATTTGAAATGCCTTACAGACGTTAACAGTTGTACATATTAAGATTTCATTAAAACATTTTTTAATTATTGGTCTATTGTGATTAGCAATCTGATAAAAACGTTATTTGCCTTTAAATTTGACGGAAACCAAATCGATATTGAAAAGTTCTTAGTGAATTTCTTAGAATTAGGTAATCAATTTCTCTACCATTGTACTTAAATGTGAATATATTCGTATTATTGGAAAATACTTTTTTGTGCTTGTGAATGATACAATTTCACAAAATAATACAACACTACAAAACTCCAAAGGAATATCGGTCTTTTTAAGCAAAAAAGGTTTATTCTTGTAATTACTTAACATTTCTTTTCCTAGTCAGTTGATGCGTAATCTTACTACTGGATTACTACAAAGTTTAATCAAACAACTAATTTTACAACATGATTAGATCCATTTCATTCAAGTTTTGTTGTTCTCATTTATCAAGACTTGTATTGTCATGTCTAGAACTTTGACAGGTCTGCAAAGTTAACATATCGAATAATGAAAGTTACTAAGTTCAAATTATATGTCTAGAGGGTTGAAGATTGTATCGGGTTTCAGCGAGGTAATGAATGGTTTCCTAGGATGCCCTGAATGCCGAATGATTCACGTTGACATCAAACGCCATCTTGTGAAGAGATTGCATAGCCTCGTAACAGCTTTCGAAGGACAAAGCTGCGTTTAATACTGTGACAACAGAGTTTCTAAAAACAAGACTGTGTCTGATCGTAATTCACAAAATGACCTCTGGCAGAGGCTTTCCAAGTGAGCGTAAGCCTTTCAGAGACTTGTTTACACTGAGAGTCAACTCCGAATTAATATCGACTAGTATTCGCTCTTAATTGTTTTGACTTCAGCTTCCATGGTGTAGCTGAAAGGCCGCTGGAATGGCATGCGGACTAAAGCGATAACGTAGAGGCGTCACTCACATCGGTGCTTGACAACATCACCGTCGTCATCAACAGCGCTCCGGGCACGTCATCGCCTTATCTCACCAGCTCCAAGTCAATCGCGCTCCACTTGAAAACTTTCCTAACTTCATCCGCCATCCCACTAACATATGCAAGGTCTTTTGCGGAAAACCGACTCGGATCGAAGACACTATTTGGAACCGGGACATGAATAAGCATCCTTTCTTCTCTTTCATGCGCAAATTGCAACCAAGTGATAAATTCCTGTTGACAGTAGGCGAAAATAAGATTTCCGATTCGCAATGAGAGTGACAGCAGTTTAATTCAGCTCTTTTTAAAAGTATCCTTCGATAGAAATTTGAGTGAAAATTCATTGAAATCGCTACAGGCGTTCGATGAATATTGGTTCTTGACGCTGTCAGCTGTTTTGCCGATGGCCTCAAGATGAGTCTTGTTCGCTCGAGTGTTCCTTGTTCTCCCTACGAGTGACGACTGCACATCAAAGTAAAGACAGTTGGAGTATTGGTAAACGTTCGGCCTGTGTACGAGTAGCGCCTTCCTCCTCCGAACGCTGTGAAGGAGGTGGGAAGACGACTCACCAGCGTATGATGGGCTGATGGGTGGTGAGTCGCCCTTTTAGTTGTTCGGAATTAAGTTTGGAGGCTGAGAAAAGGATTGAAAATAATTACCATTTATACATAATAGATATCAAATTTGGTAAGTAATATAATTCTAAAGGAATATTGTATCACAAGATCAATAGGAAACAATATAACATTACGTGCATGTTCTGACCATGAACAAGAAGTGCTTTCCAGTAATAATACGGTGAACTGGGAAACATGAACGAGATAGAAGAGAGAATATCGTCACAAATGAAGGGTGCGTGGTATTATCGGTATATTGCAATACAGGAACATCATTATACGCGCCTGTATACTCTTCTGAAAATATCCAATATATCGGAGGTTTTCAAAATTAACAATTTTCGTGTAAAATTGCAGATATTACAAAAACATGATTTTACTAAAAGTTGTAAAGAAGACGATAAGTGAAAATAGCACAGACATGTTAAAAGTCTAATTGCACTTATTTAGCCAAGAGAGCATGGAAAGTTTGAATTATCAAAAGTATCAATACAATTCCATTTGATTGCAATATGATTTATCCATATATTGCGATACGGAAATGAGGAGAGATACCCATCCTTACAAACAATTGTATTCTTTAACTAATTGAACATAGTTTAAACAAGATAAAGCTATCTTCCCTGTGGAACCTCCAAAGGACAACGTTGATATTTAGTGTAGATAATTATTTTAAAGCGATATGTTGAAGTTAAAGAATCGTTGCAGAAAAGGACAAGCACGGCTTACTACTGAATTAAAATGTTATCTATATGGATTACGTAATTGTCGTTTAAGAATTATAACATACACGTATACAAATCGTCAGAGATGTATTCAGCGGGACATACGTTTATGAAATCTACAATTATATGTTACAGTTGGGTCTACCTATCATCAAATAAAATAAAACCAGGTTATTGTGTGTGTACATCAGTAACAAAGATCGCTGTTGAATGTCTATTCTTTACATTTCTTCTAATCGAAAAATCAGTTGAGTAATAATAAATTCTGTTGTTGTTGATCGCAATTCAGTTACTCAAGAAGAGTGGGATAACATATCTCCGCGTAACCACACCCCAATAAATATATATTGGAATTGAGAGACCGAGTATCCTGCAAACTGCTGTTTTCTTCAACGATGTTTGTTATTCGACGATAACATCCAATTTTACCCTTTCATCCCATTTCCCTCGGTTATTTACCTACTCCTCACTATATATGGATGGCATTTGATTTCACATTTTATAATTTAACTAATTTTCTCAAAAAATACAAGATGCGATAGTTCACCAAAACATTTCTGTCTAAGTGTGTTTATAAAAACAAAATTGAAACTCATGGGAGTAGAAAATCAATGTGTTCCCCTTCAAGCTTCGTACCATGGGAGATTACTCCATTCAAGATAGCGCACACCTGCACGGATATTCCTACATGTACTTAAATTATACAAGCCCTATATAATTAGGATATTTGTCCTTTTCATATTCTATGTTTGGTTTGCTTCATATTAGATATTTCAAACTTTCAATTGTAATCATCCTTATGATTTTTTAAAAATTTGTTTTGTTTCTATAACATTCGTCCTCGCGTTATTTAACCTTAAGAAAATTAACTTTTACTCATTGACTCAGTGGGAAATGGATAAATGATATTTTATAAGAGTGTTACATTAATTCATTTTCTGGTCCTGCTATCTGAACTTTTCTGGTTATTAAAATGAAAGCCATACCCTATATAAAGGTTTCGCAAGGGAAAAAAATTATGCTTTGAAAACAATTACGTATATACGAGAATAAGATATTTACTACCACTGAAATTGTGCAATGTATTTTTGTGACATTCTCATTTGAAAAATCCTTAATGCGTAATTATTATCTTACATCATTAGTTACATTATGATTTCATCATGACCTTAATTATTGAATTTGTGTCATTTATAATCTTGAGTCGCAAATGGCAAATGAAGTCATTAGAATATCCATCTACCTTATTCAAATTACATATATATATCAACATTAATTTCAATTAAAACATTGCATGGGAAGAAATTCCATTAATACCACAAACTAATTAATTGCATTAATTCCGTAAATGATATTTGTAATAACTCTTTGAAAAGTTTAAAACTTTACATTACAGTCTATTTACAAATGATACAAGAGTGAATGATTAAAATCTTAGAGAAATCATAAGTAAAATTAGTGCTGTAATTGAACTTTGATGTAATTATATAACGAACTTAAGCTAGTATAGATTGGATTTCGGAAACAAAACATGTTTAAGAAAGAATTACGGTTTTAGTTGGGTATTTTGATACATTTATAAATTTACAAGATTTACAAGCATTTTTATTTTAAATTCATATAACATCGTTTTAACAGTCAATACTTTCATGTACTTTGCTAATAGGTCCATTTTTTTCAAACTAGCTTGACATAGAAATACATTGACACATTTTTTCCGAAACCAATTGGTATACTTTTAAATTCATTTTACTACACAACACAAATCCTGATCTAGTTAAAACATGTATCAAGTAAGCTACATATATGAAATAATCAACAAAATCATAAATGGAGATATCAGATCACGAAAGCCTTTTTCAGATAAACATGGACATTGAGGGAATAAATTATTCATAATTCAAGAACAGAATACTTAGCCTTTTAAATATTACTTACATTACATAACACGCGTGGTCAATAAGTTCAAGTATATATCAAACGATTTCATGAAAAAAACCATCCCTTGAAAGCTGAAAGTTTTTATGTATTTGTTTTGCTGTCTCTCAAGCGTCTTCCTATAGAACTACAAAAAGTTGGCCTGAAGGGGCGAGAATGTGTATTTCGGGACATTGGCGCATATTAACGAGAAGTGTAGCCACGAGGAGGATGAGTTAGTGGGAGCTGAAACTTCAGAAGGCTTGCCGTATGGTGGTGGTGTAGACGGATCGATGCCCAGGCGATGTACAGCTGTTCCTTGCCCCGAATATCTATAACTCCACTGTCAATCACAACCCACCATCTTGGTGAAGGGTTGGCACAATCGTGTCGCTATGGCGACGAGGGAATTCCCTAAATGCCAAAGCGCATGGATTGTCTGTTCCGCCGGACAACTTTCACCTGGTGTTTACAATATAGAAACAGAATGAAAACTTTTTATGTGCACACGGTATCTTAATACTTACGATAAAGTTAGAAACTGTTCAAATAAGACTATGAGGATCTATGTTATGTTACATACAATTTACCCCATAGTTTGCGTAAATGCTGGAACAAATTACATGTCATAAATCTGAACATATCATACGAAACATCTTAAAATTGCATAGATAAGAAGGAGCTGCAATCTGAAATAAGCAGCCTTTGAAAGGAAGAAATCAGACTGTAATGTTCTAAGAATCAATTTTAATCCACAGGGTCTTTAAGCGAAGCACATGCATTACTAACGGAATTCGTACATTCATGCATAGGCGTTTCAATTGATAGTGTAGTAACAAGTAAATCTTAATGCGATGCAATAACGTTTCTTAGTATAATGAATTATGTTCAATATATGAGTGATTCTTGCATAATGAAGTATGATGAAGGATTTTCCGAATAACAAATGTTTTTGTTATTGTTAGGAATCAGAATCCATTTTCTCCTCCCCTCCCACTGATCTCCGAGTAAGTATTTAGCTTTTTCGAAAAAAATACGTTGTTTTGAAAACCTTTTTTGTCTCATAATACTTCTATATGCTATTTAACGAATTTTTTACGCTTATAGGCACTAGAGGACGATCATAAAACAACAATACTTTGGTAAGAATGGGGAGGCAAGTTTTTGTGGTTCAAGCCATTGTACATACTTAAATCAAAAGTAGGTATATTATTTTCAATCAATTCCAGGTAGCACTTTAAGAAGACATTAACGATTGTTGTGGTTAGTTTTGATGGGCTTTTTATAAAATGAATTATATTCGACTGACAATTAAGTTCCTGTTTTCGACAATTAATTTCAGAGACGGACTGTAAGTCTAGAGGCTGGTATTGCTCCCGTAGCACTGCGATGGTCTGACAGGTGATTACAGGCTCGGTGCTATACCTGACCATTAGTCTGACAAATGGGCAGAATTAACTACCGCCAGTGGCTTCATCCTCGCTAAGTGTGCAGCTACACTTGTTACAAATCCAACACTTCACCACTCACTTCTACTCCCAGCTGATCCATGATGACACCATGTAACGCGGCCTATAATACATAGACGTAGGGCTTTTTACAGTTACCATCATAAACAAGCTTATTTATACAGAATAAATCGACTTATGCAATAAATATGGCCTAGTATTGATAAGTAACAAATATTGGATTGAGAGTAATGGGTAAGGTTATTTATAAAGTAGGTAACTAGAGATTGTGGGAAAGTTAACAGGGAATTTTAGTTGGGGTTGCATACTTATGATACAGGCCTTCCTCAGTGTTTTTTGTTTTAACAATTCGAAGCAGAAAACAGACATGTTTGATCTTAACACGTTACCATTGCTTTTCAATTATTTAATTTTACTTATTTTCATATCACAAACAGTTTAAATAAGACAGAAACATTACATCATAATGAAAAAATAGAGCCATGGGCTCTGTAGCTCATCAGACTTTTGATAGAAATAGGTGTTGTGGTTTAGACCATGGGGTCATGGGCAGTGTAGGAAAGATAGCCTGTCCTAACGTCCGAGTTATTCACAATCAAATAAAAAAGGCCCATTGCCCATTTGGGGTCAAGGGGTCACCGAACCTACAATTCAGAATCCCCATTGTCCAAGGAGTCTACACACAACTATTAAGCTATCAAGACCTTTTGGAACTGGAGAAGAAGATGAAAGTAGGATTTTAAGGTTTTGACCCCTGTGACCCCATTTGGGGTCAAGTGGTCACCAAACCTACAATTTAGAATCCCCAGTGTCCAAGGAGTTTTCACACAATTTTTCAGCTCTCTAGACCTTTTGGAACTAGGGAAAAAGATTAAATTAGGTTTTTTAGGTTTTGACCCCTGTGACCCCATTTGGGGTCATGGGGTCACCAAACCTACAATTTAGAATCCCCGTTGGCCAAGGAGTCTACACACACCTTTTCAGCTCTTTAGACCTTTTGGAACTGGAGAAGAAGATGAAAATAGGTTTTTCAGGTTTTGACCCCTGTGACCCCATTTGGGGTCATGGGGTCACCAAACCTACAATTTAGAATCTCCAGTGCCCAAGGAGTCTACACACAACTTTTCAGCTCTCTGGACCTTTTGGAACTGGAGAAGAAGATTAAAATAGATTTTTAAGGTTTTGACCCTTGTGACCCCATTTGGGGTCATGGGGTCACGAAATCTACAATTTAGAATTCCCATTTGCCAAGGAGTATGCACATAAAATTTCAGCTCTCTAGAGTCATTGGTTCTGGAGAAGAAGTCGAAAAAGTGAAAAGTTTACGGATGGACGGACGGATGGACGGACGCCGGACGCCTTGCCATGCCATAAGCCCATCGGGTCTTTCAGACCTGATGAGCTAAAAAGGCGTCTTGTTTTGTCAGCCCGAAGATCTACACTGTGGATGGTCAAACTATTTAGGCTTATGGAATGTCTTATGGAAGAACACATTATGTTGATAAATACAGAACTTTTTATTCAATACATTTGATCTTGCCAATCCTACACCGTGCAATATTATCGTGTAACAGTAATAACCTGTAAATTTTCTTGCTATACCGTATGTCAGCGGGTCGATATGTATTGGTCGAAGGCTGCAATTTCGTAATGGATTATTCTCTTTTTTATGTTGCATCCTTTTTATCATAGATATCATACTTTTTTACAAACATTAAAAAGGACATAAAATTCATTATTACAAGACGCATATATGTTATAAGATAAACGTTTTTAAAGCTATATTGAAATCCAACGAATAAAGCTGATGTAAAGTTAAACATTTTGTTTAGGGCGGGTGTGTGTGTGTGGGGGGGGGGGGGGAGGGGGGCAAACATTAAGATTCTACGTTGACTAGAATGACTATGACTTAGACTTTACCCTTTACTCTTAAGTGCAGTCACGCGGCCTGGTATTGCGGATTTGACCAATTGGTTGATATGTGATTTTTCGGACCGGGCAGCAATATAGATAATGTTCTCTTACCTCTTTCGTATTTGCAAAACACCACATATTTTGATAGTTATATGCTGATATGGTTCAGTCAAGTGTTTCCTTAATTGTAAATGAATGTGGCAACAACTTCCTGATTAGACATATTGCTGATGAGTAAAGTGGAAAAGAGCAAGGTATTGTAAATTGGTATTTGTCATTATTAATCACACCTGGCTTCAAACCAGTCGGTTTCATTCAAATAGTTAATCAAAACGTTGTTGACGAAGCTTATCTTAACAAAACTTGTTGCTATAACAAACTTCATGTAATTCATTCTTCTTATGTGATAGCATTTGTTTTAAAGTTATTGCAAACCAGGGAAGGGATATATTGACCGAACAATAATGGCAATCCAGGATGCCATATTTTTCCCAATTATATAAGCCTCTAACCTTAAACCGATCTGAAAGTGATTCCAATTTAGTTAGATTTCGCGTGACTCTTTGCAGTAGAGAAATAATTGGCACACCTAAATGGTTCCCTTTAGACTAACGCTCCGAAAAATTGACTTCAATTCAAAATCCGAACAATCTTTCCTTCAACTTATTTCTAACTTCAAACATACATCATTTTTCTCATTGAATTATGAAAATCTCGAATATATCATTATTGTTTAAAGTTCTAGTAATCTTACAATACGGGTAACGATGAAGTTGCAATATTTTACACAACTGTATACGAACGGATATAATCCATTAATCTCATCCACACTATTTCTTCTTCAGGTGTATTACTTCATAACTATATATATTTCAAAGCCAGGAATTATTCAACATTCAGCTGGTGTGTCGGACATGCTGTGTAAAATATACACGTGGAAGAAAGTATTGCAACATCAAGCTTTTCTTGATTTCTTCCTGAAACCTATTTCAAGAAATGAGGATTTCACAGTTATATTCAGAGGTTTTCAGAAAAATGCAATTCTTAAACGGAAAGGAACCAATGGCCAATTGCTTTTGTGTCTTCAGTAATCATTGTAAGTCAAATCTTCAAATCGAACATTGCTAAAAAAAACCTTTCAACTATGAATTGTGGCTGTTTTACAAGGGTAAAAAATTACTGTTTTTTAAATGATAAACTTAATAATCTTAAGACATAGTTTTACCTTAACCAAACACCTAACTGTAACAATGGAACCGCTTAACTATCCATGGCAGAGCTGATATAAGATGTTGAAAGCACACAAATTTGTATATTTTCCCTGAAGAAGTAGGACTTTGTTGGAAAGTTAGATAAATAGAAGTTGATTCAGTATAAAGGCCACGGGCCCATGTACAAGACAGATTGCCTTTAACTTACAGGTTTGGTGCTAATAAATGAAACATAACCTATTTACAGGCTTTAGAAATATATGTATGGAATCAAAGGACCATCGTAACAAAAAAGCTTCACTGACATACTTTACACCAAACATAAATGGTTTTCATTTCCATTTTCAAAAAGAGCAGTTGGAGATGTATTGTTTTTACATCCAAAATTGAGCATATATTCTTAATTCGTTATTAAATAGACATCTCAACATAAAATGTAATTCATCTTCTTAAACATTTTTGCAGAAAGGGAAAATTCTGAATTCTCTAGGGATGTCATTTCCTCTTCCAGTTTTTTTTTTCATTTTGTTTAATTCACCTATTCTTAAAAGTGTCAGACATCTTAAATCAGTTATTAATAGTTAACAAATATAATTCCATTTTAACAGATGTTTTCACAGATGAGTACTTCGTAGCAGCTAATCAAGCACTTCGCGCGACCATGTAAGGTACAGTAGGTCCATACTTTCCCGTTTTCGGATATGAATAAGTTTCTTATCAGTCTATTATCAATAGCTTTTATCATGAGAGTCACAGAAAAAGTAGGTGATGCGATACTTTTTTTCAAGACGTATAGTTTGATTATCACTTAGCTTGATTTTATCAATAATCTTGAATTTTGCCTACTCCACTGGCACAGGTTGCTTCAATCATTAACCAGATTTATATTCATTGTAATTCGGTTTATATCCTCTTCTTTTAATTCTTTCTCACTTCAGAGGGTGAAATTGCTTGAAAGTTATCTTTTAAATGAATGGATTTTGAACTTTATATAGAGGTGAACGAAAAGACACGTTCACGCCTTCCAGATATAACATTTCACGTCTCTGACAACAAATGTAATATCACTCGGGCGATTAATAACAAGAAAATATGATATTCGAAAAAAGATATTTCTTTTATTCCCCAATATTGATTTGAGAAGATGATGTGTGTGAGTATTAGCCCCGGTGGGTCTGCGATGACATTTGTAAAGTCCTCTAGGCCACAATAATGCCCAATGAGTCTCACTCGCTACACATGGCGCTAAAACCATTCATTCATTACAAGTGCCTTTCATAAAAGCCTGAAAAGCGAGAAATTGGGCGAGAGACCACGAGACTCGAGGGCTCATAGTATTTAGAGGATTTGACGAGGAACCATAAAATACATCGCAAGACGCATAAATCCAGAGAATAGAGTTGCGATTGACCTCTGTCTATTGGAATTTATTGAACCCTAAAATATGATATTGAGAGACCCTGTTCCTGAATTCGTCCTATGGGATCCGTGATAATCGAATCCCAGGGGCGAGCAAGTCCCGTCTTTCTGTTTAACTTTGTGAGTAAAGTCGTCCCTAGATCAATACCAAGACGGAAAGCCAATACTTGGGCTGCCACCTAGCAATCCGGCCAACATGTAATTTGAGGAAATTAAATACTTTTGGTGGGAAACGTGCAATTTAAGTTTTTAATCTTTTCCTGGAGGAAGAAAAGACATGACTATTTGATGCAGTAGCGCGGGTATTTAGTGTCAAGTGGACTTTAGCCTGCTATCTGGAGGAGAGTTCGGCATCAAATTGCATCACCTCAAACAAAGCTCTTCCTTGCTTTTTGTTCGAAGTAACAGTCCGCCTCTCTTCAGGTTCAACGCCAGTCTGGAACTAATGGGGGAGCAAGAAGAGGGAGGAAACTGGCATTCTGAGTTGTTAAGAGCCTACCTCGATCACAGCCTTAAAGTGGCCAAGTTTTCCATATTTTATCTGGTATTTACGATCTGACCAGGTGTATTCAATTAGCATTTACATCTGCTAAAATACATCTCCCTTTCAGGTGCATTCACATATTCCCAACATTTTTATAGAAGAATACACTGTACATATGTTCCTGTACATTATTCAAAGATTCATTATCAAGAAAAATCTGGCCATAGGTGTATTTCATATTCATGTTCTATGGATTTAATATGTATGCCATAATTCCATCCTCGGTTTCAAGGGCTGAGTGTTCCCATAGTCTTCACTATATGACTCCTTGGGGGTTTCACTTCATACCCAACATTCCAGCATTTACATTTAGGAGTATACACCGTGAATCTCTTCCCATAATTTCACTATCCTGGGATTTACTATCGCGACAATACTACCAAATAGCGTTTGCCATAAGGAACATACTTCCTCTTATAAAGTGTATACTAATGATTACCCTTGAATTTGCCATCAGTTTAAACATCTGCCCCCATAAGATCCAGTTCATATAAGCATTTGCTTAACGATTAACCCTTATATTCCTATTAGTGCATCATCTTAGAACATACAGTTCGGAAAAAATATGTGTTTTTATAATTATGCCTTTCAGATTTCATGCATCCATAATTAAATGAATACATGTGTCCAGATGAAAAATATATTTCATAATCCAAACATTTATAGTTAAAAAGATTCCCATACCACAATCAATTTCAAAATCCTAGCAATTACAGTAATAGACGAGTAAATCTCCCCGCCCGCCTTATCAAAAGTTACACATTTTTTATCGTCAATTACCTCCGATAAAACCTTTCCTATTCCAAGTATTATCCATGCATAAATGCACACAGATGAATATAATAACATTTTTATGATATCACATACACATGTATGTATGTATATTTCTAGGTTACTCGGTTAGTACTGATTCTGTGAATTTGTGAGCGGTCATTAAGTAAACTAATTTCAGATGTTTCGAAATAACTTGTTACACTTGTACTCGCAGCTTTCGATGGGACATGTTCTGAATTTCGAAAGAGAGAGGGATTTAAAAGAAAATAGCTTATCCCTAAAAGTTTCACTGATTGATATTTATAAACATACTTAGATTACACTCAGCAAGACAAGCATGCGCTGTAATCATGTTCTGAGGGATACTAATTTAAGGTCTGTACATGTGTAGGACGGACTTCCTTTGCTAAGAGTAACAATGTACCGTAAATCGTTTTCACTTCATTACCTGAACAGCAACTGCACTGCAGACCCGCAGTGCGCGGCACGTAGGGCATGTTGGTACACATCGTGTTATTCAAGCCACTAAAGGGTTTAAGAGTATGGTGCCTTTGTAGTCTGTCACATTGCATCGGGGGCCGATAGAGAGATGGTTTGGGGAATGAGAGAGGGAAGGAGGGGGTACACCCAATGAAACACATTCATAAACATGACAGCATCTCAAGAACCCCTTCTGGCCTTTTGGTCGTACACATGCTGTATTCGTGTTAATATGGCGTATCTTGTAAAAGTTCATGAAAACAACTCTTATGTTCTTAAATGAAGGGAAGACGGCAGTGTTATCAAAGTCCTACAAATTTCAATCTGTCTCAACAGATACCCATTTAGTTTCAATTTTTAATATTGTTGAATATCCCTTTAAACTTATCTTAATGTTCATTATAATGGTTCACTTTATTTATATCGTTGTGCAATGAATTAATATTCTAATTTTTTTTATCTTTCTCAAGGTTCATGTACCGTTGAACGAACCAGCAACATTTTGTACAAAAAAGCACTGAACAAAATAAATCTTACCAATTTCGAAGTGCATATTTCCATCCTACCCGTAACACTTATCGACATCAAAAAACGTATCGCATAGGTTGTATTTCACTAAAAGCGTCGTTTAGCTAAAAGCTGTTTTGAATGCATCTTAAGTACAGGGTTGACATAGAGGTAAATTTATGGTTGTGAACTGCGTTAAAGTTTAGTGGGTGACAGTAAGTGGGATGACAAACCATCCTTGCCAGGAAGAGAGACGGGAACGTCTGGAGTGGATTAAGGGCCGAGGTTACATCCTGTAAATGGGTGGATCTATCAAGCATATTGATTGGCTAAAAGCTCTCAGACAGATGTAAGAGAACTATCGATTGGCCCTTGTCATATCATCCCACAGACATCTCCGCGTTACCCCCTTTCTATAAGCGCCTCGAACAAACACTATTTGGCAGTGGAATCTAAAATGCCGACATGTTCTAGGTAATACAGGGTTAAATACCGGATATCTGGCGATATAGCATTTATCTATATGATGAAATCAGCTCAGTATTGGAATAATAATCAATAAACTTGGCTATGTTAGTAAGCTGTTACTTTATAGGATTAATTTGGTAATAATTACTGTTGTTATTATTATTATCATAATTATTAATTTTTACTTTTGTCGATTTTGTTTTGAAATTTTCTAGATATATGGTGTTTAATGTGAGCATATGAAAAGTTACCTTTTCAAGTAATTCTATGATTATTGCAAATGTCTAACCTGTTCCATATATTGCTCTATCAGACATAAGGATCAAAGCGTTAGTAGTAGAAAGTAGAAATTAGTTCCTCATCGGGATAATAGAATAATAAATAGATAATAGAACTTGTCACCTTTCCACGAATGCGTAATGCGTAATTCATCTAAGCATTGCATTTGGTAATGTCTTAACAGATGTTTTGACAGTAGTTAGGTCAAAAATATGATGACGACAATTTATAAAAGAATAATATGTACTGAAAATATGAAGTAAAATTTTCCCTTTCAGAATATACGGTCATTTTTAGATTGCTTCAATGACTATTGCATGTCTTGATTTTAAAAGTTTTTGTGAAATATGTACATGAATTTATGTATAGAGGGATAGCGATTATACGTGGTTTTTTTCTTATATACACCCAGCTAGCTATCGGTGAATATTAGCTTCACTTTGGCTACAATACATAAGTTTATCTACTAGGGTTTTGATACAGATTTTTTGTAACACATCTTGACGCATCTAATCAAATTGTTTTATGAGTACGTTCACATCTCTAATTACTGATAAAAACGATTTTACCAAAACAACATTATCCAAATGAATCACGAATCATGAATCATTATTCCGAACTCTGATCTCGCTTCTCTTCCATTTAGTACGTTTGCCATGTGTTATAGGGGCAATGGCAATCATCTGGCATAGCAAGTAGAATAAAATCATCTTTTGACACGACACGTGATGTAACGCTATCTCTGATACCAAATAAAAGAGCTATATTTATATGACCTGGAGCCACAAATCTGGGCGAATATAGAACCGACTTTGCGATAAGCATTATTTCATTCAGTTTAACATATTTCCACGCACGTTCTAATCATACTTTAGTGAGCATTATTCGAATGCGGTTTTAACATTAACATAATATCATTTTATTAAGATTTTTAATGTTTGCTGTTAAGAAAATAATAAGCAAATTATCACCTAATTTAAATCCAAAATCCTTATCCTACTATTTGCTAATACAATTCAGTAGGCATATACATTTTTCCAGTTAAAATATTGAAAGCTTTTAAGTTGATATAAATCCTGGATAAGAAAATAGTTAAAACTCTTTCTGTTAACTTTTGTAGCACATTTATTCTTTTCCTGATATTTCCCCTTTGCGACTCGATTGAAAAAATGGTCAGTGATAACATTCAAGCTATATGCATGCACATGTATTTAATTGGTTCAGGAATCTGATAGAGTGCACATGTATTCGGAGGAGAGGACACTTGCAAGAGACGATGCACGTGTTTGGATATCTGTATAGATAATGTCTGTCTTCTACACCCTTTAAAGGCGAAGTAACGCTGTTACAACGAACTTTTTATGATCGGTTAAGCAATGCCAATACGTTTCCTAACCTCTACTAAGTAAAAGGTGTTCACGCAAAAATGGCCTCCACTGGGTTTCGCTCGCATTGATGCTTGATTATTTCCTCTACAACTACGGATGATCGTGTTGAGTAATGCGATGTTTGAAGGTAATCCATTTGGAATAACTAATGTCTATTGGAAATAATTTGAAGAAATAAAACATTTTTAAAACGTGCCACTGCCCCTTTAACTTAAAAAATTAAAACCAGTGAGAGCAAATCCATGATATTTTATCAACTCGTAATTATACGCGTGCCA
Source organism: Phorcus lineatus (assembly GCA_921293015.1). Taxonomy (NCBI): domain Eukaryota; kingdom Metazoa; phylum Mollusca; class Gastropoda; order Trochida; family Trochidae; genus Phorcus; species Phorcus lineatus. Next base: position 61,362,262 of record OV121081.1, read on the forward strand.
TATTGATTATAGAGGATTCTTTTTCATCTATATTTGAACTTTCATTTCAGAGACTATGCTGTAGTGTAAGACATTACCCATGAGTATTCCGAGCCTAAAAACGTATTCATTAGCTTAAATATTGTTGAAAACATGTTAAACCCCAAGTGACGCGTTCACCCTAAAAATAACTACTATATTTACTGACATGGCTTGACCTCCATGCAGGAGGAATGCACGTGCAAATGCTATCTAAGGCAAGATAAAGGTGGGAGGGACCAAAGGGAAGGGGTCCCTCGCTGGATAAGCTCGTGATAGAAATCAGAGACAGGAGAATTAAATGACCTCTTAACGGTTTAATGGATCGAGAGAAATGGATAGTTGTCAAAGATGGTTTGCACCTAAACTCTCTTAAAGTAATGGCACCAGCGGTTTAAGATCTGAAAGTGTTGAAATAAGGGATCAAACGACTAACACTTTGACAGATAACAAATTTGGACGACAATTAACAGGACTATCGATTTTCATCCGCAAAAGAACGATTTATGATTATTGACTCATTTTTAAAAGGAGTTCGTTTCATGTCCCAATGGTTTAGCCTGTAGAGGGGAGATGTTGAGTTATCCAAATTTAACACGAAGGCTCATAAAGATGTAGTTTTATCAAGAGTGACATGATAACAATAAAGAATAATCAAATATTTCTATCCATAATCAATATTCAACTCCATCAGTATATTTTAACTGATGTTTTGTAATAAGAATTTGAAATAGAACAGTAAATTGTATTGATCATTCCATATGTACACTATCGCATATCTCTGCATTTAACAATGGTTTAAATCTAAAGAAACTAATACTTATTACCTTTGCAAAAATTCAGGTTATGTAATTAGATAGTTCTAAATGCTCCATTTGATAAGAATTTTGGGCCATAATTGTTCTTCCTAGCAGTTCTAACGCTTCACGCAAAAAAATCTAGAGATAAAATTATTCGATTTCGGCTAACGACATGCCACTAGCCCGTCGTGGCTGACGCACATAGAAACTGTTGGGCATTAGATTTGATAAAAGTCTTTAATTAACGTGCTACAGCTATCACCGTCCGTATGGATTTCCTCCAACTCTGAAGCTTTTTCTATTCCTGCTAAATACTTCCTGCACGATATGTCGAGTTCAATTTCGTTTTGGAATTTCGTAAAAAATAGTTTTGATATTAGCTTCATTAACCTCATTTTGTTTTAATTAGTTCCCAAAAGGGAAATCGGTATTCAAACATTTCGGGTTCCAATATCATTTCCTATCCCTTTAACAACGTACTGAATAATTTAAAATCTAAATCAAACTTCTTCTTTCGATGTTTGCCCACCCCTATATGATGATAGTGGCGACCTTTGACCCTCTAAAATGTCATGGTACGTTTTCTAACGATTGATATCCGATCCGCCAGGTGTCAAAGAAGATCTGAGAAGATGCTCTTACGAAATGGTGGGTTTACTTTGTGATTACTACCATTCCGTGATCCAACATTTCCAGCAAGACATGTGTACAAATATATGATTACGAACACTACAATGGTTACGTATTAGTTTTCATGACTCTCTAACAAAACCGCTGATGTAAATATTCAACGTTAATGATTTTAATCTACCTATATGTTTCCTACCTTTGTGCTTATTGTTAGAGGTCTAAAATCATGTCAGTCATCTCAGAAGTCTCTTGTGCGTTCTACTTTAAGGACTTGCCTTTACCTTTAGTAAATTTCATCGACCTACAGCTCACTTTCAAGAAGAAAACAAGAGATGCCTATACCCTGAAACATAATATAATTGAGTTAATCAACTCAGAAGATCATAAAACACTTACAAACTTTGATGCTTCTCAAGTTCGCATGGTACATTGCTACTGGACCAAGACATTGACCTCCCAACATACCGACAGCAAGCCCGGAACGACGATCTCCATTGAATTCAATGCATATGCAATAAAGACAAAGTTCTGCTTTCGGCAGGCAGACTTAGCTTGCTGGACGGGATAAAGAGATATGCTGGATCCCGAATCTTCCACTTTGATTAATGGTACATTAATAAACCCATTAATGCTGGAGGGAATCCCTTAATGTTCGTTTTAATTGCTCATATAAGGGCGTGCACTATCCGATTGTTTTAGTTGTGGTTGAATAGTACAAGCAAGCATGCCTAACGACTCCACGCACTCTCTGATCGTAGACTTGCAAGTACTTAATGTAGTGCAATAGCTTACTCATACAAAGTGGATGCTTTTACATAAGATTACCATCTTTACCATAATGGGTCACAAGATCTTTAAGTGACGTTCTGTCTGGTGTGAATGCCATGTTTTGTTAATTATGTTGTGAACAGATAATTTTCATACGAAATCTATTTTTTCTTTAATATTCATTATCAAAATCAGAAATCTACACACATTTATTTCATTCATGTTTAAGTCGAAACCAATAATATATTTGAATCTGAAGGTTCTTTGCCGACTAACCTACATTCAATAGATTTCAGTAGCCATAATTGCAAATATGTCTACACATCCAATATTTGTAACATATACATATTCATCACACCTTTCACCCTGAAATAATCTAAGTTCGTGTCAAAATCATCACTATCAAACTGAGAACCCAATATACTGAAGGGCGATTCAAAGGAACGATTACCCTCACCGTGTTAAACCAGGAGTCTTTATAAAGCAGCAATCCACTGGTCTGGAACCCTATAAAGCCAATTAGTCGGACTAATGAAGGCTTTTGTTGGCTCTTGGTTTAATGGATGAACGTGTTGGCCAACATAGTCTAATGAAAGGCATTGAGAATATTAGACATAACTTAGGCAAACAAAACGGCTGAAAGAGGAAATCACATACATTCCACTTTGGCCGCCGATCAATTCTTGAGGAATCAGCCCACAGTGAGAAATTAGAGTATTTACGACCGGTTCCCTAGACTCGTGTTGAGTGGAAGAATGACCCTGGTAACAACTTGCTTCATGTCGTCCCATAAACCATGCATTTATCATGCCCAATTAGAGCTTCAACTCCAAAGACGCTTAAAACCGATTATTTTGCAACTATTAGAACAGCATCAGTGGTCATATCGTATTAGAATACCATTACGTTTGTGCTAAGGAACCAACTTACCTCGTATTATTACAAGATCTATAAGCTTTATAAGCGGAATTCAACATTTCTAATTGAATTGAAAGAAATTAACGGTAGAATTATAAGTGGGATTTCATTAAATTGTATAATTTGAAAACTTATTTGAAAACTAAATCGTGTTATTCCAAATGTAAACTGAAATCTGAATACTAATGTAGTTTTTTAATGAGTGTTAGTTCTCAAAATGTCATTTGCATTTCGTTATTTATAAAAACTTGGAATTGATCCGTCAAGAATGTTTTAATCATAATGCACCTATCCTGAGTATAAGGATATATTCGAAAATAAACATATTGATGCATTTTCCTTCTTAGAAATTTTGTTTTGATGTTTTTTTTTAAAAACTTTTTATCAAATTGATTTGGATAAATTATTGTGACAATATTTCAAAGTATTAATTGACATTCATAATAACTAATTACGTATATGTCTAATTCCAGTGAAAGAGAAGAAAATACACTATGTACCACTATACATGTAAATCCAAACGAATATAACTTTCAAACTTTATAATAAAAATAAAAAAACTTATCAGGTAATGTTTCTTAAATTCAAGTGTTCAAAGTACAAATCGGTACTACAAAATTGCAAATGTTCTTTCACAAATATTAAAACATACCCCATAATAGTGCCAATATATTATTTTCCGAACGAAAAGCATGGTATTCTATATCCATAAAGATTACAGTCTTCAACGCATTGAATTATTTCCTCCAACAAATAGACATGAGTTGATGGTAACCAGTGTCTTTCTATACCAAGGAAGCCTCTTATACATCAGTATAAAGTATTTGTCTGTTTCATGTTAGCACTAATGCGGTATTTCTACTCTAATGCATTCGACGTGCTCTCATTTTATGAGAAAATTTACTCTAATGACCAAACGCAATAAATGTCCTTTTATCAGATTGTTATTAGCAAAATCCTTACTTTCAAATTCGTTTGGAATACCACATGCAGTATCGTATTAATAACATTAAAGAAAAGAAAAACAATTATTAATAACATTTTTTTTTAAATTTTTTTGGCGGTTTTGGAGTTTTATGCTTATTCATTCATCATGTAGTGTGATGAAGAAGATTTCACTAATAATTCCCTTCAAATCCTTGGGAAAAATAAGATATATCGTATGAAATCATATACAATTACGATGAATTAATTATGCATGCTTGGTACAACAATGTTTAACATGAGCCTTAAAATTCCTTGCGGGCATATATGACACTATTCTGAAACTGTTGTATCCGTCCATATGTATATGCATTAAAATTGCATTTTATTCTAAGCCGGGATGAAATTATCGTCAATTTTTCCTTCGTACACTCAAATAAACATTGATTCTACATGTAGACTTTAAACGAAGTTGGCAATGAGATTTCAGTCAATGATTAGACATTTTGTAACGGTAATTTACTTACACACATGAGAGAGTTTCCTCGCTCTTTTGGTTATGATAAAGAGTTACTTTTATCTATGATTGTCGAGTATACGCCTTATTACAAACATCAATTCATGATATAAGTATTTCTTTTAATGTTGACAGTATCAATTGATCAAAAGGTTACATATTTACACTCGGGACTAATCACAAACACTCGATGAGCAAGGATTATATGAGAAAAAACATTCCCTTTCAAATTGCACATTATAGCAGTGGTAGTGTTTTACTTTAATTATCCTTAATTATCATGACTTTCCAGAGAAAGATTTTGATACCAATGTATTTCTTTTATTGACATCGTCATTAAGAATACAGTAATTAGTCTTACATTCCCTTAATCACGCATGCGTCAGCTTATTTTGTAGTGGGTATTAGTTTCCATTCTATTTCATTACAATCACCATAGATTATCCTCTAAGGAGTTTACCATCATCACAGATTACCTCGAGGTTTGTATGGTATATTTGCCATGTTTGAACCATACTGGCAAGTATGCCTTTTATGTAATTTGTTACATAACTCTCGGCTGTATAGATTGTTGTTGTGTAATCATCTACAACTGCTTGGTAAATGTTTTCATCATTTGTTTTATAATATTCAGAACATGTTATATTTTGCTGAATAAAAGTAGACTTGACCACGACCTGTTTTAATCTAAATGTTCTAAGCGATCATAACAGTTGTTTATAATTTCAATGTCCTGAAGTATGAAACATGAAGTACGTTTTAAACTTGACTAAGTCTGTTTTAAAGTGTTAATATTCATTACCATTTTCATGAGAACCAATTTTGAAATTTGGCATCAAATTCCTTTGATCCAAATCAAGTTTGTGGAATACAAATAATCAAATCGCTTCTTTTAGATATGGATTTACAATTATTGCCGTTATCATGTCATGAAGCAAATTTTTTTTAAATGACAGAATAGAAAGACTTCACTTGGGTTGAAATTTCAATCAAAAGGGGATTAGACAGCATGTTTTATTGATTATATCAACAAATTCACTGACAGCTGCTTGGCTGACATCAATATGTCAGGATGTGTCAAAAATATGATAGAATCTCTTGATTGCCGAAAAGACGTCATTTAATGGATAAAATAGATTCATCTTGATATTTGAGCTTAAACGTTTTTTAAAAACATTAAGTTTGCCCTCAATGATAACATATTGTTGAAATAAACAGTATTAGCACTAAAGTCCCCCTTTCCTTGATTTGATATCTTGTATGTTTAAAAATGACGTGTTTACCTATAGTTCATGCTAAAGGAGAATTCTAGGTTGTATATAAAGCGCCTTTTTAGACGAGGAATATTGAAGGGCTGGCTTATCATGGACCTTTGTTAGAGATATTTTTTTCGTTTGATCACATTTAAATTTTATCCATTAGAAATATTGATTGAACACATTGAATTGGGAGTTTTACATTTACATTTAATGAAATTGGTTTTTGTTTAGCAAGGGATGTATAAAACATAAACGTCAGGCTTAATGCATATCGAATAACATAAAACCATCATCTTTACTTCAAGTCATAATAAGATACATCCGGATTGAACATGTAAGTCACTATCCTATTTGTAAATTTATACGGATTCTTGACCTACTGTACAAGACATAAGCATCATGCTGGGAAAAAAAATATCAATTACATCTCATAGTTCATTAATAGGGATATATTCGTTTGCTTTGGAAAATGCAGAGAAAAGACTGTCTAACCTACATGTCAACATACATAGGAATAGGCTGATATGGCCATCAGTAATTAGTGCAGTTAGACCAGTTAGACGATGTTTATTGAGTGCTTGTCCAGTGTTGACCCTGCTATCCTGTGACTTCTTGTATAAATATCCAAGTAGAAGAAGCTGATGCTTATCTGACATCAAAGGTGTGTTTCTAGAATGTTGTACGAAATGAATCTAGCGGCACGTGTTGCTATTTATAGTTTGTTCAGCTGTCGCGTGCAATACGGGCTGGCAGTGTTGACGTCTGCTCGCCGGAGTTAGCAACAGACGGTCCTTGCCACGACACTCATCTCAAAAACATCCACTTTTATGCGGATCGATCGTATAAGACCCAAACGTGAAGTATTATTTCAGCTCTTATTCAGTATAATCTGTTTCCTGGTTAAAGGGGTAACGGAGACGTCAGTCACAGTGTACTGGCTTGTGACGCCTCGTTCCTCCCTCTCCCTCCCTGCATCCCCTCACTCCCCCTCGCAGCCGTGTACTGTGCCACACGCCAACACGTGCTGGTATTCATAGAGACAAGCCTGCACTACCTATAAGCTAAACCTCTTGCTCGTTCATCAACTTCCCGTGTTTCAACAAGCAGGGCTCCGACGTGCCGTTAAGCTGGAGGGTGCGAGAGGCTCCCGCAATATCCTTGCTAATCCGCCGGCCTCTAAATAATCGCCCGTGACAGGCTGCGTGTCGATCTGTTGCTAGCCAAGGAGCAGCGCTTGGACCTAACTGTGCGCCCTCAGATAATTGGAGTATTAAGTTTGTTTGTGTGATAACCCCTTTTCTGCAGTTCTGAGTTGATACCAAGCCTCTTTCCAACAAAGTGCTCCCACCTATACCTATTTCCATTGGCGAAAACTCATTTCGTTAATTCAAGCAGGAGGTGTTCTAAGGGAAAATCGAAATTTACTTTTGGATACTGCCATTCAGAGCTTCTTAATTGTGGCTTTACAAACTAAATCAGAGGTGATTAAAATGTTTTTGTCTTGTAGCGAGTTTCTTCAAACATGACTGTAGTATTAGACGCGAGGAGCGGGTGAAGCTACCGCTTGCTGTGGCTCGTGAAGCAGGCAATAATTCCGCTTGCCTGAGTCGCATCTGATCAGGAATCGAATGTGTACGAGAAGAAGGAACCATGAAAGTGCTGGATATACTGCTCATAGTTATGTCCACATCCGTGGGCGTCTTGACTACCCGAATAGAACCTGCTGCTAAGAAACTTCACTTCGACCTAATGACGAAGAAAAAGTATAATGCACTTATAAAACCGTCTGGCGACTCTGATGGTAAACTAACGGTCCAGTTAGGAATGCGACTATCCCAGTTACTTGATGTGGTAAGTTATCTTCGACATTATTCATTTCAATATGTTAGCTGCTGTTAGCGTACATGAAATATGAGCATTACTTACCTATGATGGTTTTAGATTGAATGATGACATATTATACGGTCCACCGTGACATTGATATACATTGTTTGAAACACAAGTACCCAATTTGAAACGGGATCCATGTATTAAACAAATAACATGTTAATTTGAAACGGCATTGTCACTGTTTTTAATCCTCTCTTATTCATACAAATGGTTTCATTAGTGGTTGTGTGTCATGTCTCCTCAATGCCTTCAATTGAGGCATGGAGAGTCACTATGGTGGCTACCCATAATTCTTAGCGTTGAAAAAGCACCATCAAATTGTCACCTATTTCCGTTATCCAATCGATGTTCTAGAAGTATTCACATCTTATGAACTAACTTCTAATGGGTTGTAGAATTTTGAAAATAGTTTCGCGAAAAACTCACAGTTCAATGTATGTTCTATATTTATTATATAGTAGTGTGTCATATCGTGAAAATAAGCATACTGCATTGGATCATTTGATAAGTGTTTATATGGATAAACCAGTTATAGATAAGGTTGTGACATTAAACTTTAATTCAACAATCGTGGTTTCATTCAATTTTACAAACGCTATGTACTGGTTTCATAATGTACACATAAATTTTTCTTTCATATTTTCAAACGCAATCATTAACTCAGTAAAGATGAAAAGAAACATGACCTATATTTTCATGAAAGAAATGGTAGAAGTTTTCACCTTTGATTTAAGCATTTCTAGAATAAAAATAATCTTTATGGGTATTGATGTTCAGAATTAAAGAGAATGAAATTTTAAGAGCAAAGATTGTTCCCTTATTTTAATAACTTTGAATAAGTCGTACATCAATGAAATAAATATCCAGTTCGTTTCTAATGTCTGACTAAATCTGCACAACGAAATTCAAATGCTCACGATCAATAAAAGCCATAATGCCTGCCAATTTCTCATGTAATTTAATTAGGTTACTTAGTCGAATCAAGTGGAAGGGTTGAACCGTCTTTTACTGTTTTCTTCTTGGCATTATATTCTTGTATTCTATTCACACAAACGATGGAGGCAGTCTTGTTATTCAATGAAACACAATTGCTTAACCAGACTTGAAATACATTGATATTTTTATTTCACATGCAAATCTCTTTCACGTCGAAGCTCGAAATAAACGAGATAAAGTCAAGTTTTCTGTCTTTGAAACAAATAAAGCATGGTTTATGTGTGTCACGTGCGCATGCGTAATGGAGATTGTTAGAATGTCAGGGGCGATAACTCCTAATCCTGTCATTAACCTTTCAAACTTGATAGAGTTGAAATGCAAAAGATGGAGTGGAACGTTTAACTTCGTTAGAATAAAAACGTAGGTTGTCAAATGTTGACATGTGAAATGGCTACTTTAATGGATGTCTCTTTTTTGGTTTTTGATCATAAGATTACTTCTGCCTGAATAAACGAACAGTTGTGGAATTTCCGATATTTAGTCTCTCAAATGAGAATGCCCCTGTGTGTGTATTTCTGCCATTCTTCCATGATTAAAGATACATGAACCAAGTTCATATTAAATATATTGACAGTGGGATATCTTTGAAGACCATTAATAGAACAAGTACACAGACAAACGGTTTCTTCAAATACGCCAACTGTAGAGGTCATTAGGATCTGGTCCATTGCAATGTGTCCAAAGCAGAGGTCGGATGTTTAAAATGTTGGCTGAAAGTTTACCTAGGCTATGGCGACTCTTATCTTAACTTGAGATCACTTCATTTAAAACAAATTGTTCTTTAGCTTGATTTATAATTCACCAAAATATATGAATATAAAATTATATCTGAATATTTAGAAATATATCCTATTAGTTTGGTCAACAACCATAACCTTTCGTAGATATTTCAATGAAAAAACATTTATTCTTACATACCACCAACTACATACAGTTTGTATATATATATATATATATATATATATATATATATATATATATATATATTTGAATATTTTACGAACTATTGAAAATCTATGTATCGATGTTGAATTTAATAATGTGTTGTAAAGTGATATTCACTTGTCAATTTTATGTTATTAGTATATTCCACTGTTTGCCATATCATATATATATATGTATATATATATCATTTCTCTATATTCTTCGTAAACTTGTGATCATTAACAAGTCGAACATTATTGCTGTATTATTCTCACCCATAAAACAACTAAATACCATTACTTGATACTTACTCTTGTATTATGATTTTGACATCTGTTATCAGATATAATTCATTTTCAAAACAATAGCTTTAAAATATCATTTTATGAATTTACTCATTAAATTGAACCAAAATACGCTTAAAGAGCTTCAAATATAACACTCTGTTTTGATACACGTGTTTAATAGGTGTAGAGTGTCCTGGTATCGTGATATTTCTGGTTAGATATACAAAGACCATATGTTGCACTGTTGGATATTGACTTTGGGAAAAGTGTCACATATTGTTGTATGTAAATTTTCAACATGAACCTAACGGCATTGTTGTCAACCTATTGCTTCCGCTTTCAATAATTTTGTTGATACAATATTCGATTCTCATTACCTGTGAATGTTTGTCAATTATAACTATTTTCAAACAATGTAAACAATATCTAAATAAAGATATCTCAATAATATTAATATCGATTCTAGTCCATTGTGTTTGATATTGACCGTTTAGATGTTCCAGTATTATTACGACAATTATGGGATAAAGGAATCGTGTATCTGTGTAATCATGGATAAGAAATGTAGATAACTGAGGATGCCCAGTTCCCACTTGTAAACAGGTTTTATTGGACATATCAGTTTTATAAATCAAAGTACATATTTTATTTACTACATCTCTACGTGTAGAATTCTTCGTTATTGAATGTGCTTCCCCGATAGCCCAAAGACAAACATAAATCATTCTGCATATATATATATATATATATATATATATATATATATATATATATATATATATATATATATATATATATATGCCTAAGTTTGTTTCTTAGACTCACTTAGGTCAATCAGTATACATATGCAGTCAACGAATAATTTTGTTTATGAAAATAAAACCTCCAGGAAAACATTCAAAACGTTAAAATTAGAAAAGGAGCCTTGGAGATTTCTACAATCCCATATATTGAGGTTTCTTGATTTGCAATAACGGGATAGACTTTATTAGAAAGTTATAACGACAGTCTAACATGTCAGAGGCAACAACACAATTCAAACGTGTCGGTATATTATTAACTTTAGTCATAGGACAATGTCCTGTACCTTGGAGGACCTAATTGAGTTAGTGCATTGTTGAGACTTGTTGACCCTGTCTGTAATTCCAATTGAGTCTGGGAAACAGAAACCATAGCATTGAGAGAGTTCTCAAGTCAGTCATGTTTCACCCTGGCTACTAACAATCCGGTTAGAGAGGTTGATCAGCTTAAAAGATTATAACACTGCAAGCACATGCCAAGACAGGTTACACGTATAATGTAGTGTCAGGGAAATAATGAAGTGACAAGGCATTAACGTAAATTCCTGGCATTGAGCGTCATAAAGGTCACCCTGACAGAAACATAGCACATTTCATAACTTGCTTATTATACAGACACTGTGAAGAAGGGGTAGAATTAAGTTTCTTGTTATTTTATTTATGTATAGTTGATGATAGATAAGTTACATCTATGAATATTTGAAATCATGTTTCCTTTAAGATAATGAAAGTTTTAACGTATCCTAGTTTGGGAAAACTCGTCAATGTCATTTCAAAGGTTTATGAAAGAGCTGTTGATAGTTTATACATGAGATTTAAATCTTTTGCAGTAAGTTTTTAATAGCTTTTACTAATATTGATTAGTAATCATCGATCTTTTGTTTAATTATTTGATATCGTCGGTATCAATGTTTATTGGCACGTTACAAATAATATAATTACCCTGAAAATATTTGCAATAAAAGTATTGCATTCACATTTATTTCAGTAATCTAGATTATCTATAAAACGGCTGCTTAAGTAGTACTTCGAAAAACTTTTAGTTTCAGAAAAAGTTCATGAAATTGTTATACCTGTACGAGTAAGGAAAATGAAGTTGTAGGTCGACTTTCTTGCATTCTTACACAATATTAAAACAACATTTGAGAGTAACATCCCATTTGATAGATTGCTTTGCTTGGAGCTGAGAAACTTGCCCCTTGTCCTCTTAGCAAAAGCCATCTGTGCAATAGGACTAGAAGCATGAATGCGATATATAAAAGGGATGCAAGTTGTAATTTATTCAAATGTGCACGATACTTGTCAGTAGTTACTTTAAAATGAGTAATGATTTGTTTTTTTGAAGATTTAGTGATTTGAATAAAACCTTGTTAAATTTCATTACCATACAATGATTAATATTCATGCTTCTTTCGACCTTTTCAATTTCACACTCAAATAAAAGACTCCCTATTCTGAAAGTTGAACTTCAAGAGAAGCTGTCGTAGTATATCCGTATTGGTAGCATAGTACACATATAGATCAGGTATCAGTTTCCTTGAATGTGAGCATTGAACCGTAGCTTTAATAGAGTTATAAAAGTATGTTTAATACTCAAGCTGAGTATTGAAATTAGCAGAAAGACTTATTCATCATTCAACACAATGAAAGAAAGAAGTTATCGCTCTCGTTTGAAATATTCATCAAATACTTAATTCTGTCAATCTCATTGCAATGCTTATGCTTATGACGATGACCAATAGACTTTTATGCAAAGAAAATATTAACTTTTTATCTTGTACAATGGTCGAGATACAGGTTCTCGGTTCGACAACTTACACGGACGTTGGGATATAAATCGGAAAATTTTGGAACAAATACTTTATAAAAACTTACAATCAATATAACATAATCGCTCAAGTGCTTTCAGATATTATTTGAGCTTCCATACTTCCAAAGGTATATATACGGTTAGATCCTGTCCGGTTCAGATACATAATCATAATATCAAAATTTCTTAAACAATAAATGTACAGTTGTATGTTTCCCGGCAATCATAGTCATAATATTTATAAAGTGAATAGTAATTGATAAGAAAAATCTGTCACTGACTGAAATCACTATGAAACCGTCATGATTATCATATCAATAAAGATAATGACATGTAAGCTTTGTGATTGATAATTAACGTAATTGTGTGGTTCCGTTTCTCTTAGGTTTATATTGCGCTAGGCATGTAAGTTAATTTATTGGATTTCTCCATTGACAACCCACTTGCATGTAGGAGTGGGTTTATGAGAACAACATGTGTTGTCATCGACCCGTGAAGGAGTTAATATACCACTGCGTTGCTACAATGAGTTCTCTGTGTAGCCGATACATGTACTAGACTGTAAGCAATATCGGGACGAATGAATACAGTAAAGACTGAGACTAATATCTACCTAAGCCGACTATTCATTTTATTTGGATATGATTTCTAACACGGGTGCATGTAGGTCACTTTGGGCATACTAATATTGAATTTATCTATAAAGATAGAAAGTACGAAGTATATGATGTTGTTATTAAGTTTAAGGCCCAAATCTCAACTTCATACGTAAGATAAATAGTGTATATATATATATATATATATATATATATATATATATATATATATATATATATATATATATATATATATATATACTAAGACAAGTACGTATATTGACTTATAGTTACAGTTGTTTCGTTTGAAACATTAACTATGACGTTGCTGTATGTAATTCAGTTGGAAATTTTATGTTGAACACTTTTGAGGAGAATAACGCGTTTCAATAAATGAAATACACAACATATAAGTGTGCTAAGAACAAAGGTACCCGAATCAACAATGCCAAACCACTGAGGCTCGTCCTTTTGATATCTTTAGTTAGAGTGAACTCATGAACAGGTTATAGTTATTTAATTTTCTTCTATACTTGATGGACGAATCGATTAAGAAACAGTTGGAACAAAGTTTTTACTGTAGATTGCAGCTTTTACTACACATTTGTTTAAAATGAATTAAGTGTATGCCAAATCGCCGTGCACACGTAATGTATATATCAAAGCAAATACAATCATATACACCATATACATAATCATAAGCCGGAACTATTACCTACATCATTATATATATACCACAAGTACAAAAACATATCGAGATGGTCAAAATGAATTTTGATTATATGTCCTGAATAAAAGTATCATTGTAAGACTACTTCTTTCAAGTAGTTGCGTTTCCTTAATAATCAAAATCTGTCCACTTGACATGACAAATCATACGATATGAGACTTTAACCATCATATCGATTCCCCTTTACAGTGATTGTTCTTATAGGGAGAGCTTTAAGTACCAGTAAGAGTAGTGGCTGAAAGTACGGTAATCGGGCAATAAAGACAAAGTTATTGTCCCCTGTCACGGGATAATGCCATTGCCCTGTCTCCTCTGGTGTAGCTTCCACTCTGCCCGCAAACCAGCCCGTCTTTCACTGTATCCTCGGCCAGCGAGTATTAAACAGACACAAATCAGGGATGAATGACAAAGACTTAGAATCAAGATAACTGGATGCTACATCGGCCTTCTTGCTGATTGTTGACGATGATCTTGCATTTCAGTATGTAAATGACTCGGTACCGTGGTAAAGGACATAATCGATTTATCACTGATGCTTAGGAAACTTCCTTAGGGTTGTCAAGATAGTTTGACAAAGGTTATCCTCAAATTGTCTTTGTTGAATATGATACCATTTTTTAATTCTAACTTAGCATAGACAGAATAAAAAATTCCTTAATTGTCGGGATTTTATTTGAAAGAAAACTCTTTCTTCGGAAAAAAATATCGTTCTGCAGAATCAAATCTTAATCTTCACTTTATTGTCATGCACGCCATCCACTATATATAAAACTAGAATCTGAAATCACCCTTTATAGTATACTACCGTTATTTACTTTCCAATGTGCAATATTCCATGTTTAGTTGTACACGCCTAATTCTGCTATTAAAGTCATTGTCTCATTTTTGCAAGGCAAATTGTAATGCATGCAGGGCAAATAGTTCACCACTCACAGAAATCTTTCCCCTGACGTTTGCAACAATTTTCAAAACTCTGCAGGCATTCTAGCCCTCAATAATTAAGTTCAAACTACCCTACCCTACCCTAATATTACGTGTTTTGCGAGCGTTAGTCCTTACCACGTCATTTCGCTAAGGCCGTGACGAAGAACACATAAAATTTCCCAGCTGAATTTCCAATTTAAAGAGCTAATAGCTTACCCATTTTCAAATACTGAAATAACAAAAAGGTGGTTAACTCAATGAAGAAATCGTCTGTCATAAGTATCGGCGTTACAATTACTAGATTTCCGGTGTTTCGCACTCGCGATGGGATTGCACTTGATTCGGTGCCTCATCGGTCTGAAACGGCTTACGCCAATAAGCTACTTCATCCAAAACTGTAAAACGGGCATAAAAATGAAAATCTTTGCAAACGCGACAGGAAATATTTGTGTTAGTGATCAGATTTTGTTCGTGAAGAATAATTAGTTCAGTTTAGTTGCCTTACAAAAATGAGACTATGACTTTAATGGGGATATGGGCTGGGTACCACCTAGGGTGCGTTTTAGAGACATGCCACAGAGACTCAACAGTTTTATATTTAAGTGGGCTGAAGTAAAATGTTCAAATGTAAAGAATTGGAATTTTAGAGTAAGGAATAAGTTTTATGCCTTCGATATGTCTTTTGTTTTTAGCCCTGTCTAAAGCTTAAGTAAAATACTTATTTGTACAGAAGTAGAGAGTAAATGTATGGACGAATATATTTTAAATTGGAAATATCTTCAGGATAAGGATAAAGGACGGGTGGGATCTTACAAGTTAGGAACATACAGGCGTTTTAAACACAAATATTTCCCAGAACCATGTTACTTTTAATATGCCCAGAGGTAACCGCGCAACAATGGCCAAATTTAGATGTGTAGCCCCGTTACGAGTAGAAACTGGGCGATATGAAAACCTATCAGTTAATGAAAGGAGGTGTCGAAGACGAGCTACATCTACTTTTTCATTGTGATATGTATAAGGACATTAGAGAAGACCTTTTAAAATTTAAATGTTGATTTTGATATTTTAACGGACTGGGATAACCTGTTTATTTGTAAAGATGATGTCATGTTTTACTATTTTGCCAAAACCCGAATACGTTTTTTATCTGTCATAACTCATATTGAGTGGTTCTGTAACCTTTATCCATGTTTCTTGATTATATGTATTTGATATCTTGTTGGGCAGAAGTGAGACGTAAATATACAATTGTCTGTCTATCTGTATTGATTACTGATATCAGAAATATTTTATTTTGAAAAGAACAATGTTAATTGACAAAATCATTCACCTTGTCCTGTTTTAATAAATGCTTGAAGGCTTTTTTCCTACCCAAAAAAGTGTCCGCAAATATATATTTTTTTAAATATATAGAGTTGCTTTGAAACATTCTACATTCAAATGAGATTTTTTCTTATGTATTGTACAGAAGAGCTCGTATGGATTCAAAACTGTCTCATCGCAATGATAGGACTATTTTCATGATCTTATTATCGCCATGGCTTTTCGATAGCATTCCTTGATATGTAAAAGGAAGTCATGGCTACGTCTCTCTATGAGGACCCGATAGACGTTGTAATTTCCTCCTTAATGGAAGGTTTGTTTTTCTGATCCACGACTTCCAATGGACCTTGCCGTGTTAGCTCGCCTCAATCACGTATTGAGGTCCAACTTTGAAGTCAAAACTAAAGGAAATGTTCGACCATTGAATAATCGTTGTCCTCTTACGCAAATCTTCTGGCTCTGTGACTACAACAGACTGACATTGTGAGGGTGTTCTTTCTCTCCGAGTAAACATTGAGATGGACTTTCTGTATTAACTACATGTCAGACAGAGGGAATTGATGCACGTTGTATGTTTACTTTGATGAAAATGGATGAGGTGTACTAGCACGTAGATTTATTCTGGGATGGACTATCAACTTTATTGATAGGAAATTGTGACATTGCATTTCACTTTCCGTTGCTCAATGTGGCTTATTTGCCCCTTTGCATTATTGAACGCCATTTGTACCATGTAGGGTATTCACGTCTAAGATTATGGGTTTTCTCCCGTCTGTTTTATCCTCAACATAGCTTCATTATCAGCCGGAAGTGCTAATGTCAATATCTAAAAACCGGAACTGGCAATGTCACATGACGTTTTGCGTGTCTTTACGAGGCTTAAGTACAGAAGCAGCGACTTCATGAAGAAATGGATTTCGCATAAAATTAATGCCCCGTTAAAACAAATGTGACTAGCGCGAGTGGACCAAGTAGGTTTTAAATTTATTATGGCAGGAGAGCAGCAATAAATGTTAAAAGGGATGATGGTACTCCTTATCTGAAGGGTACGGTGATTATTTAGGAAATAAAGATAAACGAGTGAATGAAGAAATAATGGTCGATGAATGTATTTTTCTGTCAAGGACCAATGGTCATTGAAATAGTACTACTTTGATGAGATTTTGTAAAATGGTATCAATACAATATTTGAAATATACAAAAATGTTAAGTATTTAATGAATGTCACAACGTATCAACATGGTTGAATAGGTCGATATATTATTAAACTCTTATCATTTACCCAAGGCTAAATATGATTAAAGATTTTGCCCTAATACACATAAATAGAAGGATTTTCCATCCACCATTGGTAATGCAAAGCACAGCTGTTTTCTCGTTTGATGTGAAAACTAAGTTTCCAGTTCTTGCTGAGTATCTGGCGATCTCATTACCAGTTATTCCTGGCTACAACTATGTGTTCTTCTTTGGGCGGAAATGTGGTTCATTTCACCCATTCAGGAAATAGTAGAGCAAATGAACTAATTGCTAATGTGTGTTAGTTAAGAAATCGGAGATTCACATGAGTACTGCTTAGAATCATTGCGATCTTCTCCGTAGTAACTTACAACATAGTACCTTGATGATTAAATGAAGCTTTAAGGTTACACCTGTGCATACTGTTACTTCTTAAAAATACCAATAATGCATAATTTTCCGAATCTATTTGAACCATCGTTTCACGAAAAGTTCTATTATTTTGAAAAATGTTTGAAAAATCTAGAAGAGGTCAGTATGGTCAAAGGATATAAAATCTAATATTTCAATTCTCTACTGCGCACAACTATAATGTTAAATGATAGATATTATATAGAATCGGTCTCATGTCAGAATTTCTATTCTGAACGAAATGATTATTCGGCTGTGAAGCAATTTTCCAAACTAATTGACAATTATATATGGAACGGGGACAATATTAACCGATAATTGTCATATCCTTACTTGTTTCTAAGTATTTTGCTTTTGCGTTTGCATCATCTTGTGAATACACTGCCATTTGTCAATTTCTCTATTTTCCATAACATTAAGGCATCATTATACCACGAAATGTGATCATGAATTTCTTTTCTGTAATACGAAAGTTTCATTCAGCATTTCAAGTTTTATATTATGTTGTTGCTGGTGAAATAACGTGTCTTATCAGTGGAATAAACTATGCTATGTTATGTATATGTTGTTTACTTAATAGAGTGAAAATAACTTTTATCACTCCTCGCAGGTGAGAGTTCAAGAGCTCGAAGTCATGAAACAATCATCTAACGTGACAAATTCTCATATGAACTCTCACATTGTTGCTAAGGCTACCCTGTTGTTCTTAGCGACTGACCAATGTAAAATGTCTCATCCGTTTAACATAAAAACAAGGACTTTACCTTATAATGAATAGAATATTTGTCGTTTTTTTACATGTACCATGTTTATATAAATTGACTATCAGGTTCAATACGTCAATGCGATTTTGGAAAATATTTTTTTCACTAGCAGTTATATAATATAAAACATAAAATATAAAATATTAACCACGTGGGTGTCACCGAATGGTCGAAAAATTAATAGCTTGATGTTTATACATTTTTCGTTCAAAAGAAAATTCAATGAATTTTGGAAAAATTCATAAAAATATGTGCATTTTAAAAGGTGATAGAATATTCAACCAAGTGTTTTCGACGATGTGATAAAATCATATGAAATTTACGATTCTTCAGCATGTAAAATGAATGAATGTGTAACACAATATTCACGTATATCAACGCATTCAAAGAGAAAGACCTTTGACGCTTGATGCGAACAATATTCAGAGAGACAGTTTTCCTGGCAAAAAAATCAATATAATCATTTTCAAGTAAAATTTGCAAGGATCATTTTGAATATTTTCTTTGTGCCTTAATAAACATTACGTTCGTCACAGAGATGCATAATAAGGAACGCAAAGCATGCACGAATTTTGAAGAGAAGCAATTCCGTATGGACGTTCTTTAGAAGCAAAACAGAATTCATTCCAGCATGCATCATGAAAATCTCTTCCGACACTCAAGAAATCACCTTACAAGAAATCGATACTCTCTTCGATGTTTACAATAGGGTTCATTCATGCCATTATAGGCTATTTAAGGGGTCATAACAGGTCCAGTCAAGACTGCCCTCAACTGATTGTTTGGAAACTCTGAGATGAGATTGGAATACAGTCTGGCTAGTGAGGTCTGTAAGGAGGGCATACTTGTGTCATGCGCAGGACAAACACCTTGATTATAAATGCCATGACGTTGAACCAACGCACGGGGACCACCGGAACTATGCCCTACATTATGTAGTTCATAATTTTTCCGGGAATTACACTATTTATCATGAATCATAATCATTAGTTTAAATAAATTAAGACATGACTCTATTATCCCGTAGGAAATTGTTTTTACAAACTAACGTTCAAACTGCATACGCAAGTTCAAGGGTAATTTCAGATAAATAAAGAAAGTTAATGATCTATTCTAGTATTAGCTTTATCATTACAATATGGAAACCTGTTTTCTTATGCATGTATTGTCATGATTACAGCTTTCGTACAACTGTAAGTAGTAAATAACAACATTAACTTTCATGTAGGTTTCTAACGATAAACTCAGTTGCCTTTTTTATGATCTGTTAATGTGGCTTGCTACTCAGAGGGTTTTCATTTGTAAGTAGCATCGAACAAGCGATGGTCTTGTAATAAACTATGAACCTAAAACGTCTAAATACTCAAACTGAAGTACACAGCACTGCAGATTTATTTGCCAATCTGTGTATGCTACCTGTGATATACAGATGGTAATATTTACCCCGAAACTGAGGAGAGTTTAAACATAGTTATGTTCCGCTGCCTTCTCGATGGCTCCAATGTAATCACAGTCTACATATGCATATCGTCTAGCTGGTGTTGTGAAGCGCTTCTATATCGCTCTATAATCGACAGGAAACCATGCTCTGGCAGCCCAATGCAGTCTGGAGTAATAGAGCCTCAGACAAATAATGATCTAGAGACAACTAAGTTTATCTCAAAAGTTTTCCTTTCACTCTGAAAATACGTTTATGTTTTGACAGCTGGGGCAAGTAAAATATAACCAGTTATTTCTTTCTTTTTCCAAGATTGCAAAGATGTTGTTCTTTATCTATCCCTGTCTTGCCTTAAGAGCATCTAATCCATTCGTGAGCTATGTAATATTGTTCCAACCTCCTCTATTCTGCAGGTGACTTGATTCTCATAATGGAAAATATTTATGGATTCTTGAAGCTGAAAATAAATATCGGAAATGTTTCTCAAACCAATGTCATTTGGGAGAATTATTTTTTTCTTCATTTTAAGATTGCATGGATATTCAAAATGTCAAAATGTTTTGACGTCGTTGATTTTAGCAAAATGGAGTTTCTTACTTGCACTTGTAGTGAAACATCGCTTCTTGCAATTTTTACCTCTGACAAATTTCAAATTAATATATGTATGAATGATGATAGACTGACCAGATAGTTTCGCTGTCCAATAGATAAATCAGCGATTTAGAAATAAAAATATAGCACGTCTATCAATTCATTTTTTAAGTCAACGTGAAACATTTCTCAATCAAACACATATTACCATGCCCTTGCAACATATCATTTCTTCTCCTCATTCAACTTGACATTTCAAAATAAATAATGCAAGTAATAAATTTCATGAAAATCAAGCGTTCAGAAGCACATCAACAGGATTCCGTGTAAATGCGCTATATTAACTTAATTCAACCTTCAAACGGGAATAGCGTGCAGGGATTTCAACGTTTAGTTGCAATTTTCCCCATAAAACTAGGATCAAAGCTGCTATGGTGCTTGCTGCCCGAGTGGACATTCGTGTATGGGACTCGCGGATCTGTGATAATTTATCTGCGAGATCCAACTGTCATACAAATTTCAATGCGTGTCTGGTAAATTACATTACCGACCGATTCTCAAACTGTCATACTTGAGAAAAAAAACGACCGAACAAGCGTTTCTATGTTCCATGTTCGTGATTGAGGGAAAAACAGACGCTCTGAAGGTTGATATTTGATTTTTGTAAGCTAATTTCCATAAATCTATTTGCAGACATAATTTTATTATCACGGATTCCTATAAATCCTTGCGGCTTTATAATTGGGTAGTTGTCAATAATTGCACTGTCACGCATAGAAGCTGCGAGTGCTTGTCAGTCGTAATTAGGTAATGATGTAACCTCTTGTTCCTTCTGGACAGGCTGCATGGTATTCTTTACAAGACTGTGTATTTCACACGTGATTGCTATAACTGACAGTGTGCAATTCACTTAAAAGCTACTTTTCGTTAGCAAACGTTTTCTTGTAGTACAATCAACACTATTATTCCATAAATGTTGATTTTGATGAGTACATACATGTACATCGCGTGTATATATTAACTCGCCATTTCTTGAAGATTAATGAATAAATTAGATAAAGAGGGATTTTCTACTTAATCGAAACTTTCATTAACCTTTCAAAATATGTGTTTTTCTATTGATTTAAAAGTGATCATTTAAAAATTATTGTTCTTTCCAAAATCATTTATGAAAGATAAAGAAATAGATGAGTTTTCTCCTATGAAAAAAAAACATGAAAAAATATACAAGATCATTGTGAGATTTTGTAATGAATATCAGAAAAACTGTTATTTGAAAAAACTTTGAGCTCATTCAACCCATGTCCTGTTTTCCACATCAAGAAGTTTTAATAAAAGTTGAATCAAATCAATCATTATTTTTTCTGCTATTCAAGCTGAAAGTATGAGCGATAGATTTGCTCATCGTGTCCAGCTTACACTGACAAGTTAGCATCAATATTGGTTCTCACTGCTCAACCGGACATGTCATTTGTGCCTGAAGATCCTTCAGGTTATTGCAATGTTCTCTTTTACAGAAGTATTTTATATATACACAACATCTCAACAAGTCTGATTCACTCTGTTCAAATCCGGTTGTTGATTTAACAATATCGGTTGAAATATTCATATTTAAGCAATATAATGGTTTGTAATGATTACTGTTACCGATTCCTTTCTGAAGTAAGGTGTGTGTAAAAAAAACAATATACTTTGTTGATAAGAAATATGTCACTGGTCATACACTGAGGTCACAACATCATTCTCATTTAAATCAGTTAAAACATATCACTAGTGTCTTGTTGCGTCTTTGAATAAGGTTTCAGTGAGATTGCTTATATAATAAGTTAGATGTTGATCTGTCAACTATTTGTATAAGGACGTCATCTCCAGTGTCACTGCTCGATGATGTGTCAAGTACCATGGAATATCGAAATCTTCAAGTGAGAACTGTTCTAAAGCCATCAAACGTTTTCGTTATAATGCCAAATTCATGTAAGTTTACACATGGATCAATGAATTCGTGCACAGATAAACATTGGATGTTATATCCTGTCGATTGGTAAAGCATCTTACTGGAATTAGTTACGAGCTTTCGAGGTCTGTAAAACTTGTCTTGGTTTCTCTTGAATAAAAATTAAAGAAAATTCAATTACTTACACGTTTCCAATATCAATCTGATAGCCCTTGTTTCACTTCGAAGGCGTAAACATACTTAATGTATTTACATATTTTTCACTGAGACAAAAAGACATGAAATAAAACGTTGGTGTTTTACGCCATTATCAGAATACTTCTAGGACTATTTTTCTTGATTACAATAGTTCCTATTTTTCACGCATTGTAAGTCGTTCGACTATACTTACAGATGCACAACAACTTCTGATGAGGTCGATTGAATCATATTTCTCCATGTCTATTTCAATCCGTACAGCATATCATTGAGTTTGTATAAATTCAACTCATCCAACAAATGTCTGTGTTATTGTAGGTTCTTATCAATGTTTACTTGTAATTCATATCTATAATCTTCAATAACAGCTTATTTTACCTCTTTATCACAAAGTAAATTTCATATCTAACATAAACTCTCGAAGATGAGCAATTCTGATATCACAACAAGAAAGCCTCTCACTTAAGGTTCGATTTATTAGCTTAAGTTTACAGGTGTTATGGCGCCCCCTGGAGTGAGACGGGTGAGGGCATCAGGGGAGACAACCGCAAATCTATGTTATACACAGAATAATCTCCCCTGATTAAAGCGATGCAGATCCTTATCTGTGCATGCTGTGCATTGCATGTATCTGGTTCATCGTTCATCGTTCAAGCTATATTTATCATACCGTTCATCACTGTCGTTTCAGTGCAGTGAAGATAGAGAAAATATTTAGATTCAAGTTATGGATAATATCTATGATTAAACAGTTATAAACATGTGCTTTGTAGAATATGATTACAACTTACAAGTTTGGGGTAATTATGTCCTTGCACAAGAGGTATTGTTATCATGGATAAACTCCATACGTTTTAGCGTGTTGGTTTTCAACCAAGAAAAACTGTGTATTTCCATGTATCGTGATGTTATTTTTACTTGCTATTTCTTTTTTAATTTTCAATAATGTGCTGTTATTCATTTCGTTAGCGGTATGATTTTGAGTCTTGTTATTTCAGGAATAATTCGATATATGTTGTTCGAGCACGGACCATGCCAAAAATAATGTCATTGAGAAAACCGTTTAGATGAAATGTTAATTATATGCCTGCTGTAGATACATATTGATAAATAAGCCCCAAAGCAATTTGAAACATTTTCATAATGGACATAAGTGCATGATTATCAATGATGATTGGGTAAAGAAACATGCTATGGTTACATGACGTTTCATGATTATGCGCGTGCACTTGAGAATGGAGTTTTTATTCAATTCATCCATTCAGGTCACACGATTGTTTATCAATATAAGGTAACACAAAGATACAAATATTAGAGTTAATCATGTGTTTTGCCAACATAGTCAGATTAAGTTATATGATATCTTCATTTTTTTAGCTTTTGTCCTTATCCTTTTTTAGGTAAAAAATAATAACTCATAAAATATATATCAAACAAACTTTTCCTCTGATATGTGATTACATTTATGACGGTGTTGTAAGAAACGTTGTTTTCTCTTTTGCTCTACTAATTCAATTAATCCAGTCTTTTTACTGACATCGATTTCCAACTGTTTTAATTATGCCACCTGCCTTCAAAATCGATTAGGATGGCGGGATGTTATCTCTTTTAACCTTTCAATTCAGATGGGTTCTTTATTCGTCGGCTTTACTATAGCTCCGCGTGTGCTCTTTGGCATGGTTCCTCTTGTTCCTCATGGTTCCTCAAAGTTAAGAGACGTCCGATTTTCCATCGATTGAGGATACATTATATCTCCCTTAAATTTCATTAATTTCTTGATATGTTCTACTTTAATAAATTCACAAACTTATGTCACTTTACTTGTCAACAAAAGCGGTAACATTCCTTGAATTTGGAGTATCAATTTCCATCTAGAAATATTCATAGATAAAGTATGTCGATAATATCAACGAATTCTGTTGAGTTCTTAAGAGTTTATAGCTTGCAAAATGTTGAAGATCACTGAAGCATATATTGATTATTGCCATACTTTGGATGTATTATTTAAAGATTGATACATGTTTCACATGCTGCTTCACCGAATTCCGACAATTTTATATTCATTATGCATGCACATTAAGATTTTTAAACATTGATGCATGTTTTTTAAATTTCACCTCTTTCACTGTATTCCAAGGTATTTCAAATTGTAATGCAAGCTGATTTTGTTCGAAGTTTTTGTTAATAAGAGTTGTTTGTAGATTGTAGTTATCTATGGAAATTGTTGATCAATATTTCTAAGATATCTCTAATCATACATGTTCATACAAATGTTTAAACGTGTGATAGAATACTATATATAATATACCAACATTTTACACTTTCTGGTTTGTGTATAGTTTACCTTAGGCTGAATTACAAAAAAATAGATAATATACTTTCCATAAACGCTTTCGATCACCTGAAATGATCAATCAAATTACATAAAAGTATCCTTTTACCTGTGTCCTATTATGGCTTAATCATAAGCGACATGGTAAAAGTCTTGACACACTAACAATTCTATCTTCAACATTTAAGGTGAAGTTATAAGAAATGATTTCCATTGCATCAGTATATCAGTTTATAAATCGCTGAACGATAAACTATTTCAAAATACGTATGAACAGTATTACGGCATTGTGACGCCTTCGACTGATTGTAATCCGTTATCAGTTTGGGTTGAATCAGATGAAGATATATACCATTCCGCAACTTCCGGACTTATCAATATTGTCGTCTTTCCCGTTCATGAAAACTTTCATGCATAAAAATGTACTCTGTTGGGATAGCGAAATTGAATTTCTAAAAGTCTTAGCTTTTTTTAAAAATACGTCTTTTTTCCCCATTATATTTACATAACATTGAAATTGGTTAATCTGGTGGAAGAAAAGCCACGTCCTATAGCTTTATGTGGGCCCAATTTCTAATTGAGTAACTAGAGTGGGATTATTATGTTTTCCCATTTGAAATGGAACGCCATGCAATCTCTTTCCATAATGACTTTCCTTTCAAAAGGCAGCAAAGAAATTCCGTTAAGACCGTCATCTTTGAACAGCGTTTTCATCTTCCTTGCTGCATTCAATGAATGGATAAGATGCCTCTACCTGAAATTAAAAATGAACGTTGCGCTGAGTAAATCATTTCATCACAATGTCTTTAAAGGAGCCCCCGTAGTTGTATGCAGATATGACCTTGAATGTTGGCAAGTAAAGGCTTTCCATGTTGAATAGTCATTATAACATTTTTTACTATAAACTGTGAACAAAATATTCCCTGCTGTCAAAAATAATTACTATTATTTTTAATTTCCATCATGAAAAAAACGTGTTAAGTTTTATTACATTTGTTAACATTTTGAAGTTTTGAAATGAATTTAGTAGATTTTGCTCGTTATTGTATCTTTGCATTTGAAATTGAATATGGCAAGCACCACAAAACATGAAATCCTGAATAAGATTCTCAAAATTTGTTTAAGAAAACTTGTGCAGCAAAACCTATATCCTATTTGGTCTTTGACACTGGTCAACGGATCCATTATATAATTAAAATAAATGAGATCTAAGCTGAAGATTGGTCTTTTGATAACATTTATGATTTTGTAGGAATGGCGATACTGATAATCTGAAAACTTATAAAATCGTGTAAAGACGGGGGCTTCTAATTATTTTGTACAGATTGGGGCGTTGACCCCGTTCTTCCGTAGATCCATTTCCAATATGCAAACTGGGCAAGGATATCAAAAGATAATTTAGTGCTCTTTAAAGATGACAGAATGATACAGCACAGGATCAAACTGATCACCGTGAGGACTGTTCCTTTCAATACTTACAAGGACAACTCGTACTTACAATGGACTGTACAGGTCATAACAAAATTGATTCCGATTCCGAGTAATTCGAGTGCGCTTTATGAAGTAAATGTACACGACCTACATCGCTACAGTATTTTTATGGCATGTTCCCGGTCTGCCCATTTTTTATGTTTGATTTTAATCTTAACCAGATGATTTTCGCGATATGTTTGTTTCTGTGAAGACTCCCATGTATAGATTCAATGATTTTTGTAACTACAAAGATACAAACTAAATAATACTAAATGTATTAATATCTGGTAGGAAAGGATGCATAAGCCTTCGTTTAACTGGTTGTGGACTGTGTGTTAAACACAGATCCCACAAGTAATGTGAGAAAAACAGTATTACTGCTTTCAGCTAATTCTTTCACTAACAAGTACTAGTGATGTGTGGTTGGATTGCCTGCGGTTACGAATGCTGTGCGTAAGAAACAATGAATGTTGATTAAAAACGATAGTGTAAGGAGTCACTTGCCTTGAGGTGCAACAGTCTGTTGGATGAGATAGATATCACTTGCTGTCAGAGTTGTAAGTCTGGGTTTGTTTAAACGTTAAATATTGATGTTTAAATAGTTTTTAATTTGTTAACTTTAGTGAAATTAATAATTGTATAAATATTCACGTAAATGTATCACGATTGAAACCATTTTCAAACCCTCGTTATGACACATACTTAACATGTCGTTATAGGAATAAAATACACAAAATTAACTTCGAACTAATTAGGACTAAGATAACCTTAGTAACATATTTTAGTATTACAAGTCCTGAGGTTGCCATCACATCACAGAAAAGTCGTTTGGCTACATCTTATGTTCATCTACAAGCTATAAGGCTAATCATTTTTCTCAAATAGCCCAGAACAAGATATGCCCACTGACGGCTTCACAGAAACACTAGAAGATGTCTTTGACCCTGCCAGGCCAACTGGGACCTGTAACATTGTCCGTTAATGAATATGCGTCAGGATACACCGACTACGTTAATGCGTACGTCTAGAAATACACCAACATCCTTAATATGTAGTCTCGGAGTCCACACAGTCCCTTAATGTTAGCGTCTTATTCTACCATCTGATTCATTAAGGACACTTCAGACATTGCTGTCTCATCGTGCATGCTTGCTGTCGCCCATCTCTCTGAGGTACAAGACGTCTACTTTTGCCATTAACTGTTGTATTGTAGAATGAAACGTTATCTATCCCCAGGCGACCCAAACAAGCGCCTTGCGGTAACCCCTCTTAGCGGCTACTCACAAGAATAGCAACCACTGAAGCACTAAGTGGTCCCCATATTGATGTATCAAAAAGTCAATGCGTAACTCCTACGTGAAAAAAGAGAGATGTAATTGATGACGTTACATGATGTTTGTCATCTAATAATTGATCTTGTTAACGATGCTTCAAAATGTTCCCGATTTTTTTAAAAATGTAGAAATCAGCCCTATTAAGAAAATATTCATCATAATAACATAAGACAGGGAATCCAATACTATTTGCTGGATGGTTAGGACTATTATTAACGCTTGCCGTTAATATCCTCTGGACCAAAATGTAGCGTTGTGAAATGTCAAATATCATTTTCTTATAAGCAGTTTTAGACGAAATGTTTTATAATACCGAAAACCATATTTTCGAATATTAAATTAAACACAATCGGACATGAAGAACTTGTTTATAAAATCTTTAAAATACTGTTTTCAGTTTATTGTGAGTGAGTTTATGTCATCATTGTACACGTTAATAGTAAAAGTAGTTTAAAAGTTTTAATGTTGAATAATATGAAAAAATAACTCAATAAAAGGGACTGAAATTCTAATTTGTGTTTAATTATACAACTACATAATTGATGCAGCTTTGTCTGTTAATTTCTTTTATTTTCATTCGATATTGACTTATTGATTTATCTGGTCAACGTTCGTTAAAGCATCCTAGTTCAATCTCCACAGCTGTTTCAAAGTTTGCCAAAAAGGAACGGTTTCTTATCATTACTCTCTAGAAGCCACTTCACAAAATTTCATCTCGGGGATAACCTTTAAATCACTCAGAAGCTGAAGGCTTGAACTTGACCTAATGTACCTCACACCCTAAAAGAGTTCTTCAAATTTATTTATCTTCTTTTCAGAAGAGTTCAGGGAATCTACTCTCCCTCTCCAGCGCTGCTATCTGCTTAACTACATTCTTTCCTTACATAAATCGATCGGGGCAACTGTCTCTCGATACTCTAGGATAGTGTTTGATTTTATCGGCACCATAATATCATCGGTGTGGAAAATATGATCGCAGCTCCAGACCGCTGAACGATTCGTCAATGCCACGATATCATAACAGAGAGCTCACTGCAATCTCAATGTGATATTTAACAAGATGCAATCAAAATATAGCTTTATTAAAACAGCTTGCAACAACACTTGCGAATTTTCTGCATTGCAGGCGATGATTAACAAACTTTATCTTTCTTTAATGAAAACACCGACCATCGACCAGCAAGCTAGCTTGGAAAAGTCAAGTTCTTTCAGATTAAACTGTTATTTCATGATGAGTTTTGCTATAAAAGAGGTTTTCCCGATGGGAAATTAGTAGTGTGACCCGAAAACCGGCTCGGCGATGGGATAGATTATTAGGCTCGCACGTATTGAAATCTTCGGGATGGTTTATTTGAGCTGATAACTGATGTTGATTACTCTGCGTATGTTGCCGAGACTGAATCGAACCTCTGAACACAAAAGAGTTCCAATTTTGCCCTCCCCGTCGTGGGTATCTTTGTTTGCTTGGTTCTCGCTCTGCCTCGCTTTCAATAAAATCATACTATGTTCATCACTCACTTTGCACCACATCGGGACGGTAGCACCAACTTTCTGATGATGATTACCAGGCAGAATACATAGATATAGGCTGTACTGTCACCCATAGGACAGAAAATCCATCAAAACAGTTGAATCAGAATGGCATATTGGTTCTTTGGAATAGTTCGAGGATCTAAGATGATTCAAAGTTCATGTTTATTTGATTTAGAAGAGACCGTTCATTTAATCTATTTGTTAAAACTCGTCAGTGTATGAGTTCCTATCTGTTTAATGCTTTGTGTACTTGAAAGCCTGATTTGATGAGATTGATATATGTTATTGTTTTAAACTCTCACATCACCTCTTGCCGAAGATCTTGCATCGATGCACCCTGAACATACATAAAATAATACTGCATATTATCAAAATGTGTATTAGTAAAAATTAATGTTCAAAGAATGATAAACAGTAGCCTTTAAACTTCATATTGATGAAATTCTATTCGGTGGTTTCTGTTTCTACGACTGTGTTGCTTAAGTATGAAATTTCAGTTACCAGTCTTCATTGGACCGTTGAATAGTGTGTGTGAAGAGTTCGAAATTCGTTTTGCTCGTTGCACCTACCAAACCTCCTCTTCATAGTTTAGTAGAATAACGAACGGCAGAATATGCTTCCCTGGCAACGCCACCATTAATCAAGTACCAGATTTGCATTGCTAGGATATAATTGACCAAACAAACACATTGCAAAGGTTGTTGAGCTAAGTGGTTGGTAATAAGTGAGTAAGCGGGTAATTTGGTGACAAACAGTTAATGAGGTGGACGATACCATATTGAAGCCCTTGACTTATTACCCTCCGTCTGATCCGTGTATCCTTGCAGTGGGATTTCATGTGTGTGTTTTGAGGCAATTCGAGTTATTCTCCAATATTTGATGAAGAATATTTATGAGCAAGATCAACAAGCTGTAATCGCTAGAGAAATGTTTACTGAACGGTTGATGTGAGCTGTTACGAAGCTTTATGTCTTTCAGGTCATCATCAATATAATCCTGTAATAGTTACCCAAACAATTGTTATGACAAAGTCAATACTTGAGAGAATATGATCCTACGCCTGGCAAATGTAAGGAGTAAATGAATCTATGAATATGCAATATGTTTACATATATGGGGAAACCTTACAGATTATATTTTTTTAGATTCTTAATTGGACATATTTAAATTCCACTGCAGATACGTCATTTCTTTGATATCTCTATTTGTTATTTGATAGCTTTACATCAAATTTTAATGTGTTTTGCTATTTACTCCCTCCATTACCATATAAAATTTTAGTTGAATAATTTCTACATAGTTTTACAATTTTCATTTGAATAGTTTTAGAAAATGTATATGGATTTAATCAGAAATTATAACTTTATTATTGCCTAGACTCTTCTCACAAAAAGTAATCCGTACTTAACCTTTCCCTAAAGTATCTAAAGTAAAGTATACGTCTAGTATTTTATAATTTGATTGTTTATCTGGATTGACATACGATTGTAGATAAAAAAATATATATATTTTAGATTTTTATTTAAAATGTTAGCTGAGGTGTTATTTATAGTCACAATGAAAAACTAGTGAGCAGTTATATTATGTAGTTAAGAAAGACACATACCGACATTACATGCATATGTACTTGTACGTGGATGATGAAAAATTCTACGACCAAGAAACATTGTAGTATCCTTTTCCTAAATCTAAATAATGAAAACTTTTTGTCACTATTTGGTCAACTGTCGCCATCCCTTCATCATTTAACATGTATATGTGCTGTAAAAACACAAACATGTAGACAAATGTAAAGTTGAAATTTGAATGCCAGAAAAAAATCTATGAAAAAGAATAGTTCAAAGTATGATTCATTTTACAAAGTGTACGTATTCTCATTTTGAAAACGCCTCTTTTCCGTTAGGTTGATCACATAATGAAATAAAATGAAGCATTACGCCCCTATAGAGTAAGAAGCCCTGCGGTTGAGTCTGTTACAGTGTACACACTGGTGTTTCGTATCGATTACACGTGACAGGGCTTCAATAGTCTATAACTCTCCCCTTGGGTATGACTCCCGTAGACACCTTGTAATCAGACCAGACATTCCTGAAAGTCTGCTAGGCCTGGTGCCACTGAGAAGAGTCGTGATACACCTTCCACGATGCTCATTTCTCCCCTCTCGCCTTGACAGGACAAGGAAATTAACGGGCGAAATATTCCACTAGTTATTGGCACATGCAGTGTTCTTCGAAGAAAGCCCGTATTAAACTAATAACATAAATTAGAGCTTGCGTGGGGCGTGAGACAGGGACACAAAAACTAATTAATTACAGCACTTGCTCCAATGTAATGCTGTCTTGCCCCTGAACTAGGCCCTGTCTTTGAGACTACGCAACCTCCTAAATCAAGCGTCGACGCAGCTTCATATTTGTCATAGAACCAGTCTCCTACGAGCGTGCCAATCATGTGAGCAACATACAAAATGTCTAAAAAATGTTTCGGAAATTGATCATGAAACATAAACCTAATAGTAGGAAATATTATACGCCTGAATTCGTTGTTAGTATAATGAACGAGAAGATGACCCGCTTTATTGAATTATGACATTTGATATAAAGGAAAGATTAAATTACGTACGCCGCAGAGAGACAATTAATATTGCACAAATTGGTGGCCCCAGGTTAATTCCTACACAGACTCTCATTTGTAGGGAATCAAAAGACGTATTAGTTGATCGATATTCTTTTCAAGTGATTGGCTTCCCACTGTTTGTTCTTCATCTACAAGAGTTGCATATTTCTCCGCATTTTGGGAGATGAAGCTATAATAAGCGACATCCATTACAATGATATTTACATGGTATGGAAGAACTTGCTAAGCAAAAAAATATGTCTATGGGAAGTAACCCTGAATATATAAAACATAGATTAAGTCGATGATAATAAGAAGTGCCTATTAGCAGCAAAGATAACAATGATAACAAGATAGGTGCACAGGTTTAAGGTTGACACGAAACACACCCATATGAAATATTGACAAACTGTTAACTTTTCCCATTACTCCCAATAAAAGTGTTTCTTTCATGTTCCATATGCATGTATGTCAATTTGCATGTCCAATGTGAAATGACAATTTCATCATACGTATTTATATCATATTTTGATTTTTCAGGATGAAAAGAAACAAGTGATATCATTAAGCGTCTGGTTGCATCACGTGAGTATTCTCTTTTCGTATTAAAGTGCTTATGTCGACAACAGAGTAATTTGACGTAGTAGGCCGAGTTTCATAACACTACTTACAACTGACATTCCTTTACAGTTGACATTCGTTTGAAGCATTGTAACTGGATTTAACTACATACGAATGGAAAAAGAATTGGTGTGTAATCAAAGTATGCAGAAGACATAAGGTGTAGTATTCATTTGAGATTTGTAAGAAATGAAATTCTTTTATAGATTATTGATCCTGGCATTTATATAGATAGATCACATAGCATGATTATCACAATTATCCCCCCCCCCCCAAACCGCTGTTGACTGCACTAATAACTATAAAGACATTTATTACTACAATTTGTATATTAAAAGAATATTTGCACTCATTATATAAGCGCCTTCTTGAACTTTCAATAGGTTACGGTTTGCTTGTCGATGAATCTTAAGTGAATAAATTCCTGCAGAGAGCGCAAAGCACATTTTCCTTTTAATGGCACATTTGTCGAGGAAATCAAACTGATTGCACAACACTTGTTCCTTCAAATTCCGGGGCCATTGCATCAATTATTGACAGTTGTTTTGTGATGTCGTATTCAAATTCCCTTCACTAATTTGATTCATTGAAAACTGATAAATGTATTTCCCAAAGAAGCTACTTTCTCTCTCTCGAACCCAAAGACCTGACTCTATGTGTCCGTACTCCAAATTAACCGCAGGTCCTAAATATTCAACCAGTAATTATGTCAGTGGTAGTAAAATATTTTCAACTTCAAATGGTACAATTACGCTCTCCCGAATTACCACAATTTGAGTATTCGGAAAAATTGATTGGTCAGTTGTTTAAACTTTAAAGGTCCTCCTTGTATGCAAATCAGGAGGGAAGAATTCGTTTAAAATTTTAATTTTGAATGTCGGAGCATGCGCCTGAAGGGACTGTTTACAGAATTAACAGAAGATGTCTCAATACTAGCCTTTTTTGTTTTAAAACATCGTCTCACACGATATTGTTTGATCTGACAAATGCCTCCGTTTTGAAATTATTATTAAGAAATATTCTCGTACACAAAATGTTTACGTTCGTTTTGTCCATTAGGATGGAGTTAAGTTGTTGTGAAGATGGATACAACTTCTATGCGAAATATGACATTCATTTTAAGATAAGTTTACTTGGAGAACTTGTGTAAAACAAGTAATTCTTTTGGTGCTGAATTCCATTTCTATTGTCTCCTCTTAATTTAAAATTTAATGAAGCAAACAATTGGAAAACAAGAAAATTCAGAAGCCCTAAAAGTCGAATTTTCAGTTCAAGAACAGCAATGTCCGAAATGACTCATAACGGCATGCAGTATTCTGCCCAGCTGACATATGGAGATTCCCGGTTGAGGAATAATCGTGACATGCAGTCTTTATTGCTGTCTGTAAGCTGGCAGTCTTGCTGATGGCTCCATATGATCCCTATGTTCACCGACTGGAGAAGTATCACATGCATCGGACGGGGGTGATTACAGTCATCAGGTCAAATACCCGACACAATTAGAGAAAATTGGAGTCGCTGAAAATCACAGATCATACGCTGGAATTGCAGGACGGTGGAATTTGATTGGGCTCTGGCAGTAGGGTTTGTCTCCAAGACATTTCTATTCATTACATGAACCCGCGCTTGGTTATTCAGCACCTAACGTCGTCAGTCGACCTCACTCAATCAAAGAACACCTTATCGATGTCCGCCATCTTTGTCGGGCGCTGATGGGTAAATACTCAATTCCGTTGCTTGCAGACCACACAAAAGACATGCACTGAAGCAGAATGGCATAACATGGATGATGTAAACGAGTCTTGCGATCTAATCTATGGTTGTAGTCTTAACTTGGTTTCATCAAAGATTCAATGTAATATGAGCTCCTTTCAGTCGTTTTCAGCTTACGACGTGTAATAAAACAGAAAATCACTGCTTTTCTGGAAACAGAATTGCATCATGACATCTAAATCAAACAAGACATGGTGAAGTAGTCACATTTAAAGCACGTTTCTCTCTTTCTTTATATTTGCAATATTTCGATTGTGTCTTAGATATTCTAGACGTTAGGTATTGTGTAATGAACAAGTTCAATAAAAACTGGACAAACTTTCATAATCTTTATATTCCACAGTTTTCTTGACGTTTCTTTCGATGTTATCGAATTGCTAAAGTTAACGAAACTTTTTACTAACTTACTTTTAACATATTCACACCACAGAAATCAATTAAAGATCTAGTGTTGATAATACTGAGGCATTAATTTGTCACACCATGACCACATTTTTTATACTACTAATAAAAAAACAAATCTGACTTAAGTTGCTTTGAATAGATATTAATGACGGAGCTATCTCTGTGGGGAGAGAATGGTGTTAAGTGTTTGCTTTAAACAATATCAACTCCCAGAGAAGTTTTTAAAAGTTGTTCACAGAACATGTTTCCAGTTGTTGAAATGTTTCCGCCGTATACCTTAATGCCATGTTGTTTTCGTTTTTGTTTATTTTGATTTACAAAGAGCAGATTCTAATCTAATGTAAAAGGCAATATCCAGTTAACTACATCGTATTTAAAAAAGTCGCGAGCTGATCCGTCCTATTAACGTACAATTCTCCTGCAGTGTTTCCAGTACTTGCCGCATGACGAATCGGCAGCAGATAATCAGCGACACGTGTTGGTTTGTCTTTCCACGCCATGACACTAATTGGGCCTCAAAAGAACGCTTGATATAGTGTTGATGCTTTCATTAGTGCAGTGGGATTTGTAAAGACGCTTAATGTACACTCGGGTCAGTGTAGCTAACTGAGTTCGAATGACAGTTGGCATAAACTACTCATTTGCAAGTGTCAGACAGCGGATTTGCGTAATACTGCCTCATACGTTTGGTAACTTTTAATGGGTCGCATGCTGCGCCTATCTCCTTGCGTATGTGTCATAGGTATAAGAAGATGCGGGGAAAGTGCATTACATAAGGGCCGCAGAATGAGCTGAGAGTGTTAGTGTATTGTAGATTACGCCGTCCAATGCTTATGTTTCCTCAAAATATGAAACATAACTTAAACGAATATCAATTCATAGACGGCTCAAGGAGAGAGAAAAGGCAAATCGCATATGGAACTCTATTTAATATTTTGGGGAGTCTTTCTTCTGGAACAAAATTCCAGATTGTATATTGTACAAACACCTCATTTTGGTAGAGTACAAATTCGAAGTGTTTAAAAATCTATACATATATAGAACGTGAAGCATGATTTGATAATGAAGGATTAATGACATGTTTATGATTTAAACATGGCAGAGGATTAACGATAGAAAAATATGATTCTTTACACTACATCTTAGGTTGTACGTAGAATGAACTAAGAAGGCTATCAACCTGGGCCTAGATTTTCGAAGCTCTCTTAGTGCCAAGATAGTCGTAAGTCAATGCTAATGTATGGCACTTACGACTATCTTAGCACTAAGAGAGCTTCGATAATCTAGTCCCTGGCTTCCTCCTCCTCGGGTTGAACATGTTTGATATGTTTGTTTTATGCAGCTAAATTTTATGTATAGTTTTCTAATGCTACATTATTATTAAATTGGTGTCTTACACTAACAGCAACTGCATCTGTTAAAGGCACTGTAGCACATTTTCCAATGGAATGAAGGATTTCAAGAAAAAGGAAAGCAATTGTTATCGATTGGGTCTTCTTTAATCAATAGAAACCAACGTACCAAGTTTATTAGGGCTACTCGAACCATTCCCCTACATGTAACTGGATGTTTTAATCTTTAATGAAAATCAGTTTTGCATAAACTTATCTAAAGAGATTGAACAAATATAACATTAAAAATCCTGTTACAGTGTCCTTTAGATTTCATTGTGGAATAATGGAAATGAAAAAGAGGTAAGGGTATTACTTGCATCAGTGTCGTTATTCGATATTCATCTGCAATTATCGTGTAGTGCACACTCTTTGCAAATTTTCACCTCAAAATTTGGGACCTTGAGTTTTGATATAAAAACAATATTACAGTGAATGCATGTAATCCTTAAAGAAACTTTTTTCAAACCAAAGCATTTTTGGGGCTTAAAAGTATATTATTAACGTGAGGTAACTTTTATCAATAATTAGTAAATAAAATTTCATAAACATGTTTACAAACTACTTTTCTGACAAATATATATGTAATTGAGAGACCTTTGGGCTGTAAAACCGTTACAATGCAGTTTATGGTTGTGGCTTTGTAGTTCAATAGTTCAAATCACTATTAAATTGTTTCAATCATATATACTATTAATGCTGAATTTCCTATTGAAGATACTTGTTAATGATATTTGCTGTTGATTGCGATAAAAAAAAGAATCGGTACCGAGTTATTTAAACTCGATGGTTTGCAGACTCCACAGCTTCGAGTAGCTACACCTGATATAGTCACTGATTTACAGAGGTTTCAAAGATGTCTTTTAGATTTCCTACCGCGTATGGTATCATTTTCTTGTGAATCATCGTAATATATCGTATCATAATCGCTCTAGGAATGGAAAGATCTGCGGCTCAGATGGGTTCCTGAAGAGTACGGGGGAGTGATGAAGCTCTACATACCTTCTAACGATCTATGGCGACCAGACATTGTACTCTATAATAAGTAAGTACAGGTACTTTTAACTCTACTTTGAGCGTTTCGAAGTGAAATATAGTCCCACTGTTGAATGTGTGAATTCCTCAAAGAAAGCTTGAAATATAGTCCAAATGTAGAATATGTAAATTCCTCAGCGAAAGCTTGATATAGTCCAAATGTAGAATATTAAATTCCTCAGTGAAAGCTTGAAATATAGTCCTAATGGAGAATATGTGAATTCCTCAGTGAAAGCTTGAAATATAGTCCTAATGGAGAATATGTGAATTCCTCAGTGAAAGCTTGAAATATAGTCCCAATGAATATTATGTGAATTCCTCGGTGAAAGCTTGATATATCATAGCATTACATAAATGAAATTTTCATTTAAGAATTTCGCTAATCGCTTCTTAAGTAGTTGACAGTAAAATCTGTCCTTGTTGTTACATGGGCATTCTTTAGTTTCAAAAACCAATTTTAAACGTTCTTATGGATATAATTAATATCTTTAAATGAGTTCCCCAAACGTTACTTATGTCATTTGTTTTCAACCTTAACCTTTGTTATAATTGTTAGGTTCGCTGCCTCCTCAAAAAAACAATATTAATATTAATACCTGATCATAACCCATCCTGCATTGTGCAGGTACTAGGTCGACAAATATTTAACCGCCCCTAGCATTAAATTAACAAACCAAATGCTACCAGATTGTACAACTAGATTTTTTTGCAGCGAATCAGGATTGTCAGATTAAATTAAGCTTACTTTGGAAAAACTTAAAAGTATAGCCTTTGAGGGGATTATGGACTCACGTTAGTATAACTTTCAATTGTCGATATATAGCTACTATGATGTTAAGTAACCTTCAACTATCATTTTGCTTAATATAAACCCCATAATAGTTATACATTTTTCTAAAATGTCTTTTAAACATGTTTGTAAACATGAAATCAAATTTCTTTCAAATCTTATTGATTGCAACTAAATAATTTTCCAGCGCGGACGGAGAGTTTGTGATAACACTTGAAACTAAAGCTACAGTGCATTTTGATGGGAGGATAGTGTGGGAGCCGCCGGCTATATACAAGAGTTACTGCCCAATCAATGTGGAGTTTTTTCCCTTTGATATGCAAGAATGTTTCCTCAAATTCGGATCATGGACGTACAATGGAGACGAGGTTGACCTACAGCATATGTGTGACGGTGTGGACATTGGAAATGAAGGCCAGGTTATTGCCGATGGTATCGATATCAGTGATTACTACAAAAACGTCGAATGGGATCTAATTAACGTGACCGCCAAGAGGAAGGAGAAGTTTTATGCGTGCTGTCCAGAGCCGTTCCCAGACATAACTTTCACGTTAACGATACGGCGCCGTACGCTGTTCTACACACTGAATCTCATCATGCCCTGTATCTCCATCTCCTGCCTCACCGTGCTTGTGTTTTACCTGCCCTCAGACTCGGGGGAGAAGATCACATTGTCTATATCCATCCTGCTTGCCCTTACTGTGTTCTTCCTGCTGTTATCTGACATCAATCCTCCCACATCACTCGTCATACCGCTAATTGGGAAATATCTCCTCTTTATTATGATTGTAGTGACGATGTCTATATTTCTGACAGTTTACACACTGCATATAAACTTCAAGACGCCCACAACACATAAAATGTCCCCTTGGGTGAGAAGGGTGTTTACGGAAATACTTCCAACAATATTGTTTATTAAGAGGCCTGACTTTGATAGAAAGCCTGTTGTTGCCGTACGAACTTGCAACGGAATAGAGATGAGAGAGACTCCTGCTGCTACAGCTGCCACGTCACGTGACTGGCAAATGTACGAAAACGTTCGACAACAGTCGGAAGAACCCGAGGATGTGTGCCACTTTAGTCCAGATGTAAGAGATGCCCTCAAAGGGGTGAAGTTTATAGCAGATCATATGAAGTCCACTGACGAAGAGTTAGCGGTGAGTATCTATTGCACAACAGCTTAAGGAATAGCATGCATTTTCCTATATCTTCTAAGAATGCAGATGATTTCAATGGATATACAATTTCTTTATTCCGTTTCTACTTCAATTCTAATGTCGTTGTCAAGAAAGTCATTACTATGTCGAAACGTCTACTTTACAGAATTAAAAAGTTGTATATCCATAAACATAGGCTTAATTCTTCATTGCTAAAACTTCCAGAATGCCAATCAAAGATGTTATATCTTCAAATTCATTATAGCCGTTTTATAATAGTCTTAACTTCTTATCAATAATGACATTCTTAATGCTAGAAAACCCCAAATAAAACAGGTCTTTTATGTGAGAGCCATTTGCAGTGTGTGATACTAATTAACGCGGGATGTGTAACAGATAATTTCGTACAACTGTTCTGTCACTATAGGAAAAACAAATCGTACCTTGATAAAAGGTTTCATTGACTACATTGACATTGAATGTAAGTAGATTTTAGGAGTAAGATTATAACACCTTTTCAAACGTTTGTTGCGTCTTTTTTAAAGTCGTCCACACATCAAGCACAAACTATCTTTTCTCGCAGACACGGTTTATTAGAATGCCCTTGACTAAGAAGGAGTATTACATATATGGGAATTGACGTTCAAAGTAACACGTTTATTGTGGTTTTACAATGGTGACAAAAAAGGCCGAACGGGTACTAAAACCTCGTTGTAACCGGGATCTATCGACAAATCCCTTCAGTGTCATTTTGACAATCATTTAGACAATCCACAATGCTTGACAAATGATCAATTAAGCCGCAGCTACAAATTAGGTTCAAACAGTGTGTTTCGGATTTCCAACTCAAAATCGAATGTGCTACTCTTGTTCGTCTTGCCGTAATTTTTCCGTTGGCCTTTTTAGCCCGGACCATTCGCAATGTCTTGAAGCGGTAATCTTGGAGTTAGGACCCGATTCATCAATGTCACATCTCCTTGAAAACGCCTTTCCATGCTCAATGCAGAGACATGGGGTCGATAACACTCCGGAACATGCGGTATTAAAACTCATTCGATTTTCTTTGGACTAAGGTTTTATTTGCCAAAAACTTTCATCTTTAGACAGGCGCTTTCAGAGCAACAACGTCTCAAGAAGTGACGGTTTGCAAATCGGAAATTCTCTTTCTTTTTCTTTTTACACATGTTTCTAAAAGATCAAAATTATGGAAGTGGTATCTTAGCTGTCGTCCGCTAACGCCTTTAATAACTCCGATCCTTTAAAGATGAAAAGTTTTTCATAAATCGAAATAAAGTTTAAGTTACTTTTCAGAGATTCAAATGTA
The DNA here is from genome assembly GCA_921293015.1 of Phorcus lineatus. Taxonomy (NCBI): domain Eukaryota; kingdom Metazoa; phylum Mollusca; class Gastropoda; order Trochida; family Trochidae; genus Phorcus; species Phorcus lineatus. The sequence goes on from OV121081.1 coordinate 61,402,752, forward strand.
CTGGAAAGTGAGATCTCGCGGTGTTTGAGTTGTCTCCAAAACATCGCGCTATTTTCTGCGTGAAATGATCAGGTTTCAAAAATAAAAACTAAATGGATAAAACTCATTCAATACATTTTACGCCATTGCTTTATATTGAAAGTTTAGATTGGAACTGTCTAACTCGCGCCGTGTCATGGCTGAAAGGGTGTCACTTGAGGACCGGAGCCATCTTTGGATGGCACCAGTCTGTCATGGGAACAAAGATGTTTCCAATTTACGTTTGTCATGCTAAGAAAAACCAGTCAAGCGCGTGATAGCCTGCCAATCAGTGGGATTGCTCCATTGACATTTTGCTAACATCGTCCTCGTCTCCCGCCTGGACCCCGTGACTAATGGAGAGTGAACCCCACATTCCACACCGGAAGTAGACCCGAGTTGAATTGTGACTCTTGTTCGGCCGGTATTGGTATTCAATTAAAGCAACAGGCGGGCTCAATCAGGCGAGGTCTTTCACTCCTCCGGCGCCGATACCACTCTGTATGCGTGTGATTTCAGCCTGCGATTGAAGAGCTCTGTTGAGCGGAGTTATTATTCAAAGAATGGCTGTTTTATGCTGGTAGAAAGGGGTAATTAAGGTTTCATGTGAGTCGCCGAAGCACGCCACGCCACAACATTAAAAAAGCGAAAGGTGACAAGATGTTCAAAGCTTAAGGTCACATAGAAGTTAATAAAATATGCCGTTCACGCTCAACCTTAAGTGTCCGATGTCATCATGATTAGACATGGCGTTTACAACAAATATGAACACGAAACAAATGTTAGATGCAATCTTAGTTTTCAAGGTCTTTGGTTTCCTCATTTAACATACATAGACTCAACGGCAAAGGAATTGTTACCACATAAATTCAAGATAGTTTCAAGAGAGATTAAAACATCTTACACATAGTTACATCATTTCTTCGGGAGTGAACTATCGTACTTTTTTAACATTATTTGGTTTTGTTTCTAATTCTAGAAAATTGTCGTTTTGAAATCTTTACTATGCGAGATAATAATAATAGCATTCTTATACCGCGCATATATCCATGACAAAGCATGCTCAAAGCGCCATGAGTATTATTACCCTGGAGGGATAGTATGTTCGGTGCCGCCGATTAACAAGCGCTCCGTATAGGTCCGTACCTCCCCTTGTTCAGGTACCCATTTGTACAGCATAGGCGAGTGTGTTTGAGGACATCACTGGCTTTGTTACTCAGTTAAGGTCCAAGATGGTGTAGATTATGGACATCTTTAAGTACTTAATATTCATATTAAATACTATTTTATCTTAAATCCAAAACATTCTGTTAAAAAAACATCTTTTAACAACAATTTCAGAACCCTTTGTTTGAAGATTTTTGAGATATTAAATAAATTTGATTAATTCCATAAATAACAAAGCATAGGTTTATAAATGACTTTTTTTAAAACACTTAATCTGGCAGTGATGGGTTTTTTTTATTTGAAGAAAATGTGGTTTTTGCCGTTGAGAATACTTCCTTGATAAAATTCGCTTCTGCGAAGGACAATAATCACTGTATTATATATTTTGATAAAGTACATAAACAACATTCCATTAGAAATACAAAAAAACACTTTCAAACTTATAAATGAGATGAAATGAAGAAGATTATAGTAAAATTATTATTTTACGAAATAGTTGGTTATCAAGATGAAAAATTATATTGTATAACAATGTTTTAAAAAACATACGATAAAGGTTGAAAAGTGAATATTTCCTTGTCTATTTCTCTATATAATTTAAATCTCCAACAAGATTGAGTTTCACACTATGACCTCCCGCTCTTATAACTGGTGACAGGGAGGTTAAGGCCCTGCTACATCCCTAACCCAAGTGCCAGACAAGTCTACTACCATGCAGTGATATATTGCTCCTGTTTCTCAGCCGCGACACAAGACAAAGTTGACTTGAACAGAAAGAGTTCCTAAGCCTTGACCCTTGGTAATGAATCAGAGATATTGGTTTGCGTCATGCTTGTAGGCTGCTGCAGATCCTTTAATACAGAGCCTGTAGACCGAAGGTCGACTAGGTTGAAAGAACTGTCTGAACACAGAATTATTTCTCCGTCCAGAAATAGATGGCATCAGTCACATCTGGCAACTGTATTAAATAACATTACAGATACATTTGCAACTTGGTCTACAGTCCATGATTAACGAGTTTTAGGTACAGCCAACGAGTAAGTATCTTACTTGGAAAAATATCATGAACAGTTTGGTCATCAGTCACTTGCAGTCTGACTTCTGTGGTAAAGCAAAAGAACAGTGTAGGTACCTTGGTAATTATTATTGGTAGAAAACATGGCATATACATTGGTCCCACATTCATTGGCACAATATAGCAGTGCAGATACAGATACATCTGTCTTTCAGTCGTGGGAAGATGAGACACTACGGACGCATCATTTCTTCAGTTTTCGGTGGAAGAATAGAATATATCTTAAGATGTCAGTCACTTACAAAATCAAATGTTACAATACCTTGTTTCTTCAGTCAACGTAGAAAAGAAAATACAGACAAATAGATCTTTAGTAGTTGAAAAAACATATTATCCTGAAATAACATTTTGTTACATTTTATCTTCTTTTGACATTTCATGTACAGTTGATCGAAAATGTCTTTGGAGCCTAGGAACTATGTTCAAAACAATAAATGTAAATATATTTGACAAATCCTTTATGTCCTGAAATCTAGTTTTACTTTCTTCAAATATTTCTGGTAGAAATATAGATCAAAATATTTATTAACACCCTAGCTTTCGAGAGTTTTATTATAACCGTCAACCAATCATATCAAACATATTTATTTGTTTTCAAGTTAAATCATTTATCGCACTCACAAATTACTTAGGTTAAACTAACTTGAAGAGTGTTTCTCATTCAGATGTTTTTGTTTTTTCTCCCTGCAAACAGAAAACACTTAGTCTTCAATCATATTACGTTCGTCCTGCTGTAGGTCAGCCATTTTGTTATTGTGATTATCTGTAGGATCTTAGCATCCGACTGAAGGAAGGTAAATAGATACAGGGTTGTAATAAAAACTGTGAAGGAGGTAAAAGAGATGTTTTTACCGACATACCCATATGTTATCGCCATAATCTGCCAATCACCATGGTTACCAAGACATGCAGCACGTGTTCTGTGGAAGACATGGCCGCATCCTTCAAATAACATGAAGCTCAAGAAATTGTAAACGAGTTGAAAAGGGTACACGTTCATCATAACTTAAGAATGCAGTGAACACACTTAAGTGCAATCTTATTTCTGACCGTAAAATCTGTACTTTCAAGGATCGCCACCAAATGAGTAGTCTGTTATTAACCTTTATTGCACTTAAATGTATGATCTTTTTAACAAATGATGACGTGAATTAGATAGGTCAAGGTCGAAGATATTATTTGGAGTAATCAATGTGTACGAGACATGTTTTCTAACTCTTGCAGATTGGATAATAAGATTAGTCTATTCACGCGTTTTATCCAAAGCATAGAATATCAAGAAAGATTTCAGTCAAAATATTTGGTACTCGCTTTTGACATTATGCTGTGCTAGGTTTAGGTGGAAATGAGACGATTAATGTGAATCAGCTATTAAAATGAATCCAAAATAAGTATTATGCATGTTATTCAACTATTTAAGAAAACTATACATTTCATTATGAAGAGATAGATAAGGTTAACTAACTAAGAGTATTCTTGAGAAGTTGAACGAAACTTAGTTGAATATTCGGGGATTTATGTGGAAGTAATGGTCTCGTGAAATGCTATTACTGTCTGGGACGTGAAGTTAATGCAGATTGTTTGTGCAATTAAACCGTAAAACAGATCATTCTCACGAAATAACATTGTTAATTTTCCTTTTTCAGTCTTTCATTTGACAGTAATGATTTCATTTCGTTCTTCTGGACTTTTTGCAAAATTCAGGGTATTTTAATGTTTGTAATAACAAGTTTAAAAAACAAATGACATTGGAAGGACGGTCGTTTATGCTTAACAAAATTTATAACCGACTTGTAATGGTTATAATTAATGGCTGACATGGAAAAAATTTGCCTCAACAGTAGACTGCAATTTATGCTGAAATCTGGTCAGACCAAAAAAGATACTTGATATCAGTGATGCAATAATGAAATAGATCAGTGAGCGTATGTACACGCCACAATATATATAATGTACATCAACGGTGTAATTGCAAGACATAAAGCTTTTAGCTGCTTGGACCAAAATACCTTTTGGTGTAGCTGGAATATTTGTTGTTGCTGACAGCACCAAGCGTACTCGTTTATCATTATTGTCTGTTGACCCGTATCCTTCACATTTCTCATCTCCCGCCTTTATGTGTAGTCTTCAATATTTGTTTACTAAACGTTCAATTACACAGATTTTTCAGCGCTCATGAAATGGATTTCAAGAGTATCTTACAAACATCACTGCTAGAAGTATTATTGAAGAAATAAAACACTTATTTGAAGTATATATGAAGTTTTTTTTATTTTTAAAAGGTCTTGAAAGCTGATAGCTTGTGAACAGACCTCTTACTCCTTGTGACTGGGATTACAATTTATATCATTTATTTTTATATATCTTCTTTCTAAAATCAAAGGGCCTAGAAAGCTAAAACTTTGTGTAAAGGCTTCTCAGCTAATGCGACTTAAAATTTATAGATGATAACCCATAGGTCATTAAAAAGAATATATCATAGAGAGCCTGATGAGCTACAAAGCCAAAGGCTCCACTTTGTTAAGATTACATGCTGAATGAATGTATTTTAACTAGATTTTATTCTGTTAAATGATATTAAGTTTAATTGAAGAAATCAATCATAGAAAATATACCTTCATTACAAACATATTTTTCATATACTTAATAAATTTCGTTTGAAATAAAATTCGTTTTAATTCCAGCTGAAAAGACTGATTCACTTCGATGGTACACAGTGACCGTAATCACTAATTCGTACCCAATTCCCTGATTTTAGTTGACAGTGATTGAAACAAAACATCATTTTTCTCTTTCACAAGAACTATTTGTAATTCGTATCTACGTTACTATTCACATGAGCCATTTTACAGATTGATAGTTTCTCCATGATTCATATACCGAACATAACACGTACATTTCCCCTGTGCATGTTGAGTAAACTATTTCAGAAGCCTTTCCAGGGCTCTCTGGTAGTTAACTTTTCCACTGATTTATGGTTCCCATGGTGACACAATCCACATCGTGGAAATACCTACCGGGCTTTCCTCTCTCGTCAAGTACTAGTGTTTTAAATTGCATTGTCTCAAATGTTTGCGAAGCTAATACAAACTGAAAACAAAGAACCCTTCACATTTTCTTTCCGATAGTCTCAGTAATTTTATGGACACTCCAACGTGGCCTGACAGTACGTGTCTTTCTTAACGATGGAAAACATACCCTTTACCTGCTAACAATGTCTAGTGTTTTTTACACTTTGAAAACGCAAAATTCATTTTGATAAGCCCATATAAATACAGTTCACAAAAGTACGTAGCTGACTTCGAAACTGACTAAAGACTTCCGTAAACGGTTTTAGTAATTTAATAAACGTAATTAGCTTATGGGGAGGAACGAAATCAGTCAAAAGATGTTTTGCGTTTACAGTGTGTATGTTTATATACAACATTTATAAACAGATCAACTACATATTAATAAATAGGAAGAATATAACAGTTTTGCTATATGTCCCAGCTCTTGAATGGATAATTGATTGCCCAAGCTGTGTTAAACAATAAGTCACTCATGCACTTACTCACATAAAGTTTAAATTGTTTGCATGTATACTGTATCTGTAATTCAATAAACTAAAATGTATGTACTATGCGCTATGACATACACAAGAGAGAAACATAAACAGAGTAGTAAATCTTATTAATTTTTATCTTCTCTAAATAGTTTGTCTATATTATTACGTTGAATTGCAATTCTTTTTATTGTACAATATGCATTACCAACAATTCTTTTTAATAAATTAATTAATAACCTAAAATGAGACTAAAATGTTTGAAGCAATGACAACTTAAACTGTGATCGATGAGAAATGTTTTATCTATCAAAACTCCTAAAGATAACTAAAGAACACAGATGCGAATTAATATGTTTATAACGTGGTTGCACGGTTTACAAAAATACTTGAAATACTGTGTTACAATAAAGATTATTGCTGCAGAGCAGTTGCAATTTCTCGTACGATTTTACACATACCTGTTAATTCCCCGCTTTTTAAAAAGAGCCATGTATACAGTGAATTGTATATATACAGTGAACTGTATACACTGTATGTTTTACCCAAACTTATATACACACGCATGCGTTGGAAAACTACCAAAACTAACCATATGATTGTTTTTGTGCTTGTTTCAGGAAATCCGAGACTGGAAATATATTGCCATGGTGATGGACCGATTCTTTTTATACATATTTACAACAGCAACTTTCAGTGGAACCCTGAGTATTTTCTTGTATGCCCCCTCTTTGTATGACGGACGCCAGGAGATGTCTGACGATCATAACTCTACCTGTGTGTACTAGACAAAAACCATTTCTATCACAAAAAAACTATAATCATATTTGCATTGAAGTGGGTGTGCAACAAATTACAAACATGTGAGCTCACTTGCATTTACGATACTGAAACACTACATATAATCGTGTTTTGTCTCTAGGTGTGTATGAAACATTTTGAAAAATATTTTGCATTAAAGTGGGTACCATTTTGGTCATGTAGAGAACATATTTCAATCATTTTGGCATTGAAGTGGGATTGAAACAATTGTAATGTGAAGTCACTTTCATTGAAGTTGGTAATTATGAAACAAACACTATATGTTATCGCTTTTGTATTGAGACATATGTGATACGATAGAGGCAAATTGAACAATTTTGCATGTGGGCATGATTTTAGACATGTAAAATATATATATAAATAAATTGTATATATATATATATATATATATATATATATATATATATATTAGAGGGTTTATAAATAAAAAACATCAATGTGATCCATGTTGTGATTTAATCAAAAAATATTGTTAAGCCCCTGAAAAAAGTGTTTGCAGGTAGACCAACTGTTTTTTACACTTACACGGTAAGGAGTATACGAGACTCTACCAATAGGGAACATGGTGAACCATGTTTTCAGAAAAACTTAGAAGATGTTCACTGTTGATAATTTGGCACAGCACAATGGAAACAAGGAAGTAAATATATACGGAAAATTCTACACTATAACCTCATATATTTCACTGTCATTCCTGTAATTGTGTATATACGTGTACATCCATACGTCATCAATGTGTCCCATGATTTGTATGCTTTTCTCTCATGTCACTGCTGGTGTACATAGCTGTTGAAATTCGTTGTAAATAAGAACGCAATGCCAGATTATTGAATCATTTTCATAATAAAGCCATAGAGAAATGTCTGCTCGGACTGATTTGTTTTCAGAGTTTGTATGGGCTTTTACCATTGAACCAGTGGGGTCACCTCGAGGAACAGACTTTATTCAAAACGCACAAAGTGTTACCATGTGAAGGTTGTGTAAGCATTTTTGTTGGTGTGTTTTGCTTGATATTATAAAGTTAAAGACGCCAATTGGTTTAAGAATGAATCCGTTCTTTTAGCATCAAAATATTTGAAAACTGCAATAATGGACAAATTTTGTATATGCAAAAGGATAAAAACATGATGTAATATTAGACTAGTGGTGATTATTTGTATGGCAGGCTTATGACTTTTATTTATTATGTCAATTATTGGCTGATCAGGACTGTATGGACAAAGGCTATATATTTGGCTTCAGCCTTAATTATGATAAATATAAAAAATATCTGAATCATTCCATCTATTTTCAAACATATATACTGTATGTAACGGAAGAAGTGTTGAATTTATGTTTGGTCGAAATATTGGTGCAAATAACACACTGTAAGACAGTCTAATATGAAACGTTTATGAAAGTAATGAAGAAACGTTTTTGTTTGTGTTTGTTGATCAGGTAGAGGAAAATGACTCTCGTTTATCAAAACATGTCTCACCACAATACTCATAATATCTTACATGAAAAAAACGTAATCCTTTACGCTGCAACTTCATTCCTAAATTACATTCAAGCCATAACGCTGTTTGACATGAGGCGTTTTTCAGGAAGCGTAAGTTCCGCTACCATTGAAATATTGGTACTTTGAGCTTACAAAATTTTCACATTAAGTGCAAGAAATATGACACGAGGAGGCTACATTCATGTTCTCGATTCAGCAATCACATTCCGGCGCAACGTCATTCACAAAACTTGCTCAAACCTTATTCTTACTTATTCCAAAATAGTTCTTCAGCACATGGCGCGAAAAATCATCAAAGAAGTATTTTCTCATGTAATTAATGGGACTTAGTAACACGGAAGTAGGGATATCGTGTTTCTGTCTACAGAATCCCATACTGAAGACACGCCGGTAGTAGCGGGATAGAATGACTCTGACAACCCGTGTTTAACAGGCTTTTTGTGCCGCCATTCCGTCCAGGACACTGCTGGCGGATCAGGGTTAACTCACATTGGCAAGGATCCATCTTACTGTCAGAATGGAAAACAGCTGATTTATGTTTTTAGTAATGGAATGCGCCAACGCACAGACCTCAGACCTGTGAAGAGGTTTGTTAAAACATAAAACAAGAGAGGAGGCCTAGCGCTGAAGCAAAGCTTGCACTAATTGGTCTGCAGCGTCAGAAAAAGGGAAGGATTGTGTTTCTTCAAGATGGGTTGTTTTTATACACGTCTAATTCTATATCATTGTTTAAACAGAAGCTTTTTCCAATATATTTGCTCTGAACTTATTTTTTTAATCGATTGCATTGATGCAATGATGCAGTTGTAACCCAAGTTTGATAAAATTTGGAGCGTGTTGCTCAGTTGTTTCAACCTTAAATTCATACCAGTTTGGCATGCTTACATGTATGTATCTGTGTTTGTCTTTAAAGGTGTTATTCATTGCTCCTTTAAATGAAAACAATTGAATAATTTATTTTACTTTACTTACTGTGGAAGGATGCAAAATGAAATGTCTCAAGTAATATTTTAACTTAGTACTTTAGCACACTTTAAGTACAGTAGAACTTTTTAAAAAGATCTATTTCTAATAATTTCCAAAATAAACATTTATTTAGACCAAATGTATTATATTCAGAGGGTCTAAACATATTATTACTTAACCTGATCATCCGTATTCGTAGATGAAATAATTAAGTATCAAGGAAAAACCACTTAAGGCCATTTTTGTGTGAACATTGTTTAAAAATTTGAGGTAGGGAAATGGAGTCACATAGTTATATCGAACACGTTACGTTCATTTTGAAACTGCTTCTTTTTATTCAATAACATAATATTCGTTTTCGTGAGATCACTTTACCTAAAAAAAATTTAAAAACAGCTATTGCCCTTCAATATATTAAAAATCAATATGGAGTCAAAAAGGTTTGCCATAAATAATATTTGAATGTTACTTGGTTTCAAACTTAACTGAGGAACTTTGCCAAAAAGTAGTGTTTGACAATGATAAATCGTTTTCATTCAAGTACATGAATGAATACCCATGAGTATCTACACAAACTGAAAGTCATATTTCAGATAGGACATAATTTTAGCATGTTGACTTTAATAAATGAATATATGATATTATTTTTATTGACTTTACATAACCAAATACACATGATTATCTTCACAAAAAGAAACGCAACACATACATTTTTAGATTTTACTATTGGTTTCATGATCATGTAAATCAGTGTCCATTACAACTACAGACATGAAAAATCGCAACGACATACATTGTTTTATTGCTTATACGTTTATGTGAACAATATGTGTAACTTTTTGTGTGTGTACATAAGAGGTCGCAGAAATCAGTACCTCGTGTGACGGTCCCGTGCTGCCGACACTGCACGACACCTCCTCTGAACAGATTGTATAAGACACTGCCTTTTGGATTCTTCTTCACACATCTTGCAAAGCATTTCCTAGCTTGAAAACGTCTGAGGTTGCTGTCCGCGGACACGTTGATCAAGAAGATGCCACACATTTTCTATCGGATTAAGATCTGGTGATGTTGTACGGCCATGGAAGGACATTAATGTTCTCTTGAGGTACTCAGACCACCGTAACCGTAAAGAATCCAGTCTTATGCGTACTTGTGTAGGGTTGCAAGGCTATTCGAAATTGGGTCTAATACCATACTCTTTGGGCCAATATAAACACGAAAACTAGCATCGAATATTGAAAACATTGAATCTACTTCATTGGAAGTTTTGCGACCCTGATATAGCAAATCACATATTCAAATTTGCTACCTCTACCGCAAAGGTAAAGTCAGAGAGTTTGTGGAATTAGACAACACTTATGCTGTCTGAAAAGTGAAAATTCAAATCATATCAAATTTGAATTTATGTGTCTACAGATTTCATAAAGGTCGCCTTAAAGTGATCTTTCATTCAGGTTCCCAGACATAGAGAGGGCTACTTTATTTGATCTTTATTGAAGATATTGATGATATTCAAATGGAAGAGATGTGCTTCATGAAAGTTAAACATAATTTTTGACCTGCAGACAGTGCATTGTCATTTCATACCAAGACAGTGAAACAACGGACTACGGAGACAATAAGACGCAGCCAAAGTATGTTTTGTAGTCTCTCTTAATAAAATGGATATGTGTTAGTGATAGTTATTGTTTTCGTTAATTTCATATTTGTTTCTAGAAGATAACTTTCCATGTATATGAAGATGTGAGTATTTGAAGGGCTTTTAGTATTGATATTCATAAGAAAAGCTAGATGTTCGTAAAACATACTTTCGAGCTATCAAAATGTACGTACTGGAATAAATGTTTTTAATTCCAATTTTTTAAAATCAAACCTTTAAAAAAATTAATTTGATACAGCACAGCACAAAAACCAATCAAATAGACCACCCCCACTTTGTAAGCAAAGTTTTTACACTAGCATTTCTGCCAATCAGTATTGAACTTGGAGTTCGGGAGGACAACTCTCCACCATTTTTTCCTGGTGAAAAAAAGGGGGGGGGGGGAATATTTCATCTTTATGATGTTTTTATGGGGATGGAAAAACACAATTTTACTTATGTCAGACATACTCTTGATATTCATCTGAGTTAGGGTATTCGCATTCTTATTAATGTAATGATTTAAGAACTAATGTCAGGGTTTTGGTGAGACGCAAGTTTCTAATAGTCATACTCAGTCACTGAGAGTTAATTGGGATTTCTTTTACATAAATGAAATAAGGAAATGATATAGGAAATAAGAGCAGAGAAATGCTGAAGTTTTGTGTACGATTTTAACCAATGCACGTCATTGGAAATATGAAGACGGCCAATGCCTTATTTATTCTCAAACCTTTCACAGTTAATGATGAAAATTCGGATGAGATACGGGACCAATGGTGAACGTTTTCGAAGAGGTCGAATCGTTTTTACTACTGACAAAAAGTAATTACCATGGCCACCTTTCTATCAGTTAAATGACTTATATGGTCCATTCATTAATCACGTGTATTACTTTGAAGTTCTGTGTATCAATATCAGGACCGAGAATCAGATGTTAACATTCTGTTCTCCCAAGAGATCACTAAACTGAACCAATAAAGCTTCCTCATGTCTTTATTCAATTAATTCTCCAGCTAGGAGAGATGGGACATGTTTCAACAAAACCTAATTTGTTACTATAAACTAGTGAAGTGAAAAATATGGCATGACCTACTCGAAATGAGGATGACTTCTTGTGACTAGTTTAATTGTATTATAATAAGTTGTTGCTTGTTATGTAAAGAACAATGTTTGTGGGCTTTTTCATGACTTTCAACTTTGAATGAATTATACATTGTGATTCATGAATGACTTCACTTATGTATGCCAATTACTTTTTTAAATTTTTACAAAAATGGCATAAGTTCCTGTCTTTGTTTTCTTTCTGATATCTAATCCAAAATTACTGTTATGTAATAGAAACTTCAAATTTCATATGTATGCTACTAGGGGTGGCTTTTGACCCACATGGGATAGCAATAGTCTGTTGGACCTTACTCTTGCGAGATAGTCAATTGCGATCTATTATTGCAATAGCTACAGGGATAATTCAACAATAAATGAAATAACAAAATTCAAGAATAAACAGTGTTTTCCTAAAGCATACAGTTTAAAGAAGAAGGATAACTCCTGCATTTTCCAGTTGTATCATCGAGCTATGAGGGATCGATTTTTAAATCTAAGAGCTGCAGTTGTTACTTGTTAACGAATTTCACTTTAAGATAAATATAAACATCTTAAGTGTCATAACATAACATAACATAACATAACTAACAGTTTCTACGACTATTTCAATTAGGACTATTAAAAACTCATATTATTTTGATATAGTATGAAATTAATAGAATCACTTACATAATGCAAGTATTCAATCAGTTCGATCATTTCCTATATCACTTTCATATATATTTCTTGTGAACGGATATTACATGCTGTGGTCTGCTACCCACAGACATTTTATTAGCACTGAAATCAATCAAATATTGTTTTTCATGACATATTACATCAATATGCCTTGTCTAGTTTTGACATTTTTGTTGAAAGATTATTTCCAAAATGTTTTGTAGGTAACTATATATTTTTGCAAAAAGGATAGGTGAAAAGACAAAATCGAGGTAAATTAGAAAGTGAAAGATTTATCAACATAGTCTAACTATATTCCTCTAACTAATTTCCTCCTAACCAACGGCCACAAATATTTCATACAGAACACTATCAAATTTGTTTTATGAGAAATACAATCGTTCATGCAATTATATTTGCACTCTTTACAAATAACAATCGTATACAGTTTGATTTTAACAGACATAATCTAATCCGTGTCATGCTTAAATAGCACTTACAGCTCATCATTGGTTCGAATTGATGTCCAAATGGAAATGCTAGAAATATGAAATCCTTTGTCATTTCGAGTTGAATGACAGTCTGAAAACACACAGTCTGATTTATTATTATAGTAATTTAACTCTATATGTGGCCTTAATGCAAATTCCTATCTTTCAGTAGATTCCTCTTTTTCTAAAAGGCTAGGGTATCGTCGATTAATGTGCAGGTGCAAATTTTGAAAATCAAATTTTTCTCACCAGAAGTAAATTTAAAAACTTCAAAATAAACAATTCATAAAGGTTTTGATAAAGGGGTTATCATTTTAGGTGAAATTTTGGAAATACAAATTCTCTAAACGCAGTTTTTTTTTAAAGATAGATGGCGTAAAATATATTTAGAGTGTTCATGCATTCTTAATAAGTCTGGAATATTTCCATCCTAAAATGGAAACTCGTAACTTATAACTATTCACTATCCACAATTCCATGGTAAACCTATCGCTATCGCAGAATGAGACAATATTTATGCTGTCTGAAAAGGAACAGTTAAAATCACATCAAAGTGGGATTTATTCGTCTACAGACTCGATAAACTTTGCCTCAAAGATATTATTCATTCAGTTTTCCATATAGACAGGGCCTTGTTGACAGGCGCCTATGGAAATCTTTATTAAAGATATTGATGATATTCATATGGAAGAGATGTGCCTCATGAAAGTTAAACATAATCTTTGACCGGAGATTGCATGTTTCACTTGACTCCCCACAGACAGTGCATTGCCATTTCATATCAAGATAGTGAAACAACGGTCTAACAAGTCGATATCTTTGAAATGTGGCCATTTATAGTCGACTTACCTCATTGCAAAATAATATAACACAATATTAAACGTTGACTTGAAATTGGTAATGATCTGGTTTTCTAGGTATTTGTTAATTTGATGTTTTAATCTTTGTGGTAATTTTCAGAATCAAATTATTACATCATTTATAATGCAGTGAAATTTTCATAATTCTTGAACATATACAATTGAGTAAATTACATTGTTTTCAGATCATTTCTCTAAATTTGTCAAAATGTGTTCTCGTGTCATTATTTTTCCTAAAAAACGTTTGTTAAAGCTAAAAAAATCTCAAATGAATTTACTACTATCAGTTATTCATAAGGTTACTATCGACAAAAACAACAACCGTGCCAAACCTTGTGTCACATAAATCAGTGATATGTTCCCATTAAGTTCATTTATTAACCATGTCCTTTTATTTGAAGTTCAGTGTAGCGGTATCAGTCCGGAGGAACACGTATTAACGTTCCTTCATCCCAAGGGATCACTAAACAAAGGCAAGGAACCGGTTCAATGTCTTTATTCAATTCTTAGTACATTTTGGAAAGAGTGGATTTGCTCAATTAGACTAATTTGTTGTCAGGGACGTGTGGAGTGAAAGGATTTGACATGAATTATTCTTAATGGGTATGACTCTTTGTGACTTTGATTATTATTATGTTTTGCTGTTTTATTGGATCAACATCTTCAATTACATTTTTAACATTAACTGAACTATAACACAGAGTACACCGACCCATGTTTTATGCACAATGAATCCTCTAAATAAGTAGAAAATTTAGGGCTTTTCAACAATGGATCATAATTATATTGTAAGTTTGATCACCATTTTATATGGGACGGTCTTTGATTTGCCGTAGCTTAAAGAGCTGATCTCAAGTGTCTGATAAAAGGGGATCATATTTCAAATATCATAGAATATCACAGAATTAAAACAGCAAGGTCAAAGTTTTCAGAAAATGAAACTTCGCCAAGGTAAAGGTATAACGCTTTTAATACGACCTTATCCAAACTGCTTCGTGATAAGGAATATCGAATTCGAAGTATCGAAGGCTGATATTTGACCATCTAGACTACTTTAAAAACTTTAACACTGCAAAGGGACATCAAACATGCAGAATGACAGATCTATATACGCAAACAGAGAGATGCATTCATGCAGCAGAATGGAAATAGAAGACGTAAAATATGCTAATGAATTAAAGACAGAAAGGGACAGATTCACATGGACATACAATAAAGAATTCAAAACCAAACAAATACAGAGGCTTGTGTCATGTTTTCATCATATGAATAGTGACGTGTCAGAAACAAAAAAACGGAAAGACGAAGCAAATGTTAAGAGTTTGCAAATGAAAACCAGACATCAATCAATACATAAAAGGACCTTAGTAAAAAGTATTTGCATCAGCCCTTGAACTTGAAGTAATAAATGTGAATAACGGGAAACGATTTCGGTTTAGACACTAATGCATGGATTTAGCTTTTTTGTATCAGAAAAGACAGTTTTATTAATCTCTGACTAGATAGAGTTACTGCATGTCAGATAGTACACGAAGAAATATCAATCATAATTGGACTTTTCTATTATAAATGAAACAATATTTGACATTCTAGTTCATCATTTTGTCAGTGATACAATATTATACAAAATAAACATTTTAAAAGATTAAATTTAAATCATCAAATAATAATTTCAATCATTTCAATTTATTGTCTTGGGATTTAAAACTACTCGCATAAAATGTATTTGTCTGCTGGTTTTTAATTGCATCTTTTACGTATTTCCTTAAGTGAAGTAAATGCACTCTTGACAAATTGCATCTTTATCCTCCTTGACAAGTATCATATCATGGTATTTCCTTTGTTTCATTAAGCAATGTAGAAGTTGCATTAATCAAATCAAGAGCCATGACCATTAACCAATAAACACTTCTCCGAGAAGAATGGCTTGATAAGATGATGAGTAAAATCAACCTCTGTCATATTTTTATCTAGCAAACTTCTTGTTTTTACAATTGGCTGTACTATAAAACATTGTCATGCACCAAAATTGATTTGCTGACTAAAGACGCTGATGTATGTGGCTATTTCTTGTTTGTGTTTTTTAATCCTTTATTAACTATTCTTATTAATCGTTGCTTTACAAACAAAGGTTACACGACCATAGATTTTTAAGTTTTCACTATAAACACATTGAATACAAACTCATCATTACACCTGCTCATAGTAGGTCTCTACCTAAGACACATTACGAACAAAGAATTGATGCAATCTGCCACGCACCTGCCCTAACGAATAATGGAACAAGCATTTCCTTTTTATTTTTAAAACCGAAAATAAATATTTTATGCTATCTTTTAAAATGCACTGGATCCATGGTTATCATGCTTTTCCCCATCAACCGTCTTGCCATTGAAATGTTCCTACCTTCGCTCTTTTAGTGATAAGATATGTTGAATTGAAGATGCTGAAATGTACCATATAATCTGCTGGTTTAAAATTGAGGAATTTTGCCGAATTCCGCTTTATCATATCACTTGTAGATTTTACTTGATTTAAAATGAATATTATTGTAGACATGATATTAATACACATTGTGTAATAACTCCGAATACTGACCGTGACGTCATAGTCGTTAAGCCACCCGTATACTATCAACGGCGATTGACAATATAATTTAATGGAAATAACTAAAGTACTTAACTGAGTCGCTGAACTCGCTTCCAATCGATACATACCAAACCATTCACTCAAACGTGACTTCGTATAGAATTCCCTATGTCATCCAAAATTCTATTGAATAATTAACAGAGATACTTTTTGTAAACGCCCTATCTAAGAGTTTCAAGAAACATACAAGGCCATGTGATGCCAAACATCTGCCATACAACCCTTCATGTAAAAGGCTGTAACTGACAGAACGTGAAAAGGTCATCCTTGCTCTTTACATGCACCGACTAAATAAGACATCATGAAACATGCCCACAGGGCTATTCGTACATGTACCCCTGGCTGCCTCTCCATGAGACTGATAACAGAGATGGAACTCTCACAAAGAATTGATACCATCTTCCTCACACCTGTATCAGGGAGCTGTTCTGAAAAAGTTATCCTTTATCTGAATAATAGTGAAAGACCAGTGACGAAACTGTGTGTTCATTATTAGGATTTCTCCTGGTTTTATCTGTTTGTAAATTCTGACGCAAGTATTGATTCATGTAAATAGTTCTTCTGGCCAATGGGAGATTGTTCTTATTTCAGATGCAATTTGTGATTTATCCTGTGGTTTAAATTGACTAATGTGTAACGTACAAAGCCGTACAAATCCGTCAACGAATACATAGGAAATGGAAACCAGAAATACTTTGGTGAAGCTTTTGTCGATTACATAACAATTATATTAGCCAATTTGATTTTACCTCTGATCAATACAAAAATTGGTTCACTTTAGTCAACCATGGTTTTGGCATTATGATAACTGAAATAGGATGTACAGTTCATCGTCATCTTCTTTGTTAAACATTTGATAAATGTGTTCATGGTGTGCAAAAACAGTAACAACAGATATTAAATAACACCTCGTTTGTCAGTTAATAAAATTAGTATAGATCCTTGGCATGTACTATTCATCAGACCAATATTTCACCACAAACTGACCACTGAGGGCGCATAGATGTAGCTGATGAGACTCGGGGACCAATGTTTCCCTGACTTGAATGAATATGATATCTTACAGAACTAAAAATGTTGTCATTTCATTTCTTTTTAAAAACGGATTTTAATGTTATTCGTTTTTGTTTTTTTGTTTTTTTTTATTTAATCAGTTGAACATGTAAATAATGAAAAAAACATAAAGGGATTTATCTGAAAAGTGAAACATACTCTAGAAACGCAAAACATAAGCACGAGAACAGTAGAAATAAGCATGTAAACAGAGAAACGATTAAATGTGAACAATTAGCAGTAAAAACAAGCACTTGTGAACAGTGAAACAACTTCTCGTGGAGAGTGAAACAGGAGCTTCGGAAAATGAAACATGAACATGTAGACAAAGAAACATGAACATGTGGACAAAGAAACATTGGCATGTAGACAATGAAACATGGACATGTAGACAAAGAAACATGAACATGTGGACAAAGAAACATGAACATGTAGACAATGAAACATGGACATGTAGACAAAAAAACATGAACATGTGGACAATGAAACATGGACATGTGGACAATGAAACATGAACATGTAGACAATGAAACATGAACATGTGGACAAAGAAACATGAACATGTAGACAATGAAACATGGACATGTAGGCAAAGAAACATGAACATGTGGACAGTGAAACATGAACATGTAGACAATGAAACATGAACGTGTGGACAAAGAAACATGAACATGTAAACAAGGATATGATGACAATGAAACATGCACATGTGGACAAAGAAACATGAACATGTAGACAATGAAACATGGACATGTAGACAATGAAACATGAACATGTGGACAATGAAACATGAACATGTAGACAATGAAACATGAACGTGTGGACAAAGAAACATGAACATGTAGACAATGGAACAAGGATATGATGACAATGAAACATGAACATGTGGACAAAGAAACATTAACCTGTAGACAATGAAACATGAACATGTGGACAATGAAACATGAACATGTGGACAAAGAAACATGAACATGTAGACAATGAAACATGGCCATGTGGACAATGAAACATGAACTTATGGACAATGAAACATGATCATGTAGACAATGAAACATGAACTTATGGACAATGAAACATGATCATGTAGACAATGAAACATGAACTTGTGGACAATGAAACATGAACATGTGGACAAAGAGATATTGACATGTAGACAATGAAACATGTACTTGTGGACAATGAAACATTGACATGTGGAAAATGAAACATGAACATGTCAACAGTGAAACAGTGAAACTAAGATTTTTTACCAGTGAAATCAGTGAATAGTCAAACATGTGAACATTGAAAAGAACATGTGAGCAGCAGACAAGAAAACGTTTAAGCACATGAACTATATGATAAACGAATGTTTTCAGAAGATTAGTAAATGTCAACAAATGAGAATGATAGAAATGCAACCTCATACTACAGTTTCAGTCATCATGTTGACACTGGTACATGATGAATGGAATACAAAGCATCCCAACGACCATGGAAAGCACGAAATCAATGTTGCAGGTTGAGTATCTTCCTTTGTGTCACCGTTCTGTGTAGACTGTGTGTCCATTCAGATTGAGCATGATTAATGACACAGGGATCTTACGACTGTGTAAATAAAAGTTCCCAAACAATAAACGCTGTTCCTCAAAAGGATCCTTGTCGTGGAAAATCGAATTTGTTGCTGAATTAAAGTTGGATTTGGTGTAAAAGTATGAAAGGGTCATTTTGTAAGGAAGAGGGAAAGCAGAGGTCTATTGTGTGGAACAACTAGCATTGAGTGTAGTAATTTATTCAATTAGGAATCAACGTCTAGTTTAACCTGAAGTGTTTTTAAGTTTGTTTTATGGGTGGATTAAGAAAATGATCCATCAGAAATTATATAATAATAAATATGAAGATCATGTGCGTTTAAGTAAAGACGAGAGGAGCAAAATGTCATCAAACTTCAAAGTGATTGGATAATAGATTTAAAGTTTTTTAATTGACACTAAGAGTTTGTTATGATTTCTAGGTTTGCTTCTTAGTTCACATTTGTTTCACATCGGTTGAGGTTTGTAATGTTTGTTAAACATCCCACATACGCAATCACACAGGTTCAATGATGTAATTACTGACTTCAACGAACCTTGATAACATTACACAATTCCATATATAACATTTAGAATTGATGTGTGTTATTTAAAGGGGTCGGATTACTAATAAGTTAAATTAGTGGTATTTCAATTTCAGTTTTTTAGTAATTAATCCAGTCAGGAAATTTGCATTGTCTATGACTTTGAAGCATAAAAAAATAGTCATAAAGCAAATGAATCAAGTAAGGTACCGGTCATTTATTACAGGGAGGTGTGCTGGGGGTTTTCAGGGGAGGGTCAGAAAAAAAGATACTGTCACAAGGGGAGGGTTATGAAAAGAATACGAAAAGATGGGGAGGCCCGGAATTTAAGCAAGACTGTTTTATATTCTTAAAAACTGATGCTTCTATACAAAATCATCATGAGTTCTCTGCTTTATGCGTTGATATTTATAGGACAAAAAGTAGGAAAGTGGATCTGCTTAAAAGAAGTAGTTAACATATAAGAGGTGATTGCTACTGTTTGCTAAATATTCATACAACATGAATGCATTTTTGCCAATAAATAGACTCATCCAAATAAAAAAGCAAGTCAAATCATTAATATTTGAATAATTATTTCAACATTTCTCAGTCATAGAAATTTATGTAACACTTTACCAAATGGCTTGATTTGGGGAATTTTTATTAATATAGCCATACTTTTGAAATATCTAAATGCAATTTTGCAAATACCAATGTTGATATTTAAAAAGTTGGGAAGATTTGGTATATTCTAACCATATTGTTCCTTTCATAGCTTAAACACTAATTTTTTAAATGGATATATTATGTAACAGATGCAACATGTGTAATTTCTATCATCCCTAGATGTGCCTTTAGTATATTTATGTAACTTCGAAATTCTTAACATTTTGAACTTTGTGCCATAAAATTTTGCTTATATCTTTTACTCAGACAACTATAGCTTAAATCTTATGAAATTTGATAATTTATTCCCTATGATGTGAAGGTTCGCCTTTTGTAGTTTTCCTTCCTTTACCCTCAAAATATTTATGGATTTTAAACGTTTAGCGTTCTGGAAAGAAATCATCGTTGTCAAAAGCTAATCTCCAAACCTATAAATGCCAGCATTCTAAAGTGGTACGCGTGTCAACCATGGTCCTTCAATCAATTTATGAATTTCATTGTTTACAGTTTTCGATGGAATTGTATACCCAGTGAGTTAATGACGAAGTCATTTTGTTCAAGGCATTCAAATCCTCTTTTTATATGCAGCTGCTGTTCTAAAATGTATGCTGTAAAACTTTTCTAGTGAAACTGAATCTAAAATACTATACATCATTATCAGACATCATGTTAAACACATCAATGGAAGGGTAAATTGTTTGTTTTCAACAATTTTTAAAGCATTATTTTCAAATGAGAATTTTTTCTTTAAAGTGTCTAAGAAAACATTTGAATGTAGAATCGGACAGTTATTTTCAAAAGACCAATTTCAAAAAGTTTCGAAGATATATTTTGTGGGAGGGTCATTAACAAAAATTACACTGAAGAAAATTATGTCGAGTTGGGGAGGGCTGCATTTATTTATTATCCAAAACTGTGTTCCACAGGAGATATCGCTTGTGGAAGATCAAGCGATATCTCCTAGGAGATATTGTTTTGACAGTAGATTTTAAACAATGCCCAATACAGTCAAGTTCATGACATCACAATTGTTTTACATCATAAAGTAATGACATCACAATGCTATGACGTCATAGTCATGTTGACTCACAATGCTATGACATCACTCCAATGAGAGTCTTAGAGTAGTGCAGTGTTCAGAAATACACATTTTTCACGGAATCGAAATGAAAAATGACTTTGGATGATAAATAGAATCTCACCCTCGTATCTTCTGATATCAAATACATCAACACTCGTTGATAAAAGTAAAATATCCTCGGCAAGCCTCGGATATTTGTAACTTTTATCAACTCGTGTTGATATATTTGATATCAGAAGATGCTTGGGTGAGATTCTCTATATATACAAACCTAAGAGAAAAAATTCTATTATCTTGCTCATGTTAGGTTCGGAGTATGTCACACTTCAAATGGAAAACTTTTTACAAACTTGCAAACACAAACGCATACACACCAACGCCGAGGTAAAGTTATAGACTTAGCTGAATAAGACAATATTTATGCTGTGTGATTAGGAAGAGTTCAAACCCATCCAACTTGGATTTATTCGTCTACAGATTCCATAAATGTTACATTCAGTTTTACATATAGACAGGGCCTCGTTGAAATCATTGTTAATGATATTGATGATATTCATATGAAAGAGATGTGCCTCATCGAAAGTTAAACATAATCTTTGACCCGAGATTGCATGTTTCACATGACTCCCCACAGACAGTGCATTGCCATTTCATATCAAGATGTTAAAACAATGAATTATCAGTTAGATATCTGTGAAATATGACAATCTATAACTGATTTGATCTTCTTGACTTGTGCATGATTAGATGCATAAATGTAATTGGTTATAGCATCTCATGATATAGTTGAATACTTTTTAGTTGCTATTTATAGCTAACTTCATGGGGGCTTTTTCTGTGGTAATTTTCAAACTTTGAATGATAAAAATATATAGTATAACTACTTGCAGTTGAGCATGTCAATCTGTGACTTTAAAACGATGTAATATTTATATCGTACTAATTATGTTTGCAAATCAACGATAGAGTTGAACCAAAGGTATTGACTGAATCACATATTGCACAATATTTGGTAGAAATCTAAAGAAATCTCAGTCACTGTTTGTGTTCTATAAAAATGGTTTATGTGTCACAATCTTCCATCTCAGCCTGGATTGTCAACAGTAGCAATACTTTTTTAATTTCTTCAGGCTATATCACATTGAGCAACGTGTATTAGACAAAATAACACAGACGGTGAGTATGCTCTAATAATACCAAAATAACTGTGATTTTTAAGAAAAGACGTAGTAATTTCAACACTTAACCCTTAAATGATAAACTGGCGAACAGCAATGTTTGCAGACATATTGTGTGCAGGTATACCTTATGGCTTCACTTATTGAAGTGGTTATGAATAGTTCATTTTTCAGACCAATCATAAACGTTTATACTCTGAAAAAAATACCTTGTGTGGATGGTCATATACATGTCCGTACATGTTAGAATTGCATGTTGGAAATACGGAGAAATAAAACCAATGTAGATGTTTATGGTTGGAACTAACAGCCGGACAGTACATCATCCGTTGATGAAATTACATGTAGGGATTGTGAAGAATGGGCCAAAATCGCGATTTGGACACTAATGCATGGATATAGCTGGGTTTTTTTATACAGTTAAGAACATGTTTACTTTTCTTTGAATAGAAAATGTCAGACCAGAAAAATCAATCATAATTGGACATTTATATTACAAATGAAATATTATCTGACATTCCGGTTAATCATTTTGTCAAAAGTACAACATTTGAAAGAATACACATTTGAAATAATGACAAAAATGACATCATCAACTGCTATTGAAATCCTTTTCACAAGTATTGATTGTTTTGACTTGGTATTTTAAACTTGTTATGGCGATACACAGAGAAAAAACCTTCTGGTTGTATATTTCTTTGTTTCTTTTGAATGAACCATATGCACTCTTGACAAATGACATATATGATTTTCTTTTAACAAGTACCCTTTCAAAGGTGTTACCGTTTGTTTAATTACCCAAATCAATACAGGATTTATTCAGTCAATTACCAAAGCCATGAGCACATGTCATTAGCCAATTCTTTTCAGAGGTAGATGGTTCTCAAGGTAATAACTAGTTTTAGTTTTCCTATTAATTTAGAATTAAGGAACATCGGGTTACTTTGAAACAATGCAAGGGTCATCAGAGTTAGTTTAAATTCTGTATTTTAATGTTGTCCAATGTTTCTTGTTGGCTTTCATCCTTCATGTCTTGTACTGAAGTAGTGAAAGTAGTGTATGTATAACCGATATTAGGTCTCCTTGAAACCCTTTTCAGGAAAAAATCGCACGTCAATAAATGTTATTAGCATCAGTATACATTTCAATATTTGGAAACAAAAATATTTACAACACAAACATAAGTTATAATCACTATTCTGTATGCTGAGATCTTGAAATATTTGACACTATCAATAGACGACTGCCATTGTGTCAAGTTTCAATCAACAAAGTGGTGTATTTACTTGTTCTTAACTCTGCCTTTAAATTTTCAGTTACATGAGAGAGTTGACAAGAACCTCATTATATATTTTGAGAGAAACTGAATTTCTAGTAGGAAAAAAAGCATAATCTAAACCCGTTATTTTAAGTCAAAGACTTTTGGTATGCAAAACATTTCAGTGTACTTATGTGCTGGAGATCTTTTAACAAACTCCTAAATATTTCATTGATATATATGAGCTTCACACATGAGGTACAACATTGGCCTTACAATCCCACTATGTTGAAGGACGTTACTGACAGAAAATCACACACCCAGAGGTTATCCAGCCTGCACTTTACACGCACCGACTAAACAAGACATCATGAAACGTGCCCACGGGGCTACTCGTACCTCGGGCTGCCTCTCCTTGAGACTGATAAATAGAGATAGAGATCTAACAAAGAATTGATACCATCTTCCTCGCACCTGTATAAAGGAGCTGAGCTGAATGAACTTCTCTTAACAAAGGTAAGAAATCAGTGCTGAAAACCAAAAGTTCCTTTTTTGGCAATTCCTCTGACCTTATTCTCTTGTTTAATTCTGACTTGAAATTGATGAGCATTGAGCATCCATCGTTTATACAAACTTATCATATATAGGTTAAACCACTTGAAAGATGTGGTAAAAAATCATAAACTTAGAATTTAAAACCCAATTGCAATTTGAACTGCTTTCATTTCGATAATCATGTTTAAGTATTGTGTCAAACATTATCATACGATTGCCGATGAAGTACGGGAATCTGTACATGAAAACGAACCTTGATTTTAGTTACCAATGAAAATAACATTATAATATGTTATCAATCACCATGAATGATAGTAACTTAAAGTGAACATTAGTGGAGGAAACATGTTTTCTAAATATATGAGTTAACTGCCATTCACATTTAGTTACCAGCTTAATACTCAATTATAAGATATGTCCACATATGGCAAAAGAATTTAGCCAATAACATCTGTCCAGGGGAACTTAAAGGACACAATTCCTTCCGGCATTTGAACTGCATGACGATTTCAGCCACTATCATCTAAAAGATAATATAAAAAAATTTAGCTAAACAACATGTATGAACTGTACATATATTAATCTTTTGTCAGAACTTGAAGAGTTTTATTTGCATGAAAGCAATCACACCACTTTAAAGAGGTAATGTAATCAACTTCTTCTGAAGTGTGATAAATTTTAGAATAAATCATAACAAACGAAACCTTTCAGCTCTGCCCGAGATTGATTGAATTTTCACCAAAACACAATTTTCCTAAAAACCATTAACTTTCTTTACATTCCTCTTTACATGACTAATTCTAGTGTTTCTCATACTTCACATACTGAGTGAAACATGTGGACAGGGAACTAGTGAACTGTGAAAGTGGAAAATTGTATGAGTACAGTGTACAGTGAACAATGAAGATGTAAACAGTGACATATTTAGATATTGGAAAATATACAACCATAAACATTGAAACCTGAACAGTGACAGATGTAATAAATGAAACGTGAACAGGAAAACATATTTACAGTGAAACTAGAGCAATGAAAGATGTAATAATTGAAACATGTAATAAACTACAGATAGTGAAACGTGAACACTGAAATATGTTAATAGAAAAGCACCTGGATAATGTATCACGCGTGGAAGTGAAATATATGAACAATGAGACATATGTATAGTGTATGAGAACATATGTATAGAGTATGAGAACATATGTATAGTGTATGAGAACATATATATAGTGTATGAGAACATATGTATAGTGTATGAGAACATGTATAGAGTATGAGAACATATGTATAGAGTATGAGAACATATGTATAGTGTATGAAAACATATATATAGTGTATGAGAACATATGTATAGTGTATGAGAACATATGTATAGAGTATGAGAACATATGTATAGTGTATGAGAACATATATATAGTGTATGAGAACATATATATAGAGTAACATTTGAGAAGTGAAATAACTGAACAGTGGACGAAATGCATATGAATAGTAAAAATAAATAAACGATTTAGATAAGTATGTGTGCATGCAAATATGGAAACAATGAACAGGGAAACACGTCTACAGAGAAATATGATTATGAGGAGTGAAACATAATTCTTGTAGCTGTAACACACATTAACAGTTAAAATTGTGATCAGTGAGATAACTAAACAGTGAAACAGATTACCAATGTTGCATTTGAATGGGGCTGTTCCTTAACTTGGCAATAATAATGAATTAACGATCTGTCAACACTTGTGAATGGGAGAAAGACAAGTTTTATTATATGATTCTCATCACTACTAACGCTGACACATGATGAGTGGATTACAAAGCATCAGTAGCACCATGGAAAGCACGAAATCAATGTTGCAGGTTAAGAATCGCCATCCTTCTGTGTAGATTGTGTGTCCAGTTCAGAGAGAGCATGATTAATGGACAGAGAATTCTTGTCAGTGTGTCAATACAACTTCGCAAACAATATAAGTTGTTCCTCAATCAGATCCTGGTCAAATAAAATCGAATTTCCTGCTGAAGTAAAGTTTGATTTGGTTCCAAAGAATGGAAGAGTCATTTTGTACAGAAGAGGGAAAGCAGGACCCTATTGTGTCGAACCACAGTTGATGCCTAGGGAGTAGGGGTGATTTAGAGAAGCCAGTTCTCAGCTTCAATTGATGAGTCTTTGATTTGGTTACGAGTAAATACAGGCAGAAAACCGACAAGAATTGATAGAAGATGAATATGGCAAGGCAATGAACTCGTTCATTAAAAAAATGAAGACAATCAATTTTCCATGAGGCAATATTGAAGGTGAATTGCTAAAAGGAAAAGACCATTTATTAAACATTCAAAAGCATGTCAATATCACTAATTAGCAATTTTATAACATCAGTGGCTTTCCGTGTCTTCAACGAACTCAGATCAGATCTTGATATGAAAAAAGCTACCCAATCTGTGATATTCAAAAAAGATAGAGAAAACCATGCACGTTGTTAGATTAAGCTGGCAACATGTCTGTAGATCATTGGTTCTCCTATATAGATCATTGTCGAAAGAAATGTTTATTGTAGGTACAATTTATTTGTCTACGAAAGTACATCAAATTTACATCCATAAAGCTGTGTATCTACTTTTACTATTATAGTCAACCCTGAGAATCGTTAGGGTTCGGTTGGAAATTTTTACAATATATATCATAAGTTTGATTTATCTACTTTGTAGGAAATTTTCGATTGCTATTTCTCTGCAATACAGAACTGTTCTACATGCAGTAAGGTTTGGGTGTCATGCTGAATTTCAGCGCAGTAATAATAGCAGCCGTGATATAAGTGAAATACTCTTGAAATCGGCATTAAACCTAAAATCACCTCACCTCAAAGATGTCGAATCGTTAACTGAGTTGAACCCTTACTTCTCGAAACTTACAATCTGTGCTTGTAAACTCTACACGAGTTTAGAATGATATCCCACATACATGTAGAAAGTAAAAATAGCAACATTGGTGAATTGGAATCACAACTTCTACAATAGTTCAAATAATCATATTTCCAGGAGAAACTACCTTGCGCCTTCGAATTCACACCCTAAGAGTCAGGCAGCAATTATAGCTTTAACTTTCAACCTCTGAGACAAAAGCAAGTTCTTACAACCGACAGTAAAGCCATTTGTACAGTCACTATCCTCACACACAAAATTAGATTATGTTATTTGTAATTCGTTTCCGGTATTTTCCAACAATTTTTTTTTTTTTATTTTTTTTTTTATTTGTTCCCTTAGGTTACATAGTCAATAATGTACAACATACAACATATAGGTATAACATTAGGAGTTAAGGAAAGAATCATTTCAGTAAACAAATGTAATTAGCTATTGAATAATGGGATGAGTGGAAACCATTTATTATTGAATTTTTCAGTTTCATTATTTCTTTTGGAAATGAATTTTTCTACTAGAAATATTTGTTTCAATTGTTTTTTGTAATCATGGATTTTTGGAATCAGGTTCTTTATATTACATAAGTTGATATATCTTTTAGCAGAAATGATGATTTGATTCATTAACACATTTTTGTGTAATGTAACAAACCAGATCAAATATTTCGAGAAATTTATCTTTTGCGGAAAATAGTTATTAATCCAAAGTTCCAATTCATTCCAAAATTTCATGGTTTCACAACATTCCCAGTACACATGACAAATACTCTCAGAAACATTATTGCAGAAGGAACATAAATCCTTGTCAATGAGTTTCATTTTCAATAGTTCCTTTTTAGTATATATCACTCTTTGCAAAAATCTGTATTGAAAATCAAGAAGTTTAACATCTTTTATGCCATGTCTATAGGAATTAAAAGTGTTGTGCCAGTCAAACTCAACATCCTCAAAAATTTTTTCCCATTTATGACAAATGTCAAGTTTATCTTGTTTTGAAATCAGTTTCTCATAATACAATCTTGACCCTTTTATAGGCCTAAGAAAATTCTTTTGGTAAATATTGATATTCATGTTATAAAAAGTAGGGATCCTTGTCTGTTTAATTACACATTTCCAATAATTTGGTAAGATGTGAAGAAGATGATTATAGTCCAGTATTGTCCCTCTTATTTCATATTTTGTTTTTATCTCATGAAAAGGCATGAATCCATGTTCATCACAAATGTCTTTAATAGTCAGTAAGCCCTTATCAGCCCAGTGTCTGATAATATGGTTAGGGTCCTTAAAATTATGATTAAGCCATAATGGCTCTGATAGCAAATAATCAATGTTTTCCCCTCCAACATAAAGTTTTTTACAATAGTTGTTCCATGCTATAAAAACATCTTTCGAAAAAAGGGTTTTCAATGTTGAAAAGTTTGGTAATGTTTGCACCATATTTAAATATATCATTGAAAGGTATATTGCTCGGATTAATGCTAGGAGCTTTCTTATAAGAACGTTTCAGAGTTGATAATTTTAGAGCTTCGATAAATGTTTTTATATCAACCATACCCAATCCTCCTTCAGTCTTTAATCTTTTCATTGTGCTCCTCTTTATTTTATCTCTTTTATCATTCCAGATAAAAGTAAAGAATATTTGTTCAAGGGATTTAATAAAATCATTTGGAGGATTGGGCAATGAGCTGAAAATATGTACTAATTTTGATAGGGCTAGTGTTTTAATGACTGTTATTTTTCCTATCAATGTTAAATTTCTCTTTCTCCATACTGCCAACAATCTGTTTATTTCTTCTAGTCTTTTTCTTGTATTAATAACCCATAGGTCAGCAAGGTATTTTCCAACAATTTGACAAATTTTGGTTATCAATGGTAACAGGTACTGTATACCCACTAGCCAGCTAGAGAGGTAACTGCAGGTATGTTTGACAGTAATTGGAGACCACGTGGTGGAACAGCAAGGGGAGACAATAATCTGTCCCAGACACAGTGGCAGTGGAGCGATATACACAAACAAGCTCTCCATGCATCAGACTTCTGTCAGGTAACTCTGCATAGAATGTTTGTATAGGTAAAGCAGATAATGCTATACTAGCAAAGATTGTTGCCATCATATGGAATGTAAACACTTTTTGACATATGCTTCACCATGAAAATAACTCATTGATGGTATTTGTGGCTCAAATGATGTTGTTGCACGATTTCTAAATACATATATAGAAGGTAAAATGAATGTACCTTCAATGGTGCACAAATTAAAAACGATTTAGACTCACCATTTAAGATGGAACTTTAAAAAAGATTCATATTTGCACTTTTGGTAATTGCTCAAGGCAAAGAGACATTTATGTAACACATGTAATAGCTGAAATAAGCCTTGCTGTATTGCAGTTGGCATGATTGCTGTCCCCGATGTTTAAACTAAATCTCAACTTACCAGTCAGCAACGGCTATTCAGTTTGATACATATAGTTTTTACTTGATTTCCTGGCTGAAAGGACAATCCATTTATAATGGAATCTATTTGCAATGAACAATAACCCCATGTTTATTTCGACATCCATATTGCTTCCATTTGGCTGCAGCACAAAATGGGTTTTTCCTCTTGCTGTCTATTTCTGAAACAGTTTTTGCTGTTATTTTTTTATATGAAGATACAAAAAAATAAATCATTATCATTATTCACCTCTTTTTCATGTTTTGCTTATTTTGGTTTTTACAAAATGTTTTATTTGTGTTTGCAATAATTGACACTAATTTGTCATTTCTCTATTTTTTTAAGAATAGGTCACCTGACAAGGCATATACGTGACACATATAACATATAGATTTGAAACCAACCATATACTTGTCCTGGTATCTATACCATGGTGTAGTTATTCAGTCTTATTAATGTTTCATTTTCGTCTTTACTTTGTCCACGTAGCACAATTCTTTGAAATTTACCCTTTTCCTAGACAAGGATATAAAAAAAATTGAATTGACTGATTATTCTAACACGTCCATTTCGTTCTATTATTATATCTGCACTGATTAATGTAAGTTAAGCTGTTACTAACATAAAGGCACAACTCTACATGTACACAATCAATTATCAACATCAAAGGTTCCTTCAATGAAAATATTAGGTACGTATGTCTTGAGCTCTAAAACTTTTGTTGATTTTACTTTTCTGTTTCATTTTTCTATATTTCACACAGTTTACATAAAAACTAAACAAGAATAGTCCCTGGTTGTCAATACCTTGGACGTTTAACCTATTAAGATTTTGACGTTACTTCCCCGATCGCATTTTATGAGTGGTGTTGCACAGAAAGCCCCAAATATCTGCAATATCAAATAATTATTGCCTGTGCAATTTGCCTCAACTCCTCCCCAAACTTAATTGAAAAAGTGCGTGTTTTAACACAATGGGGGAAGCATTTAATTTTGACCAAAAGTTTGATTATTATCACAGTGAACAAAATGAAGAACAAAATAGAATAAAATTTAAAAAAGACGGAGATAAAGTTTGATAGTGTATTGGTTTTAATGGTAATTTGTGGAAAGGGTTCAAATCAGACTGACCATGAAAAATGGCAATAGTTCTATCAACGTCAAATAATAAATCGGACACCTGTCATAAATAAAATACTGTTGTTACTGTGCATTGGTAAAGTAAGTTTTGTTGGTTTTCCTCTGTACACTTGTAAGAGATGAATAGCTGAAATAAGATGAAATTGGGGAAGAAAAAGTAATAGTAAACATGGTTACCATTGCACAAATTAAGTCTAATGAGGATATAAGCATCTTATCAACCAACCATACGTTGTTTCTTACAGAGGCGTATACAAAATTAGTTTTATTCGGATATAATGGTTATCCAATTAAATATGTTATCTCTACATGTGTTATTCGTATACAAACTTTCTTTCAACAGATGTTATTCAATTGATATGGTTTATCGAGTTGCCTCTTTTGTTTTGGCACGCAAATGTTTGTATTCTTTTGGTGGAATAGTCTGCATTAATTGTATGGAGTAAAACTTTTTTAACTTTTGTTAATCATTATTACGTACAAGTACATTCAGATAATGACAAAATTTTGGTGATACAACGTACGTAAATGTTATTTATTGAATGAATATGTTCGATGTATAATCAAGGACCCCCTCATGAATAAAGCTTCTTTAATAACTGAAAAATATCAAATTTCAACAGGAACTAAGACCAAAAAGCGATAAAATAAAAGTCATGAAGGTTTCTTACATTTTGCAAATGACCTTAAGCAAAACATCATACATGAATACATGAAAAGTCGAGGAAAGGTCACTAAGTTACAGAATTGAAATTTGTGATAGAAACCATATTGAATTTAATCAAATCATAGATATGATGTATGCAGGAAGTTTCTTTTCAAGTCAACGGTACCGTAGCTTGTCAAGTATGATTATTGAAACCAAGCCCAAACTCCTACACCCCTACCACAGCTCCTGACTCACAGCTACATACCCAGGTCATCCTACTTGCACTCAACGTGCACCAACTAAACAAACCACATGAACAGGGCTAATCGTACCTCTGAATCTTCTACTTCAGACAGATAAATAACGATATGCATCTTGCAAAGAAAGGTTACGATCTTCTTCCCACCTGTATCAAGGAGATGTTTGAAAGAAATGGAAGGGACCAGTTCTGAAAGAGAAAATACCAATTTGATTTCAACTGACCTTATTTTCTTATTCTTAGACCGTTATTTATTCATTTACATATTTTCACATGGTTTGCTAGAGAAGGATTGTTCACATTATTTTTTGGAAATTGTATATTAGATGATTGATAATAATATATCTATGGCGTCTCACTGATATGTCAATCAAAATGTATCTGAACTCCTGCTCGAAAATACAGGGGCAATTGTTACATATCTGTGTACTTAATTGTCACATATGTTTGTACTACCTTATTGTTGATCAGCTTCTTCCAGCCACGAATCAATAGTGGTAAGGCTTCAAAATGCAAGATTATCGAGCCGGTGTTTGTGGTGTTACTTTGTACTTTGCTGATGAAGTAAGAAATTAATATGTGGGAAGAAAAACGAAGATAATGATATCTCATCACAACAATATTTGAACTTGAAAGTTGCATATGTACAAATGTATGTTCCTTTTCGAATAATATTCTATACACACTTGCATTTCATATATTAAGTTGACGTTCATATTTGCATTATAGGGCTTCCTTCACCACCTCATCTCAACAAATCTTTAATTTTTTAATGTTATTAACATTTTAGTACATTGAAGTTGTGAAATGAAGTAATATAATATAATGTTATATATAAAAACAAAAAGATTTATATTCTTCACACCTATGATAATGATGATCCGGTATGTAATTGTGGGACAACAATATCTGTGATCCATCTTCTTTCATTATCGGTTCCTTTTAGAATATTCACAGACACTTTATTTGAACATGAACATTTTTGTTTCAAATATCGTTCTCAATTATGAAATGTAAAATTGCAGTTAGTTTGATATTTTCACAAAATCAATTAATTCACTAGCTTTTTACATCAATGATAAATTGGGTAGGTTTTTTGGACAAAAAAATCCCACCCGACGCTAGTTTGAGCAGTTTTAACAGTAATGGGAGAACACTTGGTGGAGAAGTAAGGGGATACAATTATCCCTCCCAGACACAGTGGCAGTGGGGCGATATACACAAACAAGCTCTCCATGCGTCAGACTTCTGCCAGGTAACTCTGCATAGAATGTTTGTATAGGTAAAGCCGATAATGCTACAATAGCAAAGAATTTGCCACCATATGGAATGTAAACACTTTTTAACATATTCTTCACCATGAAAAAACTTCATTGATGTATTTGTGGCTCAAGATATAGTTTTGATTAGTTGTCCCCGCGTACTAAGATAACTTAAAAATATATATAATGATGAATTCATTGAAAAAATACAGGTTTTCAGTTTTCATTTAATTCTTGTTTTAACTTAGTTACAGAATTAAACTTTGTGAACTGTCACTTAGTTTATACACGTCTCCATTACATACCTGTATACTTTTCTCAATGCCTTAGTTTAAGAAATGCTCGCTACCTTGACTTAAAAACTTTGTTCGTGGCACACATGGTTAGATGTTTGTAGGGTAACGAAATTTCTTTAAAAACTTTCTTAGAATCAAATGTCAGGTTGGTGGAGAAAATAACTTTCATTTTATTTTACATTATACTTACATGGTTTATCACCATTAAGATTAATGAGGTTATATCACCTTTGTATACATTGTATATATATTCCTTTTAATATTACTTTTACAAACAGAGTTGTTTATTTTGAATGAAACCAGCAAAAGCGAGTTTGATACCAAAGATTCTCGAGTTTAATAAATAGTATCAAATGGAAGAAAGTTTTGTATTCAGTTTATTACTCGTTCACATGAATCAAGCACGATTGCGCATGAAATTAGCACTGCAATATCATAAACGAGAGAATGATACTTTACATATACATAACATTAACGCTATATCTACCAGATTCATGATTTGAGCTTATTGTTTGGCTTCTTGACCTTGATACTAATTTATTGACCCCCTCAAAGTGTATTTGTACTCTCCTCATCTTTAAGCAAAAGTACCATGAACAGACGAATTTGGTTGAGCAATGTATCAAGGGATTAAATTAAAATTAAATTTTCTATTTTAATGATTATATGACTTCCTTGTAAATCAAATCTACTTCGGTGATTCATCTGTATAGCAAGTTATAAATGTTCGTTGTTGTTTACTTTCATGTTTACTGACAGATCTCAGTGACAGTAATTAGATTACACGTTGTGAAGTGGACAGAAAGATACAATTATTGCCCACACATTCTGGCAGTGGTGTTAATTTACAAACAAGCTGTTCATACAGCAGGCCCAAGTCAGGTAACTCATTACATGATGTTTGTAGTTGGAACCGACACTGTTGCTGATATAGTTGTACAAGGAAAAGAGAAACCGAAATTAGTTTTCCATTTGGATTCCCGTGACAGTCGTTTCTTGTCAATCTCTCCTCAGTTTGATTTTCTTGAGAAATTGTTATGTTCTCTTTTGATTAAATTGCTATCTTCATACAAATAGGAAGTTTTACTTGAGTCATCAATAGAACAGTGAGAATTAAAGGATGACAGTTATTACTGTTGTGATCGATAGGAGTATTAAGGTTCTACTTATCTTCATTTTCATGTTTTTATATGTTATTATATCTATGAATAACTCTGACCTTACAATTTTTATCATCAAAGTCGATATACGGTATGCCAAAAATGTAACCCATGCATTATTTCTAATCACAAACTTATGACATTATATACTTATAAGTTTCATATGATAATGAAGTATGACAAAATAATCCAATGTAAACTGTAAAAATGCAATGGAATCAAGAATGTGCTGACAAGGATATATCGAGTGTAATGATTTCCCAATTACCAGTTACTTGATTTATTTCTCTTAATATCATTAACATTGACACTGATATGGAAATATCGTTCTTTAGTTTTATGTTTAAGTTGAAGGAAAGAAGAGCCATAGAACATTTGCAAATCGACATGTACACAGAATAACTGGAGCGCATTTCAACATTTCATGAGAATAGTAATGTAATATCCCTTTTGCAGTACAACATTATATAACTGGGTTTTCAAAATTATATTTCAACGTTTCAACTTGCCATTAGATGAATTTCATATTTGCAAAAAACTTTAAACTGGAGAGCCTTATTATATTCCTTAAGGTTTGTTTTTAGAAAGAAAGTGTGCTTATATTTGCATCACAACTGTTTTTCCCGCTCCCGTTTGAACAGGGGAAAAGCGCAAAAATTACTTAACAATTCTTTATCTCTAACGATCTGATCAAATGTAACTTTCTCTTTGTTATGAACACTACTTTATCAATTGCATTTTTGGTTCAAGCCTATATAAAAAGTCCATTCATAATCTTTTTTTTTCTATTTCCATTTATACTCTCTTTCTATAAAAACATATCCACAGACTGATTAGTTACATAGAAATAAATGTCAAGATTTTCCGTAAAGGCATATCAAGCCTGCAATGAAATTTCAACGACAATATCATGTGTTGCTTCCGCAAAAAAAAACCATTTTGTCCAAAATGAAATTGAACATTCATATATATAAGGATCAGAACCATTATGCCTCAGCATGTCACGTGTTCATGAAGCATCCATTTACATGAAAAAGACAACTACGTACTTTATACGGTTCAGACACACTTAATTGCTGTGCTGCTTGATTCTGTCAACTACATGTACCTGATCACTTGCTACCGACTCTTATTAGATAATTGAATAACAAAACTTTTTAAATCTTTGTTTAAAAATTGATTTTGTTATGGGGTAGGAGCTTCTTTTTACAATATTTAAAGAAACTGAAAAGCATCGTTTTACATGTATATTATATTTTAATGTTAATACGCATTCCATAAGAAGCACTACAGAAATTCAATAAGTAGCATCTTAGAATTTCAATAAGTAATTTATTATTTGTTTCATGAAGTGATTTTAGTCATCAAAATAATAAATATTGCTCTTTTTACACCAGCATGTTACTCATCACTACCTACTT
The DNA here is from genome assembly GCA_921293015.1 of Phorcus lineatus. Lineage (NCBI taxonomy): Eukaryota > Metazoa > Mollusca > Gastropoda > Trochida > Trochidae > Phorcus > Phorcus lineatus. The sequence continues at coordinate 61,438,660 of OV121081.1, forward strand.
AACTATATTAGTAGAATTGGATAACAAAAAAACACGTGTTTAATATTAGTAGAATTGGATAACGAAAAACACGTGTGAAATGGTAACGTGTTAATGTTCTTTTGTTTTCAATTATAACATGAAGCTCGCTTTTGTTAGAAATACATAAGCATTAATTTTAGATGAAAATTGAATTGTACTGTATATCAACAATTTGCATCTAAAAAATACGTTCTCACTTGTCTCCTGCGATCAAACACATTTTACTTTTTATCAACAATGTTGAAAACGATGTTGTTTAATGTTCTGATTGTAACTCAAAAAGGTGCCAAACTATAGATGACTTTGGGCAAAACTGTATATAATCAATCGTTGATTTACGTCCTCTTTTAAACAAAAACGTCGTTAAAAAGATGTATCAGTTTTTAAAAGTTGAATTTTAACAAGTACACTTTATTCTTGTTGATATAATTCTCTGATAAATGTTTATTTCGAACGCTGTTTATGCATGCATGGTTGTTGCATTCTGTGTTTAATTCACCCTAGTTCAATATTTTTAATGTCATTGCATTTTGCGTTTGTTTAGAAGTAAGGTATCCATTTTATCTATAGCATACATGGACATTCGTGTGTATATAATTTCGGTTTTAAAACATCTGACCTAATCGTTTTGAATAAGTGCTAGCCATTGTGATAATGTAGTTGATTCATCTGCTTAATAAAAAGAGAACTATGACCCACAAAATAAAAGTGCATTCCATATTTCTTCCATATGCGCTATGTGCGATTGAACAAGCACATCACAAGCATGATTCCTTGTACAAGTCACGCAAAGTTACCTATCCTCCAAAGTTAACGATCTAAAGGGTCATCTTTGATCTATTATGGAGATGCATACTGTCGGTAAATTTACATAATCAATAAACCGCTGATGCTGAAAAGATTGCTTCTCAAAACTGATGTACAATGCGGAATATTATACTGTGCTTGATTGATACAATTCTAAAAATAACGAGACCAAATTGTTCAAAGTGAACAATAATCTTGTGTACATTTAAAGACATTTGATGGATAAAATTCTGAAATATTTTGGTTATTATAGTGAATCGAATTCTCATTTTAAATGTTATTGTACCAAGTTCAATTATTATTATCGTGAAAGTTGATAGGCACGTACTTGTATGTTACCAAAAAGGTTGGAATCACAAGAACATTTGAACCTTTAAAAAGTTTTAGTGTTTACAGTTATAATACATGAAAGTGTTACTCGATGATATAACAACGTAATGCATGAAATTGGTACTTGCTCACAAAACATTGTAATATCACTCATTTTGTAACGTCCGTAATTCGGTTGTTCTCCTAAACTTGCTTATCATAGCAACCATGTAATAGCATTTTAATAACATCTTTAACTATTTCTCCTTTCATTTAAAAAAGTGAGTGACTAGCATCTTAAGTGCTGTAAGCAGTATTGCACGTAGTTAACACGTGGATGTTAAAGTAAACAGATCAGTAAATTGAGGGAAAGTGAAAGAGAAATGGGGGAATAAAGAAATAGAGAGACAGAGCAGAACTTTGAATGTCATGAGGAGGTCATGTAAAAAAAAACCATCTTTCTCTAGTACCAAATACATCTTGCCTGAATTAAAAATCACTAAAAATCAATGAGCACAAATTTATTAACAAGAAACTTCTAAATTCTTTGAATACAAGGTGTCGACTTTGATGCTTTTGTCCTTTGAGTTCCAGCAATGTAAAATGTTTGCATCAATGTTTTCTCAATAGTACCACTAAACCAACTTACCATAGCAAATGTAAGATAACGGATCTATTCTCAGTACCATTAGCATAATCATACAGGTAAACTGAACTAAACACAATAATTTGAAATTGAATATTATATTTAAAAGATTTCATGTTTAAACATAAGAGAACTTTAAGTAGTAATATTGTATATTTTATAAAATAAGTAGAATAGATGTTCGAATCAAATCATGGGCGATTTTTACTCAGGTGATTACCATGACCTTTTAGAGATAAGACAGGCGTGTTGTATAAGTGTGAAAAGGCCACGTTTCAATTTAAGAGATGAAATCTAACTTAGGGACACCTGTGACAGGAAAGGTAATAAACCGTAATTGCGTCCAAGTTGGGGCTTACAATAAATTCAAAGTAAAACCATGTTACTCATGTGCCATGTTACTCACACTTTCATGAAGAAGAGGGAGCGATTGTTATAATGAAATTAGGAAGCATTGTAAATAAGATACTAATTAAAGTCATTCAATAATTTAAAGTATTGTTAAACATAACCATGTACAAAATGTAGGTTTGACTGTGGTGTTAATTTAAGTGTTACACAATAAAAGGAATTAAATGAAACTAACCATATAGTATCTGACCTTAATCAAATCTTTCCATATATTTTCATCTTGAATTGGTTTAATTCATTGAATTAAGATATCAAGATAATCATACATATGGAAATTTAGTAAGCGTCACTAAATTTAATTGTCTAATTTTCATATGACTAGTTTTCATTGAGTAAGAAGACGAATTATTTGTAGACGATTAACAATACAATACAATCATTACATTCCACCTTTAGTTTATTCAAAACTTTAGCTTTGACAATTTGGTTTTACATATTATTTCAAATGAATGTACAAAATAATACATATATATTTATCAAATCAACACATGTTGCGAATGAAAACTGTATGCTTAGAAAACCCTCCGTGTGGAGTCTAGTTCTTCTTTAGAATGTTTGACATTACTTTTCTTCACCTTATAATCTATCCTTTTATTTCATAAAATGCTAACTTCGTCACAGAAGAATGTATATAAATCAGATCAACACATGAAGCAAATAATAACACAATATGTTTTTTTTGTATTCGAAACATTATTTTGACTATATTTTGGAAATAGACTCGTATCGTTTAATCAAAGGTAAACTTTATGTGTACCGTGTGACAAGACGCTCACTTTGCACACTTTATTCATGGTTGCTTTTGTCATGGCATCTGCAAAACTTTTTCATCTCGGTCAAGAGGGTGATACGAGTTGTTATCCTGGGACATGTTGACAACTCAAACATCGACATATTTACATTAGGTAGGATTACATTTCAGTCACGTGTTTTTCATTTTACAGTACTCAAGCAAGAACTAAACACAAACATTTCCTCTAACGGCTGCTACTTCAGCTAGTTTGTTTACAAGGATAAATGAGTTTAAGATCACACTTCCCCACCAAATTAGCGAGATATTGCACCAAAAGCACTGACAACTGAATACTTATTGCTTCAAAAATATATCTTTACTCTTCCATGTTTTGAAAGAAAATCTTTAATTTAGCATGAAGAGGTAAGAATTTTATTTGGTTCCTTTTCAAACATGAATAGACTGCAAAGCAGATTTTAGACATCAAAGGACAAAACGAAGTGTATTGCTTTTTATTCATATTTTTATGAGAAAAATGTTCTGATAAGTTGAAGCATAGGAAATAGAAACCATTATCTCATGACTGAGTGTCTATAAGATATCAGACAAAGTAAAATTCAGTCTATTTTCTCTCAATAGATAATAATGTTCTGCTTGGTTAAAGTTCGATTTGGTGATTTCACATTAAAAGTATATTCAAATACAATTATCATGTTAGTAACGTTGACGTGTAAGTTGAAGAGCCTTCGAAAATAAGATTAATGGAAAAGGTGAAATAGTAATAATCAAAATAGTTTAAGTTATACGCATCACTTTATATAAGAAAATAAAGCTTTCTTTCAACCAATCAACAGTTAATAGGTCCTCTTGAAGTTGCAGTGCTTTGGCTTTGACACGGAGATGTTTGTATTCTTTTGAAAAAGATTTTGGAGGACAATTTCTTCGGGGCCTTGAATTACTTAATGAAAAAATAATTTAGTTCCATGTGGATAAATGTTCTCATCAAGGCACAATCCTGACTTGCTCTTTCTTGTTAAAGTATTCAAACGCATAGGACGTCTAGGCAGTTTCAAGAATAATATTAAACAATTATATTCGACAATAGGGATTTTTAATCTTTAATTTTGTCAACCATTTTCATTTGTTAGGTAAGAGAAAATTTGGGGGGTTTCAAGTGCTACTGAGCTTAATACACTTTATTTGTTTGATTCGACACACTCGTAGATCTGTATGATTGCCATTGTGATATTTCCATATGTTTTGCATTTTGGTCAGATTTGGAAAACACCCTGAGAGAGTTATGACCATCATATATCAACATGGAGAGTTCATACCATAACAAACATTTTGTTTTCTTCCGGTGGTTTCATGCTTCTGTTATTTGCCATACAATGAACATATAATGGTAATAGACACTTTAAACACACCATACTGCTAGCTTGTGCAACGATTGTAGATTTGTTGGACTGTAACTGGAGTACATCTGGTGGTTCAGCAAGGGGAGACAATTATCTCGCCCAGACACAGTGACACTGGTATGATATAGACAAACAGGCTTTCCATGCTTTACACTTGTGCCGGGTAACTCTGCATAGAATGTTTGTATAGGTAAAGCAGATAATGCTATACTAGCAAAGATTGTTGCCATCTTATGGAATGTAAACAGTTCTGAACATATGCTTCACCATGAAAATAACTCACTGATGGTATTTGTGGCTCATATGAAAGTGTTGCATAATTTGTCAGAAACGCTAAGATAACTTAAAATGTGTTACAATAAAATGCACTTTATTGTTAAGCATAACTGATCATGTTGAAATTTGATTGATTAAGTTTTAAAATTTTAGTATTTAAAAAAACAAGTATCTAGAGCTAAGGATTTGATTTCTTGAAATACAACCAAGTATCTACAGCTAAGGATTTGATTTCAGAAATTTCATAATTGTTTTGTACTTCCCCAGGTAAAGTATACATCTTCTATCGCCGCAAAATTTACTTCTTTAGTCACCTGTAATTTCTTATTACAAATATTTTTAACTTTGTACCTACATATGAGATGGCCAGCTCACCAGACCATATTGCTTTACTTTTTAATCTGATGTTAGGAAAATGGTGTAAGTTTAGCATGATGTTTCAGATAAAATGTAATATCTCATTATACCTCTGACATGAACACTTTTATCATTTGAAATACATACATTGTATTATGTTCATAATATAAAGGCCTCCTGATGATAGTTTAGTGATAATATTACCATATTGCCCCATGACCATCGCACTTTAATAGCGATTCATTTACATTGAATTGCATTGTGGCCTTGCGTTATTGCTAACTTTTGTCTCTTTTTATCTTCCGTACTTCTGTTTCGTTTTTCTTATCTTTAAGTGACGTTTTCTGAACTTTTCTGTTATCAAAACCTTTATAGTTATTTTCTGTGAAAAGGTCCACTGTAAGGTAACCCTTTCAATTCTTCGGTTTGCAGCGTATCAAACATTGCAAAGTTTATGACATGTCTATAGATGAAATCAACACTTTCCATCTACATGAACAGAAGATGACTTCTGCTCTAAAGATATAAAATTACTCTCCTTCTGAATTATATTGAATTATGAAACCCTTTCAAGTTTACTGCCAATGTTGTGTACATTCCATGTCGACATCTTGAATTTACACATGTCTATTAGTTTCATAAGAATCCAATGCTTAAATAACTTTTGAGTTGTGTACTATTTCTTTATACATATATACTTTGAATAATCTCTCAAGGATTACCTTTCTTAGGATTGCCTTTGATCCATGAGATACGATCGTTAATTGGCACGCTATTATTAGAATAGGATCTTTCCATTTTTTTAACCAAATCGAAGGATATCATTGATAAAACTACAGGAAACTATTTCAAAGCAAATCGAGAGAAAGAAAGTCGCCTTGTTTACAGAATGCGCACTCCTATGCTTAGCACTTCTATATGCCAGAGCTCTGTGACAGTAATTAGATTACTCGTTGTGAAGAGGACAGAGAGATACAATTATTGCCCACACACTCTCGTAGTGGTGTTAATTTACAAACAAGCTCTGCATACAGCAGACTCGAGCCAGATAACTCATTACATGATGTTTGTATTTGGAACCCATGCGGTTTCTAAAATATTTGTACAAGAAAAAGAGAAAAGAAACACAAATTAGTTTTCAATTTTCTTTGTGTCTTAGTTGTTACGTGTCGATATTTCCATGGTTTTTAGTTTTCTTTGCAAATTGTAATGTATTCTTTTGATTGCATTGCTGTTTTCCATGCTGTTTTAAATATTTCAAGACAGTAATGGGCTGAACGTGTCGGCTGTTGTACTGTTGTGATACATGCAAACTTCATTTTATTTGAACAGGTTTAATAAGTATTATTTAGTCTTTTTAGCATATAAACATTTATACAAATTGATAATATACCAGAAAGTTTTATCTCCGTTTTCTATGAGAATAGTCATCTGAAAGATATACAGCAGAGAAATGTTTACATTTTCATGAACCCTTTTATCGTTTTATCAGTGGTCAGTGAGTATGTTTCATTTCATCTAAATGCTCACTGATATCTTTGATATCTCAAAATTCCTAAGCCATTATCAATACTTTAAACAGTCAAAATATTATATGTACTACATGTAGCTATTGAACGGACTTAAATTACATTTACCGATTTAACCATAATAACATATAATAGATTATCTCGCCCGATATAAACGGTAAGCAAAGGTAATCAATACTATGCATTGTTGTTACTAAGGTGTGCTGACAAGGATTTATCTAGTGTAATCATTTCTCCATTACCAGTTATTTTCTGTTATCTTATCCTAACAAGATCAATAAACACTGATGCGGAAATCATTGTCCGTGTATTGATACGTATAAGTGGGGAGCAATCTCCAACCATTTGCAACGTAACACAAATGAAACGGAAAGCTTTATAATATTCAGATTGTAGTGCAATAACCCATTTTTAAAATTCATTCAGCATCTGAGTTTGCAAAATGAGAACCACAGTGGTTATAAAAGCAAAACGTTGACGAATGAGAAGAGGGTAAAACAAAACCATATCAGCATATATACAGTAACTGACATTAAACAAATTTTAAGGTGATATGAAACAGCTAGAGGTAATAGAACATTTCTGGAAATGTTTAAGCACTGATAAATCATTGGTACCACTTGCAACTTAGCAAAAATAAACTGACGACCTAATCAATATTTGTAAATAATTCCAACTTTACTATTTGATTATTATTTATATGAAACGTCCTTTTTGTATCTGATCAAGTTTCTTATTCAAGATTGACAGGTGAAATTATACATTTATCTTGATATTTTTATGCAAAATGAATCATTTTTAGGTCCGTTACACATTGTTGTAAAGTATGAAAGTTAACTTTGTTGAAAATAACATTTGGCGTATTTATCTTCGTAACACGATAAGAAAATAAATATTTATGTTTAAAGAGGATGTCTTGTTTTATCATTTAACAATGGCTAATTGTACAGCATTTACGATGCTACTCAATGTTTATATATCTATACCAACGTTATGGTTTCCTGTTTGATGTTGCTAACAGGGGAAAATAGGTTTGTGCCTCAAATTAGGTAGTTAGTCAAACACATATCACTTCAATATTTTTGGTGAAATTACTAGGTTGAGAATAAAACTACCAAATCAGTTTCTAATGTGTAAAAAATAAAAATTGGTATTTCCTGATCAGGTAGCGTTAAACGTTATTGAATAAATTACGTTTTTTAAATATACTTGTAAAACATGTATGCATCATTCCAACAGCATGCCTTGCATTCAGTGTGCATCTATCTTTGTAACAGGATGAGAACATGAATTTCATATGTTTAGAAAAGTGTTATTTTTTCATGCAACTTATACAATATTATATATACATTTCATGTCAGAAGTTGCTTAATGGCAAAACCATGTTCATATATACAATACAATAATTAGGCGTGTGAAGATTACACCTGTTGGTTTTCTTATTAAATAATGAGGGTGAGTTTATAAATACAAGTAACATTATATGTACATGTACCTTTATCTATTTACAATTTAACTTTCATTATGCAATAAATGAAAGTGTTGTTAGTTATTAAGGTAACTCCAAACGATCTCGAATATCTCATTTTATCATTTATGCTTGAAAGAAATGGATAAATCCCTACAACATGGCATCCATTTAACAAGACAGCTAGCTACTTCATACAGTACATAAGCCAGGACACCATGGCAGTAATTAGATAACTACTTGGGAAGTGTGTGAAGGGTGTACCATTGCCTATTTCAGACTGAGTGGCTGTACGGGAGATACACAGACAAGGTAAAAACACATCAGTCTCATGACAGGTAACTTATCACTAGCTGTTGACTATCAGTGATAAACGTAATTGGTTTTTGCTTTAATTGCTATATTCTATGTTTTCCTACCATGGGCATTACGGCTTTTGTTTAATATCTAACATATCATTTACCAATCATTTGTCTAGAAATTAATTTCTTTGAATTTCAATTATATTGTAAATTCACAATAACTATATAGCTAAATAAACTCGGTTACAAAAAAAGTTTACACTGAAAAAAGAAAAAATATATATGGATATACAAGCAATGTTTGTAAATATATAATAATATATTATGATAACTGATCAATGAAACATTAAATTCTGTGTTTTTTATTGTAAAGGATCAATACTATATGCATTCTAGTAGAAATTCCTTGAAATGCAAAATTACGTGTCCTTGCTGATGATACAAATTCATGTGACACAATTGTTAAATAACTGTTCGAAGTCAGTGTTTTAGGATTAGAACTCCTAAAAACGATAGCATAAAATCGTGAATAACCTGTTAATATTGAAAACATTTAGCAAAGTGTACCCATTTTTGTACCGTTCACATATTTGACAAGCCTAAAACACAAATAATAGGTGTCCTTTCAGTGAATGATGGCCGACAAGTGCTAAGGTAACGCGATTGTATGCAAACATGGACCAGAAGAACTTTAACAGATGAAATCGGCTCAAAAACACCTCCACAAAACAAGGTTCTATTGCATGATCAGTGATTCAATCACATTTTGTCTGTGAATGTCCTATGTTCAAAACTAAGCTGAAAAAAGTAGAGAAATTAGAGCTACATTATTAAAATGTAATGTCAATGAACTTGATACAGTTATACACTTGTTTCTTGACATATTAGGATTTCGTCCTACCCAGTGTATTTCAAGGAGTTAATAGCAATGTTCCTGTTGCTCTAGTAGTTCAGTATAGCAAGTTACAACTTGTATCTTAGTTGTAATTTCTTAAAACAATCGTATTTACCTTTACGATGTAAAATACAGGGAATAAAAGAGTGGAATATGTCATAATGCGTCATCCTCGTTATTGCAATGAATTCATAAAAGATATTCACTCATTTGTAATGCAATCGATTTTGACATTTAGATAAAATGAATCTGTTTTGTTTCTTATTTACTATATTGTATAAATCATCATTAATCTTGAATTTGTCCACATATGTTACACGGAAGGGGTATTCTGTACGTTTTGACCAATACCATCGTAGATTGAATGAATGAACTTGTCTAGAAAGCTGAATGACACGAAGCCTTTTTTTATTTCCAATTACCAAGAACATTGTTTGCTAAATAAATTCGCTGTTTGACAGCTTTTAAAATCCTTTTTGTAATATTTTACAGGGTTGTTAACTGGAAGAAGTATTTCCCTGTCTATTTTGATTATATCATGTGTTTTACTTTGTATATTGAGCACCATGTGACCTACTTCCCTCTGTGTAAAAGTATGAGAGTATCGAAGTAAAGTTATTTAATTTATCAAATCATCAACATTTTGTTTTACGCAAATGATATCACTTTGTAATCTTGAAGTAGAATCTTTCTCAATATACATTTAAACACACATAACGCATAAAATGTCCTTTTCAAAACGATTTTTCTATTTCATGAGTTGGTCTTTCTTTATTCTACGATAGATTTATGTTCTTTCTACGCTTATGGGCCTTTAATGCTAACGCTTGATCTTCAGATTATTGTTTCCTTCATTTGATTTATGATATGAATGATTGAAAACATTTTATCAACAAATATTTCAAACAAATAACATTTTACATAATTACAAATCTGATGGAATCAATTTTGAAGTGCTGTTTTTGTATTTTAGTACGCGTTTAATCAAGTATGACCATTGATGAACTTTAATTTTCACTCTAAACATAGATAAAGTTATTGTTTTTCACAAAAGCATGATTAGTACTAGTGACCAAAAGAACGAAATACATCTGTAAATGATATTTCATAGTTTATAGTTTACCATATGGAATTTGATAATATATGCTTAGCAGTTTGTTGAGGACTGATAAAGTATGCTGTTCGGTCGTTTTAGTAGATAGTACCCACTGTCTTGTTTTGTCAAGTTTTGGGTTAGAAGAATCTGTAATGGCACCTTAAATGTTTTCATTGAAAACAAGAAAGTAATGAATGTATATTTGATATTTGGGGAGGAATACTCGTGTGATTATGTTGAATTTTAAACAATCCATGTGGTATTTTATCACATACATTAATTTTTCTGTTACTTTAAACGTCTTACATTATTTTAAAAACGAACAAATTAGTGGAATGAATGTTATCCCAACAAATATACAACAAATCCGGGTTTGATTTTAAAATGAAATCACAATACAAATCATATCATTTTAATCAAAACGTTAACACTGCTACTCGTTATGGGGAATAACGAAATACATCAATCCTGGTTCTTTACCCTAAAAACCCTTTGCAACTTTGTACCAGCTTCTGAACAAGAATAAAAACTAAACAATTTATAATACAACTCTGCCGTTGCTACCTATTTTACCGATGTGAACGATCTAATGGGTCATTTTTAATGCATTATAGAAGTGTATACCGTCTGTAAATTTGAATAATCAATCCAACATCGATGCTTAAAAGATTGCTTCTTACAACTGTTGTACAATTCTGAATATGATGCATCGCAGCTAGACATAATTCTAAAATTTAACAAAGTCAATTGCTCCTATCGGACAAACACCTCAAGTACATTTCCTTGAATCTTGAATATTTAATTGTATCTGAGTTTCAAAGGTGAAGTCAAGAGTCAAGAACCATATGACAGCTTTCATAACTTCTCTTGTTAGTCACTGTATGTTACTCATTGTCAATGATGATCATACGCATGTATTTGTCTGTCTTAAATAACAGAAAAACTAAGAAATCCAAAATCAGGTTTCAACTTGTAAACACAGTTACATTCATTGTTATTTGTTGTTGAAAGGCGCATAAACTTGTTTTTAACTCTCACTCCGACTGAGGGAATATAAAAATTAGTTAAAGTCATTTGGCACACTGCCGAGTTTAATGATTGTTTTATTATCGTATGTTTATTTATCATATTTCATCTAACTTTTTAGTCTATATAACATCATCAGTATATAGTAATGCTTTATTAATGTGTATATTATGATGGATATTTTCTATTAAAACAATGAATAGTTCCGATGTATTAATTTGAAACTTGAAAAAAATTCTTAGTGAAAACGAGTTATAAGGGATGTTTAGATTGCATAAAAGTCTATAACAGTCTTTTACCATATCAGGGATAAAACAGGCGTATCTTTTAAGTGTGCTAATTCCTCGCTTCACTTAGAGAAATCAAATCTTTCTCAAGGCCAACTGAGACAGCCAAAGTGATAAGTCCTTTTTGCAGTTTTGAAATTAGGTCTTACAGATAGAAATCGTCTTAATTATTGGCACAAATTATTAATATGAATTCTGTATCGAAATGGGGACAGTTTTCTACAAGAAAATTTAAAAAGTAATTACCGAAAAAAACATAGAGGTAAATCAATCACCTCAAATAAGTATTTTCTAAAAATCTACTTTTGTTTTAAACCAATTATTTCATGAGTAACCAATTGTTTGTAATAATTTTTTGCAATACAGTTACATTTACAGTAAAGGAATATGAACAAATCTTCTTAACGAACTCATGCGTTTACCGTTCGCATGTTTCAAGTAAGGATTTTGTAATAGCCATTTTACACATATTCGTGTTTTTTTAATACATATTGTATTTTTTCATGTATAATCCTTTGGTTAATCTTGTTTAGTATTAGAGTTAAGAAGTGAGTTATCAAACACACTCATTATTTTTCATTTGGTATCATGCTGCTTTTATTTTCCAAACAACTGAACAAATAATGGTTATATATACCTTAAACCCAATTTAGCAGCGACTGCAGATATGCTTGACAGTAATTGGAGTACACCTGGTGGAGCAGCAAGGGGAGACAATTATCTCTTCCAGACACAGTGGCACTGGTGTGATATACACAAACAAGCTCTCCATGCATCAGGCTTGTGTCGGGTAACTCTGCACAGAATGTTTGCACAGGTAAAGCAGATAATGCTATAATAACTAGAATTGTTGCCACCATATGGAATGTAAACAGTTCTGAACATATGCATCACCATGGAAATAACTGAATACATAATTAAATGATATTATTTCTGGCTCAAATGATAGTGTTGCATAATTGGCCAGATTTACTATGATAGCTCAATACATATTATAATGAATACATGTTCATATATACAAGTTCGAGTTGAAACTAGATTTTTAACACTTCTCCTATACATTTCTGTTACATTTAAACCAAGCAATTAGAGCTAATTATTTACTTCAAGGTACACTAATCTGTAAGGATTGTACTCAATAATGTCTTCAAATATCTTCTTTCTTCATTTCTGGCTCCAATGATTTGCTATTTGATTTTTGTAAAGCACTTGTGTTAAGAAGATTGTAAGGGTTTACAAACATTAGGAGAACAGCAAGGAACCATTTTCATATGATTCTTACTGACTGACATAAGTACATGATTATACTGAAGTAATCTTCTGAATATAATATAACTGAAATGACATTTGAGTTGAATGCTGATTTGTTTGTGAACTTCATCAAATAATGTATATGTCTTCAATCGTTGTAAAGAGGACAGAGATACAATTATTACCCACACACTCTGGAAGTGTTGTTAATTTACAAACAAGCTATTCATACAGCAGGCAGTTAACTCACTACATGTTGTTTGTATTGCAAACCGATGGTGTTACTGATATAGTTGTATAAGAAAAAGAAAAAAGATAAACAATTAGTTTTTAGTTAGCTGTTTTGAGTTTTCTTTGCAAATTGTTATGTTTTCTTTTGATTGCATTCCTATTTTTCATGCAGTTTTCACGTTTTCAAGTGAGAAATCAAAACACCAATTTACTGTTATGATAAACAAAAACCTCTGTTCACATGTAAAGATTAAGAAGGAATCTATTTAGTCTTTACAACGTGCTTACTATATTTGACAATATGTGAGAATGATTTAACACGATGTTTCCTATGAGAATAATCTTATCAATTATGTTCTTTTCTTTAAGATATACAGCGGGGATTTTTTAGCATTTTCATGATCATGAATCGTTTTATCAATGGTCAGGGAGTATTTCTATATTTCATTCCATCTAAATGCTCTTTGATATCTTTCATATTTCAATATTCCTATATGGTATAATAATTTATTTGAACTAAATGTGAAGGCAAGTTATGACACATGTGTGTCCTACGTACATATAGCTAATGCGAGGGACTTTATTTACAATTGGTAACTAAACCATATCCACACAGTATAAATGAGCATTATGAGATCTGATATAAACGGTAAAAATTAAAGCTGTAATCACCGCTTCCTATTGTTGTAGCTAATCGTACTGACAAGGATAAATCTAGTGTAATCATTTCTCCATTTCCAGTTACTTTATGTTATCTTATCGTAACAAGATCAATATTAACACTGATGTGGAAATGATTGCCCTTGTGTCCGATACTTATATATGGAAAAAGGGAGTTTTCTTAAACTATTTGACACACAAGATAAAATAACCGGAGAGTATTTCAAAAAATTTTACTGCAGAGTAACAACTTATTTTCAGAATTCATTCATTCAGCGTTTGAGTTTACAAAATGAGAACAACATGTAGAATGCTTATAAAAGCATTAACCATTTGCAATGAAACATACAATAACTGGAGAGTTTTTAACTATTACTTGAGGTATAATCGAAGATGGAGAAACCGGTAAAAAGAAGTAAAAGCATGTTATACAACAATTTCAAACATGATATGGAACATCTTGATAATCTGAATGTTGTAACCGATACCATCATAGATTTAATGAGTTAAGTTAATTTTCACAAAGCTGAATGAATTGAGGACGGGTTTTTTTTCGAATTATTCTTCTGGGAAAAAAGTGTTTTCTACTGACTAAAACAAAGGTTTAATATTTGATATATTGACAACCAAAACAAACATATAAGTTTTCCGGTTATTTGACCTTCTATCGATTTTATAAAAGTATGAGGGTATTGATATAAAAAGAAAACATTTGTTGTGTTATTCTATCAGAGAGTAATGATTGTTGTCGAAAAGCAACATTTTAATGCTTATTGGTTTTCTTGGTGACAAAATAATGACTCAAGTCGGGTCTTGTGGATTGTTTACGCAATTCACTCAAACGTTATATTTATTATATATTTGATAAATCTCTAAATTTCTATCAAGTGTATAAGGCTGTTGCAAGATTTTTATCAAAAGCACAAAATTAATGTATATTCGGCATTTTGGGGATTAATATGTGTTGATTTGGTGATATTTGAACCTAAAACAATGCATTTGTTATTTTAGGACGTATATGAAAACCATACACCATTTCATGAAGTATTCTATGTTAGATGTATTACATAACTTCCAAAAAGAAAAATCAGTCAAAGAACTTTGTTCAAACATTTTTTATCAAGAAGTTAATACTGCTATTGTGGTAAGTAATCATACTCTCATGTCTCTTGGCTAAATATAAGTGTATCTTATAACTCTTAGCAACTTTGTACCAGCTTCTGAACAAGAATAATCGCAAAATGATTTATAATGCAACTTTGTCCTTGCTACCTATTTGACCAGTGTGAACGATCTAATCGGTCATCTTTGATCCATTATGGAAGTGTATACTGTCTGTAAATTTGAATAATCAATCCAACACTGATGCTGAAATGATTGTATCTTACAACTGATATACCTTTCTGAATATGATGCTACGCTTCTAGATATAATTCTTGAATAAACGAGACTAAATTTCTCATACCGGGCAATAACCTAAAGTAAAGCATATAAGATTTCTAAAGAAACATTCATATTTTTTATGAACTCTGACAAAAAGTAGAGAAGAAAAAACCGCAAGTATTGTTGTAATTTTTTTCTATGAATTATACTTGTGTCTCAAACTATTCATCGCATTTGGAGCAGGCAATTTTGTTACCATTTATGCGTAGTCAGTTACGTTTATACAGTTAATAAAGAGAGTATTGACATATCATCTTTACAAAAGCGTTTTCTTTGCCCATGTTTAAAGTAATAATACACATATAACAATCACTTCATAAGAGTTTTTGGCGCATGTGCTTCTTCAAGTAATACATATTGTTATCGTTAAATAAAGTACCTTTATTTTTACAGACAAACTTTCCCCTTGAAATTAAAAACCCACTTATTTTAAAGTCCTCTTTTTTTGGTGCCATGCGGTTCAAGCGTGCGTCCTTTTCCCCGCCTCTCCTCTAATGTACTTTAATAAAATGTCACCAATTATTGGATATATCGAAAGTACATATTATGTACATTTACTTTACATTCATGGACTTATGTTCATCATTCATGTCGCCGACTGTGGCTATTTTTATATGTTCAAATGTCATTTTCATGCTTCAGTTATCAGCCTATTTACATGCAGCATTTCACTGTTAATGCTCATGTTATAAATATTATAAATATCTACTTGTAGAGGAGTTTGGGCCCCTATATTTGAGGAGCTATGCCTATTTTATCTCCACAAAGAAACACAACTTGAGTTTCGTCCGAGGATAAGCTTAAGAAAGTGTTAGGCGGTCCGCACTCGGCCTTTAGATAGCGAGCTAAGCTCTGGTACATCTGTCTTGATCTTTGCGGAACTGATCTTTGCGGGAGCGGTCACGTATGGAGGGGCGGATGGACAAAACCCTTGGGAGTCGGACGTTGGTTTGGTGAGGTTAATATTCCTTTATTTCTCTGTACCTTTTTGGAGTATGTGATCACTTCCTTTAAAAGCTTACAGTTTTAACCTTACCTTCCCTCTCATCCCTCTCGTTCTATTATACCTCACTAGTGTTCTTCTTTATTTACTCACTCAAGTAGTGATTAGGGATCATCTAAAGTACTGTGTGCTTGTTGTTTATTCATCCCTATTTCGTCCAGCCAGTTAAGCCATCTGTATATATTCACGCAAGTGTTGATTTATCTGATTGACGCTATTTTGTTAAGACGGTCATTAGCTTGTCTAGTTGTTTCACCGTCTGGGTACTAGCGATGCTACTGTGATTCCCTAGTCTATGCTGTCTTTTTGTTAATTCACGGGTCGTTGACTCCCCTACTGAGTTTTTAACTCCTGTTGAGCTGTTTACGGGTAGCCAGTTGTTGTACCCGGTTATCGTCTTGTTTAGACAGCAAATAAATCCCTTGCTTCACTCATTGCTTCTTTCTTACTATTATTTGCTTGATTATTTTATTTTCTTATCTTTCTGCCGAATAAACGGGTCTCGCCTGAGTTTAGTTTTCGTTACATCATGACATTTGGTCATAAAGCGTCATCGATTAGTTGACACGCTCTCTATAAGGGTTATAAGAAGACTGATCACGGACGACAGTAAATTTACAACCATCAGCCAACACAGATGAAGTGACAGGTAAAGCATTTCTGTCTAGACATGTTTCCTGAAGTGCAGAATTATTAAGGAAGTCCTGCTATTGGCTCAATATGTTTTTCCTGAATAGCCAGAATCCATATAGGTTATTGTCTTTGGAATATGGATCGCTACGTGTAGTTAAAAGAATTATGTGTTTTGCTATTTAATGTTTTTAGGAATTTCGCTAGATAATTCAATTTTCACACATTTTATGAAATATGCAAGAATGTTACCTGAACTTTATAATGTTTATTATGATGTACGTGGGACCTTCAAGAACTGAAACTATTAATATGTAGGATGTCATTGTGAGAGGTTTTTGGTCCTTGTCACTTCAGAAGGTCTGGAGAGACTGATACAAACAGAAGGCTTCCATGCAGACACAGACAGAAGGCAACCAATCACATAGACAGAAGGAAACCAGGCGGAGTTAGGCAGGACCTGTCGAGTTTGACCTTCAAAAACTGAATCACATTGTACACGACTAACGTTCCACCTGTCAGAGGATGTTATAGAACTTTTCTAGTTTTCACTAAATAGTTTTAATGTGTTGAAACACATGGTTAGAACAGCTTATATAAAGAGTGCATTGACTATTAAAAGGAAAGTCTGTATAAAAATGTTGACCAATATCAATTTTCGATTTCTGACACACAAAAGTGTTCATTAGCTTTTAGAATTTGCCTATATCAGTGTTTGGAAGATTGGTGGATTTGTAACACGTTTATGGGATTTTTACAAGATTTTTTAAGGCAGACAATCAGTAATACAGGGACAGATAGACAGTCAAATGCTACAAGAAAGAGGCAGGCACGGCCAGTCGCTTGATAGGCTTGCAAATCACCTTCAATAGCATAACCATAGACTTTATTGTCAAGTTGTGTGTTTGTGTTATGTGTTGGCAGTGGACTTTCGTTATAGCATAAATTCTTTTTATTTTTATAAAAAGTTTTTATTTCGCCTTTATATCAATCAGTTACCCATTTTTGAATGCGAGATTGACATGACATTCCTAAGGGCTTTCTTATAAAGGTGAGATACGGTTGAAAAATTATGTTAAATTATTTCATTACCCATTCTTCATCTGTTCAATTGTGAAATTTGCTTCACCTAAACGATTCTTAAAAAGGTGAGAAACGGTTGAAAAATTATGTTTAATTATTTAATTACCCATTCTTCATCTGTTCAATATTAAAATTCGCTTCACCTAAACGATTCTTAAAAAGGTGAGAAACGGTTTTAAAATAATGTTTAATTATTTAATTACCCATTCTTCAACTGTTCAATATTGAAATTCGCTTCACCTAAACGATTTTAAAAAGGTGAGAAACGGTTTTTAAATTATGTTTAATTATTTAATAACCCATTCTTCATCTGTTCAATATTGAAATTCGCTTCACCTAAACGATCCTTACATTTGCTAGTCATTGCATCAATGACATTGCAATTATAGTTTTTGTTTAAACAATCTAGTGGTTTTGTATTAGAAATGTCATGCTAAGGCTGTTGAAATTTATGATGACATTGTTTGCGACTTGTTTCTATTCTTTAGAGGTAATTCTGTTTCTCCGAAGAAATTATTGCTTAAAATCTTGTTTAAATGCTAAATAAAGAAAACAATTATTCTTGTGTTGTAGTTATCTTATCAATTCTAGCTTTTAGAAGTAAAAATACAGCAATGTTGTTACGCAGTTCACTTTCATACATGGATTTAACCGCTTGTTAAAATTCCTTATTCGAAAAATTATTGACTTCAAAGCTACAACCATCCAAATACTTTTATTATATATTAAATGCTTATAAACATGTCTGTTTATTTGTAAAATATGTTTAAATGCAAACAGGTAATTGGTATCTTGCGTCAACCAATTTGGTGATTTTCACTCTTTCGATTATTAACAATTCCTTGACATTTTAAAAGATTAACAGCCATCTCCTTCAAGTGCGAAAAGACCAGCGTTGAGTTACAACTTAAGGACCGTTGAGACGGGAAAGGTGATAAATTTTACTTGAGTCTTTGAAAAAAACAAGTTTGACAAAGTAGAACCTGTCTTTAACATCGATTCTTACACTGAATTAAAATCAAATCTTGACAGGTGCCATGTTGTTCTGACTTTCTATCGATCTGTTCTAAATTTACTGTTATGAAAATCAGGAACGATTATTAATTATGGACAATTTGAGACCTTATTCAAAATGTCAAGTAGCAAATACTTTCATATAACACTTTTGTTTACCTGTATTACTTATATTTTAACATTTAATTGTATAACTTATTCATATCGACCTTAACGTATACACAAATCCTTCATTCTTTCTGTAACCTTTGACAAACAATTGATATAACAGTAGTTCGAAATTGAGTTGCTTTTAATGTAATATAATAATACAAATACCACTTATATAAATACCATTTATTATTTGCCTGTACAACTAACCAGAAATTTAAGAATAGGGGGAAAGACATTTACTATGAATACATTTCGACATTGAGGTCTTTGTTTAAAGCAATATAAAGTTAGCCATTAAAGCTTCTTTACTAATGGTTATTACCCAAATGGTTACGATCAGGTGGGTTGTTACTTCAGATTCTATAATTTGTTGCTTCAAGATCTCAGGTTCTTTAGGGTTAAGTCTCAAACACGAAATATCCTGTTTGGTTTAAACGTAAAGGAATTTAATGAGCTAAAAGTAGATAAGCGAATTGATCATATTTTAGATTTGTAATTTACATTTGTGTGTAGTATTCATTTTAGATACATGTTTGGTTATGAATATACATTTTCCTACGTAATTGCAAAGATAATCATCACAAAACAACACGAGCATCTTCTTTACAGTATTGGTGTTGTTGACTGTTGACTACATGTAGTACATCATTGCACAACATCAAAAATGAAGCAAATAAACAATATCTTACAATGAAATAGGTGAATACATGCATATTCAAGAATTTTTGGCTCTTATTGTACTATAGTATTATGAGGGAAGGCCTGTTACTATGAAAATGTTCTCTTGTTCCACTTCACATCACGAGGAGTGTAACAGGCGGGAAATGCGTATGTTATAAGTGTACTGAATAAGTGTAATTCATTGTAACCTATTTAGCCCATGTGAACGATCTAATGGGTCATCTTTGATCCATTATGGAACTGTAAATTTGCACAATCAATCCACCATTGATGCAAAAATGATTGCTTCTTACAACGGATGTACCATTCTGAAAATGATGTGCAGCTAGAGATAATTCTAAAATTTACAAGATTCAATTGCTCATATTGGACAATAACGTCATGTACATTTCCTGAATATTAGAATAATATACAACTAGAATGATTTCCTGAAATGAAAACATGAAATGAATCATGATTATTCAGGTCATTTGATTGTGTCTTAGTTTCAAAGTTGATAAGCGTTATCTAAAGTAAATAAGGTGCTACGAATAAGGTGTTCCCAAATATCAAGAACTATAACTTCAAATAGATGTTTCTTGAACAAAACATATTTTCTTCCAAGTTGTAAGTTAAGGGCGATATTCTTTTATACTTCAACCTCTACAGAAATGCTTGGGATTTCTGACTTCAAAAGTCAAGAAACCTATGCCATCCTAGATAAGTTATTTTGTTTTTCAATGTTCACATATTACGACTTATCTTAAATAATAATATACTTATCGTACGAGGTCATACCCATTTTTAACAAAAGATGGAAAAACAAAGAACTCCAAAATCATCTTTCAACTTCTCTAGAACACAGTTGCATTCCTTGTTACTCATGATAATCTCTGTATCGAAAGCAGGGACATTACCAATGCGTGGTCTATGACTTAACATGATTACTTTGTAAAAATGATTTCAAAGCATCAAGTGTTCTAGATTATAAGTTCAATCACTTTTTGTATTTTATTCTTTGTGAAAAGTGTCACGGTAGCAGACTGTCTCATTGGAAACAAACTGTTATCTAATCACTTCCATGTCACTGAAATGTCAAACGACTTTTAATAGATATAAATATTATAACAAAATACATGATATCAAAATCATCATTACACAACTAAATGTATGACTTTTAAGAAATATGCAAACTTGAAACGTATATTACTCCTCGCGCTCGGTGAGGTCATACAACAATTATCATCCTCGTTGCGTAAAATTGATTTGGCACACTTCCTTGGGTAACAATCTCAACATATGATTCACTGACAAATTTATCATATAATTTAATGATAGAAGAAGATAGAAAACTTGGCATTGCTAGAGATGAAAGACTTTGCCAATTTTGTTTAATACCCGGCATTGAGTCAGACTATCATGTTTACATATGTTCTATAATAATTCAAGAATTTCTCCACCAAATTTTAATACAAAATGTCCGTGTTATGACATGTTTATTCAATTGCTATCATCCCATTCCCGAAGTAGTTAATAATTCTTTAACGAAGTTTATATTCCTTGCCTTGAAGAAAAGATGTAAACAAGTCCTGAATCATGACAATGTATAATGGGCCCGCGGCCCCAAGCGTATCTTGTAAGTGTGCAAAGGCCACAAGAGATCAAATCTTACTTTAGGTCAACTGAGACAGAAAAAGTGATAAGTTCTTTTTGCTGCTTTGAAAATCGGTCTTACAGATAAGAATCGACCTAGGTAATGCCACTCACACTTAAATAAAAGTATAACATTGCGCTTGCGGGGCAGTTTTCTACAAGATTTTTTTTAATATTTACCTGAAATAAGTATTTATCCATAAATTATACTTTGGTCTCGCACTGATAATTATTATCACTAGGAGAAAGTCATTGGCTAACCAAATGTTTGTAATCAAATATGGTAATGCAGTTCATAGTTTTTCTTGCATATGTTACAAGTAAAATCACAAATAAAACAATAACTTCGTAAGAGCCATTTGACACATGTGCTTGTTCATTTAATACAAATTGTGATCGTCTATTACAGTACCTTAATTTTACACAGAAACTTTTCCCTTGAAATTCAAAAGTCATTTCTCCCTTCTGTCATAAAGCGTCATCGATTAGTTGAAACGCTCTCTATAAGGGTTATTAGAAGACAGATGACGGAAAAGAGTGAATGTGCGATTATCAGGCAACACTGATGAAGTGACAGGTAAAGTATTTCTGTCTAGACTTGTTTCCTGAAGTGCAGAATTATCAAGGAAGTCATGCTATTCGTACAATATGCTCCTGTTCACTTCACACGAATAAATGCTGATCACAACAGGTTAATGTCTTTGGAAAATGGATGGTTAGTAAAAAATAGTATGTGTTTTGACAGTAAAACACCACATCAAAAGTGTCTAAACCGTATTTTTAGTAATATAAATCGATCATTCAATGTTCACACATTTCTAGAAAAATGCAAAAGTGAGCTCGAAGATATGCTCTTGATCGATCATCTCAAAAGAAAATAATATCTAATAAGTAACCAATAGGCTATGACAAGTAACTACTATTTTTATTTATTTAGAAGAATTGTAATTGTTCTCGATGGCAATTGGCAATACGTTTTCATAACATAGTTATGTAATTATGTTCTCATTTCCGCATGATAGCCCATATCTGCTACCATTAAACCAACACAAGGCTCTTTAACTGAGCAGGAGCAGTCGTTTGTTGGCTTTCAATCGTCGATTCACGTTTTACATGAATAATAATACACCTGTCAAATGATGTCAGAAACACCTAGTTTTCGCTGAGAAATAGTTTCTCTGTGTTGAACCCCTAGATCAGAATATTGTTTGTTCATACAAAACGATTAACAGAATGAAACACTTTGGAAGGATATAAAGAGTCTGGATAAAAATTGTGGACCAATATTTACTTTTGGTTTTTGATGCACAAAATTGTCTCAGTGTTTGGACGATTGGTGAATTTGTCCAAAAAAATTGTAAAATCTCTCCTCTGTTTTGGGAACCAGTTTACTTTGGAAATCATTTTCAATTGCTTGATTATCGAGTCGATGTCTTATAGGTATCTATATCTATTTGATATCAATCAAGTACTCATTGCTGGCTGAGAGACAAAAGTTGTGAAACTGTTGATAAATCATTTAAAATTATTTCTATTACCCACACTGTACTACGTCAAGTGGTTGCATGACAAATGTCTTTTTGATCAATTAATTTACTTTACCATTATCTGGACTACTAACTTCATACAAAAATCGAAAATGTTTTCAGTTTTCAATTTTCGAACCAGACCACAATTACTCTTTCTAAAACTTTTCGCTTTTCATCGACGAATCTTACAATGATTTTATCATATCGAATGGAAAAGAAAATTCAATTTATATTTGTACAAAGTTCATAGGAAATTGAGGGTTTTGAATGTATCATAAAATCTCTGCACGTCTGTGTTTTGTAAAGATTCAATCATGTCTTTTAACTTATTTCTTATCAAACATTAACATTTTAAAAGCAATTTGTTTTCTCAGAGTAAGCTCTTCCACAAACCCTATGTTAAACTTGCTTCTTATTTCTTAAGAGATTCAAAAAGATCACTTACAAGATCATTTTATGTATGATGTCCATTCAAAAGCCCCAGAAGATAATAGTAAAGATTTTTCCAAGTTTAGCTATTTCAATTACATGCAAAATAATCTTTTGACTAATTGACTACATCATAAACATCAAAGCTGGAATAACAATTACTTATTGAAAATACTTTCAAAGACTAAAGCCAAATTCTAATAAATATTGGAAAAAACTGGTACACCACCGGATATAATAGCCCCAAATAGATTGGCTCTGTGTTACAATCACTGTGACATCAAAAAGACAGTCGCTTGATAAACACTGATTGTGATATTTTGGTTCAGAGACAGCTGAATACCTGATAGACAGAATGTAATTGAAATGAACCTCGCTTCAACAATAATATTCGTCCATAATTTACCTTTAATGCCGTTTTTTACATATTTTAATGAAGACAAACAGGTAAATAACGGCCACCATGATCTTATTTATTTATTTATTTTTTATTTTTTATGTATTCATATAATTATAATGATTGGGGAAACGGATGTCAACATACAACACATCATGAATGAAATTAATGTCGTAATAGTTTTCTACTCTGAGACTGTGAGGTTGTTAGATATTCATCCGCTGCCCTATTTTATCATAGGCAGAATAACAAATTAGTTGAAAACATGAAAAATGGTCAGAAACTCAAGTTAGTAATAAATAGGGTAATAAATTGGATAGAAAACTCATTCCCCTTTCATAGCAAGCTTATGTGCCTCATGAAATAATGTGGACTGGCCCTCACCACGGCTCGGAACAAAGCAACATATTATTTCACTCCAAGCTTAAACTTTATTTGACGGGGCAAGTTTGTATTAGATATCATGTAAAATTAAAAGGTAAACAAATTGCAAATCTTCATATAAAGTTCTTCTTATTGCAATGGTTTATTTCCTTCAGTCTTTAAAATAATATTCCACATGATCTTTAATTATCAAAAAAGAATCTGCACGACCTTTGAAAAGTCTGATTTACCCAACGTGTGTCAAATTCTAATAAAGTTTTCTGCTTTATAAGCGTGAATTGGGTAATGGCCTGTGAATAGTTAATAACAGACCAAACAAAATTACCACGTGATTAAATGCCAACGTTATTTTACACACGACACTTTTTAAGGATATCTGTTGTAAGTCGATATCATTAAAAAAAAATTTCGGGTTTTGAAAATCACACCAAAGACGCGGACTGTTTATAAATATCATACTTTGATTTTAACCATGAATGAGCAGCGGTAATGTTGAGCGATTTTTATTCAATCTCAAATGTCAACAATGATTAAAGAAAAAGAATTGAGCAGTGTTTCAAGTGAAGGAATTATTGCCCGATTACTTAAGATCGTTCTGATTTAAATTACCTTTTCCTTTCTCGAGTAGTCCCTCAAATATGATTCGATACTTTATTTTGTAACCATTATCGACGAAAGGCATTCTTACTATCACCCTGTAAGTAGTGATTGAACATTTCCCTTGCTCTTAAGCATTCTTTGAACCACCGTATGAGTTCTTGCGTTCTCATCCTACTTTGGATTTACCACTTCATTGACATGAATGCTTAGAATACACTTATGTTGTCTTACAGAAAATACATTATACTTGTTATAATGTCATGAAGCACAATATAAATCTCAAAATAATAGAACTGAATTTCAATTTTAACATTTTACATTTCTTACATTTTATGCGAATACTATGTAAATTGTTCTTATGAATTATTCAACAAAGAAAGATAAAACAAATACCCTTTATCTTTCAATTTTGTTTAATTTTATCTGAAAACTTTATCGAAATGAAAGCCATAAAAGGAGAAATGAATAAAGGGTTTTAGGTTACTGTAATGCTTTAAAAGGCAAATAAAAAAGACATATTTTTTACTAATTAGAAGGAACAAATCCTATGAATAAGACAATTTAAATAACCCTTTCTGATACTGAATCATGTTTTGTCATGCTATATGAAATTATGCTTTTGTAAGTGATGTCCATGATTATTTTTGAATCGCATGTGTGGTACGTGTATGTGTCGATTAAAAAGGAGATACATGCTAGGGTTTCAAAGGATCTATAACTGAGCCTTTTGCACGGTTAAGTTCGGATTGTTCTCAAATGTTAAAAATGAGAACTTTTTTTCTTGTGTTGTAGTTATTTGATGAACTCAGCAATGTTGTTAAGAAGCTGACGTTCAAACATGGATTCTTTATCGGGTTTATTTCTAAAAATACAGAAAGAAAAGCTACAATCATTGGAATACCTTGTTTTGTTCATATTCCAAATGCTTAAGAACACACGAGAACTGCAATAAGCCATCCCACCGTCAGCTTATTTGTAAAATATGTTTCACTGCAAACAGGTTAATTGGTATCTAGCGTGAAACAATTAGTGATTTTTACACTTTCGATTACTAAAAGTCCTATGAGATTTCAGAGATTGAACATGTGTCTCCTTAAAAAGTGAAAAGACCACAGTTGAAATCCTAGTTAAGGACACGTGTGATAGGAAATGTGATAATTTTTTCTTGTGTCTTTGAAAATAATTTTAACAAAGTAGAACCTGGCTTTAACATCGATTCTTACTACACTGAATCAAAATCAAATCTTGACAGGGGCCATGTTGCTCTGACTTTGTATCGATCTTTTTATTAAGCATAAATTAGATTGAATGCTTAATAATGTCACAGTAAGCAAGTACTATTCGTAGAACAATATTGCTTGCCTATATTATTTAAATTGTTGTCGACATGTACTTACTTTACTTTCTGATCTTAACATATATACAAATCCTATATTCTATGTTTGGCCTTATGACAGGATATACAACTTCTTTATTCTGAAAAAGCGACATTTCAATCTTAGATTCTAATGTCGTTGTCAATCTAGTGGCACTGTAGAATTTATCTCAAAACGTCACCTATTCCCAAAAAAATTGAATTTCTATAAAAAGAGGATCCATTCATCTTTCATGATGTCTGCTTATGTATCATGTTCTTTATTGACGTTTCACATTAGTTAAGTGCCTCTTAAAATTACCCGCTGAGTTACTTACCAGGAAACGACGCAGCCTAATTAATTAACTTCAATCCCATCACCCTTACCTTGGATAAGTAGACTGGTGGACAGCATTTACATCATCGGGACTTATCGTATGATCAATGGACTTATCTGACCTCAGTCACATATGGCAGTGAACTAAAATAAGCTCATATAAGACAGTCAATGTATTTTGACATAGAGGTCTTTGTTAAAAGCCATATAAAGTTAGCCATTAAAAGTTCTTCATTAATGGTTATTACCCGAAATGGTTACGATCAGGTGGGTTGTTAATTCAGATTCTTTGCTGCCTCCAGATCTTAGGTTCGGAGGATTTAGTCTCAAACATTAAATACTCTGTTTGGTTTTGATGTAGAGCGATCTGGCGTACTAAGAGTAGATAAGCGAATTTATCATATGTTGAATTTGTAATTTATTTATTGGTGTCCAATTTAGAATAGAAAACAGAACCATGGACAACGAACTACGTTATTAGAGTTATATTATATATATTATATATGACTTTAGGGGTTGCATACAGTTATTAAATGTATTGTATGGTATTTTTTCTATTTATTTGTTATCATTATATACTCATGTTTTGAGTAGATTTACTTTCATCATCCGTCATCATTTATATTTTACTGTGACACAACAATGTTTCGGGATACCTAAAGTTACCAATGGGATTCAAAGATTGTACAGAATAATGTTGTAGCCCTAAATTAAGATACATTTTTGTTTATGAATAATGCTAAATTTTTATGTAATAGCAAAGATAGTTAATAAAAAAACTACATGATCAATCCTTATTCCCTGTACTTATATGGTTAGCTATGCTGTTTTTCATACTCATACTTTTGTACATGTAGTATATCATTGGATAATATTAATACTGTAGCACATAACCAGTACCATCCTGTTCCATTAAGAAAGAAGGTCAGTACATAGGGTTATTTGCTCAGAGTAAGAATATAGAACTGAATACATAGTGTAGTTTCAATTAACACTTATCCTATCATATTAAGATTTAGTATGAATAATGTACAAAATAAATCATTCATGGACGAACAATTTGAATAATTCTCTATTTCAACATGTGTTGTATCCACTGAGTACCATGAGAAAACGATGACCAGCATAAACCAGATTATTAATTTTTAAAAACACAGTGTTTTATATTTCTAAAAATTCACTTAAGAAATCGTAGAAATGGTTAATATCAATGGTGAAATAGAAAGTTAAAAGAAAGTTCCACCATGAATAATTTCTACACAAAAGGGGCAGTAGCACGTTTTTTAAACATTCATTTCTTCTCATTTTCCCAAACATTAGTTTATGCCAAATATGCTATAGTCAGAGGGTCAAGCATCACAAGAAGAAATAATCAAATATCGAGCAAAAACCACTGGCGATCATTTTGTGTGAAAACCTTTTAATCATTGAAGGTAGGGAATTTATTCGCATAGCTTAATTGATAATGTACGCTCGTTCTAAAACTGTTTCTTCTGATTAGAAAGATTGTCTTGCAATCGAAAACCTACATTTTCTTTTTGTGAGATCACTTTATCTATCTGAAAACATTCTATTGCCCCGTTAGTTCCAATACAAAATCAGAGACCTTTAAGGGACACAGAGGATGTTGTTGGGGTTAAACGTGTCAAACTTTATAGATGGTGTTATTTGATGGACGATAAATGGTTATTCCTGAAAATTGTCATCATGATGCTTATCAGTTCCGTAAAGTGACAATAAGCAGGTTCAAGTCGAGATTTGCGATCGTAAACCGGACAATCGCGCTCGCCAATGACTCAGGCGAAATTTTGAAAACTTTTATACAGCAGATCCGTAGGTCATTTAACTAATATACGTGTAAACGTGAGGCAGAATGAAGATTTTATTCATGAAAGGCAATTAGAACTTAACATAGACCTAGGGTATTTGGGTCTTTTTTGGGCCACATACAAAAGTTATGAAACATACTCTCATTACTCTGTGTCACATTAACACTTCTTCCGTCCAGACACTGTTCCTTACGTGTAATAATACGTTTTGTCCGTTGATACTGTTCTTATATTCCCTTGTTTCATTTTGCTTACAAGAGTTTCTTATAAGGATGTATAGTTGACACGGTTTTATATGATAATTAATAATGAAGGCAACTTTAACGTAGATATAAATCAGCACTGTGGATATGTTAGGATTTGTGGCAGCCTTTGAAGAAAAGCAATACAAGGCGTAAAGTTAAATAAGAAGCTATCCACAAAATCATTATGTATTAATTATTCTATGTGAAGCTTGAATGTGCCAAACAGTGAGGGAAGTTGTGTTGTTTAAATTTCTCTTTACAGATCAAGTTAAAAAAGAATGATTGCTGTTTATCCAGAGTTATCCACAGATAGTTTATCTAGAGTATCTATAGCACTTTAACGTAATTCCTTCTTATTGACCTTAGATTTGTCCCGGTACAACGCCCTCGGGACTGGGTGCGGGCCGAAGAGATAAAAGTAACAGCGTATCGCTGAGCTATAAGCAGTTAGCATGGGGTATCCAGCCTTCGTTTGGTAATCTTCGTAAAGCCCGGAACACAACCTCCATGAAACCAGTTTGCGCACTTCGGCTACTTCCTGCTCTGCGTTAGTGCACGAAAAGCATCCAGTCACCATGTGTGTTGGACTCTCTCGAGTCAAAGGTTCGTGAACCTCACCGGAGCTTCAAATTTCTATATCAACTTCTCTCGCTAATCGCATCGTAACACAACGACTTCCCTCTCATGAGAATGATCTGATTTTAAAAAATCAGTTAGCCATTGTGACGAATTCAGACTATTATTTATACAAAAAGCACAATAATTACCCAGCACTGAGGGAACGACGGGTAAATTCTTGCAATTCTTCTTTTGAAGTACAGTGCTTACAGTAGTGTTACTTGCTAAACGTCGCAAAGAAGAAGCGTTCAGAAACTCTTGTTTTGTTTAAATTGAATTGAAAGTGTATTTAAATGAAATAGTGATGGAATAAGATGATGTCATTGCCGCTGCTGAGGACATTTAAGGGTCATGTAACAAAGGATGGGTTTTTCATGGGTATTTTACTTTCAAAAAAGCGTTGTGATTAAGAAACTTACTACAGTCGCACACCCATTAGATATGAAAGGTAATATATTTTTTAATTTGATGGAACAGATATTGAAGTCACAAAAGGAATGAGAACTATATTTTCTGAATTGTAATGCGTTTCTAATTAAATAAGATGATAAAATATCTATTTACTTCAAATTACCACTTTCAAATAGCGAATACTACAATGCGGAAAAAAGGAAAGCAGAGACATCCTACGAGAATCAACTTTCAACTATACTTGCTTAACTTCAGCTAATTGATTGATTTCTTATCGAGTGAAAGCCAATAAGTCTAATTCGTTTGTCTCTTAACGAAAGAAACCGACTCAATTTATTACCTCAATAGTCTGAGCTGCCATGAATTGGTGAATTAAAGTCTGAATGAAAGAGGCATAAAAAGAAAACCTATTAATTAAGTAAAGATCAATACAGCTTCGTCTTATTCGTTTTCTTTTACACATTCATAAGTAACATATATCGAGTTATTTGTTTATAGTTCAAAGGATGAAAAGAAAGCAATTTTTTGTAACCAGTTTCTTTGCATATACAATCGTGTTGTTCTGGTACTGTAATTTCAATTGAAAAGACAGCGTGTCCAAAGAAAGATCCATGGATCTTATGGAGCTATATAACTTTTAATGGCAACATTATGATTTCTGTCCTGCCAATGTATTCGAATATTATTTTTTTGGATAATTTCACACCAAAACATTGACATTTTAGATTTTTTGGTTAAAATAATATTAAAAGATCATTTGAAATGTCATGGGTTTTCTCAAATGTTAACACTTTTTAATTCTTGTACAAAAACATTCCTCAGCTTTTTATACACTTGTACCACCCCTGTTGATACTTTGCTGTATACGAATTTGAATCCATAAGAATTAAGAGATGTATAAGTGCACATGGATGAAAATTCATGTCTCGTCCAACCATTAAAGAAATTAAAACAAGATAACTATCGGTTCATTCACTGTTTAACAAATAGAATTCTAGAATAGAATAGAGAACAACCAAAATTAAGAAGCTTGAAAATGTTGATATGACAAATCATCGATGATTGATCTTACATAATAGTTGTAAGAAAACTTTGAGCAAATAACACATTTCTACATATCAATGCATGGTTTCCCTACTGCAAGGAGTTAAAATAAAATTTTAGTCAAGTTTTGCATAACTCTAAGCATTGCTTACAAAACAATTAAATGACATTCTCTCCAATACATTAAGATCACTGAAAGCTGCAAATCAATATTTCAAACATCGCCACCTTCAATGAATGTTAAACAACAAAACAATCCAATGAGATCATTTTAAGGTTCATATTGGGAATCAAACAGTATATTTTTATCACTCAATCAAATCATATTAGAACACTTTGTAACAGGATGTTTCTCAAATCTCTCCTTTAATTTCTATCGCTCTCTCAACCACGATTACAGTAGAAGGCGGATATAAAGAACTCCAAGGGACCAACGAATTTAGTTCGCTCTATCTGGTATTCGCTATTCGCGTTTGGCCACCATTATTATATAGGGCTTTTGACGGAACTTAAAAATTTGTTCGCTGTATCCGAGTTCGTTATATCCGTGTTCTACTGTACTATAATTTATTTGAATTAAAAAGGTATTTGTTAAAAAAGAAAAGGGACAACTATAACTAAAGTATTATTATCAATATTATTTTGGTCGGTTCGTTAGTTTGTTATCTCCTCTTCATCTTACCATATAACTTAAAACAACTAAATCCGTTTTAAGAAAGACAAGAAGATATTGTTCAAATATCCTGTCCCAAGTGGTAGGTTAATCGGCCCTCGATTAATGAAATCAGTCGCCACGATTATCACCAAATTAATGTTAAATTTTGAGATGAAAGCTATTAGTTATTAACTTTTTTTAAAAAAACACATATATATTATTTATTGTGAGCAAAACAAAAGTTTAGTAAAGCAAAATAGGGATTCTGTAGTCATAAGTACTCCATCTGAATGGAAAATATAAGAATAAAATTTATACAAAATGGATAGCCTTCAAACAGTATAATCTGATTGGCTAACGATATCCTAATGTACAATACATTGCTAAAACAGATTAACATTCGTTTTCTGAAAACAACAAATATAAAGTGATTTCTCAATAAAAAGAAGATGATGATTTCACAATTATAGCTAAAACGTTTATTTTTGTTAAGAACATGCGGATGAATCAAATTCCTTGCAACACTTGTACACGTGTAACCGTAAAATTTGCAAAAAGAAAAGAAGTCTGCAAAGTTGATAAACCAAACACAGATTCCTGTTTGTTTCGTAAATGGAGGGGGGGGAAAGGACTATATACAGCTGACAATTTGAACAAAGATTTGGTTTCTTAAACCTATGCTCACAAAAATGTGGCCTCGGATTCGAACTTTTCAAAATCAACAGAAAGAGTAGCCTG
Organism: Phorcus lineatus; assembly: GCA_921293015.1. Taxonomy (NCBI): domain Eukaryota; kingdom Metazoa; phylum Mollusca; class Gastropoda; order Trochida; family Trochidae; genus Phorcus; species Phorcus lineatus. Next base: position 61,470,592 of record OV121081.1, read on the forward strand.
AACAATTTACAACTCCACACAGATTCCGGATGGTTCAGAATATGCAGGATGAGTTGTAGTCCCTATAGAGTTCCTCTCTGTTATCGTAGAGGGAGGGAGCGCACAGGAAGATGCTCAGGGTCCCGCTGAAGGTTGCAGCAGTGAAGATGATCAGGAAGAAGCGATCGATGACCATCGCCACGTACTTCCAGTCCCTGATCTCCTGCAAGTCAGATAGAGAAGTGATGGGAGGTGCTTAACCAAACCAAAATTGATAATTATTCATTATGAATAATGAAGCTCATGTTTAAACCAATGTCTTGGTCTTGTTTTTATGTGTATAAGTAACGTGCAATCTTACTGAATGAGGGCCTTATCTCAAAGGTTCATGTTTTGTTACGTTATACGTTATATGTTTGTAATAGATTAGGCCCAAACATATAACAAGTGCTTGCACGGTAAGATATTAAGATCTTAAATTATGAATATATGAATCGTCGTTAACATTTGCAGTTGTTATGCAAGTGTCACCCAAAAGCAATTCTATTTATGTATTGTACACTAAAGATAGAAGAATATTTAAGAACAGCAATATTTTCTAGATAACACCTTTTATTTTTAAACATCACTGAAGAACATATGCCTACTCGATCGTACATCCGACACGAAAAAGGAGTAGTTATATGCTCATAAAATTCGTGAATTTTACAATAGAGAAGTTGTTTTACAGCATAAATTGATGTTCTAATGTCTGTTACTTCTAAAGGCAAACTATGAGAACAGTATTTCATCCAAAAAACATGTAAGGAAGTAACTGAAAATTAATTTTGATCAGATCATCAATCTAGCAACTTTTCTTTAATTCAAAGACTACGATCCTATCAACGATCTCATCAACGGAATATTCAACAACAACTCACAGCTAAATCTTCGTCGCCCGACCTCATGTGGTCGGCAATGAATTCAACACCTTTGAAAGCATCTCTCACTTGAGGGCAAAACTTGCTGTCCTTTGTTGGTCCCGACCTTTGACGTAAATTTTCGTACATCTGCCAGTCACGTGACACGGGAGGAACATCCGCCACTTCTATTCCATTTCCAAAATCTTTGGTCACCGATTGCCTTCTCTCAAAGTCAGGCTGTTTAATGAACAATATTTTGGGTAGTATTTCAGTGAACACCCTTCTCACCCATGGGGACATTTTATGTGTTGTGGGCGTCTTGAAATTTATATGCAGCGTGTAAACTGTCAGAAATATAGACATCGTCACTACTATCATGACAAAGAGCAAGTACTTGCCGATGAGCGGTATCACAAATGATGTTGGTGGGTTGATCTCAGATAGCAGAATAAAGAAGAAAGTAAGTGCCAGAAGAATGGATATAGACAAGGATATCTTTTCCCGTGAGTCAGAGGGCAGGTAAAACACAAGCACAGTGAGACAGGAAATAGAAACACAAGGCATAATAAGGTTGAGAGTAAAGAACAGAGGATGACGTTGAATGGTAAGGAAGAATGTGATGTCAGGGTAAGGTTCTGGACAACATGCATAGAATTTCTCCTTTCTTCTGGCTGTAATATTGATTAGTTTCCACTCCGAGTTCGGGTAGTAATGGCTGATATCAATTCCATCACGAATTATCTCCCCTTCCCCTGCCACTTCAACACCCTCACACATGTGCTTGAGGTCAACCTCGTCTCCATTGTAAGTCCATGAGCCGAACTTAAGGAAACATCTTTGGATATCAAAGGGAAAGAACTCTACATCTATTGAGCAGTAACTCTTGTAGATGGCTACCGGTTCCCATACAATTGTCCCGTCGTAGTGAACAGTCGCCTTTGTCTTAATCGTAATAGCAAATTCACCGTCAGCACTGCAAATAGAAACCATTTTGACAAATTTCTATCAAAAGCAATATTCATGATGATATTATTGACACATTTAAAATACTCTTACATACTTTGCTTCAAAAGTTATTAATGATATTGATTTTAAGTGGTGTTCCTATGGATAACCATTCCTAATTGAAAAACTGTCTCTGTGAAAACAAACACAAGGAGCAGTGCTACAGGATTAAATGCGGTTTACAACTATTTTGACCCTTGATCACCATGCACGCACTTTCATCCTCATCCATAACAGCATGCATTTCCAAGACATAAATCAATAGTTGCAAAATGACCTACTTCGTCTTAGGTTCATTTTAGGGATGATATGAAGGTTAGCGTTTGCATAATTTTTTTCCTTACAACAAGTCTTTCAAAAACTGTACACGGTAAAGATTTACAAGTTAACCTTACATTATATGCTGCCAATTAGGATTTACATGATACCACTACATTAACGGAGAAGCTGGTTGATAACGTCTACAGTGTATGTTGTTGAAAGGACCGTCATTAACAGCTCACGACTGTTCACCTATCTTGATTAGCACGTGTAACGTGCACAAAAAAGTTCTATATAAAAACCATTGGCTTCTGATGATAAAACTTAATGATACTTACTTGTTATATAAAACAAGGTCAGGTCGCCACAGATCATTGGAGGGAATAAACAACATATCTACTCCACCATATTCCTCAGGATCCCATCTCAAGCGTAGATCTTGCCATTCCTGGACCAACGAATTAACTTTAGGTAAACCTTAACAAAGTTTTTTGATTGTAAAAGAAAATTCCATTTTTTTTCCTAAACTTGGAAAACATAATATCTTTAGCGCCATAACATTGGACAAATGATTAATGTTTGTAAACATCAAACGTTATCGAGCTTCGAAACATTGATATTCACTAATTGTGTTCAAATTAAAATCGTTAAATCTACAGACCTCTGAAACGTTTGCAGCAATTATCCGAAGAAGCCGGTGAGAAGAAAATTATACAAGTACATGTGCATAAATTTCATATGCTTCATTTTCATTATTTATACTAAAAATGTTAACTTTTACTTACATGATGAATTTGGACTTTCAATGATATCACTTGATTTTTCTCGTCCTGAAAAAGTACATTGTGGAGAAGTCTTTGAAAAGCATAAAGATAAACAACTTTCTTATTCTGAAGTGACAAAACAGTTCATACTGCATCAAGAGGTGGGTAAATAGAAGTAACATGGGATACAACTCTCAAAGTAAACATTTTCAACAGCTATGAGGAACCTCAAGCTCAAGGAATAACAATGCGAGAATATGTTATACATCGAAAATACACTGAACATCACACAATTCATCAAACAAATGGGTTAAAATGGCCATTTAACAGAGGTGTCCTCATCAGTAATTGGTGTCGCTAGAAACCTAATTTGTTTCTGTTTCAGTTTCTGTTAGATGTTATGCAACCTAGTGTAAGACAAGATGAAATGATTATGTTTTTAGGGTCTGTTGTTTATTGCTCAATTTTTATTCAGGGAATATGAGTTTGATATGCATTTATTTGGTCTGTTATTATTATCTATGCCTTTCGGTTAAACTATCTGGTTTCACACATACATTCAACAATTGTAACTATCGACGGGTTTTTTTTCACCTTTTAGAATCATTTTAGCGGTAATACTTTACGAATATTTTTTAAATATACAGTTATTCCTATGAAATAAGAAACTCCTCAAGACACCTTTCAATAGTAAATTAATGCTTCAAACTGTTTTTCACCCTGATATGTTTAACAATAATAGCCATCGACATGTTTTAGTTTTTTGAAACATTTTAAAGGTAATACTTAACGAATACTTTTGTAATACTTAGCATTAATTAATTATTTGATATAGGAAAATCCATATCATAATTTGCAGCAATAAATGTATGCTTCAGTCTGTGTTTCAGCCCCGTTTATTGGTCAAGAGCATAAATGCTACCAAAGGATAAATACCATAGTCAGTGCAAATGTCTAATGTAAATATTCTCAATTTGAACTGAAATAATATGTTTTAGCTTAACATGTCGCTTTTATCCCTCCATATATTCAATTATCCTTGAGTGTAAATGTTTCATAAAAGCTTTGACAAGTATAATTGATCTCAATCAAAGAAATGCTGCATTCACTTTTTCTAAAATATTACAAATTCAAGTTAAGCCAAATTTTGTTATTAGAACCAAGTCTTTTCTAGTTCATCATGGGATGTTAATGTCACTATAAATGTGACATCCTTTATGCAAACCCATGTTTATGCAGTGGACGATTATTTACTTTAATAATCATAGTAGATCTCATTCTATTATTCCAACTTAACTTTATCTATTGTTGTTTCATACTTTGTGATAAGGCCATATATCTGCGTATTCGTGAACCTTGAGATAATGTTTTTTTCAATTTGATAATGAAGCGTCTGTTAATTTGCAGTTCGACGGTATTGTACAATAACAGAGGTAAACAAAATGATATATACACTCGATTTTGTTCTTTTACTTTTCTCCCAATATTCTGTTTTAAGGGTCGATTCATTCGAAATTAGAACGTGATAATTCGAAAATAGAAAACCATTGGATTATGTTTACTTACAAGTGTCGTTTATGTTTACATTTAATAACTTGTTATCTATAAAATCCTTGTGCTTCCTGCGTATACCACTTTTGAATTAAAACTCCATTATAAAGCCAAATGGAATTATATGAACTTTCCACAATGACACCTCATAAGTAGAAATACCCCACGGCAGTATCTTAAATCATTCATACATTAACACTTACATTTAATTCTTAAAACATTCTAATTGTTTTGTATAATTTTGAAATAAACTATGGCTTTTGTAGTTTTGATTTCCTCATCAAATAAATGTAATCATGTACAATGTATGTTTTAATTTATCAAATAATTACGTATTTCTAAACATAGGGTTATAGAAAAAGATGAGTTACTCCCCTTAATGTGACGATTTTTCTTAAAATAACTGATAATGGAATATCCAGGCAACCATAAAAGTTTATTTGCAGACAATAATGAGGCCCAGCACAAAAGCAAAGGTCTGCTAAATGCACTTCGAGGGTTGCTAACTGTATGAATGGTGTACATAAATTGTTAATTACTTATACTCATTAGGAACATTGTATATAAGTGGTAGATTTCTTGAAATAACAAAACATATGTAAGGAATTTCTGTAGTACTCATTGGCTCTTGTTATACTGTATGTTCTGTTATATTGTATGTTCTGTTTATCATGTTTACCAATTTTTTCCTGTGTATCCCTTTACCAAAGTATTATCTTTGCTATCATGTCACCCAATTTTATTTTCAACATCCCTTTCTACCCAGAATCTTTGCGTTCATTGACATTGCATTCTCTTTAAGTCAGTATCGGTATCCTTTCAATCGTGTGGTGTGTATATATATACATTTAACTGGTATCCTTTTTCCTGTATCTATGATGTTTCTAATTAATTATCCTTAATTTCGTTTCCTTTCTATTGCCTAATTGCATATGTGTGCACTCTAAGTTTGGGATCGTCTTCAACTTGCCTCGTGTAAATACAGGTCTATAAATCAATGTCTTGGTATCACTGAACCGATAAGATAGCAGCATGTGATGTTAGAAATGGATGCTGGGAATAACTAGTGTAGTGTCTGTTGCCCCCGAGGATACCTTCCTCCCTAGTTAATTTGATATTTGAATCTGAATTTGTGTTGTGTATGCAATAATGTATGTAAGTAGGACATGTCATCGGTTCAAGTTAAAAGCTTTTTGTGACATGAAGTACATTTTATATTTCACATTACATCACATATTCATGATGGAACCACTTTTTAAATGATATGATGACTAAGATATGTTATAATATCATTAAGTCAAAATGTGTTGTCACTTATCAAACGTGTGAAAACTTATGATGCATTGGGTAAATAGTAAAACGACTCATACGATGAACTATAGTAGTACATGTGAACGATATAGTGTAGATGTGTCTCTAAAAGCCTCTTGTTGTTGTGTAGTCACTAATGCCAACCCAATAAAATCAAATATCAACAAGAGGAAGATTCAACGAGAAATAAAAGGAGCAGTCAATCAGGAGGCATGTAAATAGCACACTCTATATCGAACACTATTTGAAAGCAAATAATGTATAAGCAGCAATCTCAAGTAAATGAATTGCATTGAAAACGGAATGAATACAAGAAATGAAATGTGGAATTACGAAGAATAGATAGAATGAATATACGAGCACTGAGAGAAAGAGGAATGTATGCCACTCACCACGTCGAGGAGACCTTTCAAGCGCATCCCCAGGAGGACAGTCAGTTTCCCCTCCTTGTCCCCCGACGGTTTAATCAATGGGTTGTATTGTTTCTTGGTCATTAGGTCGGAATACAACTTGTTCGCTGGAAGCTTCGTCAACGTGCACCCAGTCCTGACTGTTGCAGAGAGAACTATCACTACTATATCGAGCAGTTCCATGTCTATTGCTCTTCAGAACCGTTCATTCCTGATCAAATACAAGTAAGGCAAGCTTTAGTATTGGTCGTCTTCAAGAAATCCAAACAGCCAGTTCTATACTTCCGACTTGGGAAACATCACCTCTAATAAAGTTTTCAAAGGCACAGTAATGAACTCGAGTCTTGTGGTATCCCAAAATAAATGTGTTTTTTCCCGCAAATTAAATGGTTTAGCTCCGTCTGAAATGTGCACAGGCGCTTGCTTTGATGTTTCGCTGCACAATAAATTTAACAATAAATCACAGAAAGCTCGGCTTGGTCAATGAACCGGAGGAAGCCCAATACATCTACATAAGGCATGTCACAATTATATATAGACAGCCAAAACACCTCAAAGCACTTGCATCGATGAACTTGCTGCTAAACTCTTATGTCAGAGCACCGCTGTTCTAAAAAGTTGATGAAATGCACAGCAGTCGTTTCGTTCTGGGTAGTAAAAGCGTTTCTTTATGTCATATTGGCATGTTTAGAGTTACAAGCAACTGCGGCAAATGATAAGTCGCTATAGTTGCAGGCAGGAACGTGTACGATCTAATCCTATAATAATATGAAACCTAATACTCTTAGATAACTATGCGTGAAGTTGGTAATAAACAGCTCGGTCACTGTATACATTGCAGATTTCGGTAATGGCGTTTTTATGGCTGCCATCCAATAATCTGTTTTTGATAAATCCTTTAATCTCGTCCCGACTGATCTGAGTTAATCGTTAACATAAAACTCTTTTGATAACATTGAGGGAAATGAGTGCGGATAATTTGAAAAAATAATAAAATTTGGTTTAAACAAAAAATTATAATCCTCTAGTAAATCCGTGACTTTGTTGAGTAATGACACGGGTACGAAACATGTGTTTCCATAATTTACGCACTACGAGAAATAATTTGCAGAAGGCTTTCAAAGCGGAACTCCCAAGTTTTAGCTATTGTTTCCTCGTATAAGTTTATTATATCGTGTACAATGGACATGTAGAAACTTTCTAAAATAAGTTCCTAAAACCTGTTTGTGGTTAAAAATTAAGTTACATTATCTCACATTGGATATTTTCGAGAAATATTATTGAGATAACAAAACAAATAAAAGGAAAGCGAAATGTACACTGAAATGTAAGGAATGCAAAAAATTGGGAAACGTGCAAGAGGGAAAAAAACTGTTAACTAACTTATGAAAATCATATACAGCAGTTTGTCATCCGTAAATACATGTCCAGCTTTTACAATGCATCTAAGCGAATTTATGTTTTCATAAGGGGAAAGATTAATCGCGTGCGTGAAAATAAAGTAAACATGGCTGAACTGAAGGAACGTTTGTATGAGCATAATGTCATGGAAAAAACTAACTATATTATTCAAAATGTTGTTATTTCATATTTTCATGGTAAACACCTGAGTTGATTGTCCTTAAAAAGACTGAACTCTTCTAAAAGTAACATGTAAGAGATGATCACATTATACCTTTTAAAAACATTAAGTATTAAACGACAAGATTATCAAAGATTTTGATATTTTGTAAAAGTTGTAAAAATTACATCAAATTGAGGTAAAATAAACAGAAACAATAAAAACATTTTTGATATAAGTGTATATGATACATGTATAATGGGGAAATTCGGAGACACGTTGGTGATATGTGATATAAGAAACAGAGCATAGGGAGCATATTCAGGTAAAGGTATTTAGGTGATTAGCAATACGTTACGTGTTGTTGAATAATCCCTGCCAAGTGAGTGCCCGTACTTTCCGACTCACCGAGAATAAGCATTGCAAATATTTCCCTGTTGACGTGCAAATTGATCAAGCCACTTTTTGGGTGCAGAAGCTTGGTAATTGCTCAGGGATTGATTTCAAGGTTTGTTGCAGAAACGTCTATTTTTAGAAACGGAATATTTATACCCTTATGCTGTATGTTACAAAAACAGTTTGCTAGTTATGTAAATGTTATTTTTAGAACCTCTAAAGATTTATTTTGTAATGACATCCTGCCGTAGGGGTGTTTCATGCTCGAAAAATATGAAGGATATTTTCTCCTGTAAGGCTTTTCACTTAGCAAGTTGACTATTCGTAAGAACGTGTTCTTCTTCAACTTTTAAACTAGAAATAAACATACGGAGGGCGTATGATTATGAATAATAATATGTGAAGGTGTTTAGTTGTAATGATAACAAATTCATTTCATTCCTAAGTGAGAAGAATATCAGAAACGATGTTTATGTCATTGTTATACATTACTGTCATAATTTAAACACATAAGCCTACGTGGTACAATTTAAGGCTTAAGCCAATACAAATGACCGAAGACCTGTAACCCGGCCAAACGGAAGTACCTCATTAATGACAATGTAAGTAATAAACGTCTTTACAAGTTACCTGCATAAAAGTTAATATTTCATTTCATCGATCTATTTTGTACTGAGATTGGAAACTGACATAACTGTTGAAAGTTTTGAAGCGATAACATCGGTCCTTCTCAATTTGTGTTACTGCGGATACTCAGATTGATATTTGTGTTGTGTGTCTCGCAATGTCATGTAAGGGCCCATTTTCAACTATTGGGTAAGTTGCTGATACCATATAAACTCAGCCGTTTATTTCGTATTTCAATCATACAATGGTTTGCTAACAAATACAAAATACAAAGTGTTTCGGAGTAACAGTCGTAACAAAAACGCAAAGTCCTCTGTTGGAATGATATTATGATCTTCTAAATAGGATCTTATGAACAAAATCGAAATTGACGACTTTCATCTCCTTGTATATATTGAGCAAAGCGAAATAAAAAAAATTTAGTTTGGAATTTAATGTAATTTTACTGATTTAGTAAATAGACATATTAAGATAGTCGATTTTAACACTTTTGAAAAGATTCATTATGGCTACATGTCAAATGAATTCATACATGTATATGAAATAAATGTTGTGATTACAACCTATTGTATCACAGTGAAAACATTTCTAATCTCATTTAGCCCCCTTACTCTTTTTTATTTATTACGTATTTGTTAGCTCTTTGTTCCGTTGATAAAAAATGACCATGAAAGTTTCTATTGTTTGCTAGAATAGGCAAGATCATAACTTCCCTAGATCCTCATTTCGATACCAAATTGACTACCCCCAATCCAGGCTCATCACCTTCAGATGGAATTGAAAGCTTTATCGACTGAAATTTGGTAAACAGGTTCATTTTTGTTCAATAAGGGAAGTGGTGCAAGCACTGAAGGACGATCAATAAAAGCATAAGTAAATCTGAGAACCTTCATCTAATTTGAAAGCTTTGAAAGAGATCAAACTGTAAAAAGGAATCAACGGAAACTGCTGCACCAGCGAAATCGATCGCAGTCCTGTTTGTTTGATGAAGTTCAAAGACTTTATGTAATTACACGTTCAACTCAACCCATGGAGAAATGACGTCTTATGTAGATTAAACACAAGGTTATATCAAAATACACAGAAACCTCATCCCTTTTTTACATCCCTGTACTTCCTATATGTTTGATTTAATGTTTGATTAGCTTGGATAAGTACAAGTGTTTCAAAACGAGTCTCAGCTTAAGAAAATATAATCTGCCTTGTTTTAGATTTATAACCATTTCTTCACTAGATTGCTTTGAAATGATCTTTCGAGTTTTCCATCGGTAATCATATAAAACATTGTACATATTTCATCATGGTCAAAGGTCAGACTAACCAATCGTAAAGAGCAAGGGCCATTGTGTTGCTCCGGGAACATTCCACACAGAGGTTGTTAAACGTTATAACCAGTTTTTTGTACCCCATTCTTCCATGTGGAACCATCCTTCGGCGACGTAATGGTCCTTATCAAGTTCGCTTGGCTACCGTCTGACCATTATGAAACTTCAATTTAGTGCAGCCTTTGCATTGTAGTGTTTTAGAGCAAATAGTTAACTGAATGATATACTGCACGTGCAAGGAGATAACCATTTCATAAAGGGTCTGACAACATAGCCTTTAGGCGATGCAAACAGTTTCGTGGACCTACGTTCGGAGCTTGAGTTTTTGAATTTCAGGTGACCGTCACTCCGTTTGTGTTTGAATATGGCATATTATTTGCACACAGATTTAGTCTTTTTTTGGATAATTTGACAGGATTTCTGCTTATAAACGGTAAATTGTATCCTTTCTTTGAATAGATAAAAATCAGTCAAATATATAGTTTTGACCCTTTACTTCTTTTGAGTAATATATTTTTGATCCTTCAATGTTGACTTTGGAAGATGCATTTTTCTAATCAGTAATTAATTTTCCATTGATCTTTTTACTCTGATAATTCAAGTTATTTAAAACAGTGATACCAATGCCCTCATGTAAATATATTTCAAATATCCTTTTTTAAACTTGAGGTGGAGGACAAAATTAAACAAATGACAGACCTTTGGAGGATGAGCAAAACAAATTTGTCCTTGTGAAAGTCTTTGTAACGGACATTACCCTTACATGATGGAACAGACACATAATTGTCAAATGAAATTTACGCCAATAAAAGTTTGTAATAATCTTACTCTTTAACTTGAATTATAATATATATTTTCACACTAACATTTAAGTTTATCAAATGGTTGTTAATTATAGTTATGCATGGATTAATGTTGATTAGCCCTGTTCATTCTCGTTGTAAAAAAAAGTACGTTATTAAATCACGTATAGATTGAAAAATACTTTTTCAAAAAAAAATTTCAATAAGATAAAAAAAAAATTATATTAACACAAGTTCTGTAAATGGCGACAAGTGAGAAATTATTCATAACCACATGCCTTGATCTCTTCCCATAACAGTTTCTTTTAGCTTAACAAGCGTCTAATCGCGGAGCTTTATTTGCAAAAAGCCATACTTAACTAAAAGCCCTCACATGTTTTTGTCATTTTAGATTATACCATAGGGGCAACATCAGGTTTAAGTTCAGTAAAATGTTGGTTATGTGAGGGGAATGTTCTTGATGTACTAAAATATATTCATTCACTTACATGTACCTTTATACAATGTACGACAAAGAAGATACTTTCAAGGTCGTTTCGTTCTTATCAGTTATAGTGAAAATATTTCCTGTCAATACCAATCAATTACAAGACCGTATTTACTTAATGCCGTTTTTTGTTATGAAATTCTTGTTTTTGTTATAAATAAACAATGAGTTTGTGTTCATTCTGAATATTACTATGAATCAGCTTATTCTAATGATTAATCCATGCAAATATGAAGATGACGTACATGAATTTGAGGAAATCTAATTAAATATAACCTGTTTATTAGCCTTCATGTAGTACCTTGATTATTAGTAATTGAGATGAAACGAGAAATGCGTAGAAATTAACTGCCGTTTGACAACCATATAAAATGTTTAAAAGTATGGCTTAGAGGACAGATGAATATCAACAAAAGTCACCAAAGGAGTAAATGAACCCGTGGATTTAAGTTTGATAGCCTCAGGTCGATCAATGGAAAGCAACTGGTTCGCGATTGTCATTGATCGATTTGAAAGTTCAAAAATGTGTTAAATCATATTTCAGCATTGGTAAATAAAGCACTGGTTTTTGTCACATTTTCAGATTGTGAGTTCTGGTTATAACCTGGAATATGATGGAGAACATTGCTAGTTTGAGATGCATTTGACAGAATTGATTATAAAAGAGTAGACACTTGATTTATCATCCAAAACTCTGTTCCACAGGAGATATCGCTTGTGGAAGATCAAGCGATATCTCCTAGGAGATATCTTTTGGCAGTAGATTTTGAACAATGCCCCTCTGAAGTCAAGTATATGACATCACAGTTGTTTTACATCATCAAGTAGTGACATCACAATGCTATGACGTCATAAACACTACGACGTCACAATGCTATGACATCACCGCACTTGGAGTCTTAGGGCAGCATGGTGTTCAGTAATGTTCACTTGTCAATCAAATGTAATGAAAAATGATTTTGGATGATAAATAGAATCTCACCCTCGTGTCTTCTGATATCAAATATATCAACACTCGTTGAAAAAAGTAAAATATCCTCGGCAAGCCTCGGATATTTGTAACTTTTATCAACTCGTGTTGATATATTTGATATCAGAAGACACTTGGGTGAGATTCTCTATTTATTAGGGAACTAGGTCATGAAAACCTAGATCAATCATTTTTGATATTTTATATTATTTCATCCTGCCGGAAGAATTGATGAGCAACACTATTTGATCTTATTATCTAGCAGCATGAATAACATTATCCCAACATACCCTACAGTCAATTATGTGACTTCACTATAAGATCAGTACAGAACGATGAAATTCAACTTTTCGTATATGATGCAGAAGACAGTGTTGTTTTTCGGTGCTCACATCTACATAACATATGACCATACACATCCAGAAAGATTCTGTTAATAGAAATGATGTGTTTATGATATTTCTATATTTTTGGTCAACAGAATTAATTCTTTAAATGATTTATATCAAATGTGTCTTTTTACAAACCAGCACTTTACTTTGGCTCATAAATATTATCTACCCGAAAAACTGAGACAGGTTGATTAATAAAGAATCTATTCAGTGGCAAAATATATGTTTTCATAAGTATGACAATAGTATTGTATTTCCATGATAAATGTAACTGATAAACAAAATTCAAACATAAGACAATTAAAACATATATCAAACTTTACACACTTTAAAGGATTGTGTTATTTATTTCATATAATTCACTCAATAATAAAGAATATAAATATAATATTCAATTCAAATGACAACTTTGCTATGTGATCTGAAACAGCAGACATTTCCCACTGTCCTTTTTTAACTATTTTCAGCATCAAAACTGATACGGTTCTGAAACAGAAAGTGTTTTTTCTGTCTCTTTCTGATTGTCTTATTGGTTGAGTGGACGTTTATCTGTAATCATGTACACTACATACGACTTCTGATTTTCTTTCACGAATGCTACAAAACCGAACATTGGAAATCAGGCTTAATTCAACTTCCATCGAAATTGATTTTTCCCTTCTGGTCTTGAATGTGTCAAGCAATATTGAATCCGAATGGTTAATCACTTGATCAAATTGACAATCAAAGAGTTTTATGTTCTCCTTTGAGTACAGGATATCCACTAAGCTCTGCAGATAAAAGCTCTAGGACAGTTCCGCCACTTCTCTATCAATAGAAATCGGACGAATACATCCCTTATCCGATATTTCATTGCTGATCATCTCACGTAAATGGAGGATATTTAGTCAGAAGTAGAATAAAATAACAAGATCAGAAATGAGTAACTATATTAAACAGTACCATTTTGGTCAGTGGCTATAAACGATTAAAGATGTAATGAAGAATATAGAGTTGAGTGAATATGCATTACTCTTATGGATCTTTAAAGAATGTTTATACGTTTTAAAACATTCAAAAACCAACTTGTACCAACCAGTATCACATTACTTTTTTTAAAATAAATTTTAAGAATAATAAAATCTAACACAAAAAACGAATGCTTGTGTTTAACCAATTCTTTGTTTTGAGGTCAGGCATATGACTTTTGACGGATTATTTATACAAAAACTTATTCCTTTTTTTTACAAAAATCCCAAAACTATTAAGCAATTACCGTTCATTTATTAAATCTTGATAATGTATATGTAATAATATAAATTATATGTCATAAATATCATATGATTTCTCATTGGGCTGCCGCGATACGCTGCAGCATTGGCGAAACTATTGTCATTGGGGCTGGCGTACTTATAGGCCATGTATGGGAAGGTGCATTGAGTGATTCATTGGCTACAATCTACTTCAGTCTTCAATCCTTCTGTTTCCAATTTGCAAGTATGTGATTGGTCAATTATCGGGTGAAAACCCTTGTCCAATGTATTGGAACAACAAATGCTAGATACCTACTATTTTATATGACTGCATCCTGCAAATAGGAAACTGATTATTGCGTCGTCTTATTGATTTACGTAACCGACCTTGTTTCAGGCACGGATGGCTGATGACAGGCAGATTGAACCTCTACTTGTCATTAGGTTATTTTCTCATAACAAATGCATCACTGCCATTCTAACCAATGATTACAAAAAACAAAGCTTAGCTGAAGGCACTCAGGGAATATAATCCCTCTATCAATACTATTAAGTATGTCATCTGTGCAGAGGTTGTTAAACAAACGATTCTCGAAATAGGTTAAGTTATTAAAAGCAAATCAAAACGGAATCACTGCTTTTAAAAACTTTGGCTTAACATTATTTTTTAAAAGTACTTGTATCCATGTTTTTATTACCGCCTAAACAAAATGATTACCATATGGTTGATCGTAAGTCATTACATATTTTCAATATGAGCACATGTCTATATTTTGCCGAGCAAAGATTGCTTCAGTACGAATTTCGTCGTTTGTGATGTCTTAAAACCATTGTTACGACGTCAAGGAAAGCAGGCCGTTTTTATAACATTTCTAGATTAGATTCCATTAGATTGAATAGAATCGGTAATAAAGAAATTATTACTTTCGGAAGTTTCTTATATGACTTTCACGAAACTCGTGCGAACTTGCATATAATCCTCCCTTCGCTCGGTTAATACAAAAACTCACAATCGTTTCGTAAACCTCATATGACACATTCCTCGGTTAATAATCTCTACATACGGCATTTGTTTTGGATAAATAGTGGATAACTGAACAAGCATTCAATATTATTTTGGTTAATGTTTCTTGACATTATTCCCCCAATGAGATTACAGGAAATCCTTTAAATGAGCCCAGGATAATAATGATTTTGTTTAATGACAATCAGCTAGTATATAGTGTTTCCAACTTTTATCTTAATTTGATTTCAAGCTTCAAGTTTCCCCACCAAAGACTCATCACCTTTTGGATAAATTGAAAGCTTTCATTGACTGAAAAATGTAAAACGGACTCTTCGATGTCCATTAAAGTTAGTGGCAAAACCCTTAAAATATAGGATAACAATCTTCCAATCTTAAAAAGCTTTGAAAGAGATAAACTGCACAAATGAAATCGATCTCAGTCCTGTTGGTTTGATGAAGAAATTGAAAGACATGAACGTAACCTTTTGAGAAACTACGTCTTAGTTTGATTAACACTGGCTTATAAGGAATTCACATAACCCTCAACCTTTTGCAATCGAACAAAAGGTTATAAAAAGGCTTCTACAGCAAGAAAATTGGGTTAAGAGACCCTAAGCTTACGAGCTTTATCATGAGCCTCCCCTACAGCTTGAATTTGACACCAGTTTTTACAAGGTTGTGTAATACATTGGCCTTGAATGCATGGATCCATTTGTAAGCCACAATATCATCCTACAAAATTCTTTAAAAAATTAAATCAAACATGTCTTTTAGTTTTTTTGGAAATTCATCACATTGATGAATAGTGTGTTAATATTTCTTTGAACTAAATCCTCCTTTGTCTGGATTTTGTGAACGTTTTATCACAATCCTAGGGATGATTGACCCTGAGGGTTAAACTCCATGTGACATCTATTTCTTATCCTTTCTTATACGACATGAGTACCTGTGGTTGCCTTTTTCATTCCATTATTCCAATAAGTTTGTACGTCATATAAGCTTTATAACTGTTTGTGAAAGTTTAATTGAGTATTAACATTACCCCTGAAATTGTAATGAGTTGTTTGCTATTGATCTATACAGCTGCATATCAAAAGTTTGTTCACATACCACTGTATCGTAGTGCAAATATCATGTTATTTTGGTTTCGTTTGTATGTCAATACAATTACTTCAGCTGACAAAGAATCAGCTATTGTCCATTTGTAAAATAGCCATTCTTTAATTTATTTTGCAGTCGTCTTGTCTATGATGCAATAATTCTAATGTTGGCATGATTGAATAGACAGAGGGAGTCATATTTTAAAAATTCTGATTTCCTGAAATTTCCATTAAAATCTTCCAGTTCCGATCTCTGAGAAAAAAATCAGCACCGTCACATTGACTGAATGCATAGGAACAAACATGAGTAGTGTTTAAAGATGTTGATCACTTCAGAAGGATTTTGAAGCATTAAATGAAAATGAGTGTTTTCGGAATGTTGACCCCTGGTCACTTTAATGACCCGTCAATAGTCATTTGTGATAAATAGGCACTTGGTAACTGTCACTGGAGACACTGTGATATCCGGGTCAAAGTTGTATAATAACCTTAGGCGGAAATATCCAATACATCTAACTTTGATTATGTAAATCATAGATCACTAATGTGTTGTTTTTTTTTGATCAGACATGAATTACTTCTCAAGCTGTTCATGCTAAAGTAAAGTATATATTTAGAAACACAACATTAACTTATGACATTGACATACATCTACATTGCCAAAATATTTAATATCTACAATGATTATGTCTCCTCCCGAAGGGTCGGGAGAGTTATTGGTTTTGGCTGAGTTCCCGTTCGCGTCCGCGTCCACGTCATATCATGTAGATGTGCCTTTTGGGGGTTTCAACTCTTTTTAAATTTTTCTTCTTTTTTCCCCGTGGTAACAGTTTGAACTTGTCATTTTGAAGGGTAGGGTTAGTTTCCGGAGCATAACTCTGAAACTACATGACCAATATTCACCAAATTTGTTATACAACCTTTTCATATCATGTAGATGTGCCTTTTTGGGGTTTCAACTTCTTTTCATTTGATATGTTTCCATGGCAACAATTTGGACATTGTCATTTTAAAGGGTAGGGTTAGTTTCCAGAGCATAACTTACATGACTACATCACCAATCTTTACCAAATTCGTTATACATCGCCTTCATGTCATGTAGATGTGCCTTTTGGGGGTTTCAACTTCTTTTTCAATTTTCAATTTTTCTTTGTTTCCATGGCAACAATTTGGACTTTAAACATTTGACTATTCTGTCCCTCAAAAATCAGTATTCTTAAATTGAATCATATGTAGTTAATATTTTGTCAAGCATGACAAACTGCGGGGAAGTTGATTTACTTAAACTTTAAGTTTATGTTGTTTTATAGAAAATTTATCAAATTTTATTTGAGGTTAAAAAAAACTGTAAGGACTTTTCAAAAACAAAATTATGCTGAAATGGTTAAAGGGGGAGACATCTGTTTTTACGAGTAAAAACACTTTCTAGTTTAATCTCTTAAAAGCAGAATGCTAGATCCAAATTACAAATCACTGCAAGTCAATCAGATTTTCTGTCATTGACACAGTTTCCATTGCTGATAATGACATTTAAGGGGATTTTTTCAACTCAATTTTTATACAATATTAAATGTTAAGTGTGTAAGAGAAATTTGTATTCAAAGATAAATGCCTTCACAACTACCTGTGATAGACACGTGTTAAATCTTAACATATTAATAATGATAATAACAATAAAACTATAATCATATAATGATAATAATCATGTTGTGTTGCTTCAAACTAAAACATTCTCATTTGTTTAGTATGTAATTCTATTTGATTATTTTTGTCTTCATTTAGAATAAATGAACTGAAAATTGTTTCACTGAAAACATTATTTAGATTTTTATAGTTGAATCGCATATCTTTTTATTTTTTTTCAGATCAAATACATTGTAGTAATATAAAAGGTATCAAGGAAGCATATAATATTTATTTGACACAATATTTACTAGTTCCTTTGTTATCAGACAGATGGTAAAATCCGGAAGAATATAAAATAAACTCACTGATATTTCATGCAGCACCAGCAGGAATCTCTACAAACTGACAACATTGAGAAGTGCCAGGGATCTTTTACAAACTGTGATGTTTATTTAGCATTCATTCTCCCCTAGTGAACATGTTGACATTATTTAAACCCATATATTTACAGCCCATATAGAGAAGTTCCAGAGGTCCATTGAGACGTTGCTCTCTATTTAGCATGAGCTCGCCTGCATTGATTGATGTTGTACAGTAGCTTAATCATCTGATACAAAACATTTCGTAATAACTGCCGTAATTGTTGCATTTCGTTGCAGTTTTGCTATCTACAGCCCACATAATGAACGTCTATAATCAACTTGATGTTTATTTTAATGAGAAGAATATCCGCTTTGTACAGTATGTTTAACCACTTATCTTATATCCTGACGTGTTTTGTTTTTCATGATTAGTTGTTTTGCTGTTTTAGATATATGTCGACAAAATATAGTTTCTCAAATTCTGTCTATCTACTTTGCCAGTCACATGTAGTGTAAGTAAGCAGATTTCAAGTCATTTAGCATGTCCATATGTTTTTCTGACTCCTGCGTGCGCCATGCACACTGGGAGCGGTAGATGTAGTAGTCTTCTATCTGTTGTACGCAAATCATAAACATACTTACTGAATTTACAGCTGCTCGGTAATCTATTTTAAGTATTTAAAGTATATTAATTGGGATTATAACATCATATAAATTTTAGATTATTGTTTACTCAATGTCTTGTGTGTCAATTTGGTAAAATGTATAGGGAGTTAATTACAGCTCAACTGAATTCTGTTCACAAAATGTTGTATACGGACATTAGACTCATATAAATAGACTCAATATTCACATTTTTACACATATACTATTATCATGTTGCCCAATTTTAAAAAAAGAGAAAATTTGAATTGAATGGGGTTTTTTACAGTTAAGATTAAGAAACTATTTCCTTGTAACTCTCCAAATATATTTACAAAAGGAGACATTCAGGAATATCAAGCACTAGAACATGTTAGACCAATATAATGGATTTGATTCAAACCAGAAATCGCTTTTGAATACAGTACGAATACATACGTACCAACGATAGATTTGTCCCGTTTCCCCCAGCAAACCAAATTATGAAAATTATGCGTAAATATGCTGGTTATTTCTGAATGGCATTACCTCACAACAATTATTAAGGTTATAGGTAAATATTCATCAAAAGCATATTTTGTTAAACTCGCTGTGTTTATTCTTTTTCGGATCTAGTCGATATAACAATTTATAAGTAGAATGAATTAACCTTTTTTATTTAATGTTTCTTCAATTGTCAAATAAATGAGGTAGGTTAGAACAGGATATATTTTGACAAACATCATAATCACCAAATACATGAAGGAAATTGTTTCAATAGTGTGTGTTATTTTCTCACCAAAGAGGTAGCTTAAATTCCTATACGAACCTCTGTTCTATTACGGGCTATTCTCTGGCAGGTTCCTCAAGCGGCAGAATACTGCAAATTGAACTACTTTGAGATATTTCAGCCAATGAAAACTACCGCATGCATAGATTACCTATTTGTTGTCACCTTAATTATGCAACGACGTAGTCCCTAAAATATTCAAAGGCGAACTGTACATCCGAATAAACTTTAGCTTTCCCGAAGCATATGGAAATAACTGAGGCTTCTCGAATGATCACTTAAGAAACGGCGCCACTGATTGCACGATTAGCTCTAATTGCATCCAATCAGGTTTCTACAATTCTACACCAAGAAACGCTCGTATTAGAACAGAGGTTCGTATAGGAATTTGAAACGGAGCTACCTTTGTGGGGAGAGAATGGTAATGATACACTACATATCAGTTTACAAATTAAAGTAGATTCAAACAAATGAATCCACATGTTTTTAGTAGATGAATTAAATATGACTTTCAACAATATACTTAGAACAAGTTTATGAAGCAATGATATCAAAACTTTTTTTTTTTATATGTTTGCCCAAGTATGAGAATTGGGTGTTCAAAACACAAAAACATTCTTCAGATGTTTAGTTTGATTATTTTTATCATTACTTTCAGCTCCTGTTTTCTGTCTTTGAATACCTACAGAAACCTCAAGTATTACTTAGCTCTCTGCTTTAATAATAGACACGATAACAAACATTCCTCACAATTAATTTGCTGTTAAAAGCCCACGCGCACCAGGTTTTATAACTATTTAATGTGGTTATGTCAAACAACAACTCAGGTAAAAGTTGTACTACTTATCTCACCTGAGTTCATTGCGCACAGTCTAATGAGTGTTAACAGAATAACAGCGCCGATTTCCTCCTACATGTTTCAACTTGATCCTTAGGAATGTTTAAATTACAGTGATTACGACGTCACGTTTGCCACAATTATTTGAATATATGCTGACAGTACACCTGAAGATATCTAATTTTTGATTTTATATATATATATACATATATATATATATATATATATATATATATATACTCGAAGCTCTTATTCTAAATTTAAACAGTTAATGGAGAAAGAAATGGCTGCTTGAGACCTGTTCAACTTGTACATCTGCAAACCGAAAGAATGTTGACCTACCTTTCTAAATAGTTGCACATATCCAAAACCATAATAAATCTTAGTAAAATAGATAATTAAATGCACAATGACGTGTTCTTTTTGCATACAATACATTATGTATAAGAACTCGCTAGATGACAGGCTGACAAGCTGTAGCAAATTAATTATGATTTTCATCTATCAAACTTAATTAAGTAAACTGGCTTATTGAATTTAGTTAGTTTGTAATGACCGTGATTCCATATTTCAAAATGTGTCTTAAATAATTTGTATTTGAAGATATCTCACATTTAAACCAGTATATAAATCCAATGCAATAGACAGTTGACAGTTAAATGTTATTTCATGTAATCACAATACTACTACTGCCTAAGACATTTTTATCATACTTTTTGGTTACGATATATGCATCACCCTAATATATATTTATACCTAAATTGGGCATTGAAGTTATATGTTTTGGCCTGGAACAAAGGAAACTAGGCTATGAAGAGCATTGGTTAAAATGATATTTGCGACTTCGCTTTAATTATATCATGCACGCTTGTATTTCATGTTGGTATTAATTAAGTTCAAATGTCAATATATTTCACCCTATATTGAGTTGAACATCTCATTTCATATCGTCTTTGAACCTGTTTTGTAAAAAAGTCCTTTCCTTTCCTTTAGAGTTTTATCTCTGCAAAGCTTTCAGTGTTGATGAATATGTCCAATTTGATTAGTCTTCTATTGATCGATTTTGCATGGATTGAATCTACTACTCCTGTAAACAACTTTCCCAACAGAGGTAGCTACTAAATTCCTATACAACCTCTGTCATAATACGAACGTTTCTCGGTCTAGAAGTGTAGAAATCTGATTGGATGTAATTCTTTTGGCATTGTTTATAGAATTTTAAATCTTATTTTGTAATATGTGCATTCGATGTATTTGATAAATGTGCATTCATTAATATATCAATGATATCATATACAACATTTGTACTTTTTCATATTCAAAGGTAAATTACAAGGATGTTAAAGCAAACATTCCTTATGAGATCATGTTTAGAAAGACAACGGCTAGCCAGTTATGAGAAAGTTCTCTGAAAATAATCAAGGAATCAATATTTGCTGAGCTTTGTTTGTAGCCAGTAATCTTTGCATGAAATACGATCAGCTATGAATGTCAACAATCGGATGTCATGAAGCAGTCATAATTCCTCAATGATGATTTATTCTCAGAGATGATGATTCCTAATAAGTCAGTGTAACTGCATCACGCAGGTGCGGTTGTGATAAAGAGCAATAGTTTTGTGATAGTAGCAGAATTTGGATTACCTTTCATAGTTAAAACACCGTATATGTACATGCAGACGCGCAGTGGACACATGTCTTACAACACAAAAATGAGTCTATATTTGCAGTAGTGTGTGTAGCATTCAATCAAAACTAAGGAATGCAGGCTGTGCCTCAGTGTTGAATTAAAGTATCATCATAAATTGTATTTCCCTACAAAGCAAGGGTCAAATTTATTCTACCAGCTGACCTCTGTGTTCACATCTGTTAAGGCTTGGGAGTTCGACAGAGATAAGATGAGAGCTGCCAAGTATATCATCCCGGAAACAACACCATGCAAGAAAATAAATAGTTTCGAATCACCTCTGTGATAGAAACGTGCCAAAGCTTCATACAACGTTATTAAATAATGCGACAT
This sequence comes from Phorcus lineatus, assembly GCA_921293015.1. Lineage (NCBI taxonomy): Eukaryota > Metazoa > Mollusca > Gastropoda > Trochida > Trochidae > Phorcus > Phorcus lineatus. Next base: position 61,492,930 of record OV121081.1, read on the forward strand.
TATGAAATATATCATTCGAGATATATCAACTCTATCCCCGACCCCTTCAGCGTACACTTGCAACTGACTGGACGGAAACCTAAACAACTGGCATACAATGTATGTCCTTTTCAAACATATTGCCAAGGAAAATCGTATCTGTGCTTCCGTTTATTTTAACAATAAAATCACTGAGTACGGACATCTGCCAGTGAAAGTATAGAAATCCTCCAAAAATACAAAACTTGACGTCAAATTGGAAAGCTCAAAGCCCTCTTTTAAGATCGATCACGTATCTAATCAAATAGTTTAACCGATTTACAGAAAAAGACATCAGTGTTCACATCTGTTAAGGCTTGGGAGTTCGACAGAGATAAGATGAGAGCTGCCAAGTGTATCATCCCGGAAACAACACCATGCAAGAAAATAAATAGTTTCGAATCACCTCTGTGATAGAAACGTGCCAAAGCTCATACAACGTTATTAAATAATGCGACATTATGAAATATATCATATCTTTCGAGATATATCATAGGTTATTTCTTTATTGTGGCCATTCCAAATTTGGAGATATAAGTTATTAATAGGCTGTAACTGGATGGTGCTTATCAAATAATTCAAAAGTTACTCTTATCTGCATGGAAATCCTATGTACTTTTAAGGAAAGTAATATTAGAAAACCAGGTGCTCTTTTTAATCAGATAATACTATCCAGACCCTTTTCTTTTTGAAGTTCAAAGAAGCAAAATGTTTATACGTTATTATATCAAACATAACACAAACAATGAAACTTATAAGAATTTTATATGTAACATTTCTACAGCCAAAAATATTACTCAAAATACTTAAAAGTATTACGATGCATTTTCTAAGTATTCAGTTAAAAGAGTATTTCTTTATCCAGTGAATATAAAACGAAACATAGATTTTTGTATATTGGTAATTTAAAAGTTTTACATTTCAGTCTCAAGGTAGAAAGCACGTGAATGACCAAGAGCCTATAGATCAATTTTATTTACTTTCAATATTTATTCATTTCAGTCACAGCAAACATCTACGTGGAATGTATGCAGGAGTTCGTTCAAAGGATATTTTCTTACGGTGATCTTCATTCAAAATCAGCAGCATCGCAACAAAGTGATGTTGTAAAAATCTTTTCAGCCTGCAGCCACCTGTTATTGATGACGTACATTTCATACATCATGCTTACGCCTGTATGAGACATGGCATGATCGTTGGGAATCTACAGGCTATTTTATTACATATACATCTTGTCTGTTCATTATAGTAGCTCTTCTATCTATGTAATATATGATTCATACAAATCGCTGACAATTAGTGTAAAGTTTATGCAATATTCACGAAATATTAGTGTTTGATATTGATAACACACTTGTACAAAAAAAGTCCGATTGATATACTTCGAAAGGAAGACATTCCGACACTGATGTTTGATTTTCATCGGCATAATAAGAGTTATGATTGTTTAGATAAAATTGGACACTATTTATACAAGTGATTAAGATACCATATTGTTGAAATAAATCACCACATTGTACTGTTCATTCATGACATATATATCTTTTAACAGCAGTATTTTATCTCTCAGCTGCAGAATTTTTTGTCATTGATGAGTTAAACCACATATATAAATTTAATCGGTGCGCATATGATTTCTGTTCAATTGCAATACTCATTAGGAGTCAAAGTCCTTGATTTAAACAAGATATGTAGATAAAGAGCTATTTCAGTGATATCTGTGATTTCTTTTTCATAAAAGTTTAAAACTTTATCAATTAATGATGGTGATCAGATCATAATTTTGACTGATGAAGGTATAGTATGTATATAAAGATAAATCATATGTCATTTAATCATCCGTGTCTTTTGTTATGCAGTATATTAATGAATACCTCTTCAAGTTTTTACATATATACATATACTCTACTAATAATACTACGTAGAATATTTGAAAGAAAGTATTTCATCCGTTTGCAATTTTACTGAAGGTTAACAATGATTCTATATAAATTTAAAGAATGATATTGCTGGACTTGAAATAATTAAATACACCAAAAGGAATAAACGATAGCGATATTTACTTAAGAGATTTTCAAAGATTTTATTACTCGAGGATGTTCAGAGAGATTAAACATTGAACGCTTTCTTCTGAATCAATATCAAAGATTGCGTTTGAATGCGGCACCATTACCGAATAGAGTAAGATTTGAAATGATTGATTCATGAATCCATATTCCGTCCACGAGTGCAAATATGTTAAAAGAACTGATGTTTGATAAGTCCCTCACAAAAAAATGGTAATCAGAATGGTTAACTACAATAAATATAAATTCATGATAAGTAACACTTTTATAATTTTCACCATAATTATGCTTTATATCGAATACTTTTGAGAATGATCAGAATTATTTATGAAATAGTTACAAAGTGAAAGAATTTCTGAAAGTGCAGAGTAAATATATTTATTGTTGTCACATTTTGTGACTTTTGAATTTATTTATTACTTTTGGGGTGTTTTTGACATATGAAATAATATAGCATTGGGTGTTAAAACAATCAATATGAATCAGTTGTCAATTATGAGAGAGGTAATTAGACTGGATGAAATATATTTGCATTTAAAATTTTTAAATGTTGATATTCTCAGTGTCACAATCATCTAGTCTGATTTGTTTCCAAACATCATTTACGTTAGCCTGAGTCGGAGATACATATCATCGAATACAAATTCTGTGATTCCTTGTTTCAAAAGATTAACAGTGAGTGCGTTGAATCTTGATCACTATAATATCGGTTCCTATCATTCTTTTATCGGTTCCGCTTTTAATGTCAAGTTTTTTGCATTTGTTAGTCATTTGGAAATTGGTTCATTGAAGATAGTGGAAGTCCTCGTCGTTTGTAAAGTTGTTTGACTTATAATTCATCTAGTGATTTCCAATGTGACCCAGTTGACGGATTTATAAAATATATTCCAATTGTAAATGTCATTACGATAAAAGTAACAGTTTATCACCTTTCGTCAGTAATTTACATCTACATATTTCCAAATGCAAAGATAATATTTGAGAGGAATCGTGTGAAAATATAAATTATTATTGACATATTTAAAATGCCCTTTGATAAGTATTTTTTAAAACATTCAACCATTGCAAGTATCTCTACACTAGTCTTTGAATCTGTTCTCTATTCCTGCAAATATGTTTATCCGTTTTGCAACAACTATAAATCATTTTGATTCATTTAGACTCAGTAGATGCATAGATCACATTTCTTAGTGAAGAAGTAACATTTTTGCAAAAGCCTCATCTGGTTCATTTCTTCAAGTTTTTAAAAAGTCTTCCATCATATTAGAGCGTAAGTACTCAAGAAACTACAGATGAGGAATTTCTTTTGTACGCGTTCTGTTTTGTTTATGTTATGTCGAGCACAACTTGCAATCATGTTTCCTGTCTAAAATCGTTTTGAGAATTCTTCCATAAGCATAAACACTTTTCTTCATTTGTAATACACAGGATAGCTATCAATCTCGTACACATTAGATTTGCTGTTCAAGAGCCCACATGTGTCAGACACGTTTGTTCTTTGAAATTGTTTATTTATTTCAAGGAGGAAGATGCTGTGGATGCTATCTCACTCAGTTTCTGCACATACTCTTTATACATTCACGCTTCTTTTTTATATCTTTACCCTAATCCAGGCACTTAAAATTGCAAAATATAGTTTGATAGAAATACTGCTGCTTTCAAATATAAATTTCATTAGCATAACGCTAGGGAATGTTTGATTAAAATTTCTTCATTCTCGATTCAAGAACGATATATTATACCCAAAGACCAAATTGGTACCAATGGACAAAAGTAAAAGGGGGTACGGTCTGAGTTCCAAGATCTTCATCACTGTCAAGATGCAACCAGCACACTATGTTTTGCTTTAAGTAGTGAAATGGCTGGCATGTGCATGAAATGTCGATTATAACTCCATTACATAGTCTTCAAGAGAGTTGAACGATCGAATGACATTTTATATAACAATCCAGGGGGCATTTTGGGGAGGTATCTGCTGAGTTTTATCCTCATTTTCCAATCTGTTTTGAAATAATGACATCGGAGAAATATTTTAATTGTATAATTAGGCAACACATTTTTATACTGGATAAACACTGTTGTATTGCAAGCTAGACTGGTATGGTCTTTTCTACAAAACAAATTATTTAATCTATCTTTATAAATATAACGTTTCCAATTTAATGGATTTTTATCCTTAATTAAAATGAAAACTGCATATCGATTAAAACATTTTGTACAAATTTAAAACTATCGACTTGGGCTAGTTAAGATCAATCCACAATAGCACCAATTATTCGAATGAATTCACAAGCAATTGCCACAAAGCAAATATGATTGAAATATTTAGCTATGGTTTTAAAGAGCTGTTTTAACTTTCAACCAAAGTACAAATAGTATGTCTCAGTTGAACTTTGTTTAAAAGATGTTTAAGGAAATTGTGAAAGCGGTATCATGACTTAGTAACTCTATACTAACGAAGTATTCTTGGTTTCGTACGGTTTAATAATGGTAACACTGCTAAATCTACAAACATCAAACAAACTACACCAACCAATTATACATGAAAAAAGTCTAAAAATGCAGAGACCTTTTCTTAATTTTTTATATTTCAAAATGTTCAGAAAGGTTGAGCACTGGACCTCGGAAACCATATAAAACTAATTAATTCAAATCCGTAACCCTTTCTACAGAGAGTAAAGTTGATCTATTTCTAAAAAAATCTATACACTGTTCACGTATGTAAATAATGAAAGTTATGGAACCCACAATCAACAACCTACCTTACAAAGTTATACACAATATAATGTAAAACATTTCCCTGTAAGATATGGTCACAGAATTTATTCATCAGAATATTCAAATGTTACAGTTAAAATAAATTTATACTTTTTCATAAGAAACAAAATGTTAAAAACATGTTTCCCTTGATGACTTTAAAGACTGTCATCAGGAAATCGTGGGTAACCAATCAGTTACTTTTATTCAATTCATGTTCAGTATATTAGCGTTGGCTTTTACGGATCATTCAGCTAGTAAAGACATTTCCTAAGATAAAAGATATAAGCTAGCTCGGAATGCTTATACTGATCTATTTTATCATTTATTTCTTTCATATATCCTTTTCTGTACAGTCAAGGCTTGCATTGATCCCACACAAACCTTAAGTATCAAAGACTTTCGCACTTACACATAGACGAAAGACAAACAACTTCGCATACATTCAATTTGCTGTTTAAGAGCACACAAGCATCAGGTTCTATTGCTCTTTAAAGCTGTTTATTTGCTTTTAAGCAACAAGGTGTTGTGGCTGGGGTCTCACCTGAGCTTCTAGACATACCTGTATACTCTCACAGCTGTTGTTTATTACTTTTGCTCTTATTCAAGTAGTTCAAACTGTCCAAATTGTATAAGAACAAAACTGATGGTTTGTAATAGGTTGTGATTGGGAAGAGTTGGGGATTTTCACTCATTACGCAAATATGTAATTTTATTCACTTATTTCATGCAAACCCATTTGACATTTTAGAGTTACAGATGCAAGTTTAGAGGGCCATTTTGAACTTAATTCAGGACGTATGACGTATGGTACTTTGACTGTTATTTAAGCCACATACAAAATCATAAAACATACTCAGTGTCATCTTAACTGTCTAATTAATTTAACTAAAATTCACTACATTAGCTTGCAACAGCATTCCGACAATTACAACGGTAACCTAACATTTATTTATGAATTTCTGTCAAACTTTTATGGAAATATGTAAGTTTGAAGAACGAAATGCGTTATTTTCAGTAATAAAAAGTTATCTTTTTCCCACTACTGCAACAAGCAAAAAAAATTGATTTGTGCCATTTTCTTGAAGTTTGTAATTCTTAGGGTATACACACACAAAAGTGTCAGTAAATAATGTTTTAATATGTCGAAGAAAGAACACTTAAACATTTCAAGCATATCAAGCCAGTTAAGTTTTCAACAGTCTTAGTGAATCCTCAACGTGTTCCTACATGATTCACAGTGAAGTCAAAGTGTATTGTATCATAGGCCTACGGGCAACATACAAAAGTCCATATACAAATAATAGAGAGAATAGAAATTATATACAATTGATATTGCTTATAAGGTAATTGTAAAAATAATTGAGAATGTCGGGAGAATATGTAACGTTTATGCATAAAAGAAGTCATTGAACTTTAAGATTGTCAATCGGGTTTAAGAGATCAGAACCATTTTCTACATGTTTTCTAAGTGCTGTAAATAACTTTCCAATTCTGGCTTTATTTTCAGCGTCCTTTCCCACTCTAATTGATTACTATTTCAACCAATCTTCTTTTATCACTTGGCGTAATGAATAAAATGGCCTTAAGTTTAGTAGATTGTCTATATATCCCTGCAATTCAAGCTAAGATTGATGAAATTGTACTTTAAAAGACTGAGAACAGAAAACCTGTCGTGAAATTGGCTGAATTCAACTTTGTAACGTTTCTTACTTTTTCTGCCTATTTTCATAATGATTCGCATCCCCTTTTTTAACTTGTCTTAGATTCAAAATTATGTGCACGTTAAACTGATATAAAAACCGCAGCTCATCGGCGAATCTAGTATTATGATATTCACAATTTGCATTTTAAGGAATATTTTGGTCCATCTGTTATTAAATACTCAGCCATAATACCACAGCTCGTAAAAGACATCAAAATCGACACGTAGTTCACAAAAAATAGTGAAATATATGTACAGTTATACTTAACAGAAGAGTCTAAATCAGACTTTCATCCAAATCATAATTTCTTTGGACGTTCGTAAAAGGATAATTGGAAACACCTTATGGAAACGACAGGATAAGAGCGTAACGCTACACCGATAGGATAATTTCTATTTAAACGTCAATATTCAGGTTATTCCTTTGACAATATTCATGCGAATGAATACTAGTCAAATGATCTAGCTAATGTCAACTACAAATTATACCATCACGTACATTGCGAGGTTTGAATACCTTTTACAATAAACAATATATTTCAAGAACAATATTTGAAAACGATGGAAGAAGAGTAGGTGTTTGAAAGCTATTTTTCAAACAAACCTTTCCAGTATGAATTAGAAATTAAATTAAACGAGTTTATCCATGATTTTTTTAAGCTGTTGTTATCAATTAAGACGACATGTTATTTCAACCTAGATTGTGTCGAACGTGTAACTGCATCACGCTTTTGAACCTGTTTTGTAAATTAGATCTTTAAAACCTTTCACTGGAGTAATGTCCCCTATTATTTTTTATTTCTTTACATCTTTAAATCAAGATGAATTTTCCCAGTTACATTGATTAAAGGTTTGCTTTGCTTGAAATTAATTTGATTAGATGGAAAATTATGTCTTTGAAACGCATTTTGCAGAAGCACTGCTCCAAAAAAATATTTTTTGAGCAAAGTGTTGTTTTTGAGTAGGCTTATTGTAAGCTGATCTACTGGCATACAAATTGTGAAATATATATTGACTATGTAAATGAGTATGTTCCTAATTATCCGAAAAACATTATATTGCTATTTAAACAAATACCTAATGACAAGAAGGTACTGAAATCTAAAAGTTTGGACTTTGTCCTGAAATAATGTATAAACATATATCATGTTGACGACACAAGTTCCATAAAAAATGTTTGAGTGTTGATTAGATGAGTGTTGCTATTGAATAATCGATGATAAATAACCTTACGAGATTGATGACAGATAACAATCCATATTCATTTATGACAATGGAATTGTATTGGAAATATTGATCCTAAAAAGAATGAATGTCTGCCAGGATCAATACTTTGATAACAGCCAGTGATGGCAACATGTCAAATCTTAATTATAGACATTTGGACCTCTTTTGAAGGTCTGACAGTAATGACAAGCTATGTAATCCATTTCAAAGTTCAAGGTCACCAAATTAAACGCTTCAGGGTTACATTATTACACGAAAAGATTGTTTATGTCTACTCCAAATATTTCAAATATTTATCAAATTTACATTTACAAATTCAATATTCAATAACACGTTAAATTGCATCATAATGAAAACTTATCCATATTGTTTAACCAATTTTGTTAAATGAATAATAATTCCTTAAAAATGACATCAAAATTTATCATTGTCATATTTATATTTTGATGTCATTTTTAAGGAATTATTATTTCCCTTTGAGGTAAAAAAAAGGCTTTTTAACACGTAAAGTACTCGGTCTTGGGGGTATATCTGAAGATTCCGCTTCTGTAAACATGCTTGTACAATATATTGAATTGAGATGAGATGACATTTAAACATGGCGATTTTGGTAAAAGCAATTATAACCTAGTAATCTTGATCACTTTTTCCAATATTTTATAAAATCACAGCAGTGTCAGGTTTGAAAACTGCAAATTTGCATTAATATTTACATTACAAAAAAGTTTCATTCAAGGAAACGTTCACGTTCAACTGATATATTTCATCCGTGATATATTTTTTTCTGATATCAATATCAAACATTATTCTGAAATTGAGCACCCTTTGTCTATACAATAACATTGAAGGGGTATAGCTATTCCCATTTGTCGCGAGAAATTGAACTGATCATAGATTTCTCGTGACATCTTCAGATATACCCCTAAGACCGAGTACTTAACATGTTAAAAAGCCTTTTTTTTTACCTCAAAGGGAACTTATAATTCCTATCAAAATATAAATATGACAATGATCAATTTTGATGTCATTTTTAAGGAATTATTATTCATTTAACAAAATTGGTTAAACCATATGGATATGTTTTCATCATGATGCAATTTAACGTGTTATTGAATATTGAATTTGTAAATGTAAATTTGATAAATATTTGAAATATTTGGAGTAGACATAAAAACTCTTTTCGTGTAATAATGTAACCCTGAAGCGTTTAATTTGGTGATAAAGGAATTCATATATTCAATTGCCAAACAGTATTGTATTCAGTTGTTCCCCGAAGCTTAAACTCTGAGGCTTTCGGCTGGTCATTAACCTGACAGCTAGCTACACCTGAATTGTTTAGCCTCTCACCTGACATTTCCGGTATTAGTGTGTGACAACAGGAAACTGCGTTCTATGGTTTGGAATTATCTGTCAAATTTGATATGATTATGAAGTATTATTACTGTTGTTGAACTGTCCCGGAGCTTATTATCTGTAACATTACGTGGATATCACGTGTTATAAGTAGGATGTATTGAGCTATTTGAGATTATTAGGATTCTGTTATCAATCAATCAGGTAGATGGCAACAGGATGTAATTTAAACAAATATGTTATAAAGAAACTCTATAGAAGAAATGGTACAAATCTGAATATTTAACACTACTCTACAGATTAGTTTGCTTGTTCAATGTTACGTATATTAACAAAGACATATACTAAGTAAAATGATTTCATCAATCAATCACCAATCAATATATCATTCTTTTAAAGGAAATATAAAAAAATAAACGTTAAGAAAGTGATAGTTTATACGTTTAAATGTACCCACAAATCAGTGCTTAAGAAGGCTTTCTAAAGATGTTGTCTTCTAGCTTAACTTCTGTTAGCTGGCTGTCACTGATTCGATTTCATAGACAAGCGACATGTATCACAGATCTTTCACTTAAATCGATAGCCCGGAATTTAAACGTATTCCAATGCAGTTTGCTCTTGAAGAGGCACATACTTCAGGTTCTATTTCTGTCTGGATTCGTTTATTTCATTTTCGCCAACAACATCACGAGCAGGTGGTATTAAGTAGTCAACTACAGCTTATCTTGCACTTGTCTCTATATGTATATGTACACAGCTCCTTTTTATGTGTTCATTCTATTTATAAGTGAACTTTTCAAAGGCACTTGAATTTGAAATTTGCTTTACAATCTGTGTTTGTGTGCCTAGATGTGAAACATATCAAACAAATGATCGTCTTTCGTATACTGTTGATGGTAGTGTTGCTTAATGAAATGTAGTTAATGATTGATCACATTATATCCGAGCTCAGAATTAGTTGAAGCGTATGATATTCTCTAACCTGTCGACTAAGTGCATTCAAAGTTGATTTCATATGAGATGCAAGACTTTTGGATAACAACTTCCGTAGTGGAAACATAATGGACATTTCAGTGTGACCCCTATCAGGAACTTCATTATTGTTCATTTTAGAAGTTTTTATCCAGAAGTCTTTGAACCTGTTTTGAAAAAAAAAATCTTATCCCTTTCGCTGATGCAAAACCTGCCATCCTTTCTGTCGTTTGATCTACTCACAGCTTTCAAATTAGATGAAAGGTCTCCATGTATTTATCCAACCTAAGACCTTCAACCACTTCTCTTGATGGATGTAGATGAAAGTCCTTTACACTTCTCAGTCAATACAAGCATTCGATTCAATTTCAAGGTCAAAAGCCTTACCCCCAATGGATATAATGTGATATCAAAATACAGTGTGTCAGGACAGTAAGTTCCTTAAAACAATGGCAAAGTTTTTTTCAATTTGTTAATTTAATGTGTATTTTCTGCAAAGTAAATAATTTTCAATGCTTAATAGTCTTGTCTTAACGGCAAGATCGCTTACATACTTTAAATCAAGTCTTGGGCATAAGCATATTGCTAATTGAGGTACTTTTCCGATTTATCCGTTATACTATGTTACCACGGTATATTCAGTTGCGCTGGTTGTCAGAAATAGCGCTTACGTCTATTATTGTTTTTTTAATAAGAATGATAATCTAAGGATGCATAAGCGGTAAAGGAAACATTGTGATTGTCAAGCCACGATTTTTGGTGTATCATTAAATGTTTTCCATGTTTTAAACATTCAACAACATGAACAAACGTGTACCTTATGGTATGGAGGTTCAGTAAACATACATAGAGCAACCATTATTCCTTTTCCATTACTACTATGACAATGAGAAGGGAAAATTATCTCGGTACGGATTTAAGTTCACTTGAATCCCTTGAATGAAGATAGGAGATGACTAAATGGATTAATCCTCGCAAGGGACTCCTATCTCTTACCATTGTCTTTATATTCGAAAGAGCATATCCTTAAAATATGCATGACTGAAAGCGAAGATATCCATTACATCATGTCATTTCAGGTTTGTAAAAATGTTCTTGCTAAATTGGTATTCTAAAAGGTCTCTTTTCCTATTAATCATGTGATTAATGGGGAGATTTTATTGATTACCAGAAAAAGGAAGTATTCACATCTGTTAGCGTTTGGTTGGAGGCAGTGATCAGATAATTGATGTTACACAGTATGGTGGCACAGTTACCTTCATGCAAGAAAATAGAAATCATTGTGATCACCGCTATAAAAAGTTATTTTAACATATCGCCTAGTGCCTTATACATGGGAACGAAGGGATTTTTTTCATGATTTTTTGTATGCTGGTGATAATTGTATATGCAGATATCTTGTTATAAGTTTTGAAAAAAGAAAGGGATTCATTATTTCCTAGCATTAATTGGATCTTTAGAGCTTTTTGCCTAACTCAAAGCAAAATTCAATTAATAGATTATTGGTAGGGAAATATAAATGTCAAAGCCTTCGAGGAGAAACTCTGGAGTTTTTCTGTTTGCAGACACGTTATCTTTAAAAGATATCAAAGATACAGCTTAGGATATGAATGCTATTGTAGATATGTATTGACACTTTTATCAGTGTTTTTAACAAGCCTACGTAAAGGATCAATATTTGGATTTTTCTTTTCTTTGCGGAAATTTGATTTAAGTTCAAAGATACATCCAAGTAAATAATCCTATACAGCCATTGTCTTGAATGATGATGTTAACACGATTCTTTCAACAATTCAAGACATATTCAATATAATCATTTGTATAAATACCTTAAGGGATACTTCTATGAAGTTAATTCCAAATAAACCATAGTAAATCTTAAGTGTTTTCTATTCTGTCTAACGAAGAAATACTGTTGAGAGTGTGGTCATTAACTATGCTTCTCACTCGACTCCTGCCAAATGCAAAATGTTGAAAACACGTTGGATGATTGATAACTATAAACAGACATCTACACAACACACCATGTTGCCGGTCTTTCATCTTTCACCCGTATGTGTCTGTAAATTTTAAGTTTCAGGGAGATTTGTAGTTGTCTGTTGCGTTGTTGATGTTTTACATATGTCTGTTGAACTTTTCTGTGACAAGAGCAGAATCCTATGTATCAATTAGAAAATACATCTCATGTATAAATAACAATGTGCATTTATTTTTATTCATTTTCATGGGGATATTAGTTATCAATATTATTAGTTTCCACCATTACTTTTCATACACAAATAATCATGGTTGCATGTCTACCTATATTTCAAATGATAAGAAGAGCAAAGATATATCACATTTCTTTGACAAATCGGCATTTGCATGTTTAAACTATGATAATAGGTTTAAAGCTGAGCTTGTTCATAAAATTTGCTGTCTCTGTTCATCATAGTCAACTTTCTTACATCTATATTGTTGGTTATAAAAGCGTCTTTTGAGGACTTAGTGGATACCATTAAGTTCTTTGATCCTCATCTTGTTTAAGTGATATGGTCATTTAGGTTCTATAGTACCTTAATGCTCTTCTCCGTCATTTAGCAGGGAAAATCATCAATAAATACAGATACATTTGTAGTATCGCTACGACTTATTACCCATTGAAAATGTGATCCCGATCTCTTGAGTGTCATTAGACATGATGCTGAGAATGGATAAAAAGTAGAATGTCATCTTTTCTATAACATGTTGCTTATGAATGTTGTTTTATGAATTCTTGAATCAATTGGGTGTCCTTTCTGGCTATGTATAATCACAAAATGTGCAGTTGTGAAAGAAAGTAAATAATCACCCATTACACTTACTTAACCGCGTACCCTTTCCGGCGGATTAACCCTATAAATTAAATCCTAAATATATGATAGCTAGGGAATGTAGAATATGGGACTGTGCAGCATGTCAAAGACGTTTTCATTACATTTTTGCAAGTTATCATTATCAACTCTTATTGTTTTTCAGATAGTAAAAACAGCAGTTGATTCAAACATCTGGAGAAAAATCTCAAATGCATAACAACATCCATTAACATTTCTGAATACCATCCAATCGGATCATATATTATCATCAGTTAAGAAAATGAAAAATAAATTTCTTTTGAGGAACGTTATCGAAAATACAGATTTCATTTATTAATTTAGTTGACATTTATGGTCATTATTAGTCATCGATTCATGCAATTTAAATGAGACTTAACCTCGTCATTTTTATAACTCATACACATTTGTGGCAAGAGGAAGTAAATAATTATCATGATGTATGGTTATAGTATCTTTATACTATGAAGCGTCTTCTAACTGCTGTTTAGACTGCCATTTTACAATCTGAGGAGCCATTAGGAGACAGACATAATTATGTGGTGAAATGTGAGCTATTTCTAGATGCTGTCAAAAGATTCACACTTTATAAATCCTATCGGTAGAATATTCAACAAGACAGTGACAACAACTGAGAAAGCACATTCACCAAGTTTAGTGTATTTTGATGAAATAGGTGATTTTTATGAAAATTGCAGAGTTCGAGAAGGCTGATACGTAAAGAAAAAAATATGTAATAATGAAGGAGAGGAATCGATACGGAGGGCACAAAAGGTGATAATCTTAAAGGAGTTCCTCTGGCTGATGGGAAGCCAGTGTATATGATAAACCACTAACAAAAAAACATGCAAATTTTTAAATTATGCCTATGACTTGTGTTGATTAAACAAGTGTACCAATTATTTGTGCTGAAATGAGGTTGAAGGATTGCTCTGTGGGAAAATCATCATCTGGTGACGTGATATCGATTGCTAAATAATGTTAGTTGTAGAGTATTATTGATCTTTTATACACAAGTGTTACTTATTGTCTATATTGATTGTACACTCCTCTTAATCAAGCATATAAGTTGAACTGAATACTAGAAATGGAAATAACACAATAGAATTATTACTGTAAAATAAACGAACTTGAATAAACATTCATTTGTCTGACCATTCAATACGATTTTAAGTTTTGAATCGTTTACTATATCCGTTATAAGATTATCGGCAGAAATAAATCCTTTAAATAAATGATTAAAACCCTATTATATTTTTTTTCTTAGTGATAAACAAAAGTTTTTATACCATGGCCTTTGCCATCCCTTTCTATAATGTTTGCAGTAAAAAAAGTACGTTAAAGTACTCCGAAACTGGTTTAACAGTCCCTCAAGTGGGTGCTCGGAAAACTTTCAAATTAGCCTTTTGTTCGCAGTTTCACTAATGCTTCACTTAGGGCTTGAGTACCTGTGTCCTTTGATTAAGTGGATAACTGAACGCAATTTCATTAAAATTTGAAAAACTTAGGTGGGATGTTTTCATTTTTCACTTTGGTGATTAAAACTGACAGTCACTTTAGTGGAGTCTTTACTTATTGTTAATTATATTTTGATTCTGGAAATTGCTTTAATTTTGTGATATGAATTATATTATCCATAATAATGAAGTGCAAGTATTGCAATGGGCAAGTACATTTGACTTAAGCGAAATAAGAAATGAAAATTAATTGATTAAAAAGTAATCTATCTTGAAAAAGTACTGTACAACTCTGTTGAAATGTCACTAGTTCAATCAAAACGCTCGATAAACATACGTCTTTTCTAACTTTAACAAATATATGGAAAAAGCAATAAAATAAAAGTACACTGTGATTGATCCAAACAATACAAATATAGAACAACTCTAGAAGATATTATGCACGTTTAGATAATACATTTAACTCTTTTATCTGTTCATATATACATAATATATTATTATACATATTTTCTACTCAACAACATCCTGTTGCTAATGTCAGTGTCATGAAAACATAATGTTTTACTGAAGTTGAAGTCATATTAACTCAAAACATGAGTTGCCTTCAGACAATTTTCTTTTAATGAGTTATTTTCCTTACAAAACTAGGGCTGTCAATAAAATGTTTGTTCACTGAATCTGAACTCTTTGAAACTTGACATTACACCTTATTAACCTATAACTGTACTCTTTTTGATACATAGAAGATCATTGAAGTGCAACAATATCTAGACAGATGTTTTAGACGTTAATCTTGTGCTCTCTGGAACTTTTCAGATAATAAGCAAATATATGGATGACAACTTCATTATTCTGAGAACGCGATGTTTCGACACACTTTTTTGAGTCGTTATCAAGCAGTTTTTGTTTTGCTAAACTTTAAGTCACATTTTGGATTTATGAAAAAAACTTACGTAGTATAAGGTATTAAATTCCTTACGTGTCAATGCTTAATAGTTTTGAAACTGTATCATAGAATTATTACATAGTTTGAAAAGCTCATGCACATTTGTAAGCAACAGTTGCTGCGGTATACGTTACCACATTCTCTTTCCAATCCCCTACAGCAATGGACAGATGCGTCCAATGATAATTCATCGTCTTAAGATGAGTTTGAATTTGGGACATACATGAAGCTGTGGTTTATATTACTGACAGCGAAATAATATCGAAATATGTCGAAAGAAAGAGGAATTTAAACTAATTTCAAAGCTGAGAGAAGTAAGGTAATGTATTTCCGTGAAATGCAGAATAACTTATTTATATGTGTTCGTTAGATATTGTGATAGATGTATGATTAGCAAATCAGTCAAGAATCATAACTTTGATACGTACTTTTGAAAGCGGAAGACTTAAAGATGGATCCCGATGCAAAGACAAAAACATCCTGATAAATCAGCGTATATTAATCCGCTACCCTCCTCCCGAAAACCCTGATCCCCTTCAATCCAAAGCTCTCGTATCGTTTGCTATCTAACCAGCCAATGAGACGACTCGCATTCTGCAACAGCGGCACAACCCGGACGGAAAAATCCGTTGAGTTCAAGTTAGTAGCTTCGAGCTCCTTAATTAACGGCATTTCATTGCCTGAAAAATAACAGGTGAGCATAGCCACGAATATTAAGCCGCTAGCCAGCTGTTCGAGGAATTTAAGCCCGAAAGAGATCAAGGTATTAGGAAGGAGGGAGAGCGGATTCATATACGCTGATATAGCAGGATGAGACAAAAACGACTTCAGCAGCAGATCCATTAATAGCATAATCATAAATAAAAGGTTCAAAGTGATCTTTTGATTACAAGTATGTTTACTTTCAAAGTAACATCATGTCAACTTGATTAATACCAACATTTGATAAGAACAAGCTAATGTTTCCTAGGCATCTATACAAAGGTTCTTATAAAGGAGGTAATTAAAGTTCACATATAGCTTTAATCTCCACTTCTCTCTCTTACTGCAGAAGGAACTTTATGTATCTTTTCCAAACGATCTTGCCTACGACTCACCAACTGTAGAATCGCCTTTAACCATAAGCTTGGAACAGGTTGAATCTGACTTTCTCTTGACTTTTGACCAATCAGAACGTTGTCAGCAACTCATTCTCTTTGACACCATGTTCGAGGGTCAAGGCCGTCAATAAAAATGGTCGATATGCCCGGACACTGACAGCCCCAAAAAAGTCTCATGATAGTGTTCCTGTTGTCATTGTTGCCGTAATGATAACACGAATCAATACTTGTTGTTCATAAAAGGGAGTTATATTTGAATGTTTTCAGTGTTGTAGAAAGGTGGAAAAAGTGAGTACAACATATATTGAATTTTGAAGTCGTCATTGTATTAAGAGAACAATTGCAAAATGTGCATATAAATGCAAATACATCAAACATACATTACATCAAATGCAAAGTTTGATCAGAAAAAAAATGACAAACTAAGTAAGATCTTTTCGTGAACAGTCATGACGCTTGTTGACTAGGGCTACATTTTGAAGGAAACTAGATATGTATTCGATAATGCTCTTTTAAGACTGTGCAGTTTGACGTGTTCGTATAGGTAACTTATATCAATTTCAACTAGAAACATCAAGAATCTTTAGAAATGCATAAGAAATAGCGAACCAGTGATTATCACTGGCAGGAACTTCACACAACCTGCCGTTATATTTCAGTGAACCGTATCAGAGCTGGATCAAAATCAAATTTTAACCAAGATAAAAAAATAATCAAATTGAATCTGAGAATATTTCATGTCACCTATCTGCAGAGGTGTGAAGAAAAGAGATTTCAGAGGTAAAGAATTGAAAAATCGATCTCCTTTAATTTAATTGTATTTACAAAAGGGTCTAAATTTGAATGAAATCGTTAGGGCTTTTTCCAAAGACGTTATCAAGAACATTACCTTTGTTAGAGTTTTACAAAATGGAGTGTTTTTTAATCTGTAAAAAGTAATAGAACGAGGATAAATTGTATTTATTCATACACACTATTCTAAATTGTGTATTTTTTTCGTATTGAAATGATTTTCTTTTAAATATCCAATTACTCATAGGATATCTAAAGAGTTTCCCCTTTCATATCAAGTTTATGTCCTGAGTGAAATAATTTTGCTAAACCGAAAATTATTTCACAAGGGACATTAACTTGATATGAAACGGGGACGAGTGAAGTATCCAATTTATTACCAACTTGTTTTTCATACGATTTTCTGTGTTTTTAATCTAAGTTGTACATGTGCCATTTGCATGTTTCTTTTCGTCAAAATGTGTAGGCAAACAAAGGTTTAAGTGCACTTCATTCCAGTAAATTACTGTTTATAAGGTATTTAGTATTTGTCTCTGTGCCGTTTAGATTATAGTAAAACAATGCTAATCAATCAACAGACAGTCACAAGCTTAGATTTTATGCTGCGCTCAAAACCTTGCAGATATAAGTTTGAAATTACTTCCTTTGTATTCTTTTATCATTCAAAACATATATCATCGCGGTGAGTAGGATTCATTAAATAAACTGAAAGTTTGAAGAATGAATGGGGTGTTGTACGACATTTATGAATGAAAACACGTTCGTGTTATGAATGAATTAAGTAGTCCAGGCAATGCCAAAGTTCATCGTCAGCCAATCAAATCTCCTCAAAGTGTAACGACACATATATGTCATAACAAATTGTTAAGAAAACCCCTTTAGTACCAAGTGGGTAATAAAACTCTCATAACAAAATTATTCCTATAACACGAATTTATCAAATGTCCTGTGTTAACAAGAGACAAAAAACGAACGCTATGAATAATGAAACATGACAATCGATGAAAACATGACAGAGTTCGTGATGACAGGAAGTCTGATAAAAACATGGTGTCTGAAACTGAAAAATGGGATAATACAAAAAATTTCGACAAGTAGAAATATATTACAGTATTGATTCTTCGGATAGATGTGTCCGACACTTCCTGTTGAAATGAACCTGATTGGTTAATCGCTCGATCAAAATGACAATCAAAGTGCGTCATTTATTCCTACTTATAAAGAATGGTATCCATAATGTGTTGCAGATGATAAGCTAAGTGGCAGATCAACAATGTTAATAATACTTCATTATCGTATCAAATTTGATAGATATGATTATACCGCCCAATGCCGTTTTCGACTGTAATGCTAAAATATCAGAAACTCAATTATGAAATGACGAATATACACTTATGGTTTGTAATAGGAATGGCCATATCAATATTTTCAGTGAAGATCGGGAGTAAAGTGTATGTGTTTGCTGGTATCCTTAAAGATATTATCAAAGGGTTATTGATTAATGTTAATGTTTCATATCGAATTAAACATTGATTCACGCATTCATCATGTAACTTGGACTAAAAATATTTTATTTGCCTACATTTGTGTTATGATTACATTACATTATGATTGTTAAGATGGCGATTTACTTTCTCGCCTACCAAAAGGAAACTGATGAAGTTCTCAAAAAAGAAAATGAAATCAACAGACTTTCGACTGTACGGCAAAGTTATCCCTACCACCTCGGATATCAAACATGTAGGGATCATCCTTGAAGCATCTTCAAATACATGGGAGAGAACTCTTGATGCAGTCTCCAAACTGAGGGGCGCATATAGGTCATTTTTGGCCCAACGTCGCCCTTAAACCCACCTACCTCCAAACTGAGGGCTTCCTCTTCTGCTTTGATAAGCTCCGGTCTTCACGCTAAAGCTCTGAGCCCAATAACTAGTTCCAAACTGATACAGTCTGTTTGCATTCCAAGAGCCCTCTTTGGCTGAAAACTCTGGTCGAAACTGTCCTCAAATGAACTTGCTGCTCTTGAAAGAGCTCAACGGTTTGCTCTAAAGCAAGGCCTTCCTCGACGCACTAGAACAGACATTGCTAACTCACTCCTGGGATGGTCTCCAATAGAAGCTAGCATAGATATCAGAAAACTCTTTTTCCTAGGACATCTATGTCACTGTGGAAATCATCTCCTTCCAAAGAAATTTTTTTTACAAGACTCTCTCTTCATCGATATAATTGTGCACCATCAAGTGTAGGCTTTGTTCAGGACATTAACAGGGTACTTTCCAAATACGGACTTGTTGATCATCTTGAGAGGTTTATTGCGTCCGGCTCATTCTTGACACAAGAGTTATGGAAAAGGAAAGTGAAGGAGACAGTACGAATACACGAACTGGAAGCGTGGAAACAAAGGATAGCTGGGGATCGGGACACACGTCACTTCCTGGATATTCACTGATATATACTTCCTGAAGTCACCCCTCACATGGCCTGGAAAGTTGCAAAGATGGATCGCTCCCTGAAGACTGCTGCCAGATTTGTAGTGAACCTGTGTGCTGCCTGGAGACCTGGAGCTGCTTGTGGACAGTGTAAGTTGTGTGTGTGGTCAAGTGTACGGTGACCTCCTTATCCATAGGATATGTCACTGTACCTCCCTGCAGGACCCTCGAGAAGAGTTATGGTGCCACATCATATGTGTGTCACTTGTAGACTGCAGTGTTACATTGCATGCAAAAGCAGACTATGATTTCACAACCAGTTTGCTATCATGTAAGCCTCCCATAGAGATGGACTCTGAGACAATCATGGACTATGCCAAAGTGACAGTGAGAGGACTGTATGCCCTGAATGCTCCTCCACAGAAACATAGACTCTAAACTCGGTACTATCGCATTTTTCGCATTTCCAAAACTGTCGCATTTATAGCATTCCATCATTCACTGTTTTCATAATTCAATGTAACTCATACAGCATTACTGTACTCTCTTCAAGAGGAATAAAAGTTTATATATAACAACTAATCTACTTTTGATCAGAAAAATAATTATGATTTTTAAGCTTGATAGCGTCTTTTCTGTAAACATAGAAGACGCTTGCTCAATTTGGTTACAATATGAAGCAAACTAGATATGGATTAGATACTATGTTTTAAGATGGTGCAGTTTGACATGTTTCAGTACGTTAACTTATATCAATTTCAAACAAATAACATTTGAACGATGACAAATCGATAACCTATACAACTGTATTTAATAAAAACTTGCAAACAAATATCAATTAATGACATGAACCTCATGCCACCTGCCGTTATTAGTGGATTGAATCAAAGCCAGATCAATAAAAAAAATTAACCAATAGAAAAGCAGATTATCAAATTCAATCGAAGAACATTTCTTATAACTTGTTTACAGAAGTGTAAAGAAAAGAGGATCTTGATTTAGATGAAATCGTTTGGGCTTTTTTCCGAAAGCACTATCGCACACTTAACCTTTGATAGAGTTTCACCAAATGGAGTGATTTTAATCTGTCAAAGTACCAGAATGAGGATGAATTGTATAAAGTCTCACACACAGTTTTTGTTTCAAATTTAAAGATATTTCTGAAAGACAAAATTTATATATGTAAGCTGATGTGTAGTGGCTTCTGGTGCACGTTCTTGTCGTTTGGCTGGATTAATGTATTTTTGTAGATTAAAGGAGTAAATTAAAAGGGATCATTACACTAAATTTTAGACATGCACCAATTGTTGAATTGTTCATTCATCCTTGGAAGTTGGAGAAAAGACTTACAGTTGTGGTATAAAATTCCAAAGCAAGTGCATTTCACTCATGGCATGTGCACTGACCGAGTAGGAATTGTTTTATTTTGTCATCAATCACGAGGGTAACGAAGGTTTGTTTAGACTGTTTAGATGCTGCTGACGCAAATATTAACATGTCAAGAAATACCTCTTGAACGCCTCCATACATCTGTGTTTTATAAAGTGGATTTTAATCAAAATGATAGGCAGGTTACACAATGCATGTTGTTTCAACATCCGACCTTTACTTTGTATTTTGTGGGGAAAACACAAACCAAATACTCTGAAAGTGCATTAACTTCGCAGCATGTAACCAAACATTAAAGATATTATTATAAACGTATCCATGAAATTGAATATTATAGATATTATCGATTAACCTCTTTCGGTCTTAGCAAATTAGGATAAGTTTTGATAAGGTTGTTGAACAAAATACTCCTGTTTTTAATAGATCTTTATTTTGTTTTCAAGGTGGATATATACCATAAAGCTTCAATCAATAGTTGACTGTAAGAAACTAAGATTATGAAAACAATTCCTGCTCATGAATTTGCTGTCACATTTCGAAAACAGATGGTATATAAAATATTTTAGTCTATTTGATAATTTGCCGCTTTGTTACTATTTCATAAAACAGGTAATTCTAGCTGATAATGATATCCAGGAGCATCCTCGATAATCCAGGGTAAAGGTTCCGATTATTCTCAACTTACACCCTGGATCCAAGGTAGACAAGACTAGTGTTATTACCTACCTTTTCTCGGCCTTTTATTCAATAAGCTGTCTACTTTGACATTTCTCTGCACACTAAAAAAGCCGCATATAGTTTCCGATTGATACATGTAGGCGACATCTTATTTTATGACTACGGATGATTAGGTGGAGGTACAAGATAGTGTCTGCAGGACATCTATTTTGTATTGCCTAATATTGAAAGGGGGGAATAACAATTGAAACGTCCATAAAACTTACTGTTGTGTTTTTAAAGTAATTACAGGTAATCTGAAAGTTATACTTTGAAAAGTTCAGTCATTTCAAATGCAGTACACTTTTACCTTTCACCATGATAATAGTTTGGGGTTTTTTTTAATCTTTAAAGATATTTCAAGTACACTATGATAATAATGTTAAACTCTTAAATAAAGAATATGAACATCCTGTGAGGGTCAAAAATATTTCTTTTAGGTGGTAAGTAACAAATGAAACATATACAGGTGCAAGTTTCCGTAATTCGCTATTTAGTTGTCATTAGACTTTCACGTTAAGCCGCAGTAGATAACACCGAGGGCACAGAAAATATAGGATAAGGCTCCAATGCTTTAAGTAGCAAGTAGTTGGGGCTAGCACGACTTATTCCTTTGCTTGGAAAGTTGTTACTTGCACGGACATTTGCTTTTCAAAATTAACAGCTGATTTCTAAACATTTATTTAAACATTATGCAATTATCAAACATCACAAGGTTAGACACTGGTATTGCGTCTTAATATAGCGATTCTATTTTTTTCTTAAAATGTCACGACATCAATAGCTAGAGATTGTCAGTAAGGATGATAGACGACCACTGCCGACCTGAGTCAAGTATGTATATAGGGTAAACAAGATCATTTATAAACTGAAAACATTTCACTGTCGATAACACGTGAATGTAAAATATTGTGAAATGATGAAGAATTTAAGATGCCATTTATTGACCTGATAATGATAAGCGTAATCGATAACCGAATCCGAGAACAATACTCCCTTTTTAACCTTTATTACATATGTCCTAAAGGCTTCGCAACGCAAAAATGTATCCCGTAATGATTATGTTATATATTTACCTTTGTTAGAATAATTATGCGTCGTTGCTCTAAAAAAGGATTAACAATTTTTCCTCAGATAAAGGCTTTTTTGTTTCATTCTGACCAAATAGACCTTATTACCAAGCTTTGGAAGTCATCAAGGGTAGAAGGAGACTCTTTATTGCAGCTTTGTATTTTTTAATCGAAAAATTAGGCAACGACAGAAGTTTACCAAACTACGTCAACTGCGTAAAGAAAACATTGTGGCAACATTGCAAAATATCTTTGCTTTAATTCAAATAATACCTTCGAGTAACTCTGTAATGCCATACATTTCTTTTCTATCTTCAATAGACACTTTTGCACTAGAGAACACAATTAAGGGTCAAGTGAAACACACACATGATAGACGATATATTTCCAATGTAAGGTATACAAAACTGGAAGAACAACGTATAAATGAACAAGATAAACTCAATACATTTATAAAGCGTTATCAACTTTCAGCTTGCATATGCGCGTATAAACATGTGTACAACGTCATCAATAACGGGAAGCTTCAAACTGAAAGACTCTGTTGAGTTCTTGTCGATGTTAAATAAACATCACGGCTAGCAAAATACCTCTGGAACGGTTCCATATCATTATTTGAGCTGTAAATAACATTCTGAAATTTCGATCGTTAGTGATTGTTAAACTAACTTTAAATTAGCTTTTATGTATTGTGAAATCTCCATTACAATTTAAACTACTGTAATTCAAAATATATTTTCCAGACGTAAATGAACATCTCAGAAATGGTATACCTTAACTGATAAGCCGCCACAATTGTTAACTGTTCGAAGTTAAATATCATTATCAGTATGTAAACATTTTACCGAAAAGAATGGTACTTAGTTAAAACCACGAACACTACTCATCATCTTAAACATCGATACATGATCTATCAATCGTGACTCAAATTCTTCTTTTGGTGAAAAAGGTAAAGTTTATAGGATAATCTTTTTCATGACGTATATTACTTAACCTGTTGTAAGAAGATACATTATAAATGCTCTATCTATCATCTGAAAAACACTTTTTGAAATATTTTCAAATATATATATTGCGTAACCCACCAAAACAAAGCAGTATTTTTTAAAGATGCCACAGCAGACGTAACTGTACTTAGCCGAATATCATACAATATATACAATTACATTGGTATGAATCGAATGTCAGTGTTTTTATAGTTACTGTGAACAGTGAAAAGTTTTTAACATCAATCACTATGACAATATAGAGTACTCAAATTGAAATTTAAAGTAAAGTTGTTACATCTGCAATTAATAAATGATACTTGTCTGAGAGGGTTGTCGCTAACACCTCACTCAACATGTGACCTTGCTACAACAACAGCTAGTGTGTTGAATTGAAGCATCTCCCCGACTGAGAGTTTACATTACGATTGATACATCTTCAAACAGTCTTCCTGCCAAAAACAGATGTTAAACTAAACAGTCAGAAGATCCGATTCTCTTATCTGGCTAAGACAAGGAAAGATATACATGAATTTGGGCGGTCTGCAGTTCTCCTGGCATTCAGGATGGAAAATACCACCACAGATGAATGTGGTTTTGACAGGCGAAGATTTACCTTGCATTATTGTTAAAGCTTTTACGCAAGTACAGGTCCTCAGTTGTCCTGTTGGGTTGGTCATAGAATAAATCTGTTTTTGAATAAACCATTGCTTTATTCTGAATATCTAGATTATACTTTTGTTAAAGAGCAGTTGCGCAGTAAAGAGGTTATTTAAGTTAGCAATAATAATAATGATATTTGTCTGTTAAGTTACGTGTTGCCGTACATGTCCAATAAGAAAACAATTTAATGATCAAATAGGGTATTCATATTTTACTATTATAGAAAAAAACCTGGCAAAATTCAAAAAGTGACAATTATCATAAAGTTATTCCTTAGTCAAAGTAAAAGTATTTGAAGCATTTGTTATTGTCATAATTGTTACGCTGATAGTTTATGAGTTCGAGGATAGATCAAAAGTTCATTTTATTTATACTGGCATGTAGCAAACGTTTCTCTATAGTTTGTATTCCCTTATCACGATTTGAGTATTTGAAATCCTCACGTTATTTATATAAGTAAATGAAATGTAAAGGTGAATCCTGTTTTTTTTCATGATGAACTGATAACATATTTCCTTGGTTTAGTCAGCTTATACACCGTCAATGCTAGGTATGTGATAGGAATCGTGGCGCCAGATGTGTTTTGACTGCAGAAATGCCCCGCTACGTTTTCCTGATTGGAAGTAATCCTCTACCTTCCATATTCCAACTACCTCCAGATGTGCATCTGATTTGCAATCTGTTCATCAAATAAAGACACAATTTGAAGCACTATGTAACTAAAGATGAGTTGCACGTGTTCATGGCGATAACTGGTTACAGATTACACCACGAGAAGGCAACAACAGAATACTAAAACTGCAACACCAGAGGATACTGCATGTTGATTATTCTTAATTTTTTAAAAATCAAATTTAACGTAACCTCTTTCCAATATTCGACACTCTCTGTGAAGGTCCATCTGGACTCTAGATCCAGAGGAAATCTGCTCCACTTGAAGGTCTTGTTTATTTTCATATTAATAAAGTTGCTGTTGTTGTCTAAACATGGAACATTAAACACAGGTTAAATCAAATATTTATTACAATGAATGTAAGCGGTGAAAATCCAACCATTCTAGGTCGTGCAAATCTTCATTTCCTTTAAAGGGGAAGGTAAAACAGGCCCGATTTACCCATGGGTAAGCAATTAAGGCTCCAAGAGCAGTGATTGGCTACTGGCAGATTGGGGGAGATCTTATCACCCATTGGCCCCACCTTCATTCATTAACTTTATGTACAAACCTCAGGCCAATTGTATTTGATGCAAAATGTAAATACAAACATCCGAACATGTCTAAAACTACAACTTAGGTGGTTAACTTTAAATGATAAAGATGAATGCAAATAAAAGCTAAATAAAGATAATAGGATATCATTTTGATAATAGCCTAATAAGTTCCTATGAGTTTAGTTGAAAACATTATTATACACTTTAAAGCAGTTATTCTGTCTGAAAGACAATTTCTAGGCTCTGTGTACAATTTTCCTGATACATGTATTTCGACCTTGTTAAAAATAACAGCTTTAACCTTTTTTCATAGCCACTCACACACTTTGAGAACTAAAAAGCAAAACAGAAAAAGCATCAACACTAAAGGTTAACATCATGATAACAATAACATCATAACATCATAGTTTCCCTTGTATGTTGACTTCGTATGAAAAACGGTTGAATATCAATCATTGCATGATTGCACAAGAGCCTTTTAATTAGATTCCAGTCCAATGAATTCACTTATGTCAGAATTATTATATGATAAGGTATCTTGGATAACAAGACTATTTAGTAAGATACGAGTATTTTTTAGTTATGATTTATTTAGAAAAATATCCTTTTGGTCTTTAAAATTTCACCATTTTCCAGCCTTTCCTGACAACATCAAGCCTCAAGATGTGACGCACATTTCAATATCACTATCAATATGATTTAAATCTAAAAAGGAGGACAAGACCCCGAAACCTTCCCTGATTGTAGAGAACACTTCCCCAACAACCTAAAACTATTTCCAGATGGCAGCTGATTTAAAATCTGTTCAACCTAAATCAACCACAAAACACGTCTAAGGTGGGCAGAACACTAAAACATTTACTTAACAGCAGAGGCTCTTAAAAGTTTATAGATTAAATCATGTAAACGTTCGGTCCCGTCTCGTGTGTCTGGTTGCCATTTGGAAGTTGTTTGATGTTCTTAAATTTGTAAAGATCGTTTGAAACCTAATTGTTACTTAAACAACAAGTCAAAACGTGTTGTGTCTGACGTCGTCGTTAAAAAACCAACGTAGAAGACAAAAGTGTGCAGGACATATGATAAGGGTTACTGTGGAACTGTAGATAAGAGTCGTTTAGGACATGAGCTCGCACAAGAAAGTATGAATTTACCGTCAGATTATAATCCCGTGTGTGTGTGTATGTAAATGCAGATATATAAATAGTATAATAAGTCGTTTTAGTTGACATTAAAGGATACATTTATCACATGATTAAAAAAGCTGAAAGTGGTGTATTGGGTATCCACAAAAGCTTTAAATAACTCAGTAACAATTTTAGAAATAAACATGAGAAGCTTTGAGACAATGTTGCCATACCTGTTCTACACGAGAACCACGGACCTACTGATAGAAGAAATCTGCAAGTCCTTGTGATTGATATAAATGGTATAGGATTATGAACTGGGACAAAAGCTTGCAATATGTCACGATCCCTCGCTCGATCACGGTTTGAAGAAGTTAGTGGGTCTTTAGCACAAAACATGATACCTCTAAAGGAAGAGCATCCCAGACTAGGACTAGGTCTAGGACTAGGACATTTGCATTGTAAATGTAGGAGTAAATGTGAGACAGCTCTGTGTAAATGCAACCAAGCTGGAGAAATGTGTAACTGACACTGTCTTGAATCTAAGGTAAATCGATTATATATTTACAAGGAAATCTTATCCTGACCTTTGCTGTGTAAATAAGATTTCATTTTGATTGAAATCATGTTTGTACAATAAAATGCTCTACAGGTTAGAACTTCTATCATGGCAAAATACAAGTTTTAACTTTAACAAAAAACCTGCACACGACATCCTATATTTGTTAACTGATATAACTCATATTCTCATGTACCTCGATGTACAACTGTTCTGTCTGTCTGCCTGTCTGTCTGTCTGTCTTCCTGTCTGTTTTATTTTCATGTACCATGTTAAACGAATATGAAATTAACTGTTCTGTCTGTCTGTCTGTCTGTATTATTTCCATATACCATGTTAAATGGATATGAAATTAACTGTTCCGTCTGTCTATCTGTCTGTCTGTCTGTCTGCATTATTTTCATGTACCATGTTAAATGGATATGAAATTAACTTTTCTTTCTGTCTGTCTGTATTATTTCCATATACCATGTTAAATGGGTATGAAATTAACTGTTCCGTCTGTCTGTCTGTCTGCATTATTTTCATGTACCATGTTAAATGGATATGAAATTAACTGTTCTGTCCGTCTGTCTGACTGTCTGTCTGTATTATTTTCATGTACCATGTTAAATGGATATGAAATTAACTGTTCTGTCTGTCTGTCTGTATTATTTCCATATACCATGTTAAATGGATATGAAATTAACTGTTCCGTCTGTCTGTCTGTCTGTCTGTCTGTCTGCATTATTTTCATGTACCATGTTAAATGGATATGAAATTAACTGTTCTGTCTGTCTGTCTGTATTATTTGCATATACCATGTTAAATGGATATGAAATTAACTGTTCCGTCTGTCTCTCTGTCTGTCTGTCTGCATTATTTTCATGTACCATGTTAAATGGATATGAAATTAACTGTTCTGTCTGTCTTTCTGACTGTTTGTATTATTTTCATGTACAATGTTAAATGGATATGAAATTAACTGTTCTGTCTGTCTGACTGACTGTCTGTCTGTATTATTTTCATGTACTATGTTAAATGGATATGAAATTAACTGTTCTGTCTGTCTGTCTGACTGTCTCTCTGGTAGGAGTAATGAGGATGTGATGTAGAGAGCACTAATCACGTTGAAGGGGGAGTGTTGTAGCACTGTGCAGTATCACCTGGTCCATCAATCTGCATTGTGTACTGGTCTCAGAGTGGGAGGGGCTGTTATCAATCAATATCCTTACAATGCTATCTAGCGAATGGCTCTACTTCATAACAACATTCCCTAATCTTAGTCTTGCTGCAGTGTTATATATCATATATCATGTTCTAAATGCAGTGTTATATATCATATATCATGTTCTAAATGCAGTGTTTTCGTTGGTATTTGAAGTCTATGATAATACCCTCAAGGTTAGTGCAGTACATTTTAGAGCTGACACGGAAAAGGTTTCGAAATGCAGCTAGGCTTAAATCAGCCAGTGACTTAGACTGAAGCAAGTTACGCCTTGCGGTTGATGTGACTTAAAATCTCAAGCGATGCAAATAAATATAGATATACGTTCTAAACATATCTATTAAACAATAAAACTACTATCTGCTAACACTTTAGAGAATGTTGTAGAAATATGCTTTTACGTGCCAAACTCAAATATTCTTCTTGGTCACATTAAATAAACAACAACGTTTTAAACTAGATTAAAGAATTAGAACAACCGTAGTAGAAACGTACCTAGGTTGATAATAAAAATAACATTCCGTATGTCGTTTAGAGAAAACGGGATTACTTTTTTTAATAGAATTATACAACCCAGCATTAAAGAGATATTCTGCATTAGAGAATATTGTGAAGACATCTTTTGCATTTTTTCAAAGATTTTATACGAGAACGTCAATATAGAAAGAGTCTCCGCATACAGAAAACAAATATGCTAAAAAAAAATCTGAACAAGAAGTTTTCTCAACACAACATTTTCACAAAATATATTTTTCACTAACTTCCGTTTAACATCAAATGGACCTTTAAAATTGCCGACGGAAGGTTTTTAAGTTTATCGTTATAAAAGGCATGGGGTTTTTTAAATCTATGACTCAATTCTACAAAATGTTGACACATCAAAAGAAAAAAAATCGAAGAAGCAAATGTCAAACCGATGATAAAGCTCTGTGATTTCTAAGAAGACATTACTTCAGCAGTAATATGAGAACTCTGTCATTTCAGGGACAGATAATAAGAGCCTATCGACTGAAACTGACAATGGGTGCTTATCAAAAAGAAGTGGAAGAAGAACGTTTCCTTTTGACTGTCATAATGAGCAACTGCGGCAACCATCAAATGTCAAAGCTCGTATAAACGACTTTCTTGACTTGTAAAGTAATTGTTCAAAACCTATATAGCAAAAAAGATATGTTGTGTGCAATAAGGTTACGTTTATGTTCGTATTCAACATCACCCTTGTTACCAAAATAAGCATTGATTTCTTCATCATCAATATTGTCGTCATCATCAGCATCATCATAAACATTATCATTATCGTCAACTCAATCACCTTAAACGTAATCATCAACAATGACATCCTTATTCTTAAATGTTCATATTCATATTCATCAATATTGGTCAAAGGTCCATACGCATGAAAAGAGAACCGCATTTATTTTATATTGCGCCTGTCATGGCGTACATGTAGGTAATGAACAAATGGGTTGTAGGTGACAACAGCTATAAAAATGTACCCCTTGAATATTTCATATATTCAGAATAACAAAGACAAATAACATAAACTAATATACGTAAATCGTGCCGAACCATTTTACTGCAATGCAAACGTATATTCAACAGTGGTGACCATAAATTCGAGATTTGTCACAACGATACATGACAGGTCAATAATACCAATGAACGCTCCACTGTCTGCGTGGATGACGAAACTAGTGCATTGAAAGCCCCTCCAGTATATATAATCCAGGTGGAATTATTGGTGTCTACATGGAAGTCATAACCAGACTCGGTAATATCTGCTTCGGACATGGAAGTCTACTTACTGAGTCAGCAGGGACATTTTCTCTTAAATTGGTACAAAAATAGCAAGAGATAGCATTTTTCGTCTGTAGATCGGAAAATATAATGGTTCTGAAATCCACAAGTCGACAAGGATGTCAAAACCAGATCTCTAAACGTATATAGGTATAATCATCTCATTCTTATTTTTCGTAACAAATGACACGAAATAACTGATGACATTTGAAGATCCTCAAATTAATGTTGCTGAGAAATATCTAGTGTCTATCAAAATGACAAAGTCAGATCTCGGCATCTTTATCACTCATAGTATCAGTTTCAGTACCTAAAACGATACTTAACTTTGATCTCTTTATCTGTCACTTGAAAATAGAAACAACGTTACTGATTGAAAATAAAGTTATGATACAACCAATCAGAATTCAAATATATTTCAATATGACATGCATTGAAACAGAGGTTATGTGGGAATGCGTGGCATGAGCGCCTCAAGGATGGAGAAAATTTCAAATAAATATATAGTCTATACGCACTTGCTCTGTCAAACGAAATAGAAAATAAAAGCAAGGGAAAGATCAGGTTGCGCTGATTGCTGATAGACAAGAAATGATGTGCACACTGATAGTCGACCAAAATACCTTTTTGGCAGGTATACATCCACAGGTCGCCATCATGGTTGTGATCACGACAATTGCAAGTTCGGATGTTTATCATATTCCTTTCATTTTCATTCGATAAGAGAACTATTGATAATGAGCACATCGACTAACTAAACTTAACAATTCAGCATCAAATTTCCATTGGACTGCATTCAAGTTTCTCAGAATTGAGTAATTATGCAGCAACGTATCTATAAATATTGCTTTGATATCTTTCACCTTAATAACATCAAAAATCATTTGATTTTCGCAATAACTTAAGATTTTTGCATGATAAGAAACAGGTACATGATATCATAACTTTTTAACAAAAGTAAAAGATATCTATTCATGAGCGTCCTGTCTCGTATATTTCACCATAACATGTTTAATTTGGCTTTTTAGTTTAACTGCATTTTCCTGCGATTTGATATTTTCTGAACGAAAATTTGGAAACACAACTACAATGACTTACCAAATGAAAGCATTCATCTCTGTGTAAAACAACAGTAATTGATAGTAAAAGGAATACTGTTAATATCCAGCTTTCAGGATCAAGCAATATTCACAACAGATATAAGGAATATCATTATTTGAGTAATACAACATTAATATTCATTAACCTATGGTTTCTACTCAAATTTGATGAAATAACATTCAAAATGACACAAATAAGTTGTAGAAACTTTCAAACCGGTTTCTGGATCAAACATTATACGAAATGACCGAACAAAAACCTGTGTAAGTTGTAAACCTCTCATCCCACATCCACCTCTCCATCTGCAAGTGATCAACCCTGCATGTTTGGCATGATACCGAAGGGAGGCGGCAGGTGTGTTTTGACTACAGAGATGCTCCGGAAACATCTCTTGATTGCCAGAAAGCCTCCCTTCCTCCCTCCAGACTGTTAACATATGCGGGTTTGTTTCCAATCATTTGATGACTTAAATCAATTGAGAAGACACGTTGAAGGCTTGAAAGCAACCCCCTATACTTAAACATTTACTCCACATCAAGAGCTTGCACGGCTCCTAGTGTTAGCTTGTAACCTCAGGAGGCCATATTGCTTGAGTGTTGGCCACGTGTTGGGCGATCATCAAGTTTGTGCAAAGTGCAAAGAGGTTAAGTCTAATAATTTGCTTGCTGGTTCGCTTATAGAATGTGGTACATTGTGTATACTTTTAACATGACTTTTAATGTATGAACTTTTTCATGAAGTTTCGAGGATAACATAGACATCAAATATGTAAACCATTGTAGAAGGTGTTGCAGTGGAAATAAAATACAACTATGTGTGGTCAAAGATCAATATGTACCTTGGTGTGTCAAAATAATACATTACTGGATTTATCGAACATGTCATTATAAAAAAATCTTAATTTCTTTTTTCTTACCAAATTGACTAAAATTGTGCTGATGTGAGATACTTACTTGATATTGTTTCTCACGAACTAAGTTGAAGCGAGGGCGGCTAAAACGTCCTTAAAGAGCCACTCCGTGCGTTGTTGGAGTCTTATATGGCAAACTTAATCAGTGGTGTCATTTGATCGCGAAGTATCGACTGTTACCAAAAATACACATTTTAAAGCTTGTTGGTTTTTTACAGTGACAATATAAAGGTAGAACGTCGAAATTATGAACGAAAACCGGACAGTGGCGCGCGTCAAATAGTCAAACGTAATTTTGGAGACTTATTTAAAACCGCCAGGAGGGCAGTTAGGAGTTGATAGTGTTTGTTAGGTTATATAACTAGTATCCATGTATATTGGACGTTATATCCACACCTCTGTGCATTTATAAGGCTGTTTTTAGATTTTCATGGAAAACCAGTATTTGTCATATGTATGTCTTTTGGACATGAAAAGTTAAGATGTTTTGATTTTATATCACCACATATGACATTTAGTTTCGTATCAAAGGTAAATAATATGTTATGAAAATCACGGAGAGGCTCTTTAAATACGTACTTGGTTATAATAAAAACAATACATGTATTGCTTTATAGGAAGATACCCTTGAAGGATTTTTAAATAAGGAATGAAAGATGAACAGGGACATGCATGGACTGCAGTGATATTGTGAACAACATTTGTCACGTATCTAACAAATACATATCAGTGTTTGGCTTTTCTTATTTCTGCCGTTCTATTTTTAAAGTTCTATCGTCTTCTTTTTGGACGAAAAAAATAAATAAGAGATATCTCAAGATAGAAATTAAACAAACCTAATATTTTCGAAGTTAAGCGCTATAACATATCAAACATCGTATTGGGGGAATGTAAGACACATTTCCTTGGGTAAAAGTCTGAAATATTAAACTGTTGTACTTCAAACCCTTGCCTGTGGACCTAAATATAGTTTCTTTACGTCTAAGGTTATTTACCAAGTAACAGAAACATTTTCAAAGGCGCTGTAGCTTCCTTGTTTTTCTGAATGATTTTACGAGAAAACCGGAGCAAACCCCTTCCGACATTTTGTCTAGCTTCCTTCGTGTAACGAGATTTGACGTGATTTAACGAGATCTTTCTCTTTGATATATTCCAGTGTAAAAACACATTTTGTGCTACAATGGATCAGAAAATGACGCCCAAGTAGAGCTTTGGTTTGCTTATTTTCTAGTAAATAATAGTATTTATTCGCAACCGGGAGGGAAATTAAAGCCTTTAAGACTCTGCGTATATGTCACAGAGAGCAATCTTTACTTGAATTTCTTATAGATCTTTAACAACACCAGGAAAAAAGGAAACCAGTCATATCTCGCTATTTTTTTTATCTTTAGATACTTTCATTTACTTTGAAACTTGAATTAAATTTTGAATTTGAACACGTGATATTTTACTACTTTTCTTATATTGTTCCTTTGTTGATGAGAATTCATATTTTGAGGTTGAGAGGTAGTAGGACTTGGAATGTAAGATATATAACGGTTTAATTCTTCATTTTCTAACATTTAAACAAATGGTTTTGTTTCCAACATGTAAACCTTTGTATTAAATGCCCCCATTACTTGCGCAGGGTTTGACATTCTGAATGGTTGATTTTCTTGATGTGACAGTAATTACAATCAACAAGACATTGCATATGATTGACTTACATTCCCTATTAATCAAAACTGCGCGCGAATGGAGTGGTCATATTTCTACACGCATTGGTTATAACAAAGCTTCAAAAACAAATAAATCAATAGCCTTTATAAAAAGAATTAAACATATTTTAAACAACAATGATGTCATCATTTCATGAATCATTTCAAGTAACCCATGATAACATATGGGAAGAAACGGGTAAAGGGAAGTAACCAAAATAAAAACGATAGAAGACCGTACGAGTTATCTCCCTTCTAAATAATTCAGTTAAAAGTTTGGAGTTGTTTGAAAACAACACAGTTGATTAAATCAAATTAAGTTTGACTTGGTCTTAAGCATTCAATAATGTTTCATATAACCTTTGAATAACCCTTTTATATTTGAATAATGAAATTTCAAATCAAAATTAATTATAGCTTCATGTTCATTAAAGTCACTTCTTTTATATATTGCTTGGTGTTTCTGGACTGAATGTCAATTGAAGGGAAAACTTTAAAACAATCTATTGTGGTAAAAGCATGTAATTTACATTTTACATAGTTCCTTTTATGTTATCAACTTCAACTTGTCTAAGTACTTGCTATGAATTGCACAAACACAGTACTATCATTATAAAAGGGTACGTAACACGTTTTTATAACATATATAAAGTTATCTCTTGAAAACGAAAATAAATGTTACTAATTTCAAGACAATGATGCTTATAAAAAAAGCGGTATTCAATCGAACGTACATGTACCATGATCGGTTAAGCTATGAGAATACAATTTCGAACCTCAATTGATTAAAAGGTGTTCACGATTCTTAATAATTTCCTAAGGGTGATAGGGTTGATTAATGAGATGTGTAACCCACCGAAGATAATACATTTGGCATAAACTAATGTTTATTTTGGAAAATTTGAAGAAATAGAACTTTCAAAAAAAGTGCTACGGCCACTTTAAAGCAAAACAAGATGATAGCAGAGACAACGTATAAAGTGTTGCATAAGAGACGCTAATAGAGATTCTATAATACATAGCATCCAAAGATCACCAAATAGCATCCAAACATCCAAAAGAAGAGTGTGTTTGGGTTATCTCAATTGGTTATCATTGGTGCTTTGGTTATCAATGTATGATTATGTTAAATGATACCCTCAAAATGCAATGTTGAATCTTTCAGGTTTCTTAACTTACAACTTTCTCGAATTATATCAATGTGCAATATCCTTGTTTACCCCGATATGTTAAGTGCTTGCGTTATCCCAATGTGTGCTAAACTCTGGTTATGACCACTCATTATTGGTTTCCATATTGTGCATAAATTAAAACTCATTAACATGATATTTCGAATTCATTGATTTAGAGTTCTAATGTCATGATAACGTCAGCAGTTGATAAGAAAATGGACAGCTTTGTCCATCCGTTTGAAAAGCTTTAGTTTATCATCAGTTTCTTTAAACCGTATAAACTTATGACGTAAAATTCAGAATATAATGGTAAACATCTAAATAGAATAACATTTGACGTCAAAGACATTGTTATATGAATTCTTACCTCTTGACTCCCAAGTTCTATTTCTGACGTCGTATCCCTCACCTATATAATAAGAACACTTCACACCACAGAGAAGTGTTGTACATTTCATTTGTTAACTGTTTTCCGGATATCCACAGGATAACCACGGACCGTTCACTTCACACCGATAACAAAAGAATTGCTTTAAAGTAATGGCATTCTTGATGGGCACAATCAATTCAATAGGAATTGACAAAGTTAACACTTGCTTTATCAAATGAATATTCTCTTTTTTGTAATAAACTGTATATAAACCAACTAGAAACTCTTTCATAAACATCTGTCACCTTCTATTTGAAGTAAGCGAGGTGTCGTGTTCATTGTCAAGACGTCAATCGCTAACTACAGATCAATTGATACATTCATATGACGTGGTATTGAAGAACTGGCGTGTATTGCAGGAAGAATAATTAAGTTTTAGAACACGTTCACAGGTATTGACAAACTATTTTGACATTTAAACTCAGATACACTGGTGTCACAACGAACCTCTCTGACATCTGTGATCAAAGACTAAATATGCTGCATTGAGATGCTTATTTCCCTAAATCGTTACACAAGACCGTCATCATTTCCATATACCAACTTTTGTGATGGAAGATAAATTTATCGCTTCAAAGCAACGACTGTAGTTCACACATAAGAGACACAAATATTTGTTATAACGCTGCTTTTATTTTTTATCTAAAAAATTATGCTTATCTGTTCATCAGTTTATGCCAACTATATTTTCTTCAGAGGGTAAAACAACTCATTATACAAAGCACTTATCCCCAGAATAAGTTGACACGTATAAAGCTAAAACTTCCTGCGGCAATTTGGATGTGAACATCTCCGAAACGCAATCATAAGTTATGCCAAGAAATTTAAAGTATCTTTAGCTCGTTTTCGTTGTTCATGACCTGTCGATTGAAAAGGGAAGATTTATTAATATGAAAAGAGAAGACAAAGTTTTATATACTGTAAAAGTAATGTTAAAGATGACGAATTTAATTTCTTCAGCCTATCATACTATGCGTAAAAAGCACTTAAAATATTTCAGTGTAATATTTTCCTTACTGAAGTGTTAAAAACAAAAATGTAATTCCAAATGTTGCAGTTTTAAACCACCAAGCAGTGATGTTAAGCAAATGGTATGTATGAAATGTATTAGAGGCATTTGGCCTCTTCGGTACTGAAATTAGTTTGGTTGAGTTTAAAAATTGGTACTTTCGTTTTAGGAGTGCTTTTTTTCGATTGCTTACAGTTGATTTCAATTTTGAAATTCCTTTATATTACCCACAAAACGCGGTAT
This sequence comes from Phorcus lineatus, assembly GCA_921293015.1. Taxonomy (NCBI): domain Eukaryota; kingdom Metazoa; phylum Mollusca; class Gastropoda; order Trochida; family Trochidae; genus Phorcus; species Phorcus lineatus. The sequence goes on from OV121081.1 coordinate 61,529,887, forward strand.
ATAATATAAATGAATACGTATATCTATGTTTGGGGTGTTTTAGTGTCTAGATGTTTGTAGAAATAACATATTTTTTGGCTATCTACATATTGCTTGTCGTTACCTGAAACAGTGATGAGTACATAATTAATGCTAAGGCCCCTTGTGCATAAATTCCAAGATGTGTTGTATCTCAAAAGATATGCTCGATTACGATTACCGTTCTTTTCATGATCAAAATAGATTGCTTGCTCTATGATCTTCTATATATTTGAAATGCCACAAACCTTAAATTCAAAATAAAAAGTCTGTAAGTTGTCTGTGTATGAAAAACACCATCCGTTAGCCACTGAATAGATATTCTTTTGATAGAAATCGTTTCTTACTGTGAATTAATTTTTAAAGGGTAACATTCAAACATTTATTACAAAAGCTAAACACAAGTTTTTATAACATAACAAAAATCTTTTCATTCACTAATTTAAAAATACTTTTAAAAGTCGTTGTTTAGTGAAATAACACAAACATAACATTAAAGGTAGGCGATGTAATTTAGATTAAGCTTTTTATTGGTATAATGTTTTCAACACTGGTACAAATAGTAGGGAACTAGAAGAAATAAAGTGGTAACATCTCACAGCTATGACAAAATTAGATTCAGAATTCTATGAAATAGTAGCCATTCAGCAATATTCTAACATTTCTTGCAATATTATACGTCCGTAGGTTGTAACTGCATCTATGGAATAGGTGTTTTCCAGACGTCACCTTCGACCTACAAACTTTTACCCAATGGTTTAAACCAGTCACTTGTTGGTTTCTTCAGTCGACATATTTTATCGACAAAATACTTGATATGCGTGGTCGATTTTTCTACGATTTTCATAAGATTAGATGACGAACAAGCTACATTCGATCGAGGTCTACGAGAAAATATCCAATTGACATGCGATTGCAAGAAGCAACCAAGCTCTTTTATGACTGGATTACGTTCACTGTTGTTCAACGTTGAACAGGTGGCTTATTCCATTGATATAAAGATTTAAGGGATTAGTGACAACACAGCTAGGTTGTTTAGATTGCAGGTAACATGTTTTATACAGTTCACATAAGTATCTTGATGCACGTGCAAAAAGGTTATCTAGATCATACGTGGTACATAATATAACTTATAGAAATCACTGTGTACTTAGGATACATGCACAGATTTTATCGCAATTTGCTGAAATTGGGATTTGAACAGTTCAAAGGAATGTCTTTCAACGGAGAAAAAAGCTGCCATTTTCGTATACTGTTTTTCCTCAAATGATATGACGACCGCAGAGCAAAAAAATGGCCATGTCATCCACTTTAAATATATCACATCTTTTCTGTTGTCATATCGGTCTTCAACAAAGTACGAAGTCAACTTCAATGTAAACGTCCACGTGCTTGTTTAAATTTGATCTTGACGTACATGACGAGATAATGTTTACATAGACATTGATGGCGAACTACATAAAAGTCTCTTGATTAACATGTTGAAAATAAGGTACTGATAGGATTTGTCGTCTTGGTCCTGGCGTTGTCTCCTTCTGTTACTGACGTTGATGCGAAAAGCTTTGAAATGAAATAGGGCTTTAGCACTGTTGATACCGAGTTCCTGCGCTTTTCATCGATGATTTCATTGATATAACTGCCAGCTCTATGAAGTTGCATGGTTGCTGGACGTGGAGAATATTATTGCTTCTTCACAAATATTAAAAACTACTTATCTGGTTGGTACATGTATGCATTGCAACATAAAATGCTTGTATGTTTTGTTAAATTGAATATATCATGACACGTAAGTACGGACGGTGGCTAGGATGGTTTTACCACAGAGAACACAATCTGCAACTTCCGTCGCGCAATCGATGCACGTCACAAGATGACCGCAGGGCAAAAATAACATTGCGGATGCTCTCTTTTTGCAGACTTTACATTGCCCTTTTTCTCGAAGTCTTCTGTTTTCTTCTGACAATCGTGATGAATCTGTTAATTTTCTTGTTCCGCAGTTGCTTATCGATTCTTGTGAGTCTGTGGCCATTGACTCGGAAGGTGTTTTTGAACTATAGGAATAATCCTGTCCTGAAGGCAAAGATTTGAAATTCAGATATGGAAGTTCGTTTTTTCTAAGAGAGCATCCATCCTTGACACTATTCTTATTTTCTTCTTGCTTGTTTTGTTGACAAAAAGTCCTAGTGTTGACCCCGAGCTGATCAAGGTCGGTGTTCTTGATAAACTTACAGTGCTCAGAGTATCTCCGATGTTCTTGAACAGGATCGTGCTCCTCCTCCCAGTCTCGCAGAGTTATCCCGCACTGGAAACACGTGACCCGGTCAGCTGACCCGATGTAGAAAAACCCGGCTGCTGACAGCTCCTCGGGAGTTTTCGGAACAAATCGGCCTGGCCAGCCAACAAAGGAGTCTAGACGAGCTTGCAGCTGTCGAAAATTAGCGTGTTTGCATGGAGCGATTGAGAGGCAAGTACTTGCAGGGATTTTTGAATTGGCCATACCATTTCCACCTGATCATGAGAAAAAAAGAAATATGACAGTAAGTTTATAATCGGTTTCATGAGAAAAGATTTAAGTTGACTAAATTCTCTTTTATTCGGACTTTAAAAAATTACACACAAAATTAATGAGTACGGTTTTTTTAAAACTAGTTCCAAGTGAATATCAAATGAAGTTATATTTCAAGTCATTCAAATACTTCTCCCAAAATGCAGATTATGATTTTCAGATATGCAACTATATCTTTTGTAACTTTTTTGTAACAGGTGTACATACAAATACATTTCCTATATGCATTGTTTTAATGTTTCCCTTGATAGTTGCACATAGTCGTGTGAATATGAGAAAGAAAAAACATAAATTTAACTAACACTTTTGAAATGAATGCAGTAGATAACCCAAATATATAAAACTTGATAGATAGATATATTGTACAAAAAAGGTTAAGAAACTGTGATAAAGATATGCCATGGTGTTAGCACCAAATGAAAATCTTTTGAATAGTTTAGAGCAAAATATGTTTATTGAAACTAGATATAAATTTCATCATAATTCTGCAAAAAGTGTTTTTGCTATAAAAGGTAATATATATTGATTATTCGTAACTTCGTAAAAATTATGGTTTTAAATGTTGTCTCACGGTATCAAACCTCGTTAAATGAGGTGATGTTGAGGATGATGATTTCAAACAGATTACTAGATGACAAAGCAGATATTCAGAGACATACATGTAAATACCATGTAGCACAAAAAGGCATGTGCTGACACCTTGAAATTCAATAAAAGTAATCACTAAATATTCTTAAGTTTCTCTAATCCATTTTTGATAGTCGCATAAATGCATTGTTCTTCTCGGAAAACGACTTTACTTAGTAAATTGAAGTTTGACTATTTATTGAGCAATGTTTATAGAAGTGTCCACAAATGTTTATTCATCTTGTGAAGCATGCACACGAATTTATTGCTTATGTCATATCACACGCTAACTGGATAATCATAATGTTCATTATGTCAAGTTGATAAAATCTATTCACATCAAAATGATCATTATATTCATCATCTTAAGGCATTCTAACAAATTATCGTAAAGAAAGATTCAGTTCGTTTTGATATGAAATTTGATAATTTCATCAGTTATATACATGGTTTCTATCGGAAATCATGAGTATAAAGTTTAAAAGTTGGAACTTTTTTAATAAAATGTTTTTTTGTTGCAAGTTTCGGTTTAAATGGTTTGAGGTATTTGTGAGAGGTATTTAAGGGTTCATTGTTATTAATTCCCTTGAATTTGTGCCCGAAATGGATAAAAAAATTCAAATGCCTTGTTAATGTTTCAAATATTTGTTGGCATCTGCTCGTTCTTCAGTGTGCAAGGTGTTTTCAGTTTGCGGCAATCATTGATCAAAATCTCAAGCTATGCTTACAACTGAAAGTTTCCTCACTACTCTCTCGTATTGTCAGTCATATATTTAATTACTCTTAATGATTATTCAATCAAATATTTAGGGCATAGTGATCATAACAATGACAACCCTGCAACGAAATGAGGCTGATACTTTCCGTATATTTCGGGACCGGATTGTGGAATACGTATAGTAGACCTATTATAACTGACTTAATAACTGAATAACAAAAAAGCATATTCTATGTTGTGATTGTAAAAGGAAACATGCAACGATCCCGTGAGTAATGTTCATATATATGTTTTGCAATCTTATCATCGCGTCTAAATTCTTATTGTAGAGAATCCATGTACCTCCGACTAAATGAAATCTAGCCTATATAAAACTCTACAGCATGCTTTATGCTTTGTTTTCATGACAAGGCAAGCGATTTCCAATAGATTGCAAAGTACCTGTAATTGTTACCCGAAATTCGCGGTCCTTTTCAAATAAGCTGTTTCGCTTTTGCTTCTCGGGAACTTTACATTTTTCTGGGAAACGAATGAATACGTTGACGTGTGAGCTAAAAATAATTTATTTCGCGCAGAGTTACCTGCCTTGACTCAGCATCATGGATGATGATTACATCAACATACGTATTTGCAGACAGTTCGTTCCAAAGATCTTATATTTGTAGATTTTTGTAAAAGTGATGAATCTTTCAGAGGTTAGTAACGTATTTCTTTAAAAAATCGCATATATTTTATGCTGTATACAAGTCAACAGATTACTGCATTATTTTGAGTTCAAAGAGAGTAAATTTCATATGTTCAAATGGGGGTAGCCCCAAAACACCCATGCTTTGATAAGCTTACCTCTGCGGATAAAGGTCTGTAGCCTAATATATAGCCATTTATAGTGTACCAGTCTCTTGAATTTGTTCCGAATTTAATCAGATCGGAGGGGACAATTAAAGACCTTACGAACATTGCTTGGTAAGAATTTTCAACAAATTCCATCATATCTTTCTGAGAGATCGCGCTTGATTTCAAACCATAAAGTCTGACATTTTGAATTAACTCAATTAATATGTCCAAATCTAACCGAGATATTGCTTTGGGATAGCATTAAACGAGTAATTATTTTTATTGAGTTATTGTGCCTAATTCTTGCTTGAGGTTGGCAACAAAGATTAAATCTTCACGAAACATGAACAATTTAATTGTCACAAAAGTCACATGTTGTTTTAGAATCAAACAATACATATTTGTGCAAACTTGAGTCAAAAGTATCAATTTTATTTGGAGTAAATGTTGAAATAAGTTTGACACTATTGAACCACGAGGCTCGATAAACCCCTGTTTCTTCAATAAAGTATCACGTGAACAACTAAAAGAAAACTAAAAGCACTGTGAAAGTGATATAAGCAGCAACGGATTTGGAAATTTTGAAAGGGGAGGAGGTTCGATCAGGTAACGAAAGAGGCAGGAGGGGCTGGGTGTTCACTCTGGGGTTTCCGCTTTTTTCGATCAATTCGAAACGGGGGAGACTCTTTTACGTTCTTATTCTATATAGAATACCCCCCTCTCCTGACCTCCCCGATCGCAATTAATAGAATTGACACAAAGAACTATGAGCATCATATTTTGAAATCATTTCCGAGTCTAATTTTATAGTTTTTATGTCTGCACTGCTTTTGATGTTCTTTGGTTGCAATTGTGTTGAGGTAACATTGGCTGAAGGTTCTAAACTTCTGGAGAGGCAACTGACTATACCGGTAAGTTGAAAATGTAGAAACTATATATCTTTCTAAGCATAAAGACATAAGATGACATGGCGAAGGTTAATACTTTTCACAGTCTTTAAAAATTCGTAGGAAACTTTATCAAACCGATGGGGATATAATTTCATATGATACGTAGTTGCTCCGCCGAGAATTGTCGAGTACATGGCAGAATTTGTAAGTTCTCGTTATACAACACGATATTCGTTAAACAATGCCCTATAAGCATTTAGGTTTTCTTTGTCCAATGTACAAGAGTTTTCGTGTTTTTAGATTCATTAGTAAGTTCACAGCTGATATTTTACACATGTGCTTCGATAGAGAAGACATCCTTACTCAATGGAGTATAAAATATATAGCATAAAATGATGACAATCTTTCCTTCGACCACTTCTATGAGTGTATGCCTTGCAGTTATCTCAGTTAAAACAGAACATGGTACGATTTCGAGTTACGATCAATAATCAAACATTTGGATTACTACATTCAGATTTCGTTGGGGTTTGTTATTGAGAGCACATTCATTTTAGTATAACAAAAGTAATGTGTCAAGGCATCCATGCTTGCATTATTAATGATGTGTTGAGAACTGACAAATGTGAAGCATAATGTTCGAGAAAGTGAAAGTAGGTTGAGTTCTTATAAGACAGTCGTCTCACCATGAGTTCAGGAGTGCCCAATACAGCCTGCCTCCAGTAGAAAACAACACAAATGCAGCTGTTTAAATGTCAAAGTTAAATCTTGGTATCTTCCAACCTTGGTATCTTTTATACTAGTCTAAACATGATATGGAGTGACTCGCAAAGAAACTATTTTGGATAGAAGCTTTGATTGGTGGGCACACGTATGTGTTTAAAATCTCGTGTGTGTATGCATCAACGTCAACAATATACATGCCGGTGAACATCTACCTATCTTATACTTTTTATAATACTAACTTGAATATTCTGATTCGACAAATATTTTGTTGTATCAATTGCTGATTTGGACAATTCTGATTGTCAAACAAGATGGGGGTCATAATACTGAAATATAACAAAACCAAAATCTTGAAGATTGAAAGAAACTAAGAGTAATATTAAAACATTAAAACAGCTGACATTTGTATCATTTTCTACATTAGGCTACCTACTTGTGGGACATCAATCGTAGACGAGTTATAAGCCCGATAACGACACTTTTACAGTTTTAAATAATAAAGGGAAGTAACTCGTGAAAGATTGGATCGGGGGTTAGCTCCTTTCAGATTTTAGCAATGGTTTGTTGGAAAATCTTAACTGAGAACAAACTGTAAATGTAAATTATTTTAGAAAAAATTGTAAATTTTCACGAGATTATTTATTCATTTTGGTTTATCAACCAAATAGAATTGTCATGATGACGTTTCCAAAATCAACAATAATTATACATTGCAGTCTGATTAAAATCGACCGTGTTCCGAGGAATAAAAGTTTCAAAATATTGAGTCTATCGAGATTCGAACTCTGTCTGTCTAGGCTATCCTCTCCACTAGGTCTGAAGGCAGCCTCACTGCTCGCACGTGCCGACACCAGTTTAGCGCAGACAAAACCTAGTCAATAGCGAACCTATCACATCATCGCGTTTAAAATAAAGATAGCGGCGATCAAGGTTAACGAATGGTAAATGGGAGTTACTTGCCCCTAGCTACTGATACCGAATGCTTTTGCCGCACGCATTGTCATTGGTTAGCTTAGTTTACGCAAGAACGTGCGCTACAGTAGGGTGCGGTCAGACCTAGTGGAGAGGATAGCCTAGACAGATAGAGTTCGATAGACTCAATATTTTTAAACTTTTATTCCTCGGAACACGGTCGATTTTAATCAGACTGTTATACATTGTGACGTCAGTGATTAATCTTGATTACGAAATCCCAAAGCAAGCATTTCAAGTCTAAACATGACTGAACAGGCTTTATTATCTATCTATATATAGGTTGTCAATATCTATGCCTACATTTATATAAAGGTGAACAAACACGACTTCTCGTCAGTCGGACAGCAGCGGCTCGGTTTGGCACCCGTCCACTGTGTAATACCATTCAGAACTATTCTATTATTGCTTGTATTCTCAATATTAGAAAAACAGAAAAAGTAGAGATCGGCCGACACTATATCCAGAAGTGTGTTGAAATTCTTAAACAGTTAGAAATACTTTATTTTTTAAAAAGTCCCAAATGATCCTCTTTCGATAGAGTAATATGCGTCATGATCTCAACAAAAACATACCGATGTAGGTAGAGATTGACAGTAATTCTAGAATGAAATAATCATGTTTTGTTTATTCTCATCTTTATATTGTATTGCCTGACTTGGATAATCGTCTGCTTGTTCGATAGTCGGGTCGATTCTGCGTTTACAATAACAAACGCCGGCGTTTGTTCAATGATTATAATTTACAGTATATCCGAAACAAGTTTTTCCGATAAGGAAGTAGTTATTCAGAAAAACTGTGGTTTTTATGTCAATCTCATTGAAATCAGACGAAACTTGTCCCTCGTACCTCGCTGCGTTTCTTGCCGCGAGGTACGAGGACAAGTTTCGAGCTGATTTCAATGACATTGTTTTTATGTATGCAGCTTCTGAAGTCATTTTAAGGCTTGTGATAAGCATATGATATTAAAATTCGTATTAAATACGTTGTGTAGTAATTGTTAAATGTATACCGTACGTGAATTTCGTATGTCATACGTCGTCAGAAAAGAAAAGATTATTTCTTTTACGCTGCCATTTGTTCCAGGATGGCAAGTGGAGGAAGACCACAAGCCGAAGAAAAGACGTCAGTAACAACAGAAGCCCAGGGCTATGAAGACAGACTTCAAAGCTTCGGGGACACGTGGACGGGAGCTAAAACTAAAGCCGATCTGGCCAAAGCTGGGTTTGTTTATACAGGTGAGATTTTGATCATGAACCTTTAAATGAAGTTCGCTTTTTCAAAATGTAAAAAATCAAGGAAATCCGTTTCCTGTAGGTGGTTACGTATTTTATTCAATTAATTATCTTCGTTTGAACGTGAATTTTGGACATGCAGTTGTTAGAATTGTTATAAAAGAAAAACATGAGACACTTTTCAGCACAGGGCTTGATTTTCCATAGGTAAAATTCTTATAGACTTATATGAAGTAATCCCAATGTGAATTAGAAGAAACAATCATGTAAGATACAAATTTATCAACATCTGTAACTGTTTGTTCCCGTGGCTTTCACCAAACGAGAAGTTTGATAAATATTATAATAGTCGTCGTTTTACTATTTACTTTTGTTTTAAGGTTCAGGAGATAAGGTGACGTGTACGAGTTGTGGACTGAAGCTGCTGAACTGGACTTCTACAGACGATCCGCTCATAGAACACGCCAAGAGGAGACAACTCTGTCCCTTCATCAACTCCACATACAGACAACTCAGACTGAACAAACCTCCCAAACATCCTCAATACCAGGAGCTCCAAGCTCGTCTTGACTCATTTGTTGGCTGGCCAGGTCGATTTGTTCCTAAAACTCCTGAGGAGCTGTCAGCAGCCGGGTTCTTCTACATCGGCTCAGCTGACCGGGTCACGTGTTTTCAGTGCGGGATAACTCTGCGAGACTGGGAGGAGGAGCACGATCCTGTCCAAGAACATCGGAGATATTCTGAGCACTGTCAGTTCATCAACAACACTGACCGTAACCAGCTCGGGGTCAACATAAGAAATATTTCGTCTCAAAACAAGAATGTAGAAAATGAAAAAAGAATCAAAACCGGATGCTCAATTACAACAAATGAACCTTGGTCAAATTCTCCAGCTCTGCCCACAGAAGAGGCTGACTCAGTTAGTTCCAAGAAACCTAATGAATTAATGGCCACAGACTCACAAGAATCTATACATAACTGCGGAACAAGAAAATCCACAGCTTCATCACAATTGTCAGAGGAAAATAGAAGACTTCGAGATAAAAGGTTGTGTCAGATTTGTAAGACAAAGTCTGCCGTCATGTTGTTTATGCCCTGCGGTCATCTTGTGACGTGCGTTGACTGCGCATCGGAAGTGTCAGATTGTGTTCTCTGTGGTAAAACAGTTCTAGCCACTGTCCGAACCTATTTTTCATAAGATTCGTCATTAAAGACAGAATAGGCTAAATAATGGTGGAAATATATTCACAGTAAAATTGATCAATTTGTGTGCTTCTAAACATGGTAGAAAAGCTGAAATATTTTCTTTCAATGTGTACGATCTTGACTTCAGTATTTAATTGTTTAATTTAAATGCGATGTCATTCGATTAGGTTAGTAATGTACTGAGAGGTGACCGTTTGGACATTTACGACATTTAAGTCATATACTCAATGTTCCGACAGGAATATCCCATCTTTTCATTCATCCAGTCATTCATTCATTTATTCATTCGTTTATTTATTTATGTTTCTATTCATTTATTCATTCATTTATTTATTAATTCATTCATGTATATATTTGATAGGTTTTTACTTTGACTTGGTAAGTGGCAGACAATTAAAGGTTTCCCGAGAATGGAATCCAACATGTGTACACATAATTTCAGTCATGTGTGTTGTAATCGTGGAAATGTATATTGAATTATATCAATAGAAACGTGTTTGTTCTTTTGAATCAACTGTATTTTCTTAAAGCTGTCAAACAGATAATGTTATTTTTTGTTGAAGTTTGCTTAGACTCACCAGGTTTTCAGCAGTCACAAAGACTAAGCTTGCCTTATGTGCCCTCTTACTGCCAAAATCTTTGATGTCCCGTTAAAAATAGAGTCATAGGGCCTACCAATCGTGTTACTGATCATGTAGCCCAGAATTCAGATACGTGCAACTATTTCATTTTCTAACTAACCAGTATGTAGTAATCTGGGATATAGTCGTCGAATTGTCCGTCCGTCCGTACGTCCTTCCGCAATCACTTCATTTCCGGAGCAGAACTCCTAACTGTACATCGGATCTTTCTGAAACTTTGCATAAGTGATAACCACCTACTGGAGTGTTGCCTTTTGATGTTTTCAGAATTCTGAAAATTTTAGTTTTTCGGGGGTGTCCATGGAAAAGTTTTAAATAAGACTCCATACAGGGTTACATGTAGCATTGTTTCCGGAACTGTTTATCATGGAAACCATGGAAACAAGTAGAAATTGGACTCTCTATATCTTTTAAGATTACAAAGATATGTTACTAGTTTAGGGGCCGTACGGAAATAGTCATCTTCTGGTGACTGACTCGTGTATGGCGTCATTTCATATCTTGTTTTTAGTTAGATGGGAATTTACATTCTCTCACATCACATCCTGTGTCGGGGTAAAACGTATACACTCTCGCTTCACTCATATACCTATGAACCCAAACGGTGTATTCTACCGAAAACAACGCATTTGGAAACCAGCAAACAAGAACTCGCATCTCAAGCGCTTCTTTCAGTCTATTGGCTGACTATATTGAGATAGTTCGTATGTCACCCTGAGACAGCAGGCCTACCATGATCAAGAGAGCAAAAAGGAATCTATGGAATGGAAACATTCCAATTCTCAAAAGACCAAAAAGTTTAAAACTGGAAAACCGACCAATCAGGTTTTGGCAACCATTTTCTGGGACAGTAAAGGAATGATTCACATTGACTATATCTTCCCCGTGGAAGAACAATGATTGGGGGTTATTATGCAAATGTAATATTACGCGCTTTCAGTCGCGTTTGCTTCTTGTGGGGATTGAATTCAGTTTTGGAGGGTATGAATTCCTATTTTGGTGATTTGTGTCCTGTTTTAGAGTTTTTTTTCAAGTTGTGAAGATTTGTTTGGTCTGGAAGTCCTGAACAGGGCTAGCTAAACTCGTATCTTTATTTGCTAACCTCTGTTTTGAATTGAGCTCTTTCTGGAATAGGAATAGAGAAGAATAACTTGATGAAATAAAATTTAGTCGTGCAGTCAGCGGCCTCGGTTCTCAAAGCATTAGTCCATTTGGTATGTTTTTAGGAAATAGGAATTTATTCGACTTTACGCTAAGCAAACAATTCACACAACGGTCACGCAGTATGGCGACTGAATAGTTAGGCGAAAAATTATACACGTTCTGTGGTACAAGCGTAAATAATTAAAACATTATAAAATATACAAGATAACGTCATTTGTCGGATATTATAATCAAATTTGTAAAAAACAAAAATAATTTTGTTTACAAATGAAATTTACAGAATCTTTAACAAATGTGTTAAGGAAAAAAATAGTTCTGAAGCAGTGACACACGGAAGTCAGGAAGGCAGTTACATTAGACATTGTGGAAGTCATCTCTAGTGTCACGGGAATCAGTTGTATAGTTTGAAATGAATGATATAGTAATCATGCGTGAGTGGCGAGGTGCCACGAGTACATTGGTAACAACTATTAAAAAGATTACTATTGATAGAAGAATGAGTGTCCACAGGAAAATTAGCTTATTTACTGGATGTAAGTTCCATGACCTACAATTTTCTTGTTCATTTTTACCATTTATGAGCCTATCATCGCCGTTTTATCACAAATAACTTCAGGTGTGTTTGAAAGTAAAGTGGGAGTTGAATAATGTGTGTATTTTACAGTTCCAGTATGGTAGTTAAAAAGATTAAGTGTTTTGTGAGGGCGAAGTTCATTAGCTTCATATTTCTTGAAAGTGGAATGGAAAGTATGTGTTTTATGTGTTTTTATCAAAGTTTGAAAATGAGTTTGGCAAGCTTATGTGACATTCGATTACAATAAAATCAGAGTGGAACCAGTCAAATATGTTGTCATTATTATCCAACAATTTTGCAAAGGTAGATCAAAGAATTCGTATCGTGGTATCCGAGCTACAATGAAACAAATGAAAAAATAATAAAACAATATTAAAAGTCATAGACGATTTCTGAAACATTAGAACAGTCATCGACTACGACTGGCAACGACTACAATGTGTCGTTTACGTACTTACAATCCGTAGAATTTCTTGTTATTTCCTTTTTAAGAGGGTAAAGATTACAACTGTAGTCATTTTAATTTATAGAAGCTTCGACGAAGTCCGTCCTGAGCCTATCAGGGTGTGGAATCGAACCATGCCGCAATGACTTGGTAAAAAAAGGTTTTTGATTTGTTGAAAATATTATCCCAATTTCTTCCCTGTAAAATGGCAGTATTTCTTACTTTGCTTGATCGATGATAGGAAGACTGTACTTGCTGATTTTTACCTTAATGCATATTTAAAATCCGAAGTTATTAATAATGTGTAGATACTGCATAAGTCATCGATACTTCTTTAACGCGGTTTCCAGTGTGGTTGGCTATTGTTACGCATGCGCGATATGTTGCTTGATAGATTTAATCAACAGCTAAATATAGCAAGACATGTAACGGGTTTCCTTTCGGATTATGCTTCGTTGTGAAACAACCTTTCGGAAACTATATAAATAATCGGTATTTTCTATTGACATCTACAGGGAAGTCTGATAAATTATGAACGGTAAGTGACATGACTGAAATTCTACTATTACAAATTTGTTATATCTATTTGTTGTTCGTAATGGGAATGTTCTTTTAGTCAGTAAAGTTTTTCTATATATGATAAGCTAGATTAATGATTCAAGCTCGGTAAAACCACAACTTTACAACATGTTCATATATAAAAGTCAATTCGTATAATGAGTTTCAGTTCTTAATAGGCAGGAAATTGTTTTGAGTCTGAAGTTATTTCTTCGATACATTCCTTTCAATAAATATGTATATATAAAGGATTTTGTCAAAATGTAAGTATTTAAGAACACTTCTGTTATCGTTGATCTTTATTAAAGCCAGAATCTAAATTCATCTAAAAGACATCATTTTTTCTTGTATAAAAATCCATTTATGTTTTCAGATGTATAGAAATTGGTTAATTAGGGATGCAAGCTAGTTTACAAAGCACAAACAATGTACGTCACGTGTTTTGTTGTTGGTATTGTGTAAATGAACATATCATATCTAATTGAGCGCGTGACTTTGATACACACTCTCGCCAAATAATTAAGCCATATATTCATCCAGTCAGTACATTAAGTGTGTTGATGCGAAGATCCCTATCACATGTCTTATGACCCATGAATTTTCTGCAGATGACACAAAATCGCACCTTCTGATCGGCCTAGACTCTCAGCCAATCAAATAGGTGATGATGCAGGAGTCGTTGGTCATTTGTTTCTCCATATTCACATTTACATTGATGGTATAAATTATGTTAAACGATCCCTACATTCTTTATTACAGATATCGTTGTAAAGTTTCTTCTGAGATTCAACAAGTTTAAGAAAGGCCGCAAGAAGAAGCATAATAATTTCGGTTTATGGAAAGAGAAGGGGAGATAACCCAGGGACCACTGCTCTCACGGGTACTGACTGACTTGGATACTAGTAGTTTCCAACAGAGAATAGAAAGCTATAAAGGATGGACCGGCCGGATTAACAAGGACATCCTAGCTAAGGCCGGATTTGTGTTTACAGGTAAATTATTAATAAGGACGACAATGATATATGGATATACAGCTTCTTTATTACACAGTGGCATGCTTGATAACGGTATAAGGATCTATACCGAAACGTCGCCACTGTGTAATAAAGAAGTTGTATATCCATACATAATTGTCGTCCTTATACTACCAACTTCTAGAATGCCACTGAAACAATTCAAATTATTAATAATCGTTAGATCGATAGCTTTGAGGAATATATCTTTAGATAGGTACAAAGTACATCCAAGATCCACTTACTGAAGGTAACAGGTTGCATTTGGTTGGAAAATAATTGGGGGGAAATAAGTTATTAATTTGATTACATGTTTAAACTTCATATCTTTTTAAGTTGATACCAGTTACAAGATCCCCATGCCTTACTGCGGGTCCAATCTCGTTGGAGACATTTCCTAAAATACTTGCTGAATCATCAGTTTTGACATGATATTTTTAAAGAAAGTCTACATGTGTATGTGAGCATTTTCAGGAGTCTTTCCAAGCCTTAAATAGTATCTTTCGATAAAAATAAATGTAACTATATAAAAAAGTGTTTCTTAACCAATCATCGTTGTTTACGTACACCATCAATACCGTAAGAAGTGGGTATATTATTGTTTACCAACCAGTAATTTAATTAATTATATATTATATATTAATGATACAATGGCCAGTATTACACATCATCAAACAGGGAAAAGGATAAAAGAGCACCTTTAAGTTCGGAAACCTAAAACAGTGGGAGCTGAATAAACCCGATTTTTAACAAAATTGGTAATCAAATCAATTGAGAATTTTCAGCCTCATCTACATCTACATTTCAGTGTATTAGACATAGCCACTAGCTTTTAGCATAAACCCTCAAAGTTCAACGTTCGTATATTTAAATTTAAAGTTCACCTTGTGTTTATTTATAAGTTTTACTTGTATGTGGTTGATCGTCAAATATTTATAATTCATTATCAATCAGTTATAGATTAACTCATTTTTTTCTTTGAAATATTTGTATTAATTAACGTGTTATAATTTTACATATAATATAACGTCTATGACACCTGCTAACGGTTTAATAATGAACCTTTAAACTAGGAGTGAAAACTCATACAGTAAGTTTAGTTTGATAATGATTCTGTATGGCATTAAGTTCATATTAAAAGTGGTAGAATTACCTAATTATAAAAACTAAGAAAATCAACTCTTTAAAATATTCAATTTGGTCAACGCTAGAGTGAAATTTAATATTTTTCCTGAGGAAGCATTATCCATGTTTCGTCTTGCAGCATTTTCCATTACGAAAATAATTCCAAAATATGTAATGGTCATAGCAGTATGAGAATGATAGTCCAATATTTTGTATTTCTGGTTTACCTTGAACACCATTCTGTCAACTTTCTTTCTCTTGCTTCGCATAGAATGACTACCCTGTTTGTTTCCCTTTTTAACATTCGATTCGCTATTAAGGTACCAACCAATCGCAGGGAAGTGTCCATAGTTACAGTGTTGCTTTATACACATAGCCTTGAAGTTAACATCGACAACAATAAATTACACTCATTACGATACCAAGGTCTAATTTCAATTCATAGTATTGCATGACATAAAATATAATTATAATCATCATAATATTTATATAAGACAAGACAAACCATCGATACATGTATGTGGGATTAATGTAAAAACAGTATGTAAATTGCTTTCGTAAACGTGATTGAAACTAGTTGATTTAATTGGGGGTTTTTTGTATTTGAATTGAAAATTCACTAATTTTTCTGCTTTTAAAGATATGATGAAACATGTTACCAAATTATCTGAACGCCTCCATTTAATTAATTTTTGTAACGCATTTCCCAATTGACGTACGTGTTATTAACAGCAAAGGGACTTTCAATTTTCATATCATTGAAGTGAGGGAAAGTAGCATATCAAATCGTAGCGATATAAAGTAGGCTGCATGGTTTACAGGATGAGAATATCTAAAAATCATTGATCGAATATGAATTTGTTTCGAAGCTACCAAAATGAAAACTTCACTTTTCGGTTCGTGGGATTTCATTTGGGTTTAACATGAAATTCTTCTGTTCTATATGGAGTGCCAGGTGAGACTTTGATCGCTATTTAGTAACCTTACTAAATCGATTCAGTAAACTTACCGAATCGATTTGAATAAGGCGATTAAAAGGCTCACTTGGCACCCAATAGTTCTACTAATAGTCTACTGTATGTGTTTTTTTTAAAACTATTGCTGTAAACCATACATATAATGTCCATAAATGATTGTATTTGTATAAAGTTTTTTACAGCTATATACATATGTACACGTGTATGTTTATATGTTTACTCGAGTATTATTTGTTCTTCTTTATACTGTTTCTTATACGTATAATGAAAAGAATTTAATCGTCATGATAAACATAAATTAATGTTGTGTTTTTTCATAAAATCTTCCGGGAGTGGTAGTCGGCTTTGTGAACGTATATTATGTTGCAAGACGAACTCACGTAACATTATGACTCAGCAAATCATGTACATCGGCACGCCCTTATCTGAACATTTGAACGTATGCTCAAGAAGTTTCACTGTTCTTACAGCAGCGGTTGGGACTGTCTGCAAAAATATCTTTGATGGCTGAATATTTACTCAACATCCATAACCGATTTACTAAGGAAGGATAAAGCTAGTTAAAAAAGCCTGTGATTCAATACCATTTTGGAAACACTTCCTAAAATGGGAAAACTATTGGAAAACTACCCTTTCACTATTACGAAACACGGGTCTATCTATACATCAGAGGGAATTCCGCATTTGATTGGTCCACGTCACAAATGAGCCGGGGAATTTTCTAGATGAGTCTCGAACGATCAAAGGAGTATAAAAATAAACGACAAGTGACCTTCCCCTTCATTCGACAATCTACGGCAGTCGTCGCGGAGTCGTTCGATGACAAACGAAGGCAGCGTATTCTCACAGGACGACATTGAGAATATCACTGGTGCATTCAGTGATCTTGAAGTCGTTCCTGATAGTGGTTTTACTGATAGACTCAACACGTTTGAAAGATGGACTGGACGGGTTCAAAAAGAAAGATTAGCGAGAGCCGGTTTCACGTACAGTGGTGATTATTTGTATATTTCTCAAAGTTGACATTAGCGTATACTTTTGAAAATGTTTTTGAAATATGAAAAATAAAGTTGATTGGATGAATAAAGAGATAACAGAAATAATGATTTTTGTTTTTATTTTGTTATTCTATCATTATGGAAAACTTTTGGTTGAAATACCAAATCTCTTGACTTGAAAAGCTATTCATTTAACATTTATGGACATTTTCATTCCCTGTGAGAGCAAAATATGAGGGTTCATAAATACTTACATTGTTGGAATATTAGAAGTTCTAAATGTGACGACGGCTACCTACTAGCCTCGATTTCGTGACTTCTATAGAATATAAATCGCATATTATCTCAGTTATGCGTGTTGGTTTTATAATTTAGAATCTTTAGAATCGTTTGTTTTTTTCTATCAGCCTTTGACCGTAAGTAGCAACGATTAATAACATGTGCTTGGTCTGCTAGATGAATAATCAAATGATAAATTTAACCTCGAAGTCAGGCACTGGACACAAACACACAGCCGGCCTCATAATGGATGGAAAAAGGTGAGTTGTTCCATGGCTGTCTTTGAGAATTTTTCAAATTTTATGAGAGAATTTTTCAAATTTATGTTGCATTCAACTACTCAATAAATATGTAAGCTGAAAATATTCCTATCTAATATTGAGGTCTTATTCAACCTTTACAATTATGATCTCCCACTGCAGGGTCAGGAGACAAGGTGGTATGTCCAAGCTGTGGACTGAAGCTGCTGAACTGGACTTCCACAGACAATCCGCTCCATGAACACGCCAAAAGGAGACAACTCTGTCCCTTCATCAACTCCGCATACAAACAACTCCGACTGAACAAACCTCCCAAACATCCTCAATACCAGGAGCTTCAAGCTCGTCTTGACTCCTTTGTTGGCTGGCCAGGTCGATTTGTTCCTAAAACTCCTGGGGAGCTGTCAGCAGCCGGGTTCTTCTACATCGGGTCAGCTGACCGGGTCACGTGTTTCCAGTGCGGGATAACTCTGCGAGACTGGGAGGAGGAGCACGATCCTGTCCAAGAACATCGGAGATACTCTGAACACTGTCAGTTCATCAACGACACCGACCTTAACCAGCTCGGGGTCAACACTAGGCCACCTTCATCTGGTTCAGGGGAAAGTACAGGTGCTTGCGCAAGTGTTTCCGCTGATAGGAATAACAAAACTGTTCAGGAAACAGAAGGAACTGCCATTGGTGCTTGCGGCGATGAAAGTCCTAAACACCAACCAAGGACAGCAAGCACCATCCCAGGAGTCGAAGACCGAACAATTAAAGATCGGAACTGCAATGACCAAGGACAGGAGAACTCGACTTGTCAAAACACTGAAATAAAATCCGATGAAGATTCGTCAACTGCAAGACAGAGCGCTTCACAGAAACTAGCCGATGAAAACAAGCAACTTAGGGCAAGACGAACGTGCAAACTCTGCCAGAAGGAGAGCGTGAACACTCTTTTCCTACCGTGTGGACATCTTGTCACATGCTCATCATGCGCACCGGAAGTCGCAGATTGTGTAACCTGCGGCAAACCCATTTTAGGGACGGTCAAAACATATTTCGTGTAGCAATGGCAACAGGGTGTGGTTGTACCAAACACAACAGTGAGCTAAGCCTTCGAAAGATCTTGGTAACGTTCAAGGAACTAATCTTAGCTCAGTTATCAGTATGTATCAATGCTTTCAAAGGGCTAAGATCGGTTATTTGAGTCCCGGTCCGGATCCTACTACCTTAGTGTTAAATTTGTTTTGTACAGCAACACCCTGTGATCTAGATGTTCTGGAAATGTTGAACCCTATTGAAGCCTTACGTTTAAGAAAAGAGGACACATTATTAAAACTTAAAGTCTTAGTCTCATTTTTGCAAGTCAAATTGTAATGAATGCCGGACAAATAGTTCACCACTCACAGAAATCTTTCCCCTGACGTTTGCAACATTGCAACAATTTTCAGAACTCTGCAGGCATTCTGGCCCTCAATAATGAAGTTCAAACTACCCTAATATTATGTCTTACATATCTGTTTGTTCATTAATGAAATTAACCTTTGGGTTTCTTTTTTTCATTTGCATAATATATACTACGCCACATAAGTCCGTATCTAATGAGAGTTCTTTCACTGTGTTTCCATAACAAGGCCTAACGGTCCGTTGTTCAAAAGCGAATAATATTTTTCAGATTTCCACAAACGTTTGTTTTCAGTTCATGTTAAGAAAACTCTCCTAGATAAAGTGACCGCTAACACCGGAATCTAAAAGAATTCAAGTGGAATTGGGTTATGAGAAAAGGAATAGGTACATAAAACATTAAAAACGGGTTCTTAGTTGCTGAGTGCTAGAAAGAAGAAACTAATGCCGCATGATAAACTACATCCTAGTTCTTGAAATAGAAATAATACACCCAACTTCCTCTCAAATTGCACGATATAACTACTTTGTAAAGGAAAAGGAAAATTGAAAAAAATTACAATCATAGATAGGTTGATGTTACACAACAGACAGAAAAAATTTATTGTGCAAGCATAGTAAGCCTTCGATTCGTGCAGATAGCCTTTAATGTACACGCAGTTACAGCTAGATTCACACTATTGTAATACCGACTGTTTATGTATTATCTGTCCGGTATAATGACAATACTAAGTGGTTCGTGATCGAAAAGTGGATAGTTGTCGATGTAATTTTTTACTTTGTCTAGTGCAGATGGAATGACAAATTTGATAGTGTTTATGTTATCTCTTCTTTTATACATGTAACTGGGTTATGTATTTGCAGATGCATTTTGTAAATATTTTCAATAAATGTTACCAATTGTAATATTTGATTGCTGATGAAAATGACAGTGACAGTAGAATAAAAATCTGCATATATGGTATTCTGGCAAGTATAATACTAGAAGACTAAGTGTCTCCTACAATCCACTCGTATTAGCGCCGATAGAAAATGGCATTTATAGTCACTGAGGTAAATATCGAAGATTAACCTCCTGCAACAAACTGGTGTATGAAATCATTCCTTCATGAATTCATACCTGGAACACTGAAAAACATATTGGACCATGTCAAAAGCAGTAATCAGTATGTGGTTCCAGTATCAAAATTATGCCAAACACAAGTGACGTAAATCGTCATCAAATTAACAGGATCAATATTCTTATATATATAGTATACCACATCAAACAATATTATAGACTTATTTCAAGAATTTTGTGATGAAATGTTAAGGAATATTACAGGCATGTGCCAGACACACAAACATGCAGACTAAGATTTCAACACATCTGCACGTCATATTCAGGGTGGGGACACATAATATGGTTGTCATCTATATAGCCTTTGGTTGATAGTACAGGTCATATTACAAAGGGACACGTGTAACATACACCATGTAAATTTCATCATTTTTCCTGTTAAATATAATCTTTGTTTGATAGTCTGCCTCACAGTTATTCTTACCTTTACTGATAACTACCATTATGACATTCCCTGTAATGACTGCTCCCAGTTTGACTAACAATCATGTTTACAGATATACTTACTGCCCCACCTCTATGCTAAATAATATACTGTTTCTTCATAGCTGAATAAAACCCAGTCTGTTTACTCTTTGTTCTATACGTATTGAACGCCGACCTAATTTAAATTTCAACATACTAGATACGAAACAATATGTAAGAAATCGGAAAGTATAAACCTTAGGAACAACCTCGTGTGACGAACAGGTGAATACGTATAGCAATTGTTCGATGTTGTTTTAAATAGTGCTTTGTAAAAAAAAAAAGTTGGCTTACGCAACTGCAGCACTCCTTGTTAATGTGTGCGTGTCTTTCAATATATGTGGCGCACATAGGTTTTATGTATTCGTCAATTTAATGTACATGTTATTGTCTATCCAACTAGATCGATAAAATGAAATTAATGGCTTATCAAAAATGATAAAATACTGGATGAACACGTGTCAATCCTAGGAAGATATAAATAGGAATTTATTTATCTTTAAAGATAACTTTTTAAACTGCTGATATAATGAAGAGAAAGAAGTACTGTCTTGTCTCATTTGATTTTTGGAATCAATTTCGTTCTAAAGAAGAAAACCCAAAGAGTTTTATTTCATTGAGTAGGCAGTCTGGCAGTAATTAGCGATGGTATTACAATGAATTATCAAGTGTAGGGTTGCTTCAACGTGTCTGTGTATATGTGCAGTTAAGTAGGATCCTAGGAGGGTAACATTGCTTTTGCGCACATCCATATAACTTTTGCGCACACAAAAAATAACTATTGCGCACCAACTTTTATAACTATTGCGCACACGCTGAAACCAGCTTATAACCTTCTCACTCGAACGTTAAGCCCTAGTCAGTTACTCGCTCACTCACACCACTTCCGTTAGCCAGATTTTATCTGTTTCCCCCGTTCACCACGAGGAGGTGAAAGTTGGATTTTGAAAGGGATATAAGAACTGACATAAGAATACATTATCTGGTAAAAAGTTAAAACGTCAAAAGTTCAGGCTGTTAAAAGTTCTGATAAGGCACTATTTTCCAAATATTTGAGGACTCAGATATCGTCTCTTGGGGTACATTTGTGTCCCATTGCACTCGTATACCGTCCGACAGAAATATCGCCACTTGACCATTTCTGGAAGTACATGGCAGCAAATTCTCCCCGATCCTTGTCGTCTTTGCGAGCGACTGCTGGGAGATGCGTGCTTCTCATCTTGATGTAAGATGTTGCTTGGATCTTGAGGATGACGTCAAGAACTATGAATATATTTGGGTGTGAGGAACAAAAGCCTGACTTAGAGTAGTTATAGTGGGAAGAAACCTATTTAACCCGTAGCCAAAGCACTGGACTTCCCCGACCATCTCCTGAAAGATGTAGAGGTTTGTACAAAGTGTACAATGCCCATTTTTTCAAGGCTCCTTTTAAATATGTAATTAGAAAGTAATTGTTCAAACAAATATGAATTAAACCTTAAGGGTTATTCTTAAGACTGATAAAAGGATAAGCAAATTATTTTGAACAAAAATGTCTTTATTTGCAATGCATATACACCAGTATGCATGATGTAATACGTCGCTTAGTCATATTTTCTTATGTACAATCCTGTACAGATAATTTATAGTATTGATTGTATGATTGATGATGTTTATTTATCGTATGTATGGCATATTTATTTTGCCGAACCCGCAGCATGAGTCAAATAAAGTTCAGTTCAGTTTTCACATTATATACGTGCAAGCCAAAACGGATTTTCTTCCTGCCTATTATGACATGCGTCATCATTCAAACAAAATCCACAATATTCAATTTATAGACAGTGTTTTGATTTCAGATGGTATTATGATACGTTTCAGTCTTAATATTTAATCATAAAAAGAGGGTGTTTGTCAATATTAATTGATTACATAAGCCGTGCATATATGCACGTATAGCATGGCGTGTAACAGGATAGGATCAGTTAAAGTAGGTCATCAACAACTTGTTTACCCAGAACCAGTACAGCCCGGAATGCGGTCAACTTTAGCATTTTACATTCAGAGTTTTCATGAATCCGAATTCACTCAAAGTGTAGTTAAACCACTCTAATTGCTTTAGTTACCTACAAAAGACATATCCCATCCCAGGTTTTGGCACCAAATGTTCAGTTTGATATTGAAAGTTTAGACAATTCATAGGGAAACCCAAGTTCTATAAATAGCCAATCTAGAAGTTTCGACGGGAAGGTTATATATAAAGCAACCACAGCTGACTGAGTCATAACATAGCAAGCATCCATTGTAAGCGAACACTACGGATATTACCATGGGAGCTACAAAACATGATTGCGAGGGTGCAACCCAACTAGCATCAGGAGACGATGCAGAGTTTCTTGAAAGACTGAATACGTTTGATAACTGGACAGGGCGGATTGATAAAACAGAACTTGCGAGGGCAGGCTTCTCATATTCAGGTAGGAGCAGTTTAGCATTTCTTCATTATATTTCTCCTGGATAACCTGCGTATGTGTATAAAGTGTGTATGTATATAGTAGGGGATAAATGTAATAGGGGGAAGACTGGTCGTGTGCAACGTCTATTATTGTTATGGTAGATTTCATATTCCTCTATGGTATCAAGTTCCACAATATAGCAGACCATATTGCATGACAGTTTCACTTCATAATAGTGATAACATCACACTGACCAGCAATGTCTCCTATGTATTTTTATTTATAAGATAACTTATTAGATAAAAAGCGTTTCATTTCAATAGAATAAAATTATGTAATATGTAACAGCTGCTATTATATAATTTATTAAATGCAATTGATTAAAATCATTGCTAAATAGGCTAATAGTTGAATTGATATCGCATGTATTAGATAGACAGCCCGCCATCTCTGTTTAAGGCCACCCCCGATAGCCCAGAGATGCACGACTGTTTCAAGTAACCAACTGTGGAGGATATCTCAAGCCTGCAGTCTCACCAAGAAGGTCTTGTTTGGCTAATTATCTAGATAACTAATTAGCATTAAAATTCGTGTAAGGGTAAGAAAATTCGATTGCTAACATATCAGAAAAATCTTTCGACATAATTTATGTATTTCCATTTGAAAGGTAACGTTGCAGTATCTGTCAATAAAGATAACGTTTTGATTTGAAAGCATAACCTGTATTACTAACATACCAACGGGGAATACCTCTTACCTGTGTCAATCAAACACCCAATGATGGAGACTAGCGGCTGTTATTGGGGTGGGAGTTAAGGGCAGCAATTTTAATGGTACATGATTTTTTTTTAAATTCTTTTCCAAACGGGTGGGGAGGGGAGATCAGCCACTGGATATTGTCCCGCGGAGAAAGTTTCTGTAATGCCGGGAAGGAAAATTGTATTCGAAATAAATAAAATTTTGATATACCTATCTCGTTTGTTTATGTCCTTAGTTATTTTCTCATTGGTGGTGTTTTAACATAAAGTGTCAATAATTCAAGCATTCTTGAAATGTCACACTGTGTTGTCAATATTTGCAAATGACGCCATGCTTAATAATTATTTTATTTTCAGTGACGCCACTTCGTCTTTAAGTAGACGATGATCAGCGAATAACAAAAAAATATGTATTGACTGTTTTCGAAAGATATTTGATAAAATTTGAAAAGCGAAATTTATTTAATCTTTTCAGTACTATATAAAATTTAAATCAAATGGAAAGTCAGATTTTACTGGTTACATCTCCTTTCTGTGAAGAAACACATCATTTTCAGAGTGTGCGCGGAAAGGACGTTTCAATTATCATTAAAGGTCGTGTCTTCATATTGCTTGTTTTCGCCTTAAACTAAAAAGCTTGAATGAGAATTAAAGTCAAAACAAGATCCCTGAACTGCAGAGGAATTACAGAGATGTCTTATGCCACAGCTGGAAGCTAGAACAGTCGTAGAAGTAGTCCAACTGGGTTCCATCGGAACAAGACACCTTAAACAGAGATGGTGTTCATGACAGAAGATATTCAGTCGATATTCTGGTTTACCAGGTTCTGGAGACAAGGTGGTATGTCCAAGTTGTGGACTAAAGCTCCTGAACTGGACTTCCACAGACAATCCGCTCCATGAACACGCCAAGAGGAGACAACTTTGTCCCTTCATCAACTCCGCATACAGACAACTCAGACTGAACAAACCTCCCAAACATCCTCAATACCAGGAGCTTCAAGCTCGTCTTGACTCCTTTGTTGGCTGGCCAGGTCGATTTGTTCCGAAAACTCCCGAGGAGCTGTCGGCAGCTGGGTTCTTCTACATCGGGTCAGCTGACCGGGTCACGTGTTTTCAGTGCGGGATAACTCTGCGAGACTGGGAGGAGGAGCACGATCCTGTTCAAGAACATCGGAGATATTCTGAGCACTGTCAGTTCATTAACAACACCAACCTTAACCAGCTCGGGGTCAACACTAGGAACTCTAATGTTGCTTCAGGTCAAACTGCATGTGCAAATGTTACCGATGATAGTATACCCAACACAGAGCAGGCAACAGAAAATCGTCATAGAGATCAAGTTAGAACTTCCACAGAAGAAGGTGATGAGAACAAACAGGAACTTAGACAAACTGCCGAGCAATGTAGTAATGTCAACAGCCAAACATCTGAAAAAGCTATTGAGCCATCTGTAATTACAGGGAAACAGACTGAGATGACTCAAGCATCTTTTGATGAAACAAAGCCAGAAGATGGCGATGAATCAAAGAAAACTTCAAGTCCTAAGTCCAAGTCACGTGTGGCAGGAACATCGAATGTAACCAAACTTCTTAAGGAAGAGAACCAAAGACTCAAATCAAGACGCACGTGTAAAGTTTGCAAAAACGCCACAGTTGGTATTCTATTTTTGCCATGCGGTCACCTGGTCACGTGTTCAGACTGTGCACCGGAAGTGGTTGATTGCGTCACATGTGGCAAGACAATTCTAGGAACGGTTCGAACATACTTCACATAATTTATGCCAACAACTTTTGAATTATACAATCATAAACATTATCACAAAATCATCCATACTCGATTAAATGCTCACATATACATATAAACATTTCGGAAAGTTATTACTAGAATATGATCATTTTTCGAAGTGTATTTTTTTTGCCTGTTTCATCACACATCTTTCTTTTAAGGGCCCAATATTTCCATTAAGTTAGAATATGTTTATATGGTCTAAAAGTTCTGTTGCTTTAGATTAAAATTTTAAAGTGACCCATCAGTATTTCTCAAATGAAATAGAAAGATAAGAGTTGCTTAACTGTAAAGGCTTTTTGTCATAGAACCTTGTCATAAAGTCATATTTATATGAAAATAAATGAAGTCACTTTTATCAAAGACTGAGTGACGATCTATGAGGTATTAAGTTTCAAAACGTGTTTGTTTTGTTCTTTTCACTGGTTATAGTTTTATCAACCTTCATTCCATTGGTGTTATAATAAGCTACCTTATCAGTATTGTGAGACTCGGTGAGTATGCATGTCGACGGATCTCTTTCAATGCAGACGGGCATTTTTTCGAAATATTTATTTATTTTTTCACATTTCAATAAAACATATATTGATAAAAAAAATGTCTGTTATCTATGATTGATGATTGGCCCATGATGATAATGTATACTGTCGATCTAAAGAAAGCCGCCATCTTGTGGCGATTAAAACAACGACGTAAGATCGACCCCTATTTAAATGCAATATTGCAACATTACAACAATGAACCACACAGATGAAAATTTGATGTGACCAATGTGGACTTTATCAATTCAAGTCGACAGGTGTTCAAATTTGAGTTTTTCAGAAGATGAAATCTCTCTTGTTATACAATATCTTACAATGTCAATAAAATAAAATGTTAAATTGTGCCTCCACACATCCCCAACAGTCCTGTCTGATCGAAATTGAAGTCACAGAATCACTTTTGCAATGCACTGTGTCATTCAGACAAATTGTTTATCAGTAACATCAATCTCTCCTCTAACGTTTGCAACAATTTTCAGAACTATGACTGCATCCCATCGTCATTGTCGGGCGACAGCGTTTACCCCTTCATTTCGCTAAAGCCATGACGTAGAAAACTTCCAATTTCCAGCTGAATTAGAAATGAAAATAGCTAATGATCACCTTTTTCAAATCCTGAAAGAACATATTTTGTGATAAACTCAATAAAGAATGTAAAACTATCACTGGGTTTCCGGTATCTCGCACTCCCGATGGGGTGCACTTGATTTGTTTGCCCTCAAAGCTAAAACGGCTGTTGCCGATAAGCAGGGTCACCCTTTACTGTAAAACGGGCCGAAATGAAAACCATTGCAGACGCCACAGGAAAGATTGTGTAAGTGAGCATGTTTTTCTCGCGAAGAATTATCAGTCCATTTTAGTTGCCTTGCAGAACTCCTATGACTTTAATGAAGCGTCTTAGAGTTGTTAAATCGATGAGAAACTTAAGAATGCTAACATTCTTAAGGGAATTGAACCCTGGACCTAATTACCGTATTTTTAAAGGACATATTGCCTGGCAGCTGGTTGCCAAACATCTCGTAGATACGGTACAATCCTGTAGTTACGGTAACTTGCTGGTAACCAGCTGCCATGCGATATACCGTAGATACGGTACAACACTGTAGTTACGGTAAATTGCTGGCAACCAGCTGCCATGTAATGTACCGTAGGTACGGTACAATCCTCCAACTGCCAAGCTATATACCGTACTAAGATACATAGATACGGTACAAACACTGTATATATACAGTAACATGCTGGCAACCAGCTGCCAACTTATCTGTCGTAGATACAGTAAAGCCCTGTACGTACATGATTCTGTTGCCAAGCAGATGCAATATACCATTGGTAGAGCACAGGGATGAGAATAGAAACAACTGAAGGGTTCCCAGGGATCTACAAATTCAATCAGTCTGTCTTAAGACAAAACAGCTTGCCAATATAATGCCACAGTGGAAATTGTTAACATTAACTTGTCTCAAAAAACAACAAACCAATTGGGTTAAACATTAGATATTTATTCGGAAAAGACACTCTTTAGTAACCCAAAAATCACAAAAGATATGTAGATAAATCATCAGAGCAGGAGTTTTTGCATCAACTTAAAGATATAAATTTTGTCTGCAGACTAGAATGTGCAAGAACTCTCTCAAACATTTTTGGTACACCTCATTTAAAAATCGAGCATCAAGCTGAAATTTCGCAAAATGGTCACATATTATTGTATAATGGTATTATTATGACTTTTCAACTCTTATGTTAGCTTTATCAATGGAAATTTAAGCTGGTATTTTAAAACTATCTTAAAAAATAAATCTGAGTACCAATGGAAATATGACAATACAAAGGGACTATTTTCTTTGTCATGTATCTCATGTTGAACAACTAAATGTTTGGTCAAATTAGAGTCAAAAGTAAAACTCGGTACTTAAAGGCGGGGATCCAAACCTCCAAAAACCCCATTGGTTTCTTATCTTTGTCATCTTTACTGTGATTGGTTGATTCCATAAACAGTGCATTATCATCAGAAAAAAAAACCCATAAGTTATAAAACATGAAGTTTGATTACGTGTGATAAGCTGATGTCATCATCAGTATATTAAGTTTTATATATTTAATGAGATGACCAACACTAATTTAATGAGATCTGTACTTAAAGAATTAACTATAGGCCTAACAAGAAACTGTACTTATGTTATTTTGTTAAAAATAGTTCAATACAATCATAGTCTTTTAACAATGTTTGGATGTATTTGAAGTGAATATTTCACTATTGTTGACAAAAGTTATACAAAATAATCTAAATTCATTTCCTGTCACAAAAATCTTTTCATAACCTTACTCATAAGTCTCTATAGCTTATCCCCACAACCATAGCTAAATATTTGGGGACAAATGGGATGGGGGAGGTTTTGATTTCCCAGTCAGGCTGGGAAGGCAGTGAAATCTGACACTGTGAATGGATCTTTTCCTCCAATAGCAGACTTGTTTGGTATGGTAATGATAAGAATCTAGTCACGTGACAGTTACGGCGTTAATTCAAATTTGGAAACAATAATGAAGTAAATGCAGTCAAAGTACTCTTTTAGTTTTTAGTTTGGATCAAACATGTTTAGGAATTCCCCTTCTATCAAGTATCAAGGATATATTGTGTAAATATGATAACTTTCCGGTAAGACGATTTTGATTTATTCCACTTTGAAAATAGGTATCCTAAATTTTTCCCTTCAAGGTGCTTTTTTTTCAGGTCAACTTGGCCACGCCAACACCGTGTATAGTGGCGGATGCCGGCCTTTAACCTGAATAACCTCACTGAACTTTCATAGAAACATCATAGAAACTAGAGTCATAAAAAAAATGAGATCAAATAGATGAGCCAGCTTTCACTGACAAAAATTTGCATAAGAAATATAGGTTGATATGTGTCTTTTCAAATGACTTACCAAACTTGGAAGGTTCACAAAAATATCATGACAATTTACAACTGTGCCTCTAAGACTTGGACTTTGCTCTACATACAAATCATCGATAGCACGTGGTACACTTTCCGCACTTGTATTCCTGACACTACGCCTGTTGGTCTGACAATGCGTTCTAATAACATGTGATTTAAACGCTGTAAATTTACTAAATGGTCTGTCACAGGTTTCAAAGCAACAGGGAAACAACACGTTTGGCAAATTGCGATGGAATGCGTAATGAGAAACATAACTCTGCGGTCTATCGCATTCAAAGCTGCTAACACCACAAGTGAAAGTTACCATCAGCTTGACAAACGTATACAGAACGCTCCAAAATAAACCTACGGAAGTTGACAGCAGCATGAATATAAACAACTACATAATACCAAATGTAAATAATCTAAAAATCCGTAAACAAAGTAAAATACCCTTTCAAATACCACACAGTGCCAAATATATGGCCTACCGCTGGATAAAAACGTGGTTCCGAAAAATGGCGCCCATCAACTACATACCCGGATTATATCCCATGATGCAATTCGAAACGGTACTTTACCGTATTATATCCCACAATTCACTAAAATAAACATGCATTACCGGTAAAGTAAATCACGGTTTCGCCCTATAAGAGGATAACGGTAGATCGACAGTAGGACAATTTTATTTTCAGTGATGCGCCGTAAAAAAAAGAACAACGGTATTTTACCGTATAGAAAAAACGATACATGGATTGTTAATTCAACGGTAATTGTTTACAGTGAGGGCAATCTTGTTTAATCAGAAGATGCTTTTTTCTTCAACTACGGATATTTGGATACTTCAACTTTGGATACTCGGGCTGAGTCATAAGTGATTGATCCACTGAAGATAATGCATTTGGCTTAAACATATATTTTGGGGGGAAATTTTGATAAATAAGTTTTACCAACAAAAAACTTGCTTCTGTCCCTTTAGAAGGCAACGTTCTCCTGACCAACCTTTAAGCAGTCCTGAACTGGTCGTATATCATATCAACGAATGCGAATAACGATATGTATGCATGTAGGAAACAGAACCAGACGGATAATATGTTGTGAGTCGTGTTATCCGAGACAAAAAAAACGTTGGACCCAGTGAATGACAATGACATACTTGCCTGAATTGGTATAGGAAAACAACATTTTAACTCTAAATCTAACTAAAGTTCCATTATACAGATTCCAAACCTGCTATCAAATCTTACATCAAACAGCGTTGGCGGTCTCAATGGGACCAACAACAACACAATAAACTTCATGCAATACAACCTCATTTAGGTTATAAATCTCTATCTTCTTTTACCCGTCAGGAAGCATGTGTTTTGCGACGATGTCGCATAGGACACACACATCTCACTCATTCATATCTTTTAAAGGGGGAAGACCCTCCTGTGTGTATTCCCTGTCAGTGTCCACTCACAGTTAAGCACATTCTGTGCGAATGCTGGGACACTGCACAAGTAAGGGAAACATTTTACACAAATGTTTCAATTTCACAACTTTTTAATCAAATCGGTGAACACCGTATTTTATCCTATCTAAAGGAAATCAATCTATTTGATAAGTTGTAAAAAATTTATACATAGTATATCAGCTTTTAACCAACTCTGTGATATTTTGCTGATGTTTTTACAGCCTTCGTGCTGTATCATGTTTTTGCTTTTGCAATCAATTTCATTTCATTAAATCTCACGCCGCTAATGGCTGAAATATTGCCCAAGCGGCGTTAAACAATAACTCACTCACTCACTCACTTAACTCTAAATCTCGTTTAAGCTCCACCCGTATCACTTCAAGTGATGACACTGAGAGGTTACTATGAAAATGTGAACGTCAAGATGTGTCCACATTATTGTGCACGCATGCTAATGAGTATATTCATCTGCAATCTGAATTTTAACAAATACATGTAGATCATTTTCCAAATTTGGTTAGATCTGTCTCAATTGTGTCTAGTGATGAATGCCGTGGCATTAAGGTGCAAATTGTGAATGAGGCTCTACTGCGAATAAAGAACTTAGTTGCTAATGTTCTGGTAGCTCTCACGAATATTTCATCTTGAACACAAGCTACCTGGAGCATGCACTGAACAAGGCTCGATAGAGATAGTTGGATGCCAGGAGACAGTGGTTGTGCGCATGCTCCATTGATAATGACACGTTTATCAAATCCAAACACGACACATGAATATGGATACAGTGCTTAAGGGTGTTCCGGGTCACTACAACCTTCATTAACACATAAAAACTGCGACAGATTCATTCAGTCATTTTGAAGCTGCGATATTTTCTCTAATGGGATATGTACAGTTTCATTTTACCTTCACCGGAAATGCACTTGTGCACCCGTTAAAACGACACCTGTCATTGCGATGAACTGTCATCGACACGTCGGGTAGTTCAGGAACACCAGCATATAGGTAACATTAAAAACTTTCAACAGCCTTACATAATTATAATGACTTTGAAAGGCACAGACATATTTTATAACAGTACTTTACGTTGTATACTTATCTAAAATGATTATGTTGATGTTTTGAGAGGAAGTAATTTGTCATAGTATCTAGATAAACCAAACTTACTAATATGTGTTTTGATCGTTGTACTCGGCTGTAGAACAACAAATTAGCATGGTCCTAGGTAAACGGGGTACCTATTTTTCATAATGACTAACTACAGAGATTATATCAGCTGAATTTTTACAGATTACGTTGATTAGACAAACAGAAAATATCTTCATATTTCTAATATTTTATCTGCAATTTCACAGTCTCTCTGATTTTGAAATTGTCATTATGTAATATTATTGACAGGTTCCTTGACATCGTCTCGCAGGTTCCATGGCAATACTTTCATGATACATTGTCTCGCCTAACAAAGCTTGAATCGGGATACATCGTCTCGACACTAAGGCCACGATACACAGCTCTAATACAGAGCCAAATGCTATCTTTTTCTTGTTCGTTTTGAATTGGGGTCACATACCATAGCATCTCGTAAAATATCGAAGTAGTAGGTTTCGTAGGATATAAGATTTAAAACTGGTAACCCAAGGCTACAGACACCTTATTTATCAATCAAAAACCTTAATATGATATATCTCCTGAATATCACCTTATTTCAATACAAATGTGATTAGCGTTCTAATCCGTCTGTAGATTAACACAGGAAATATTTCGTCTATTGCTTGTCCCTGGCATCTCGGCACTTAAATGTATGTACGTTGTAAGCAGCAACACGTGTTAAAACGGGCTACTCTGACTTTTCTTTTATCAACCGAAACGTTTGTTATTCAAAATCTGGGAATCATTTGTTATATTTTTTAAGGATTTGTCCCATAAAAAATGTGTTTTCTTGTGACAAAGCATCTTATCATTGCAAACGTGAAACAGAAACCGATCACGGCTTCGTTTTGTCACATTATACGGAATACCCGGAAATCATTCGGAACTGCCGTAACGATGGCGTTGTTCTTTTGTAAGTACATGATTATATTTCATTAATATTTTGATGTAGGAAACCTGAAAGATTGTTGAAGCTAAAAAAAAACTTTAAGACGGATAAAACGTATGCAGCTGTTTCGTCAGTGATACGGAACTACCTTACGCACGTACAATACTTCCGAAAGCAAAATCCGGAAAACGAAAAAAAAAAAGACTTTCGGTTCTTAGAAAATGAGTTTCAATGGGGTTTGTTTTTTTTATAGATCTGTAGGTTTGTATGTTAGTTTACCATCAACATGTTAATCATAGCTTTTTAAATTTTGATCGTCATGTCACTAAATTTTCTAGGCGACCTTTTTCTAACAAGTCAGCAAAAGATCAATATTCCGACACTCATTCATAAAACTTATCATGCATGTTCTAATATCATAAATGACATTTGAAAATACTTCTGTTTGTTTTACAAAATATGATCTGTAAATTCTAAAAACATTCATGTTTCCGTACCTTGAATGTAACTACACTGCTGTCCAAAAGAAAGTTGACAACGTCTAGAAAATCACCCTGAAGAAAAACTAAGACATACAGGATAAAAAGAACAGTTTATTTCGCACGAAAAATCATTTCCCCTCAAACATAGTTTATTTCATTACAATACAGCGAAACACATATGATACCATAATACGGCAAAGTCACATGGGGTCAAAAATCGAAGTGTTTTCAAAAGTTGGTACAACAGAACAATCGCGATTTATCTTTCACAGACATGATGGTGGTTTCTCCGCTTAGATTTAATATCTGGTATGTCCTCCTCGGGCGTCAATGCATGCCTGGGCACGACGACGCATCGACGTTGTCAAGCGTCGAATGACGTTAGGGGGGACGTTTTGCCATTCTTGAAGGAGACACTGTTGCAGTTCCTGAAGGTTAACTGGTGCTACCTGGCGTTGTCTGATTTGTCTCCCCAGCTGGTCCCATAAATGTTCGATGGGATTCATATCCGGTGAACAGGCTGGCCATGGTAGAGTCTGAATGTTGTTGTTGATCAGGAAATTTCGTGTGACTGCTGCTGTGTGTGGTCTTGCATTATCATGCTGGAAAATGGTACCACGTTGCTGCTGCTGTAGGAATGGTACCGCAACAGGTCTTAACACTGTATCGATGTACCTCTGTGCATTCAGATTTCCTTGAATAACCACCAGCCTCGTTCTCGTGTCACCACAAATGCCTCCCCATACCATCAGACTGCCACCGCCAAACTGCTGATATTCTTGGATGCAATTTGGTTTTAATCGCTCCCCTTCACGCCTGTACGCACGCGCTCTGCCATCAGGATGCATCAAGGAAAACCTGTTTTCATCCGAAAACATGACCCGTTGCCAGTTCCGTACCTGCCACCGTCGAACACATCGTGCCCACGTCAGTCTGTTACGTCGATGATGCGGCCTCGTTTTTGGCCAAACTGTATTGATCAAAGTGCGTTTTGTCGATTGTTTTAGTATTTGGATGATATTAATATGTCATTGTTTTCATGTTTAATGTAGAAGATACCCTGTTTTCAATAAAACATATTTTTCTGATTGTCAACTTTATTTTGGACATCAGTATATATTATCATGCATGTTTGAATGTCATTAACATGATGAAAAGTTATTTTCAAAAATCCAAATTTTTCAACGGTTATGCTACATAATAATTATTTGCCTACCTCATAGTTTACCTCTTATGAAGAACTGAAATGATAATGATGATGACGATGATAATGGCGGTTTGATTGTTTGGAGGCAACAACAATGATATTGTATGTGGTGCCATAAAATTTCTTTTCAAGGGTATCTTCATGTCTATCAATTTAACGAAACGAACTACATATAACAACATTATGAAACACAAAACAAGTGGAGCGTTTTGTAAGTGTTTGCTTACCAAATTCACAAATCTTATTTGTCACGAGTCTAATTAAATACTGCAACAGATGGGAAACAATTCATAAAATCATACAATGTAATTAGTGTCACAGCAAGCAGAGCCTGGCATATGCTTTATTGTAATGATTTACCGGAAAATTCCATTGCCTTTAACAATACTAAAAAACTGTCTATATTTCGAATGATTTATTATTAGACACATTATTGAAATGAGGGAAACATTATTTCTTTTATTCAATACTTAACCTATACCAGTAGTCTACAAGCTGACTAACGGTGATCTAGATCTTTTACGCGAATGTGTGTGTAATGCAACCTTCGATGCACAAAAATAATCATTTGTATTACCCAGCTTCCCCCGCAAGGCTGACCTAGCACCAGTCTGGCTGATTTGAGCCTTTCTGCATTTTGTCAGAATTCTGAGTCAGCTCTATAATCTACTCTGCTTGAGCTTGAATGTTCAAAAGGAAATCTTCTGAGTCAGCTCTATATTCTACTCTGCTTGATCTTGAATGTTCAAAAGGAAATCTTCTGAGTCAGCTCTATAATCTACTCTGCTTGATCTTGAATGTTCAAAAGGAAATCTTCTGAGTCAGCTCTATATTCTACTCTGCTTGAGCTTGAATGTTCAAAAGGAAATCTTCTGAGTCAGCTCTATATTCTACTCTGCTTGATCTTGAATGTTCAAAAGGAAATCTTCTGAGTCAGCTCTATATTCTACTCTGCTTGAGCTTGAATGTTCAAAAGGAAATCTTCTGAGTCAGCTCTATATTCTACTCTGCTTGAGCTTGAATGTTCAAAAGGAAATCTTCTGAGTCAGCTCTATATTCTACTCTGCTTGAGCTTGAATGTTCAAAAGGAAATCTTCTGAGTCAGCTCTATATTCTACTCTGCTTGAGCTTGAATGTTCAAAAGGAAATCTTCTGAGTCAGCTCTATATTCTACTCTGCTTGAGCTTGAATGTTCAAAAGGAAATCTTCTGAGTCAGCTCTATATTCTACTCTGCTTGAGCTTGAATGTTCAAAAGGAAATCTTCTGAGTCAGCTCTATATTCTACTCTGCTTGATCTTGAATGTTCAAAAGGAAATCTTCTGAGTCAGCTCTATATTCTACTCTGCTTGAGCTTGAATGTTCAAAAGGAAATCTTCTGAGTCAGCTCTATATTCTACTCTGCTTGAGCTTGAATGTTCAAAAGGAAATCTTCTGAGTCAGCTCTATATTCTACTCTGCTTGAGCTTGAATGTTCAAAAGGAAATCTTCTGAGTCAGCTCTATATTCTACTCTGCTTGATCTTGAATGTTCAAAAGGAAATCTTCTGAGTCAGCTCTATATTCTACTCTGCTTGAGCTTGAATGTTCAAAATGAAATCTTCTGAGTCAGCTCTATATTCTACTCTGCTTGATCTTGAATGTTCAAAAGGAAGTCTTCTGAGTCAGCTCTATAATCTACTCTGCTTAAGCTTGAAAGTTCAAAAGGAAATCTTCTGAGTCAGCTCTATATTCTACTCTGCTTGAGCTTGAATGTTCAAAAGGAAGTCTTCTGAGTCAGCTCTATATTCTACTCTGCTTAAGCTTGAAAGTTCAAAAGGAAGTCTTCTGAGTCAGCTCTATAATCTACTCTGCTTAAGCTTGAAAGTTCAAAAGGAAGTCTTCTGAGTCAGCTCTATAATCTACTCTGCTTAAGCTTGAAAGTTCAAAAGGAAATCTTCTGAGTCAGCTCTATAATCTACTCTGCTTAAGCTTGAAAGTTCAAAAGGAAGTCTTCTGAGTCAGCTCTATAATCTACTCTGCTTAAGCTTGAAAGTTCAAAAGGAAGTCTTCTGAGTCAGCTCTATATTCTACTCTGCTTAAGCTTGAATGTTCAAAAGGAAGTCTTCTGAGTCAGCTCTATAATCTACTCTGCTTAAGCTTGAAAGTTCAAAAGGAAGTCTTCTGAGTCAGCTCTATATTCTACTCTGCTTAAGCTTGAAAGTTCAAAAGGAAGTCTTCTGAGTCAGCTCTATAATCTACTCTGCTTAAGCTTGAATGTTCAAAAGGAAGTCTTCTGAGTCAGCTCTATAATCTACTCTGCTTAAGCTTGAAAGTTCAAAAGGAAGTCTTCTGAGTCAGCTCTATATTCTACTCTGCTTAAGCTTGAAAGTTCAAAAGGAAGTCTTCTGAGTCAGCTCTATATTCTACTCTGCTTGAGCTTGAATGTTCAAAAGGAAGTCTTCTGAGTCAGCTCTATAATCTACTCTGCTTAAGCTTGAAAGTTCAAAAGGAAGTCTTCTGAGTCAGCTCTATAATCTACTCTGCTTAAGCTTGAATGTTCAAAAGGAAGTCTTCTGAGTCAGCTCTATAATCTACTCTGCTTAAGCTTGAAAGTTCAAAAGGAAGTCTTCTGAGTCAGCTCTATATTCTACTCTGCTTAAGCTTGAAAGTTCAAAAGGAAGTCTTCTGAGTCAGCTCTATATTCTACTCTGCTTGAGCTTGAATGTTCAAAAGGAAGTCTTCTGAGTCAGCTCTATATTCTACTCTGCTTGAGCTTGAAAGTTCAAAAGGAAGTCTTCTGAGTCAGCTCTATAATCTACTCTGCTTAAGCTTGAATGTTCAAAAGGAAGTCTTCTGAGTCAGCTCTATAATCTACTCTGCTTGAGCTTGAATGTTCAAAAGGAAATCTTCTGAGTCAGCTCTATAATCTACTCTGCTTAAGCTTGAAAGTTCAAAAGGAAGTCTTCTGAGTCAGCTCTATATTCTACTCTGCTTGAGCTTGAATGTTCAAAAGGAAGTCTTCTGAGTCAGCTCTATATTCTACTCTGCTTAAGCTTGAAAGTTCAAAAGGAAGTCTTCTGAGTCAGCTCTATAATCTACTCTGCTTAAGCTTGAAAGTTCAAAAGGAAGTCTTCTGAGTCAGCTCTATAATCTACTCTGCTTAAGCTTGAAAGTTCAAAAGGAAATCTTCTGAGTCAGCTCTATAATCTACTCTGCTTAAGCTTGAAAGTTCAAAAGGAAGTCTTCTGAGTCAGCTCTATAATCTACTCTGCTTAAGCTTGAAAGTTCAAAAGGAAATCTTCTGAGTCAGCTCTATATTCTACTCTGCTTAAGCTTGAAAGTTCAAAAGGAAATCTTCTGAGTCAGCTCTATAATCTACTCTGCTTAAGCTTGAAAGTTCAAAAGGAAGTCTTCTGAGTCAGCTCTATAATCTACTCTGCTTAAGCTTGAAAGTTCAAAAGGAAATCTTCTGAGTCAGCTCTATAATCTACTCTGCTTAAGCTTGAAAGTTCAAAAGGAAATCTTCTGAGTCAGCTCTATATTCTACTCTGCTTGAGCTTGAATGTTCAAAAGGAAATCTTCTGAGTCAGCTCTATATTCTACTCTGCTTGAGCTTGAATGTTCAAAAGGAAGTCTTCTGAGTCAGCTCTATATTCTACTCTGCTTGAGCTTGAATGTTCAAAAGGAAATCTTCTGAGTCAGCTCTATATTCTACTCTGCTTGAGCTTGAATGTTCAAAAGGAAATCTTCTGAGTCAGCTCTATAATCTACTCTGCTTGATCTTGAATGTTCAAAAGGAAGTCTTCTGAGTCAGCTCTATAATCTACTCTGCTTAAGCTTGAAAGTTCAAAGGGAAATCTTCTGGAATTTTCTACATGTCTGCCTAGACTACGAACTTCGATGCAATGTATCACGGTTACGAGGGGAAGTAAACCAGTTCAAAGAGGGGGGTATAAAACAGACAATGGTTGTGATATTGATTTCATTTTTATATATAATCTCCCTGGACCTCGATTTACTTTGCCAATTTGTCTTTGAGACTGTCTTTGCCCTTGCGGCAGAAGTCTTCTGAATGGCCCCTCAGCCATGACTGAGTAGCTACCTTGAGTTCGTAATCATCGCCAAATCTTGCACCACGCAAGTGTGATGTCAAATTGGGAAACATATAGTAGACGCTTGGGGTCCTATCTGGACTGTAGGGGAACGGTTAAGTTGTTCAAAGCCACATTGTTGAAGTGCAGCCTGTGCAATACGACTCTTGTGCACTGGAGTATTGTCATGAAGAAGCATTACTCCAGGAGTCAAGTCAACATACCGCTCCTCTTCATGATCGCCACTTCGACAAGTCAGCATAGTAGGCCTGGTCTTTAATATCCCAATAATGAATTAACTATTCATCCCCTGTAACCAGACGGTCATGAAAGTTATCGGGATCAGCATTGTAGATGTCCAAGAGCAGACGACTGAGAACTGTCCAGGATTACAAGAGCTTTAGTACCTAGGCTGTAAATCTCAAGTAAGTGACCGGTACCATAAGTTAACGGACACCTAGGACTTAATGATGAATATAGTTCTTGGTTTTTCGCGCATATCTTCCGATCTTCTTAATATTGTATTGTGAAAATTACCACATGTCTAGCTGCTTTTCATTCATCTGCCACCGAGAAAAGCATGGGTCGAAACATAATTGATTGACTGTAATCATACACCTGCTATCAACCAATCTGAATACCGTCAACGAAAACACAGCGAAGCTTTGGAAGATTAATCAACCGTTATTAAGGGTAAAACATTCCCCCTCCCGAGCGCATGATGTTTTCCTTGTCCGATCAAATAGGTAACAACATATCACATTATCCATCCCTGGCTTCATATAGGCTTTAATCCACTTTCAACTACCTTTCCTCAAATGTTATTGTTTTGTGTACCAACTTGTTCCCTATTCATTTATATACTTTGACATATGCTTTGTTTTTCTGCTTGATAACGACACAAGAATCTGTATCGTATCGCCGATTACCATATAATTCGCTTCATATTCATTTGAAACTATGATTTACAGAGCCCTCAATAATAAACTGTATGCAAATAATATAATTAAAAGCATAATTTGAACTAAAAAAAAATAATTTTATAGGGTGTTCAGGATGTTAATTTTTTTAACTAATGTAGGTGCGGAACTATAAATGCATTGGACACAGGTACTGAACGCAGAAGGGGATTTTGAAGATTTTATGACAGCTTCAACCAATATGATTTTGATTGATAGCTAGCTCCAGACAGCGAGTATCCGCTCCATGACGTCACTAATATACTACTACCGTAGATGTACTCGAAAGGAAGGCGCCCTGGCGTGGAGGTTGGATTGATAGGCAACATAGAAAATCAGAGTTATCTCCCTTGAACAACTTCCGGGACATATTTTGTTGCCACAACGAAAGTATTTCCAGTCACACAGGATAAATCATGGGTATGAAGATGTTCACTTTGGTCCATGTTGTTTTGTATTGTTGATTAGACATTAATTTTCTAATCTAACTAGATATTATTTAATTTGAATTGTTAATGCTTAAGATTAAATATTGACGTGAAATATTATTTGATATTCATAAAGTCCTCGCTAGGAAGACTTAATCAATGACAATTAAAATAGCCAAAATAGAATTGTAAATCTCAAAATAACAATGTAATACACTATGTCAGCATGCCGAATAAAAAATTATGAATGTCATGCAAATACATGTATCTGTTCTTCTGCAGCAATACTAAACATGACCAATTGTGTTGCATGACTATTTCTGCAATAATTCAGCCGTGACGGGTAAAGATACTCACTGGCACAAGACTTAACCTTGTAAATCAGGATGAGTGTTAGCTTGTAAAAGATTTTTGTCTATGCACCTGTAGGCAATTTAGAAAATATCATGAAGTTTATAAAAAGGCAAAAAGGACTGAAATGTTGATTATTTGCACAAAACTGGTAAAAACTGACAAAATTTCTAGCAAACATGTAGTCATCAGACAGTTTGCCTTCACACATAACAATTCAAACCCTGCGTACGTATCTTTAGCCTACACATGCCGACCTACAGGAATAGGAGGTAGTCGTTGGAAAACTTTCAGTGTCACTGACAAACACTTTTAAACATGTATATTTTACATTAATATTATCAGTGAAGATCTAAACTTTCACAGTGACATTAATCAACCGTTATTAAGGGTAAAACATTCCCCCTCCCGAGCGCATGATGTTTTCCTTGTCCGATCAAATAGGTAACAACATATCACATTATCCATCCCTGGCTTCATATAGGCTTTAATCCACTTTCAACTACCTTTCCTCAAATGTTATTGTTTTGTGTACCAACTTGTTCCCTATTCATTTATATACTTTGACATATGCTTTGTTTTTCTGCTTGATAACGACACAAGAATCTGTATCGTATCGCCGATTACCATATAATTCGCTTCATATTCATTTGAAACTATGATTTACAGAGCCCTCAATAATAAACTGTATGCAAATAATATAATTAAAAGCATAATTTGAACTAAAAAAAATAATTTTATAGGGTGTTCAGGATGTTAATTTTTTTAACTAATGTAGGTGCGGAACTATAAATGCATTGGACACAGGTACTGAACGCAGAAGGGGATTTTGAAGATTTTATGACAGCTTCAACCAATATGATTTTGATTGATAGCTAGCTCCAGACAGCGAGTATCCGCTCCATGACGTCACTAATATACTACTACCGTAGATGTACTCGAAAGGAAGGCGCCCTGGCGTGGAGGTTGGATTGATAGGCAACATAGAAAATCAGAGTTAGAAATATTATTTGATATTCATAAAGTCCTCGCTAGGAAGACTTAATCAATGACAATTAAAATAGCCAAAATAGAATTGTAAATCTCAAAATAACAATGTAATACACTATGTCAGCATGCCGAATAAAAAATTATGAATGTCATGCAAATACATGTATCTGTTCTTCTGCAGCAATACTAAACATGACCAATTGTGTTGCATGACTATTTCTGCAATAATTCAGCCGTGACGGGTAAAGATACTCACTGGCACAAGACTTAACCTTGTAAATCAGGATGAGTGTTAGCTTGTAAAAGATTTTTGTCTATGCACCTGTAGGCAATTTAGAAAATATCATGAAGTTTATAAAAAGGCAAAAAGGACTGAAATGTTGATTATTTGCACAAAACTGGTAAAAACTGACAAAATTTCTAGCAAACATGTAGTCATCAGACAGTTTGCCTTCACACATAACAATTCAAACCCTGCGTACGTATCTTTAGCCTACACATGCCGACCTACAGGAATAGGAGGTAGTCGTTGGAAAACTTTCAGTGTCACTGACAAACACTTTTAAACATGTATATTTTACATTAATATTATCAGTGAAGATCTAAACTTTCACAGTGACATGGTTTTTATCCCATATACTGTATTTTTTGCGGAATAATGAACATGTGTCTCTTAGGTGCGTAACTTTACCCGACAGCACTGTAATATCGATGATAGAAGAGCCAATTTTGGCTAGGTAATGGCAGGAATGCACTGCTACACTGCACAATATCTTCCAAATTAATTTTTTGTCACAAGGAAATAACATAGCACTTTACTTTTTGCATGCTTCATTAGCAATCCCAGATGAAAATGTGTCATTCTCCGATCCCCTTTTCACCCCAAAATAGTTCAAAATATGAGTGTTTCTTGTATTGCATGAGAAGATTGTTTGGCTTGTCTGTCAAGTTAAACAGATGTCTCATTGGTTGTTCCCAATTTGAAAGCAGTATCTTCTAGCACCATCCTTTTATCTTTTAATGTGCTCTAGACTAGTTCTTTATTTTTCAGCACCTTTCTCATAAGGAAGTGTTTTGCATCATGGCCCTTAGAGGTAACTCTGTAATGCATGTCTGCTCGTTTGTTTGACTTAGTGTTGTGACGAGTTCCTTGTTTTCGATGACCTTACTAAGTTGCAGAACAAACTAGCGACAGAATGATTTTAAAGAGTACAGTAAATTATGTAGTCTGGCTACATTTTGATTGAAGTCAACAGTTTTCCTTCCAATGAAATGATACAATGAAAATTTTGCCCACCACCCACCCCCCTCATACTTTTGAATTGTTTGTTTTTTTCCAAAATTATGTAGCCTTTCTGCGTAGTCAAATCATTCCCCATCACCCCGAACTACAAACTTAAAAATTTCAGCCCCTTACTCTTAAACTTGTTCAACCTAATAATCTCTAGTGCCAGCTGATTCTTCTATTTGTCACATTGTGTAAGTGAAATCCTCTCCAATTCTGCATAAAATATGAAATTTCCTTACTTAAACAAATTTCTCAACTTTTATCCTGTTGATATTCTTGATGTTAACTCTCCCTGTCATTTGGATTACTGCCATGAATTTAGTTATTTCAAAAAAATGTATCACAATTTTTAAAAACAGCCATTAGGCTATCTATAATTTATTTTATAAATGGTCACAGGGTCACCATATGAGCTGTCACAGGATCACCAAATCAATTTATTACAATCCTTTTCGGCTAAGGTACACAATATTTTAGATTTTTAGACCTTTGGCTTCTGGAGAAATAAATGAAAAAAGGTGTGGCCCTTATTAGGGTCATCAGAGCTATAATATCAAGCATCACAACAACAGATGTCAGTTAAAGTCTCCATCAGCTAAGCCATCTGTTCACAAGGTTTCAGCTTTGATAGGCCTCTTGCTTCTGGAGAGGAAGATGAAAATAGGTGTTCAGGATGGGGTCCATGTCACAGTGATGTGTACCACTTAGAAATAGCTTTATAATGTCATATATATGCCAATATATAAAAGTCCTTTCATATAGTAGTGGGGTAGGGTCTATGGGCATATATGTCTTTCTAAAGCTGTTTCTAAGAGGTGCACTTCCCTGTGGTCCATGTGGCCATTATGAGGGGTCACAAGGTCACCAAATCTATAAATAAAATCTCATCAGCTAAGGAGTCTGTACACAAGGTTTCAACTTTTTAGGCCTCTTGCTTCTGGAGAAGAAGATGAAAACAGGCCACAGCCTGGCCACTGTGGTCCTTATTAGACATCACCAAGTTATGTGCATGTCTATTTTCTATAGCACAATTACAAACAATCATGCAGAAATTAGCTAAGTTGAAATATTTTCACCTGCCCACCAAGTTATATAGATATTAATTTTAAAAATTCATTTATAATATCCCAGGTGAACACCTGTTCTGATATTCAATAATGACTACGATATGCAGACAATACCTAGTTAGAACAGCTCAACAGGCAGGTATTTGTAATATGATAACACACAAGTCATTAAGTCAGGTTACAGGTCAAAGGTCACATGAATGGCTGTTTCTTTCATTTGTAAAAGTTCAAACATTCTGGTACATTGTTTGGGAGGTCTTTACTTTAGATTGTTTCTTTGCAGAGCTTACAGTGGTATGTATGATAGTTTATTTTACAGACTGTTAATTTTTACTGATATTGCTATGTGTTTTTCTGAAAAGCCCTCAAATGAAGATTGTTATTTTAATCAGGCAAATATGTTTCCCTTGCTTTAAGTTTTTGTACACTTTTCAATGTTTACCTTACATGTAGATGTTTCAGTATGTTACAATTTAATTTTTTTTAACTTAGATATGTTTACAATGATTTATATAAATCTAAACATCTTGCAAACTTTTAAAAGAAAGTGTCACCTTCAAGTTGACATAATTAATTTGAAAGCGGAATTTGTTAGTGTATTCCAGTGCGAAATAACTTGATTTGTTTAATTCAAAGGTTCATACTTGCAGTCAAAAATCCAGTATTATATATTTGTATTCAATATTCAATTTTAGAGTGAATCTGAAAAACCAAAAATTAAAACCTGAAGTTGATCATGTATAAAATTTCAAGTTGAAAATCAATGCACCAGCTGCCAACCTATCATGTAGCGTGAGTTGGTAAAGAAGATATTGATGCTCTTGTTTTACATTCATACATTCATGGTAAAATTTTATTATTGATTAAAACCTTTGTAAACACTGCAGCAATAAATTTATGAAAGGTTCAGTTTCGGTTACAGTTTTCCCTTTTCATCAATTCATGTGTATTTGTATTTGGGCGAAGTTGTTTGATATGGTTGACTGGTTATTCATAATGCAAGTAAGCTGCATTTAGAGTGAGTTATATTTCTTCATGTTATTTGGTTTATTGAAATTTTAAATTTTAGATGACAGAAAATTTTATATTTTAAGATCATCATTTTTCTGTTTACTTTACTGATTTTATATTTTGAGGAAAACACTGATATTGATTTTGAAAAATGTGTATTTGAATTT
The DNA here is from genome assembly GCA_921293015.1 of Phorcus lineatus. Taxonomy (NCBI): domain Eukaryota; kingdom Metazoa; phylum Mollusca; class Gastropoda; order Trochida; family Trochidae; genus Phorcus; species Phorcus lineatus. Next base: position 61,574,640 of record OV121081.1, read on the forward strand.
GGTGTTGAAAGTTCACAAATCTCACTGAGTGAACAATGAACTTCAAAAACAGCGCTAAAGTTTTATGTTATTATTAAGAGAGAAAGGGATCAATTGTTTATCCTGCATCTACAAATTACTTATATATGCTTGGGTGACACTTTTTTGTAGTCATTTGGAAATATAATTTTTGAATTATCCACATGGTTACTACTTAACATCCATTGTCAACCAAACAAAGACCGTGAGAATTTATTTTCCTTTGCCATTTATTTCCTCGATGATATATTTCCCTGAAAGTAAAAGGGGTGCAACAAGATTATCATGTGAATATGCTGAACATCAAAGCAATGATGTTCTATGGCTAAAGGGAAGACATTTTCTAACATTAAAATGCTAAAATCCTGTCAAAGAGTATTGTACAAAGTCACTTTCTTGAGTCTATTTGCCTCAAGTTTCAGATGGTGAATTTAAACTTGATAAGTTTATATCATTTTCTTAATTCATTGCTTTATGAAATTCTATTTGAATACTTTATATTCCAAATTTAACACTTTTGTTTCTTTATTAATTCTGTTGACTTGATCAATCTGGCTATGTTCAAGATGAAAGTAGTAATAATCTTTTCGATCATACTCATCTACAAATTACTTACATTATCAAAAGTCCAGTGAAACACTGAAAAAAGTTAAACAATGTGAACAGTGAAGCACAGTGGGGAAGGTTTTGTTCAATGGCTAAGAGTTTGAATCCTAGGAACCCGATGTAAACAGAGAATGGGGTAGGTTGCTTCTCTTGATGCAACCAGGTGTACAAACAATAATCAATAGAGACACGCTGAACCGTTGGAGCATGTATAACAGATTGTCCTTCAGTGATCAATGCAATGATAATAAGATCTACAGGTGTTTGTGTTGAATACATCTTTTCACTCATTAATCTTAGATGAAGTCCATTATGTTGTGTTCATTTATTTCCTTTGCCTTAGATTCTAAGGTCTCTCCTTTCATTAGCCTATGTTCTGCTTATGACCAGTCATTTGAGATTTTATACAATAGCGGTCTTTACTTCTTGTGAAAGTTAAACTCTTGTTAACTGTAGACTGAGCTTATCCCTTGTGTCCAGTGTATCTACAACCACCTAATCACTAAACAAAAGTGCTTGTGATCTAATTTTTACATGTTGCGCTGGAGAGGTTAAAAAGAATAAATCTCCAATCTGCACTATAATAAGAACTACAATTGTGTTCAAAACTAACATATTTCTGTTATCATTTCAGCTCGATACCGCTTTTTCCGGGTTGTGAACATTTTCTGCAATATGGTGTTGAAAACTGACAAACGGTCGTCCACGGTGAAGACGCTGATCGTGGGTTTCTTTATGATCTTCCTGCTTCATTGGCTAATCAAGTTTGAACAGATTAGAGAACATGGAGATTTTGCAGATCTACCGATTCCCATTCCGGATAATTTTGAACCCCTTGGGATAACAGAAGTTGAAGAACTTCCCTACAGCGGGACAAGTCTGATTCCTAACATTATCCATCAGACGTGGAAGGATACCGAGATTCCAAGGAAGTTCCAGGCCTGGGTCCAATCCTGGCGTAGGAACCACCCAGATTGGACCTATATTTTGTGGACAGACGAGAGTGCCCGTGAACTCATAGCCAAAAAATATCCAGCATTCCTTACCATGTATGATTCCTACCCGGAGCCTATTCGCCGAGCAGACGCACTCAGGTATTTCATTCTGTACGAGTATGGTGGTGTCTATGCTGACATGGATCTGGAGAGTTTGAAATCTTTGGTTCCTCTGACCTTCAAGTATCATTGTATCCTTGCTCAGGAGCCATATGAGCATTCTATTCTTGATGGAAACTTTGAACATCTTGTCATCAATGCTTTTATTGCATGTCGCAAGGGACATCCATTCATGAAAATGATGATAGATTACCTCCCTTCCTTTTCTCATATGTGGAATGTACTAGACTCAACAGGTCCGCATTTTATGACTTTTGCATATCGACAGTATTCAAGTGCAAATAACTTCTATCCAACACACAAAAATGGAACATATTTAGCGCCAGCAGAGTATTTCTTTCCAACAATTGACCCTGCAAAACATTTCTGGATGAGGCACAAGTGTGGAAATTACGAAAAACTTGGTGAACTTCAGAAACGAGCATGTGTACATCTGAAAACTAAAGGTGTTGAACGATCAGACAAGTTTGCTTTCACTACACATCACTGGATTCACACCTACTTAAATTTTAAGCTGTCCTTTAAGGGGCCTCTTGACATACAGACAATGATTCCAGACGCTCAGGTGTACCCAAATATCAACTTTCTGTCTGCCTAGTTCGAAGATAAACCATGAATATCAATTTACTGGTAAGGTTATCGTGACTTATCATGAATCTCATATTTTTATTGTGATGAATGGAAAGGTTTGACTTCTTACTTTCAAATGCAGTCTCATGTCTTCTTGGATACTTACATTTTAACTTTGTACATTTTTACAAAGGTATTTTGTTCTATTATTTATGTGCAATTGTGTTAGACAAAGCATTTTTAGTTCAAAAGGCTACTACTTCCCTTACTATTTACAAAGATATGTGAAAACATTATGGTCCTTTTTTTCTTTTCATCCTAATCAAGAAGAAACTTCATAGTCAAGGTATTTTTTTTATTGACAGTTTTATTGAAATGTTTCATCATAATCATTTTTTTTTAATGGTTTTTAAATAAAATCTGTTGGTCTAACAATTTTTTTGTGTTTGTTTACCAAATGAGGATTGATCTAATATCTATACAGACACAGGAAGATGCCATCTGAAGTATAATGTAGGTGAAACTCCATATAATAGAGTGTAAGTTTGTATTTTATCTCTATCCTATATTCTATTTATGTTTAACTAATTCATGAATCTTTGTTACAAAATTATATACCAGCTCACTTCTAACCCTGACTTAAAACTAAGTACAGTTAAATGAAGATCAGCGGAATAACGCTTGATCTTTGAGCTGAGGACAATAGCTTCATATAGTCAACAAGAAGATTTAGCCCTGTTCTATTCCCGCCCCCTCCTTTTATGTTTAACTGACATTATTGGGTTTCTGTGAATAGGATTTAAGTTTTAATATTGTCATTGAGTCTTACATTCCTCACAAATATGGGTACCTGTCTTGATAAATCAATCACTTCCATTTTCATCGATCTTTCTGAAACTGGGTATATGTCAATGATGCACATAGTGCCTGTTCAGCATGATGGAAGGATTATTTTCTTAGTATTTGACCTTGACTTGGAGCGGGATACATTCCAATTTCAGAACAACAATACCTGTCTCGCAAAATCAACTCCCTCCCACACCTTTTGATAAGTCTGAAACTTTGAATGTGCCCTGCATATACATCATTGATGCAAATTTTCTGATGAATTATTTTGAGCATATGAACCAGGCTTTAATGATGGAACTAGTAAATCTAAAACCTTTTGGTACCATTTTATCCTTCGATGTCACAGGTCAAGATCAAAGTCACATAAAAAGGCATGACCAACCATGAAAATATTTTGTCTGTTTTTAATCTTTACCCTGCCTACTCAACAAGGGTAACAATTATCAATTTCTTGCCTTCAAAAAGACAAACGTTCTGCAACAATCTTGTAAGGTAATTGTCTCAATGACGTTCTTATACAATGACAGGTGTTCTCTGTTGCCTTTATTTGGGGTGGTTCAGACTAATTTTTCCTGCATTAAATAAATATGGGTACAATATTATATCAACTTAATATCCTGTAATCTATATTCCTTATACGACACATTCAATCAAAATAGTTGTTCAGAAGATATGCATATAAGGTGCATTAAAGTGACACAGTGTGTTTCATATTTTTTTTCCAAAGCTTAAATAAGAGCAAAAATAACATATGTTCTGAGTAAAGATTCAAATCCCCTTTCGCATTCATCTTTATTCTAAAATGCCAAAATTATGATATTTTCTCGTTTTCAATGATAATTCAAAAACATTATTTATGTTAAGAAGTGGATATTATATGTCCCATTTACATATGTATTACTTAAATGGCCTACCTAATACAACAAATCCATATTTTTATGTGCCTGCAGTAAATAAGTTTCTAAAATTACTTGAGCCATTGGCGAGCGTCCGATCAGAATTAATGACTTCTACCTGTTTATTGTCAGTAGTAGGAACCGAGCATAATTGTGATGATTTTCAGAAAGCACCCTTACTTGATAAATTATTACCATTTGTGAAGTTTGTCATATTTCACTCAAACAACATACTGTGTACCCATTTAATAAGACACGTGGCAGAGGATGTTATGCTCTCAGAGCACCCTTTCTGTTTATAGAAAGCACATTATCTAGCCACAGAGATAGCTCAAGTCTTATCCTCCTATGCTAACCTCTTTAACTTGAGCCCTTTCCAGAGACACCAGATTGGAATGTTAGTCATGCTATCAGGGATGCTATTTCAAAAGTTATTATTCGCAAATCTTTAGTCAGTTTCACATGCTTTGGAAAAAAATTAGAATTAATTGACTGTTAACAAGAGTCTTTTTGACTGAAAACAAACAATCTTTCCATGCAGAGAGTTTTTTATTATCCGAAAACTAGAATTTTGACCGCTAAGGCATGTAGCAGCCTTACTGACAAGCAAACTTTCTAAGCAAGAAATTTTTCTGAAATTTGGCAATTACTTGTGGCAATATTTTGTCACTAGGAGAATCTGCCCAGAACCTCAGAAAGTGCTGAAGTAAAAACAGTGACTAGCAAAGAAGGATATGACTTTAACTTCCTCTGTTTCTCAGCAAATAGATTGTGATAAACTTATAAGAATAACAACAACCAATGTCAGTATCACTTGAGCTCATCAGGCCTATAACAATCGATGGGAATATACTATGACTTCTTGCAATCATCCATCAGTCAATTATTTGGTTGTTTTTCTTCTCCAGAAGCACACAAAGAAGAGAGTTGGAATCTTGGGCACACGTGTCTTTGCTAATATGATCATACATTATAGATTTTACTTCTTGGTTTGCAAATTGTGATTACATCGTGTGAACTTTATCAAATACACCTACATTTAAACTGCTCATTTATAGTGAGATATATTCAGTCTATAATTGTAAGGGTTGTTGTACTCTCAGAGCACTCGGGTAGGTATTGTGTGCCAGTTGTTAATGTTTCAAATCCTATAGTCACTCCATCCTCACAATGCTTTATTAATAAAGAGTTGAGTGCTTTGATCATTGTCTGGTTGAAGTTAATCACGCACATCTAATTAAGATAAGTTCAAACATGGCTCTTGATGTGATGATTTCTTGGTCAAACATAAACAAAAGACTGAAAATTCAGCTGTTTTTTATTATTATTTTAAAAGTACATTTACAATAAGTGATTAAAAAATGGTTGTACAAAAATGTGCTGAAGTGGGATGAAAGGTGACACTTGGTAGATGAAGAAAACTTGCTGACTCGGGGTAATGAGAACATGTGAACCTTCTACTGGTGGAACATTAACCATTCACCTGCAGAATTAATAAGTGCCAAACCTACTTTTATTCTTTCATAAGCTTTCTTAACACCATAATAGTCCAGTACCAGTGTTAAAGATGTGACCATCTTGGTACAAGAGATAGGACATAAGGACCTGGGCCTTACCTTTGAAAATACAGGTCTCTTATTATATGTCAGTGATTAATTCATCAAAAACTTCAACTTGCAAGTATAGGGTTAAAAGTTCACTTCATACATCAAAAAATATAACCTCAATCAATAACATAAATTCATTATTTTTTAACTTTCAACTTTAAATCTCTGTACTAAGAAGAATCTTAGCCAATCTATATTTGGCTATTACTGATCATACTTGTAAATTTGCTAAGGCTTCATAAGGCTTCTGATGAAATGATTTAGCAATTAAGGGAATTTTCCTTAAGGGAATTTTCCTTTAAAATCTATGTTTCAAAAATTACTTTTAAGAATTCCCCTTAAAGTCATAAAAATTTTAATCATGTGAATCAAGACTTGATCAGACAACTGATGGGAACTTAATTCTTGTGAAGTGAAGGTATTTGGCAACAATAAATCCTAAGCTTTAGTAAGAACAATATTTTTGCCCAAGGTCAAACCATGGACAATCAATGGTCGGAAATAAACGAGTGAACATTGTAGTGGAACATTCAAGTACGATTTCTGTATTACTATAACTCTGTTGTGAGTTAAATGCATAGCAAACATACATTACACATAAGGCCATACAAACTTAATATTTGCATACAGTAGTACATGTATTATAAACTTCTATCAAAACATTATTTATTACGGAATATTATTTGTCATGCATATTTCTTTACAGGACAACAAAGACCTAAGTTGGATATTTTAAAAATGAAATCGACACATTAATTTGGCACTGAAAGACAATTCACAAGGATAAAATATTTGACTCTTATAGTTTCTAAACATTAAAACAAATACCATGCATGATAGTAATGTTGATACATGAAAGTCACCAATAAATATACATTTGATCAGACCAGGTTCTAGCTTGTGACATTAATTGTAGGGCTACTGCCTTACATTTGTAAGTTTCAACTTTAAAATCACCAGAGATACCCAACTCATATTTTTAAGTAATCTTTCCACAATTTGCTGATATTTCATACTACTGGAAAACATTCCTCACAGTGTTAATTTGAACAATAGATAACCATCTTCATAATTATCCATATATAGTGCTACACTCTATGAACTTCTGTCTAGGAAGATATGTGCACGGCACACAGGTGAAGAAATTCTAGTCTATCTGACCAAAAAAGGAACAGACCAAAGGTTAAGTTTGAAAAAACGCCTCTGAGTGTAACTAATTTTGATGGAAAACAATCATGATTTTTTATCGCACTAACGAGAATACTACAGAATGTTTATGCCTAGAATAATCTGTGTTGGGAGAATTATAAAAGATCAATAGCAAATTATTCTGACAACAAATGTAAACATAACAATGCCTATGTCAATTTCTATCTACTGTCTTCTGAACATTTTAGATATATTTTTGAAAATTAAATGGAGACACAATTATGAAAATAGTTTCAAGTGGAGAAACAGTAGCACAATAGTGTTCCTTTCATATCAAAATTATCTTTTATCAGTTTAAGGCTATTGCTTAAACTATATATCTGGAGAGAATTTATATTTAAGCTAATTTTCAGAGGCTGTTTATTCCTCAAAAGCGTTCTCAAAAGGCGTGTTATAATGCTAGAATATTTTTCTGATCCCACAATAGAAATAAGGTATTACTAATTGTATTTCAGATTTTATAACTTAACAGTGATAACAGTTCACTTGAAAATCCTTAAGCTTAACATCTTTAAAGGCAAAATTCTTTTCTTTTTATTAAAGAAAAATTCTGATTAAAAAAGTTCAAAATCCTTTGTTAATTGAATAAATGAAAATTACTTAATCAGTACTTAACCAATATGTACATGATCATGCACTGGTCTTAACATCATGTACGTTATTTCAGTCCAAAGTTATAGCTTTCAAAATCATTTTTTTGTTAAACAATACTATCACAATAGATATGATTTTAAATTTTTCAGAGCACGTTTAATTTTACCATAAACTTTTATCTTACCTTTACAACTACTGTTTGAAAGACATTTGGAATAAGGCACTTTTTGTCACAAATTGATAATAACAAAACTGTGTCTCCATTTAATATACTTTATCATTAAAAACTTATTTCAAATTGAAGTAACACTGACCTAAATGTGATACACTTTTTTGTATTACACTCTGCAATTTCAAAATCTATTTGACTTGTTTTATTCAAGCTTGCCTGCTGATTGTTTCTTCGGCAATATTTCAGTAAAAAAGAGCGTTGATGTTTGTCTGAAAAGTTAGCCATATCAAAACCTATATAACATTTTTAAAACATGCAAATAGTCACCTGATAACAAAGTGCCCTTGTTTGTTTAAATTAAATTTGCTCGTTGCAAAAAAATTCAAATGTAACTCAATCATAACGTAAAATTCAATTGCATTCAAAATTAACATTCGTCGCATAAACAAATCTCGAGCACATCAAACAATCAACAATAACAATGTAATAAATTTACAAACCTCCTGCAAAAAAACATATACTGTAATACATACTTATCTACCGTGTCGACAAAATATATATACTTTTTATTTCATAAAACAAGCACTTTCATTTCATATGAAATCAGTTATCTAGAGAAAAAATAAAGGCAATATATCAGGGCGCGAAAAAAATTATTAAGGGGTTGGTCATCAATGATTTTTGCATAACAATCAAGAAATTTACAAAGTCAAAGTTTGGAACGAATTCAGTATTGGAACAAAAGTCTTACTATCATACAGGGTCCAATCTTGGAGTTACATTTACAACAATTCGTACACATCAGAAATGATGGTGAAATACAGGCACATATATTGTGACGCTTGTCATAGAATATAAGAGTCTTCAAACTTTGCAAATTTTAAAAAGTATGACAAGTAAGTGGGAAATGACAAAAAATCCAGAATGACTCAGCCAAAATGGCTGAGATAAGCAGATATTAAAATCTACAACCAAATCCAGCCAATAGCCACATATGTAATTATTGATAAACACCTCATTGCAAATTGACCTACTTACCACTAAAATTGTCAAATTTCACGAGACAGAATAATGCTGGACCAGGAATAACCACGGTACTGAACACAAGGTGGTTTGTTTGCACAGGTATATCAGTTGAGAGTATGTACAAGGTGAACGCTACTAAGGAACATTCAAAGAGATGATTAAGGGACTCCATATAAAGCTTATTATCAGCCTTCAAGTGCCCTGCACTCACCAATTTGACATTTGCTACCTCCATATTAGAATTTTAACATTTTCACTGTTTGCTAGCTCTAACAACTTAGAATCCTTTTACCTAAAGCAGGGACACTTATCAAGAAAGGGACAACAAAAGCCCTAAATCTATTAACTCGGTTACTTTTGAAGTTTCTTGTCAATTACCAATTTGACTTACAATATCATACTTAAGACTTGTTTGTTTCCAGTATTATTTCATACACTACAGACACAGACCTCTGTACAATTCTGGTGAATCAGTTAGTTTAGACAATGTGACACAATCCCCTACTGTTAAAGATTAACGGTTCAAAAAATGTCGTAGCAATTGACTAGACACAAATTCCTATTTCTTAAAAGCCAATCAAATTTGTCGAGAGTTAGAGAATCAATAGGTCTGGGGGGAGGTTTAGGAACTTTCAATTTTCATGGAACTAATGACGTCACACCACAAAGTGGCATGCTCACACATTATTTCCCTGGTGTAAGGACCAACGTCATCCCTTTTCCATTTTCACACCAAAAATATTAAGGGAGTAGTAATTTTTAAATCCTTATCTTGACTTGTACTCATATCTCATAAAATTTCTATTAAAACCTGGTGGTACAGTCCCTTTTAGGAACATTTCCAGGAGATGTGATACTCAAATTGCACAGGAATTCGTACAGTGAGAAAGGCAGAAGCAGGAAGACTGTTCAGTATAAGTCCCTGTACAAATGAAGGCTGTCCATATCGGATAATGCATGCATAGGTTTAAATATTCGGTAAAGCAGTTATTTGTGTTTCATCAAAGTCCATCAAAATAAGTAAGGCCACAATATCATAAATTTGTACAAAATTCTAAGAAAAAGCTGACATCGCATACTCAATAAGACTGTTAATCAAAATCAGGACATTTTCAATATTATTAAGTGCTCAATAGGCTGAATTGCTGGAACTATTCCTGGTCAAAAAGTGGAATATTTGGACAAATATGATTTACAAGGTCTAATAATCCTTTGAAGAGAGAGAGTCTTATCCCTGTTTTTTTTTAAGTTTTAAGTTTCAAATGACATTATATATGTGCAAAAAATGCTTGATATTAAAACAATCATTTTTAGCATATTATGTTGGGTGGTTTTTTTCGTTCCTAAAGATTTCAAAATTTGACAAAGAAAAGCTTCCATTCACTCAAAAGGAAAGAAAATAAGAAGTGAAGCCTTGCTACAGAATGATGAGGCATAGCTAAGTGGTCATATCAAAAATTAATCGTAAATTTGTTGATAATTTACTCTATATCGGGTTGTACAAATTATTAAAAATATATCAGATTTTGTTCACCTCATGCAAAAAGAGCAGTATGGCAGACTGGAAGCGATAATTCCCTCCCTTTAGATTGTATGCTTAGATAACTTCACAGACTGTAGATCTCAATTTGGGAACTTATCTGGATCATAAGGTCCTTGGTCCTTGTTAGTTGTACCAACACGACAAATATCAAAATATTTAACATTTCAAATTATTGTTTCAGCACTTTGAGATGTCCATTCAAAAATTCAAACACATCACAACCATTTCTCAGGAACAATATGCAAAAACATCCAGTAGGTAATTACAAGGAATAAATATTTCAAAATTGCATAACTTCTTACAAAATTATTCTCATTTCAGTCAGAATTTTACACATCGATATAATATTGCAATACATGATATCAAAATATAAACATTAATTCCAAAGATCAGCACTAACGTTTCTCCTAAAACAGTACAGCAAAAGCCAAACAAATTTTCTATACACTTCTTTAATCAAACGATGTAATTAGGTGTAAACTGCAATACACTGCTCAGCATATCTGTATTGACATTGAAAATAGCAGGACGATGCAAGCCCGTTCATATTTGCATTAGGTTTCAGGTAATATTTAATGATACAAACCACAGAAGCATATATTTTTATAAGAGACTAAAACTGCAACTCCTGTTTATGATCCCCTGTAAAACCAAAGTTATTCTGGCATTGCAGTGATATAATAAGGGTCTATGCAAGAATCCAAGCTCAATGGGAGAGTTAGCTTCTGAAGCAGTGAGATTTTATGGCACTTCAATCACTTTGGAATTATTAACATTGCTATGATATGAAGAGGTTTCTCCAAAAACACAAGCAACAGGAGATATTGTACAATCTTTTAAGCTGTACAATGCAAGGCAGAGGTTTTGCTTTCAAAGCAGAGGAAAAGGGTTATTAATGCTTTCAGAGGCACACAAGAAGCTGGAGACGAGACTCATATCAAAAAGAAATTGACTGTCCATTTATCATGTTCCCTTTATAAGTCATAAACTTCTTTACCAGGTTTCTTTTAACCCAGAGATTTTGTTTGATTTTGCAACTCAGATACAACATCCAATTCAAAATTTGTAATAATTAAACCAGGGTCATTAAAATAACTTTTATAAATTACTGAAACCTGGTCGTATTTTGATAAAGCAGTCAGCATTAGAAAGTCAGCAGTTTTTGTTTCACACTGTTATAACCTTGTCGGTTATTTGCCAACCAGTTCCATCTGCAGTTGACCAACAGTTGGTTGGCTAGTCAAATGGACAGCTATTTTGAATATATGAGTGGCTACTGATTTCTTGCATTCAAATGGTAGGCTGATTTAAAGGAGGATAATCACTGGATTACGTACAGTGACATACAGTCAGCAAGTCTGTGAAGAGTTGTACAAAATTTGGCACTTCGAGGGGGAAGAATCAGCTGAAGAAGTGATTAATGAGAATCAATGAGGGAAAGTCGAGGAAAAACTCTCGGCTAGCAGCGCTCAGGTTGTCAGACTTACCATAATATTGCAGACTTGATACGCTATAATGCTGTCGGTATAATTTTACCTCCTACTTAATCACTCTTCTTTTGACCACACATACTTGTAAAATTGGAGTTGTTTGTCCTGGAGCATGTTATTAGGATATTCTAGACAGGAACATATGAATATTCAACAAGCTAAAAAATTCAAAATAATTTGTTAGTACATGAGTACCATAAATTATTCCTTAAGAAATGGATCATATAAACACATGAAATAGGATATAAAATCGGTGGGAGAAAGATCATTTGGCATGGGAAGAATAATTTTCCATAGCTACTAAAAAGTAAAGATTGCTTGATAAGAAAACATGAAAATCAGAAACAAAGTATTTGCGGTTCAAGAACATTCTGAACTGGTTAATACACAGAGCATTACTTGCTTCCTTCATCTATGAGATGACGCTATTGATGTCCCTGAATGTATTATGCATCCATGTGGATGGTCACAGACAAGACATCTGCCCTTGTAACTTGGACCACACCATTTCTTCTCAGCCGCTGATATTCACTTCTTACCCCTGCTTGGGTGACATGAATCATGTCGATTGGTCATGTGGTTTGACTTTTCAGCCAATGAGAATGCAGCACTGTGGTTCAATGTACATATTGACAACATTCAAGCACCAGAAATCTCCTCTTCTCACACTCCCAGGATACAGAGCGTGTGACTTCAATGGAGATAGATGGGACCGTGGATGTCCATGCTGGTTGAAAGTTGATGCTGTGTGCGGTGGATCAAATGCTTGCTCTCAGTCGGACCTGTGTCATGAGGTGCGCATGTACTCCTTCTTCGAACTCAGCTTTTCTGTCACCACCACAAACCTCTTCAGTGCAAACTGCAATGTAGTACAAACAGCCCTTCATGAAACATTCACCATATTCATATATATATACCACCCTCTCCCTGTAAGTGCCCCCTAAACCCTATCTTAAAGGGGCACAGAGTATGTTGCTGGAGTCAACTGTGTCAAACTTCCTTAAGGGTGTTACTTAATCGACAAGTAGTAGCTGTTTCTGAAAATTGACTCTCATTGCTTATCTGTTAGCATAGAGACAATAAATAGGGAAAAATGTCAAGATTTATGATCGAAAATAGGGCAATGACACGCAAATTATACACTTCTTTATAGCAGACACAAGTAATATAGGTTGGTGTTGCTAAACAAGAAAATGTCATAATATTTGCTTTTAAGTCATACGATATTTTGGCTCTATTTAACCCACATACTAAATTCATGAAACAAACTCTGTGTCACTTTAACCAAGAAAAATATTATAGATTAATGCCAACCTCCCAAAGCTTGCATCATGATCATAAAACTATGGGGTTTCACTAAACTTTTACTATTCAGGGAGCATTGGTTTTCTTAATCAATATTCAGTGAGTTATAGTATTACAACTATTGCTTTGAATCTTTTGATAACCAAGGGGAGATAACTGCACACCTGAGACTCGCTCTGTGCGCGGAGATCATCCAGGTGTGCTGCACACAGCTGGTGTATGATGGCCAGGTCCCGGGCCGGGTCTCCCTCGGAACTCTCCGTCTCATGCACGTTGTCCGGGATATTCTGCCAGGGAACATGACAGTGTTACTCTCTGATATCACACTTTTTTTCAAATTCCTTTATGTTTCCCTTCTATTTCATTTTTTATGTTTTATTCTGGCAGCCTGTTTCAATGCATGTTAACCAATCTTGAGGCCTTTAACAATAGTTTTCAATGCCTGTGACCCTAACATCTCCATTGTTGTTAGACTGTGTGAATGAGATCAACAAACAACTTTGAATCCAAGAAATTTTGTCTTCTCAGAACAGGGTTCACTTTATTCAGACTGATGATACCAAAAACATTACTTTGCTAAAGAAAATGAAGACAAACTTATTTCAAAAATCTTTGTCGCATCTCATAATCAGATGATGCCGTATATGCAAGTGATATATTCAATTCAATTTATGTACTCACAGACAAGTCATCAAGAAAGGACACGACCCTCTCCTTGTTCTTCTTGATAAACGGCTTCACAGACTCCATGTAGGACTCCTGGAATAATCAAATGGTGAGAAGGTTCAGCTTTAAAGAGTATCTTACATGAGGCATGATATTACAAGTATCTTACATGAGGCATGATATTACAAGTATCTTACATGAGGCATGATATTAAAAGTACAGTATCAGTGCTGCAGCCAGGATTTCAGTGGCAGGGGCCAATTGGCCCCCAACTTTTGAAAATGAGGGCCAATTAGAGAAATTCCGAAAACTAGCTCTAGTAAACACTTAGACAAGCGTAAAAAATAATAAATACTTGTGAATGAATTTAGTTTTGGCCACGTGACGGTCACTTTGCTCTGCAATTTCCGTTTCGTCTGCTTGGACATTTACGATTTTCATCAATAACAATCCTTTCTCAACAGTTGCATCATCCTTTTCTGTTACTTCATCTGCTTCATTTGTTTGACTTTGTTTGTTTGACAAAATAATCTGTTATTATTCTTGTTTACACGTTGCATCGAATAATTGAATCTGAAACTACGACAAACTCCGTGTAACATTGTGGCCTGGAAGCTTCTCACAACGGACAAGCTCCGTACATCGCACATAGTAATGGTTTTAAATGCAAATACATGTATTAGCACAATGCGGAGTTTACGAAACTTTGTTTCCGGCTTAGATTATATGATCGTTTGGTTGTTTTTGTATTCAGAAATTGTCTACTTCGTTTCAATTGAATTATTTGTCTGTAAAGATGATAGCGCGTATGACATACAAAAATGCGTAGTAAATGATAAATTTGCGCCAATAGTGGTGCATACGTTTATAAATAAAGCGCCATGGTAAGTTCATTTAGCGGGATTCCCGCAATTACACAGCCTGGCTGCAGCACTGCAGTATCTTACATGAGCAGGACTCCAGATAATTATTTGGACTTTGGGGTATTTCACTCCTCAAACTAAAAATTGAGGAGTAAAATAAAAACATGAAAAATTCTAGGAGTATTTCACGGTTTATTGTTTTCAGATCCTCACTCCGAGTTTGCATCTTTTTTCATGTTAGTCGTTAATTAAATTTTCCACACGTTTTGATGAAATCTCTCTTTGATGAAATATGAACTCAGTAATCTTTGTTTTCATTCAGGTTGGCAAGAATTCAAGTTGGCTACTATTCAAGATGTAAAGATCAGACACATAAAGATGAAACTTTGTAAACAAATACCTGACTCGTATTCTGTGAAAGTTATGCGTATCTGTCACTCATTGCTTTCATTTTTAATGCATATATCTTAATTACCCGTGCGTATTTTACGCAGATACACATCTTACCTGGAGCCCTGATGAGGCATGATATCACAATGATAATATCTGCATTGTTAAAGTTCAGTTTGCACACCATTTGCTTATTACCAAGAAGAGTTGGGATGGAAATGAAGTCAGGCTTGCATTAGTTGGGATAGGACAATGCTTTTTTTATGGTGCTCGTTCAGCCTTTATTGAAAGTCTAACGAGTATTTCAAAAGAATAAGGGCAGCAAATATCAAGTTATGGAGAACATTTCCATGTATAAAGCATTTATGTTTAATGAAATCCTGTGTTAGTAAATATACAATCTTTATACAAATATATAATTTTAACAATAAGGCTCTTTCATTGACTTGTTACAAGTCATTTATAAACATTTTCAGAGCAGGGTCTTTTGGTTGTGCAAGCGATTTTGATCAAAAAAATAGAAAAGAAACTTTATCACTTTTATAAAACAAATCCTCCATAGATATGAAATTTGAATATAATACCTTTGATTCGACAAGATTTGCCAGGTTTTGTATTGCTTTGGCCACAAGCTTCAGGTTCCGGCTGGCCATCTCTGAAGGGTTTTCTGGAAGAAAATAACATGAATCCTTTATATAAATAATCTATGTTCACTTAACAAGTCATGATTATGGTCAATATACATATGTTTTATTAAATTAAATTTTAAAAAATAGAGATGTCGATTATATATTTGATCTCTTTAAGTTCAGGAAGGAAAATAAAAATGGATATGGTGACAGCTCAGATAGAGTTTATTGGAGTTTTATTCACAAGCACTCGAGATGTTCATCTTCTGTTCTGACATCAATGCTACCAGTGGTTGGAGTCCAAAGTAAAGGGAGATAACTCAGAAGTTTAAGGAGTTGACACTGGGTTCTGTGAATGTGAGAGGGGAGTGTTTTCAAGCTTGAATAACAAGCATATGTTACTGCGACCTCACCTGAGACTAGATTGAAAGACTTGGGTGAGATGATTGCTGGGCACAACAGCCTCAGGAAGATAAAACCACTGAAACAAGCAAACGATCAATTAATTACAGTCATGCAAATTTTCTTCTTCTGTTGGAATTTAATTTGATTTTATCGACTATATTGAGTAATCAATCCATTAAAGGAAACTGCGAGAAACCAATGGAAAATAGTAAATTGACAAAGCAGCAGCTCTGCCAACTCCCCCTGCAAGGCAGTAACCTGCACCAGTCTCCATCACTGCTTAATTGAAATCTTGCTGCTAAGCATCAAAATTTGTGGTTTGAGTGCAGCGCCCACATTGGCATAAAGCTGCAATCTACACAAATTTTCTTATTGGAGTATCGAGCTATGATGCAGTTAAATATAGAGCAAGCAAAGAAAAGTTGGGGACGGCTGCAAGGCTTAAACAAGGAATCCAATTTGGGCTGGTGCAGGTTATGCCTTGTGGAAGAAGTTTCAACTTTGGTTGATACTGGTATATAGACATTATAAAATGAAGTCATGAACTGATGTACAGATTGACTTTTATGGGTAATGTCCGTCATATCCAAAATGGGTTTTAGGGAACATCCAGCCAAACTCAGGAAACCTGACAAAAATACAGGCCCAAAGGTACAAACTTTGATCCTCAAGTCACAGTGATACTACATTTTCTCTTTATGTTTCAGCTTCAGGGTACAAAAATTTCAGACTTGACAATGATAAGTAGGCTCATATAGTTCAATAAAGACACCAATGAAATTGATTTAAGGCATTTTTCAACCTTTCCTTAAAGAAGATTTTTAAACAGTGTGACAAAAATGTATGGAAGGGCCTTTATCTGAGAACAAAGTTTTCTAAATATCCAATCTATTGTTGGAAGACTTTGTAGACCAACCTGACAGCTCTTGTTTTGACTGTGTCGTCCGTCGGCCACTTCTGTTTGGCTTTCCTTTGTAAACAGCCACAAATGTAGCGCAGCACACTGAAGGAGTAAATATCAAGAAAGCGATTTTTATAAAGTTGTTCTAGTGAAAAAATTGTTGAGAATTCAAATTTTAAAAAATCTAATAATTGATAACATCAAAGGAATCAAACTTTTCATTGACGTATATTTGTTTATTTTATATTCAGATCAATAACTTATTATTGGTTAAGTGAGTGAGTGAATTATTGTTTAAAGCCGCTTGGGCAATATTTCTGCCATTAGCGGCGTGATTTATTGGTTAACCAAAGACAAAATAATTTGAACTTACGTGGGACAGTCATTGACAGCTTTGAAAATAGACTCAATGACACTGTTAAGTAGACCAAGAAAATATTCCTGATTTGATTTGGCATCTGAAGGATTGTCCAGGAAAGCTGGATTTAGCTGAAAATAAAAACAGTTTGGTCAATACATACATATTAAGGAAGGGTCAATCAAGATGAAACAGTCACAACCAAAAGCTCTAACATTTTCTCCTCAAAGAGTTTTAAGCTCTATCTTCCATCAATACTGTTTAATCTCATGGATGTCAGAGTAAAAGTCAAAAATCATCTATAGCTTTGACATAATACTATTTAATGAGACTAAACTGCACACCACAAAAATAAGGAAATAAGTTCTGTAATATACATAATTGATACCAATTACGTTTCTTGAATGTTTTAAGAGGAAAACAGTTGATTCATTCTATTTTAAATGTTGTTATGTTTGGAAGGACGAATTTCCATCGAGATTTCGTACTAAGCAGGCAATTACCTCACAGGACTGTTTGCTCTCGATAATCTTTTGTACGGTGTCCCTGAGAGCAGACCTCACAAAGGTTGTGGCCGTCATCTTCATGTACTGGTCCATCATGGCAGTCGCCAGCGACGTTGCTCGGAACAACTGTGACACCTGACCTATTGAACGGAGACAAAGTTTCAGTTTGACATCATGGGAATTGTGAATTTAGACTAATGCACTTTTAACACTTTATATGTAATGGTATTTTTTATCATAACAGTAAGAAAATTGTGATGAATGGCAGTGAAACCCGAATATAAGTTGGATCAATGAAACCAAAGGTATTGCAATAGATTCAAGATCTGCATTCTTAGACACAAGGAAAATCTTAGACACAAGAAATGATTACATATTCAATGATGTCATATCTTAAATAGGCGAGGAACACATACATCATCAAAAGCTTATAATCAGATACTGAGATGAACCATTGAGGCAAAATGTAGAGTGTGATTTGTATCATGTATTTATAGTAGACACTGTGTAAGAATGTTGTTGAAACATTTTCCTTTTTAATCTTGTGAAAACCAAATAATAAAACTAATGTTGATCAACTAGGTTGTGATACAAGTACCAGTATCTTTGTATCCAATATCCAGCATGAGAAATAAAAGAGATTGAAGTGAACATGCCACACCTTCCTTCTCGATCTCAAGGTCGTTGAGAGTGCGGAGCAGCCTGGCCTCCTTCTTCTCGTGCCTGAAGATCTTCAGCAGCGACTTGGTCAGCCCAACCCATTCATTCTTGTCACACACCTTTGACAGTGTGATGATGTTCTCGTAGTTGTCTCCGAAAAGGATCTGTTACAGAGGGTGGAAGTGAGAGAATAACCTGTATGCAATCAAAGGCTGTTTTGAGAGAAAAGAGGTCATTCCAAGTCTTTTGGTATGGTATTACTTTTCATCTATTTAATTGACTGATTTCATCTTTCTCTATGATGGTTGAGGCTACTCTAATAAGTGGAGGGGACTTCATTTATCCCTTACCTTTTAATTTGAAGCAATGGACACTACCCAATATGCAAAACTAGTGGATAACAGCAGTGTGCAAAATCAGTCTGTAACACCAATTATCAACATCATTGATAAAAATTAATGGGCAACACTATTAGCAACATTATGCCACACCAGTGGCAACGATGTGCAACATAGATTTGCGTCATCAACTTGCAACACCAATAGACAACCTCATTGGGCAATAACAATGTGCAACACCAATTTGTAACTGTACCTCCTTAAGCCCTGTGTACTCCTCCAGAGGCATGATGACCTCGTGTATGTACTGTGCCTTCAGTCTGATGGTTCCCATCTCCCCCTTGATGTTGGGGGCTGCCGACTGAAGGGTGAACCAGTCGTCAACCTGCTCTGGTCGGTCCTGAACCGTCAGCGACATTGTTACCTCCGCTGTTGGAAATTGAGAAACAGTGTTGCAGTTTGTAAAATGTTAATGTTTTGAGAGAAAGAAGCCAAAGTGGTATTTGTTTCCATAAACATTGAAATGTTTATAACTTGACAAGACATCAAAATTCATTCATTGTTCATACATAAAAAATATATTCAAATTTCCATATAAAAAACATATTCGAATTTCCATATACAAAATATTCTTACCAGACTGCCTTAGATTGAGGACAGTGCAAAGAAAATATGATAAAAAAGCTTCTGAAGGTACAAGGTACACAGAAATAGGCAATGAAATAATTTTGAGACTTTGAAGGCTGGAAGGGCTTCTGATTTGAGAAAAGCAACCAGTCTTTCTTATATCTATCTAAGAATCGAACAAGCTGCACTAGATTTTTCAGGATTTAAAGAACTTGCCTAATCTGAAGCTGACAAATATTTGATGACAGCGAAGTCAGCTATTTGGTCACTGCTTTAAACTTACCCATTGAAAAGAGAGAATTCAACCAGGGCCAAATCAACATGTAGATTAAAACCAGGAGATAATTTTGGCTACTATGAAGTTATCAAGGTCCATTGAGGTACCAAGGTCTACTGAGACTTAAAAACAATTTATCATATGATAGTGACAGAAATACTTACAAATTTTAGTCTCTTTTGCTCTCTTCACCTTGTTGAATAGTATGACTGAAAATGTTTCTATATCATTTGGGATGTCACTGAAAGAAATAAATAGTCATCATGTCTAATCATTATGTTTTCATATGAATTAAGACATATAATATATAAAATCATAATTATCATTACAATTATCATTACTAAAAGTATTATTAGACACAAGAATGGTTAATATTTCTAAAACATGAACTCATTAATCGAATTCATTCATTCATGAAACCCAAAGAGTTAATTTTCATCTCATAACTCCTCACAAAATAAACAAATATAGTTTAGTGTAGATGGAGATGCAGGGATCAATAGGCAACACTATGTTATTTGTAATAATCTACAAAACATCTTTTTTACAACTATGGTGACAAACATTACACAAGATGAATTCCATCTAAGTATCAGTGCAAAAAGTATTATCTAATAAAACTTACTCTAACACAAACTCCTGCTGCCATACTGGATTAGAAGCTTCTCCAACATCTGTGCGGCCAACCTTCACGTCGTTCAGACTGATGACAACGTACGGGTGGTTGAGATACTTGTTGGGGAGACGGTGAGCCTCGAATATCGTGATGAAGAGACTCTGCATCTCCTTGAGACGCTGGGTGACGGGACCTTGCTTCCCCTGTGTGTTGCAGCAGTAGGGCTTCAGGGCTTGCATCCACCGCTGCAAAAGAAATCAAATTAGCACTTCAATAAAGCAAGGCTGATAACTCTTTGAAATTCAGGAAGCACTACACTCAAAACTTAAAAACTGCATATATATTACATTTCTCTATAAAGAAAATAAGGTTGATGAGGCAGCTGTGGGAATTATGATCCATAGTTGAGCTTGGTTACAGTTGTGCTATTTACTATTTAAAAGAAAAAAGATATCGTATATGCATGAGTTCTCACCTGTGCATCGTCGCTGCTGTCGGCGCACAGGTAGATGGTCTGCACATGGTTGTTGTTGTAGTTGGACACTATCTGGAAACAGTACGGTCTGGCGGGGAGAAAACAAACTGTCAGTTCAGTTATCAAAGGAGAAAAGTATGTTAGATGTCCAAAAGAGCAGTTATAAAATATGATAGCCACTAGAGAATATAATAGTTTTAAAGTTGAAATATTTTACTTGATGTAGATAAAAAACAGAGATGTATTAGCTTTAGATATCTTTTCGATATACAAATTTGATTTTTGAAGCCTAGTTTAAGGCAAAACACTGCAGAATTCAAATCCAAAACATGTACTATTAACTGATCCAGCAAGAATCTCTGTCTATGTCATAACTAAGATTAGCAAGATTTAAATTGAAATTCATTTGTTTTTCCTTACCTTCCGAAGAAACTGTCATGGACTGGGTAGAGGGAACTATACTGGAGATCTAACAAAGCATTGGGTTTGGAGCGCTGAAAACAAGAAAATTGTTTTGAGTCTTACTGTAGGTGCCAGTATGAAGATTGATAGGTAAAGCATGAGAAAGATTCCATTTACTTCTCTGTATTCTTGGTGTCTGAATTAAGTCTTTTCCTGACATCTTGAACCAAGGCTAGCTTCATACCTAGTGACCTTGAGTAATTCTTGGTAACAAGCATTCTTATCAAGTTAAAATATCCCCATTTCCCACCCAATAATGCTACAGCACAAGTATTCAATATATGAAGATTCAAACCTACTCTCTCGTTCTCCAGTAGAATAAGATGTCGTTCTGTTCCATTTAACATGGTGTAGAAGTGCTTCCATTTCTTTGTCTTGTCACCTGCGACAAAAAAACAAGATCAATCATTCCATGAGAAGCATTGGTGTTTGTCACCAGATCACAGTCTGAAAATAATTTTTTTGAAAGAGAATATTCATAAGGTCTAAAGGATAGAAAGAACCAAATATGATCTTGTCATTGAAAATATGCGGTCAGAACTATTTAAAGTGAAACGTCAACCTGAGTTTAAAGCTTTGGACAAAATATGGTTTCAAGTTTAAAGTAAGGGAGATAACTCACTTCTGTGAGGGAAGGTAAAGAAGACAACTTACTTCTTTTGTAGAGGTAGCCTGTGAGGTCAATGCGGTCCTCACGGCTGGTCAGTAGACTAGGTCCAGAGCGCATGATGGACGCATACAGTGTGTCTTTCTGAGATGGTGTGAGTTTCTCAGGCACACCATCACACATGTCAAAGTTGTCCTGTGAAAAAGGCAATTTTAAAACATTTTGTTAGAAAAATTCAAAGAATTTATCTCATCTAAAAGAGCTCATGAACTAGTATCAATCATGCAAATCAGACTTAAATACATTATCTTTCATTAAGGGGAGCAATGATTTCCCTGGATTCACATGACTATTACTTGTAAAATCATTAATTCAAAATAAAGTAGACTTCTAAAACAAGAAACAATGTTTTTACCCTATAGACTGGTGTAACAAGCTTGTATCCTTCCACGATCTCCTCTGTCTTGTAACGCTCTATAATGTCCTCCAGACTGGAAAACAGAAAAAAGAGGTTTTGACATAAGAGGTTTAGTGTTACTTTCATATTTTATCGATGATTGCTGATATTGTTAAGTGAGAAAATTGCAATGTCATTATAGTATACTTTCATTAAAACTTGTAAGCACCACCCAGAGCTAATTACCATAAACCTACTGAATTGAAAGAATTAAACTCCATAGTTACAAAGATAAAATGTCAATACAAAATATGGCAAAGTAGTGTTGCAAGAGAAACATTGAAATGGTGTAGTGACTATACCTTGTGTTCAGACCTTATGTAATTTCTGAAAATCTGGGAATTTCACTGAATTATAAGCAACAAAAGTTTTGCAATTATTGGTGAAACAGATAAAGTGCTGATGAAAAAAAATTGCCCTTAAGTATAACTCACCAATCAAACTTGCGCCCCCCAATGACGAGTTTCTTGCCCTTCTTCTCAATACGGAACCTGCGTACAATGGTGCTGAAGAAGAAGAGGGAGAAGGCTCCAGGAGTGTTGTCACTCGGACGCACCAGAAAACTCCCCTTCCCAGCTGCAATACAAGCACTTCATTGATCAACCAGTACAAACCTGTTACACATTACGCTAGCAGTGTCATGTGAACCAAAGGTGCAGATGTGTACAATTAACTCTTGCCTCCCTATCATCTGATCTTTGTGCCTTTATATTACTGTCATTTGTCTAGATTTGTTTTAATGTGATGTCACAGATAACTAAAGTTTGGTTTGGGAAAGAAATGACATGGCATACAATAAATTTATGTAATTCTAAAATCTCTTTATATCACACAATTAGCGTCCATAGATACAAAACATGACGTGCATTTATATTTTCAAACTCCACCTAGAGTTATTAAAGCATACCCAAACTATAGAAGTTAGCATTCTGACTACTGTAAACACAGGCTTGAAATGTAAAAAAGCTTAGACTGACAAATATATCAACAGGTTTCTTACTCTGTCCAAGCATCCTGACTGCATCCTCCTTGGTGATGTTGCTGTGGTAGTAGGGGTACATCTCTGGGGAGTTGGAGGTGCCGTTCTGAAACAGAAAGTTCTCTCATCAGATGACTTGACTTGAGCAATCGGCAAATTATTTTCATAGGATATTCTGTGATTGATAAGTGTTGTTGATATAATGATGATGTCAAACTGATGAAGATTTTGTTCTACGCTGTTCTGAAACGTTAGATCCAACAATCAGAAAACTTCATTTGTACAATCAGTAACTTATTTTCCTAAAATGCCCGGAACTTGGCTTTGGCTGATGATCATGTCAAAGAAGTTTTGACAAACAAAATCTTGCTCTTAGCATATCATTAGGTAAAGGAAAAAGGGTAGATTGACGTTGAAGTTTGATGTGTAGCTTTGATTCTCACTTCTATTCATTAATTGAAATATTCATGAGAATATTATCATAATTTTCATCATGTAAAAGGAACTGGATTGCTGATCAATGTAAATAATTGACAAGTCATGTTGACTTATTTACTTACGAGATCCTCCACCAGTGCCGCTGGAATGATGCCCCCCTCATTGTTGCGGACTGACACCACCCACAGCCAGCCGTTCTGAAGCTCCTCTTGTACAATGAAGGATTCACCCTTCTCAAAACTGAATAGAAACATCAACCATGTGCAAATAACACCACAATCATAACCATTCACTTGTTTTAGAAATAAAGTAATATTGGGAATATTACTATGGTCCCAATCCAATATCAGAGATTTGGTTTTGAACACCAAGGGAGATAATTCAAAGAGTTTAAAGCCCAAAACAACCACATGTAATTCTATGGTGTTCTTAGAACAATATGTTGAGATAAGTAACATAGACAATATCATACAAGAGAGAATAATACATTATAATCATGCTGTCAGTTAGTGAAAATATTCCATTGGTATTTAAACCTGTACATAAAAAGTTCTACACATAAGTAAAAAAAATACCAGTAACATTTTCTGAGCACATTATTCTTTAAACTTAAAATAAGGTCACTTACTAACTAGGCTCATGAATAGCAACTATTTAAAAGTTTTGTCAAATTTTGTGATTCAATTTGACACTATAATCATGCTGGCAAAATAACATTATCATGTTTGATTCCTACACTTGCTTCATCTTTTATTAACTTTCGACCTAAAATATTGCCAAAATATTTGTAGCAAACTGACCTGAGTTCATCTGTATCTGGCATCCTCTTATAGGAAAGCATGGCCACCACACGGCGTCGGTCATCAACGGGCTGCAATACAATGTAAACCATCAGACGAAGTTACATCAGTGGTAGGTGGATGATGAGTATCACATAGGTAAAATTGTAATAAAAAGCCTGTAATGCTATTGTGGAAATACACGCACCTAAAAACTTTTGATGAAACCAGTGGCCAGACTCATTATCAAATTAATTGTCAGTCTTTATATATTGCATATGACTTCACTGTATGAAAAAGATTTCATAATGTGACTTTAAAATTTAGTTCTTTATTGTTATGTTTATAGGACTGTAAGTGCTTAAACTCTGTCTGCACTTCTAACCTAATGACCATGAGGGTTTCTGATCATTCAACTCTCCATAAGCAAGAATTTCATATCAATAGCTATTGTGGACACACATACCTCGGGTGGAGCAACTGGGTACTTCAACTGCTCATCCTTCAGCAGCCAGGAGCACTTAGTGTAGTAACCAATCAGATCAGAGAGCGACTCGAACTGCCGACCTCCGATATAATAGTCACCGCACATTGCGATGATTCTGAAGAATTAAAAAGCAGTTGCACTAATACACAATATCATACGAGCTAAAAGGAAACTTTACTTCTGAATATTTTAACATCATGAAATGCCTTTTAAACTAAAAAAATAACAAGTGTTTGCCACTAAAATGGCAATGTCCCCCGCCGTTATTGCATGAAAAATGTATTACACTGTGGTCAAAGTGTCGTGGTGACCTTGAAAATGAGGTCAAGGTCACCAATGTCAACTGGCGTCTGAATCTTCCTCCCTTGAAGGCTGTCACCAAATATGAACACTCTAGGTGCTAAGCTTAACGAGATACCATGTTAACAATGTATTACACAGTAGTCAAATGTCGTGGTGACCTTGAAAATGAGGTCAAGGTCATCAAAGTCAACTGGCGTCTGAGTCTTCCACCATTGAAAGCTGTCAACAAATATGAACACTCTAGGTGCACGTTAACAATGTATTAGAAATTGGTCAAAGTGTCATGGTGACCTTGAAAATGACATCAAGGTCATCAAAGTCAACTGGCGTCTGAGTCTTCCACCATTGAAAGCTGTCAACAAATATGAACACTCTAGGTGCACGTTAACAATGTATTAGAAATTGGTCAAAGTGTCGTGGTGACCTTGAAAATGACATCAAGGTCATCAAAGTCAACTGGCGTCTGAGTCTTCCTCCATTGAAAGCTGTGATCAAATATGAACACTCTGGGTGCTAAGCTTCATGAGTTATCGCGTTAAAAATAATTTCAGACAGACGTAGTGTTGTGGTGACCTTGAAAATGACGTCAAGGTCACCAAAGTCGACTGGCGTCTGAGTCTTCCTCCATTGAAAGCTGTCATCAAATATGAACACTCTAGGTGCTAAGCTTCACGATTTTGTCATGGTGACCTTGAAAATGACGTCACCAAATATGAACACTCTAGGTGCTAAGCTTCATGAGTTATCTCGTTAACAAGAATCCGGACGAACGTAGTGTCGTGGTGACTTTGAAAATGACGTCAAGGTCACCAAAGTCGACTGGCGTCTGAGTCTTCCTCCATTGAAAGCTGTCGCCAAAAATGAACACTCTAGGTGCTAAGCTTCATGATTTATCGCGTTAACAAGAATCCGGACGTACGTACGTTCCGCGTTGCTGCGGGGGAAAATAAAAACATTAAATATTCCCTAATTTCTATTAAAGTTTTCTTTAAATTTCATGGATACGCTGAAGATGCAAAATACAGATTGAATCAGATAAAAATAAACATTTCACTGGGATAAGAAATTAAAACCTTTAAACCATTTCAATAGCAGTGAATCTCATTAATCAAATTGATGAAACAACACAATAAAATTAATTCTCTTTTTCCCCCCGATAGAGTTATGCCTTTCCAAAATGACGAACACAGCTACATTTAATACAGACAGCCTTTTCAATGTCAATGAAATAACTAACCTGAAGTGTGTCAGTTGACCCGCCTTTCCCAGGTAGGAGAGCACAAAAGAGCCAGGTTTGCGGTCGCTCTCCCGCACCAGGTAGCTCCCTTCCTTCTCCGCCTCCTGTAACCTCTGCTCCGCGGACTGCCGGTCCAGACGACCATGATACCATCTGACAACAGCATTTACATGTTAACCTTTAATCTTAAGTATGCTATTTGTGAAATTAGATCTGCTGACCATGGTACCAGCTGACAGAAGCAGACCAATGTTAACCTTTGACCTGCAGGTGTGAAAGGAGATCCATCTAACCATCTGATCTACAAATTCATTAATATGTTGCTTGACAATAACCGTTCCATGAAGAAAATTCTCTGACCTTTAACTCTCTCAAGGTCACCAATGTGAAACTGGAGTGTTTTGAGAGCACACAAACCCCTGGTGTATGGGTTGTTGATGCACAATGGGTGTGCTGAAAAGCCACTTACTTAAGTGTTTATTAATCAAGAATCATACCTTGTAATCTTGATCTACATTTAAGATGAAATTGGCTCACAAAATTATGACCTAACACATATTCAAGATTGAAAGGACAATCACCAAAGAAGGAAACCAAATGGTCATGGTAAGAGTTTTCAGAGAATTCAACTGAATCCCAGGTCAAAATGTTTGAAATTTTTTTATCTTATTTGAATGCTCATGTGATATTAAGGAATACATATATCAAGTATCAAACGCTGTTCACTGAGCAGTTAATCGATAGAGACAAGGTTGAAGCAAACCCAAATTTTGCAAAAGAGAAAAGTAACTGATCTTACTAAAGGGACATAACCCTAAAATATCATTAAATCAATATAGGATATGATATGTTTATTATGATCCAAAGCCTATCTTAAGTTTCAATAATATTAAACAAAACTTGTTGGAGAGAGTTGATCTTAAAAGAAAGTACTGTCATTATGAATTTGGAAAGACAAAAGTCTTTATAAGTCAAGGACCATAACTCCAAAAATACTCATTTCTTAACGAAAAAAAAATGCAATATGCACATCACCTATGGATAAGAAAAATGTGTTAATTTCAGAAATATTCATCAAAAACTATGGGAGGAGATGATTTTGCAAGACAGATAGAACTTTACGGGACAGACGACAAAATGACATATGCCCATCAGTTGACCTTTTTCCCCAAAAAGGACAGACAGTTGGTCCATATCATAAACCCATCTTGCCTCATAGGCCTGATAAGCTAATTATCCCTCAATTCTCTCCTAAGGAAGACAAAATTTTCTGGATAAAAACTTCTTTATTGTGAAAATCCCAACATTTTGAAGTATAGGCGTACTCCTTCATCAGTTTGGATAAAGGGCACCTTTGACATCCCACCTGATGAAGGAGTAAGCATTTACTCCAAAACATCATGAATTTAACGATAAAGAAGTTGTTATCCAGAAAATCTTGTCTTCCTTAGGTATATCACCTCTAAATGCCCTTCAAAGACTTAATCCTCTCCTAGAATATCCTGCTAACCAGCTTGGCACTAGCAGAAATCTTAAATCTCTTATGTGTCATTGAAATTAATCAGGTCACCAAGATAGGCATTAGGGGAAATATACACTCATCATTTGTCATTTAAAGAACCTATGTACATAGGTATAGATCACAAACAATAATAACAAATCCCCATGGAGCCATCATTTAACCTTTTACATGAGTTGATACATTGGCAGTGGATAAAGAGCTATCATGTTTAGGATATGTTGAAGATGCCAGTAATATCTCTTTGAGAGTTTCACAATACATACACATATACTCTAGAATCATGGTGCTATGTGCAATTATTAAATGTTTGTAGGTTTCATATCCTTGATAATCCAGGGTTTACTGTTAAGTTCGATATTACCAATACATACTTGTACACCAACTCTGGGACCAATGTCCTTGTTTCTATTACCTGCCCTTGAATAACAATTTCTCAATGCACAGCAGTGAATCAAATGTATTCTGAATGAGATATTTCAATCTTACCACGACTCATATCTACATCTGAATACAGCAAGGGCTTAACCCTTTCACCCAAAAAGCCTAAAATCAGGTTCAAAAACATTATTGATTTCATAGGGGTGAAAATGATTATGGAAGCACAAGATATGCATCTTCTGAGAGAGTAGAAATTGTTTTTGTGTAGATTTCTTAAAAAATGGTGAAGGATTTCTTAAAAAATGGTGAAGAATTTCTTAAAAAATGGTGAAGAATTTCTTAAAAAATGGTGAAGTGCAGTAGACAAAGAAATCATACACCATAATTTTTTTATGACCATCATCAACCTAATAAACTCACCAACCCTAATAATATCACCCCTGCTACTAATTTACCTCCACCAATCACCATCTCCACCCCCATCTTCCCTTCACTGCAATTTCAAGAAACTGAAGCTCCAGATAAGATTTTTTAAAAGTGGGTATGAAACCAACTGCTTTGATATTTTGTGGGAATTCATGAAATTGAAGTTGGTATTCATATTATTAACACCCACTATATTTTACTGGAGTGGGTATCAATTCTAAAACATTTTGTTACATGTTATTTTATTTGTGAAAGAAAGAGCGAGTGTCACTATGAAACATTGCATTATATATGCTATATAATATTCTGCTTATATATGTATATATCACGTCATGATAGATCCGGTAATGAAACACATCAACAAACAAGACATCACTGGAACTGTCAAGTTACTGTTGGAGTACTGCAGTGAGTGAAGTTCGTAAACACTGATCTAAAACTAAACATGAGTATGTATGCAGATTTTTAAACTGTTAGCTACTTACTTTATTATTTTGCGCTTAAATGCGTATTCTCTGCATATATAAGCATGTTATACGCATATACGCAGGTTATCTGGAGCTCTGGTTGTCTATCCCCTGACCCCAAAGTCAATCTTATAAACTTGACCCCCTGAATTCCCGATAGCCTCCTCCATAGGGGCCTAATCAGCACCTTCTTTGAGTATCTCCTAGCAAAGTGCCAAAGACGATATTAACAAGATTGCAGTCAGTTTCTTCCATGAAGAGCGTAATCGACGCCATATCAAGTATTCAAGGGCATATGGTTAAAACACAGGTAAACATGCTCTTTTCACCCAAGGGTGGTGCAGATATCTGGTAACAGAATATGTCACCTCTGGGTTACCAAGGATGCGAGGAGGGTTCAAGGTATAGACAAAACAATTACACATGATGATTGGCTTGACAAAGTGCAGCTTATACATTGAGCTAAGACAATTATCTTTTTCACACAATACGTGCATGCAAAATAAATGGGCAGCTACTTAATCAAGCCAATTGACAAATATCTGATAGAAACTCAAAATGAATACACGTATATATATAAGTGTGCAGCCTGCAGCCTTTTTATTGTTACATAAAATGCAATCATCCGACTGATTTTGAAACATTCAAAAAGCAAAGTATGTGTAATGAGACGACTCTCAAATGCACTTTCTATCTTAAATTTCATAACAATAAGCAAACATATCAAGAAGCAAAGCAGCGTTAACATGGAATCAGAAGCTTAGTCAGTTTAAAAGCAATCTGCCTATACGGAATAATCATGGTAAGTTTAAATCATTTGGTGGTCACTACCATTTCTAGCGTTTGTGCTTAATGAGCCGTGAAATCTACACTAACCCATATGGGGATGGAAATAGGTTTGGTATTCAATTTTCTTTCTTTACCAAACAAATCATTTTGAAAAAAATACATGTATGAGCCAACTAAAATGAAACTTCCTTTTTAATTTCAAAATTTTAACTAAGTGGATAGTTGACCCTACCAGCAGGCATAAAGACATATATCATTTCACGGAGATATTGTGAGATATTTCACAGCATTTTCCGTGAAGCTGATAAGGGACAATGTAAAACCCTACATTTGAGAGAATATGAATGAAGAGGTATCATTTTTTGGATACAGGTTAACAGGCGTTGCTATTCTATATATCTCTTCAAAAAATAATGTTCTTACATACCTTGAATCTTTTAAACACTCTAATTCCTTTTTCCTGTTTTTTTAGAAGGGACAAAATTCTTAAGAATTGAATTACTTTCGATTCAGATATAACAAATGTTGTGGTCTATCAAACTAATATTTCTTTTTTTCATATTTAATGTCCCCCATTAAATTCAAAGTAATAAATTTACCTGAACTCCTGGTGTTTCTTTTAGATTTAAAAATTATAAAAACTTTATCAAGGTAAAACATATAGTGAAAAGTAACTTGTTCACAGAAGCAAATACCATATTCTAATATCTTAATTATATATAGGTTGACAACACACATGATATCCACAACACAGCAGCCTAAGTAAACTCTAAAATTTCAGGAAATGAAAACTCTACTTATACCATATCTAAACATGGACAAATGAAATAATAAAACACAAATGCATACACGAGAAAGCCTCAAAATGGCAGCTGTCACCGAGGAAAGGAAACTAAAACTCTCAACCTAGAAGCAAAAACAAATTTTACGATAACATGCTGTTTAAATTGAAAACCTATTTAATCCTACATTTCTATTGACAACATCAATGAAATTTGTGCAACAAAATAAAAACAAAACAGAATTCATACCCATGGCACTGGAAATGCAAAAATTGAAATAAAAGTACTTACTGCTTATAATCACAGGAGCTGCTGTTTGGAAAAGTAAAAGATGTTTTTATTTTTGTGTGTACACAGACTTTTCCAGATAATGAGTCAAAGGGTAAATAGTATAAAAGCATTTGTTTGAGGGGTAAACGTGAGGAGTTTCAAGTCCTCCACCTTGTCAAGGTCACACAATATGCAATCAATTCTGTAAGTGTATGGCATTTTCTTAGAACTCAGGAGAATAAACTGAGGGGGCAATATTATGCAATGTAAGGGGTGGGAAGGGGTGGGGTGGGGTGGGGTGGGGGGGGGAGAGATGTTTTATCGTCAGGCTTCTAATGTGCTTTAATCACAACTGGTATAAACCCCTCATTACTTTGATAAAAATAGTCCAACAACTCTCTAGCAACTGATTTTAAATTCAGATTCATTCACAAAATTTCCTAAATAAACAAGCAGCTGACATGGTCGAGCTTTATCCCCCTAATAAGGCGTATTATTTTTAGGTATAATATATTCTATCAATTTAAGATTTTCCATGACTGTATTGCAATTAACAATTCCTTAATATTAATTTGCTGAATTATATGTAATTCACAATGCTGTAAAGAATAAAAGGCAAAAGTGAGCTGATAACCCTGCCTATGGCTCGTTCGCCTTTATGAAATATTGGCTATTTGAAAACTTGTGTAGTCAATCATATCAATGAATGAGATCACATTTTTTTACCAAAAATTTCATAACATAAAAAGGATATTTTTTTAAAATTTCATCATGACACACCTTCATGTAAATACGTATCTCACTGCCAAATTTGATCAAAAATAGCTTTTTAGTTTATAGGTTATGAAATGAACAAGACTTGAAAAAACAGGGCAAAAACTCAACATTTTTCTTTATATATATATTTATTTCAAAGTTAATGATCATGAAACACTTTCATGTACTAATGTATCTCCATACCAAATTTGATCAAAATCAGGTGACAAGTTTACAAGTTATGAGCCAAACAGGATTTGAATCAGTATTCTAACAGAGTCCAAGTTTTTGGCCAAAATTGTTTATCACAACAAACCTTTATGTTATTGTGCATGTTCATTCCAAATTTGAACATAGTTAGATAAATAGTTTAGAATTATGATCCGGACAGGACTAGTTAAGTTTTCTTACAAATTCATCACTTTTCCCCCCAACTCCTAAAATGTTTTAGAGGTTATTTTCAAGAAAATTAATGATGACATTTCGCTTTAAATAATGAATAATGGTGTCTCAAAATCCAAAACAAAGTTATCAAACACTGCCTCGCAATGTTCAAGTGCCGCATATATATAATCTATTTCATCATATATGGGTACATTATTGGCAATGGATAGTTCTCAAATATTTTGAACGGATACGTGAAATATTTATGACTCAAGAAGACAGGAAATTGACCAGCATGTTTGTTCAGAGATCAGTCACTTTTGTGTTGCTATCTTGGCTTTACGAATATCAATACCCAAGTTAATGGTGTGGTGTAATGTGGTGTAGTGTGTTATATAAAAGTGTTGTGGAGTGTAGCATGGTGGGCAAGATTTAGTGTTGATTTGATGTACTATTCATGGTGTGATGTTGTGTTATTATTCTTGTATGGTATGAAATTTGGTGTGAATGGATTAATGTGATATAGTATGGTGTAGTGAGGTGAATGTTGTATGAAGTGTATGAGGAGGAGTGAGTGATTGGTTGTAGTCTTTCAGATTTGGTTTAGTATGGCGTAATGTAACATATGTTATCTAGGTAGTGTGGTGTATATGTTTTTTTGCGCACTGAGTGGTTAATATGACAAGGTGTGGTCTTTTTGTTTGGTGTGTAGTGTATAATGTGACATGATATATGTGCAGCTGGGTGTATTTGGTGTGATGTGCATGGTCTTGTGTGGTCATTTTGTATGGTGTATACTGTATAATGTGACATTATATGTGCAGCTGGGTATATTTGGTGTGATGTGCATGGTCTTGTGTGGTCTTTTTGTATGGTGTGTACTGTATAATGTGACATTATATGTGCAGCTGGGTATATTTGGTGTGATGTGCATGGTCTGGTGTGGTCTTTGTGATTTTGTTGGTTTGGTGTAAAGTGATAAACATTTTATGTTTTAGCATGGTTGGTATGGTGTAGAGTGGTGTATATAATAAAGTGGTATGGTCTTCATTGTTTATTAGTATGGTTAATGTTGCAAATATGGTATCATAGTGTGGTGTATATGGTGGGCTGTGGTCTATATGGTGTAATGTGTATCGTGTAATGTGACATGTAAGGTTATGATAGTGTGGTGTATATGATGTGTGGTCTTGATGGTGTTATGTGTATTGTGTAATAATGCAAATATGGTATGATAGTATGGTGTACATGGTCAGCTGTGGTCGTAATGATTTTATGTGTATGGTGTAATGTAAGGATGGGTATCGCTCCTCATTTCCGTATGGCAATACGTATTGCAATCTTTTGGTACCTTTCATATTTTAGTTTTTCCGTGCTCTCTCGACTGAATAGCGGTAATTAGAACAGTGATTAATGCTCCACTGGCCCGTTTAGTAAAGACAGATAATTCAGTGACTGATTTCGGACTTTCACATGTCTGTGCTATTTTCACTTTGCAAGTTAACACTTTTTGTAACAACTTACAGTAACATCACATTTCTAATTACGTTCACACGGAAATTGTCAATTTTAAAACCTCTGATATATTGGATATTTTCAGAAGGGTGTACTGGTATGTATCGTGTTGTTTCTGTTTTGCGATATACCGATATCCCGATAATACCACTCACCCTTAGTGTAATGTGACATATAGGGTATGATAGTTTGGTGTATAGGTGGGCTGTGGTCCAAATGGTTTAAGTGCATGGTGTAATGTGAGGTGAGGTGAGGTGACATGGAGTTTAACGCCGCTTTCAAGATTATTTCACTTATATCGCGGCTGCTAGTATTATTGCAGGGAGAAAGCTCACAACACCATTGTGGCTATGCATTGCGGTGAAACCTGCGAGCATCGGCTGAAATTCAGTGTAGCATTGCACCCAAACCTGACTGTGTGTAGAACAGTTCTCTACTGCAGACAAAGTTGCCGAGACCCTGGCGGGATGGTGTAATGTAACATATAGGGTATGATAGCGTTGTGTAAATGGTGGGCTGTGGTCTAAATGGTGTTGTGTGTATGGTGTAATATGACATGTAAGTTAACAATTTGGAGTAAATGGTTATGTAATATATAAAGTATATGATGGCATGGTGCAATGGTGTTCTTTGGTGTTGAGCTGTCTAAAAAATGTTATTTAAGGTTCTGGTAAATTTCATGAGGTAAGGTGTAGCTAATATATTGAGCTCTTTTACACTAATTTGGTACATTTTCATTGGCTGTTAATTAGTGCAAGGTTTTGTACCAAACACTTTGTAATGTAATAGGGGTTTAAACATATTTAATGCCTGGGAAAAAGATAAACCTAATTTTATCAAATCCCCATAGTGTAATGTAGTGTTGGGTACTGCGCATATTTCATGCATGTGAAAACAATCCAGCATCAGTAGATGATTTAGATTACTCTCCCTGAAGTGTTGTCTAGTGTAGAAGCTCATATTAGAGAGAGATGATAGCGCAGGCTGATCAACAGGAAGTTGGTGAGTGGGCGGGGAGGGAAGTCTTGGCTCTAGGCCAGGCAGATGGTATAAACAATACCAGTGGAGAATCTAGTTTCATCAGCTGTCATGCACTTGCTTCTTCTCCATTCATAAACGTAAAGCAACTGGTGAATGGGGTCTCCTCGGGAACAGTGAATGAAATGCCATAAATGAACTAAATGATATTATCTTCAAAAATCATAAGGAAATGTTTACCAACATTCATATTTTATCTGCTGTGGGTTAATAGCTGCACTCATTCAAATACTCATTGTTGGTTTTTTTCAGATCACTTGGCATGCTGTTCTCGCTATTCGCTAATTCATTCCTTCGTTAATACTATTTCTGAATCAATTTATAGACATTAAAGAGCAACACATTTCAGAAATTAAACAAGAAAATTTTTATCAGCTTAGTCAATAATCCTACACTCTGATATCATTACTTTTCATTCAACTGTTGAGTTATGAATGACATAGTAATGATCATATTTAATTTTTTTTTAAAACCAGTTCATTCTCGTATCAATAGTCCCTTAACTAATAAATGTACTGGGGCTAACTTGTCAACTGAGATACATAGTTTAATAACAGTTTAATCAAATCTTTATTGAGTTTTATTCTAAAGGTTTGTTAATAGAGTCTAAAAACTTAAGGATAACTTCTTTATTTCGAAAATAATGACATTTTGATACAATCCTCTTAACTGCATGAACACATGCCAACAGAGACTATAAAAACTTAATACCGTATTTCCATGAATAGACGCTCGTCAATTTTTTGTGACCACCTGCAACCCGGCATCATTTCAAGACCGACCTTTTATATTTTTTGCAAAATTAACCATCCTAATATCAAACGATATGAATGCAATCATGACAAACTCACCCTTTATGGTGAATATTCATTCATGATTGGACGTGAACATATATAATAAGCATGTTGCATATCATTTCCGATAAGAGGAAATTCGCTTTTATGTATATAAGATAACTGAAAAATCAATAAGCCATCTTAAAATCAGTTCTCTATTTTTTCGAAAAGTCGTACCTACAGCGTCTATTCAAGATCGGCATCAATTTGAGACGAGGCCTATATTCCAGGATATACGGTTTTCTTGAAAACAGTATCAGGGTCTAACCCAATATGTCAGACAGGTAAAAATTCAATTAATGTTTTGTCCTCCCATCAAACATCAAACAATCATTAACTTTTATTAAAAAATCATAAGAATAGAAGTGACTAAAAAATAAATAATAATACAAAAACAATGGAAAAAATATCCAAAAGAACTCAACTTGTACGACTAAATTTGGCAGACAAGGACCACATCTTCAGGTCAATCATCCATCCAATTACTCTTAAAGTTATTAAGGACTGCATCGTCAGGACACTCATCCATTCAATAACTCATTAAATCGTGTTCAGCATATCACGTTACACTCTCAACATTCACGTGATTATCAACTTTTTTTTGGTATTTATTAAATCATTTTTTAAATGACCAATAACCAAATATTGAAACATCATACATTCCATTTCTAAATGCAGTGATAAATCTACAAATATGACCTGCGGTGTCCAGGGACTCACTACCACAAGGTATTGTGAGTCTGAGCAGATTTAAGCAAGTCCTTCAAGAAGAAAGCCAGCATAAATTTTTATAGGTCCTTTCCAAATATTATCAGTATTTGATGCAGGACTTGGGGTAATTTTATCAGAGAAATTATATATAGCAGATACCTGTCTTTCCTTGACAAATACCATGTTTATCTCATCCAGTGAAATAGAAAAGTAGGTATTTTTTAGTTGCGCAGCTTGAAGTTAATGTTCCACCTCAAAAGACCTCAAAACTCTAAATAACTTTACTTTGTCATAAACCTTCTGATAGTAACAGATGTGGGTTTTTATGTCATAATCAACATGACATCTAAATAAGCCAAATTGGACAGTCTGTCACTTGTAACTCTTTCTGCAGACCGTAAACATTTTGAGATTTGTCGTTAAATTTCTGTTTACACTGACAGTTTTCAGAGTCAATCTGTGACTTCAAGTCATTTTCTTTGGCTTTGATATAAACTCAAAAATATGATATAGCTGATATAACTTTAAAATATTTCACACATTAATTTACATGAATACTAGTTATAGAATATCTAACACTATCAACTCCTATCTGTCTCCTGGCTTTTTTGAGAGTTTCCAAAATTAACTTTGAGCAGCAGCAGTACATTGACTACTTTTGAATTGAAATCTTGACTTTATAAAACATTTTTTTGCAGTTATATGCAACCAAATAACCTTAAAATGATTTTTTAGGATCAGTTTTTAGTTCTTGATAAAATGGGCAGTTCACTACAAATGGTATGTGCCTCCAACACACAGAGCATCTCTTAAACTCATTCATTGAATTAGATAATATCAACAAAGCTCATCCGTCATGAAAATGCAAAGATCTTTGATCATAACACAAATTTAAGTATCCCAATACTATGATAATGATTATAACTTTATGCCAATAATGATTTAATTTACAGGATTCTCAAATGAATTGCATTTCCACAAACAAAATAAGAACAGAATCAAAATGCAATGTCAAAATTCATTCGACAAAGAAATGAAATACTACCCTACTTCCTTCAAGGAAAATGAGAAACTAATTTGAACCACTTTCTACACCAGTAATAATAATAACTAGGTCTAAATGTCACAATGACTAATAATGATTTGTAGTGTTTAAACTTGAAATTTTTACTACTTCCTGATTTGATTTAAATATTGTATGTTTATTTTGAGGACACTGTAAGAAAGTCACACATCAGAACAAACTTTTTCATTAAAAATGCATTTTCACTTAGCATACTTGCGGAATAAATCAGTTTCCTCATGCAAAATTTACTTATTATTCTTGTCCTCTTTCATTAGTAAATGTTAGGGCTTCCAGGGTTCTCGAGTATTTGAGCCCCAGTCTTGCTTGACATGGGTACATTTACTTCTACTCAAGGACTTGAAAAGAGGAGATTACTTTTACGGAATCAAGTATTTTTAGATCCTATGTGATGTATAAAGAAAGTATTCAACATATCATCTAAACACAATTCAATGTGAAAATATGCCTTATATGACCATTTGTAATTTGACTTATATATGTGTATTATACCTAGGTTGAACTACAAGTACATGACCTCTTATGTAAAGATTTTGGGTACTTGGGTTCAATTTGAGTCTAATTCCTCAAGTACTCAAGTCCACTTTTTAGACCAGTGGAAACCTTAGCAGTGTTGTTTCTAGAAGGGGTCCTGGGGAAATCTGCATGCTTTTTTTGTTGATGGTCTACTACAAATTTTACAAGTGGGATACATTATACATTGAGAGGGGTTCCATCTTTCAGAATAGGCAAAATAACCCCTGATCTGATAGCTTAGGAACAACAATGCCTAGTAAAAGTGCAGTTTCAAATATTCATGCAAATAGTGTTTGACAATTTCTCTTATCAAGTCTATTTTATTATCTGAAAATATTTTTACAAAACAAATACCACATTTTCAGGTGATAGACTGTTGTCCTTTTAGGATATAAGAATATTGTATCTGAATGAGCTTTCATCTGAAGGGATGCTTTGAGTACAAATAAGATGCTAAAACTGACATCAGTCACATGACACAATCAAAATGAGATGAGATGAGATGAGGTTTATATCATAATTGCTCTAATTGTCTACAGGTTTTTTCTCAATGTGCAAACCCTCTGGATGTATTAGTAATAGAGTTTAAGAATCATAGGAATTTTGTAATAGACCTATGATTTTTCAAAAAATTAGGCTAATTATTATAGCTAAAGCCTTTATTATACAATGCCTTAAAAAAAGATTACATGCCAAAAACTCTCATAAAAAGGTTGTTGATCAATATTTACTGTAGACCATCTGATTACTCTGTTTCTGTTAACATGTTTCAATAAGCATAGTCTCTAAGAACAAAAAAAGGTGATTCAATACCATCACTTTAATTTAAATGGATGTTTTTGGTAAAATGTAGTTGTATGTAAATAAAGGAGAAAGATTTTAGGCCAAAGATAAAATTCAGTGTGTCAAATAATACAAATATTGATGATAATAAATCAACCTAGTTTTTTAAAACATAATAATGAGGAAAATATTATTCTTTGCGAAAGTTTTACTTAATGACCCAACTTCCTTATTTGTATTTCTTTACATTCATACCGTCAGTTAAACTGTCACAAAAATAGATAAACATTTTCAACCCCAGTCAAATTTGAGGCTCCATTCATCAAAACTTCCAAAATGTAAACATACTCCATCACAAAGTATTATAGCTAATATTCATTTTGTTTTTCTCAGCATTGATAATATTTGTGTCTTATTTATGAAAACATTAAAACTTTTGCTTCGGTATAAGGGTCATGGTAAGATGTTATCTTTGACTTGGAGTAGAGATCCAACTGAATCGGAGTTGAAAACTAGGGAAATTTGTTGTTGTTGATGCCACTTACAAATTCGCATCCGGTGCCGTCAACTGTCCCTCGACAAGCTCTTCTACACATTCCACATCTACAGATGTTGGATCGAAATCGTCTCCAGTTTCGTGATTTTGGAAATCTTCCCCGCAAACACCCGTTGTTCCTGAATGGCCATCGGCAGACAAATTATTGTCGGCCATATTTTGCTCAGCATCTCCGAGCTAAATTCAGACTGTAACGTGATTGGTCAAAATTGTACGCACCTTGCAAATTCGTGAAACAGGTGGTAAATTCAACTTGGGAATTCCAAAGGCATGAAATAACTTATTCCCCATTTACTTTGACTTTCCGATAAATTTTCAAGTATTCTGACACCAAATATTGAAAAATAATAATAATAGATACAATTAATAATATATATTCAGATAACTGAAGTTGTGAAACTGTTGTAAAAAAAATAAGTTACAGAAAAACTTGTAAAACATTGTACAATATTTCAATCTGACATGGAAATTCATTGTGCGAAAACATACAAATAAATTTCATACGCCAAAAAAAATATTACAATCATGGCCGGCGTTTCGTCTTTATAACTTATTCAAGGAAACATTTATCGTCGAGGCTAGATCTACAATTTGAAACATCGATAATGTAATCGGTAATAAGTTGAATGTATTTTTTCCATTAGACGTACAATAAATTGTCTTATCTCAACATAGAAAGAACAGTCATGTTTACATAGTTTAGTGAACTTTTTTTTAAAGGAGCAGAGCATGATGTTGGTGATATATATGTCAAACTTTATAACTTATTTGATCGATTAGTAATGGTTTTCAATGAAAATCAATGGTTCAGCAAAGAGATAATAAAGAGGTTTAAGTTGTAATTTATGATCAAAAACCGTGCGCAAATGACTCAAACGTAATTTTTTAATCTTATTGCCAGCAGATAGAGAGGCAAGTATTGGTTGGTAGTGTTTAGTAAGTCATGTAACTAACATTCGTGTGAAATGAATGTAAAATGTTCTGACATGTCAAAATCTACCTGGCCGTTTTTTTATTTTCATTGAAAACAAGAAAATATCCTAATTTGGTCATGTTAGAGATATATCATACAAGTTTAGGAAGGATATTTGAACTTAACACAGGGAAAAAGGTATATTGACTCTTATTTAAGCCACATGACATTTTTTAAACATATACTCTGTGTCATTTTAACATTTTTTTGAGGGATTTGTTAATAATTCACAAATTGTGTATAGCCCTACACAAGGACTGACCCAGAAGTAGGTTTTAATGAAGATAATACGTTCATTGTGCTTTAATCCTAATTAAATACATAGTTTGTTTTTAACATGTAACTGGCGAGTGACACTTAAATAAAATATTTCTGTCTGTCTGTCTGTCTTTAAAGAGCCAGTCCGTGATTTTCATAACATATTATTTGGCTTTGATACGAACCTAAATGTCATATGATATAAATTCAAAACATCTTAACTTTTCCTCTCCAAAAGACAAAAATATGACGAATACTGTTTTTCCATGAAAATCTAAAAGCAGTCTTATAAATACACAGAGGCGGAGATCACACGTTCAATGTACATGGATACTAGTTATATAACTTAACAAACACTATCAACTCCAAACTGACCTCCTGGGGGCTTTAGATAATATAAGTCTCCAAATTTACGTTTGGCTGTTTGACGCTCGCCACTTTCCGGTTTTCGATCATAATTGCGACTTTCTATCTTCGTATTGTCACTGTATAAAACCAATTAGCTTTAAAATGAATCTTTTTTGTAACAGTCGATACTTCGTAATCAAATGACACCATTGATTAAGTTTGGCATATATGACTCCATCAACTCACGGAGTGGCTCTTTCCATTGGAAGGAATGGTGCTCATCTTTGATGTCATGAGTGTACAGAATATGTATATCTAAATATGGCTCATATAGCAGATTAGTTTTGATATACTTGTAGGGAAACATCCACATTGTTGCTTTTGTCCATATCATTTCTCAATTTTTGTTTCGAAGCATAAACTAATCGCTGTCTGTTTTAAATATAGTTATAAAATAGTTTATGATCAACGCAATGTGGTTTTTCCAAAACGATCAATATTTTTTTTTCTATACGTTCGCTGCCTACTTACTGACGTCCACAGACAGAAGTTGTATAGTGTTCTCAGGATACATTTACAAGAGTTCAGTACCTTAAACCATGAGTTATGGTACTATATGGCGTCTCTTTTGACGGTACACACCTGAGTTCTTCTGGCGAACACATAAAATCATTTTATTTCTTTTAGATGTACCACTCTCTAATTCCCTTGATTTCAATATAACCCCAAATTTCACACCTATATAGCTCATCTAGATGGTTAAAAATGGTAAATCGTTAGCCATACCTTCTCCAAAGGGGCAAAGAGTATGTTGTTGGAGATAGATATGTTAAAATTCACAAATGGTATAAATCTATCGAGAGTGTGCTTTCTGAAAATCATCATATTTATGCTTATCAGTTCCGTGTACTGACAATATAAAGGAAATTCTGATCGAAAACCGGACAATAGCGCTCGCCAATGACTCGAGTAATTTTGGAAACTTATTTATTGCAGGCACATATGAAGACATCTTAAGATGAATAATGCCGTTTTATTTTATCGATTATCATTCAAAACAAAAAAACATCGTAATTTTGGCATTTTAAGAATAAAGATGAATGC
This sequence comes from Phorcus lineatus, assembly GCA_921293015.1. NCBI lineage: Eukaryota > Metazoa > Mollusca > Gastropoda > Trochida > Trochidae > Phorcus > Phorcus lineatus. Next base: position 61,616,596 of record OV121081.1, read on the forward strand.
GAAAGGCGATTTGAACCTTTCCTCGGAACATATGGTATTTTGGCTCTTATCTAAGCTACGTAAACAATATGAATAATATTCGTGTCACTTAAGGCTGGTTCCAGCTCTTCTATATAAACAGTGAGAAGAGTATGGGTGACAGAACCCCACCCTGCTTTATTCCAATATCACATTGGTACTACGTAGACGACTCTCCTTTATTAAGTTTCATACGAGCGGTCATCTGACTGTAACTCACTGCATTACTGTTGGCATCTTTCCGCCAACTCTACATCTGTGTAACGTTAACAGTGAATTTCTTTGCATTGTGTAAAATGTGAGACTGCTCGACGAATGGATCACCAGCCGCGTTTGGCTATTCTATCTTTCACATGGATTTCCAGTGAAAGTCTAAGAACACTCAGCGATGATTTTGGTGTAACATTGACACTTCTGCATAAAACAGCTCATAACATACAACATAACATCTTTGACACATCTTTGACTGCTTTTAGTTTCGACGTCGTTCTAACGTTGATTCCACGTCATATATTTGACGTTTGAATAACGATAAATTCCGTACGTACCTCCTAATTTCAAATCCAATCTTTATGCAATTTTATTTGAATGTTGGTAAATGTTGTCGCTTCAATGTTCATACTATGTCAAATTGCCTGCTCGGAAAGTTGACAGCTTAAAGTATAATTAATAAAGCTTTTGTTATTCTAGTAATGACAAATTCGGCATTCTGATTCATCGTTGTTTATACCAAATAGGGTCAATCCATAGACCGGACTCTCAAGCGATATTTATCTGACGGATGACTCGTCACGTAGATAGTATGTGCAGTTCTGCTGACAGTCTCTGGCCTCTAGATAATGGTCGTTACGTTCACTACAAAAATGTAGCCCAAAAGGTTGGATTTTACGTGCGGTTCGCCAAGATATGTCGGTAAAGATAACAAATGAACATTCACCTGTAAAAGTTCCTTCCACAAAAATAACCCTATCATTTTATGATAATAAGCAATATCTGCAGAGGTTTTGGTCAGTGGACAGTGTCAGATTTCTACCAGCTTCATACGTATTTTTTCGGTTTTGCTTAATTCCCGGATATCATCATTTAATGGCTTCAGTTGTTAGTCTTTTTTGATAAGTTGGCCCACAATTTTTAAACATAAGGGAGCAAAAATATCACATAATGATATACGCAAGCTTTACAAACTGTAAACTTTACAGTTTTTCAATCTAATTATACCAATGCTTCATTACTAATTACGTGTTTTAGAAGATAATCCCGTATCCAAATGTAAATTAGCCAACACATATTACATTAATTAAAGAGCCACTCCTCGATTTTCATAACATATTATTTACCTTTGATACGAACCTAAATGTCATATGTGGTGATATAAAATCAAAACATCCTAACTCTTCATGTCCAAAAGACATATACATGACAAATAATGTTTTTAGATTTCCATGGAAAGCCTTATAAATGCACAGAGGTGTAGATATCACGTCCAATATACAAGTTATATAACCTAACAAACACTATCAACTCCTAAGGGACCGGTCATTTATTACAGGGGGGGGGGGGGGGGGAGTGGGCCGGGGGTTTTTCTCTTTGGATTGTCTTTAAAAATGTGGCCCTCCCCAAAACGTCGCATTTTTTTTCATGGCCCTTCCAATTCAAGCATTTTTTTTTCATGACCCTCCCTCAAATCATATCTAAAAAAGTTCTTGAAATTGGTCTTATGAAGTGGATTCTACATTCAATTTTTTTTTTTGATATTACCAAAAGAGAAACTTCTTTAAGTAACACTTAAAAAAACAACAGATTTACCCTTCCATTGATGGGTTTAACATAATATCTGATAATGGTCTTTAGTGTTTTAAAATCAGTTTTATTAGAACTTTTTTTTACATCAACTGTATATCAAAATAGGTTTTGAATACTATTGCTTATAATACACTCATATGTTTAACATAGCGTAAATTCTATTTTTAATTTTATCTTACTTTTAAGGCTCATTTTCTATCTATTTTTAAAATTCAAATCACAATGTCTTTATTGTCTTTAAATAACAAAATAGGTAAGCACTGAGGGAGAAAAGGAATTTTTTTATGGATAATCAACTTCTTTATTGAATTTACTTTCAACAGAGATAAAAAGAGCTTAGATATTGCACTAGTTATAAATTCCATCAAAATACATATCTTGCCCACATTATTCCACTGAAAACTTGAAACAATGATTCATAAATTGATAAAACCATGGAAGGACCAGGTTGGGAGATAAGCTCTTGACAAAATGATTTCTTTTAAACACTTTCAGAGTATAGGACCAAACAATGTAAAATGTCAAATCTTTTCTTTATAGGAATTAAATTATCAAATTTCATAACATTTAAACTGTTTGTAGCACAAGAAATCTATAGAATTTTGAAGGTACATAACATAAGGATAATAAAGTCACATCTAGGTTTCACAGAAAATTACATATGTTACATTTGCTACATGTTACATAATGTTTAAACAATAAAGTGTAAAACCCAAAAAGTATGGAAGCTTAAGTATGAATATAGCAAATGTTCCCAATTTTTGGAATATCAACATTGGAATTTATTTTTCTAAATATGCATTTAGATATTTTTCATTAGTATGGCTATATTAACAAATTTGCACCAATCAAGCCATCTGTTAAAGTGTTACAGTTTCAGAACTTTGTATCATTGAGAACGATTAATATAATCATTCAGATATTGATAATTTGACTAGCTGTTTTAACTTTATGAGTCTATTAGTTATCAAATATGCATCTTTGTTGTATAAAAATATAGCAAACACCTGTTAACTGCTTGTATAAACTCTCATTCCAACAGAACTACTTTACTACTTTTTGTTCTACAAGAATTAAGAACAATGAATTGAGCAGTGAAGTCATGGTGATTTTTTTTTTATATAAGCATGTAATTTTAAGAATATAAACCAGTCTTGCTCATATTCTGGAATTTCTTTTCATTTGATAAGGCTTTATCATAATGTTTCAGCCCCAATTTCAATTGCTAAAGAGGGATGGTTTTCTAACTGTCTATTTCGAAATGACCCTCCCCAACCTTTCGTATTTTTTTTCATGACCCTCTCCTGGTGGCTGTATATTTTTTTCTGACCCTCCCCTGAAAACCCCCGGCCCAACCCCCCCCCCCCCCCCCCCCCCCCCCCCCCCCCCCCCCCCCGTAATAAATGACCGGTCCCTAACTGCCCTTCTGGCTGTTTTAAATAAATCTTCAAAATTACGTTTTACTATTTGACGCGCGCCACTGTCCGGTTTTTTATCATAATTGCGACTTTCTACCTCCATATTGTCACTGTAAAAAGACAACAAGCTTTAAAATGTGTTTTTTTTTTGGTTACAGTCGATACTTCGCGATCAAATGACACCATAGATTAAATTTGGCATATATGACTCCAACAACTCACAGAGTGGCTCTTTAACAAGGGAAAATTGTAAAAAGCGCCTCGATTAGTTTTGTTTCTGTTTAATATGACAAACCTTATCAATGGTGTTGATTTACTGTTTAAAATCTTTTTTAAATATGTTAACTAAGGTTACAATGTAAAGGTTAAAGCTGCGATTCTTATAAACTGAACCATGTAATCTCAGATGGTGCGCGATCGTTAATTAAATAAAGTGCAAAATGGGGTAGACGGGAAAGTAGTGTGAATGAGAAACCAAAATACACATTAGCGACTCAAATACGATGAACAATGGTGCCATCAAATTGAAGCGTAACTAGCTCAACACCAAAATGTTTTAAAAGAGATAGTTTCATAGAGATGGGTTTTTTCAATTTAAACATCACGATATTTAGATAGGTAATGTAACATAAAATCTCATAAATGAGGTTTGTTTTTCGTATTTCCTTGCAACGAATTATACGAACTGTTCACACATGACTTTGAGCAAGAGTCACGTTGTAGCGGTTGGGTAATATTAGTATAATAGTTTAAATGATTTTTCAAACTTGTTTAAAGCAAATATACAATCGAATTTGTGTTTATAGGGTTGTGTAACAAGTTGGTCTATACGTGTAAATGGCATGACTGATTTCGAATTTTTCACAAAATTAACCCTGTTGGCTGATTATTTTTGGACAGTGTTAATTGCCATATACATACTCGTAAAGACTTTGGGAAGGAATTTGCAATAAAGTCGATTTGGGGATGATTTGTATTCATTCTAAAATGTTAAAGAAACTTCGTAATTGAAAGATATGAACAGGGGGAAAGGGCGCATGTCAAGGGACCTTTATCCTTTCTTCCATTTCTTTAAACAGAGGCGATCCAAATCTTATTGGAATCAGCTCGAAACTTGCCCCTTGTACCTCGAATCGAATCTTATGAGGAACAAGTTTCGACCTGATTTCAGTGAGATTGAAATGGTCTCGAATACTTGTCTAGGGCTGCTGATTATCAATATGTCCTATTGATTCCACAGAAAGTACTTTCTCAAAGGATTACTGTAGAGAAAGCCATTATTGCAATCAAACGCCATTAAGACACTGTAAGACACTTACATGCACATACACATTTTGAAAACTTTCACAAAATAAATTTGTTAGAAAGAAAATCGCTTTGAAATGTTTTTATATTAATGAAATCAATCAGGAAACGTGTTCAAAAGTTTTGTGGTTGGTGGGAAGAAACTGTGATCAGGAACAGCCACTAAACTTTGAGAAAACAAAATTATATACATTTAGAGGAAATAAACGACACCTTCTTCATTTTGTGAAAATGTTTTACCCTTTAAATATTATGATTTCTATATAGTGTACAGCATTGTCAATGGTGTATCCTTGAATGATTTTTTTTTCAGATTTGGGATGACACCAACGCGTGAACGCAACAGGAATCGCATGCTATGCAAGGACATTCACGTAAACAAGAAGGCTTCCGTAAATGGGGTATGTAAAATGGTATGAATCGAAAAATAAATTGTCAGTACCCTCATAGCTTATCATTATGGCATAACAGCGATATTCGATAGTCATTTTGGATTGTCAGTTGGCCCACAGTCAGTGAGTCTAACCATGCCTCATGGAGCTTTTTTTGTCAAAGGGCATCTTATTTTTAAACGTCACAAATGGTCGTCAGCCATGCACCTGCAGACCGACGGAACCAATCACTACAATGTCCTTATACAGCTGCATACCAAAAGTTTGTTCACGTACCACTGTATCGTAGTGCAAATATCATACAATTTGGGTTTTGTTTGAACGTCAAGAAATTAACTTTCACAAAACTGACAATGAATCAACTATTGTCCATGTGTAAATTTAAAGAGCAATTCTTCAAGTTATTTCTTGTCTCTCGTGCAATAACCACAATTTTGGTATGATGAAAAAGACAGAAGTGGTCATATTTTCGAAATTCCAATTTCCTGAAATTTCGATTAAAATATTCTAGTTCCAATCTCAAAATATCAACACAATGACGTTGACTTAGTGCATGGGAACAAACATGACTCGTGTTTAAAGCTGTTGATCACTTCAAATGGAGTTTGTAGCGAAAAATGGAAATGAGTGTTTTCGGAATCTTGACCCCTGGTCACTTTAATAACCTGCCAAAACTGCTACGGGTAAATGTTGGGTATGATATACAATTATGTCAAAGTACAATGGATCTTCTCTTTTGTATTGAAAATTCAACATTTTACGTTTCTTTATCGAAAAATATGATGCCTCAAAGACATCCCAAATTACATGATATTTGCACATGGATACGCAGGTATGTGAACAAACTTTCGGTATGCAGCTGTAGACATCCAGGGTAAAGTTTCGTTGGGCGATGAGTCACTTATTGCCTGGGAATGACTTTCCCGTTACTTTGAACTGGATCTTGTCACGTTCTAGCAACATCCGGGACATCCTTTGCACCGCCCTTGTATTCTATTGTGACAGTCATGCGTAAGTATCCCGCCCTTTATCGTTGGATTACAACGCTCAGCTTCACCGTTTCCTTTATGTAAAGGGGCATCTTCAGAACAATGTATTTTTATTATATAAATCCCCTTGCCTGATTTGAGTTTAGATTTGAATCCCTTGGAACACGTATGGGACATTCTCAGGAATCTAAACTCAGGCACTTCTTCCACAGAATCTTGTTTGTTTGAAAAAAAAATTGACTTGCACCGTTTTGGGCTAACTTGTCGACCAACTGCTTGGAGTAACCAGGAGAAGTGACGACATATCGTTACGATAACCTTTTGATGGTGATCTTTCATCTTGAAACCTCAAGTAATAATTTCAAAGAGAAATCTTTGTCGATCACAATGAATTTTGATGAAGTTCCAAATTCCATGAATTCAAACGATTGGAGGTCCTTTAAGAGCTTAAATCGGAGCAAGTTACCATTAAGAAGATTTATGTTTGTGGTAACCATTATATGCATGTGAGGTCTTATATATCTTATCTAAATAACCAAAAATCGGAAATCAAGATATATATACGCGAGGCCTTAAAGAGCCACTCCGTGAGTTGATGGAGTCACATATGCCAAACTTAAACAGTGGTGTCATTTAATTACGAAGTATCGACTGTTACAAAAAAAAGATTCATTTTAAAGCTAATTGGTTTTGTACAGTGACAATACGAAGATAGAAAGTCGCAATTATGATCGAAAACCGGACAGTGGCGAGCGTCAAACAGCCAAACGTAATTTTGGAAACTTATCTAAAGCCCCCAGGAGGTCAGTTTGGAGTTGATAGTCTTTGTTAGGTTATATAACTAGTATCCATGTACATTGAACGTGTGATCTCCGCCTCTGTGTATTTATAAGGCTGCTTTTAGATTTTCATGGAAAAACAGTATTCGTCATATTTTGGTCTTTTGGAGAGGAAAAGTTAAGATGTTTTGAATTTATATCATAACATATGACATTTAGGTTCGTTTCAAAGCCAAATAATATGTTATGAAAATCACGGACTGGCTCTTTAATGCTAACGTTTCATGAAGAGTTTTAAAGTTTTGTCACCGAGGTATGAATTTTCTAATGACGTTTTTTCACAGTTTTTCATTGAGCAGGCCACTCTATTCATTACATTATATATAAAGAGTGAAAAAGACTTTACTAAAATAATTTTAGAGCATATAAATTTTTCTTTAGGTGTAACGCCACACGGCAGTTATTTCAAAATATGAAAAATTCGAACGTCACATAATGCTTTACACATGTTTGTACTCGTGCACCGCTGATTCAACCGGTTTTTCCATTCATAATGTCTTGGAATAATATCGCAACGTGAATGCTTGGAACATGATGCTTTCCTACGACTTATTTAAAGAGTATGACTTATTTAATGAGTATTATTTCCCATAAGATGTTTACATAGTTTGTTGTACATAAATTGTAGACATATTATACATAGATGCAAATATACATACAAGAGTTAGATACAAAAGTACTTGTTCACATTGTATACAGGTTCAACTACATATGTATTGCAGGTATAAAAAATTAAATGGACCACGAATTTCTAGAATCAAAATATTCATTTGATATATTTGATTTTGATTTTTTGGGCTAGATGGACGGAAATTACAAATGTTATGACCATTAATCTCTAATAAAATAATATGAATCTATATTCAATTTTGACAGTAACCTCCCCTTACGTATAGTACATTGAAATTTTATTATTGATATTTCATCAATCTGTAAGTGAGAAATAAAACAATAGTGATTAGTTCAAAATCTACAAATATTCTTTACTATTTTGGTCGAGTATACCTTTAAGTCACACAAGATTCAGCTCTCAGGATGTCGATTTATCGTGAAAAGGTGGGTTTTGATAATCTTACCAACGTGCTTTTTGATAATCTTAAATGGACGTACCTTTACTTAAGAAATCCAAACTAACAGCTGTTTCAGGTTAATCTTTAACTAAGATCACCACCAGCAGTGTTACAAGACCTACAAAATTTATTTATGTTCAAATTTAATCAAGAAACTAGACATAAACACACTGTTGATTTTGATAGGAGGTTGATTTATTTCACACTGAGCATATCATATTTTTCCAAAAAAGTTATTTTCATAGGTTAGAATTCTAAAATACAAAATACCCAACATTTAATGATAATTTGAATGAATCAGGTGCTGTTTAATCACGATTTGATATATTGTAAAGAGTATTCTTGAATACAAGAGGTAGGACCGTAGGGGTTTAACAGGTCGTTATCAATTTATTCGATTTATGAATTTTCCAGAGTAATATAGGCTGCTATATTCACTGATAACCAAACCATGGGTAAGTTATCCAGGATAACGACCTAGAAACCACCATTGATAACCACACCACGTGGTGTACACCTGTATAAACCGTGCTTATTTTGCGTGGAAATGATGAGATGTTGACTACCTGATCATATCTATATTAATGTTTACATTGTAAAAATTAAACATTGTTACCAAATTATAATTATCGAACATACTATCTTCGAAAAAAGTTCATGTTCACAGTGAATTGCTTTTAGCATGTTATATTTGTCATGCATAAATGTACACAGTGAAGAGTCACAAATTAAAATAAACTGCGTTACAGTATTTTAATGTCATCGGGAAATGACTACATTATGCAGTTTTTTTTAAATAGCTAGTTGGCGTATACCGGGGGAAATGGGTAACAATATCAATAGACGCCTCAAATTTCCACAAAAAGGACATAAGTCGTATTGAAAGTAGTATCTCTCATCTTGTGTCGATGTAAACATTCTAGACATCTCCGGAGTCTGAAAGTGAAAACTAAACTATTGGGAAACATTGGTCATCTTTACGCCACTACTCCTATTTTTGGTTCAAGAGATCGAAAAGTAAGAAAAGCTCTTATGAATTCAAATATTATTAACGTTATTATATTTACGGTTATAAAACCACCGGCGAACGAAAACCTGGGCAAGTGTTCAGCTAAACACCGGTTGCTTTACATAACACTGAATTGATTGGTTGTTGATTGATGAAACGTCAATTAGATTTGTTTCGACTTTGGTTGTGATTATGTTCATTAGATCAAACTGATACCTTTAGATATGGGTTGTATGGATTTCACAAACATTTTCATGTTTATTGGATGGTTCCAGAAGCGTCAGCCTATCTTACTTTCATAGGATACAAATTACGAACATGTCACTAATAACAATTTGATCGGGAAAAAGTTTCAACGATTCATGATTAACTATAATACAAAAGCTTATTCAAATTCATCACTCTGTTCATCAGATCTCACATTTTAGAAAGCTTACTTGGTTCTTCTAACTGCTATGTTAACTATTTAGTGTTATTAGCATCCAAGTGTTTTCAATTCGATGTAGCCTAGCTAGGCCTGTACTTTTCACAGATTGTAAAATTGTTATTAAAACTATATAAAGCCAATTATTCATCATTTACAATCTATTCAGATACCTTATGTCAAGCTATTGGAAGTGTTTTCTATTTCAAAGTATAAGTGCAAATTCCTACACATTGTTTATCTTCATTACCTATCAATACCAATCAACAAGTTCTTATACATCCTATATGCTTTAATTTTCCTTAAATCAGTTGAAATTGTACATCCATCGCTCTGATAAGGGGAAAAAGCTGCTCTAGTCATTTATTTCACACTTGCATCATTTTAGCTGACCAACTTAAAGTGTCTTAATTTCCAAATCCAATTGGCTACAGTCCACCAAGTTGTTTTAATGGCAACTGACATGAAAAAGGTGCTGTACTTTTACTATATTAAACAACATTATAAAGAAACTATATGTATGGATAGAATGTCCACACATGAATAAATGATTTATGATATGACTAATCAGCAATGCCTTCTCACACTCGTAGGGCTGGTATATGGCTTCACTTGTCATTCTTGTTTTATTTTATTGAGTGTGCACTATCATTTATCGAATTGTCAAACCTGAATAAACCACATGATATCCCCAGTAACTTATATCAACTGACTTATGTTAAAATCTTGTACTAATAACATACTTGTCAAAACTGGAATGTCCCCTTGAATTTCGTTTCCACAAAAAATGTCCCAATTAGGACCCCAGTTTTGGCAGGCCATCTCTTCTCAATCCTCAAAGATCTGTTTTAGGTTAGATATTTTGGTTTTCCATTTTGAAGTTTCTGTTTGAAATGTTTCACCAGACAGAGTCTTTCAAGCAGAAGCAACAGCTGATATAGTAAGTTATAAAATAAATCAAAAGTTTGATAAGTCAGTACATTGCTAAAACATGTCAGCATTACATTAACAATTTTATAAAATTTTGGCACAAAAGTTTTACAAAAGATTAGAACATTTATTACTTTCTGGTGAAGTTTGTCTGATTCTTTGAGCAATGAATTATCCTTACCACACTTCATGAAACTCAATGTTACTTGACATTCAGGAACCTTAAAGAAATCTTCTAAAATCTAAGTAGGTTTATTGCATACAGCATTTAATTTAAATTAAAGCCTGTAAATTCCCCATTTTCGATCTTCAGCTATCAGTGTACAAGCAATGCATGCAGCATTATACAAACATTGATTTAAAACACTTTGTATTTATTGATGTCAAAAATAATCAACAGTGGTAATTTATTTATGATTGATTTATTAATGGCCAATCCCATGAACTTAATTAAATATGCTTAAACAAACATTTATTTATGTAATCTGTTAAAATGGGCTGGTAATCCATAAGAGTAAAACACATTACAGAAGGATGTCTGATGATTTTTTCCTATTCAGAAGAGTTGATTGCATCGCTTTAGTTTAAGATAATGATCCTCAAATAATTACTCAATTTATGAACCATTAAGTAGTGTACTGTAATCAACACTTTGTTCTCAGTAACTTATTCTTTTGAGATAGTTTCCAATCTAAGCACAACTTAACTCACTCTGAAACTGTATGTTATATTTTCAATGCAATCTGATTAAAAGCAAATGATGTATCGCGCGCTTAACATTTTTCCATTATCAATATGCGATACTAACCTGAAACGAAACGAAAGAGAAATTAAACGAAACGAAATTAAACAAGCGGAATTCCATCTGATTTTAATCAGATTGATTCTCAATGGTGAAATATGCCATCAATATGTGAAAATAAAATATTTTTACTGAGATAAGAAACACAATGTTGGTTGGCAAGGTTAATTTCAATCCCTTCTGATTTTGATACAATCAGTAGGTTCTGTGTTAATCCTGCTTCATAACTGTATTGGGGGAGGATTGGGGTATGGGGGGAATGCAAGTGTACTGTATTTTATTTTTTTGTTTATTTTTGTTTTACCATTTCTATGCAAATGTTTAAATGTCTCGTAGGCCAAATGGCCGGATGCTATGTGATATTGTTTTAAAATGTCATGAAATTGAAAATTTTCTTCTTCTTCTTCGTCTGTATATATAACAACAGTCTTAACTGCAGTCTAGCTCCTCAATCAGATTTGACTGCATACACAAGCAATAAAATGCTATAGATGAAAATTAAGTAAATATGTTAATTTCATAGACTTGATTTTAGTCTAGTCAAGTGGTCATTTTTCACAAAGATGTGACCACCCTTTGGAGCGGGGTTGAACATTGACTGGTAACGTTGGTCAATACCTCTTGTTTGTAATTAGGCAAATGATCGATTTAGTATTTGCAAAGGAAGGAGACAGACATCATGTGGACAAATATCAATAGCCATTAGCAGTAGAAGTCTTGATGGAAGAGCTTCCCCGTCATCAAGCTATCATCTCTATTGAGAAAACATAATACTCTGCCTGCTACACTAAAATCTATTCTTGAAATTATGAAACATTCATTAGACGTCTTTTGTATTTTTGTATCTTTGACATCCTGTGTTGTTAAGTTGAGCCATTATATAATTGCGGTATAGAAAATCTGATGTTCTTTTCAAGTTTCAGAGATTGCCTTGTTAGTCATGTGAAACTGGAAAACATAATAAATGACAATATGACTGGTGTATTATAAACTTGTATATATATCATTTTTATTTCATCATTAGTATGGGTCTATCTCAGTTCATTTCATCATGATCATTATTTCTGGACATATCTATGATTGTAAGTTTAATCCTTAACCTGTGCATCTGTAATTTTTTTTAGAAAGCTTACAGTAAACCTTTTTACTGCTTTTTTATTATGAGGGATTGTGAATTCTGTTAGTTAATCATTTAGAATGGTTTTGCAATACTGAATTCAACAGTTCTAGAGTTAAAGTATTGAAGTGAAGCATGGTCATTTATACTTTGCATTTATGTCATTCATAAAATTATATCTAAATATCCTGTAACTAATGGTAAGATTGTACTAAGACACATACACCATCACCCGCCAGCAAGTTACTGGTCAATTATAACAGCTGGTTGTTGCACAATTGCAAAACAAACAAATCTTCTTTGCAAGAATTTTCTAAGATGCTCTTAGTACATTTTGAAGAGAAACTGAAAATACAAATCATCATGGACAAACCGTTTTTGGAGGTGATAAGGAATAATTTGGACATCAACGGAAAGAGTTAATTGCAATTTACAGTACTCAAGTGTTAACTGGGACAACAAATGGCCGAGGGTGACTGAATGTCTAAGAAGTCACAATATGCCTCGGTGATCATGGCTGATAGCACTTTACAAGGTGGGGGCTAACTGATTGGAATCGGGCCAGGTAGGAGTACAGAGCAGTTTTAGCATGTGAGTAATAAACACTGCTCCGGGAACATAACCTCTTATGTAACGGGTACTTGTCACAGAATAACGACATTGGTAATTTGTGTCTCATTCATCATATCGTGCAAATGTTTTGCTTAGTCTGTCAAAATTTTACATCATATGAAATTTCATTGATTGAATTCTTACAGAGTGCTAAAGGCTCTGTAGCTTTTCAGTGTTTGTATAATTCATTATATCAAAGGTGGAAGGTGTACATATGAATTGAAAGGATTAACGTGAACTGAATCTTCATCAAACATTGAAATTATATCCAAGCCAAGTTGTGTCTATATGAGACTTAAACATTCTAGTTCCTATGTAGTACAAAAGTGGCTTATAGTTATAGTAAGTCATCTTCGACTTAATAGTCCTGTTAACTTTCATGCATTTGCTCTCAATCCTTGTACTTGTGTAGATTGTCAAATTTAATTCGAAGCATAAAACAATAATCAAACACAGCTGAAAACATTGACAAAATGATATTTTAACAGATGGCCGTTGAACACCAGCCGATGCCATGCTCCCATATTAACCTGTGAATTGGATGAGCTAATTATAAAAAAATATATCTTCAGTATAATTTTTAAAAATTTGAATTGTGAAAGAGAAGAAATTCATGATTTTGAATAAATCTACCGGTATTGAAACACATAGACAGAGACTCAGACAGCTGTGAGGCTCATGTTTATTGATATGTATGGGTGATCAGAGTTCAACGTGAACATGCATAATCAGGGTATGGTGGATGTGAAGAAAGTTGTCTATATTCAGTTCAATCATTTAGGTAAAGATGTTTGACCAACAGAAGAATGTTTTTCTTCATTCTGTGAAAACCTTAGTTTTTTATTATTTGTTTTTAGTGTATCTCATGGCAAGGAGTTAAGAATTCTTCTCGTGAAACACTGGCTCCAGCAAGCTGTAATCTTGACATTTACTACAGGTATATTCCCCTTGGATTTTGATTGTACTTTTAGACACTTGTAGCATCACGATGAATATGAACATGTTTATATTCAATGGGATTTATATTGTGTATTTGAGCCAGTAATGGCTGAAATATTGCTAATGCAGCGCTAAGCAATAACTCTCTCACTATTGTGTATCTGGGGACTAATAGCTCCTGAGCGCTGAAATCTTGTGTTCAGGTATATTTTCTAACTGAGTTATATTGTATGTTTCGGGACGTTGAAGCTCTGAGGAGTTTTAGTCTTTTGCACTGTTCTACTGTCATCTTTGGTTATAAATTGTATCATTCGAAGTAAAAAATAAAAGGCAGCTCCAATCTCTCAACTTTACTATTGCCTCTGCGCTGATAATTGGTCAGGACATTTTAACAATTATGATGTCATCTAACATCAATAAGCAACGGTATGTTATGATACAGTGTGTAATAAATTTGTAGGTTTATCAAATTGCGGTATCTTCAACGGGCGAGAAATAAAATATATTTCTCAACCAGTCAGACAACCTTGTACAGCATACAAAACTTTTTTTTAAAAGTATTTGACAGAAAAGTGAGTCATAAAAAGAGCTTTTATGTTACAGTGACCTTCAGAACAAAAGAAAATATTATTCCTGTTGCCCCTCATATTTTTTAGACATTCTCAGCCCCCATAAATGTTTCTTTGTGGCTCATTTCCGCAAGACCCTTATATTCAACCTGATCCCTAGATTAACATTTTTACAAAGATAAGAACTAAAATTTAGCTTTCAGGATGTGAATAAATTTTGACACTAAGATTTTTTTTTTTAAAATGAAAAAAATTTAATTCATATAGACTTAATTTTGTTTTTTCAATCTAGTATTATCACAAGTCTGTCATTTCATTCCTGGTTTTCATTGCTTTTGTTTGTTATCCTCAGTCTATTATTTTCACAAGTCTATCTTTTGTATTCGTTGATAACATTGCTGAGATCATCATTTGAATGAGTTCGTTACACAGTTGGGTATGAATGACAGCAAACATGGTCCAAAGAAATATTACGGTATGAACTGTCCTACTCAGGTATGAAATTGTATGAGTCAATGCTGGTATTGGAATATCACATGATTTAGTCAATGTTAGGGGTAATCAACACCTAATCACCTTGGAATATGGGCTTTCATTGTTGAAATCTAGGTGTCTTTAGATTCAGGATATGTTTCATCATGTTTGATCTTCAGTGAGAAATTATTGTGAAATTCCTGAATAAGTTCATCATGTCTATAGTCTGTTAGACCAGGTTCAAGTCTGCATTTCTGTTGAGTTTGGTTTTTTTCAATTTGCCATAAAAATTTACAAAGAAACAGATAAGTTTTTCAGATTTATATAATCTTGATAAGCTTTTTAAATTGTTTGCGTTTAGGTCTTATCTTAATTCCTTTTGAATTTGATTTTGAAAACTAGCTTAACGTGGACATATCTAAGAGCATAAGAATAGAATATAAATGAATTATTTCATGGTCTGGTTTTAAAGCCATTGAGATAAAGAAATAAAGCTGAATAATTTATTTTAATGTTTGAAAAAGATGATTAGAGAAATCTTCTTTCAGTATTATTGGTATTTATATAGATTAATGAGAATATTGCTATGGTTGCAAGAAATAAGAAATAGCTGATATTTTCTTTTAAAAAGTTTCTGAACAGTTCAAAACTTTTGTTGTAGGTTCATAACTGAGAAGAAATTCTCTGAATCAGTGGGAGTGACAATTTATTTTTCAAATGTACATTCAACCTGTTCCACTGTTTTTAAAAAGTTAAAACTAAAAGTTAAATAGAGATGCATTTTAAACTCCTAAATCTCCTAATACAAAATGAACTTTCATTAGTGTTAATTATTTGTACATTTTTCTTACTCAGGCTCAGCTTTAAAAATTATGTGAAGCATTGCATTAACAGTTTGTGTAACACAAAGTAATTTTTTCCATAGTATTTTGACGATTACGCCTTAATGAAATTGCAGACTTTAATTGCTGCACCAATACTATTGCTCATCTTTACAAATCACAGTTCACACCTCTATGTGCAAATGGATTTTATTTAAGCAAGTATATTCTGAGGCCTTATTCAAACATAAAAGTTTACTAAGTATAGTTGGGGATCCTAAGTGCTTCGGGTCTACCTATGTAAAGATCTTTAGTGCAGAGATAGTGGAAAGTACCATATGATAGTATTGATTCAGTATTGAGAGAGCTTTCAAACTCAGCCCTGTGCACTTCAAAAGTTTATGAGGTATAAGGAATTGATAAGGTTATGACCTCTATAGCAGGGGAGAGCGAGGTCGCCTGAGCATGATACCTGCACATTAATATGCTTTGCTTTGCATGGTGTGCAAGATGCACTGTATCATGTATGTCTTTAGTTTAACTGCGATATCAGGAGTTTCAGCAGAGCTGGCCATGTGTTTACCATGTTAGTATCATGTTTTATTACTCGCCCGTGTAAGATACCGCCGTGTAATATCTATATGGCAATATTAAACTAGTGTAATAATGCTGTACGTATGATGTCATGATATTGTGTGGTTGTGACGTCACAATGTTACCACCGCCGTCAGAATGGCAGCCAAGTCCTGGAAATGTTTCGTTCAGTACACTTTCGGCAATCATGCTTGATTACTGAATCAAGTAATAAACAGAATACTAAACTTCCTTCAATACTATTTTTATTAAACTCGTGAATGATTTGGTATTAAACTCGCTTTCGCTCGGATATACTTAATCATTAAATTCGTTTGATAAAAAAGTATTAGTATCGTTTAGTATCCTCTATTTTCAAAAAGACACTTGATGACTCCTTCTCCTCTCTATATCTATATGTATGTATATATATATTCTATGATGCTCTGTATGATCAGATAATCTATATTAGCACCTGAATATAGCGCAATTAAAATATCTACATTATCATCATGGACAGAGATCTGTTAAGTTACTAGGACAGTACCAGACTCTTGGTAATAATGTCCATTCGTTATAAGCAAGAACCTTTGAAATAGAAATGTTGAAACAAAAATACCAAGGCTTGAAACAGATTTTTATTTACTAAATCAATTAGTTACATTCCTATGAAGCTGATTTTGAAGCCTTTTATCCAATGACACCAGGAAGAAATATGTTTTCGAACCTGATTTCAAGCCTGTAGGGGTGTAAGGGGTTAGCGAATTTTAACTCGTTTAAGAAGGGAATTAATCTTAAAAGTGAGTGTGTGAGTTGATATAACGCCGCTTTCAAGATTACTTCACTTATATCGTGGCTGCTAGTATTATTGCACCATTGTGGTTGTGCGTTGCGGTGAAACCTGCGAGCATCGGCTGGAACTAGCGAACCATGGGTGTTACTGCGCTGAAACTCAGTGTAGCATTGCACCCAACCTGACTGCGTGTAGAACAGTTCTCTACTGCAGACAAAGTTGCCGAGCCCCTGGCGGGATTCGAACCACGAACCCTTTGATCCGAAGCGGAACGTGCTAACCACTGCGCTATCCCGCCCTAATCTTAAAATGAGCACGGAATGCTTATAAGTAGACTTTGATTACAATTGCAATTAATTAACGGTATCAAAATTAATTACCAAAGTGTTTTTAAAAAGTCACACTTTCACAACATTAGTACTACCCTCAAACAATAACTCACTCTGGACAAAAGAGAGATCATCCTCAATACATGCTAATTAGTGTACTAATGACTTTTCAGTTTGCATGTTAATCTGCTACTAGCATTACGTAACTTTATCCTGAGTGTAGCCTCTAATCTATTGATCCCTTTTGGGGTGTCAGTTAGCCCTGGGGGACAAAAAATCTTTGGGGTGGTGATTAGAAGGGGGTTATCACAATAGGCACTACTGTTGGATTGTAGTCTTTGTGGTGTTTTCATAAGGTATTGGTGAAATAAGTGTCCCCTTATTTATTGATCACTATCTGGGTGTAAGCCCTCACGGATACACAACCCTTTGTGGGTGCTGTTTAGGTAAGTATATCAATGTTAAAGCTACACAGTTAAACTTTCTAATTTTTCATAACTATTACTCATTAATAATCAGTCAGACTTAGTTGAAAGTTGTGTTGGTGAAGTTTATGAATTTGATGTGACTTAGGATATATTTTGTTTTTTCGCTTGTGAGTTGATGATAGATATTCAAAATGGGGTTAAGTTCTTTCTTGTGCAGTTGCTTTAGTTTAGCTGGTTGTCACTTATTATATCTTATATTTTAGGAAGGTAACCTTTTTATTCAGATGTAGATTCTGACTTCGTTGCATTATCGTTGAATCCTTGTCATGAGTTCACCTTCCCAGAAAAAAAAGTTATATGTCCATAAATTTGCTTTTATGGTTATTCACATGACATGTAGCTGCGGTCAGTTTTCAGCTTTAAAATCTTTATCATTGAGAAGCCTTGTCATGATAAAGACATTGTAAAAGCATAGAATGGCCCTAATCACTATGCAAGATTTTCTTACAGTTATTTTGCTTATTCATGCCTATGGTACCCTGACAAGGCAGAATTAATTGAGATCTCAATGACTAGGCTAATAGTCTACTCTCAGGTGGAGTAGAGAGGGGGAGGAATTGAGAGGGAGGGAGGGACAGGATTGAGTGTGCTTGCCCCAGTGGACTGACAGGTCTCGGCAAGATATTGGACATGATACAACCAGTGCTGTCTTTTACAGCTGAGTGAACCAGAAGGCAATTGATTTGAGCTATTGATTTTTCACATACCTAGAAAATGGGACACGCCAGGGAAAGGTGTGCCATTGTTATTGATCAGGTGCAAGAACCAGGGAAATCAATATTTCATTGTTAATCACTGTTTCCAGTTTTTTGTTTAATATTTTTAAATTTAAAAGACACTGTTTTCAATATGGAGATTCTGATATTGTAGCATTTTGATGTTGAAAAGGCTTTTTTTAAAGAAATCTCACTCCAAACTTTAGCAAGAAGAATATCTTGTGAAAGTGAGATACATTCGTTTTGAGATTATTTATGTAGTTATTACTAGATATATGAATTTTGAGATTATTTATGTAGTTATTACAAGATACAAGAATTGTACAAGGTATTAAGTTTTAATTCTTTCACTTAATACTTGCTCTTCATGATTGCAACAATGCTGTTAAAATCTTATGGAAACATTTGTTTCAAAACAAGAAAACACCTAGTAAAGTAAATATTTTATATTCAGAGAGAGAAATGTCAAGTGTGAGTTAAAAATATATTTTGAAATAGTTTTTCATTTGATTATCTGTACCACTAAAGCGCACTGTTAATTCAAAGTCATGGCCCTGTGAGTTCCTGTCTATAAATAGCTTTTATTCACAACCGAGTGGTCTTGACAATGTACACTCAAACCTGACATTGTTATAGATTTAGTTAGTAAGCCTGTTTGAAAAAAAAGGGTCAGTTATCCAAATGCATATAATTTCATAGAGCAAGGATTATTTTATGTCTCAGGTTAAAAATATTTAAATCAGTTCAAGGTGAGAAGAAGACATGCAGGAATAAAATCTGTGATAGAGCACAGCGCATGTCACATGGATTATGTTTTGCGTGACTTGGTGACATGTGCCATCAACTCTCTGGCTAGCTGGGTTATTTCCTAAGTAGAAGTGGTAGAATATGGACCCTCTCCTAGATTAGGCTATTATGCTGTCAACAGGATCAAAGGCTTTCTTTCAGGCCATTTATCTGTTGGACATTTCACAGGCCTGACCTCCTGCAGCCATGTGCTGGTTCACACACCGTTCATTGGCCAGCTAGTTAGCATACAATTCATGTAGAATCTCACATGCTAGTTAGCATGTACAATTCATTGACCAAATCACATGGTTGCTATAACATGCCAGTTTGCTTTCTATTCAGCGACCAGATGACAAACCTGAACTCACATGCTATTTTAAATACTATTCATAGACCAGCTCCAAGACTAGCTTAATTGCTAGTTCAAATACTATTCATAGACCAGCTCGAAGACTAGCTTAATTGCTAGTTCAGATACTATTCATAGACCAGCTCGAAGACTAGCTTAATTGCTAGTTCAAATACTATTCATAGACCAGCTTGAAGACTAGCTTAATTGCTAGTTCAGATACTATTCATAGACAAACTCAAAAGATTATGTGCTAGTTCAAGCACTATTCATAGAACAGCTCAAAGATCTATATTGCTATGGTGGTAGCTAATAGTGCCGCTTACTGACTAGTTCATACTAACTATGCTATACTAGAATACTAGCTCTTGTGCTGTAGTGCAGTACTGACTTTCTGGCCAGCTAGCTTCCTATTTCACACAGACTCGCGCAAGAACCATGTCATATTGAGTCTATCAGAGGTTTATTCAGAGAACATTCTGTAAATGCTAGTGTTTACATGCTAACTAACAAACACATAGATAACTGCATCGGGCTTGACGTATACAGACTTAGTCACAGGCTATGTATAAAAGGGTAAACAGGAGTGCTCACACACCAACACACAGTTGAGTAGATCTCTGACAGCCAATTTCTCGAGCAGTGGTATGGTCCATGTTAACAGCAGGGGAGACACCAGCCAACCAGAGCGTAGCGGAGTCATTGTCAGGTGCGTCTGTGTTGATGTCACCTCACCTGACATGGACTAGCCCATTCAATGAAGCCGGTCGTTGGACTGTTTCATATCTTGCTTGTACGAGGAGTAGACACGGACTCTTGGTCAGGAATACTTGTATGTATTCACATAGGATCTGCTTTTCTTGAGGATTGATTGATTCAAGCAGTTGCTACGTGTCAGTTTTAACCTGTACACTTCACCTGTGGAATTCAAGGCTTGGGCTCTTCCTGTGACTAGTTCTGCAACCACTGAAGTTGTAATACTGGTATGTGATTGGAATTTACGTAGGCCTACTGTCACACAAAAGGTAATTACCAATTAGTACAGTGTTAAAAACTCATGAAGTTATCATTATTAATGAATGATTTGAGGCACTTGACTTGACACATTTCATTATCAGAATATGATGAGGTGAACTTGGCTATTGCATGTAATCTAGTCATAATGATGTTATTCATATAGAATAATGTTTATGATGTGAATGGTTGGTTGATTCAGTTGTATATTTTAGAATTTGTTCTTAGAAATTTACACTGTTTAGATTGAGCACAAATTTAACATTATATTTTTAAGATCACACAATCTCTAATAGTAAATATTCTTCGAACCCTGACCCTCATATTTCTATATGATTCATCTGTGACAGCTTGTGCTGTTCAAGATCTCATGAACTCTAAATATACTATCCACAAAGTCAACATGTTTTGCAAACTGAAGGCATTGCATAGTTTCAATGGAAATGACTATCAACATATAAAGACAAGCATAACATGCTCAAATGCTCCTGTTAGCAATGTCCTGATTGTGCAGATCGATAAGTTATCAAGTTCAGTCGGTGTGTCGTGAATAAAGTGTACAACTGTTGTATGGTGGTCAGCGTCCTTACCAAGAAGTGGTCACACCTCAGTGGTCAGTCTTTGTGGTCAACAGGTGCCACAAGTGTTGTGAGCTTCCACACTATTGTCCAACACTCTGTTGTTGTTCATAGGAAATCCTTAATTGCTGAGGGGGCTTTGTTATTTGGAACTCTAATTGTGAAGGAAAGTCATTCCATTATAGTCAACTTGCTATGCAAGATTCTTTTGTGACTATTGCATTTCATTCATTAAAAACTTGTAAATATTGTCAATAATTCCTATTTAAAAGAATGCTAAATTTTTAAGAATGATTTGTTTGTTGGAACTCATGATGTGTGAATTGAAATCTTGTGGGACATCAAACTATTAAACTTGATTTTATATAACGCTAAACCTCTCATTAAAAAATTCTATCTATAAAAATGAAAATCTACATGCAAATTAGCTTCTGGAATGTTTATTGTGTAACTATATGTCAGCACTTTTTTATTACATCATGAAATAAAGATTTCTTTAATGAAACCCATAATAATTTTTTAAAATCACACAATGAACATGTCTTGGCAATTCTAAGCATGCTGTTAATGAACTTTCATGGTACAGAAACAAGTCCTGGCTTAAGTAGCAGAAGAATGATTGTGTATTGGTGAGTGATTATTCCAACCAGTTCTGTTTTTGTCCTGAGGCTGTGTATATCAGCTGACCAGCCTATGTAAACATACAACAATGTCAACACCTATTGACTCAGTATGTGCGACAGGACAATCGCTTGACCTTTCCTGTATAGAGATACACTGCTAGATATCTCTCACCACACTCAATTCCTTTCCTATATGGTTCAGCTGTAAAATGTCCAATAAACAAATAAAAGTTTGTTAACTGTGAATTACAGACAAAAAATAGTTTGACCATAGAGCAAATATTAAAACAAATGTTTGAAAATCTATAACTTTTTGACAAGTCGGGATTGCCTCTACTATAAGTGTTTCACTTGAATAAATCCTGTTTAGCTGTAACCTGTCCAATTAACAAATTAAAGGGGTGTAGTGGTGAGTCACAGAATAACAAATAAATGTTTAATCATTCATACCATAGATACAAAGTTAAAACTTAACTCTTGAACAAATCATTGATTGCAAGGTTATATTTCTTCTCAAATGTAACTGTTACATAAATCCTGCTTTTTATACTACAGCTGTAACCTGTCAAATAAACAGATAAAGTGTAGCTGTGAGGTACAGACAAACAAACAGTTTCTCATCTAGAACCCAGAGTTAATAATGAAATAATTTGTCTTCAGTTGACAAAATGATTGCAAACCTTAGTCTCTGGAATTTAGGATTTTCAGGACCCAATGACTCTTTTAGGGACTGTTGGTCAGTCTGTTTTATCATTGCATCATTAGGAAAGGATGTGCAGCTCAAATGATTTATTTATCTTATCACACCACCTCCTTTAGGAGAGATTTAGACATTTTCAGAGATTATACATGAAAGTGCCAATATATTTCCAAAATAGTGATACTTCAATACTTTTTCATAATATTATCTTATTGGCTTGACAGAAAATCAATCACAGGTTAAGAGTCACCATTTTACGACATACTCATGAAAGGCTCGGTGGTTCCAGTGTAGCATATGTTTCATATTTATGACTTATTTTGTTGAAGGTTTTGACAAGTTATTGTAATTGATCTGCAGAACAGATGCATTGGATAAGGGAAGGCAACAGGCTGTTCCAATGGATATGCAATAGAAGTGCAGTGGGAAAATTGGGCATAAAAAATTCTTAGAACACAAGTTTCAAGTGATAATTCTCAACATGCTTTAATTAGATATATTTACTTTGGCTTACATTTGATAGAAGCTAGTGTCTAGATGACGGAGCCAAAATAGATAAACATTTGGATCCTAGTTGACCCTGATTTAGAGGGGTATAAAAATTCTAGTCAGTTCTGAATGATCCCTTTGAAAGTCCTCTACAAGGGAAGAAGTTAGCCATTGTTACTGTAAGGGTTACGAGTTTCATAAGACATTTACATATTTTGTCATCATCGAGTGAAACTACAGCATGTAACATTCCAAAAACATTTCTCAGTGGTTTATTCACAAGTCTATACTTTTAAAATCATCCTCCTGACTTTTCTGCATGTATCGGTTCAAGGCTTATCTCATCCTAACTTGCCTGCAACCAAGAAATAGCCCTGTATGTTTGCAGAAACGTATGGAAAGGGGACTCTTATGAGGATTATTCATTAAATGAGGCGATGATAAAGAACAATGGAATTTGGTTTGTCATCAATGATGTAAAAGCTTGTGACTTCTATACAAGGGTTATATTTGCTATGATTTGTAGCAATCTCTCATGATATCCCTGTCTCTGAGGTAAAGAACAGACAAAGTGATAGCACACATAGCTTTATGATATACTTGCGGAGATTTTTTAATTTAGGTCTTTGATATGGTACCGTAATTATCACAAGGGCCAGACCCTGAGTTTAATCTACCCCACTTGTATTGAGTATCTTTTCATAAAGATATGATAATTATATCAAACATGAAAAGATCAAAACTCTCATGTGAATCCATCAACTCATCAAAGTACATCAGCTCGTTTCTGGATTGCGGTGGGGTTTCATGTTCAAGTTAGTGAAAATAAATTTTTCACTTGAACATGTTCAGATTTCCTGCTGATCGGTCACTCAAACAGTTTGCCAATCATTGGTAGGTTAAGAGTTGAAATAACATAAGAATCTATTTTCAATTGACTAGACATCAATCAATCAATAGAACAGTGTGACCTCAGTTGAAAAGTTCAAATTTGACATGAATGAATTTTAAACACTTTCAGTTCATCGATAACATACTCAGTCAGATCTTCATACTAGAGTAATGTATGGTGTGTAAACTAAAAACCTAATTGTCCATTATTTGTTATCTGTGTGTACAATGTGTTCAGTGACACAGGCTATTTGAGCTATTAGAGCTGTCTGATGCAATGTACACCTGAAATGTACACCGCTATGATGTCAAGGTCAGTCAAAGATATTTCAAGATAAACTGGAGTCAAGTTTAAGGTGAATCCAAAATATTCAATGCAACTGAATTTAAATAGTGTGACAAAGGTATCTCAAAATTGTTGTTGTTTTTAGCTTTTATCTCAAAATGTAGTAAAAGAGGTTGCATGTTAAGTTTGTGAAAGGTATACTACATGTCATATTTTACTTCATAAATAAAACTAGTCACAGTAATTGTCTTTTAACTTGCCCTGTTATCTCTTCTATTTCTTTTGAATTTCAGATTCTGTTTGAGAATTTTCTGCTCATGTAAAACTATTTTGTGTAATTTGGACCAGGTATTTGTTTCTATGTTGATTTGTACTTATAAAGTTTATCATTACCTGCCATGAAGAGGAAAGAGCATGTGTTTGAGCTTTGTCTTCATGCTTCTTTGCATGTGTCCATCGGAGTTAAAGGAGATAACTTTTCTAAAAGACTGTTCAAAGTTGGATAACCTAATATGGTGCGTGAATTCAAGGTATCAATACCTTGATGGAGTTAAAAAGTGAGAAGGATGCAATTACTTTTTCCAGATTATTGGCCATGTTTATTTTTTTGGCTTCTGTCATCTGGCAGGGAGTGTCTTCTTATTATTAGATGGTATCAACACCGCTATGTTTGTGTAGCTGATATCTGAGGCACTTTAACAATAGGTTTATCAGCAGCTCATATTGACAGATTCAAATTAGTGGTGGTACATTATATTGCTTAGTCAACTGCTGTCAGTAAAGTTCAGCAACAATAAATGTGGCTTAGCGGATGGGTGACCCTTTACAAAACATGGTGATCTGATAGGTTATTCCTCTGCCCCACACTGAGACCTGTTGTCAGATATGTGGTGTTACCTTGGGCAAGAGAACTTCATGAAATGTACCTCAATTTATAAAGCTACAATAAGTTTGACTTGAAATTAACATTAGAGATTTTATTATTCTGTGTTATGTAAGTAACCAGTGACAAACCTTTATAAATTTATCTTCAAATGTATATGGTTTTTGAAAATCATATGACCAACTAATTCATTAATATTCTATCACAGTTACCCAAGAGTGTTTTAAAAACCATGAAGACATGTTTAAATAAGTAAGTAATGATTCACTTTCTTAGTGTATTGTATGAAAGCTAAAGAAGAAGATTTAGGATTTAATACATGAGTGTTAAAACATCCTTTGAAAAACCACATCACAAGTTACCTGTCCTGTCCGTTTGCCTGAGGGGGTGAGAGCCATCAAACATGGTACGTTAGATTGTCGACAACAAGCTTCCATCCATAAACGTCACTTCATGTCAACACTACACATTCCCACCTTTCTCTCATCCGTTTTCTAACTTTGGCCATGTCAAGGAGATGTGTTGGTCCTGTCCTAATTTCTCCTATACTTACAGTTAGCATTCCCATCATTTACAAATTTTATATATACATGCAATGCATCACTTTTGGCCCTTGGGTCATTTACAAACATGCCATTCTTGAGATGGATGTAAATCTTTGAATATCTTTTGGTGTGTAAGTGTTACTGATCATTACATGTTTAGGTACACTATACCCTGTAATAGCAGTCTTAACTTAGTTGTCCAGCTAAGTAAAAAAAGTAAAAAATCATCTGTCTGACTTTTCTCAATTTTATGAGACACAAACGTGACTTAGCTAAAGGTGGGCCACTTCTCTTTGCAACCAAATCCTGTCTCAAGCTTTGAGTGGGCTTCTAACCCAGGGGGAGAAAGTGGCAGCAGGTATAAATATATGCCTTTTACCTTAATATTGTATAACTTGGCAAGGCTCAGAGTCAACATTTGGACACAATGATAAGTAATGTATCACAAGCAAAACAGATTTTTAAAAACAGAATTGAGTAATATTTTCTACAAATGTTTTTTATTTTATTAGCCAAACTATAATTTATCAAATTTGAAGGGCAATTTCAATTGTGATTGAATATCACAATTTTTAAAGGCATCATAGAAAGATGAACTTCAGAATTGATGACATTCTAAAGTGATTTAAAAAGCTTATATGATAACCTTTATGATGATGTTTTTTGTTGATCAAGTCAAAAGACAGATAGCAAGAAGATTTATCATTTGTCAAGATCTCTATTGTGATGAATGAAACATAAAGGTGCTTCTGTATACACCAACTTGTCAGAATTCATTAAAAATTGATAAGACCATCCTTCAACTTGGTCTCTACCATTTCATGATAGATTAATGTTTCATGTCCAGCTTTATCAATGGAAGTCAAAAGGTTCTTCCTGTCATGTGATACAGGAATCATCCCAAACCTGTCTTATCTGTTGGGGTCTGAAGAGGGCAGGATAATCTCTATTAGTTTGGAGGCGCTTAACATTGAATTCCTTATCGGACACAATTTCGCTTAAATATTTTATTCAATTCAGTTTTAGCTTCTCAAGTACAACCACATAAAAGATATGAGAAAACCATATGTTGCTGTTGATGCTGTAACAATAATGTCTTAAATATTTTATGAGATTCATTTCTAGCTTTTCTAGTACAAACACTAAAAAGATATGTGAATACCTTATGTTAATGTTGATTCTGTAACAATTATGCGTTTAATATTTTATCATATTCATTTTAAACTTTTCAAGTGTAACCGCTAAGAAGATATGAAAAAACCTCAGTAGCTGTGAAATTTTGTATGCAGATAAGTTTATGATTAACCACTTCAATGCCAGTTAAAAAACATATACGAAACACGGCAGCCAGTGAAAGGATGACTGAGTTCCTGAATTTGATATCTGATGAGAATAGTAAACAATTACTTAATGTCTTGTCCTTGGATTATAAATTCAGATTGTAGATTGATATGTCTGTTTTCTCTTTAGTTGTTATAGACTCACAGTTTTTAGAATTAATTTACTTTCTTTATGTTGGATGTTTAAAAGTCCAGAAATGTTTGGTACTTTTGATTGTTTGCAGTAATATGAATTCAAATAAATGTACAGTTTACCTGTAGAATTTTCTACCATTTTTAGTTGCCAATCTGCAAGATCATGTTTTGATTCGAACAATATAAGATTACCCACTGATTAAGGATAACTTAATTAAATAAATAGCAATTGCTTTGTGTAAATCTGATTCACTGAACACGGTAATAGAAGTTCAGTTCATACCTCCATAAACTTAATTTCGTATCGTCACATCATTTTAAGCCACGCCCATTGACGGAACTATTTGTAAACAAGTTACGTTATTCTAAAAATAGGAACACTTTGTGCAATGCCACTTCTTGAAAGTAGGTAAATAAAAAATTAACATAATTCAGTGTGAAATAATTATTGTTGTCAAAGGTTCTAAAGGTAGTCCGTTTCCTAATAAACAAGAGAGCTCTATCAGAAATTACAACCGATCGTGTTCCACCCCACAGAAGGCAAATGTCATTGTTCAATACTCTCGCGGCTGTTTCAGGGAGGTTTGCAAAGTAATGTCGTTAAGTTCATAAATTCGGCTGGTTCGGTGTTATTTTATATTCAGATTTATTAATAGGTTGTTACATGATAGGAACATTGTAAAGATATGGTTATCTATTGGTGTCCGACAGTTCCTCTATGAATAATCTTTTTATGAAGATCATTAATATTGGTAGGGTGACTCTCTATGTTGTACGGTGGCACTTGAATAACCTGTTCTTTGAGAGCTATGTTGCGGAACCAACTATTGGATCAATGAAATGGTAATTATAGATGATGTGTTTATTATGAATGCCAGTATGAAAATATATACAGTGACCCTGTAAGTACCTATTTCATTGTTGTCAAAATATTCCTTGATGTTTAAATTCAGGGATAATTACTTATTGTTTCGCTGCAATTTCCCCTAATAACTTTAAATGGTCTATCTTTAGCCAGTGTTGCCAACCAATCAAGGAATAATCCCTATGAAAGTAGCCATTTGTAGTTTCTGTATGTTTGTTTCAAAGATTTGTCTGTCACTTGTTGAATTAGAAAGAAATATGAAATACACAATATGTATTGGACTTGTAAATGAAATATTACTGTCCAAGTAGATGAAGGGTTCGATATGGTTTTGAAGCTTCATTCTTTTAGTTTGCATAACACATTAACGTAACGACTGGTATGGTCTTGCAACAGCCAATCCGTTTTGTTATGATCAGTAAAGAATGAATTCAAGCCAAAATCACAGAAAAATAGATGAATCTCTAGTTTTGCTTTGAAAAAGATTTATAGCAGCTTCATTTGGTCAGGGTTCACACCTTACAATGGAGATTGATTAATACAATATATGGATTTGGTCAATTTGTTTGCATATAATTATTCACAAAGTGTATTTCACTGAACTCCTAATTCTTAGCATTACAGTTACTTTACCCTCTATAAAGGACCTGGGGCCTTAAACTCTTAGAGGCCATTGCACCGAAGATATTGGCAAGCCTCCACCTCTCTTTCCTATTTTACTAAATTAATTTCTTAAGTTAATACTGCAGGACTTGAACTTATCAGGATATTTTAAAGACTGTATACTCACCAATTGGTCGAGACGTTTCAAAGGATATATAGTGAACAGGATATAACATTAAGCATTATTTATATAAACATTATTATGCACTCAGCAAAGAAAAAGGATGTAAGGTAAATGGAGCATGACGAGGAACATTATATTGGTCATTAATGGCTCTCTTGGGGGCAAGAACCCAACCCAGAACATATACAATTGGAGGCTATTTGAGGACCTCTGAGACACACTATGATACTGAATCAATCATTGTAGTGCACGTGTCCTTGAAATCTGGGCAGTTGCTAAACTTGTTTCTATAAAAATAGATTTGGTAGGGTCCATGCCTTTGAAATAGGAATAACTGGTATACATATGATTACTTTATTACCCCTGCTTTGCTTTGGAATGCTTACAAAGTACTCAATGCCTTTTCTCTGTGATTAGCAATTGATAATTGTATTTATTTTTTGGATTGTGGAAGAATGGGAATTCTTCGAGAGAACAGAATGTGTGAAAGATTTGTCCTGGTGAAAGTTTTACATTTGTAAGCTTGTTTTTATGAAGAGTGATTTGGGGAAAGGACTGACTAACCTCCCCCTTTTAGAAAAACTCTTTGGTACTCCTCATGTAAGCTAAGATTTGGCTTCTCCTGGCCTTGTGTTGTCACCATCCTCCGTTACACAGTGGTCCTATACTCTTTACAAATCATCCCTGGGAATTTTCATTAGGAAAATTTGTACTCAAATTAAAATACTACTAGTACTCAAATTGAAATACTTATAGTACTCAAATATGTCTTTTGACAGACCTGTAGGTCCATTTAACATGGCAGTTTCATTGCCTTACTCAAATCAAAGTCAGATAATTTTAATGTAATAGTTTTCCTGAGGGGTGATAAAGTGAAGAGCATCCACCCTTGGTAAGTATGGATGCATTATCAACACTCTAGCAACCAAATTGATAAATGCTAAACCATTCGGAGTTGCTAACTTACAGGAATCACAATGTGTTACTATATTTAAAAACAAGGATTCAGTTACTAAAGACCTGCAGATGAGGTAAAGGCTTGACTCAATCACGAGGCCTGGATAAAGCATTAAGAGCTCTTCAAACCTATCCAGCATCTGCAAAATAACCCCTTCCCCCAATCCCCTCTCCAAACTTAAGTTAATCTAAATATTAAAATACTTCATGATTGTAATCTTAGTCTATTTCATAATCCTCAATGAGTAGAGTACAGCAAATTGAACTTGTGTTTATGAAGTAAGATTCGAGATTAACTGATTTACCCTTCACTTTATGTAGTCCTTATGTGCTTCAGTGGTTTGTACAAAATCTTTGTACGGTGATTATGAAATACCACATGTTATAGTTTATGTACTTATGCTTGAAAATCAAGTTAATTCTTGCTTTTGTAATATGAACCGTTCATGTTATGATTTGCTTGCAAAACGTAGACTACTTTGAGGCAGAATTCTCAACTCCCCATTCAGGGCATAGCATGTCTACAAACATATCTATAGTCTAGTCTAATGGGTAGTTGTGTTTACAGGGTGACTATGGTTACAGACTATCATATGACACGCTATTGATCTATGGTGATGTCGATTTCGTAAGACATCTCTCGGCCCACGCTTTACAATCAACAATAACAAAAAATCATCATGCATTTTCTTCATTATTTAATGATATCTTGCATAAGATGGAAATTATCTTGTTATTTTGTTTTTTCAAAGTTTTTTTTTCATCAAAGATGTGAAATCTTTAATGACAAACAATGTTTAGCATATACAACATTGATATGAAAGATTAATATACTCTTGTTTTTTTTACCTTTTACATGCTAGACAAATATTGTTTAAAAAATATTTCCTACCTTTATAGTAGATTAAATCTAAAGATAAAGATCTCAAGACATTGTCTCTTTTTTTTTTTGTGATAAGCAAAACTTGTTTTTGTCTTTGAACATCTATTGTAATTTAAAAACTAAAGGTTTAGCATTATTTGAGTAATGTTTAGGAATGCAGTAATTCAAGTTTTCTTTCATGTTTTAGTTCTAAATGGTCACTGTAAGCCATGTATTTCTATTTCACAGTGTAGTACACTTTATTTAGCAGAATAGAAAATCCTCTCAATATCAATTTGTCAATTTCTGGTTTTTTTAACTATTGAATTTCTTGATAAAGATTCTTTTCTGGTCAATTTGTATCCTTTATAAAATAACATGATTTTTTTACAATCAATCATGGCAAACTCTTATGCCTTGGAAATAGAATTTGATCAAACCATCAGTGCCTTCCTTTACCAAGCATCCTTTAAGGTTAACCTTAACTCCCATTCTTTAAAATTGCACTACCTTTAGCTTAGTGACTTTTGAATACCTTAGGGCTTTGTGAAAGGAGGCCCATTTAGTAGCTATGTGACAGGAATCATAATTAACTCTAATAGCCATGTAGTAATGTACCAGAAATATTTCTGAACTAATAGGTAATGAAATTGTTTTATTTAATGAAGATCAGTCATATATTTGTTTTGAAAGCGTATCCTGTAAACAAAACATGATTTTTCATCTCTTCAAGAAGACGCCCAGCTCTTACCAGGAAATAGGTTAACCTTTGTAGAAAGGTTATCGACTTGAAGGGATGATATTGAAAGAGAGATCAAGTATCCAAGAAGTTTAAACAATTTTGACGTGACAATGACCAAGTTTGTTTGTTTGTGATATAATCAAACAGGTCTTAGAGGTCAAGTGTTTTAGTGATAGAGCTTATCATGTACTTATGTCAGGTCATTATCGTTTGCGTTATAAATACTTCAAAGTTGATGTGATTAAGTGGTATTGCTTTATTAGAACATTTCGATGATATGGCTTACACTTATTTGGTGTTGATATTATCATGTGAAAGACGTAAGAATATACCAATGGTTTGACCCTGGTTAATCTGCTAAAATCATTTATTTAATTTTATTTATTTTTCAGGATCCACAAACGTCTTTATGGAATTACGGTTTTAGCACACAATTAGAAGGACCAAAGTAAAATCAAAAGGTAAGTGTATTATGGGCCAAAAAATATAATCTTGAATTTTATGAACTGTTGGTATTGAATGTTCAATGTTCAATGTTCAATGTCCTAAGGGCTAATGTATTCATAGGAAACACTTATAAGGGAACTGTTTTGGAGAGATGTTAATTGGAAATATGCTTTACATCTGTCTCAAAGGGGGAAAGGGGGATGACTCATTTTTTTCACCTCGTAACCCACAGGCAAAGAGTCTAACTTTGATTGGTCTGTTGGTCTGCAAGGGTGTATAATTAGTCCTGAGTATCTTAAATGCGAAATTGATTTATTGTGGAATTGATTCTCTGCGACCACTTTTCTATATTGAGAGTGTGTCTTTGTTATCAATGGGCAGAACAGTATGTCACCACTTCATTTGCTAATGCATCTTTAACTGGGCACTTATTGTAGCAATGGCGGATCCATGGGATTGGAGGTCAGGAATTTTGACAAACCCATTTGGGACCAATTGAGTGTAAAAATCTAACTCAAAATTTGAAACTCAACCCTCCCCCTTTCAAAATTTCTGGATCCATCACTGCTTAGCATGCAGTTGTTTGGATTGGTTGCCAGCTAAAATACAATCAGCTGTCGTGATCTCTGAGGTTGCCAGCTAAAATACAATCAGCTGTCGTGATCTCTGAGGTTGCCAGCTAAAATACAATCAGCTGTCGTGATCTCTGAGGTTGCCAGCTAAAATACAATCAGCTGTCGTGATCTCTGAGGTTGCCAGCTAAAATACAATCAGCTGTCGTGATCTCTGAGGTTGCCAGCTAAAATACAATCAGCTGTCGTGATCTCTGAGGTTGCCAGCTAAAATACAATCAGCTGTCGTGTTCTCTGAGGTTGCCAGCTGAAATACAATCAGCTGTCGTGTTCTCTGAGGTTGCCAGCTAAAATACAATCAGCTGTCGTGATCTCTGAGGTTGCCAGCTAAAATACAATCAGCTGTCGTGATCTCTGAGGTTGCCAGCTAAAATACAATCAGCTGTCGTGATCTCTGAGGTTGCCAGCTAAAATACAATCAGCTGTCGTGATCTCTGAGGTTGCCAGCTAAAATACAATCAGCTGTCGTGATCTCTGAGGTTGCCAGCTAAAATACAATCAGCTGTCGTGATCTCTGAGGTTGCCAGCTAAAATACAATCAGCTGTCGTGATCTCTGAGGTTGCCAGCTAAAATACAATCAGCTGTCGTGATCTCTGAGGTTGCCAGCTAAAATACAATCAGCTGTCGTGATCTCTGAGGTTGCCAGCTAAAATACAATCAGCTGTCGTGATCTCTGAGGTTGCCAGCTAAAATACAATCAGCTGTCGTGATCTCTGAGGTTGCCAGCTAAAATACAATCAGCTGTCGTGATCTCTGAGGTTGCCAGCTAAAATACAATCAGCTGTCGTGATCTCTGAGGTTGCCAGCTAAAATACAATCAGCTGTCGTGATCTCTGAGGTTGCCAGCTAAAATACAATCAGCTGTCGTGATCTCTGAGGTTGCCAGCTAAAATACAATCAGCTGTCGTGATCTCTGAGGTTGCCAGCTAAAATACAATCAGCTGTCGTGATCTCTGAGGTTGCCAGCTAAAATACAATCAGCTGTCGTGATCTCTGAGGTTGCCAGCTAAAATACAATCAGCTGTCGTGATCTCTGAGGTTGCCAGCTAAAATACAATCAGCTGTCGTGATCTCTGAGGTTGCCAGCTAAAATACAATCAGCTGTCGTGATCTCTGAGGTTGCCAGCTAAAATACAATCAGCTGTCGTGATCTCTGAGGTTGCCAGCTAAAATACAATCAGCTGTCGTGTTCTCTGAGGTTGCCAGCTAAAATACAATCAGCTGTCGTGATCTCTGAGGTTGCCAGCTAAAATACAATCAGCTGTCGTGATCTCTGAGGTTGCCAGCTAAAATACAATCAGCTGTCGTGATCTCTGAGGTTGCCAGCTAAAATACAATCAGCTGTCGTGATCTCTGAGGTTGCCAGCTAAAATACAATCAGCTGTCGTGATCTCTGAGGTTGCCAGCTAAAATACAATCAG
This sequence comes from Phorcus lineatus, assembly GCA_921293015.1. Taxonomy (NCBI): domain Eukaryota; kingdom Metazoa; phylum Mollusca; class Gastropoda; order Trochida; family Trochidae; genus Phorcus; species Phorcus lineatus. The sequence continues at coordinate 61,650,362 of OV121081.1, forward strand.
CTGTCGTGATCTCTGAGGTTGCCAGCTAAAATACAATCAGCTGTCGTGATCTCTGAGGTTGCCAGCTAAAATACAATCAGCTGTCGTGATCTCTGAGGTTGCCAGCTAAAATACAATCAGCTGTCGTGATCTCTGAGGTTGCCAGCTAAAATACAATCAGCTGTCGTGATCTCTGAGGTTGCCAGCTAAAATACAATCAGCTGTCGTGATCTCTGAGGTTGCCAGCTAAAATACAATCAGCTGTCGTGATCTCTGAGGTTGCCAGCTAAAATACAATCAGCTGTCGTGATCTCTGAGGTTGCCAGCTAAAATACAATCAGCTGTCGTGATCTCTGAGGTTGCCAGCTAAAATACAATCAGCTGTCGTGATCTCTGAGGTTGCCAGCTAAAATACAATCGGCTGTCGTGATCTCTGAGGTTGCCAGCTAAAATACAATCGGCTGTCGTGATCTCTGAGGTTGCCAGCTAAAATACAATCGGCTGTCGTGATCTCTGAGGTTGCCAGCTAAAATACAATCAGCTGTCGTGATCTCTGAGGTTGCCAGCTAAAATACAATCAGCTGTCGTGATCTCTGAGGTTGCCAGCTAAAATACAATCAGCTGTCGTGATCTCTGAGGTTGCCAGCTAAAATACAATCAGCTGTCGTGATCTCTGAGGTTGCCAGCTAAAATACAATCAGCTGTCGTGATCTCTGAGGTTGCCAGCTAAAATACAATCAGCTGTCGTGATCTCTGAGGTTGCCAGCTAAAATACAATCAGCTGTCGTGATCTCTGAGGTTGCCAGCTAAAATACAATCAGCTGTCGTGATCTCTGAGGTTGCCAGCTAAAATACAATCAGCTGTCGTGATCTCTGAGGTTGCCAGCTAAAATACAATCAGCTGTCGTGATCTCTGAGGTTGCCAGCTAAAATACAATCAGCTGTCGTGTTCTCTGAGGTTGCCAGCTAAAATACAATCAGCTGTCGTGTTCTCTGAGGGGACTCTGTTGAGAAAGAAGTGCACTATCATTTTTGTGTTTTCAAGACTCAAAGGAAAATAACATGTTTGGCTAGGAAAAAATGTTAGGTATACCTGTTAAGATTGGGATAAACACTCTTTATCTGGTATCTTGAACGGGGATGATCTACTTTGATAACGGTTATGATTTGCAGTTTGAGTTCAACTGAATAATAACAACATAATGTTGGATGGCACTGACTGTGACAGCAACCCCAGAAATTGTTGCCTTGATGGAAGGATATGTTTTTAATTCTTTTAGCATCACTAAGGTGAGAGGCACAGTGCTATACCCTTCAAATGGAGCAGAACATCTTATACAAGGTGAATCCACTAGATAGCTCTCATCTGACACTCATATAGATGTGGAACTATATTTTGATCAGACTGAGAGCAGTATACTGCATCATGTCTATTGAACAGAAGCATCTCTTTTCCTGTGATTACATAATTTTTACTACAACCTCATAGTCTCTGAAAATATATGCAAACAAATTTTGATCTTCAGGGAATATTCTGAAAATCCTGTTACAGTTGTTGCATATCCTTACTGATTTATTTTACAAGAAGTCAGTATATAGTCATAAACTGTAAAATTGATGTTTCAAATGACTGAAAACAGCCTTCGTACTCGAGGGAAAACTTTGATTTTAGTTATGTATTCCCATTAGCTAGAGAGACTTGAAACGTTCTATACTGTTAGTCAAAGGTAGCAATCAACCAAAACTTTCCAAGCTTGTGAAGTGTATGTTTGTTTTGCTTACATTTTCTCTATGTTCTTAGGAGTGTTTGCACTTTTCTCAATCGTAGTTACAAAAAAATGAAAGTGATAAGTGGAAAGAAGAATATTTTTAAGATTCAAGAACTGAAAGCAGTCTATCTACAACTGAAGTTTAGAAAGAAAACAAACATTTGATCTGGGGTATTGACCTTTTTTCAAATAAAAGCTAAACCAAAAGGGGTTATGTCTCTACAACTTAATATAACAAACTAGAGAAATCTAAGAAGCTTTTAGATATTTCATTTCCATTGTCAGATATTGACATTTTACCTCAAAACCTTCTTTTTGAGGCCCAGGCAATAGTCGAGGAAACTTTGCAAGTCATGCGAAGGATGTGTGTACTATGTGTACATTTTCTCACACAAACCCGCTAGAACTGTAGGCACATTCCGCACATGACTACTTTGCCCTCCCTCTCATCTGGGAGACTTTATCCTCACCACTGACAACCCTATGTCCTACATCATATATACCTCAAGTTCCTGAAGGAGGCCTGCATTCCTTTCCATCTTCCTTGATCTAGTGGAGAAGGTCATGCACAGTGACTCCATGCTTCACAGCATACCCCAGCTGACCTGTCACCGTTACAGTCAATTGTAGAGTACAGTTCAATATTCAATCAATATTGTTGCGTGGGAGCTAGGCACATGGATGTCAGAGACTTGGTGTTCAATCTTCATTCAGGTTCGTGCTTGGTTTGTTGTGATTATTATTTAAAATTTTGGTAGAATCTCTGGAGTGACATTGCTTGATGAGACATGGACTGTGGACACTTTGGTGTTGACTGATCTTGATTCATCTGGATTCAGGTTGGTGCTTGTTTATTTATGATTGTTTTATGATTTCCGTGTAATTGTTTACACTATCAGAGAAACAGTTACTTCAGAGACAGTCTGTTGTCTTCATGTTAAGAGCTGGTGACGGATGTACTGAAGAGACTTTGGTGTTCAGAACTCTTCATTCAGGTTGGTGCTTGGTTTATGATTGTTATGAAAGATTTTGGTGGAGTTGTTATATCTGTCAGAGAAAATCATTTAGAGACAGTTCAATCATTATTTGATGTTAAAGAGCTGATGACATATGGTCATGATGAAGACCCTGGTGTTCAGATCTCATAATACAGGTTGGAGTTTTGATTTGTTGGCTTTTGTCTAAGATGTTTTTGGAATTATGATGAATTGTAACATGTCTTTGTCGTATTCTGGATTTTGATTCTGTATGTTGAATGACAATGAAAACCCGCAAAGTGATACATTTTGTTTAATAGATTTGGCCCGATTCAAGATTTAATTTTTGTGTTTCATTGAAAAAATTTGCCGTACTCAAATTTTTATAGTTGTCATTGTCATTTTTAGATTGTGTCTAGCGCCAGATATCACAAATAAATCTTAATATGATTTATTTTTTAAGAACAAAAATATTTTCAAGTGGGCTAACTTAGTCCAAGTTTTTCCGTGTTTCATGCTGCCGCAACTGTTTTGATGTCACAATGTTTGCTTTACTCTCACAATGGTCTTGGGCCAGTTTAAGACTTTTGTTCTTGGGAGTTATACAATATTTTTTGAAGAGCTTATATGTTTGTTTTGGTCTAAAATTAAATTGCAAACTCCATTGGTTTGAAACTAAATAACAATGAATCCCTGAAATTTTACTAACACAACTATTAATCTTCCATTTACATTCGGTAGTACACAGGAAAGGAAAATCCGAGTAATGACATCATAATTCAGTAGCACGCACTTCTCGTACGGGTAAAATATAATTACACCCACTTGTTGTGGTATATATACTATTTGTCACATATCATGTTGTAGCTGAAACAATTATCTACCAATTGATATAATTTTTAGGCGTTTTTGAAAAAATGTTGTATTAGAAACACTAACATACTCAGTGGTCCTTTAACTTGACTATTGCACAAGATAGAAGAGTTTTTGCAGAAATTGTTGCTCTGTTCAGAAAATCTCTTTTTGTCATCAAATTGTGGTGGCCAAGTTAGGAGCAGATAAATCATTTCATCTTCAGAAGGGTGAGAGGACTTGCCTACTTGTCCTGTTGCTGAATCATTAGTTTTCCTCCTTCCTGTCATTGACCGCTGTTATCCTCCTCTGGATGACTTGGTTGACATTATATGAGTACCTCATTTTAACTTTGTAAGGATAATCTATATATGTTTGGTCAGTGCAGGGATACATAGGTAATATATTTTAAGTTTCTAATATCACTTTCTTACAGTTGCAATAGCTGCCTTTTGAATATTTACTTGCTATATAGAGTTCTTCAGTTTCTGTTCAAGTATTGAAGGATGACCCTTTCCCAACAGTGATATCCATGGTTATGTCTCTATTTTATCCTTGGCCTAGTCTCAAATATATATTTGTTTGATCAATTGTTTGAATTCAGCCTTTCCAAATGGTTAGACACATGTATTTAGCAGATGGAAGGTTAATCTTTTCCTTGGTACGGTCACTGGAAGTGGCTTACCATAAAACTGAGGGAGTGAGGATGAGGATAACTTTGATGAAATTAAGTAATATAATTTGAAATTTTCCTGGAAAAAATTATTTGTATATATTATTCTCTTTCTATCAAATGTGTTTAATATTTTAAAAATGTCATTGCTTTTATCATGCGATACTTGAAATTGAGTTTTTTTTTAATGTAGTTCTGCAAATTTGGTATATATAACTATATAATGTGCCTGAAATAATCTTTCTGGTTGAAAATAGTGAATTCAGAATTACAAGGGAGATAACCTAGACATTAAAAACATCAAAAGTTAGTGAAACAGTATTGAAAGTGGCCTTTAACCCTCAGTTACCTCCTTTAACCTTTGAATTTGCATTAAAAGCTGAATTGACTCAACTAAACTCAGCTTAAGTCAACTCAGCTCAACTCAACTCAACTCAGCTCTCCTTCATCCTCCAAACAACTCAACTCAACTCACCTGACCTTTATGTATCGTGTAAATTATCTTTGTACATTTCTACATATAAACATTCATCTCATGTCAGGGTCGTGTTAATACAGGAAATGAGCTGTCACCTTTTGACCTTGCAATGTTACCTTTGTATATTTACTAGACCAGAGGCTTTCCCATGGGTACAGCCATAAATCTCTCATAAGTCAGGTTTTATTTCACTGTTTTCACTGTTAAATGATAGTGGTTAAATCCTTTTTAGTTGTGATGCTGATATTTTCACACACCTATTTCAAACATTGACACGCAACTTTAGAGGTTTAGGTCTTCTCACAAAAGCACATATTTTACATTATCACTTAAAAATATCCCCCACAAGACATTTGGGACATTCAGTGCTAGCACTTACATACACTTCCAACATTTGAAAAGTGAAAACTTGTTTTCATAGGTAGCAAGAATTTTTTCACAAATCAGTATTATAATTGCAACATATCACCTAATTATAATCAAAGGAAAAGCAATTCTGTTTGCGTCATTTCAGTGCGTAAATGAAACACAGTGGACGGATAAAGATCCAATTACAATTAATGTAGGTAGTCATCCAAAGCTGGGAATAATGTCCTAACCCAGCAGTTTGATGGGGGAATGAATCTGGAATATCCTTAATGTTTAATGATTGATTGGGGGTAGCGTGACCCCTGCTGTGACCTATTGATCTCTGCTGATTGATTGAGCGATGGATTGCCTGCATCATGAGCATTCAATCTGTCTGCTGATGAATTTCATTAACCTTCCCATTGCTCTGGTAATAACCCTTTCAATGAGCTCCATAGTGTTGGAATAACAACCCTTTATTTGGATATGCTGGTGATTTGATAACGGCAAGTATCGCTCTGACACTTATCCTGCAATATTCTGGAATAACCTCTTAGTTAATACTTGTTTCTGGATTGTTCCCTTTAGTAAAGAGTTTTGTTGCCTAGTAATGCAGCGTACAGTAATGGGATGGTAACCCCTTTATTTAGATATGCTGGGGATTTGATAATAGGAAGTGTCACTCTGGCGCTTAACTATTTTTATTCAGGAATAACCTCAAAGTTTATGCTTGGTTCTGTATTGTACCATATTGCAGAGTTAAATTGCAGATCAAATGTTATGTGCTTTAGGTTTAAATTTTCATTGACATCAATAACACATTTGATGATCCCTAGAAATCTTGGAATATTGTTGATTTGATTATCAAGCAGAATCTTCCACAATATATCTCGCTTATAGTATTGACATAATATTCCCTCACTTAAAACAATCTGAATGTTTTAGGTCATTACATCATAAAAAAGCTGTGGGGAAATTAAGGCATGTCACATGTTTATTGATAAATGTTGATAAATATTTGGTCAAAACAGAAGCCAAGGAGACACAGAAATTTTGCACAATACTAAATCCACCTCAGGTGTTGTGAAATCTCTATACAATGATATCGTGGTGTAGGGGGTATTGCAAAATGCATGTGATTTGTTTTGGTTTGGACTGATTGTGATCGGGTTAATCCATTCTGTTTCAGTCATGTGTTATCAAACTTACTCGGTACTTAAACCCAGTTGACTATTAATAGTCTGATATAAAAATGTCTACTAGTGCATGCATACTGAAGGTCTGTCAGGAAAACTAATTCTCTAACCATTGGAAGAAAATACTTGGACAGGTGTTTTGGAAGGTGGGTTTTGATGTTTAGAAAGAGACAAAGAAATCACTATAACAGTTGTACTTGATAAGAAAAGAATTTTGAAGGAAAAAACAAACACTTTCTTTGCTCTCACTTTAGCTTCTCACTTATTTGACCAGCCATTCTTTTCGACCAATTCAATGAGTTTATACAATTATTTAAGAAAGGGGATACTGGCTACTGGCTAAAATAAATTATCCCTGAATATTCCAGGAACCCTTGATAAATTGTTTATCAATGGCTGTGTTTATAAGTAGAACAATCCATATATTCAATTATTATATGGTTATTACATTGGAGTTAATTAACAATTATATTTTTATATGATTTTATATGATTATATAATTATCAATAATTAAAAATTTGTATTATGTTCATCATCGCAACTTTTTTGTTTGTTTGAATTTTTGCATCATTGAGTTAAATCACTCTTTCTGTTATAAAGAAAATCTTAACATATACCATTATCATGGCTTTATGCTAGCATAAGAGAAAACTATTTAAGTACTATATGCATAAATTCATATCCAAATGTTATGTTTCTGTGATGCATTTTATCATAAAAATTGTACCATTATGGCAAAATATTGTCATTAATCTGAAATGTTTTATTTATTATTTATTATCAGCAGCATCAGTTCCAATAGATACATCACCCTAATGGTATTTGCTGAGTCATTTATCATTGTCAATACCTGTTATATACCAGATGATCTATATTGTCATTAGTAAGGTATGCAGATGTCGAATACCAATAAATTAATGAGCCATAAAATGCATTGATATTGATAGGGGACCACAGCCAGTCATTATAATATTTCATGTTTATAACTTAGCTTTAGTTCTTTTCTTTGGTAATATCATATAGGTTATGTAACTGGTAAACTTAAGGATTGTTTTACATTTTTTGTGCCTCTATCGATGTATAACAGCAACAAATTGTATAACATCGCGTAGTGATGTTATACAAAATTTGTTGCTGTTATACATCGATAGAGGCACAAAAAATGTAAAACAATCCTTATAATTACAAAATCAACTCTATTTCCAACGATTTTCTGAATAATTTTAACAATTGAATATTTGTCGTCAACATTATGTTAGTTTGCAGTTTGTTACACACAACTATTCATGGTGCAGGGTTAGAAATTAACTTAAAACAGCACTAGCCAACCGGACTAGTGACTTTCTAAAACCACTAGTCCGAAGCAAGTCTAGGTAGTCCAAAAACAATGAAACTAATGTTTAACTGTCAGGGCACTTTATTTCATTGGTCACTGTCACATGTTATTTTCATGGTTATATTTCAGTCATAGGTTTCAGCTAATCAAATTTCAATAGTGACACACGTTCTGCAGTACATTTTCTCATCTTTGTATAAAAGCCACTTGAATCTTGTTTCCCAAGACTCACGATACATACGACGTCGTTTTGCTTCATACTCCTTACTTTTCTCTTGTTCTGATGCTTTCAATTTCTTACCAGGTTCAGTGACATTAATGTAGCGCCAAATTATTTAAACGAACTGTCAAATGGTAACCACGGTAAAAGTTGAGTTCGTACCTAAACGGTTTTCGCACAAATACGACATTTCAATATAAGCGAACCATTGTTTGATTACGAACTGTTACTCAATCTTAAACACAATATGACATGCGCAAAAGGTTTTTGCATTCAGACATTCAAGCTAACGTAATTCACAAAAGACATTCACAACCTCGCGACGACGATATCGGAACTAGTGGATTTATTTATGTTTGTTTGTTATTCCTTTTGGGAAGCACGTTTAAGAGACATTATGTAATTATCATCACTCTGATAGATAAAACTGTTCTAAGAATTTTGATTAAAAAAAACTTATTAAGTTTAATTTGAAAATGCTAGTCGCCACACGGACGAGTGAAAATAAATTAGCGGTCGCCCGATCACATTTTCACTCGCCAATGGCGACCGGGCGACCGCTAATTTCGAACCCTGATGGTGGAATCAAAATTGCGAATTTCATGTACTAAAACGGAAGGTGATTTAATTTTGTTTTTATCAGCATTGACGCGCATGCAATCAAAGTTCGTCTTAACTCGAGTCCGCATTTTTGGAAAAACCCTCATTAGCATATCACGTGACATTCACCGTTTGTGAAACGATTCGAGCTATCAAACTTCAGGACTCATAGTTATTTAAATCAAGAGTTTTCGTTGAAGGTAATTATTTTTTTTGGAAGGAAAGTATTATCTGGTTATCCACTCAGTTATGAAGATGATGACATGCATACATTTCTTATTTTGCCAAAAAAATTCAAAGTAACGTGATGTTGTCATAACCGGACTAGCCAATTTGTTCTGTCAGATTGTGACGTCATAAAGTATGAATGCACCAGGTATAACAACAAAATTTTCTGCATTCATCGAGAAATGGGTGCATGTTTTTGAGAGCTCACGTCCAATCAGAATTTTGTAATTATATGTAAATGGTAGTCAAGATTTCGGGTTCTTCACATATATAATGCAGGACTTGTTGAATACCATTCATATCTCATCAAGTGAAATAGGAGATATCTATATGTACACTTGTTTCTACACCACTAATGAAATTATAAATTTCTGCTTCACTCGATAAGATGTACTTGGCAATTTGTTGAAAAATGTCATATGTCCTTGGCATTCAGAAATCATTTTGTAAGCGAAGGAAGATTGTTTAACATTGCATGTTCATATGGTATTTTGGCATGTATCAAAGCCAAATAGCGTTCCTGGCAATGCCTCCATTGCTTAAATGCAACTTTTATTTGAGTAATAAATTCTTCATTGTTGCTTCAACTTTATGCAAGTGTATCATGCTTGAATACACAAGACTCCATACCAAGTGAACTGTGATATTGTTGATCATTTATCTCATTGTATACTTTCTGCTTTGTTTTATTGATACTGGGTCCATGGCATTGCAGATTTTCATCAATTTTATATATAATTTTATGTTTTTCACATAACGTTTACATTACTAATATTCAACCCTTGATATTCATGCTAATGTTTCAGAATGCTTCTACTTGTTATTCGGAGTGCATTTTGTTCCCTATATGTGAACAGAATATGAACAACTGACATTTGATCGCTCCTCTGGTGAGCATTCATAACCTTATGTTTAATTAGAAATAAATATTTAAACAGAATTATTTGTCGTTGCATTCTATTGCAGTCGGATATGTAAAGGTTGGAAGTAAAAAACAGCATTAGGGTCAGTTGATTAATACATTGAATCTACAGTTTTCTACAGAGAAGTGAAATTATGGAAAGGTGAATTTTGAGGTAATATTAATAGTGCTAAACTTGATTTGGAAAAAGCCTGTTAGACTAAAACGTTACTCTTCAGTTGGCCACTGGGTAAAATATTGGCAAACCCAGCATTTACTGGAGCCTGCAGGAAATGGTTACAATGGCTGTTTTATCAACTCCAAGAACCATCCCTGTAATTAAGTTATGAGCAAGCACGTATGACCTTCAGGTAAATTTTGTGATGAAGAGGTGTAGAGAAGTATTTTAATGAAAGCCCTAGTGTCTTTCACACCATGATATTGGTAGAGCACAATGTTGACACAGCTTAACCCTTGTGGCCAACATATTCCAACATTTGGTCAGTGTGAACTCTGACCTACAAATATCAAGGGCCTCTCTGTATGCTGATATCATCTGACTGACAGGCTAGTTGTTAGCAGGTATGGTCCTCTGTCTTAGTATTTTATTTCATAGACTGTTTGGAAAATTTGTCTTTCAAGCTGTAGCAATACACTCACAGGTCTTTCATATTCTAAATAATTTATGCAGCCAGTGGTCCACCCCATATTTTCTCTGTAACCAAGTTGTGATATCTGTAAAGGGCAACTCTTAGCTACTCAACAGCAAAAGTTTTATATATGCCATCATTATCGAGCAAAAACTCATTTGAGGTGTTTCTGAGTTTTAATACATTCGAGAAAGATTAGAAAGGAAAAAGCACATTGCCTTGTCATAAACCAAGTCCTGCAAGTCACACATGAAATTGGTGCGAGGATGCCAAACTAGCCATATGGTTAGCTGAATAGCTTCCACGTTCATGTTAGATTCTGAAGAGTTTACTCTGACCTGAGTGAAGGGTCTAGTAGAATGACATATTGAACTCTTCAGCTAGTCTCTTGAAACAACCCTGAGAACATTGATAGAACAAACTAAACTCAACCCTCATAGATCTCTGCCTTGTCTACTCAGCATAAATAGGCAAAGAACAATCTATCATTGCTGTCATGTTTTGTTGTCCTCAGTTAATCCCGGGCCATACTTTACTAACAAACGTTACATGAATAATGATTATATATATTAATATCGTATCTTTAATCCTGAACAGGATGCTAATGTCAACTTTCCTTACCTATGCATATACAGCACACAGAATGTTCTGAACATCAGAGATAGGAAAATATTATAAATTACTATGATCTCCTCTTTCTAAGCTATTTTCATTTTTAATGTCTTATTATTGTGGAGATGATTAGGTTACATCATTAAATAAGCCACTAAACTTGAAATATCTTGCAGACAACTGCTTAAACTGTCATTTCCGATATTGAGACTATCAAGAATCCTGTCCCAGGCTCCATATCTCTGCTATTAGATCTCCTGGTCTATCAGTCACTTTACCTACTGAGATCCGTGGTTCAAATCCCACCAGGGGCTCGGCAACTTTTGTCTGCAGTAGAAAACTGTTCTACACGCAGTAAGGTTTGGGTGTAATGCTACACTGAATTTCAGCGTAGTACCACCCATGATTAGCTAGTTCCAGCCGATGCTCGCAGGTTTCACCGCAGTGCACAATGGTGTTGCGGGCTTTCTCCCTGCAATAATACTAGCAGCCGCAATATAAGTGAAATACTCTTGAAAGCGGCGTTAAACCCCATATCACCTCACCACCTACTGAAACATAGGGAGGTTGTCTGTGACATAGAGGCACCAGCAAGAATATAAACCCACACCATTATGACGAAAAAAGCTAACTTCCATTGTCCGAATAAGCCTGTAATAAGACCATGGTTCCAAGTTGTCTGATGTAGGATCTGAACCTAAATTGTCATAGCATTATGTTAGAAGTAAACAATTAGTTTCACTATATTACTGGATTATTTTCTCCTTCTGCTTGGCCTACAAGGTCACATGACAGCATTGACACCAAACATATTAACCTGTACATATTGTGAAGGTCCATGTAAGAATCCAAACACCTACCGTAGATTAAAGTAGCTGTGGGAAATCCTAACCTTGAACTTTGTACTTTGCATGTAATAGTGTAAATCAAGCTATAGGCAATAATTTGTATCTGTGACTGTTTTTGATTAGATAGAGTTGTGTCCCTTATATTTGACAGAATAACCGTAATTTAAGACATTTTGGCACTTACGAATATCTTAGCATTAAGAAAGCTTCAAAACGTCAAATCCTAGTCGATTAGCCTGATCTGTTACAACACAGGGAGAAGCTATCTAGCGACTAAATGGAGTATATGCAGTTGTACCAAGGCAACAGAAGCTCTTAAGAAATGGTGACATCAGCATGGAAATGAATCAGTCAAGAAATGACAACTGGGCTAACTGTCATTACCATGGATAAGCTTTTCAATAGTGGTTCTTTGATGTCTGAAGGTTTATCTTTTGGTTAAAAACAGGATGTGGGCTAGGAATGGTGAAATCAGCAAGAATATTAACTTTTCAAGAAATGACACCTGGGCTAAATGTCAGTACCATGAGTAAGTCTTTGAAAAGACAATCATTCTTAGATGTCTCAGGGTTCATCTTCTGGGGTAAAAACAGGATGAGGGGCTAGGCATGGTGACATCAGCAAGGAAATGAACAATTCAAGTAGTGACAACTGGATAAACTTTCAATACCATCAACAACACTTGTGAAAGGATAATATTTTTTAGATGTCTGAAGATTAATCTTCTGGTCAAAAACAGAATAAGGAACTAGAAATGTTGACGCTAGCATTCAAGTAATGTCAACTGGAATACCATCATTACTATGAAAACAAAGATGGTTTTGAGATGCTAGAGCACTCATCAAGTGGTCAAAAAAATTATGTGAGGCTAGGAACGGTGACATCATAAAGGAAATGGAGCAATGACAAACAGGCTAATATGTAATAGAAAAAAAGGCTATCAATGCCGGAATCAGGTTGTAAGTGATCTAATCCAGGTTCTTAGATGTTTGATGCTTGATCCTCTTGTATATAATTATGTTACCCGTGCTGGAACACTAGACAGGTCAGGTCTCCATGTTGTATTGGTTTCATGCATAATGTAGCTGTTGTTCATCTTGAAGATTCCATATCAATGAATAAATCTTTGGTCTAAATCCCCTTGCTTAATCTGCAGTCAGGAAGGATTTGTGCTTTTGAAGATTGCTACAATTATCTTACTTTTCATGCTGTTGTCTTTGTTGCCGATACAAGTTAACCATACTTTGTTTCGAAACAATGGAATGGAAAATGGAATGTACAAGACTTGTCAGAGTCTGTCGTCCAGCCCTCAATCTCCTCCAGGAATATATCCTCGGTTCAACTTTGAGTTTTTAATTACAATTGTACAAAGTTATGCTCTGTTTATCAATTGTTCAAAAGTGCCTCTCAATTAACTATTGCAATCTACAAACAATTATGAAGGGACACAGCTACATATACATAGTCAGTGAACTGAAAGGCACGCTAGCAAACTCAATTACACACCTACTCAGACGATAACTCAACCATCTAGATTTTTCAAATACCTCTTTGTGTTATTTATCTTTGTAATAAAATTCTAACACATATCTTACTTATGGCAATGTAAGTACTAATAAAGCTATGAAAATCTAGGTCTAGCTTTATGCACCTTCAGGAGATCACTTCAGGTCTTTATTTAGATTTAATATATCCTAGTGTTTAAATCATATCAAAATGACCCTCACATTACTGAATATGTGGAAAGTACCGTATATTACAGTGTATAAGTCGAGTTTTTTATAACAGAAATTGAGGGGTGAAGGAGGGGGGTCGAGTTATATACGAGGTCTATGTTTGAGACCTAAAAATTCTAAGGTCAAGGGACGATCTGCCGGTAGGAGACGAACAGACGAGATTCAAACCGGAAGCCACGATGTCAACTCATTGTCAAAATATTGAAATAAAATTACTTTTATAAGTATTACATATTAAACTGTTTTTTATGATATTTAATTCCTAAAAATAAATAAATTACTACGATTGGGAATCCAGTTTGATCGAATTGAAATTGATCCGTTTGTAAATAATCTTATCGATCGACGCCATTTTGAATTTTTAATGTTCGGCGTTGAAAATTACTGTCGAAGTTGAACATTAGCTAAGACCTATTTCCCTAATCTAACGTTATTTCTATCATAACTTTTAGTTATGAAAATTAATTACATAAAAGACGTACTGTAAAATCATTATATTTTGTCGATATGCACATTCGATGGGCTTTGTAGAAAATTTGCACAGAGCTTTCTTAGACTGTCAACAAAACGTAACATGGACATAACAATTACACAAGAACCGATAGGTAATTACTATTAGTATCACTGTAATTTTTCTGCATAGTACATGCAGTTTTTCTCACCAATCGCTTTGTCGATATGCGCAATAATTAAACCCCGCGAATAAGTCGTTTTTTATGTTAGCGCGAAAATAACACGCTACGTTGTCACATGTTATAGAAATGTTATCGGCACAAATTTCATCTTGTACCCCTACCTCATCAGTAGACGTATGTTGACTCGTTCCCGTGAAAAAATCAATTACTCTTCTAGCTTTCTTTAAATTTGATGAAGACATTTGGTTTGTTTTTCACCGCGTAAAATACTCGGAATTTCACAACTCGGACTATCAATTTCGGAGAAAAGCAGAGCGAGAGGTTATGATAGAATTATCCAATGAAATGTATCCTTACATTCAAATCACATATGGGTATTCTGAATTAACCAATTAAATTTAACCTTTTGTCTGAGGTCACTTACGGGTATGAGTTCTTGGTAATGTGCTATAAATAGTTACGGGAATTTCCAAATTTCGTTATGAAAACCGTAACATTTAAATTGAGTTAGAAACCGAATGCTACGCATGATATGCATATAAATGCGTACTTAATGTTTATTGCGTATGGTGTGGCCCAGTAGTTATTATTTTTTGCACCACAGTTCATTATAGATGCGTTATTTATTAATTACACAAATACGCACTCTAGGTGCAACACTGCGCATGTACTGAGAAGTAAATGACATAAAATTCTTTTTATAAAAAGAACAAACACCAGCACACACGTATGTATTTTTTATTATTATTTATTATTATATATAATACATTTATTACAACAATCTCTTATTAAACAAATGCTTACTGTATTACAAAACACTGACGTATTACAACTCACTTTGAAAATTACCGATACATCAACTTACAGTAACTAAATCTCTCAACGTGCCGCGTGTTTCATGTCGACCTGCCTCCAACACGCGCTATTAGGGGGGTCGACCTATATACAAGGTATATGATTTTGACAGCAATTTGGGGGCCTGAGAAAGGGGGTCGACTTATACACAGGGTTGACTTATACACTGTAATATATAAGTTAGATCATGTGTTGAATGTTGCAGGAGCAGCATGGGAAGAATTTGTAAATTTTCACGGAAAATTAGAGGATAAATATTCATGTTGTGTAGTTGCAGCCATATCAGTACTTGGCTTGTTTGACAAGTAGTGCACTGTTCATGTTTGAATGACTCTTCCAGATCTATCCGGTCTGATGTGAGAGGAAGTTCCCAGTGAGACGTTCCCCTGTCCCTCCTTCCCTTCCACCCGCTCAACGTCTCTCCTGCAGTCTTCTACACAGCACTACAGTGAGTACAATAGTTGATGAATTGTTATACTTTAGTGTTCATTGTTATGATATGAGTATTTGTGATTTGCACACTTTGTCTGTGCTTGTGGGTTTCAACACAATGCATAGTCACACTGATGTTGCAGCCTTTTCCCCTGATAGTATCGATTATGAAGTTGAGGAAGTGAGTACATTGTGATGTCATTGTTTTTATTGTGACTCATATAACTGAAGATAGTAAAAGTTTACTATGTCAAGGAGTTGGTGATATAAGCATATTGTTCCAGATAGATTATAGAGATATTGGCTGCTCTTTAACAAATTTTATCTACTGTGTGACACAGTTTTCTACAAATCATCAAGTTCATTTTGAAATGTTACATTATGTATGAGTGCTCAGCTCTCTGCTTTCAAATAAAAGTTTATAACATAAACAGGATGCAGTATTCTCAAAGTTCTCCTAGCTTTAAGATAGTATACTAGTAATGAAGCAATGTTGATATTTGTTGCATCATTTTCCCCAGCTTAACAGGAGTTTTGAAATCATTGCTCAGTTTGTAAAAGAGGCTTATTTATTTTTAGTCAGAGTCCTAGCAATTGACTGAAATGGAATTGAGTTAATGTGTATCCACACAGGCAATAAAGTAAGCAGTGCACTTATAAACGGGTCAGTAGTGAAGACTTTCATGGGTTGATTTTAACAGCCTCTTTACCAATGATTTCTGGGAGAGTAAATACAATACCTATATGTTGAATGTAGATTGCTTTCAACAATCCATTTAAAACCTTGAGAGCTTTGTGGAATATTTTATATAATGATTATACATACCTAATGATATAATTTTTAACCGTCAATCTGATTGTTTAGGAATATTTTAAGAAATATGAAGTATGTCTGTTTAGTGAGGCAAGGAGGTCAACTTAAGTGAAAGTCAGACAAGCCTGAATAATTGGCACACGACACAAACCGGACTTCGACAGCTTAATTGCTATCCATTGGTGTGCTGGATTTAAGTATGAGGTGGAATATAACCCCAAGAAATGCATATTAGAATAAGAGCTAATCCTTTCACAAGATGACATTTGAAGAGTTGGAGCACATTTGTAATGAAATAATTCATAATTGACAAGCAGATAAAGGAAGAGATGTTCAACAGGTAAGGTAGGGGTTAAGTTGATATGTTTACTAATGTTTAATCTGGCATGCTAGTTGAGTAAAGTTACAACTGGCAATGAATGAGAACTTTGTAAGAATATCAGGAATTGGTTGTAAATACATTAATCTGTTTATCTGGTTGTGTACAGGAACTATGTGGTCATTTCCTACTTTCATCCACACACAAGGGGGTGGGATAGCGCAGTGGTTAACGCGTTCGGCTTCGGTTTGAGAGGTCCGTGGTTCGAATCCCGCCAGGGGCTTGGCAACCTTGTCTGCAGTAGAGAACTGTTCTACACGCAGTCAGGTTTGGGTGCAATGCTACACTGAATTTCAGCATAGTACCACCTATGGTTCGCTAGTTCCAGCCGATGCTCGCAGGTTTCACCGCAATACATAGCCACGATGGTGTTGCGGGCTTTCTCCCTGCCATAATACTAGCAGCCGCGATATAAGTGAAATAATCTTGAAAGCGGCGTTAAACCCCATCTCACCTCACCTCCACACACAACTGTAAAGCACTGAAAAAATACTCCATGGGGTTTGGCCCTTTTCTATTTCAACCCTCTTATTTTATTATGCTGAAACAATGATTGGGCAGTGAGCCCTACATACATCGATATCAAAGAAGATATTAAACTGAAATTTTGGGGAAATCAACTTTTATTATAACAGCTTCTCATAGAGTTTACTGTAATTCAGAAAGAGAGAGATACCAAGTGACAATGGTGCAACCTTTTCAGCTGCTATGATATCATCTCCATCAAATTATTGAAATACAAAAACAATTTAAACCTGGATAACTGGGCTGATTCTTTGCCCTATGTGTTAAAGCATGCTAACCTCACGGTCCATGAGTATGCTATGCATATTAACCAGCAGCTAATTATCCTGTGTGGTGAATCATTTCAAACTTATTTCAATTCAAGAGCATTTATAAGATCCCCTGTTAAGTATTCACTTCATACCAGGCAGTTTGGTACTAATTTGTCTGTTACTTTGTCATCTGTCACTGTTCTTGAATAAATGTTACTTCTAGATCCTAAATTTGTATCTATGTCTTGACTTATTTTCTTTGCAAGTTACCTACGGTAAGAATAAGTAATGTTATGAAAGAGAAAAAGGGGGTCTTACATGCATTATTCTTTGAGAAGAGGAATTTTTGAGAAAATACAAATTTCTGTTAGTTTTTCATTTCAAAAATATTATAATCCTGGATATGCATTGATCATATGGATGAGAAAATAATTGATATTTTTATGCTTTTATCAATTAACATTATGTGATGAATCAGTTGATATAGTGTCAGAGAGACAAAGAAGTAAAAGCAAAGGTTCTTCTCAAATATGTAAAATCTTGGGAAGTGTATATTGACCCCTAGGGCTCCTTAAAAATATTTATAAATTTCGCTAACACAATGTAAATTTGAGGGACTGTGTTGTCACTTAAAGGTTGATACAATTTTATAATAAAGTTTGTTAAAATGACACTTGCAAAGGTTTAAAAACATTTTATGAAGATTTGCTTGCTCTCCTTGAATTATTCTGACATGTAGAATAAATCTATCAAGAATTATTTGAAAATAAACCTTTCACAATGTAGACTAAATGCTAATGCATGTTGTCAAAAACTCCTTACAATACTGCACTGCTAATGATGGATTATATTTTCCTCTATCAACACTTCCATTTTCATTCTTTTAAAAACAAACAAAACTTTCTCAGACCCATTATGCTTTTCGTATGAGATTTCTTTCTTTTGGTCTCATGGCAATTTTATCATACACCATCTAAAGTACTTATTGGTTAGGTGGACTGAGTCTTTGACAGGTAAGCTCAAATGGTGTGATTTATGCTCTAGATAAGATGTACATGGTTACTTGATAGGACCAGTGGTTGCACAGACTAGGTAATTACCATTTGGTTGAATTGGACAAACCAAGGATAATCCCTTTTCATCCGTAATGGGAAATATTATCATTAACCCTTTACCTGCGGCTGCCGATAAACAATCGTGCCTCAACTCAGTGCCCTTTGTGAGGGAACAAAGGTCTATGGATAGTCAATAATGAAGTTGACTTTTCATAGAACTTGTTCTCTTTCATCATCAGTTTATAAAATTCCTCTTAAAGAAGTTAATTCCTCTCGTCAATTCCTTACATTCCATTGTTACACAATTAAAATTCCTGTAGTTAGCCACACATTCATCGCTAGGGATAATGAGATTCTCTATAGGTTTGTAAATAAACTTGTTGACTAATGATTGTTATTACCGTGTTCCATTTTCTGATAAGTTGTTCATAGGTTATGTATGTGGTTCAGTAGTTGCACAGTTGTTATACAGAGGCGTAACTACCTTGTAGCACAAAAAGCAAGTGCTTACACTTTGAAATTCAATAAAAGCATTTAGCATATAAACGTCATATTGCCTGGATGTACACAGTTTACGTTTCTTGAATAAATGTTTCTTTAAAATATATTGCTGGTTACAGTCGTCAAACGCACAGTTCTTTTTTGTCTCTTTTTGTTGAGTATTTGCCATTGGTTGATCATCCCCTTGTTAATGAGTTGTTTCTCCTTGAGTACTTAGTTTTAAGTCTGAATCATGAATGAAGGATAGTGATATTTGTATTGACCTTTCAAGTGGGGTTTTTTCACCTCTATTGACATAATGTTGTCAGTGGGCTTGAACAAAATATCAACACTGTCGTTATAAGTCTGATTTGAAGTGGACTGTAATATACATGCCACTGGTGATATATATTGTGTTACATTGTCTGTAAATCATGAAGCAGAAGGGGTCAATCCATGTAAACAACACAGGAACTGATAAGAAATATGAAAATGTGTTATTATATGATATATAGAGATTATTACCCATGGAAGTATGTCATATGATTTTTACGCGGAAGTGAGTCATACGACTTTTACAAACTGAGTTAGAATTTTAGAATTACCCTTTGTCTGACACTGGTTATATAAAAATGTGCACTAGTTATGTAGAAGTCACATGACACATTTCTGCAGAGCTCCAGATAGGATGCGTATCTGCGTACAATATGCACGGGTAATTCATATAGCATTAAAACTGAAAAACAATGAGTGACAGATACGCAAAACTTTGCCTGAATACGAGTCAAATATTTGAATGTGATTGTGACTTGTAAAAATAAAGTTTCATTTCTACATGTCTGATCTTTACATCTCGAATAGTAGCCAACTGATGCCAACCTGTATGGAAACAAAGATTACCAAGTTTATATTTCGTCAAAGATAAATTTCTCGTTTAGTTACAACTTAAATGTGTGGAAAATATAATCAACGACTAACATCGAAAAAGATGCTAACTTTGAATGAGGATCTGAAAACGATAAACCTTGAAATACTCCTAGTTTTTTTATGTGGTGATTTTACTCCTATATTTTTATTTTGATGAGTGAAATACCCCCCTGAGTCCAAAAAATTATCTGGAGCGAGCCTTGTTTCTTGAGCGTTTTTGTTTTCAATTTTAATCACACAGAACTATCCACAAAACCTTCTCTTATGACAAAGCGCTAATGTGAAGTCACAAACAAATGTTTTATGATGTCACAGTAGTAAATATATGGGGATTCGCAATACAACAATTGATCCGAGGCAAAAGTTATATGTGCACATTTTGAAAATATGTGATTATTTATGTTACATTCTATGGGTAATATAATTAAACTAATTCAATATAATATGATATCATATAAAATGATATAATATAATAAAGAAACATGTTAATTAATACAAATGAAGGAGGCATGCATACTGCTTTATTACTTATCCCATATAATCTCAACATTTTAACTGAGGCTTCTACCTTACTGCAATGTAACATATCCGAACTGTTCACCCAGGTATGATGTCACATGCCCCCTAGAACTGAAGTGATGGTCATCACCTAGCATCACCCCACATTGGCTGGTGGTGGGTTGGAGTGATGCTCCTGACCTCAGACTGTGTCCACTCATCAGCATGTTCAGTGCTGGGACTGTGTATGCATGATCATTCGGGTGAACCTGGTGCAGTCCCTAGCATCACTCATGTCATCTTCCAGCGTATCCCTCTACAGTGCATGGTGAGAGGGTGTGCAGCTTTCGCTAACTTGTAGCTCATAGCTCATAGTCCCTAGCATCACTCACGTCATCTCGCGGCGTATCCCTCTACAGTGCATGGTGAGAGGGTGTGCAGCTTTCGCTAACTTGTAGCTCATAGCTCATAGCTTATAGCTTATAGCTCCAGCACTTTGGCTAATGCGTCAAGACTCACCTCATCTACAACCTGTAATGGTGTGCAGCTTTCCCGAACTTGTAGCTTTTAGCTTCATCTCTTTGGCTTTCATTTCCAAACTCAACCTCACTATACCTGAAGTGGTGTGCAGCTTTTTCGAACTTGTGGTTTCTAGTTCCGACACTTTGGCTAATATTCCCCACTCACCTTCACCTCTACAGCAGGTAGTGGTGTGCAGCTTTCGCTTACTTCTGACTTCTAGTTCCACCACTTTGGCTTTGTTTCCAAACTCTACTTCATCCACAACCTGTAATGTTTAGCAGCTTTCCTGAACTTGCAGCTTCTTCTTCCAGCACGCTGACCTTTTATCTAAGCTCAACCTCACATATTCAACATGAGGTGTTTTATTAGCTCTTTATCCAATATCTTGACAACTCCGCTTCAGATTCCAAATGTGCGTCATCAAACTCCAGCATCAACTTATTTGGTGCTTCTAGATATTCAAGCACCACATCTAGTGTCAGAGGGTCTCCTTGATCATTTTCATCTCCAACTTCAACTTTGAGTCTATGCATCTTGTTCAAGTTCCGTCTCCTTAGTTTATGCCGCAATTCCCGCTTCAACTTCTTCATAAGACTTTTAGATATTTTATAGAGGATAGTTCAATATTGTCATATAAATATTATACTGTGGTATTTTACATGGGCAAATAATAGACTTCAATATTAATACAGTCCAAGCTACCAATACATTCCACCATCAGTTCCGAGTGTAGATCTTTACCTGCTACCTAACAAGTAAAGCTTAGAGAATATGCCAAAAGTGTAGATCTATGTTAGCTTCCTCATAGCCAACATGTTGAGATAATCTACGATCAGTTCCCAGTGTAAATCTAATGTAAAATAGTGTGTGTTCTTTGTCAAAAAGGGGGATTCTGTTTCAAATCATGTCTGATTTTGATCAATTTCAAATTTCTGGTCTCAAATAAAAAGTGAAAGTATTTTTTGTAAATTTTTATACTTAGGATAAAAAGTGATGTGTGCCTCGCAGTGTAGCAGTATATACATTCTTTATAATTGATATAACAATGCTGCTTAATAAGTGTTCTTGTGTTTCTATAAAATATTGAAGACACTGTGAATTCAACATAGCTTAATGTTACAATGGTGTAATATTCTTTAAAACTTTAAGCTGTTATTCTCAACAGTTACCAAATTAATCATGAAATATTCACGCTACCAGATACATGAATGTTCTCTTTGCAATCTTTTATAAAGTTAATTTTGATATTCTTCATTAAAAAACAAGAAGGAAACTTGTACGTCAATAAATTATAAATCCTTTTTAAAAAAAACTTCTTTAATCTTAATTTCTTTTAAAATTTACTGTCAATTATTCAGATCACAAAAATGATTTGAAATTTTAAATTCATTTTGTTTTAAATTTAACGGTTTCCTTCTTTCAATATTTCCAACATTGTTAATTTCATATATTTCAGCAAAATAATATCAAGAAATTGTTTATTCTAATACCGTCATAGGAAAATCGTAAATTGATGAAATATATAATATATCTGTAAACATTGTGCCATTTGCGGGAGATATAGCTCGACCATGTCAGCTGCTTGTTAGCTTTACTTCAACCAGCTTCAGTGGTTGCCTATTAGAAAATACTCAGTTTTGCCTTTCCTGAACTTGTTCCTAGCTTCAAGCTTGAAATTGATCTGTCTTTTGTGTGGTTCTCTCAGAGTGTTGAGTGTTTAAAACTAGTCATGCTAGTTTTTGTTTTTTTAAGAGCAGTTTAGTAAAAGATTTTCGCAAGTATTCTATATTTCTGTGCCTTGCAGTATAGCTTACTTTACATTCTTTTTAATCGATACAACAATGCTGCTTAATTAGTCTTTTAATGTTTCCATAAAATGTTCATGACATCATGAATTCAACATAGCTGAATGTTAAAATGGTGAAATATTTTTTGAGTTCTTCAATCATTTGTCTTATCTTTCATATATAAACCTTTAAGCTGTCTTTTTCAAGAGTTACCAAATTCATCATGAAATATTCAAGCTACCAGATACATGAATGTTCTCTTTGCAATCTTTTATAAAGTTAATTTTGACATTCTTATCATTATAAAACAAGAAGGAAACACGTACGTCAATAAATGATGAATTCTGTTTTAAAATCTTCTTTAATCTTAATTTCTTTTCAAGTTTACTGTAAATTAAACAGCGAAAAAAATAATGATTTTTTATCAATTATATATGAGCTAGTTTTGCATGTCATTTGTTACCATGTTGAATAGGACAGTTTACTGTTGCCATGTCATTTATTCTTCATTGTGATATTGGTTCACAGATCTCAATATCTTGGCAATCATTCTTATCAATGGGTTCCATGGGGAAATTGTCCTTTCATATTTATTGTAAGCTGATGTCATCAATTATGCATGGCTGAACACAAACTGCAACAACATTGTGACAAGATTTTTTGTCCATCCTGTTGTGATCTTGTTTCACACAATTTTCTTGTTAGCAATGTTCAGAATAAAACTAGGTTTGTCATTGAGGTTGAATTCAAAGAATTCTGTGGTTATAAAACTACATCCTGAATAATTCATATCTTTCCACATGTTCTTTTCTATGATATTTTTATGTTGATATGTAGTCATATTTATAATTGTGAAAGGGTTATGGACATGAAATTTTTTCTGTGTATGATCTAAATTTGAGCTTGTGTGACAAAAATTACAGTTTTATACTAAGAAGTATATTACTTCCTAAGACACTAAACCCTTTGTTAGCCAGTTTAAATAAATAGATATTGAAATACTTAAATTCTTATTTCAGAAAATGTATGAAGTCCTTGATGCACAGACCATCTCTTACATTGTCTTCATACTGGGGATCTTGGGCCTCGTCATCTATGGTCTCTTCATCTTCCTTGTCTTTGTCTCCTTTGTCGGAGGGTAAGTATTTACTTATAGTTAAACTGTTGAATAAACCACTGCCAAGCTTATTATCCTCCATCAATTCAAACTGTCTTAAAAACCTTTTCACCCGTGAGAAACCAGACACAAATAAGTTTGCTAGTCTGATTTCTGTCCAGAGTGGGTGAAAGGGTTAACCCTTTACCAGGTGGGATCTTTTGAGTGCTTAGATATGTCCTAGAGTCATTCTCGTTTAGTATTATCGTTTCATTTACTATCACATAACGATTGTATCTAGATTATATACTATTGTTTCAAAAGTGTTTTTCAATACTTGGAAAACAAAAAAATATGACATTATAACTAATGAAATAAAGTAATTTCCATTGATGTTTATCAACTCCTTAGGGAGTATGCAACCTATCAGATAGATGACATGTGCTACATCATGCAGTACGTAATATCAAAGCTTTTCCTCAGACACCATTCAGAAAATAATGTGTACTGAATACATTCAAAATGGCAGCTATACATATGATACTGTATTATCATTATTATTTTTATCAACATTGTTTTATGTAACCTCTATGAATTATCATGACATTTTGAAAGATATGACTCTTAGCTGATTAGCAATAATATATTTTCAGGATAAGTGAACAATTTTCCTTTGACTTAATTTTGGTATTTCTCTTCCTGCAGGAGATTCTACTGGTACAGGAAGTGTGACTCCTCGGTGCTGGGGGATGATCTCCCTGGAGTATCCATCATCAAACCCTTGATGGGCGTGGACCCTCTCCTCGAGGAGAACCTCACCTCTCACTTCAAGCTAGATTACCCTAAGGTAAGTACATCAAGGATATTTAAAGGTATAGGAGGATTGTAATATTTTTTCGAAGTATAAATTAGCGTTTTGTGGCAACAGGTGTTATTTTCTTTCGTGTAGCCTCTGCTACAGGTTGTCAATGTTCTGTAGGTCTGTTAAAATCCTTAATTTGAAAAAAAATGCAACACTATACCATCCTTCTCTCTATCCAATCAAATCATTACATATCTCAAGTTAAATTGACTTCTGTTAGAAACATAAGCACTCTGGTGGTGGAATTTCAATTATCATTAAAAACTTGCTTCACAGTAGATGGCATTTGTAAGATTAGGTGATATCCACAAGCCATATCTGAATTGAAGATATCACTACAATTAGGTTGTCATGATGATCTTGCATCATCAGTTAATGGCTTTACAATGCTTTGTTTTATAGTGGACACAGGTAACAATGCTTTGACGTCCTAAAGCTGATGGCATCACAATACTATGACCTAACTAATCAAGATGGCTAATGGCTGTTTTATGGTCAGAGATTCATTCTTTTACCGAAAACTGTAGAAGAATGATTTTGATGATTAAAAAAAAACTTTTTTCGATAAACATTTGTTGATTAAAGTAAAATATCCTCGACAAGCCTTGAAAAATTCTTATTTTAATCAATTGCTGTTGATATATTGGATATCAGAAGACACATGGGTGAGATTCTCTATTTCTGTCAACGGTTACGTGAATGAACTAAGCTCAGTTTGAAAACGTCTGCGGTTGCACAACTAACTTCATTCTTTGTGTTGTTGTTGCTGCAGCAACAGTTGTTTATGCGGTAAACTGCAATGAGAATTTAATGAGGGAGCAGAGAAATTTATTATTTACCACAATCATGGTCCATCAACTGCCAAAAGTATCTTTTGAATAAGACCTTTTTAAGACAGATTATATCCTTGTGTGAAGTTAAATGAGAATCCTAGATTGTATTCAAATACCGTATTCGACTTAATAACCGCCCACTCCCCTATAAGTGCCCACCCACCACGTTTTTGACTGAACAATATGCGTCCTGATTTAGCGCCCACCTCTCAACATCGCTTACCTTCCATGCTGATTCATTGAAGAAGGCTTTTTCAGTCTTTCAATAAGTCGGTTACTTCCATTATAGTAAAGAATACAGGGTATTTCAAGACCCCCAGCCAACATCAAAATGATAAAAGTTACAAAACCATATTTCAAAGACATGTGTATCGTAAGAAAACACTTTGAAGACTAAACTTTTAAGGAAATTTTTTATCGTTTTCATAAGCACCCCCTTTTACCAATTTTTTAAGCGCCCCAGGCGCTTATCACGTCGAATACGGTAGTATTTTTTAAAAGCTATTTGAAAATCAGAAAACTGGAATTAACTTATGCAAGATCAGGGGATCCCTTTCCTGCTAGAGAAATGAAAAAAAACTGACATAAGCAAATTGATGCAGATCATTTACCCTTCTTGTTGCCCATATCACTGTAGCGGGTATCTGAGATCATATAGTTTTAGGAAATGGAAATCAAAAAAATGAAATTGTTTTAGGACTTTTTTAAAAACCAAATTCCTTCATATGAGTCATTCAAATATTGAAATTAAGTAGATTAGGATGCTTTTTAAAGTACATTCATGACTTAAAACATCTGGTTCTGTGATATGTACCAAAAATATTAGATATGTGTTTCTGTTTATTTGATACAGAAGAGAAATTTTGTGTAAATTGGAGGAAAAAATGAAGAATTGTGAACATCCGAAGTTGAACATATATTTATATAAAGACAGATTACTTTTTAAAATCCATGCAGTTCCATTCCTTCATGTTTATTGTTACCTCTGCTCTCCACCAAGTAAAAAATCACAGATATAACATTTGTTTGATACGCATATGGCAAGTTCCCATGTATTCTGTGCCCGGGAGGTTTGTAATGGCTAATCACTGCCAGCTACTGACTGAGTACCTACTCTCACTGTCCCCGCTTCCTGTTGGTTCAACAACACAAGACTCGACAGTGGGCAGGAGCTGGAGTTCAGGTGTTCTTGAATGTTACCAGTCACATCATTTCTCTGCTCAAGGTGACATGCTATATAAAGGTTGCTTATCTCTCTACCCCATCTTCCTGTTGGTTCAACAACATGATACTTTACTTTACCATTGTTTGGAGCAGATTTTTAATTGTCGCCATGTCAGCAAAAGTATGATTAACCTCTTTGAGTGTCATTTTAGCAGTTGAAAGTCAAAAAGGAATAGAATTTTTTGTGGATAAAAACTTCTTTGTTCGAGAAAAACGATTCGATACATATTCTTGTATCTTTCTTGTATTTGAGATTACCCACTGTTTTTTGACTGATGCAAAGTTCTTGTGGTAAACTGGTTTGTTGACTAACAAGGTTAAAGTCGTTAATTCATTATGTCTTGAAGCAATTTTTTCTCACTGAGGAGGGGAAAAAGACAAATATTACACAATACATTACACAATGAGAAGCATTGAAGTTTTTGTATAATTGATATTTACCCTTACTTACTACATTGATAGTTTCATATGGACCTGTTTGCTTTGGTTCTGTATATTGACGCTGTCTTTGGATCAATATTTTCTCCAATACATCTGTATTTTGTTTTGATGTTTGTGTAGTGTTGAACCTAAATAGCAGCAATCGACCTGAACAGTATAATTTTAAAGATAGATCATAAATCAATGAATTTAATAAATTCTGTCACTGCCCATGCTTGAAGGTTTCACCACAATCCAGAAGCAGATGGCGCAGGCTTAAACCTTGACGCTACAAGCTATGATGATACAAGTGATTTACTTTTCAAATCAGATTGAAATGAAATGAATTCATTTAATCAATATCCACTCAAAATCCTTTGAGATAAGGAGTAAAAGAGTCTTAATTCTGATGAATTTGACATTATTTTTTGTCTGAACATGATACACGTGAAATAATAAATATGTAAATGTGAAATAAAATAGAATCATCTAATCACTCAGTGTGTTTGAATTCATCCCATTGTCATGTATGGAGTTAGAAGTTGTAACTCATATATTTGACATGGATTTTTATTTAAATTTGATACAAGTGAAATATTTTTTTAAAATAAGTATAATGAAAATTAATCAGTTATCCCAATCTCTTTGTCATACAACGGGTAAAATTTAATAAACTAATATTTGAGCTTACATTTCTGCCACTTGGCTGCCTTTGTGACAGGGATGCTAACATTGTGATGTCACAACTACCCATTGTGATGTCATATGTGCAGGGTTGTAACACTAGTTTAATTTTGTCATATACATACATCAATGCAGTTTATTACTCGCCCGTGTAAGATACTGCAGTGTAATATTTATACAACAATACAATTTATACTAAACGTCCTTCCTTTTGATACTATTTTTATTAAACCCATATTTGCTCGTTCTATACTTCATCAGTAACTCGTCTAATAGAAAAAGTGTTACATAGAAGGTAGTTTTCATACCCTCTATATATTACTTAAAATATTTGAACACTGTGTTTCAGTTTGAGCTGCTGTGTTGTGTACAAGATGACCAGGACCCAGCCATTAACCTGCTCAACAGACTGAAGGAGCTCTACCCTAAAGTGGACGTGAAACTCTTTATAGGTAACCAATTACTTACAAAAATAAAAAAATACAAATATTTTACTTTTTCAGGATGATTCTATGAAGAGCATTTCTATATGTGGTGTCAGCATTATTTGATAAAGATTGTCACTTATGCAATAATTTTCGTCCGAGTCATTGTTTTAGATGTAAAGTATTAATGTGTATATGGTAGACTTGCTATAAGGTGATACAAAATATCTCTGTTCATCTGACACTAAATCAATGTCAGATTTTATAAATCTTATTCATGAATGTGAATATCCTAAATATGTCACTTCTTGACAGATTTTAAAACTGACCTATTCATAGATACGATTTGTAGTTCTGCATCTGTAGATCTTAACTTATTGAAGTAGCCTTGTCTGTGTCAGTTCTCTGTCCCAATGTCTAGGAATACATTACATGAGTTGAACAGCAGGTGTTATGTTTGAAAATAGGTGGGAAGACGGGCATCATTAACCCTATGGTTGACAACATGTCCCCTGGGTACGAAGCAGCGCAGTACGAGTACGTCTGGATCAGTACTAGCAGAATCAAAGGTACGATCACCAAATATCTCAATGATAGCTAAACCTCAAAGCTAAATTCAAGCCAATTATCAAATGAACAACCTTGATTAACATGGAGAGTTCCAATTAGTGATCTTAGCAATATGAGTGATCTCAGCCAAGTATAGAAGATGGGCTAACAATTGTAATGAGATCATAAATCCGTTAGTGGGACTTCATCCAGTCTTACAGACAGTAAGGCTTAAATACAAACTATATTAGGGATTAATTGTTGTATCATTTCACAGTAGTTATGCCTAGCTAATTTTCATGTTTTCATTGCCGTTCAACAAAGGGAAATCTTCCAAATCAGCCAATCAGAATCAAGAATTCACCCAAATCATGTTACCAGTTTGACCGATGATCACAGATTTCCAGCATCTCCTCTCTCCTTTAACTGATTATAAGGGACAGTTCCTGGAGTTTTTCACCATTTTGTAACAACCAGTGAACATGCTGTGATGTTTTCTTTCAGCTTCAACAGACATCCTGATGGACATGGTGTGTAGACTACAGAAGCCAAATGTTGGATTGGTCCATCAGATGCCTTTTACTTTAGACCACAGGGGCTTTGGTGCCTGTGTAGAAAAAGTGAGTGTTCGTCTCAATTATCTTTATCTTTCTGTAGAGTCGTATCAAACAAATGTTTCAACTCTGTTGTTTTGTTGAACTGTATTTTGAATAATCATCTAATTATATATGACGTTATCTCAGCAGTGATCACTTTTCCTTATGCTTTTAACCCTACAATTTGAACATACCACAAAATAGAACAGTGTTTTTTCCCCCCAAGAATTTGCTTGTTATTGTAAATTTCGAGGTTATTGAGTTAGTTATTCAAGGTTTTGAGTTCGATTTCTACTTGGCTATCAGGGATGATGCTTGTAATATGGCAATGACAAAACATTATACTATTAGGATTATCATGAATTATTACAACACCCAAAAATGATTGATGAATGCATCTGCTTCTTAAAACATCAATGCTGGCTTTTACATCCTAATGTTAAACAATGAGACACTTCTCTGATTAATGAATAATTATGTTGTTGGGAGAAAGTACCTTTCAACTCAAAGTAGGCGGTGTTTAATTTTGCCAATTATTTGTGTTTTCAGATATATTTTGGGTGTGCCTTGCAGAGATATTACCTAGCATTCAACCTGATGAATCTGTGCTGCGTGACAGGCATGTCATATATCTTCAAGAAATCTATACTCGACCAACTCAACGGTCTCAGCTGGTTTGGGCGATATTTAGCCGAAGATTTCTTTCTAACAAAAGCTATACATGAAAAGTAAGCAATTTTCCTCAGATAAGTCATCCTCTTCAAACAGATTTCGTAATGAGATGTTTTTATTATTTTTTTAGACATCTTTTCTTTTCACCCATCCTTGCAGGTTTTACTCTGTTTGAGTGTGACCTTAGCTTTGCTGCCTTTCTTCCTACAATGATAGTAACTTAAATTTTTTAAATTGAAAATAGTTTTCAGAATCTTTATTTCTTTTTTCTGTGTTCATTTTCTATCACAGCCTATTTGATAGACATAAAATATAACAAAAAAATTATCAACATTTAATTATCATGATTTGTTTTTTATTAGATGAAACATGCATGCATGATTTAGTTTTCAAAATTCAAATATACCATGAAAAAACACATACTTTTCAATTGTTAAAATGTGAAAAACTCCTACTTGGTAACATTTTATTATTGTATTTTGTGTATGCTTACTTAAAAATTATTATGCACTTTCCCTACATTAAAGATAAAAAGAAGAAGAAACATTGAAATGTACTCAGTATTTGTATCAGGAACAGTAATATTGTTATAAATAAATATCAGGCTGGTGATTAATATCAGAAACAATAGCATTTGTCATCTTAAACATTAATAAGCAGACATCTAGAACACAACCCTGCACATGTCACCACATTAAATCATCTTATCATTCAGATGGTGTAGTGACATATTGCTTAATGTAAATATAGATCAATCCTGTGTTAGCTTTAGTCATATTTATGCTCATCAGACCTGAAATATTTGTCAACCCTGTGACCACAATTTAAGATATAGATATTTTTTTAACACAAAATATGTTGAAAATTGTAACATTTTGAACCTTAAATGATATACAGTCAGACCTCGATAATCCGAACACTTCCGTTTTTCATCAAAAACGTTCGGATAGTGAAACGTTCCGACTACTGAAACGAACCAAATTTACAGACAGACAGACACACGACCACGAATTACAGCTGTCTTATCAGCGCTTGCTGCTTCACCCTGGTAAACTTGTTTTGTCATAGCATGGCGAGATTTGAAGCGGAAAAGCCAACCGCGAGAATAGCCAAAATCAGTAATTTGCAATTTATCACCAAATTGTTTTGCCTTTACTAACAAAATGTCATCACTGACCGCGGCATTTTTACTGGTCATTTCCTTAATCCAAACATAAAGTGCTTCCTCTAGTTTTTGATGTTTGGCATTTCTTGCCCTGATAAGTGAAGCAGAATCTTCAGAATCAAAACTGGCCTTTACATTTTCCTGCTTAAATCTACAAATTTCTCTTTTTTGTGAGGCAGTAATTTCGAATCGTTTACGCTTAGGGGCGGGACTTGCCATCGTGACAAGTGTCAAATGCAACTAAACTCATTCTGACACGATATTTATAACTATCACACAAATCACAAACTCCAGATACACAAAGTGAGACATCTCAATTTATTACAATCACAAACTGCTGACACGCTCAACTCAACTTGCACTGTCATTGATGTTTACCGATTCAATCAGTGTGGTGCTCGCTTGACTAGTGGATTACCGAACGCTTTGATAAACGTTCGGATTAATGAAGCAGAAATAGCTGTAATTGACTAATCCGTTACAGCTAATTAGCGTTCGGATACGGAGACTGAATCACCGGATTAATGAATCAACATTTAATGAGTTTACATAGAGATTAGTTTGGTTACAGTTTGCTACCGTTCGGATACTGCGAGATCCGGATTATCGGGGTCCGGATTATCGGGGTCTGACTGTATCGTATTATGCCTGAAACATTAAATGAAATCATATTTCCTCTTTTAATGCTTGAAATATTTAATATCCAATTATTTAAGGAAGACAAGATTAATCTATGCATATCACTTCTAAATTCCCTTCAAAGACTTCATCTATCAAAATATTCCACTGCACAAAACACTATATACACAGGCAGTCTATTGAATATTTGTAATGTGAAACTAAAAACATGTAACATAAACCCTAGAGTATATTTTCAAAATAATTGTATAACAGCTGTCACATCAATCATGGAATACAAAATGAGTGTAGAAAAAACTTTTAGGACAATGTTTATCAAACCAATTAGTTCCTACCTGAAATTAAGTCAAAATATTTAGAGAAAATAAACCCAGCTTTATGTCATTAAAATCTGTGCTTGTACTTCCTAGAAATTCTTTTACACAGCCATTTTTATGCAGGTGTCTTTGTTGACGAGTTTTAGTGCTCAATTGATGATATCTTTAAATCAATTGACAATTTTGTTTCCATTTGTGGTATAACATCCCGAGCTGACAAACTGCATGACATCAAAACCGTTAAGTATGATGTCACAATTGTTAAGTATGATGTCACAATTGTTAAATATGATGTCACAATCGTTAAGTATGATGTCACAATCGTTGAGGATGATGTCACAATGTTAGAGCCTAGGCTGCAATGGTCTTGTCATGTTTACTGACAGGTTGCTTTGTTATTGAGCAAGTGATGAATAAAATACTAAATTAAGTCCAGTTTAATAACATTCTTAGTGAACTCATGAATGGTATTGGTATCTTACCTGCTTTCATTTGTTAGATACCATCCAATGACTTATTTCATAAAAATGTTATTAAAACGGGATATTGTTTGATAATCTCTCTGTAATTTGGTAAATCAGCTATACAGAATTGTGATTCAGCGGCTGATCTTAAATTCAGATTCTATGTACACAATTCAAATCAAATCAATATTGATAAAAACCATGCATTTACCTTTAACTTTTGCCAAAATATTTTCTGATTATAAAAATGAATCGGGGAAAAATATCATATTTGAAATGATAAGCAATCAACTCTTTTAGTCTATATGTTGCAATAATTCTTGATAACTGCTGCATAATATTATCTAACAAATGAAATTTGTTAGGAAGGTATTATTTGTGAAATCATCACAATTCCATGCAATGTTTTCCAAATGTATATTTCATGTATTATTACGCATCAATGTACCATAAATGTACTTAGTAATTATCATGAAATTGACAATTTATTTATCTTTGTTTCAGAGGTTATAAGCTTGTTTTATCATCATATCCAGCGCAACAGAACGTAGCTCAAACATCTTACTGTGGACTCGTAGACAGACTAGTCAGGTAGGACCACTTTACTGTTAAATAAATTCAACACTGTCACTAACTAGGACTACAATTTCCTGGGGAGGGTATTAAGAACCCAGTGAAATTTGTGTAGTGCTCATATTTACATATATGTGTATGTCCCTAGCAATGCTTGTTTCATTGTGATAGTGAATTGAATTATTTGAAATACTCATTCAACCAATCAGCAAAGAGGTGCTCCCTATCATTTATTCTTCTATCCATGCCTAACATAGTAACAGGATTCAATTAATTTGTGTGTGAGTTGGTTGAACCATATATAAAACAAGAAAGAAATCAACATGTTTAAAATATATGTAAGACTCAAATCCATGGCAGGCCTCAAATCTGTGGCGGATTCCCAAATCTATGGCAGATTTTCAAATGCCTGACATTTGTACCTTTTTTAGCTCATCAGGTCTGAAAGACCCGATGGGCTTATGGCATGGCAAGGCGTCCGGCGTCCGTCCGTCCATCCGTCCGTCCATCCGTAAACTTTTCACTTTTTCGACTTCTTCTCCAGAACCAATGACTCTAGAGAGCTGAAATTTTATGTGCATACTCCTTGGCAAATGGGGATTCTAAATTGTAGATTTCGTGACCCCATGACCCCAA
Source organism: Phorcus lineatus (assembly GCA_921293015.1). Taxonomy (NCBI): domain Eukaryota; kingdom Metazoa; phylum Mollusca; class Gastropoda; order Trochida; family Trochidae; genus Phorcus; species Phorcus lineatus. The sequence goes on from OV121081.1 coordinate 61,684,080, forward strand.
ATGGGGTCACAAGGGTCAAAACATGAAAAACCTATTTTCATCTTCTTCTCCAGTTCCAAAAGGTCCAGAGAGCTGAAAAGTTGTGTGTAGACTCCTTGGGCACTGGAGATTCTAAATTGTAGATTTTGTGACCCCATGCCCCAAATGAGGTCAGAGGGGTCAAAACATGAAAAACCTATTTTCATCTTCTTCTCCAGTTCCAAAAGGTCCAGAGAGCTGAATAGTTGTGTGTAGACTCCTTGGCCAAAGGGGATTCTAAATTGTAGGTTTGGTGACCCCATGACCCCAAATGGGGTCACAGGGGTTAAAACCTAAAAAACCTAATTTCATCTTTTTCCCTAGTTCCAAAAGGTCTTGAGAGCTGAAAAGGTGTGTGTAGACTCCTTGGCCAACGGGGATTCTAAATTATAGGTTTGGTGACCACTTGACCCCAAATGGGGTCACAGGGGTCAAAACCTAAAAAACCTAATTTCATCTTTTTCCCTAGTTCCAAAAGGTCTTGATGGCTTAATAGTTGTGTGTAGACTCCTTGGACAATGGGGATTCTAAATTGTAGGTTTGGTGACCCCATGATTTCAAATGGGGTCACAGGGGTCAAAACCTAAAAAACCTAATTTCATCTTTTTCCCTAGTTCCAAATGGTCTAGAGAGCTGAAAAATTGTTTGTAGACTCCTTGGACACTGGGGATCCTAAATTGTAGGTTTGGTGACCACTTGACCCAAAATGGGGTCACAGGGGTCAAAACCTAAAAAACCTAATTTCATCTTTTTCCCCAGTTCCAAAAGGTCTTGAGAGCTGTAAAATTGTGTGAAGACTCCTTGGCCAACGGGGATTCTAAATTATAGGTTTGGTGACCACTTGACCCCAAATGGGGTCACAGGGGTCAAAACCTAAAAAACCTAATTTCATCTTTTTCCCTAGTTCCAAATGGTCTAGAGAGCTGAAAAATTGTGTGTATACTCCTTGGACACTGGGGATCCTAAATTGTAGGTTTGGTGACCACTTGACCCCAAATGGGGTCACAGGGTTCAAAACCTAAAAAACCTAATTTCATCTTTTTCCCTAGTTCCAAAAGGTCTTGAGAGCTGTAAAATTGTGTGAAGACTCCTTGGCCAACGGGGATTCTAAATTATAGGTTTGGTGACCACTTGACCCCAAATGGGGTCACAGGGGTCAAAACCTAAAAAACCTAATTTCATCTTTTTCCCTAGTTCCAAATGGTCTAGAGAGCTGAAAAATTGTGTGTATACTCCTTGGACACTGGGGATCCTAAATTGTAGGTTTGGTGACCACTTGACCCCAAATGGGGTCACAGGGGTCAAAACCTAAAAAACCTAATTTCATCTTTTTCCCTAGTTCCAAAAGGTCTAGAGAGCTGTAAAATTGTGTGAAGACTCCTTGGACACTGGGGATCCTAAATTGTAGGTTTGGTGACCGCTTGACCCCAAATGGGGTTACAGGGGTCAAAACCTTAAAATCCTACTTTCATCTTCTTCTCCAGTTCCAAAAGGTCTTGATAGCTTAATAGTTGTGTGTAGACTCCTTGGACAATGGGGATTCTGAATTGTAGGTTTGGTGACCCCTTGACCCCAAATGGGCAATGGGCATTTTTAATTTGATTGTGAATACACTGCCCATGACCCCATGGTCTAAACCCAAACACCTATTTCTATCAAAAGACTGATGAGCTACAGAGCCCATGGCTCTATTTTTTTCGTATTTTTCTGCAATGATTAACCAAACCTTACGCTAGACAAACTTACCCTAAATTTCGTCGCCAGGAATCCAAGGGTTACAAAAGATAGTCTTTCAATATCTTAGGGCTAAAGAAAACGGACTCACCGAGGGCTAAAAAGATCCTACAAAATAAACATAATTGATGTGGCATGAAACCGCAAATGTCTTATTTACATGTAAGGTATTGTTGAATGTATTTTCGTAATTGGGATATGGACTCTTAATATTTGGTAGTAATCCATTTGCAATAAAACTCTGTGACTTCCCTAATTATTTCGCTAGCGACGCAATTGGGCCTTCCCACGGGAACAGTTAGCTATTATGACGTCATCGCACAATGACGTCACTTAGCATTACGTCACGAAACAGTCCAACAATCAAACGCGCCACAGATAAGGAAATCCGACATTGATTAGAAACCCGCCACAGATCTGAGTCCTACATATATAGAAAGCCTCAACCACCACATGTTTTGCAATAAAGTTTTTCCTTTAAGTACAAAAAATGTTTAACCACTCAGGCCTTCAGCATCATACTTTGACTGTGGTATTTGAGGACAAAACTGTACTTTATTGCAAATCACATGCTTTTTGAGGCTACTCTTTTTCTTAAAACATGAGGCCTAAAGTAAAGGGTTTTACACTTTCAGGTATTGTCTGTTACAAAATGCAACACTCTTGAAAGTTTTCAATCTTATTATATAGGTAGTGTAAACTTCTCTGTTTATACAGACAGATGATTTTAGCTTCAAATCGAAACAAAACTCCATTCAATTTCATGTACTCATTTTTCGGTGGATGTGGCTGCAACAACAGATCCAAACTTCACACTTTGTTGGAAGATTTCAATCATAGTTCATAAACTAGTGATCAGTCATACTTAATAAACTGTAACATTGTTTGTATGTACAGATGGCTGCGACTGCGGATCAACATGTTGACGGTGGTGAGCCTGGTGGAGCCGATGGTGGACGTGTTCCCCCTCGGTCTGTACGTGTCCTGGTGTCTCTACCACTTCTTCGGCATCAACCCGTACTACTTCTTCACCGCACACGTCTTCGGCATGCTCTTCATGGACTACCTCTTGCTAACTAATGCGCAGGTTGGTCAAATCAAGTCCTAATACTTATTTGATCAAAAGAGTTCTTCATTGCTTTGCTGATGCGATTGACCACAAATACTTCCAGTTTTGTCAAAGTTATACAGTCGCAAGATTATTAAATTATATATTGTCTAAGCTACTTTCTGGAATCATAACTTCTCTTAGTAATGTTCAAGTATAACAAAAATAATCATTGAGACTCTATCAGACATTGTGGTCTAGTTGAGATTTGATACCCTTTGTTTCTAGAAGTGGCTTCCCATATCTAAAACGGAATCCTTCATGTTTCAGGTTGGTCCAACAGCCTTCTCAAAGATAGAGTATATCATCGGCTGGTTCGTCAGAGAGTTTTCATCAACTTACATATTCCTGTGTGCTATCGTCAAACCTCACACAATCAAGTGGGGACGATTCACGTACTATGTCAAGTGTGGTGGAAGCACCGAACGTACAGAAAACAAGAGTGCTATAGAGTTGTAACACGCACTGTGCTCTAGTAAGACTCATTCCCAACTTGCATCATTCAACATGGCAGCTTCTCAAATGTTGATGGTGAAGGTGATGTGATGAGATGCCTTGCTGAAAACTCTCACGGCAGCATCTGAACAAGAGAGTACTATATGTGGATTGTGACTTGGTCTTGGGTTATGGTTTGATGTTAATAATTGCATGGGGCTTTTAATCAATAGCATATTCAGGAATGGCATTATACAGAAAAGGCAGCAGAACTGTTGATTGTGATGATGAACATGAACTTGAGGAAGATTTTACAGCTAGTGAAGTCTTTGGACAGTGTTAAAGTCATGGCTGCTGAAGAGCAAACTCCTCCATTGTCTGAATAATGGTGATATACACTGAAGGAAGAAAATTCTCTGAGAAAGGTTTTATTTTCACAACATTTCCACCACAAGTGAGTTTCTTCTCACCACATGAATCATTACGTGTTTGACCGATGGATGTTGCCAAGGAAAATTCACAATTCATGCACTTAGCCTTCTTGAAGTCACTGAAACCAAAGGCCTAACATGGCAAAATACTGACAAACAGAGACCAGTGATGGTTATACAGCCATGTGAAGTTCCATTTGCAAGCAATAAAATCAATTTTGGAGTGAGGGCAAAGCAGAGAGAAACATAATGGCCCAGCTAGCATGTGTAACCAACCGTCGTTGAGTAACACTTTGTATACAGGATGCATCTTGTTTAAAAAAGAATCACAATCTTTAACAGTGAGACTTCATTATAAGGGCAGTTTGAAAGCATGCCAGTTGATAAGATTTCAGTGTTGAAATCATCATAAGTGTCTTTTCGAGAGTTAGACATTGTTGGATAGGAGAATAATTCAAATGCTGTATCTGAAACTATTTCAAGTCTTGAGAAAATGTTTATGTGTTTGAGGGGAAACAGATTACTTTTTCTTATTTCATAATTGTTCAGAAATGGCAATAAGTTGCCGGGTAGTTTGAAAAGATTAATGCCATTACCAAGCTCAATCCTTGGTTTCCAGCAAAAGAAGTTATAATCAACACTTTCAAGTTTATCTTCTCTTTGTCTTTGCCCTTAGATGACACAGTTGATCTCAATGGCAAATACTCACCATTTCTATACATGCAATCCCATTGCGGTAATTTCAAAATGGCTACCATCCAATTGACTAAGATTAAGTTCAGTTGGTCCTTGAATTGTTAACAATGGTTAGTATTGGTTTATGTCTTGTATGTGGAGGATATAATCACATGGACATTGACTTTGCACAGCTGGTTTGTGTATGTTGAACATTGTAATATTTATATATGGGTTTGTATGTAGTTGAACCATACAGGGATTGTTGGACATTAAGGATGGCAGGTTACCGATTGTTAACAATTCAAAGCATTTGAACTTGGCCCATATACATCTTTTACTACAAATTTTTTGTTCAATGTTTTTCAGAGGACTATTTGTCATTGAAGTGTTATCAGTGTTGTTAAAGACACCAAGAGTTATTGATCTGTTTGAAAGCAGAAAGATTTTGTGAGAATATTGTATAATGATATGTCATAACTGCAGATTATTTTTACGAAGTTTTAATATTTTATGCTCAAGACTGATCTTTTTAAAAATTTACATATCAGGATACTCTTTCACAAATTACCTTTACCAATTTGACCTTCACTCTCTCTCTCTGGCACATCACACTAAGATGACCTTAGCAACTTATGACCGCAGTGGTGCTTTGTGAAATGAAGCCCAGAGGGGAAAATGTATTTATATAATTTTTTTTTTTTAAACTTTTGCAAACGAATCGTGGGTAATTGATAATACCTGATATTGTAAGTCATTTATTTCCCTGGAGGTTATGCAAATGTGTTATCAATATACAAATAATTTGATACTGACTGTCCAATGGCAAGTGAATAGAAAGTTTCTTTGCACATTTATTTTATCAAATCCAAAATTGTAGATCTTGTGAAAATGTTTAAGAACAAGCTAAACGTGTTTCAAGCTTGCCAAAAAAATTTCCAATGAATCGATACAGCATCTTCAATTGTTTTTTTAATTTTAAGATAATGGCACCTACATGGAAATTAAAAGTATGCATTTTATGAATGTTATTTGTATGCATTGTCTCCTGTGCTTGTCTTTTAGCATTGACATCAGCGAGAACTATTTTTTACAGAACAATTTTGTTTCAAATATAAGTGCTGTAATCCAGCACTGTAAGGAATGATGGGACAGTTTGTGTCATGCTGCCATTAGCAGGAAGTCTTGTGTTAGCACTCATCAGTATTTTCTGCGAATTCTATTCATTTTCAATCTCATTGAAATGAGATCTAGCCAATCGCTCACATTTCATTTTTGTTCACATCCTTAGATATGCAGTTTTGTAGGTCAATGGTGGACAGGTGACGGTAGATCTCAGGAAACACAATAGAGTTGTTTGTCCTGGCGGAAGAGACATCAAATTATTCAGATAGCTTGCTGCATGACGCTGAGTGCACTTCCAAAACTCACAACATCGACAAAATTGTGCTAACAGAATATTTATCGGTTTATTGGTCAATTCTTGACCACAGGTCACAGGGACATTAGCTTCAAGCTGATTGCCCGAGATCTTAAAAGAGTGATCTATTGGGCTATATCAATAAAATGAGCAAGTTTTAAAACTCATTTTAATGAGATTGTAATCATTTTGATATGCAAATACTTGTAATTATGGCTGTACATGTAGAAATGTATGGGTAAGCTGAGTTCACCTTTAACTCAAAATCAGCCATAATATATGTACAAGTTATTTTCAAATAGACTCATATTGTATTAGACAAATAGAGTTTGAAACTCCTGGAGTTTCATTTTCATGTAATGACTGAAAATCAATACTGGGTAACTGAATTGATTAACATTAACTTTGTCCTTTGTAAGACCTTACATAAAATGTCAAGTTCTCAGTTTATATAGAGAGGAAATTCTTTTACATGCATTATTTATCAGAAATAATAAAGGTTTGGTGAATTTTGGAGAATCATAAACTGACATGATATTGAAGCCTGTTGAGTATTATAACAGTCAATACTTGCTTTGTATACATAGTTGAGATAATCTATGACATCCAAAATATATATTATTCGTTGTATTGAATAAATAGTGTAATCTCTGAAATAATTATATGATGGGGATTAAAGGATATGATTACTATGTCTTTTGACTCAGGAATGATTTGACATTGTGTCAGCTGTTAAATTATTTCATCCCAAACTATATATTGTGCTAGTATTAAAAAGACTGTTTAACCTCTGAAATAATTATATGATGGAGACTAAAGAATATGATTCCTGTACCTAGCGACTCAGGAAAGATTTGCCATAGTGTCAGGTGTTTCAATGTTTCATCCAAAAGGATATGTATGTCTTGTATTAAGAATGATGTTACCTCTGAAATAATTATATGACTAAGCAATGATTCCTGTACATCAGGTGTGGGCAGACACTGTTTAAGCTGTAGATAAAGGGTAAAAATTAAGTTAAAAGTATTAAGCTTGTCTCTTCAACACATTGACAATGTTTTTCCGTAGACATGCTCTCAAAGCTCGGTTTAACAACAACTAACTAACCTTTCATGCGATACAACTGTTTCTTAGTGTTGTGTGTTTGTGATAAATGTTGTTGAATATTGTGTCCATGTAGAAATTGCTGTTGCTTGTTACATATACTTTCATCTCTTTTTTTATAAGAGAGAGAACGTATCCCAGATTATGAATTTGCTTGACGGTGCTTGATGAAATCCATTTATATTCAGATTATTTTCTGTTTATCGATACCTGAATCTAGTTGATAAGAATATCTGATCATTGAGTTGGAAATATAATATCATTCATAATAAACATGTAGAGATTCGGTCATATCATTCATCATTGCACTGTTAAATATACCACAAAATAGAATGTATTATTTATGCGTTAAAACTCGTCCTATGTCAGTGAAATATTGACTTTTCAATGGCCTTATCCACACAAATCATTGAATGTATTGGCTTTATTTTTCAATCGTTGTATGTGAGCAATGATTATTTTTGAAAATTTGTAAAATAGTATTGTTAAATGATAACAATTATATTTAAATGTAGATATATATATATATAGATGCAGATGATGTCATCATTTATAGCAATCATGGCTCTGAATTGTTTTCTTTGTTCTTCTAAGGGCTCTCAAAGGTATTCAGGTCTAAGGTCTTTTAAAGGTCTTTTGTCACTAAGAGTGCTTTAAAAATTCAACTATCTCAGCGCTAAACATAATTTTTTAAATATCCAAGATTGTAATCTGGTAAATGCTGATATTGGATTTAAGTGGATGTTTGTATATTATATGATGAAAACTAAATTTCATTAAATTCTTTTTAGTTAACGTATGTCACGATAAGATTTCAGATTTGAAATTTCCATCAATGACTTTATTGACTTTGGTTTGGTTTGTCATCAACATTTTTCAATCACATGTACTCACATATCATGAAAAGAAAGCCTTTTAATTTGATATATTAAAAGCATAATGATGTCAACCCTATACCTGAGAGTCTTGTAATATTCTTTTGCAGGTGACCAATAACATACTGTTACATTACTTGTCAATCCTGGAAATACGCCACTTGGCTTTGCTCTCACTTGTTCCACACCTGAATAATGAAATCAACTTGTTTGCAAGAATATCAAAACATCATGAAATGTACTTTTATCAGCTTAACTCTCAATATCTATACTTTAACTCTCAATATCTATATCTTAACTTTCAATATCTATATCTTATCCTTATATCCTTAATAAAGAAAGCACACTGTAGGTTAATATGTTGTTAAAACTGCTCAGGGATACTCTCAACTCAACATATTGCATCTTGAAGTAGCTCCTCTTTGCAAACAGCCACATGTGTTAAGATGTGCTTTACATGAAATATGCACCAAAAAAACATCTTTTGCTAGAGACCTTTTGGAAGTAGAACTTGATGGATATTTATAGATATGAGTTTTAAACCTTAGCGTGCTTTAGATGAATAGAACCACATCTTCAATAGAGACTGGACAGAAATAGAACTTGGGTTAGGGGATTCAAATAGGAATGGAATCATGGTGATATTTTATACGGTTGCTTTTTGTAATTTTCTCACAGGAAAATTTGAAATATTGATGACTTTTTTTTTACTCAAGATGTTTACAAATAACATATAATCCTTGAAGACCTTCATTGATGTCTCTTTGATTTTAGATTTTAAGCTTTTTAGAAACCAAAAAAGAATTCAGATTTTTTTTAAATTTATATTTTCATTAAACTTATTTATAGTGATGTGTTCCTGATAAAATGTAGATAAAATACAAGCATAATAAAAGTATATTTACTTTGAATCATGTATCACAAATATGTCATAGATGCTTTGACACAGATACAGAAAAAATTATTTTTGCATAATACATAGGAAATATTTCCCCGGATGGTTTGATTTATTGCTTTAGGAGAAATAATTACCTAACAGAAATTATTCTTACATTGAGTTGTTGAATATTGAATAAAAGTAAATTCTTAGATAGTTTAGAGAACTAGGCTGACATTTAGACTAATGATGATGGGACCCATGAAAATTTTGTTTCATTTCAGTACATTTATTTTATTTTCTCCGTTAAGAAGCAGTCTTGCCTTTTCAAATGCATATTTGATGGTTATTGTTTTACAGTGATAGTCAAGGATATTTTGAACATTTAGAAAAAGTTCCTAGATTCCATTAGGATGTTGCTTGTCTAACCCACAGACTCATGTTCATCAGATTTTAATCTATCTAGCCTGAAACTTAACCACTTGTAAGCAAATCTGGATTTAATTTGAACAAGAAATAGGTTCCTCTCTTATATTTAGTAATCATTTTGAGAATTATTTTTCATTGATGAACGTTATTTCCTGTTTGGGGACTTTGCCATCACGTAAAGTTTTATGCTTTTATTACTACATTTTGAAATGATACTATGTCTTTTGTTTGTGAAAGAATTGTACTGTTGTTATGTTTTTATATGAGTTCAAACATGGATTCGAAAGTCAAGATTTTATGCATACTGTTACGAAGATAAGAGGTAGGTTCTGTCTTAAGATTATGTAACTTTCTACTATATTTAAACATAGATTGGATCAAGTTGGTAACATACTGAATATAACAAAATATAGATCTCAATCTGTTCAAATCTATTTCTTGTTTTCTCATTCATGACCCATTTGATAAATAAATCAAATATCCTATTACAAATATTTCAACATAACATCACATTTATCCATGCTTCTCCCATGTAAAACACTGAATACTGACCAAGTCATTTGCTGCCAGTTAATGAGTACATGTATTCTATTTATTAAGTTTGAATGGTTGTAGATTTTCTTTTTGATAATTATCAGATATATATTTTCTTACATTCCCCTTGTTAATTACCTATCATATCATTCTGAATGTTTTGTATGTTTGTTTTATAAGTTGTGTACCACTTCGGTTTCTATGTTTACCTTGTACATAGAGATATACAATATATATCCTTCCCATGAAGGGCGGTAGCACAATGATTTCCTATTAAATGGGTCATGCGTTATAACTTACAAAATTCCATTTCTTCAGCTGATACTTTAATGTGAAGTGAATTATTCAACAGATACAGCATTCTTAGGTTAGTTTTTCATAGTGAAGCTGCTATTCACTGCTCAATGGATGATGACAAAATACAGTTTTAAAGATGACCCATCAGTGAGAAAAATATTTCTGTCATTACCTTAGTTTCTGGTTAAACAGATCAGAGCCTGCTTTCACAAAGCCCTAAGGTGATCGTAAGTCCTTAGGGTAGCCTTAGTGCAATGTTAAAGAATGGAAGTTAAGGTTAACCTAAGTTAAGGTTGCTTTGTGAAAGCATGCCCTGAACGTTTTATGAAGATCAGACTGACAGACACGTGACAGATAATAAAAAAAATGATAAAAACTCATGATTCACCGCGTGACCCAATGCATTAGAAATTGGACATAAATGTGTTGCCATCCTTATCAGTGACTTTCATCTCTCAATCCATCCAATCATGTGATCAGGCCTTGTTGGTTCACAGGTCGTGTTATGAACATGTTGTATTTTGTGTGATTGTTTTAACGCAAGTATCATGAAGTGATGTATTTGACGATTGTCAGGATCTGTTTTGTAATAAATGAGATTCCTCTTAGCTGGGTGTCAATGTGTTACTTGCTGAATGCATGTTTATGGCATATGTTTAAAATCTATACTGAAAAAAAGCTTTATATTATCATATTATATATTATTAGTGTCATTGACTTACTGATCTACACCTGCAAATAGTTTTAATGAATACATCAACAATAGGGTTTCAGAATCTTAGCGCTATGAATATTATGCACATACAATCCAAGTATTCTTACATATATGTTGATAAATTATAAAGGTATAAGAGACATATGCCATTTAGATAATGTTTTAGATATATTTAGATTTAGATATTTATTTAACTTTGCCATATATGGGATCACACTATCTGAAATGTTACAAATAATTGTAATTTTTCTGGTGGTCTCCTGCTGGATTTGAACCCACACCCTAGATTGATTGTATTAACAGCTTGTCTACTCAACAACCTGGCCTTGACAAGTTTTTTTTGCTATCTTCGTGGAAATCAAGACACATGAGAAAGCATTTTTGTTCTACCTATTGCATTCAATTGCTAGGCTTTAATAAAAAGAAACTACACACTTCCAGCAGTTATTTCAACAAATCCAAACATGGCTGAACACACTCTCATTGTTTATTGTTTTCAAGACAAATAAATGAACGCAAAAAAAATGAAAATAAATTTTAACAATTGCAAGACACTGTCTATTTACTGTTAAGCTATACAAATCTATTTCCCTACCCAATTGATAAAAAGTTGTTCACACAAAAATGTCAGTCCAACTAGTGCTTTCTGCTTAATTCTTGAATATTTCTTTTTATGACTACGTATTATCAGATTGAGATTTTTTTTACCCTCTGAAGATAATACACTTGGCATGAACTTATGTTTAATGTTATATCTTATTGTTTAATGTGAGAGTCCTACACTCTAGAGATTCAGCCAAAGCGATATTCCTCTGGCAAGTACCAGTAGGAATGCTTTTATTTCACCCTGCCACATACACCCCCTCCACAATCCTTGAGTCAAGCCATTTGGAATTATCAAGCATCTCAGATTGAAATACTCAGACTATTGTGAGCACAAGGGAGTTGCCCCGGCCCCATGTTTGGTGCCAAAAGTAACATAAGTGATTGTGAGATCACCTCCAGCGGGACTCGAACCCGGGATCTCTGTGTGAGAGTCCTACACTCTACCGATTCAGCCTAAGAGATATCCCTCTGGCCAAAGCCAGTAGGAATGCTTTTATTTCACCCTGCCACACATGCAAAACAAGTCATTAAATAATTATCAAAAATTGCACAATGTACTGCGGCCCAATTAGTCAATTTAAGTTACTAAATCAGTTTAATTTGGTGTTGAAAAGATTCTGTCACTATCATTACATGTAAATTAATTAAAGAATGTAAGCACTCTTACATGAGTCGGTTGTTGGATTTTCCTATCAACAAGGAAGTTAATTGCACTATTTAGTAAGATATGAAAAAAAATAAAAAATTATTTAGTAAGAAATATTCATTGCTGCAAATTACATTAAAACTTCATTTCAATGAATATCCTTTATAACAAGGCCTTGTTTGCTGCAACGGAATCCAAGCTTGTCATACACCTTAATTTTTTGTTGGAACAAAATTTATCTCTGAACAAAATAATGTAAAAAATTGGCTTTTAATTGATCATTATCAAAATAATTTTGTGTATTTTTTTCATTTTATTCATCAAATAGTGTAAATAAAACTGCATATATATAAAATGAGCTTAAAAAAAGATAAAACCAAATTTCAATTTTCTTCAAAGTGAAATATTAGAGTATTATAAATCTACAAAATATATAGCATTTTCAAATGCAAAACCTGAAAAAAAAATCATATTCTGGTCCTCCACCCATACATTATTTTCAATGTAAGTGACTTTGTTATAACAAATATTTCATTTGGCCATTAAAGAGAAACACTTATGGAGTTTTGTAGTGTGAATGTATAAGTATATTAAAAAATTTATTTGCCATTAATATATGTACATGATCAGAGTTTGATACTTGAAGGTTTACACTACTGTATTTTTAACATAGATTTTGTGTATCTATGACTATCCTTATCAGCTACCAGAAGATTTTACAATTAGGCATTTCAGTTTATTAGCTATAAATATATGTACCACACTCATAACATTAGGTATGTGAAATGTTGTTACTATACTATAGATAATTTAGATATAGACTTTCTATCTCAAGAATATATCAGCCTTATCAGCTACCTGAATATTGGTTTCAAACAGCTGAATATATATGGATACTACTTATGTTTTGGGAAATAAAAACTTTAAAAAAAAATAAAATGAAATAAAATAATTTTGTGTATTTTTTTCATTTTATCCATCAAATAGTGTATATAAAACTGCAATTAGAAAAAATATTAAAATAAGAAAAAATAACAACAATAAAAAAAGAAACTAAAATGCTATTCAGAAAACTATTTTAGTTTTTTTTTAAAATCATGTTTATGGATAACGCAAATCAAATGTTCAAGCGTTGACAACTTGATGAATCTATTTAAGATAACGTTCAGAATTGTTTCTTTAACAATTTGTTCTATCTTCACAGTGTATGTAAATATTGTGGTTCCGACTGGTTAACAAACACTTCTCCGCATTTTAAGAATTCTAAGGATTGTGGGTAATAAGTTCAAAATGGCGGCGGCAAAGTGCCCGCAGTGTTTAGGGGAAAGTTGGAGTTAAGTTTTGGGATACTGGCACTGTAAATATGCTATAATATATACGGAAATGGAGTTCAGACATCAAACCATACAAACTGTTTTATTGATAGATAGTTTTAATCCAGTTACTTTAAGTGAAAGTGATCTTTCTAAGAAGAATAAGGCGATCGCTTTGACATCCTTTCGTGTTTTGACTCACCTGCAATCTTCGACCACCTCTGATGACAGCAGATCGAAAGCACGCAGCGACACAGGACTAAAGTGGAGTTATAAGTTTTTCAATTCAAGATCATATAAATCAGCTACCAAGCAAGATAAATTCAGAGATTTCAAACTAAGATACTTCGAACAGTATGAGTCAAAGCTTGAAGAAACGATCCTAACAACGAAAGAGAAAATTGCTAAAACATCGAAATTATATCCTGCCGAGTGTTTGCAGAAGGCACTGACAGAGATCGTCACTGATTTAGAATGGGAAATTCCTGATATCACATCACCTATGAAAGGCAGACGTCATGTTAAACAACAACCACGATCGTCTGGAAATCAAAACGCCGTGTTTCTGTTTTCTAGTTTGCCTTGCAATCCTCAAGAAATGCGAAAGTTTGCAGGGAAACGGGTTTTGGATGCTGACATTCTTCTTGATGCAATAATGACACCACATCTCTTTGAGCAATTCCACAATAACTCCAAAATTTCACTGTATTGGATTGACATTTCCTCTCTCAACTTTCTTCAGGTATTCAACAAGTCATGAAATTTAATCAGATTTTTATTTTGAAGTCTTAGCTCTACTACTTACACCCTCATCAAATATCACTTTTACGCTGCAAATGTGTTGTTCTAGAGGTATCATAATTGATCATCTTTTAATTGACAAAGCAGTTAACACCTATATCAAAACATAATTTTAGTCAGAAACTAGTCATGAATCTTCTTTACTCATCATATTATTGCTCAACAATTTCTGCAACACTTTCAGCACCAAGAAAATACTTTAGTTTTAACATTTTGATATTGAAATGAATGTTAAATTGATAGCAATTTAAATATTACCCTTTGTCATATTTTTTAACAATGTTTTTTGATAATCAATTTTAGTAACACAGTATATAAACCAATATCTTTCAAAATTATACTCTTTTAGCTTTCTGACTGTCAGGCAAAGAACAACATAATCAGTTTTTCATTGTAAACTTATATTTCTGTAATATGATTGATTGTTCTCTAATAGGCTGAAGACGAAACGATGAATCTGGCTGATGTGAAGTGTATTGAGATCATCTCTCACACCTTGAATCGTATCAAAGGGTCTGCTGTGAAGATAGAGACAGTCATCAACATGGTCCAGTCGGATGTCAAAATGTGCAAGGAGACTTCAGCAGAGAAATCTGAAAAATGCATTGGCCAGAAAAATCAAGAGAAAAATACCTGTGTTAAACAAAAACCCTGTTTAAATATTCTTCCCATAAACTTTCCATCTGATGCCATTGTCAAGAATATGAAACCTGTGAGGCTAAAATCGGGCACAGAGCAAAAGGAAAATCTCCATCAGAATTGCAGTTTAAACTTTGGCAATGGTTTGTTATTTGTTAAAAACACATACATTTGTTGAAATTATAACTTATTTCTTAAGCTAATCATGACAATTCTGCAATATCTGATCAAGTTATATTACTTTTTTCATAATTCTTCCCTGTTTGCTATGTGTTTGTGAAAAGATGTTCTATTATCAGTTTATCACAGATTGTAGATGATGTGAATGATTTTAAAATATTGTTCATATTCATTGCAGGAAGCATTATAGAGAAAATTTATCTGAAATGTGTGCCTATGTGTATACCAAACATGAGGTAAGTCAGTTACATAGTAATCATTCTAAAGGGCTTATGACTGAATCCCTACTATACATCGACAAATTTTATCTGATAGGACTTTGAAGTAAAAGACTTTTGACAAAATAAAATAAAATACAATATTTATCCCAATATTTGAGAATGAAAACAAACAAGCCAAGATTTTTTTTAATTTTTAACTTTTAAACTTTATTTTTCATTATATTTCATGTTTTTGCTAATTTTAACAAACAGTTTAATTTGAAATAAGTTTTAATTTGCTTCAAACAATATTATGGTAAATGCTTTGTGACACAAGTGGAAAATGAGTGTTAATAAATTGTCAGATAGAGTACCATAGGTATTGTGGAAACAACTCGCATCTAAGCCTTTATAAAAGCACCTATCTTGACTAAATGATAGTTCATAATCTTTCTTTATCATTTCAGTCCAAAAGGTCAATGCACAACTTCAGGAATTAGCATGTTGAAGTTACAACAGAGAAACATTGAAGATAATCCAGAAGCAGTCACCATCACACAGCCGCAGGAATTGGAGAACCTTCTTAATGATGAACTAGATTTCACTGTTCACAGTTTCATGTCCAAGTCAACGCAACACTTGCAGTCATTGACAGGGGCAATATCTTTCTCAGTCTCGCTTCCTGGTCAAGGGGAGATTACTCATACACAGGCCTTTGAGGATTTGCTTGGGGATTTAAATGAAAGAAATAATTTTCTGGTAATATAGTCATACCTTTGATTGAAATGTAATTTGGAATAAGTCATCACATATACGTTAGTTATATATATTCTACATGCACATTCAAAAGCAAATTCATGAAGTAGTCCTTTCAATGCCACATGAAAATAAATGACATTTATAAAGACGCAGTCCCAGAATTCAGATATTCAAAGAAGACAAAAATCCTTAAAATAGAATGTTCATCTCTGAAACCTTATGCTTTAACATTGACTTCTGTCTCTCAAGAACCTTATAAGAAAACACGTAAATTTTAACAAATGTTTTGTCGGTCTTGTTATATTTGACAAAAGTTTTTGTAATACAAACTCGTTTGAAAGACTTAAAATATTAGGACTGTACATATACATTTTCAGGTTTTGACAGTAAAGTCATCCTCTGGACAACCATGTCCTGTCTTGGCGTTGATGGAGGTTCTCACTAGTCATTCTGGAGTTATCTCCCTTCTTCCACTTGGTGCAACTCTAAAGCTTGAAAAGGCTTGTCTATCTGAAGTAAGAACTGTTATTCAAGTATATGGAGTGGATTAGAAAATGTTTTTTTAACTAGTTTAAATTTACATGTTTGAGACTGGCATCACAGATTTTTGCATCACAGAAATTTTAAAATAATTTGCAATAAAAATCTTTGGTAAGTTTTATTCATTTGAGCTCAATCTTTGGCCTTAGTTATATACTGTTGGTCAGTTACTTGTGGCATGTACCCAGCAATCAAAGTACCACTTTAAGCAGGAAATACATATCACTGAAGTACAAATTAATAATGTGTACTCATCACGGTCTTTCCAGACAGAGAGAAGCAGCTCGTCCACCGAGACAAAAAGTCTTGAGGGAAGCAGTACTCTAGAAAGATTAGCAACCATCTGTAAGCAAACGAGCAGCAGTCTTAAAAGCAAGTTGTCGTCTCGCAGTCCTCGCAGGAAACAGAAGAATGGTAAACTTGTCAAATTATTCATCATTTTAGGAAAAGGATTACTTTTCTTCTTAAAAATACATTGCAGTAAATACTCCTATCAGTTTTATTTTCACAAAGTGCCAACAGTAAAGCAATCAACTATTGACAACATAACTTGATATTGACATGCAATGAATAAGAAAGTTTTATGAATATAAGACTTCTTTTTAACAAGATTGTGACAGTTTAGGTTGAATCCAAACAGTTGTCAAGCATTTAAACCCTAAATGTTGCGCTCTTGCAATTGTGCATTTAGATATCTATTTTATACAGTTTTCATTCATACAGCTGTCTTTTTATATGTAACTAGAAATTTTTTTAATGTTTCTTAGGCATCAACTCAGCACTTTTTCATGTGCGCATTATGGATTTTTAATGTCATTTGTGAAAATAATTTTTAAATTATATGTTTCATTACATTCAAACAAATTAATCATTTTCAACCAAAAGTACATATCTGTACTGACCATTTTACCATTTTGTATGCAAGCTACACTTCCAAACTTTGATGATAAGAATAAAATTTGTTCCTCTGGAGTTAATGTTTGTTCCTATAAATTGAAATAAAGTCCTACCACCCTTGTCATTTTTGGTAAATATATGTGAGAGAAACATTTAATTATTTTGAAAAAAAAAAAAAATTGTAAAATATAAATTTATGATTGTATGATTTACTTGTCAACATCTGTATTTTAGTTTGAGTTATTCGTACATATGTAGAGATTAACTGAAGGCAAAAGTCTTATTTTTAGATACTGCTGGCTACAACCCGCAAGTTCTCAACTCCTGGCACCTCCCTGGGACGTCTAGAGGACTGTCTTCTCTCATCCGCAAACTTAACAACAGGTACTCAGTAATGGTTTAATTTAAATGTGTAGCAAATGATCTAGTAAACTATTTAGTAGAGGTGAAACTATACAGAAATTTAAATATATGAAAAGTTACATGTCACAACACACTATTTTGAGGGATTTTTTTTATAAAAGAAAGACTTTCGACAAAAAACATGATTTTTATGTAAAAAAGATTTTAGAGTCAACAACACGCATCACCACACAGTAAGTATATCATGAGAATAGGTGACGATTCTTGACACTGCGATATATTGTTATATTGTCATAGCTCTAATATTGGATGTAAACCATCAAGTTACAATATATTTGGTGAAACTGCTCTGTCCTATAGACTGGAAGACCTGACCTTCCTGAGTGCTGAGGAGAAACAGAGCCTGAAGAGACTACAGAAGATGTACCGGAAGGAGAACCAGCCACCCGCTCTACAGCAGAACTCTCGACAACACTCCTTGAACTCTCACGCTCAACCAGGTACTCCTTTATTCAACATTTTTATTCATTTTCACACTTGAACGTATGCAGAGTTTGGACCTGGGTGATTAGCATCAGCATAGCTGATAGCTACAGTACTTGAGCAACCATAGGAAATAACATAAGAATTATCGTAATCCTAAAATTTTACAAGTAGTTTAATTTTTATTTACCTGTTATCATCCTAGCAACCATGTAATCTGTATGCTGTAAAATCTGTTGATTAATTATTAAAAGCAAAAAAGCTTTGTTAAGATTGTCCTCAAAATGATGTATGGTTGAACACTGAATTCTTAAAACAAAATTCAGAAGACAAAGCAGGTGGAGAAGCACAGCCTACCGTGCAAGTGGGAAAGCGCAAGAACTCCAAGTTAAACAGAGGCTTGTTGATGGTGAGTCGGAGCAAGGCGGCGGTCAAGAGGCACAGCAAGACGAAGGAAGAGATAGAGGCATCACAGGCGGAGAAAACATCTAGCAAACTGCATGTTGATGTCACCAATCTAGGTTGGGAGAGAAAGATGTCTCATCGTAGTTGTTTATATGGCTTCATGCTTGTAATTATAGTTAATTTTAATAATTGTAAACAAGAAGCTGATTCTATAACTGTTTTCTTGTGTTCCTTTACATTGTATGATAGCCAAGTTATAGTGTTCACTTTGATAAAAGGTGTTTGGTTTGAATTCTCCCTTAGGCCAATTTTGCTTCCTTTGAATCATTAGTGATTGATGATTAATGTCAACCAAGTTTGTTCAGTGATTGTATCTACAGATACATTTGTAATATACACATGTGCTAGCTGTCAATGTTGTCAATGCCTACACAGATGAAATTACTCTTTATCAACCTTGATTGGGCAGGATTTCTCAAGCCTTGTTATTAGACGTAGATGTTCTGCACTGATTCATTTATCATTCCACTAGATCTCCTGAGTGAGGAGAGCCTGTGTGTGTACGTGAGAGACGTGTACAGCACCTGTGTGGGCAGGGGGGAGGGGCTGGAAACAGCTGTACAGAACATAGTCACCGTCACTGTCCACTTCCTCAAGGACAAGGGAGACATTCCAGAGGTGAGTATCCAGAGTTTTAAGGTCTGTATTTTCTTGTAAAACTTTTGTATTACATTCATTGTGTAAAAGCAGGTATCTGTTCGTTTGTATAATATTAGTTCATTCATTTTGAGCTATGTGTGATATAAGTGCAAAGAGGTTACATTGTTACATGGTCTGTTCCTAGCAGTGTCCTTGGAGCGAGTAAGTCTAGCAAATTATGACAACATTGTCACCAACATTATTATCTTTGAGTAGATCTAAAGATAACCAGATAAAAGGTTCAAGCCTTGTGCTGTTGCTCCAGGTCCAAGCAGTGGAGCTTCTGCGCAGAGAACTCGTCATGTCTAACTCAGCTCTCAGAGAGAAGTATCAGGAGAAGCCAACAGACCTGGATAAATCTGTGAAGATAACCGAGTATGTTCTATGACAATCTCACTGTCAGATACCCATATTTGCTCATTTTCTTCATACTTTTTTAGCTCATCAGGTCTGAAAGACCCGATGGGCTTATGGCATGGCATGGCGTCCATCCGTCCGTCCGTCCATCCGTAAACTTTTCACTTTTTCGACTTCTCCTCCAGAACCAATGACTCTAGAGAGCTGAAATTTTATGTGCATACTCCTTGGACACTGGGGATTCTAAATTGTAGGTTTGGTGACCACTTGACCCCAAATGGGGTCACAAGGGTCAAAACCTTAAAAATCTATTTTAATCTTTTTCTCCAGTTCCAAAAGGTCCAGAGAGCTGAAAAGTTGTGTGTAGACTCCTTGGCCAACGGGGATTCTAAATTGTAGGTTTTGTGACCCCATGACCCCAAATGAGGTCAGAGGGGTCAAAACATGAAAAACCTATTTTCATCTTCTTCTCCAGTTCCAAAAAGGTCCAGAGAGCTGAATAGTTGTGTGTAGACTCCTTGGGCACTGGAGATTTTAAATTGTAGGTTTGGTGACCCCATGACCCCAAATGGGGTCACAGGGGTCAAAACCTAAAAAACCTAATTTCATCTTTTTCCCTAGTTCCAAAAGGTCTAGAGAGCTGAAAAGGTGTGTGTAGACTCCTTGGCTAACAGGGATTCTAAATTGTAGGTTTGGTGACCCCATGACCCCAAATGGGGTCGCAGGGGTCAAAACCTAAAAAACCTAATTTCATCTTTTTCCCTAGTTCCAAAAGGTCTAGAGAGCTGAAAAATTGTGTGAAGACTCCTTGGACACTGGGGATTCTAAATTGTAGGTTTGGTGACCACTTGACCCCAAATGGGGTCACAGGGGTCAAAACCTGAAAAACCTATTTTCATCTTCTTCTCCAGTTCGAAAAGGTCTTGATAGCTTAATAGTTGTGTGTAGACTCCTTGGACAATGGGGATTCTGAATTGTAGGTTCGGTGACCCCTTGACCCCAAATGGGCAATGGGCCTTTTTTATTTGATTGTGAATAACTTTTAACAAAGTTACCCGTCTCGGACGTTGGGACAGGCTATCTTTCCTACATTGCCCATGACCCCATTGTTTTAACCCCAAACACCTATTTCTATCAAAAGTCTGATGAGCTACAGAGCCCATGGCTCTATTTTTTGTAATGTGTGGCAATTATAAGAGAGAAAGGATGCAAAAATTTCGCCTGAAATTTTCACCAATATTTATACATGCTATGGAAATTTTAAAAATGTTGATCACAGAAGTCTTAAATTCTCAACAATGTTTACCTTACCTCTTGAACTAATAAAATGTAAGCAGCTTTTTATATGCTCTGGAATGAGACAGAAAAACAAGCCATCAATCCTTAAGATAAAATAAAAAAGTGTCCCTGGCACAGGTTGTCAGAAAGGCCATATACAATCAGCAATGTGTACTGTATCTGCCCTGTGTGTTGACAGGTACAAGCTGCAGGTGTTGTTGCTGCTGGAGATGGAGTCTGCTGTACTCAGTGCAGACGACTCTCACATCGACAAGTGCGCAGATGAGGTAGGTGTCAGTCTTACTGTATCATTGAGAAATCCATGAAAGTGATAGTGTGTCATTGAATGAATGACATCTGAAGATCAGGATTTTTTTCTTTTCGTGATGATAACAAAGATATTTGCATGTTGACAGATGTTATTGTTTTTTTATCCATGAAATGGTCATTTTAGAAATATTCATTGTTGTACGATATCTTTTGTGCTCTTGGCTTCATTCAGATATAACATTTTATCTTCATTCTTATGAGTCAGTGCTGTTCTAGAGGGTATTTAGTTAAGTATATCATGTATTGATTCAAACATTTACATAAGAGTAAAACAGTGGTGAAATAACTTAGTGAGGGATCATTTCAAAACAAACTTTAGTTAAAGCATGTTCTTTGGTGTTTGCACTCAATAATGCTAAAAAAAATTAATCTAAATATGTTTTTGACTTATCATTTCCAGATAGTAGGCCTGCTAAGAACACTTTCCTTCATCACAGACTCAGGTTTTGTTCCCAATTTTCTGAACAAGGATATCCTGACGAGGTGAATATCTTTTGTAAACTTTCACAAAGGATTAATGAATGACTAGAAAATTAGGGCAAGAAGACCTCAAAATTCTAAGGACAGCTTTGGAGACTTTAAAGTTCTGAAGAACTATTATTTTCAAGTGTTGCGAGTCATCTTTAACATCATTTCATAATAGATTTAACATATTTTCCCAGCCAATATGTTTTCTGAATTGTGGTGCCAGTAATAATAGGTGGGTGTCTTTCTTGCTTTTAGTGATTATTTGTGAAATTTATAAATCGATATGTTCTTTGTTTTGGTATAAATATTCTATTTGAAATGTGTTCATTTAGAACTTGACTTAGATGCAGGTATAGTACAATGTTTGGTGAACTTGAGCCTTGCTCTATTGACAGATTAATTTTTAGCTCATCAGGTCTGAAAGACCCGATGGGCTTATGGCATGGCAAGGCGTCCGGCGTCCGTCCATCCGTCCGTAAACTTTTCACTTTTTCGACTTCTTCTCCAGAACCAATGACTCTAGAGAGCTGAAATTTTATGTGCATACTCCTTGGCAAATGGGGATTCTAAATTGTAGATTTCGTGACCCCATGACCCCAAATGGGGTCACAAGGGTCAAAACCTTAAAAATCTATTTTAATCTTCTTCTCCAGTTCCAAAAGGTCCAGAGAGCTGAAAAGTTGTGTGTAGACTCCTTGGGCACTGGAGATTCTAAATTGTAGATTTTGTGACCCCATGACCCCAAATGAGGTCACAGGGGTCAAAACATGAAAAACCTATTTTCATCTTCTTCTCCAGTTCCAAAAGGTCTAGAGAGCTGAAAAGGTGTGTGTAGACTCCTTGGGCACTGGAGATTCTAAATTGTAGGTTTGGTGACCCCATGACCCCAAATGGGGTCACAGGGGTCAAAACCTAAAAAACCTAATTTAATCTTTTTCCCTAGTTCCAAAAGGTCTAGAGAGCTGAAAAATTGTGTGAAGACTCCTTGGACACTGGGGATTCTAAATTGTAGGTTTGGTGACCACTTGACCCCAAATGGGGTCACAGGGGTCAAAACCTTAAAATCCTACTTTCATCTTCTTCTCCAGTTCCAAAAGGTCTTGATAGCTTAATAGTTGTGTGTAGACTCCTTGGACAATGGGGATTCTGAATTGTAGGTTTGGTGACCCCTTGACCCCAAATGGGCAATGGGCCTTTTTTATTTGATTGTGAATAATTCGGACGTTGGGACAGGCTATCTTTCCTACACTGCCCATGACCTCATGGTCTAAACCACAACACCTATTTCTATCAAAAATCTGATGAGCTACAGAGCCCATGGCTCTATTTTTATATTTTTCACAATAATGATTTAGGATAAATATGTAAAAACTTAAAAGTATTTTCAAAAGTGATGAGAATTTGTATGAAATCTATTTTTACAATAACTTTTGCAAATGTATCAACTTCTGTTTAACAAAGATTATATAAGAAGTGTTAGCTAATAAAAACACATTTTGTTGATATTAGAGAAACACCAAATTCTAAAACCATTATCTCTTGCAGCTATTCCTCCACACTGCCAAGACTGCTTGTGACTGTATATGACGAGTTGATGCAGCCTCTCCCTGAGTCTCTGGCCATGTTCGCCTCACCCAACAAAAGTGCTGATTCGTCAGTTCTAGACACATCATTGCAGAGTGTGGACAGTCTCCACGACCCAGGATCCAGCAAATCAGACATTCTCCAGTCTAACAGAACACTCAGGTGGGGAGTATAAACAATTCCTTAATTGTCTCTTGACTAGAATTGGTGAAATATTTGTTATTATGATTTTCTTCTGATATCTTGGTTCTTAATAGTAGTTGCAGGCTTCATTCTAAAAACGTGTGATGCAGCCTTTTGTTTTGTTTTGTAATAAGTGGTGTAAAACTATCTCTTATTGGCTCACCTCACTACCTTATTCCAATGATTTGCCACACGCAAACCTGCAGAGTCCTTCTTTAAACTTATACCTTATTAAATCATTTTACCTTTTGATTGCGGTTTCTGGAATCTTAAGCCATTTCCTAATCTTTATTATTATTTCTTTCTATTTGTGATTCCTGTACATGTGATCGAATCAAATAACTTGAATGTTTTATCAAATACATTTGATAATTCTTTATCAAATTGTTTGATATATGCATGTTGTTTGACAGAAATCGGAAGTTGGTTCAACACCCGAGCCTATCTGACTATGGCAGTAAGAAGAGAATTATGGTCATGAACAAACCTGCTGCTAAGACAAAGGTAAGTGAAAGACAGTCAATTTGACTCTTGAAGTCTGTAGGTTGTATTTGTTCTATGTCTCTTAACAAAGCCTTATGGTTTGTGAATTCAGTATTTTTTTAAGAGGAGTCTTGTCTCAAGTAGGATTAACACAAAGAGACCCTTTTGTTTTGTACTGGAAAAGAGGCTCCAGATAGTTATACACCTTATAACAATGTTGTCAATGTAAAAGAAATAAGGCAAATTTTAAGTCAGTTTAGAGGTATATTTTACTCCAATGAATAAAAAAAGATTTCATTTTGCTCATTGTTCACTGCATTTTTGTAACTAGGATAAAGCAAAAGAAAAGGAGAAATTGAAACGACAGAAAAGTGCACAACCGATAACAAAACCAAAGAAGAACAAGGGCAAAGAAGGTCAGTTAAATTTCAAATGCATCATTATTTTAATGTTTATGTATTTTGTTAATCAATGTGATGTTTTCATAGTTTCACATTGCTCAGTGCATTATTAAACAAATTAATATCCACCCATGTGTTGTACCTGTTTTCCTGATATTAATACTTCTTGATAAACCTACTCTTCAATTCAGGGAGATAAAGCCTTATTGTTTTTATTCATAATATCCACATGAACAAAATTAATTTGCCCCTGGAACTGAATATCAGTCTGTCTGCAGGGGAAAAATTTATATTTGGTCATCACTTTTGATTAGTCAGCGATAAGACTTTGTTAATCATTTTCATAGGATATGACAGACCTTTTCAAATAAGGTAAAACATAATCCCATTATCTTTACACAGGATCTAATCTTCATAAACTATTACCTAGCAAAAGAATTTGGTTGCTGGAAGACAGAATAACATTTATAAGTTGATGATGTCTTATTCTTCATATTTGGTCCAAAAGTGTAAGTTAATATTTCAATACAATGTTAAATGTCCAGATGAAAAAAAAGCTTCTACAACAAACACTTTGATGAGAAAGATCCAAGAATTATCCTTGGCCAAGGGCTTCAATGTTACAGAATACATTGAATATAAATAGGGGATATTTGACATTTCTCGTAGACTATCATGTATATCTCATGGAGTGCAGTTGAAATTCATATTTCCACGAGTGTGAATATATAAATTTCTACATCATGAGATGAGATATACATGGTATTCGACTCGAAATTTCAAATGTTCTGTTTATTATGTTTCCCATGAATGGAGCAGCAAGTTTACATCGCTATTGTGGCCATCTCATGACAATCAATTGTTTCTTGAAGTTAAAGATGACATCATTTGATAATAGGGTTATTTCACTGAGTAGCATCGCATTGTTATTTCAATTTTCACCATTGATAACATAATAAATACACAATGTTTTTTTTTAATGACTATCTTTCATATGGTGAAGATATTGTACTGAATATTCCAATATGTTACAGATATTGTGAAGATGTTGATACAGAATATTCCAATATGTTACAGATATTGTGAAGATGTTGATACAGAATATTCCAATATGTCAAACATATTCTGAAGATGTTGATACAGAATATTTCAATATGTTGCAGATATTGTGAAGGTGAGAAGGAACTTATTTGAAGGAGATAAACCCAAGTTGGAGCGAAGGCAGTCAGTAGCTGTCATGGAAAGGACAAGGAAATCTCCCTACAAGAGGAATATGGATCTGTCATTCAAGAGTCCCAAAGGTAGATCTTCACTTAAACATGACAAGGCCCAATAGGTTCAAAGTTATCATTGCATGAAGATAGCCATAAGTCTTTAGGCCTGTGTAAATATTATGAAACATTCTTGGAAGCAATCTTAAACCCTTCGTTACTCACATCTATTATGACTTCATATAATTATTGTAATCTTTCTTTGGTTAGCCACCAAGTCTCCTGGTGCCAAAAGACGTTCTGTAGCAGAGACGCCAGCACACAAACAGAAGTGGAACGCAGTGTGGAACAGACAGGAGAAGAAGAGGAAAAGGACGGCAACCGAGGAGGATGTGGAGGTGGTCCAGGAGTCTCCTATGAAGCAAGGTCAGCAGCAGGGATTAAGGATTACTTCAGACTCACTACTGACATCTCTTCTTCCTCTGTCGACAATAATTTATATGAGAGTAATGAGAAGTGTTTTCTTAGTCGTAACATGTTGTGAATAAGTTTTTGTGTCACAGACATTTCTGGTTCGGATGGTTCCTTTTACTCATCTGTCATACCTCCTCCTTGATATCAGAACAAAAATACAACATTTATGAATTTGAATCCATATACGATCCTAAAACACCTCATGCATATGCCTAATTAGTTATATATAATCTGTATATTTGTTCTCTACAGAGCACATGGTTGAGGCGAGTCCATCCCGGAACAAGCATGCAGTTAACATGATGAGAAGATCCTTTTACTCGGCAGGACCCCGCAGTAGATCCCGCAACCTCACCAAGTACTTCCAGTTTGCAGACAAGATTGCAGGTCGACAGCAGCGGTTGTCAGTTGGGGATGCACCTGGTAGTCAGCCCCGCCTCCCTCTCCCCCACAAGTCCCCCTCACGTTCCTCTTTCCTCATGTCCCAACTTATGGGCAGCCCCTCGCCTCGACACAAGACCCCCAGCAAGTCATCCAGGTCGGCAACTGCTACCACTCCAAAACGTCTTGTGGAAGAGTCACCATACAGGAAAACCAGGTCAAAAACTCCAATGAAGTTCTCCAAAATTCTGTCATTTGACAGTCCGAAAAGATCTAACCATGGAAAGGAGGAAATGAGGAAAGTGATTGACAGTCCAAGTAAACATCACAGAACTCCAAAGAAAAATCAGGGACAGAATAATGTATTATGTGCAGAATCCCCAGGTCCACTGACACGCTCAAGGACACCAAGCAAGGTCAAATCCTCACCTCAACTATCAGAGGATCAAAATCCATTCCCAGTCTCATCCCAAGACATCCGAATCCCGTCCACACCTAAGCGGACTCACCACCATCCCACCTCCACACCTCTGCTGCGGTCTCCATCCCTTGCTCCTCCCCTCACTCCCCAGAGATCCATCCTCAAGAACTCTCATAGCTCCACCAAACACACAGAGCTTCCCTCCACACCTCGGAGGACTCCTAAAGCAGACAGACTCTTGTCTGAACCTGAGAGACTAGTGTCAGAGTCTCCCTGTCACAATACTCGGTCCAGAAACTCAACTCCTAGTCGTACATCCGTCTGCACAGCTCTCTTTATGAAGAGTCCGAGAGGCACACCTAGAAGCAAACTGTTTAGTGAAATTGAAACTCAGTCACCTAAGAGGAGAGTACATTTTGATAATGTGGAGGAAACTGGTTCACAAGAGAATGGAGATTCAGATGTAGATCGTCAAATCCTTCAACAGAAACCTGTGGAGAGTGTAACAAATCTCTCATTTGTGAACAAGGATGGATCAGTGACTTCTATTTCGGTAAAATCTTCACCTACCTCATCACAGAAACCATCTGATGTACAGAAGACCCCCTCCCCGAGAAAGACCCAGAAGGTGACAACCCCGGAATCGTTTGATAAATGGCCTAGGAGGAAGAGGAGATGGGCATCACCCACTCAACCTTCAGCTCAGAAGGAGAACCTCAACAGCAGAGAAGTAAATTCTGACTCTGATCTACCTTTCAATACAAAACTTGACTCCAACAACTCTTCAACTGACAACAGTCAGGAACTCAAGAGACGTGTAATTTCTCGCAAGAGAAGTTTTCATGAATCTGTTCAGGACTCAGACAGTGTGTATTCATCTAACAAGCGTTCAAAAACTTCCTGGACTGATTCTTTGTCATCTAAAGATGCTCTAGACACAAGATACTGCTTACATCGACGTGTTACATCAACAGTTTCAAACTCTGGGGACCTGCCTTCAAGTCTCACCTCAAGTCTCACCTCAAGTCAGACATCTGGTGTTGAGATGGACTACTTCTCTGCTACTAATGATGAGGTCTTCCTCACCAGTGACAGTCAAAACACAGACTCACAATCTCAAGAATTAACTTCATCTTGTCTTCATTCTGTCCGATGCCAGAGCTCAGTTCAAGCAGAATCCCCAATTTTTGGAACAAGCCCAAGTGTCTCCAGACTCCTTCAAGCCAGTGCCACAGACCAGAGTCCCTCCAGCCAAGGATTTGACGCCTGCACTGAGGAAGAACCTCAATCCCCAACATTTAAAACAAGTCCTGTTCTGAATAAACCAAACAAAACTACAAAAACAGTTTCTCCAAAATCAAAACCTATCTCAGGGAAAATGAACACAGATTTTGTGTCACCATCAAGAGTACCCGTCTTTGAAAACCAATCAAAAACTCCTCCACTCCAGAAGTCCCCTAAAGGGAGGTCAGTGGCAAGTTCTCCAGTGGACAAGAAGTTTTCTCCCTCTGTGTCAGCGAGGAGTCTGGTTCATCTCATGAACTCCCCCCTTATACAGCCTGATGGTTCAGCGTTCAATTCCCCTGACACAAGGGACAACCTCACTGGCCGCTCACACTTCAAGTCTAGAAAGTCTCTCAACATGCAGCATTAAAATTTAATGATATTGATAGTTACAAATCCTTAAAACTTCAACATATTGTATTGGTATTATAGTTTTCAACTAGTTATTCTTTTTTTTTCAGACCATCTTTTGATTTCGTTCTTTCATAACCCAGCCATTGAGTCAAAGCTTTAAATTCTTATGATAGAGAAAAAGATTGGTTACTATAGTTCACCCGAGAAAGACCTTTTAGTATTTTACAATTTTACATTGATTGGGTCTACTAATCTTTAAGTCAAGGGATATTTCTGGAAATCCATCTCTAGCCAGTGACCAATCCCACATTAACATCTGCTTTATTGAGAAAACCATGTCCTTACGTTCACTCGATAAAAGATTAGGCATTTACTGGAAAACTTTCTTCAATTAGATTTTCGTCCCGAAATCTTGCTCTTCATGTTACCTACATCTTTGTAACTCTAATCCTTGGGGAGATCTGAATAATATTAGCATTCATTGTTTATGTTTAATTTAGCCCCTCTGGTTAATGTTAAGGATACTTGCGACTCAAGGGCTATGTGATTGTCAAACCATATCAAAGTGACCTAAGACTCAGAGTGCAAAAAATATTACTATGGTTATTTTTGGTGTTGTATCTTGACAATTATTTTTGAGCGGAGAGACCAAAGGAGACAAATTTACAGATTTAAATATTTTCAAATTAATGATGTATATTACAAATGAACTTTGTAGAAATAATGACCTATTGTTGTAGATACAAATGTGGATTGTGCATCACATTATGTGGAGAAGAGGTTTTTCTAACAATTTATCAACATGTATATATATTAACAATACATAAGGTAGATAAGTGTTATTCTCAGGGTTTATATTTCTGAAATCATACAATAATTATCTGTAAGACCTGTATAGAATTTTTAATTGATTTAATTAATTACATCTCATTTCCATTTTCCATCATGTATCACACCTTTTCATACATTATTTTTATTAGATTTGGTTTCACCAAAATTACACAAATTAAAAACATTGTTTTCTCAAGATGGTATGAATCAAGCGTAATGTATTAGTTGAAACAATTGAACTATCATTTGCTTTTTATACGTTGTAAAAAGTTTATTTTTCATAAACGCCAGTCATGTGCTTTCTACTTAAAATAATGTATCTATGTAATTTCTTATTGTTTTCATATTTATTTTTATATTAAGGAGATGATTGTAAAAAACATTTGAAGTATGAAAAAAATTGTTTAGCTGTTCATATGTACAATGTAGTCAAAATACAAACGTTTCTTAGTCTGAAGGGGAATATGCCTTCATTGGAACAGTTATCTTTTCAGTATTTTCACCAAAATAAGCTTGCATCTGCTTTCTTAAATCTCTTTAAAAAATATAAATAAAATCATTAATTGGAATCAATATGTATTATTCATGCTTTGTATATTTGTTCTTTTAATACAAATTCTTAAATGATAAAATCTGTATATGAGTAATCCAAACCTGTTGTCTGTTATATTTTGTACTTGCCATCAACAGGAATGAGAATACAGAGTTATTTTGAAAAAATGTTCTTGCAACTTTTCAACTAGTATTATAAATAAAACAACCAGAATCCTCTATATCCCTCGCCATTGGGAAATTGTGAAATAATTATATCTATGACTATGATTAAACCTCATTTATGAATTCAAATATTGGGGAGAACTGTCCAAACAAGAACAAAAATCTGGTTTAAATAATAACGTTTTCTTTTGTGGACGTATTGACAGCGTTTTTCTCAGCACTGCCATAGTCAGCGACCCCTCTTTGTGATTTCATATTAATCTAAGTCACATTTTTGGTGTTGAAATTTGTTAAGCATTACCTACACATTTCATTTATGATGATTGAATCACATTACTCTAACTCTCAAAGCTTTTTTAATAAAACCACCGATATCAAGTAATCTAAAATGATCAATCCCAAAAGGCACATCTACATATGCTCATTGATGCACATAACAATTTTTTTTGAGTTTTTGAGTTTTATTCCACAACTATTTCTACAAGAAAACCTTAAAACACATAAACTCTCAAGACGTCCAAGAGCCCAAAAGGTACATATACAAAAGGCATATGCTATGATCATATCTAATATTGGAGAAAAAATAATGTGTTTGACTGGCAAAATTCAGACTCATTTTCTAGCATTTTTTCCTGCAATGAAATACTGGTTTTAGTTACATCACAAAAGTATTTTATTGCAAGACAAAGGGTTGTTGAGGCTACCCTTTTCTCTAAATCAAGTGAATGATAAAGTGTCAATAGAATCTGGCACCATTATGTCAGAGGTCATGAAGATTTTGACAAGCTTCTTGTTAGCTAAGAAATGGACTAGCACATTCAATAAATAACATAAACTGAAATAGATCTGATCAATGATAATGATCCCTGCAATCCAAAAGATTGGTACAAATGATTACACAAACAGCTCAGGGCCTTGTTCGAGTAATAGGATCGGGCAAGGATTATCCCCATACTTTCTACCCAGTCATGATTTGCGCCACCTTGTACAGTTTGCCCAGGGTCACTTCACATTTTACACTCTGTTGTTCCAAGTTACTAGCAATGTTTGATGGACCCGTGCTATATTGGATTCTTATGGTAACCAAGTGTCTTTTCTAATGAGAAAAACATTTCTTCAAAGATATTGAGGTTGAGGTGTATTTGAAACTTTATGTTGTCTGTGGACTTTTGGAATACCAAAGTTGGAGTACCTTGTGACATCACTCTACAACTCATGTAAAGGCTTGGTATTGAAATTCTGCCAATGGTGTTGTCAGGTGCAACGGCCTATGAAATAAAACCCATCAGGTAGCAATAATTCACTTGTAAGCTTTTGTTCATTCCTCTTCTTAAGAGCAAATATACTTCTAGCCTTCTCACATTCTGGACTACTAATCTTAGATAAAACACGATCTTTCAGGATTTAAATAGAAAAATCATTGGTTGTTTAAATGAACGTCTGTTTGTCATTGGGTGAACAAGTGTTTGCCAACAATGTCTGACACATCCCCGGAACAACCCCTGGAATCTATGCACAGTCCACGAGGGATCGGACAGATACACAGAAGTGGAGGCTACATCAACAGGTTCAAGTTTCAGAGAGAACGCTTAAGGGTCCTGCAAGGTCTAGAAGACAAGTTGCCCAAATCGTACCCAATCAAAAGATCTTTACCAAAGGTACTTTTAAGAGACATGTTTCATTAAATTTGTTTCATGTGAGTAACAATTTAAAGATTTTCTTAAGTCATTTGCTAAAATCACAGTCAAATTAACATAAGGATAATTTTATTTTCATTGACATCTGATAATTGTCTTCAGTAAGAAATAAAAGGTAGAATAGCCCAATATTAGCCTCTGGCCAGGTCAAAATTGTTGTAATCCCTTTAGCCAAATTATTTTTATCTTTAGCTAGTTGCCATTTCCCTCTTTATTCCCTTTGTTTTGCACGTTGGAATTCATTTAAATCCTTAGAATGGGTGTAAAGTTATGCAAGGTCATAGTTGTGTTGCCATCATCAAGATTTCATTGGTCACAACTGCAAAATGCATCTCTATGGAAAGCAAAATTTTCAACTGAAAATAATGATAATTGCAATTAGGTAGGTTTAAATACTCAGAAAGAGTAAAGTGGGCCTGTGGAACCAAAATAAGAATAATGTATCTAAGAATCCTGTTTCAGCTACATCTTCCAATCACAAGACTTGATCGAGACGACACCAACCTGTCCTCTATCAGCTCAAAGTCTATTGAGACTATCAAACTGCCTGCAGTTTCTAGCGAAGCAAAGGTCTCCAACTTTGTCAGACACAACCCTCCTGTAAGGACACTCCACTTAAAGGTAGGTTCTAAGTATTGGAAATGTTTTAAGTCAAGGCATTCATTATCAGTCACCAAGAGCTTTATGTTTCAAAAAAGCTTCATAGATTATGCCTTGGATTTTTTATCAGGAAAATCTAAACTCAAATTAACTGTTTTAGACACAGAACCTTGTTGAATAACTGAAATTAAGTATGATAAGATATTTAGTTTAATACATACTCTAACAATTTCCTCAGAAATAACCAAATATTCAAAATATTATTCATTGATAAGTATATCATATCATATTGATTATTTTCCTCAATATACAAATAGTTTACTTGCTACTGATCAACCATTGAAAATATGGAACAATTCACTAACCCATAAAATATTCTTGTCATATAATAGGTAAAGTATGATATGGATGTGATGACATATACAGATACCCTTGAAAAAGCTAGTCGATAAATATTTACCTCTGAATCAAAATGATAGTATTTTGTTAAATCAATGGGAGTACCCTAGACAATCCATGAATTAAATAGATTGATGACAAATTATAAGAAACAAAACTAGCTCCACAGATGAGGTAGCAATTCAAAATCATTTCACTAACTTGAAAGATTTAACTTTAATTCCAGCTATATCCCGACCACTTCTCACGGCTTGCCAAGTCTCTGCCGAGTCTGCCATCGATCCCTGGATCTCCTGGTCCTACACAGGGAAATGTTACACCAGAAATCTCACCCGACCAGGAGACTGAGCCTGAACCAGATGCCAAGCCTCTCGTCATTCCGAGCAAAAATAGGTATGAGGTTATAGCAGTCCAGAAAACCATCCACTCCGAGAAGAGAGATGATGGGAAGTTTCGAAAACATATCTTATACCATCTGGATGAGAGTCCCAGAAAACCAGGATTGGATGATATTGGCAAGAAGAAAGAACCTGTTCCAATAATAATTCAGTCTCCGGTTAAATACCAGCGACGACACAGAAGGTCTGATCATGTGCATCGATCGAATAAGAGTGACAGTGTCGCTGAACACAAGAAGTGGAAAGAGGATTGTGGGTGTCTGCGGTGTCAAATTATAAAGAGACAATACAGCGAGGGGGATTCCCTTTATAAGGTTTGGGGGGAATACCCCTGTCACCATGTCGACCCTAAGGCTGTAGCTGATGATGATGACTAAACTGTACACATTCTTATATTTTAATGTTTTATGTTCTATGGTTTGTATCATTCTCTCCCCAAAGAAAGAGATATATTTCAAAGGATTGTACACATATGAAATGAACTCATCCTGGATTATGCAGTTTGTCTTCCTGAGAAGATTAGGTTTATGTTTAGGTAATAATACAGTTTCTTATACTAAAACTCTGAAGCTGCCTTAAACTAAAGTAATAGAGTCAAGTTATGATGTTGCATACCTTGTTGCATGATGATTTCGTTTTATATTATGTTTCGCATTTTCGTTTGATTCCAGATGAATAATTGAACTCGTTCATCTATAGATATGCTCTCCTTTCGAACATTTCTTTAATTTCGATTTTATACAAGAGTATTTCCATTTCCATAACTATCTTTATGAAATACAATAAATTTTCGGATAGTATTTTCTGCAA
Source organism: Phorcus lineatus (assembly GCA_921293015.1). NCBI lineage: Eukaryota > Metazoa > Mollusca > Gastropoda > Trochida > Trochidae > Phorcus > Phorcus lineatus. Next base: position 61,717,924 of record OV121081.1, read on the forward strand.
AATGCAACTATCGACTTTTCGCATTTTCGGTTGACAATGCAACAATATCTAACACACAGAAACATGTGAACCAGTTTAGTTAGTTCTGTCATACAACTTTAGTTTATTATGCTGCTTTTCATCCTATTTTTTTCAGAATAATTAAAGTCATATTTTACTTATGATTACTTCATTGGCTATTCACAACTTTCTAGAACTAAGGGTTAACACCCTAAACTTTGTCAAATCAAGACTTGTCTTCAATTTGGTGTAAACATTACCAAATGCTGTTTGAAAACAAGGAGTGAACATGCTTGAACCGAAATGTAAGGACTCCATGCTCAGGTTAAAACAACTTTTCTGATTCCACAAATAAAATATTGATTGTAGCAAATCTCGATCTTTAATGAAAATTTTACAGAGGTTCTTTAGGAAGACATGTTTGAGTGTCCTCAGTAGGAATTTGAATGTCTTTGCCATGTTCAAACCATACTTTATTTTGTTGAGGTATCGAAATGATGTTATTCTACTATGCTTTTGTTACTGTCAATGTTATTTCCCTTTGTTATACACAAGAGCTTTTACTCCTCTAGTTTGGTCCTGGCTTGATTGATACTGAGTTGTAAGTGAGCATGTTGTTCAGTCCACTGTCCATGTCTCAAGTGTTGTTCTCTGGCCTGTCTCTTAAGTCGAGTCAGCTGGGCAGCATTGCGCTTCTGGAATATCATAAATAAGGAGCATGTCATTAAGAAAGATGACAGCTAGTAATGTATGATGGACTATAGATTAGTTAATTATCCACATAGATTTGTTGTGTATAACATTCTAAGAATTTTTATGTAACAGAATCAGATCATATTTGTTTAAGTCCTTTTATGCAAGTTTTCTTTATACATTTTGTCAACGTGTTTGTTTATCCCTTTTTTCTGTAAAAATATGGTCCTGAATCAATGTTACAGTAAGTCCTTCAAGAAAGTGAAAGATTGAATTTTAGATTAATGTTCTTAATGTCATATATGAAATCTCATTAATCTTTTTTACAAAAGTAAATATCATCATCTAAGAACCTTTTTTTAAAAACAATCAGTCGATGCTATCAATTAGTTTATAATGCTATCAGTAGAATTTGTAACATTTTTCTTTGTCCCTGCCAAATACCTGTATTTGACATATCTTCAATGAATATTTATGAAAAGATATATTAAAGCTATTTATGTTGCTTACATGTATGCTACATGTCAATCACTACAATAAACAGTGAACAATCAAAATTGTTTTTATTTGACAAGGTTCCAGAATATCAACGATAAAGCAATGAGGTAGAAAGCCTAAAGCATATGGATATTACTAAGAAGATTATACTTTGAGCAAATAAAGAATGTTACAACATAAATAATGTGATTATGAGGTTAGTGTGGAGCTTAACCTGCCCTACCTGCTTCCATCAAACACCTGTTTTATCATTTTAGTCTATGTTAGAGAGAGAGCTTATACAGGACATTATCTGATTATGCGATTCGCTACATGTCATACTTACATGAAGTACAGTGATTGCCAGTTGAAGTTTTTTTTCTTGTGATTTGAATTCCAATAACTGAAAAAGATGAAAGATCTTTTAACATGTAGCTATGGAGACTAAATAACGAATATAAACTTTGAGCAATAACTTTGTAAAATGAATCAATGGAATTGTCAGGGGAAGATCCTTATTGTTTGCTTATGTTGTTGAATTTTCAAATTTCCAAGCAAACGTAAATTGCACCAGTCCAAGTCACTGGCTAATTTAAGCGAATTCCTTGTTTTTCAGTGCTAACTCTCTAGCTGGCTGTGACTGAACTTGCAAGAATTCATATGAATGTTATAAATATCACCAGAAAGGGGGCTGTACTCAAAACACAATTCTTTATGCTAAATCCCAAGTCTAAAATTAACCAGTGATGGCGACTTCAGTTCTGCCTTGCTTAGTCAATTTTTCAATACAAGTTTCATCTCTACCTAAGTCCAAATGCCGATGCCCCAATGTCACATAAAAGTTAATACCCTTCTTTAAGCTAAAAGGGAGACACTATCAAGGATTCTACAAGATGAGCACAATCAACTGAAAAATGTCTGTATGTCACCTGTTTCTCTTTGAGGTCAACCTCTCCATGAATGTTCTCAATGCTTGTTTTTACTTGCTGTATTTGTGTTTTGACCTGTTCCTCCCTCCTTCCATCACACACCTCATCATAGTCTCCCTGCTCGCTCAACTCAGCTTCTGCAATTACCATATGAAATCCGTATGAAATTAACCCTTTCTAGGTACTTTGTCAGCTTATCCTTTCCAGTGGCCAATCCCTAGTCTTCCTGCCTCCAGATCCTCCATACAGGCTAGGTCCTCCAATACAGGTTAGGTCCTAAATTAGCTAGATGTTCAAAGCTCTTGTAGTGCTAAGATAGTCATATGCCAATGTTAATATTTGGTACTTACAACAAGCTTAGCGGTAAGAGAACTTCAAAATCTTGGCCCTGAACTTATGAAATACATATGATATAAGATGAGAAACTCTTAGCCCAGCCATGAAATACATATTAACCGTTTCACTTTTACAAGCATATTTGTTGTTTCTTTTTTAGGGATAAAATGGAAACAACATATTTTTAAAGAATATCGCATTAACTAAATTTTAGTTCAAGATTGTTCCTTATGTCATTGTGTTTCTAGCTGTCCGATTCCTAAATGGATCTTTAAATGTTAATTCAGCTACTTAAATCTGAACAAAACAATGAGCATAAAAATTTAATAAAATCAAGTTGGAATGCATCCGAGCAGGCAGTGTGGTTGTTTTACAGACTATTAACTTCCTGCTGAAAAGATTAGCTAATAAGTAAAAAACTAAGAAGCTCTTATTTCAAATCAAACATGGACTAGTGTACAACTGGTTCAGGAATGCTTGTTTAAATACAATAAATATCATAATTAATAAATCAAGTGAATACACCACATCTCAGAGTTGGCAAGTTTTAGTACATTAAGATCTTCAACATAAGTATATTTATTTATGTCACAATAAACATTTTTAACATACTTTTCTTTCGAAGACATTCAATCCTTTCCCGAATGTTTTGAAGCCTTTTCTGGGAAGGTAGAGACCTTTCAAACTCCTTCACTTTGGCCTTGTGTGTCTCCATCTTGGCTTGGTAAGAATCATATTTACTGAAAAGTAATATAAACATAGACAAGGTAAAAGAAATTGCAAAGATCATTAAGGAATAGGAGAAACAATGCCATGCTTACAAACAAGTTGTCACACCCCGCCAAGGTTGATATCTTTTAACATTTATCCAGTCTGTTTGGCTTATCAGGCCTAGGTCCAGGTGGGCTTATTGCATGGGTTTTCCTCTCTCTGTTTTGTGTTGCTAGTGTGAAATAATATTTCAAATGTTTTCAGATCTTGTTTGCAATTTGATTCTATCTATATTACTTGAACATTATTTGTGAGAATGAATTATTTGATTACCTTTTCTGAGATGTGAAATCTGCCTTCTTTATTCTCAGTTGATGTCTGAGATTTTCACAGACTGACACAAGGGTTTCTATATCTGAAATAGAGCAGTGTATTTATGAAGACTCAAAATTAAAAAAAGATAGGTAGAAGATCTAAAATCAAAAAAACTAAACTTGTGTAATGTAAAATAATTGCATAAGTTACCTTAATACCATGGCATTCAAAACAATCATTACTTTCTACCTCACTCATCAGATAATTTTTGGTAGTTGTCAAGAAATGATAAATTAATACTCTACAAATTAGAAGACCTCTTCAAATTAGACATTAAGAATTTAAGAGCCATGGTCAAACAACACAAAATATTAGAGATACTACCTTTTTGATGTGAAATACAGAGTTTTGTCTTCTCTTGAACTGCTTCCTCCACCTTTCGATTCTTCCGCTCAATGCTTGCCATTTCCTGCATTACACCATTGTACTTTTCTTTTTCTGAAGCAAAGGAAGAATATTTCAGCATTGTTTATCCTTTGCTCACAATATTTATTGGGGACTTCTGTTGAAGTTACAGTTAAAAACTTGAATAATTACAAATTTGTAACTTAGATACTGGTTAAAACTTGAATAATTACAAATTTGAAACTATTTTGAAGATTATTTTTCACAACTCAATATGTTACATTCACCAGTTTATTCCATTTGAAAGCAATTCAGTAGCAATCACCTCTAAAAGAATTTAAGAAAACTGTTCAAAAGAAGTACTTTTCTATTTTTAGGCTACTTTTTCCATGTTTAAAGTTATATGCAGAATTTGTTGAAATAGGATGCAGATTTTCTTAAACCTGCCGCAGACTCCCTAACATTTTTCCGCAGAATCCAGGAGGGAATGTAAGAAGTAGTGTTGTAGGAGTAGATATTGTAGGAGTGTGATGTTACAATATAATAATCATAATCCAAAAAGTACAACTATGATCCCCTGAGCTTGCTTGTTGTAGCATGAAAGTGAGAAAAATTAATCCAGTAGTAACATCATGCTTCAGGAGTCACTTCCTGTTTTATCCTCCTTAATTTTAAGCTAGAGTTTTATAACCATTAACTGCACAGATATTGGTAGTTGATTCCACTGGAGAATATCATAAGAATAATACTCACCTTGCTTTAGTTTGGCCTGAAAATATGAAAAATAAGAGATGGTAAATTCATCATGAAAGAGTAAACAACTTCTTGGATCGTAAAATTTTTGAAAGACTAAATGCAAATTTCAAATTAAGCCTTTTTATGGTTGATGATGACTAGTGGATATAAAAACCTCAAAAATATACTGATTAGCTGCTTATAATATTTTTACAACATTTCTAACCATTCTTTATCATCAGTTTCCTAATTGAATGAGTAAATAATGAGCAAGAAAAACTAAGCATTTTTAACCTCCAATTGATTTCGCTGCATGATGTTTCTTTGGACCTCTAGATGATGGTCCTTCTGAATTTCACTGACTTGACCCACAACTTCAGGAAGAGTGAGCAAGTTGTCCACAGCCTGATCTACGAGCATTCCCTCCATAGAGATACTGGTGTCTTGACCTTGTTAAAAAATGAGTTTCAAATAATTAAAAAAATAATTGTGAAAAGGTTATTCACTTATATTTCAGAATTATTTACTCAACATAATTGCTCACTTTGAGCAAGAGATAGAAGAGTAAGTGAAGTATCAAAAAGTTTCCAGGTTTGATACGCTTCAGATTGTTAACAAAGAAGAGCTTTCTGGTGGTCCCTCATAGCCAACATTTGACTGTCTCCAAATCGACAATAAAAAGTAATTCTTGTCTTGCCAGGGTATCTGTTATGTTGGTTTCAGTAACCTGAAACAAGTGGTTCATAAAGGAAATACAAAAATTTACTTATATACAGATGTACAGATGACATATTGCCCTGGCAGAAGCCAATCACAACTTCCAGACAAGCTAAAATTTTGCACCATGGGTATCATTACATCTAAAGAAATTCTTATATATTTTTTTAGTTATGAAAGCTCTTGCCTTCTTGGTCATGTCCAGCAACTGGTGTAACCCCTGGAGTAGTATTTGGAGATTCCACAACATGATTGTCTGTTAGGCATACCAATCTGCGAACCTTTGGAGGGCTACAACATTTCAGTTGTTAAAATACTGAACACCAAAAGAAACGCAAATCAATAAGGTATACCAAACATGATGTATTTTGTAAAACAACAGTTTTTGGCCCTTTATTCTTTTTTGAGTCATTCTTGAATAATATAGCCATTTTCAACGGAACAATAACAACCATCCATTTTAACAACCATTTCCAATAGTAATTTAGAAGTCGAAGATTTCGCATTTTTTATGGTTGTCAGTATAGTTAAATATCATATAGGGAGTAAGCTTCCATTTATAAACATTCATAAAAAGGAAATTTGTTCAAAATAGAACTTTTCTTAAATCTTGTTTATTGTCACATATCAAATATCAAAACATTATCCCAACTAATTATCACATGTGACATGGTAAACCATTCCATGAATTTGTCAAAAATATAGTATATTTGTTTACATATAGAAAAGTAAACTAAGAATGGAATACATATGATTTTTAAATTTTTAAATGCTTTGACCCATATTTTTTTTAATTTAAGAATGCATAATGTTGTCGGGTGTAGGTGTTTTCGTAGACACTGTGGGTTCGTAGACAAAAATATCAGTGGGTTCGTAGACACTTGGAAAAATGGCCAATGACACAATCATCATTATGAAACAATTTAGCCAAAGGTGCCTTACACTTCTCCGTAAACTCTCATGTTGGACCGATCCAAACATATCAATTACCCATTAAGCAAACAGTGGTGGTTAATTATATATTCAACGTTTCGAACAAACATTTACCAATAGAAGTTGATTTTGGAACGACCGTCAATTTTAACGTCTAAACTTTCAAAGAGTCATGTAGGCCTAAAGATATTCTTAGAGAAACCTTTCTGAGTACAAGACCTCATCACAACATATACTTTTATATCAATGATAACGAAATATCCACCACCTGAAAAATGTAGCGGAATCCATTCGAGTTATTTTATAAGCTATATCTAAATGAGAAAACGCCGTCACGTCTGTGATGATGCCAAGGGGGACAACTGTGGTAATACTTGATCACTAACAACCACTAACGAAAGTTCATATCTTTCAAAATGCAAAACTGGCTTCTGAAGTGACATAAAGTATACATTCCAATCGATCAATATTTTACCCATTTATACGGTGTTTTTTTTCCATATGCATTATCATTTTATAAGAGATTCCTTTTCAACGTGTATTATTACCAAGCAGGATCTAAACCTCGATCTTTTAATATCAATTATTCTCTGTAATTGATTTTAGGGTGCACATGTTGACAACATTCGCCACGTAAAGCATGACACGTCTGGCGACACCGTGCGTATCAATAATGACTTTTCTTCTGAACCCTTGCCGAAAGATTTCATTGGATGGCCACGTTCACCTTTCTTGTACTCTCGAAGCAAAGTGTACATTCAATAATAAGGCAATAGCTGATTGGCTGAGAAATTCTATTGATGCTAAGACATAGAAATCGCCTGGAAGACTTGCCAGAAGGGAAACTAAGGGGTCGTGGAGGATATTTGGATTGTAAAATCTGAAGTACTGTTTTAGGCCATTACACGTGAGTATATCAGTTATCAAGTCAAAAAATAGCTCAGTATTTCTATTATTGTTTTTTTTTAAACATAAGGAAAGTTATAGAAACTTTTAACATGAGAGATCGAAATAAGATTTCATGACCTTTGTTTTGTATCTAGTTAGTTCGGACATGCTGTTGTAAAACATAATCGATTTAACGTATATATACGGTGTAAATCAATATTGACTAGAAGTTATATACTAAATTGATAAGCTCTTAGTACACGTAAAACACAGTACAGCAAAAATTGCAGTTTCAAATAATGAAATGCCTTTATGCCTTATCAATTAAGTGAATTTATGTGATTTATCATTACTTTTGAGCAGTCGACGTAGTGAAAATACAGTAGCACGTGTCATGGAATGTGGAATATATCCGTCCCTGTATAATGTCTAACTTGCTTCAGATGGAACCAAATCATTTCAGTATTGATATCGTTCAATATATGTTCATCTTTTGTAATACTCATTAAAATATTTCTTTGAAAAGCTGTGGTTTCCCCCTATCCTATCCTACACACTTGAATGAAAGAAGAGAATGTGAAAAATATTCTCTTTACTATAACCTTCGTTATTTGAAGATTAGAAAACCAAGCATTTTGGATCTTACCTTGTTCAATATCTTGAACATTATTGTCCTTCGTCTAAGGTACCACGTGGTGCATTTCAAGCGTCCTCATTGTAAGATCATATTCATGGTTTTTTTTGCCAATCATAATTAACATTTCTTGATTTAAAGTTATTCATTGGCAATTATATAATTTCTTATTCCCGTCCTTCACTTCTGTTCCTCCATTTTGCTATTCTTCATTCACCCCTCTTCCGTTTTTTCTTGACAAAATGTCTTGTTTTGTTTCATGTTACCATAATCCTTACTAATTATTTTCAGATTTAGAATATGAAGTTGATACTGGCTAGTTTTGCCCTGCTCAGTCTCTGGAGCAATGTGTCCCCCTACCGACCTCCAAAAATCACGCTGTCAGTACGGAACCCCAAAACCGTCACAGTCACAGAACACGTCTACTTCGACATCACAGTCTTCAATTACTACAAAGAAGGGGAGCATTTACAAGGCACCTTTGTCGTAGCCGTCTTTGGGGATCTTCTACCCATGACGGGATTAAACTTCGTCTCTCTAGCACGTGGATACCAGAAAGGAGGAGTAGGTTTTATTCATATTACAATATTATTTTTTTAAATTTTTCATATTTATGCTTAAAAAAAATAAATTCATGTGTTATTGACTCATATTTCGAATAAGAATGATTTTTGTCATTTGAGAATGATTCATATGTCATTTGTTTTTAAGTGAAAGTTTTCCATGTTACCAAACATGTATTTTTCTTAAAAATTAGTAATATTTCGAATGATAACTATCCATGTGTCACGGTAATTTACATATTGATATACATAAGGCGCGGTCAATAGTTCATGTAACCAAACAAGCACTTTGCCTATGAATGTATAGGCGATAACAATGTCTCAAGGTAGTGTTGTCATAACATGTAACATTATCAATAAGAATATAAGCTCCCACAGCAAGATTTTAGAAATAAGTATGTTCGATCAAAATATATCTAAAGTTTAAAACACATTTACACATATGTTCCAAATCATCATACTCTAATTTAGTAAAACAGCTCTCTATGTTTCTGTTCTAAAACGTGTCATGTCTCAAGTCAAATTCTTCTAAAAATTGGAAAATTTAAAAAATCTACTTAAAAAACGATGCCAAACATATCATGATTCGTTCAAAGAAATGTGGTTCTCCATCAAATTGGTTATCTGAAACCAGAAATTACTTATTCATATATCTTGAAATTGTTCTTAGGTTTTTAGATGAAACGCGACAGCAGATGGTAGATAATACATATGGTATAGCTTCATTGGCTTCGCCGTTAAGGAATTCCCACAGAAAGGTCCGCAATGTAATATCCTTCAGCTGCAAGCGATCTTTTGTCAAATGTTGATCAAATTTATTGGGATCAATGCCCAGGTAACAGCTTGTTCGCCATCTTGCGTGCCACGTTTTACAAACACCGGTACACGTGGTTCCGTATTACTCTAACCTATAATTATTTTAGCTCCAACAGTCCAGTTTTGTGGATTGACGCATGCTCATTATCATAGCTGCACAAAATATGAATAATATACAAAATAAATTTTCCCATGTTCTTTGCACATTTTCTGAAACAAAATTCGATGCTGTCACTGTTTGTGGAATCAATGTGAAAACCATGAAAAAATTGTGTACCGCAAATAAAAGAAGACTTATTAATGTATATATTATAACACTGGATAAATCATGAAACCGAGGTATTACTTTAGATTGAATACATTTCGTAAATGAACATTTTAAACGTCAATACCTAACTCCAGCCAAACTAAGGTACAATCAAATCAGTTAAATCAATTAATTTAGTCTCCAATCCAGACATTTAACCAAAACGTATAAGAAGCCGTCTACATTACAAACTGAATTCAAGTATTTTGGTGCGCCTATAGACCTCTAAAAATATAACTCACAATATCTGTCATTAAATGTATTACTTCTTAGAGAGTGATTCATAATTCATTTATTTGATTTATAATTGGCATTCATTGAGCGAGGTATCCATACACTAGATGCATGCTTGTATTCGCAAGGTAATATATGAATGATGATAAATGCTGTGAATGTTTGATAGGAAACGTGATATGCGAATAAGAGCATGGGTTACAGCAAATTAAATGTTACGGAATATAAAATCAACCAATTTAGATAAATGGAAAACTTTCATACAAAGTCATAATGAATATCTTAAAAAAGGTGAGTTTTAAGTTTAAACAGTCAATCAGGATGAAAAACACTACTGATAGGAAGGGTTGAGGGAATTATCCTACACATTTTTATAGAGTGTGCATATGTCTAAATTTCCTCTTCCTGTTCCAGGCTCGTCTAAGTTACAACAACACTTTGGTTCATAGCATCATTCCTGACTTCATCATCCAGATGGGAGATATCCACAACCAACAAGGGAGAGGAGGTCTGTGCTGGCAATTTGAACCTTCGTAATCAACATTTATTCAAAATGATATAAAACAAGCATCTTCTTCTTTTGAAACAGATGATCATGTATTTACGCTCGTGGCAGCGCCATTCGTTAAATAGAAATTTCTTGATGAGAACACGTGTGTCGTGGGCTTATCTCGACCGTGTTTCTTAAACCTACCCAAATGAACTTATTGCGTAAGAGTGACGTGTTCATGACCTGCGAACTTTCAACCCTGTGCTACCTGCTATGCGACCTATCGTGTCTGATTGAAGTGTAACTGGTATGAACCATACACGTGAACTTGTTTACTTGAAATGACATATGTGTTAGGTTATCTATCTAACAGGGGGAAGAAGATATTTATGATAAAAAAACGGACAATAGCGCGAGCAAATGACTCAAACGTATTTCTGGAAATTTATTAATAGCAGGAATAAAGGTTGGTATTGCTCAGTCAGTCATTCAACTAATATACATGTCAATTGAACGCTTAATTTCGACTTCTTAACATTTATATGGAAGTTTTTAATTTACAATCGAAAACAGGAAAACGTCATTATTTAGGCATTTAGGAGATAAAGATGCAACTTTAGGTAGGCTATTTGAACTTAACTAAGGTACAATGATATTTTGGCTCTATTTAAGCCACATAAGAAATTCATTAAACATACTCTTTGTCGCTTTAACTTCCAAACAGATCAATGAACGATACAACGCCTCTATATTGATATTTATAAAATAAAGTATAAAGAAAACATCCCAGAATTCTATTTATGTTGGTAATCACGTTCATGTGGATAATTAAAGACCATTTTTTATAATTGAACTGAACCTTTTTATTCTATAATGATAATATATTTGCCATCACTTACATTTGAATACCTAATAACTATTTTAGAATAGCACATTGAGAAAGTTCAAAATAGTTACTTTAACAAATAACATTATATAAAATGTTCTTATAAACTATCAAGTCTTTTCTCAATACCTTTGGCCACTTTTATTCTAAAATAAATACATAATCATCGTTTTGCTACATGTTGTCTCTAAAAGCATACCCGAAGTTAAACCCATACTCAGCAATCAACACTTTTTAAATATCTTGAATGGTTTACATATATAGTTTGCAATTAAACAAAATAACTGTTTTCTGAACCTTTTAAAAACAAATCTTTTTACAAATTTTGAATTAAGTTATTCCATCTTAATATGTCACTTTACCATACTCGACTGCGTTCTATTATCTTTAATAAGGTAAAATTTAATATTCCCAAAATTCATGACTTTGTTTCCCATATATGGTTAAACATAGTATTTTGATTTTCCAACATTTCTTGTAATTATTATAAATTTATTTACAGGGACCAGCATCTATGGGCCAGTCTTTGACGACGAGACGTTCGCCATCAGTCACGCTTCAGCGGGTATTGTTTCCATGGCGAATACAGGAAAAGACACCAATGGATCACAGTTCTTCATAACCCTCCAACCCGCAAGGTTTCTGGACGGACATCATGTGGCTTTTGGAAAGGTTATTGCCGGAATGGTAAGTTTTACATATTCTTCTTCTTCACCCTGGTGGAATAACAACTTTCAATGCAGTGCAACCATAGGTAGTTTCCACGTCGCTTCGCTTGTTAGTAGTGCTTTTGATAGTTTTCTACATATTTCCTTGTCTTTCTATTCTCTCCAAACAGAGGTTACTCAAGTCATTCTTCCTTGGTGACCACTGTTACAAGTTGAACACTTGCTTGGGTGGAAATACCGAATCCTGATTGGTTGCAATCAAACTTAGTTGTCTGATAAAAATCGGACATTTGAAATGGTACCGTAAGCGTTGAGAAGCCCAGAGTTTCTTCTGCTGAGCGATGTATATATATTTCTGATAAGACATAGTCAGCCTTAGATGTAACACGACATTTAATAGCTGTTATAAGAACCTGATTCGTTTCGCAAAATATCACCAGTAAGGGGATTCTAAAAAAGGAATTATGGTCCATATGAAATAAGGAACCGCTGTGGGGAGAATGTCTTTGCGTTTATCGTTCATATAAATGAACTTCATCTACGTGTTATTCACGATAGAGGACGCATACCATACAGTGTCGCTGTGACTGGCCCCATGGTTAAGCGATAGGGAAACGAAGTGGTTTTTTAAACTTTTGAAGACAGATAAAGATAAATTTTCATGGACAATAACATTCCATTCTGAAAGCGAAAGGTTTCAGCCACGAGTTTTGGATTTCGATTGATAATCAGTATTATTGTGCACCGACAAAAGATTCGCTTTGTATCTGAACGGACAGGAATTGATATTATCCATGAATGCTTGTCTTTTTCTAAAAGTGGATCTTTTCTTACTTTCTCCTGGGTTGTAGTGGTCATTTTCAAAGAAACGCAAATCCTAGATTGGTAGCATGTGGGAATAGTACGCAGTAGTGAATTGCTATAGACTGCATGGTTACATTTTTCTCATCATATCCAACTCGATAACCCGGGTTACATACTCTGAAAAACCTTCACTTATACTCGTGGTCTATAACAACATTGGCTGTTTGTTTGTTAACTATATTGCATGATGTTTAAGCCAATAAGGTGTATACGCCGGGATGTCTAGCGTACCAATGGAATGAAACTATCATAACTCCATTTCATCTCTATTGCTATATGTCATTGCATCAATGGATCCTTACCGACATGCTTGTATGCAGAGACATATGAATGGCTCCTCGCAAAGCCTCAGCCACGGAAAATGTTAAAAAAGTACACAAAGTAAACGTTTGTTATTTAGTTCTTTCAAGATCAAATGCGTCATTTAAAAACTGAGTAACCTTTATCGTTACCGTATCGTTATCATTATACATCCAGTAAAAATATATGTCAGTTCTATATGATGGTTTTCTGTTTGTGTATAGTCTTAGTTTAAGTGATCCAAATAGTATATTTTGTAAGGATCTATATCATAAAAATTTTCATACGTACATACATTGATGATTGAGTGACATGTCTTAGCCCCTGTATGCTCATTGGCATTTACCTAGCGCGCGTCATGATGTCATCGATTACGTACTGGAAAAGAGATGGGTTTTTTTTTTCAAATATTGCCAGCGCACTTTTGACAATATATTGCCGCATCACAAGCACGTGTTACCTGGCAAGCAGCGTTATGGCGAATGTATTAGACTTATGATCATGAAATGATCATTTCCATAGAACTTTGTACAATTGAGTCCAAAGTTTACCCACGCTCGTGCATGTTCGCCGTTGTATTAAAGAGCCACTACGTGAGTTGTTGGAGTCATATATGCCAAACCTAATCAATGGTGTCATTTGATCGCGAAGTATCGACTGTTACCAAAAAGACACATTTTAAAGCTTATCGTTTTTTACAGTGACAATATAAAGGTAGAACGTCGCAATTATGATCGAAAACCGGACAGTGGCGCGCGTCAAATAGTCAAACGTAATTTTGGAGACTTATCTAAAACCGCCAGGAGGGCAGTTAGGAGTTGATAGTGTTAGTTATGTTATATAACTAGTATCCATGTATATTGGACGTGATATCTACACCTCTGTGCATTTATGAGGCTGTATTTAGATTTTCATGGAAAACTAGTATTTGTCATATGTATGTCTTTTGGACATGAAAAGTTATGATGTTTTGATTTTATATCACCACATATGACATTTAGTTTCGTATCAAAGGTAAATAATATGTTATGAAAATCAAGGAGTGGCTCTTTAATAGGAACGCTTGCTCAGCTTAGTTACTAATTGTTTCATGCAAGGATATGAGACCTTTCTGATGTGCCTTTATTTCATTTCTCTCATGTATACAATAAGAGATATAGAGAATACTAAACGACGTCCCTTTTAATAACATATTTATGAAACGAGTGTGTGGTTTGGTATCTAACGAGCGAAAGCGAGTTAGATACCGATACCATTCGCGAGTTTCATAAAAATGTAATTATACGGGACTGAGTTTAGTATTTTATTTATTACTCGCTGAATTATATCAAAGAAAAATCATGAAAATCGCCGGGATCGCCATTGTCGCTGCGCCGCTAACATTGTGACGTCATGATTAACGATTGTGACGTCATGTGGCGTCAATCAACACGCGATGTTATTACACAATGTGTAATAACTTTGTAGATTTATTAAACGGCGGTATCTTCAACGGGAGAGTAATAAATTTGTTAAGAAACTGATTCAAATTTGGAACGTTGTACACTAAGAGAAATTGGAGACATACTGACTAGCCGATCAATAGATTTACCACCATTGAAAGTCGTTTCATGTGTCTGCTATGAACGACAAGACCCACAAAGCGTATTGCTCGTGCTTCTTTTGCTTCACGCCTGCGCGATCTTCAACGACTTTCAAATGCGCGCATATGTAAGGTATATACCATCTCATTATATGGATATCTGAAACAATCTCCTTCAATGACGACTGGTTATTTTCCAGGATTTCATTAGGAAGATTGGCAACATTGCAAGTTACAAGGACCAACGACCGATGAAGAAAGTTTTGGTTACTGATGTCGGGACAGATGGACTCCAAAGCAAATACGAAATGACGAAAGATCATCTCGAGATGGACTCTGAAGATATAAAACTTGATGATTTCATTGACCGAAAATTCGACGACGAGGAGAAATAAATCATTTGAATGATTGGTTGATATTTTTACAGAAATTGAACTTTCTGTAACATTTCATGGTTGAATCAGAATGTGTTATAGTATACTTCTTGTATTTAAAGAGCGACCTCATGTCTTCACATTTTCTAATTCATTTTGCTTTATTTTGATTTAATAATCCACTTGTGAAAAAAACTAGAAGACGCCATATATCATATTTTATATTATAAAGTCTTAATCTTCATGCATAAGTAGCTTTATAGCCCTTAGATGCCCACTATGTGACCGAAATAAAACGGAAGTGACGTCATATGATCTTAAAGATGTTGTAAATGTGTTCAAATTAATAGTATTATTAACACCGAAAATACGATGACATCACTTTATCAAATGTTTCTTTCGTGTTGATTAAACGTTGGCGAGATCGTCTCATCACAAGTATTTAACTTATGTAACAAATATGCGTTTCATGAATATGATATATTGTAAGTTTGAGGATTGTACGATATGAAATGATTGATTTCATTATGGTTGCTTAAAATGTCATTCTCTTTGTGTTACCATTACTGAGTGAATGACTTCATGTAGGAGTATCATTAACTTTACCCTTTAGGAACGATATATATACATTACATTCAGGTGCTCTTCTTACCATTGTAATTGACAACACACATGCCGTTCTTTAAATATATTCTACATAAACGCAAGACTTCTTGTAGTAGACATGTCTAAATGCTCAGTGTAAAGCTCAAATCCTGAAACAA
The DNA here is from genome assembly GCA_921293015.1 of Phorcus lineatus. Lineage (NCBI taxonomy): Eukaryota > Metazoa > Mollusca > Gastropoda > Trochida > Trochidae > Phorcus > Phorcus lineatus. The sequence goes on from OV121081.1 coordinate 61,733,545, forward strand.
CACTGTATAATTTACGACAATACACCAATGGTAACATTTGATAGAAATAGAAGTATCGTTTGCATGTGAAATTGATGTAATGGTTGAGTGTACTGATGTTCTCAATAAATTAATGTCATCAAAAGCTTGGTTTCAGTTTTGATAGATTGATTGAATGGTTGACAGTCATTCATATCTCGACACTTGACCTAACATCTGTGGTTCGAATCCCGCCAGGGGCTCGGCAACTTTGTCTGCAGTAGAGAACTGTTCTACACGCAGTAAGGTTTGGGTGCAATGCTACACTGAAATTCAGCGCAGTACCACCCATGGTTCGCTAGTTCCAGCCGGTGCTCGCAGGTTTCACCGCAGTGCATAGCCACAATGGTGTTGCGGGCTTTCTCCCTGCAATAATACTAGCAGCCGCGATATAAGTGAAATAATCTTGAAAGCGGCGTTAAGCACCAACTCACCTCACCTCACCTTACCTCACCTCACCTAACATCTGTAACAACATAGCCAGGCTTACAACATAAATCCTTATTTCTAACATTCAAAATTTGTCCTAAATTTAGAAAACTGTTCTATGTCATTAAAAATGGCCACACTTTTATGCACTACGTTATGCATTTTATGTGTAATGTTGTGCATAAAAATGGTGAACGTAGTTTGATTAGATTGGTATATTTGTTTGTAAGAAGCGACGTCACGCAAAGGCGAAGGAAAAAAACTGTTTTGGAAAGAGATTGTTTGCTCAGTTTAAACACCGTTGCTGATTGGAAAATAAACCTTGAATGCAACCAATCAGGATTCCTTTCACTCTCACAATAAATTTTGTTTTAGAACTGACGTTTTCAAGTGAGTAATCTCAGTTTAGGCCTGCATCTTGAACGCAATTTTAAATGTATTCAACCAATGTCATGTCTCCTTTTATTATGTATTGTATTGTCTATGGGATCATATCACATCTAAGAAAGACTTTTAGGCATAAACTAAATAATGAAATTTAAGAGTATTATCATTTGCGTTTCTTTGAACGAACAAACAATTTGCTCATAACAGTCGAACACCGATGGCGGGTTTCTGGGTATTTGGGTAAATGGAAAAAGAAATTAAATTTAACAGGATTTATTTCCCTCTACAAGATAATGTCTTCTTCCATTAAAGAAATGTATCCACCTTTTTGGCTTAGTGTCCCTTAAAGAGCCACTCCGTGAGTTGTTGGACTCACATATGTCAAAGTTAATCAATGGTGTCATTTGATCGCGAAGTATTGACTGTTACCAAAAAGACACATTTTAATGTTGTTGTTTTTTTACAGTGACAATATGAAGGTAGAACGTCGTAATTATGATCGAAAACCGGACAGTGGCGCGCGTCAAATAGTCAAACGTAATTCTGGAGACTTATCTAAAACAGCCAGGAGGGCAGTTAGGAGTTGATAGTGTTTGTTAGGTTATATAACCAGTATCCATGTATATTGGACGTGATTTCTACACCTCTGTACATTTAAAAGGCTGTTTTTAGAACTTCATGGAAAACCGATATTTGTCATATACATACATACATACATACATACATACATATATACATACATACATACATACATACATATATATATATATATATATATATATATATACATTTTTTTTTTTTTTTGACATGAAAAGATAAGATTTTTTATTTTTTTATCACCGCATATGACATTTAGGTTCGTATCAAAGGTAAATAATATGTTATGAAAATCACGGAGTGGCTCTTTAAAGAAATGTGCAGAAACCTTTACCTAATAGCAATATTGATCAAATGAAACGTTCTATACTGTCTTTAAAGTATATATGCTCATTTCAGGACCTTATCGCTAAAATCGGAGAGATACAGAGTCATAGAAACGGAATCCCGATGAGTCTGATTCATCTCGAGAACCCGCGAGTCCAGAACATAACCCGGAAGTACGAGATGACGGACTCGCAGCTGGAAACAAATTCACTCAAATTCAACCCGGAGGATTTTCAAGTCGACTTTAAATTTGACGAAAAATTAAAGGAATGAATTCGAAAGGACATTAAAAAATATTCCATTCAACGATGTCACAATCACATGATGATTTAGTTTACTTTTAAATATATGACAGTCGAAAATAATGTTTAAACCAATAAGTGTTACCAATACCTGCCCGTAGATAGGAACTATTTGGTTGTTTTCATGTAGTTTGTTTCTAGTTGGATAAGAACCTTTCAATGCAGTATTAAAATGTAAAAGTATGTTCACGTAATTTGAAATAAAACATATTTTGTTTTTCGTACCGTCCACATGTGTTACAATTTTATAGAATTTAGAAAAGCGCGTTTTGTTATAGTAGGGAGTCCGGGGTATTTGTGAAAATAGTAAATATCCACATAGTTTTCGAGGGAAATGCCAATTTTGCTGTAAGAAGTTCTAAGAAAGGTGTGATGAAATTCGTACAATGTGATTCATCATATTTATTTTGTATTTGCTTCTGAATACGAAAGTTGCCCTGGGTCATTCCAGTCGATCTTTAACTATTAACTACTGAACAGCCACGTGGATAAAGTAGTGTCATATTAGTCATATGTGCTCTTGTGTGTATTTTATTTTGCCTTTCAACCAATGCAGTGTTTCATTGTCAGTGAGTCAACTATACAGTACATTGTCACGTGAATGCAGTGAAAAGGGTCGCATCAATTGAGCATGGTGTTTTCACTGCAACAAGGTACTTCATATAGGAATGCTTGTTCCTACACTCGAGAGTGTTATTACGGATACTACGAAAATCCTGCGCATCTTTAATATCGTATAAACATCACACATGTTTCCGAAAAGTCAAATTACACTTATTCGATAAATGATTAGGATTTTTATTTAAACGTTGTATTCACCAAGTTACCAAGTATGTCTAACATCATCAGCTAAACAACGAATATATAAACTTAAGTTACTATTTCTTAAATAAATTAACCACCAGAATCTACAAATGAAATAATCTATAGTTTTTCACTTTAGAAATCAGAAATGTGTAAAGAAAAAAAAATTCCAAAAGTTTTATTTTTAAATATCACACACTAAAAATTCTGACAAGGCTATTATTTAGGGTATCCTTCACTCATGTGTCAAAACGTCATAAAACGCACAATCTGACCTGTAATTCAAATCCTTCCATGACGATTAGTAAAAGTAAACCTTTATCGACGAATGTTCATGAATGAGATAACTCTAACATAAAGTATGATATTTCTTCAAGGAAGTTTAACTCTAAGCTTAGGGTGTTTCAAATCCAACCTTTTCACTGCCATATTCAAATAAATGTTTAATTTGGGAATTTGAAAGTATGCAATATACTTAATTGATGCTTCTGTACTGATCTACTTATAAAAACACTTTATTTTCAAACAGACACAAAACAAGTGTTCCACACATTGCCTTGTGATAATGAAACATCTTCACAAACATATTAATTGTCCGGATCTGATGAATTTGAAGTAGCTGAATGTTTTCTTTATAAAGTGATAAAAGTAATTGGATATAAGGCTGGCGTTTGGGCCAGAACTTCATTATCGTTCCTATCTGTATGCTCAACTAGGAAACTGAACTAAAATAAATACGGTGGATACTTATCGCAATTTGTGTAACGCTCCTTAGACTTGAATTGAAATTGTTTTTACAACAAAAATATTAAAACGCAAAAGATTTATTCAAATGATAGATGCGTAAACAGAATGGAACTTTCAGACATGTTTTACATACATAATGAAGTCCAGACAAACAACACCAAAATACAACAATTATACATAATTAAGTACATCTGCCGCAGACGACGACAAAGAAATGTATAATTTGACTTAAAAGGTCACAATGAATGTACAAGTGTGAATTCTCCGTCATCAGAAATACATTTTGTCTTGTTGATATTAGAATATTAATATACAATCGATATTTACAAACATTATATTCGTGTTATAAGTTGATAACGTTATTTCCGAGAACATGACTAAAGTGACCTCACAATGACGTCATTACATGAAATGATGTGTATGGAGTAAATGATTTACAATTTGGAAGGATCATCTGCGTTCAAGACCTTTTTGGGCATAACGTATGGTTCAGCGAGTTTTTCGGATTGACAGTCTGCGATCTTGATCTTGTGTCTGGGGATAGCGTACTTATCTTCAGGGCCCATCTCGTTCAGCTCTTCAAGAACATCCTGAATTTAAGAATCATTTTGTTAGAAACTGTAACAAGAAGTTGAAGATGAGTTGGGAAGAAGTTTAGCAGGAGTTGGGAAAAGGTTATTGAAAGACTTTAGCGGAAGTTGGGGAAAATTTGGGAACGAGTTTAGCAGGAGTTTGGAGAAAAGTCTTGGAGGTTGTTTAGAATGAGTGACTGTTTGGTGACCGATTTGGAAGGAGTTGGAAAGGGGTTGGAAAGGGTAGTGGTATGATTTTAGTAGGAGACGGTTAAAGGGGTTTGTAAGTTTGAAAGCTGTAGGAAAGGGGGTTCGAAAGGAATTAAGCAGGAGATGGAAAGGGGTTTTGATGGGGTTTGGAAGTTTGAAAGCAGTTGGAAAAGGGGTTCGAAATGAATTAAGCAGGAGATGGAAAAGGGTTTAGGAAGGAGTTAAAAAGAATTTGAAAAACTGTTGCGGAGGAGTTATAAAAAAAATAATGAGGACTTTGAAAACGAGGTTTATGAGGACATTAAAACTTAGTTTTTTAGGAGTTAGAAGGAAAAGTCCGCTAGATTGGTCGTATTAAGGCCATCGTAGCAAAGAAGATTGATCCAATCAGTACAATCCGATATATAGACTCTTTAATGTAAAAAAATCGATTCTTTTGATATATTCATAAATAGTTCGTGCCGCTTTAGGGCAAATAATTCTTAAATGGTAAAAACTGAAATAGAAATTTGATATCTTTAAATTCATTGTATTAGTTGTTTAATAATCCATGTCACTTGAAAATCAACAATTAACAACTAAAATAATGTATTATCATAAACAAAGATAAGGGAGTACTTACTGCGCCTTCAACAACTTTGCCGAAAGCTACGTGGTGGCCGTCAAGGTAGCGAGCCCTGCCGAAGAGGATGAAGAACTGTGAGCCGTTGGTGTCCTTGCCGTGGTTTGCCATGGAAACGATTCCCTTGGAGGCATGGCTTACCTTAAAGCTCTCGTCGATGAATTTACCTCCGAAGATACTTTGCGCTAGAATTGACAAATGACAAATACGCTTCAATAGTTTCTAAGCATTCATTAACGTTTTATACAATTTCATTGAAGAATTGCTCTCTGACAAATATAACAAACGATTTCAAATAGCAAGAACTTAAGAACACACTCTCATTTCAAATGAAACTAAAAAGGTCTATTCAAGAATCTTATTCTTTACCAATTTTTCAATAGAATAGGTTTTGCTCTAGGTAATCAGGTAATTATACTAGGTAATTGCTCTAGGTAACAAAATGACCTAAACGCTACGTGTACAGTGATGTAATAAGACTATGAAGAAATACAAATTTATACATATCCAACATCTTTTCGCAAAGATATGCCATGTTTCGGTGTCGACATTATACTACAACTGTTGTCAAACAAATGAAACTGTTGCCGTTGAGGAAGATGTCTCTAAAACATGACACGTTTACTTGAGATTCAAATGATGCTTATTGTGTATAGTTAACTAGTATAGTTCATTCTGCTGGAGCAATCTATTGATCCATAGTGCAGTCTTGTGGATGAGCAGCATCCGTGACTCTGATAAACTTTTGTTTTTCATGTTCTAGTCAATGTTGGAACATATGTTATAATTATAGTATATCAATATGTAACTGTCGCTATCGAAGTTTGCAAATTGCTATGACGATAATTACTTGAAACTCTGGAAAATAAAGGACAAGAGAGACACGATGATGTTCTTCTAAAGGTAAGGTCAAACTTATACCAATCGGAGTCTTATCGAAGTGTGCTATTTTAAAAAAGGGTCTTATCAAAGTGTGCTATTCTTCAATACGAGTCTTATCGAAGTGTGCTATTTTTTCAAATGAAAAAAAAAACTGTACATGTACCAAACCCCTAACATATTTTAACAGAAAATAACTTACAGATTGGATATTAGTGTGTAACCGACCTTCTTTTTGGAATTATGAATGTTGTTATACTAAACAGCAATGAAAAAAGAAATTTTGATAAAACGAGGAAATTGGTTAATTACTTACATCCGGTTCCATCGAATTTAGTAACATCTCCACATTGAACCAACATGTCTTTCACGAGCCTGTGACAGACGGTGTTTTTGTATTGCAGTTTTTGCTGGAAAAAGAACAAACAATTTTCATCTTCAAGAACATAATCTGAACCTAAGAATGTACCCCTTTTCTAATGAAGTTTTAAGTAAACGTTATATTCAAAAGTGTAGGGATTCTATTCATTTGTGTGTTTTTTTAGAATCCCACAAATTGATGAAAAAACAGTTAGCTCGTTAATAATCATCTCATTTAATCATATTCTGATTTCTTATAAATGTTAAATTTTGCTTACATTTATATCAAAATTGTGTCTATATTACATTATGCTTACATTTTGATTCTTGTATCCGTCGCATATGCTTCTGAAGTTGAGGACAGTCATTGGTGCTATCTCCCCGAAGAGGGCAATCTTCACCTCCCCCATGAGGGTGTCTCCCTCGTCGTTGTAGTCCTTCACCTCCAAGGTGAAGGTGGCGAGCTCCGTCACCTTGTGTTCAACATCCCTATCTCCGACCTTCTTTTTCTTGGCGGCGCACAGTGCAACCAGAACAGCGAACACGGCCCACAGCAACTTCATCGTCAGCCTGGGGGGGCAAGAGTGAAAAAAATTACGTGAATATCAGACACCCAAAATTTATGGATTGTCAACGCCTTTAGTCCAATATAATTGTTAACCATTTATAATGTATATCATATAATGAAGTGAATAGAAAAAGTTATCACTAAACCACGTGTCGATGTGGGGTTACAAGGAGATATCAGTCACTGTTAGTTGTTATTGGTTAATAAGTTGATATGGTATGAAAATATAAAAGATGTTGTCAAATGTACTTTTTAGTATAGGTTGATGTAATACATTAGGTTATCGTGCAGTATGATTTAGTCAATGTTTGGTGTTATTTGTGTGTAAGGTGTTATTAAATGAAAGCAAAGTATTCTGTATTTTTTTTTAAATGTAAACGTTATTTGTGTACTGGTTACGAAATATCTAGTACATGTCAAGTGTTGGCAATATCATGTAGTAGTTAATCGTTGTCTGTTGTTTTTTTGTCATTATTGTTGGAATAGAATTGCAATCATGTAGTAGTTAGTCCATAGTATTTGTTATTGGTATACATGTTGGTATAAAATGGGCGCAAAGTCTACCATAGTACAACGTTCTCAGTTATTATTGGTATACATGTTGGTATAAAATGGGCGCAAAGTCTACCATAAAGTAGTACAACGTTCTCAGTTGTTATTGGTATATTTGTTTGTATAAAAAGACAGCATAGCCTATCATGTAGTATTTCATCGATGTCAGTTGTTATTGGCATACGTGTTGGTATAAAATGAAAGCATATCTTGTAGTATTTCATCGATGTCAGTTGTTATTGGTATACGTGTTGGTATAAAATGAAAGCATATCTTGTAATATTTCATCGATGTCAGTTGTTATTGGTATACGTGTTGGTATAAAATGAAAGCATATCATGTAGTATTTCATCGATGTCAGTTGTTATTGGTATACGTGTTGGTATAAAATGAAAGCATATCATGTAGTATTTCATCGATGTCAGTTGTTATTGGTATACGTGTTGGTATAAAATGAAAGCATATCATGCAGTTTTACATACATTTGAGATGTTATTGGTGTTTATATCAAATATAGTAATCAAAGCAGATAGTATTGAATAACTTTTTATATATTATGAGATGTGTTAAATAATGTACTAGGTAGTAAAAAATGCAGAGCCGAACAAAAAGTATATATGTCAAGAAATATTGACGTACAGGTTGGTAAGAATTAAACTAACGTGAAGTATTTAGTCATAAAAAATCATTGGTGTATAAGCTGATAGGAACTGAATGCATAAGGTTATCATGATCTATAACTCGATTTGGCAACACGTGGCACGGGACACGCTGCAATACTTCAGTAGTATATCACAACACGATCAATGTCTTCAATTTGGCATTACAATGTGGCACAATTATGATTGGCTACCAGTCGCCACGTTACCGGAAGAATTTCGTACCACGAGGTAGAAACAACAATCATGACAGGGGATTTTGACGTGGCAACTACATTCATATTCTGATAGTCTAGATTAGTCTTGAACCTTAAAATGAAAGTGTAGCTATGGCTATACTTTAGTGAGTTCTATCGTACAACTTTTATGTTCTATAATTTCGCATTCTGCAATGTTCATTCAAGGCATCTTACTGAATGGACACTTTTATACATGTCGACATTAAAATGGTTATTTACGATTTTTTCTAATATTTCATCAAACCAAATATGCATTTTAACTTAAATTTTTAAATGTTTCCTTAAATACTAATGACAACGGAACAAAATATGTCAGCTAATTTACCAATTATTGTACAAATATAACGAACATTTTATTTTATTCCTCTACTGGTGTATCCGTATCATTTGTTTTGAATTATTTTATCAGTCCGAGAAATTTTTAATTTGAACAAATACGAAGATTGAAATGAGACCAAACCAAATAAAACTTGAAAAAACATTTTTCGTAAATTAGTTGATGCAAAAATATGTAGCCTTTTTTAAAGGTTATCTTGTCATAAACAGAAGAGAAAAGAAGCCGAAAATGTTTGGACTCTCTTACCTTTTGATGATCTCTTGTCAGCGAGAGGGGAAAGATTTGAGTGGATGAAAGTTTGGCGAGGACTTTGTTATAAAGCAAAGGTATGCCACGAGTCTGCCATTTGAAAATCTAGCCAATCAGAGAACCGCCACCTGACGATAAGGATCGAAGACGTTAGAGTTGAAACCTGCTGCCATTGTTGGCAATCGTTTTGAGAACGTCGATATGTCATGATGTGGCGATGCATAGTTTATAATGTTGTAAGCTTTGACGCCACGTCTTAGATACGTGGAAACGTTTTTGCTGAAGGTTTATATTGTCATTAATGGTTTAATTGTTCAATTGTCATATATTTGGACAAAAATCTTTTGTTTTATCTTTTGATACAAAACAATGGCTCATGTTTTCAATACTTGTAGTGAATTATTTTAGGAAGATTTTGGTTCTGATACATTCATGAAGCTTTTTTGTCAATATTTACAAACAGAAAAAATATCATTTCTAACACATTTTGATATTTGTTTATGATAGGTCCCTTATGAAACAATGCATCATAGCAAACTTTCCAACAGTGTAAATAAATTTTATTAAGGGTTTTTCGCGAGTAAATACATGACAATGTCATACTCTATGCGCTTACGTGTTTATCAAATGATTAAGTTGTGCTTAATTAGCCACAATGACGAATTAAAGTGCATAATATGATGTATAAATAAAGATGGCTTAGACAATTTAATACTTGCTGATGTTGGGTTAGCGAGAATTTTGGGTGTTCATGTCTTAAACGCCGGAGATTTTGTTTCAGTTTAATGTGGTACATTATGGTGCAACTACTTTTATCTATACATTGTAACTTTTGACGTTTTTAACCTCATTGTTCGAAGCAGGTAATTTCAAGAAAACATTTGCTTTGCATATAGGGTAGATGTCTTCTTACTAATTAATGTTTCTGTATTTCCAGTGTTGACAATTGTATCAATTGATTAAAATAAATTGACAACGAATCTGAAAATGTTATTGATAGATATACAATTTCTGTTTTGTTTTCCTTCCTATATAACGAACTTATTTACTAACTTAATGTACTGTTACGATAAAATATTAATATCCTCGAGTAATGATATAAACATTGACCCGCCGAAGGAATATCGCAACTCATTACTTTATCATACTTAATTGGTATTATTGTAAAAAATATTCTTAGTCTTCTTGTAGGATTTTATCCTTTTGTTCATATTATTATGTATTTTAGTTTAGTATTTCCATTTAAAACTTTTTATTACATCTTTATCGTGTGTTTCATATTTCATCTTGTATCTTATCTTATCTTATTTATTAAATGTAATTTTATTGAAATGCGGAGGTGACACTCAAATAAAGAATCTGTCTGTTAATATGACAACATCTATTTTTCTCATTAGTGCTGTTACGATGAATATTCAATAAAAGAGTACAGAAAATATTGTTAATCAAACTTTTTAAAATGCGCATGCGGATGTGTGTAAAATTTACATTATAGGTTCTTAAAGTTAAAACAAATCTCCGATTCACAAAGTCCACACAAATTATCAGAAAATTAATTAGATATTATTATCAGTTAACAAATGCAAAGTTGGGTTTCTTCCTTTTGTAAGTTTTATTTCTGGAATTATATTCACCTATAAGTCCTATTCTTTTTTAAGTTTTCTATTAATTCATTCATTCCTTTATTCACTTTTTTACTTATTCATTCAATCACATTTAGGATTTAGGTGTCATTAAAATATCAAAAAGCAATAGTATAAAGTTTGTCAGCTATAAAGCCATTAGTATAATATGTTTCAGCTGTTCAAACTCCTCAAACAATATTTCAAAATAATGTGTGTAACAACCAAAATTGGCTCTTTCAATAAAGCTGTGATTGGGGCAACTAAACCAACACCTATATACCAAGAGAAATCAGGTGTAAAGAAACTAAAGAATAATCACTCCAATAGCGTGAAATGTCTCACAAAGGAATTGACACAAAGTACGCCAATAATCAGATTTAAGTATTCGATCAAGAGAGTAACAATAGGATGGACGGCACATGTTGCCGCGGATCAACACGTGAAAAGTCTCAACTCTTTCTCCTCCTGGCAATGACAGATGGTAGTTTAGCAGGTATTTTACCGTCGTGTTTGTAATAAGCATTCCCCTGTTTACATCTTTAATCTCCTTTTCAGCCACTTAAAATATTTTAAAGTGAATTTGATCTCCTCCTAGAGACGAAAGGAGTTTTTCTTAGTAAAAGTAGTTTTTACTTTTTCCGAATGTGTTTGTCAATAATCACTCGAATGTCCCTTATTGTCTTGTAGAAAGAAAATAGAAGTTTATCAGATCGAATTCGGTGTTTTCCCGTAATGTCTGTAATTAGCATGTGGCTGCATTATTCTTCTTTATAGCATTTAGCCGCACTAAAATATTATTTTAGTGTATTTATTCCCTCCGAGGATAAAAGGTGGTATTCCTACATATGAGACAGGGCTGATATTTGTACCCTATTGTTTATTATTAACGTCGTTCACTTTATTCCATAATTATAACACGTCATTAAACAAATATCTGGCAAGTCTCTTCTACAGGATATGATGGGAGAGGAGGCAGACCTGGTAGTTATTATAACTGTTATTCATACTGGACATCTATTTTTCAGTTACATTTCACCTAATTAGCACGTTTTTTGTTTAATGAATGAACTTTTTTAAAGAGATCTTGATATCCCCGTTTCGTGACATATCTATTCAAACTGTGAAATCTTACACAGACGAAATTGACCATGAGATGAAGTACTGCATGAAATACCCGCACTGATGTGAACCTTCAAGGTCGATACACTCTGTAGACACATGCACGTGTAACACGTGGCCTTAATTTCTTCGTGCATCAGCTTGACAACATATTCATAGTCTGCGTCTGTAGTTGTGAAATGAAAACGTCGTTGAAATATCTTAATTTATTGGAAATAAGATTAACAAATTTGGTCATTTAAGTTCTGTATTTTAGTCAATGCTGAACTTTCTTTCAAAGTAGTCATCCAATCTATCCCCCAAAATAAAAAAAATAAAACTGGAATAGATTTTAAAGTGATTTAAAGATATACTTACTGGGGTTTCTTCTACAAATAAGCCTACTTCTAATATTTAAATAAAGAAGAATTATATTTGTCCTCACTTCATATGATTTTTACGAAACGAGTGTGGATTTGTTTTGTTGCCCAATCTAGAAAAGATATGTGCATTTTTTACCGTTTACCTTGCAACGATTGTTTCAGCGCGAGTTACCGTATTTCGTTTCTGTGACGTCACAAGACCATTTGTTCGTAAATTCTCTGTAGACGACCGTTACAAGGGAAGCAGACCGTTTTATCGCTTTCGCTCGGGTAATACAACAATTAACACTCGTTACGTACAATTCATGTGACACATTTCCTCAGTTAATAATCTTTATATATATAATTTTACATCTGTGTGAATCCTGATTGGGTCCTTGAAAGTTGAATGTAACCTATGAAATGTGATCTGGGATCCTTGAAAAATATTGTTTAATGTTGTTTTTTTTTCTGACAGGACGTTTAGTGTAAAATTTATCAATGATATGCCATAAACACATTTCTTTACAGTTATCATTCTATTACAATTAAGACTCATTTTAAAGGAAAACATTTTGAAATGTTTCCCTTTTAACGATATCTCATCCAGTAATATTATTTGTGTATTTTCATCAATTTCATAGTCCGAAAACCGAACATGATAAATTCTTTACTTAACGTGATTAAAAATAAGCACTGTAATTTTCTCTTTCAGCAAAACAGTTGCTGAATCTGCGGAATAGTCTTAGTTTCATTCATTAGGACTTACTACACCAGAAATGGTAACGGTCGATAACATTTTGTGAGCATAGCAAGGTAGAGCAATTATTAATAATAGAGAATAATCAATTTATCTAATTAAAGAGCCACTCCGTGATTTTCATAACATATTATTTATGATACGAACTTAAATGTCATATATGGTGATATAAAATCAAAACATCTAACTTTTCATGTCCAAAAGACATATATATATATATGACAAATATTGGTTGTCCATGAAAATCTAAAAACAGTCTTATAAATGCACAGAGGTGTAGACATCACGTCCAATATACACGGATACTAGTTATATAACCTAACAAACACTATCAACTCCGAACTGCCCTCCTGGCTGTTTTAGAAAAGATTCCAAAATTACATTTGACTATTTGACGCGCGCCACTGTCCGGTTTTCGATCATAATTGCCACGTTCTACCTTCATGCTGTCACTGTAAAAAAACCAACAAGTTTTAAAATGTGTATTTTTGGTAACAGTCGATACTTCGCGATCAAATGACACCATTGATTAAGTTTGGCATATATGACTCCAACAACTCACGGAGTGGCTCTTTAAGAAAAAGTATGTTCTATTTGAGTCTATGATATAAATATTTATGTTTAAAAAATGGGGTAATTTTTATACAAGATCAAGCTTATCTTACACCATCATGCCCATAGAGCATACAAAACAAGATCTTAAATACTCTTTTTAAAAAGTTTTCACTCCAGAGGTTTTGGTATGTTGTTGGTTGTTTCAGGAATAACTCCCCATAGTTATCTGAGTAGTCTATCTGGGCAGTAGACATCGTCCTATAAGGTTTAAAATGTGCTGCATCAAAGTTAACGTTCAAATGGATTTTTTTCATTAGAACGTTTTCGGAAAGAATAATTTGATATTGGTTGGAAACATTTATCAGAGTAAGGACAAGCATAAATATTGTCATTTTCTCCCCACAGATTTAACCAAGTCATAAAATCCTGACCTATCCTCTGGAATATGTCAGATATATAATATCAGTTTTTCTTACTCAAGCAAATTAACAACGCCTTCACGCAGGCAAATAACCACTGTTTTCTTCTCTTATGGGATTATTCAATATCAACACATTTTAAATTGAAATGCAGGAGCAATGTTGATTTTTTTAAGGAGGGTATCCATTGCCCATTTTGTCCATTTTGAGAGATTGCTCATGTTATTTGTGTAAGTTATAGCATTTTCATTTTTTTTCCATCTAGGTCATGACCACCATTGATTTATATTGAAATCTTATTAGAACGCCAAAAGTAATGCAAAAATCAGGAAATGTAGAAATAAAAGTTTTGACAATGATTCCAATGTGTTTATTTCAGTTGTTGACGTTTGGTTTGTCCTGACATCACTGAAGTAAGACACATGCTACTTACTTCCTCCTACTACAACATCTTGATCCTCTGATACACATTCTCCTTATCTTAGCAACAGATGCAACATATCTTCTAGTCATCTGCACAGATATGATACAACTTTAAAACATCTGTGGTACATCTTAACTAAATCTGCAGTGTATATTGCCTTCTTTAGACAACTGCACAGATGCAACGTCCAGATGAAAGATGTACTTCTTTTTAAAGCATCAGCTGATGTACACCACATTCATTATCACTTCAGATGTACACCATCTTATCGTTCTGCAGATGTGCACCATCTGCAAGGTATCCATAGATGTGCACCATCTTCAAGGTATCTATAGATGTGCACCATCTTCAAGGTATCTATAGATGTGCACCATCTTCGAAGTATCTGTAGATGTGCACCATATTGAAGTTATCTGTAGATGTGAACCATCTTCAAGGTATCCATAGATGTGCACCATCTTCGAAGTATCTGTAGATGTGCACCATATTGAAGTTATCTGTAGATGTGAACCATGTTCAAGGTATCAGTAGATGTGCACAATTTTCAAGATATCTTTTAGATGTGCACAATCTTCAAGATATCTTTTAAATGTGCACAATCTTCAAGATATCAGATATACCATTTTCAAGATATCTTCAGATGGACACCATATTCAGCATATCTGCGAAGATGTACTTCTTCTTAAGAACATCTGCACACATCAATTATTACATTCCTTAGACATCTTCCCAGATGTACAAACCATAGAGCGGTGAATAGTCACACTTGATCCTTTTCACTTGTAAGTCAGAGGTTTAAAGTAAGATGTTAAAAATCTCTAAAAACCTTGAATTTGAAAGACATTGAAATTGGTATAAAATTGTTCTTTTACATAAATATGTAAAATATAGTATGAAAAAGTGTGTTTCCTACAGATTCCAAACGATTTGATAAAAGAGTTTACTATAAGATTGCAATCAAACATAGCAAAGTATCAAATATAGAAAATTGCACTCAATAATGATAATAAATCACCAAAAATAATGTAAGATATTAATTTTTCAATTACTATTTGACATTTCAAGCTGGCTTATTCATGTACAATAATAATCTACTTCAAGTAGTCATAATCATTTTCATAAAGACAGTTCTTCAAGCTCTTACCAATATCAACAACTGCAAACAAAATGAGCATTTCAACACAATATTATGACAACCGCCCCTGCCTGGTTGCAATCATACAGTCAAATTATTAAAAATCATTTGCAGCAAGCAAAATTAATATACATTTCAACCTCATTACATCATTTTAATGATGAGCAGTTGAATTGAAGGTGAGTTAAGGTGATATGGAGTTTAATGCGGTTTTCAAGAGTATTTCATTTATATCACCGCTGATAGTATTATTGCAGGGAGAAATCCCACACCACTTTTTGGGACATGCTCTACAGTAAAACCTGCAGGCATCCTAGCAGAAGCAAACCATTGGGGGCAATGCGCTGAAAAAACCTTACTGCATGTAAAACAGTTCTACTGCAAAGTCGGCGGTATTCAAACACCAGACCTCTTGACCTGGAGCAGAACATATACTATCCACTGTGCTATCTGTCCCCAAGTGAATTCAACTCACAGTGGATGAAAGGTCTGAATTTCTGTTATAGTTCTTCCTACCAGATTCCCTCTATATAGCTAGATTGAAATGGACATATTTAGAACTGTATGTATTATCCAGGTGACAAAAATGGTTTTCCTTTGAATCCAAAGAGCCTTAGATAGCTTCAAAATAAAAAGTAAAAAAGGATTACACTCACATCAATTTGCAGCATACCCAATAAGCTGCATACTTCTCAAATTAAGCTGACATGTCTCTTTTAGATATGCAAATAAAAGAATAAACCAAACTTTTCCCCACAAACTAATATGGATATTGGAAATGTTAAATAGTCATTTAAACAGTTCTACAAATTCAAAAGGACACCATGCTTTACTAGAGAGCAAAATACTTATACTAAAACTTTATTAATTCTGTCAACAAAATTTACCTTTAAAAATAGATATTTGGCAACCAAGCAGGGACTAGTGTGAATATGAAACAATACATTGAAATGACATAGGCAGAGTATGTAACAACATTTATCATATATAAAAATAACAATAAATATATTATTTTACATGTACAAATTCACAAAGATTGCTTTTGTCAAGTATGAGAGTTGATGAAATTTAACAAGGTCATGTCTTAAAGGCACAGTCCAACAAGGTAATTTTTTTGAAAATGTAATTCAAGAGGATAAGTCTGGTTTATTATGTTTTAAATGTAACATCATAGTAAGAGTATTTACATTTCAGAAACCACACCATCTCATTGTATCACAGTAATGTTTAAGATTCCCAATTTTCAGTTATTTTCCTGTAAACAAAGCTTTGACTTGACATAATTGCACAAAAAGCATTAACCCCTTAAACCGAATCTCAATAAAAATTACCAATTGAGCTGTCCCTTTAATGAATGAGTAGAAATCCAGCATGATCTACATGATCTGATTAACATAGTATGAAAGATGTTGTAAACCACAATAAGAGGTTTTGGAGCAAGAAATTGAACATTTCTATTGATTTCTATACATGGTTCCTCAGCAAGTTTCAAGTTGTCAATAAAATTCATACACGCATATTCATTCTGAATGGAATATTCTACCTAAGTCAAAGCCACATTAGCAAATAATGGCATAAAACATGAACTTGATATAAATAGTATACGAGTCAATACGAGAATATACATGTAATGTTAAACTCAAAATGTTGAATTATACTTAACTGAAATTCTTCAGGTATGATATTTTTTAAATTGTAAATTGAATACAAAGTTAATATACAAATGAAACTTATTCAACTGACTGAATCAAATTTGATAATATATCATTACAAAATCACAGTAAAATGTAATATATGTGATCACGTTATTTCCCTTATAACTGTTACAATTGTATTTAAACAAATACATTTGTCAAAAATACTTAGAGAAACACTAAAAATATTGATATGGTAAGATATAATTGCAATTCCTTTTACTTTTCTAAAATCAATTTGTGACTCATTAATATATAGCCCTAAAATAAAGTATCATCAATTAAACATCTAGTCAAATACAAATTATAAAATAAAAACTAAAATAAGCAATTGTAAAAAATAGCTCATAATAAAACCCATACGAATATAAATTACTAAACAAACAAAAATGCAGTTATATAAAGCATCAAAAATATATTGATGTCAATTGTGAAATGTTCAAATACATTTATAGGAGACAAGTGGTCCAATTTGCTCGACTTTCTCACTTTGTTTAACAAGAAGGAACTGAAACAAAAACTTACATTGACTGATGAAAATGTGTTCCTTTAATTTCAAAAATTTTAATTAAAATTCATAATGTACTAGATACATTAAAATCTTTATTAGAATGCTATAAACCATAAAAAGAACTTCATGCATATACATTATTACACTCCTGCCTACGAATGCCTGCAAATGTGAACAATGCAAGATAAGGCTAACTGTTATCAATAAAATTAATTATAATTTTATTTCATTGTTATGTTCTGCTTTACTATGACAGATATTTGATAAAAACGTATTCGTTTACATCAGTATATATGTGTGATATTCGGAAAATTGTGTGGCTTTATGAAACAATTAATCATCACTTTGGTGGTCTTCTGAACTTTGTTTTATGTTTTTTTCTCATAAAATGAATAATTGAACACCTATCAAACTGTAAAATAAGTAGTATGATGTTTTCTTTACTCATGCAAATAACCCTTGCTCTCGCATTTAGAAATTGCACACTTGTTTTGTTCAAGATTTAACAAACTTTTGTAACCTCTATTCAGTAAAAGGAAATCAAAACTTATGGGACTTTTAAACATGCATCTGCAAATATTCACAGATTTACTTTAAAGAAAACTGAAATTTCATGAAATTCATCAAAAAATTTAAATCAACATCAGTTACAAAAATATCTTTTTTTTTTGGAACAATTGTTGAAAATTAAAATTTATTGCATCATGGGAAATGAGGTGGGTTAATGGATTAAATTTTGTGACCATAAGTATCAAAATAGCACCAAAACTGGAAAAGTATTTCATACAAAAATTCTTAGACATAAAATGAAATGTAATGAAATATTATACCGCATCACAAATACTAATCGAACAATTTGCTTGTTAATCATTATCTAACACCAGTATATGATTCCAAAATATTTATAAGTGAACCAAACCTGAAACATTGCTAGATCAAAATACTATTGAGTATGAGGATCTTACAATGCACTTCTACTTTTAAAAAACAACAAAGACTCGATAATTAGAAATATTAACATCATCACAACAAAAATCATATCATATTATGTGTAAAAAATGTCAATACAGAATTATTATTAAACAATAAATTCAATATTTTATGGGTACTTTAACTTCACAACCTGCGGAAAAAGAAGAAGAACTTAAATGCACATTATCAGGGACGATAGATCTAACAATTGATCTGACAATTATTGTCCTGATAACACTTAAAAACAGTAGCAATTTTTTAAAACAATGCTATTGTCACCTCCATGCTAAGGGAAGTTTGGGACAATTTTGAAATTGGGCAACACTGACCAATGGAAAGATTTTGACACTGTCTATTCTGGAATTTGTGTAATTTCATTAATCAATAAACTATTACAAAAGTACGATGCAATAGTCTATCGCTATTGCAATAGTCCCTTTTTGATCAATGGTCACATCAGAACATTATTATTATTTCCATGCTTCTTTTATAAGAAAATAACAACTTTTGATGTTATAATTTTAACAGAAATGATACATAGTCTGATTACTTCTAGTTGGATTAAAACACATCACCTCCAGGTGAAAGTCAGACCAGACCCACTGCCGATTGAGTTTATGTATATACTATATACTATTTGCAGAAGGCAGTGGGAACGCTTTTGCCCTCATCCAGCAAAATAACAAAATGATATCTAGTTAGTCTAAAATATTAGATTAGAAAACATACATTAAATAATATTCATAATTGGTAAGTCCATGAAAAAAATGTAATTTGATGACAGTGTTATTGACATAAGGCCATGACGACATTGCTCTCAGCCACACAAAGACAGTGTGTTTATCATTGAACTGGAGTAAGGGTAGATAACTCTAGCAAGGGAGACAACTGGGCAATTACAGACTTCATTTCAGTTGATACACAAAATCAGTTTAGATTTACCATTAAGATAGTAATACTGCCCTATATTAAATTGTTACCTAGCAAATGGTTATTTGATTTAAGGTCATGTTTTCATTTTTCCTTATATTTTCTTTTCAAAGAAAAACTTATTTTTTTAGTACATATATCTTAATCCTTTATTTTATTGATGCTTTATAATTTCTTCATCCACACTCTCAGTCAAGATTGCAATAACTTTGATGTTGTAATTCTAAAAATAGAATTTTTAGAGTTTGGATACAAAAATCTAATCAATTTTCATATGAATCTGAATGCATGTTGTTTCTCTTACAAAGTTGTCACACCACTATCACTCAGTCATGTCACATGGCTTGAAAAAAATGGATAATGAAACTGATACAATGTCTCTTTTGTTTCATCAAAATACATATAATAAATAAACAAAAATAATACTGCTTCTTTTTTTCTTTTTTTAAATAACAAAAACAACAAGCTTTCACTTTATAACACACAATACTTAATTGATACAAGCTGTATTTATAAAAAATATACAATGTAACAAGTTTTTTAACAAAACAAAGAATTAACAAAGGTCTTATATTGAATATAATAAACCATTGCACTTGTTGCCATTTCTAATAACCCAATCTTAGACGTGAGTTTTTAAATTATTTATACATTTACTGGAGCAACTATCAAAAATAGAAATCATAAATTGGAACAAGCATAACAGTATGACACCCAGAAAGGTTGAAAAATCCATAGACTGAAACGTATAAATTAATAAGTCATTTATTATCACAATATTCCAATAGTATATCAAAAACATTTGGTTAGAGTTATGAAAGTAGTTCAACATATGAAAGGATAATACAAGAAAAGCACTTGATTAAAATTAAATATCAGATCTTTTCTTCATACATTGTCCTTGATAAACATCTTTAACAACCACAAACACAAACAAACAATTTCAAAGACTTTTTAAATTTATGATTTTAATGCCTAATGTAGAAATCGTTGACCTAGAAGCTCTACATTATGACAAATACACACCTAAATAATTTCATAAACTGATAATGAACCTCAGTATGATAACCTTCAAAGTGATGAATAAATCTTCACATTGAATAACTTCAGAAAGTGTATTCAAAACGCTGTCCCTTGTATAGAATTCAAAGTTTCAGAATAAACCTGTTTCTACAAAAGCAACAACACAACTTCCTGCTCAACATTAAAATATTGTCACATTTTGTCACTCAAGTTCAAAATTTGTCCCCTATATCATAAGTATGAATGTTTTTACATTTAACCATTTTGTTAACAAAATGAATTATTCTCAATTTATCAAATAAACTGTTATGCATGCAATTGCTATTCAAATTGTTACTAGTTTAATTTCATAAGATCTCAACTATCTATCCAAAATATCACACAGTACCTTTCATTTTACCTATTTTTGAGCAAAGTTTTGAGTTGCATTAACAGTTAAACTACTTGAAGGCAAGACTGAAGGGTTTTAGATCTTATACAAAATAATTATCTTTCAAACAATATGAATCGCTATCCACAATATCACCCAGATTTAATTTTATTTCCCTCTGCTTATCTCTTTTAACAAGAGTGGAGGGGGATAACTCTGAAATTAAACTCTCAATATTTCTTGGAGAGAAGTTATATATTCGTTATATTGTGATATTGCATGCTAAACCAACCGCGGCTTAAAGTTCCAACACTCTCTTCAATCATCCCTGGCTCTTTTCATCAGGAAAATGTTTACTCAAATTACTTAGCCATTGATTCTTGATATGTATTAATAACCCAATGAAACTGATTGATAGCAGATGATGAAAACAAGAGATAGTCACGCTGAATGTAGACAGTCCTTACCAGCACATGCCCAGGAACTTGAAGATGATATTTGCAAGAAAAACGTCCCTGAAAAACTCTGAGCTATAAGCTAAAATCTGGAATTACAATCCAATTTCCTTTGGCAAAAACTAAAGCATCTTGTAACATGTCTTTTGAGAGGCTCGCAGGTCCAATCAACACAGCAGTTTATTAGCTTTCTTAAATCATGGGCTGGTAATTCAATTATAGATTTTCCTGATTAAAAGTCGAAGGGGTGATAAATTGAAGGGAATGAAAATATTCAGCCCTTGAGAGTGAAGGATCCAAGAAAGTTGAAAGGGGGATGGAGTTGGAGTGGGGGGTAGGTGGGGTCTAACTTTTGAAATGGGGGGGGGGGGGGGGAAACCCTCAGGGGAAATCCATTTTAGTGTCAATCTTTTTTTCCAAAAACATGTTTTCCCCCCTGGATGCGTACGGCTTGATACCCAAGGATAGTGATACTGTGGATATGGAAGAACCAGAGACCTATCAATAAAAGCAGATTCAGCTTTGTTCACACAAATTTGGGAAGACATGAGGTGTTCATCATCACCAGGCAAAATAGTTCCTAGTCTGTTTCATCACATTGTGGGATCTCAGCAGACAGAGTCAGAGGGTGGTATTATAATTCCTTCACCAGCATAATTCCAAAATTCAGATTAGTGCATGTCTAATACTTCTAGATCAATTAACTAAAGTAGGCCTATAAGATCAAATTATTTTCAAACTTAAGTTGTGCTCTGGTCTTGAAATATGAAAATAACGCTGACCATGCATCTTTTTTAATAGCCTCCGACTGAGGAATTAAAGAAGATTTTGAACCCTTCACCTACCATCTTGCTACATCAGCATATTTTGTCTGCCTAGCTCCTGCCTAGCTCCTTCAAATCAGCTTTGGGCCGGAATGATATCAGGGTATGTGTAGGACGTACGTGGATACTAAATAAGCTCATGAAGCAGAATTTATCCTACAAGTACCAAGTCTTAATCCCTTGGTACAAGATTAAGCATTAAGTTCTATTCATGTTCTATAAATGATGGATGGCTTTTCAAATCTCATTGAAACCGTGTCCAACCTTTCACACATAAATTGCTGCTTTTCTAATCTGACTACTGCTCCATAGGGATTGTGTAAGGTGGCCTTATTGTTGACCTTTCACCTTCCATGAATTCAACCAATCAGAGAATTTAGTAAGTTGAATATCAAATCATGCTTAGTATTGTAAGCCTTGTTACTGAATTGCCTGAGTACCTGACATATGGTTTACCTCCTAAATTCTAATCTTGTGAAGAAAAAAGGAAGGCTTTCCTCCCAAATTGCACTGCAGCTACAATTAATATGAAATTGCCTGCAAGCTCAGCTAACCTGTAATATTCCTATTCATTAAAATCGTTTCTATCTGTTGAGACAAATGCATTTCTCTTATAAGAAATTCATGAGCTATTTCCTGCCAAGGTAATTCTAAGAATTTATCAAATAGCTAAGATTATCATGAAGAATATCATGTAGCTTTAAGTGTTATATACTATGATTGATTAAGATATATTCTGTGTCTGAGTATTAAGAAAGAATATCAAAATATCTGAATATAATATTTGCTACAGAGAAAACAATGATACAAAACAAATACTTAAGTTATCACAACATTTGTTCAAGTAATTCTTGTCTTGAATTTCCAAACTTAAATCTGATAAACATGATCATAAGAATTTATTTTCTGATATATGATCATGATCATTAAGGTAAACAGACATACAAAATCTGTCATAAAAATTGGCTATTCTTTGGTACAAGGTCATATCTATTCACATCATAAAAACAATCCAAATTTCATACAAATTTGGATATAAACTTAAACATCTATATATTATGTCCAAACTATTTTCATAGTTCAGTATCACATACATCTATTACTACATGGCAGTGTTAAAGTTGGTGAGCGTCCTAGTCCAACACTGTAGTCAAGCATGCGGGGTGCAGGGTCGAATTCTCTGGTCAAGTTCCAACCGAGAACAAGAGCACAGTAAAATAGCAATATTATCTATTTGGCACTAAGTTATAAACTAACACAGTAGTAAATCATATCTACTCATATAACTGCTCTTATATTACATAATGAATACAGACACTTGAGCAATAAAGATGAATTACAAATTTTCTTGTGCTCTAGCTGTGTCTTCTTCGAAATGTTTTCTGTGCTTGTTTCCTTTCATTGTTAATGAGAAGGCTTGTAGTTTTTTACCCTTCTCATGTGGTTACCTACAGAGTGCTCTCCCTTAAATGCAACATAGTCTCCATTTTCTTTAAGATTAATAACATTGTTCCCCTTTCCTTCGAAGTAATCAGAGTGATCCCCCTTTCCTTCAGAGTAATCAGAGTGATCTCCCTTTCTTTCAAAGTAATCAGAGTGATCCCCTTTTCCTTCAAAGTAATCAGAGTGATCTCCCTTTGCTTCTAAGAAATCAGAGTGATCTCCCTTGCCATTACAGTTATAGGAGTGACCTTCCTTTCTTTTGAAGTGTGACCTGCTTTTCCTTGACATTAGAGTGACCTCCCTTTCCATTCTCGAGGTTAGAGTTGTGTCCCCCTGATGTTGAGAGGACATATAGCACTGTTGGCGGTGGGTAAAGCTGCTAGGAGGAACCAGGGGTTAACTGGTGCCTAGGCTCATGCTCTCCAAGTGAGACAGCGGGTGTGGGTCGGTCTACAACAAACGCAAGGACATGGTTTACATGGTTATGCATTCTTAACACAGACAGTGGCAGTTATGAGAAGAAAAAAACATCCTTTGATTGCACATAAGTAAGCAAGTAAAACAGTTGGACCTCTCCCCCTTTTTGGTCACATCATGTATGATAGCAATTATCATAAACATCTTGATTGGATTGGATTTTTTGTACTTTTATGACTGTGTAAGGAAAAGGGGGAGCATGCCAATAGACAGTATTGATAAATGTACAATGATTTTATGAAATGTATTATGTAGATTCCGGTAATGCCCCAATGGCATGTCAAAGTGGAGTTCAAGGGGTTGGTTTTTTAAAAAATGTTTTAAATCCACCATAAATTTGTAAACCCCAAAGGCGACTCCCCCCTCATCCCTTTCCAAAAAGTGAACCAACCAACCTGGAAATGCCACTGTGCATTACAATAAGAATGACAAAATCTCAAGTTTCCATTCACTCCATGCAAATATGCAACAAAATTATCTATTTCAATTAATCCTTTTTTACTCAAATCAAAAAAAGAAATGCTTCCCGAGTGTCCCCTTCTCATAATCTTTTGGACAGCTTCATGCCACTAAGGTCATGCCATGGAAAATGAAACACAGGGCACATCACTTACATCAAAGAGCTAATTCTAAAAGCGTTTATATTTTACGAGCTATCATACTCACCTTGCAGAACAATTAAATCTTTTTGTTTTTGAGCTACATATGACAAAAGAAACTCATATATAAAGATTCTTACAGAATCTACAGCGATCCTGTATGCTGGTGGATAAAAAAACACCTCTCAAGGGATATATATTAGCCAGTAAGTCTCTTATTAAGAGATCTACAGCAACCGGTAGCAAATCTTCTCTCAAGGGATCAATCCAATGTATAAAGAGATGTAAATCAGACAATGGAAACCTCATGACATGCCAACCATGCTAGCCAATGAATACCTACATTTTTGGAATCAATGCTAGTCAAGTGTAAGCCTCTCTCATTGGTTAATGCTGACCAATCAAAAAGACTTTCACATGGGATCTAAATCCGCAAACAAAAAGCCATGGTCGTTAGCCAATAAGAAGCAAGAACAGCAGCCACCTGCCCACTACATTTACCTCTACCTCTGAGTAGGCGGGGGGAGGTCGGTAGTCGTACACGTAAGTGTACATAGGGGTGAAGGTCAGGTCACCCATGTTGGATCCGGGTTCGTCGTCCTCGTCGTCAAAGAGATCAACAGCGCCACCTATACTCTCCGCATAGGTTGGTGGGTCTAAAAATAAGGGAGAAAAGATTATTACCAGCAACATGCAGTGATGGCAAAATGTCTTATCTCTGTTTTCTTTGCATTAAATCCATCGGATAGCTGGGCTGCTGGCCACATGTTTGTGTATAAACATCAATCGGATTAAGACAGCTAGCTGAAGTGTAAAGGCAAACCAAGTGAGCATGGAATAAATATTCTTTGACAATTCTAGAAAAGTTCACCTTCAAATGGTGGGGGAGGAGTGATGGTTTCTCTGTATGGAGGTGGGACAGGAAGGAAGTCCATGGCAAACTGAGCTTGAGTTTCTCGGTAGAATCGGGACTCTGTGAATCGGTAGGACTGAGCGCGTCTGTATGGAACGGTGCCAATGACAATAGGTAGGTGCATTGTGAGGTTATAGGCTCCAGGTATGTGAAGTGCTACCTGAAACATTGGAATTTATTCATAATAGCCTTAAGGAGAGAAAGTAAATACTTATTTTATCTTCTTTGGGGGAGAAGATACATTAGTCAAGTTTAGATAAAACTGAATTAAGTTTTAATAAACAGAAGGTAGATAATCAAGAACACTTTTTTTTCAAAAGTTTGCAAACTTTGTAAGGAGTAAGGATTCTGATCATCAGATCAGTTTTGAAAGTTATGGTAGGGGAGTGAGATTTTTTTGTAAACTATTTAATATTTCGTCTAAATGAAGATTATACACAAAGGGCTAATAAACAGAAAATGATTCTGGCAACTGAGATTAATCAAGAAAGATTTTATGATGCATTGTAATACTACCATTTTGCAATCAGTTAATGAAGTATGAAGTATGAACAAAATAATAAGTTGAGTATAGAGCATTAAGAGTATAGATTTCATATTTCTCATAAAATTTCCTAGAGTCAACTACCAACAAGTTAAGAAGCAGTAAGCGACGTCCTCCGGCAATAACTGTGCCAGCCTCCATCACTGGCTAATTCATACCTTCGGTCAATCGCAAAAATTTGTGGTTTCAGCACAGCTCCCTTTTCAGCCAAAATTTGCAATTTTCAGAACATTTCTCATTGGGCTATCAAAATTTGTCACGGCAGCCTCGAGAGCATGAACAGAAAAGTTTGGGAATCCTGAAAGGCCTCATTTACCAGCTCCACCGGCTGCCGCAATTCAATGCAATGTGGGGCAAGATGAGGAGGAAGATGCATTATCCCAATAATATTGATAGAGGTCAAGGGGAGATAACTTCAAGTATCATTGGAATACTATATTACTATTAAAAAGTTTGAACTACTTACAAAACTGACCAAGTTAATGTAGTGATGAGCAATTCTAGAAAAACAAAACTGAAGAACACCCAGATATTGCATAAAATAGGTCCAATCGAAGGGTAAAGAAATTCTTTTCTGCACTATTCTTTTTCTCTAATTTGCTAGCTATTTTCAGTTTTACTAATATATTCTTTGCCAGATTCCCAAATTTTCTTCTAGTCCAATAGAATGATTTGACACGTCAAGATAAATATTGAAACCATTTTCTTCAAATTTTGTTAACATCTCATTTTTCTGCTTCTAGTTTCATTTACACTTTCATATTTTATAAAGATATTCCCTCAATTTTTTTTCTTCTAAATTCTTTAACGTGTAATTTTTCTGTTGACTTTTATTTCAATTTCACATATAGATATTCTATTTTTCAGAGGCAAGGGAACCATGTACATGAAAAAGACTTCAGGTTGCATGAATTCCACAAACAAATACCACACAGACTCATTACCTTTACAAAATAGTCGACTTTCATGACACAACAATTCATGATTGAAGGTGAGACGGCAGGTATTTTCAGCAGTTGGCTATCCCAGCTTCCTCTGTTGCCAGGGGCAACTGGCAGACCAGTCAGAACAGTGAATTTGGTCCGTCTAACACGTGACTTTCCGCTCGCAAAGAACGCTTGTGTTTGGTAAAGAGTTGCGTATGGAATAACAGTTCTTGATGAGTGGTTGTCGAACTCGGCAGATATTGCTATTGATTCACCTGCAGTGGAGAAGATGAAGTAATAATATGTGAGATTTATCAAATTGACAACTCAATTAATTTAAAATTCAATGACAGACAAAGGACGCATAACTGATTCAAACGAAACCAAATATATACATTCTAAAGAAGATAGGACTCCAGAGGAAATCATAATTTTTTTGTTTTTTTACTTATTTATTACTCTCTTACCTCTTCAGCTACAGGAATAGGCTTCTGTAGAAAAAGTTTTTGCAATAGTTTTCAACAGTTATTAATCTATTAAAATTTAATTTTCAAAATTCGAACTCCGATGAAAGACCTAAAGGTAAAGATGTGTGAAACATCACAGATTTGTCCTTAGCTCTTCATGAATCAGTATAATCCCTCTTTAAAAAGACACCTTTATACTAACATATTGAGAAAAATGGTACATGAATCCTATTTCCAATTGTCATATGAAAGATAAAGATAAATTAAGGTTTTGTGAGGATTTCAAGATCCTTGGATGAGAGAGCAAAAACAACGCATTAGCCAAAGGTGAGATAATCTTGTCTGGATATACCAGGGCAGTATCCTCGTCGGTCAGTGCGAGCGGTGATGGAGATTGGTCCCGACATACACAACCAGCAACAGAGGCTCTTCTCAACACTGCTCTCCACTTGGGCCTGCAAAGTAAGTTATACAGGTGTGTCAGGTAAGACATAAAGGTGTGCACAGGTGCTTAATAAAGGTGTGTACAGGTAAGTAATACGGGTGTGCACAAGTTAATAATAATAATGATGATTATGATAACAACAACAATAATAATGGGTATCTATTTGATAAATAAAATTTGTTGTACCCCAATGTGCTTTGTAATTAAGTGTAGTTTTGTCCTGAACTATTGTAGTTAAAAGAACGAAGACAGTAGTACTTGTGATATCTATTGGACTGATGACAGTAAATGATGAAGTAGTACTTTGGTCTGTCGATATCTATGGGACTGATGACAGTAAATAATTACCTGGTACTCGGGTCTGTTGATATCTATGGGACTGATGACAGTAAATAATTACCTGGTACTCGGGTCTGTTGATATCTATGGGACTGATGACAGTAAATACTTTCCTGGTACTCAGGTCTGTCGATATCTATGGGACTGATGACAGTGAATAACTACCTGGCACTTGGGTGTGTTGATATCTATGGGACTGATGACAGTAAATAATTACCTGGTACTCGGGTCTGTTGATATCTATGGGACTGATGACAGTAAATACTTTCCTGGTACTCAGGTCTGTCGATATCTATGGGACTGATGAAAGTAAATAATTACCTGGTACTCGGGTCTGTTGATATCTATGGGACTGATGACAGTAAATAATTACCTGGTACTCGGGTCTGTTGATATCAATGGGACTAATGACAGTGAATAACTACCTGGCACTTGGGTGTGTTGATATCTATGGGACTGATGAAAGTAAATAATTACCTGGTACTCGGGTCTGTTGATATCAATGGGACTAATGACAGTGAATAACTACCTGGCACTTGGGTGTGTTGATATCTATTGGACTATTGGACTGATGACAGTAAATAATTACCTGGTACTTGGGTCTATTGATATCTATTAGACTGATGACAATAAATAATTACCTGGTACACAAGTCTGTTGATATCAATGGGATTGATGACAGTAAATAATTACCTGGTACTCGGGTCTGTTGATATCAATGGGACTGATGACAGTAAATAATTACCTGGTACTCGGGTCTGTTGATATCTATGGGACTGATGACAGTTAATAATTACCTGGTACTCAGGTCTGTTGATATCTATGGGACTGATGACAGTTAATAATTACCTGGTACTCAGGTCTGTTGATATCTATGGGACTGATGACAGTTAATAATTACCTGGTACTTGGGTGTTGATATCTATGGGACTGATGACAGTGAATAATTACCTGGTACTTGGGTGTTGATATCTATTGGACTGATGACAGTTAATAATTACCTGATACTCGGGTCTGTTGATATCTATGGGACTGATGACAGTGAATAATTACCTGGTACTTGGGTGTTGATATCTATGGGACTGATGACAGTTAATAATTACCTGGTACTTGGGTGTTGATATCTATGGGACTAATGACAGTGAATAATTACCTGGTACTTGGGTGTTGATATCTATGGGACTGATGACAGTAAATAGTAAATAATTACCTGGTACTCGGGTCTGTTGATATCTATGGGACTGATGACAGTGAATAATTACCTGGTACTTGGGTGTTGATATCTATTGGACTGATGACAGTTAATAATTACCTGATACTCGGGTCTGTTGATATCTATTGGACTGATGACAGTGAAAGCTTTCTTAGTCTTATGGTTAAAGGACCATGGCTTATCCATCTCAGCCTTCAACCAGTACCGCACACTTCCATGCTTGCCCTCAAATGATGTTGAGATACCTCTGAAAAGTTGTCAAATTATCATTCAGAGATAATTAATAAATTGTGATTCAATCAACTATGTGTTAAAACTCTTTGACAAAATCTTATAACATTTTTAAAATTTCACAAAATTAATTTTTACAAATATCTAATCTGCATGAACATTTTAAAAACCAATACAAATTAATTAATTATGATTTTGATTAAAAGCATACCTTTAAAATTCTTGTGGAAATTTTAAAACTAAATGACTAATTTTTTGCTTTTAAAAATACTAGGTTTTTAATGTCATTATTTCCACATAAAACAAAACTGATGTAAAATTAATCATAATTTAATATATAAATTATTGCTGATGTTTGCTACATATCTATACATATATCTCATTTTTTCATACCCCATTGGCAATTCGAATGCAAAGTTGAACTCATGTCGACCCTCAGTAAGCGTATCCCTTCCGTCAGAAACCTCTGTAATATAAGTCATACACAACTTGCAATAATTTAACATATATTGAACATATGTTGCCAAATTTACAATTTCAACACTAATTTAATACATTGACTGCTAAGTTTAATGTTAATAATTTAAACACCAATTTATTAAGATGCAGCGTGCTGGAGGCAGCAAATGCAGCTGGGTTGCCTTTGACATATTGACATGTCAATGTCATTTGACCCCTTTATATACAATCGACAAAAGTGCGACGAAGTTCTGTTAATCTTAGAAATTAAGAAAACGATCTGATTTTGAAAATTCAGTAAAAATTTTAGATTTTAAAAGATACTTTTATAAAATACTAGAATAATTAAAGAGAATAATTACAATAATTAGTAAAAATTAATTCATCATTCAGAGTAATACATTTGTTTTAAGAAAAAAATATATAAATAAAGTAAATAACAACTCTACATGAGAAATACCCATGTGACGTAATTTTTAGAATTTTTAAATTTTTGTGCTCACTGTAAAAACCTGCAAACAATCTAGCAGTAAATGAAGGTTTTTTTAATCATAATCAGATATGCCATGTTTTCCTCTTTACATGTGTGCAATGATGAATAACAGGAAAGTTTCAAATTTTCTAACACTTTCTCAAAGAGATAAAGGCAAACAATTCCTTGTAGTTAATCCTAATGAAATAAAAGTATTAGAATTATGTTCACAAATCAATGTTCAATGTTAGAATAACATATGTATTCAAAATGTTTAACCAAGATAATGGAAAAAGGGCCCAGGACTATCATTTATTTACTTACTTACTAGTTAATTTACTCTACTTATGAAATATATATAAAAGTATGTCAATGTTTACATTTATCTTTATGATGATCTTTTTGGGATCAGTATTTATTAAAAGAAATCTGAAACCATGACATGCTTAGCCTGCATATAAAGATTACTTACCTAAATCAATCAGGCATATGCTTCTTCAAATCAAGGTACTACCTTATTCAATCAAAATAACAAGTATAAATATCATTTCATATATATTACAAAGAAAAAGATCTAAAGATTTTGATGAGAAGGAAACATCTAAACCAAAATAGGGGCCTTCATGTGCCTAGGCACCATGCCTAAGTTAACACATCACTTTACCATAAACAGACCGATGTTAAAATGATAGCTGGAACTCAAGGCTCACTCACCTCCACCGAAGAGCACTTGACGTTTGAAGAAATATTCCACCTCGGCATTGTAGTGTTCTGTGTAAGATCCCAGTCGACTTCCCGTGCTTCGAGACTCTGTCCAGTGCACCTTCGCAACTCCTCTCATAAAGACCCGCAGCGACCTCATTTTCATATCCCCTTTTAGTTCCACCACGACCTGCCCGTTCACGCATTCTCCTGGGTGAAACACGGACCGTTGGTCTGGGAAAACAATCTCAAAACATTTCAGTTTTCCCATTTCCTTTCCAAATGCGTCGCAGCGTTTCGTGAGTGTCAAATAACTACTGAAAGAAAGGTCATTCCTTCGCTTCCTGGAGAGGCCTCCATTTTGTTTTGATTCTGCGAGAGCGGAAGTGACCCTTGACCTGGAATTAAAAGTAGGTTAGCGCCAGGGGTGCCAACAGGTGCCTAATCTTGGAATTTTGGTAATGTTAAGTAAATCTCGAAGTGACAGTTCTAGGAAAGGTGATGCGTTTCCTCAACAAAGGCTATACCGTAGTTCGGTGTTGTTTGGTATTCAATGAGGTTTTAAAAGTTGTAACATATTTCTAGTTCACAATTCGTTGAAATATAATTTGCAATTCAGATAGTTTTCCAGATGATTGAAAAGCATTACAGTCAATAATTTGCATTGCGAATTTGAGATAAGCAGATGACGTGTTATAATGGGATATCGATTTTCAACCGACCGCGTCCTTCCTCTTTCTGACTAGCATTTATTGCATGGGCCTTGATGTGTTCGTCAAGAAATATCGATTTTGCTGGTGTATTCGCATGATAGAAACCTCTTCTTCAAACAATGGGGGCTGACAAAACCATTTTTTAGGGAAACTCAAGTATTCTTTTTGGGAGAAGTTAATGAGAATACACAATGTATATACATTTAATATTGGCAATGAATAAACATTGTGAGTTTTTTTTATGTGGTTATCATTTTTTGTATTCGTTATTTCCATTCAAATTAACTTTAAAAAGTATTAGAATTATCGACGCACACTATGATTATATAATTATATAAGCTATAATAGGAAATAGTGAAAGCAATAGTTATGACCAATCTCACCATTCTCTGTCGTCTTCTTACCTGACAAGTTTTATAGATTATACGAATGCTTCTTAAACTTTTTACATTTGAGATCTTTGCGTTTCCACGACAGTCAATCCAAGCGCTACCTGAATGATGCACATTATTGTGATTCTATAACGAAAATCAATGTAGTTTGGGTAATACAAATGTATCGAACAAATTTTTTAACTATATAAAATAGTATCATTAGTCGAGATATTAATTATTTGGATTTATTTGAATGAAAGTTTTACCCATATATTTCTTTGTTTTTTTATTGAATTCTTTTTTATTATTATTAATTCATTATATTTTTTGTATATTGGTAAATAAGGTTGTTTTTTAATTTTCAATGAGAAAATTAGGTATCATTGATCATGCAGAGATCAACACAATGAGAGCCGAGAATCTAAGGGAAGGAACTCTTTGTGTCTTATTGTGACACGGGGTATGTTTCATCAAATTTGTATTTGGCTGAAATAAGAGCCAAAATACCATCTGCCTTTAGTTCAGTTCAAATGACGGCATATTGATGTTAATAAGTCAAAATCTTGCATCTAATGTACACGAGGAATAGTTAATTGATCTATAAAACACTATCAACATATACTTTCCTTTGTATCTGCTGTAAATAGGTTTCCAGAATTACGTTTGAGTCATTGGCGCGCACCATAGTCCTGTGTACCGGTTTATTTGTCGCCATACTGAACTGATCACCAATAAGATGGTGATTTTCAGACACAACTTACACTTTTCCATCATATAAATATATCCCTTTAAAGAGCCACTCCGTGATTTTAATAACATATTATTTACCTTTGATACGAACCTAAATGTCATATGTGGTGATATAAAATCATAACATCTTAACTTTTCATGTCCAAAAGATATATATGACAAATACTGGTTTTCTTTGAAAATCTAAAAACAGCCTAATGAATGCACAGAGGTGTAGATATCACGTCCAATATAAATGGATATTAGTTGTATAACCTAACAAACGCTATAAACTCCTAACTGCCTTCCTGGCTGTTTTAGATAAGTCTCCAACATTACGTTTGACAATTTGACGCGCGCCACTGTCCGGTTTTCGATCATAATTCTACCTTCATATTGTCACTGTAAAAAAAAAACAGTAAGCTTTAAAATGTGTCTTTTTGGTAACAGTCGATACCTCGCGATCAAATGACACCATTGATTAACTTTGACATATGTGACTCCAAATACTCACGGAGTGGCTCTTAAAGTCAAGTGGCCTTTTCATTTCACTGTACATTTTTGTGCGCAATGTTATGTCCAGTCGACAAGTTGTACGACTTTTAACAAAGATAAACATTAATCCAATAGAGACTCTTCAGATAGTTGGCTTGACATCAATAATATATTTTCGCAATCGTCGTTTTATGTTCCAGAATAACGGAATTGTTGTCAAAGCTTTTAACTTTTAAAGCTCTATGTTACAATTATCATTGTTCAGCTTTGGTCTTCAAAAATTATTCGCGTTATGTTCGCGGGAATATGATTTGTAGACAACTATCCAATCGCCTAATCATTATCGATTTACATAAACCTCACGCCACATTTTCATTATTTTGCGCCCCCAAAACCGTTGGTATATTTACAAATCAATATGGTTTCTTTCCCTCATTACTTTTTTTTACAAGTGTATAATTTTTGTTACCATTTCTATGTAAACTTAACTAGAATAATTCTCGGACTGACGTTGTTTGGGAAATTCTGTTCAAAGATTAACTTCATCCTTCAACTTTGGTTTCAAAAAAGAAAACAGGAAAGCATTACTTTTTTAATCAAACATTCGTTGAAATAATTTCTGAGACTTCCTTGTAATCATGTTACGCTACAGTTATGGGTTTTCCACTTAACACGTATCATATCTTAAAAAAAAACATCATTACAATCAAATTAACATTGTTCTACAAAATCGTCATCTTGAATCATTGTGAAAGAGACACTCCTTGAGTTTCATTACATTTGAATCGACCAAGTTAAGAGTTTAAATGCCATATATACGTTTGTGTAAATTCATTTAAAAAAACAGCTTACATGCTAAGCCCAGGATGTCCTATACGATAATTAGTAATTTTCAATGAAAACAACAGCGCGCTATTTATGTGCATAGAACCTAAATTCACAGGTCCATTTTACATTTCAACTTTGTATTAATAAAACTTATTACAAACTATCAACTCTACTCTGTCCATCAGGCTGCTTCAGATGAGTTTCGAAAAATACGTTTGTTAAATTGACGAGCGTCACCTGCTAGTTTTCGTTATAAATCGCAACTATTATACCTTTATATTGTCATTATACTTAACCAATTAGCATTAAAATTTTACTTTCTTATTATACGAGGGGAAGTCAATAAGTTAATAAATGTGAGTGTTGATGCACCCCTGAAGACATCATCGTTGATGTCATTATTGAGAGGCTATCTTACGACAGTTTGCAGACATAAACTGCGTGCGATTATCCAGTTTCTCACGATAGAAGGGGGTGAATGCGACCTAAATACATAAACGTATGATCAATGTGTATGGGAAAGAAGCCCCTCAATATTCTTCCGATGCAAAATGGTCAGCTGAGGCCTGTTGAAGCCATTAAAGATGGTATGGTTGCACTTGTCCAGGGCTTCATCATGTCCGATCGTAGAATAAAGTTGGACGGGATATCTTCAGAGTGTGGAATTTCTCATGGAAGTGTCTGCACCATAATTCATGAGCACTTGCAAATTTCCAAGGAATCTGCAAGATGGTGCCGCGAAACTTGATGCACAAGATCGACACCAGAGGGTTGAATCCAGTCATCAGCTCTTGGACATCTACAATGCCGATCCCGATCACTTTCAATTCCGTCTGGTTACAGGGGATGAAACGTGAATATATATCCATGCAATGGAGACACAACTTCAAGCACTATCCTGCACCCATGAAGTTCAGAACTCAGCCTTCTGCTGGCAGGATCAAGATCATTTTCTGGGATTTAGGGGGTCGGATACTTATAGTATATAAACCACCTTAAACTACATTAACGAGAAGCTACCAATTAGCGGAGAAGAGAAGAAAAGGTGCGGCATGTTGACTGCTGGAGTTATGCTTCTTCATGACAGCGCTCCAGTGCACAAGTGTCGTATTACACTGGCCGCATTTCAACAATGTGGCTTTGAACAACTTAACCATCCCCCCTACTTTAAAATAAAAACTTTTCTACAAAAACCAAAACCCTAGACTGAAATATTTATCAAATTAATTACTTACACGCCTTCTTCCAGGTTAATTTCTTGATATTTTCATGGGGCTAACCGAAACCATTTAACTCCAAAATTTAAGTCATAAAGTCACTGTAGTGAATAAATTACCATTCACGAAGAATGTGGACATTCGATTCATATGGTTTCCTCTATGGTTAACTATACACCCACTCTCATGGAGAAAGTACTGTTTATAAAATGATTTAACACATGCATCTTTAACTGTATTTCTTTACCAAATTCGTATAAATCTGAAGTGCATAATCAACCTTTTTAATCAATTTTACACTTTTACTGTGACAGTCCGATACCTTCGCATTATTTAGCACACTACACTAATATTGAGGTTATGGGGGAGGAAGAATTAAGGGTTATATGATTATAAAATCATTATTTATTTTTGTAAGTATGCCTAATTGCGCAATTCAATTCATTATAAGTAAACATGATACAAGTAAAAAGACTTATAAATGTACGTTAAGATAGTTTCATTTGTGAATGTAAATGGCTCTTTTTAAATAAAAGGGCCAGAAAATCAAATCCTGTTTAATTTGATATTAGCCCACCCCGTATCACGTGATTTATGACGTAGAACACAACAACAAATAAGTAACAATAAATAACGAAACTATGAGGTTGATTATAATGCAAATAATGAGATGTGTTTAGTCAGGGCGATCGATCATTGTTGCAAGGGAACCAAATAGATTCAGTATATATATTACTTGGACACACCTTTCGAAGTAAGTATAATTTCGTTGCCATTGTGTTGGAAAATCGGCAAAACATCACGGGTTAACTTAAAAAGTGGTAGGTTCAACAAAACAAGTTTTTAAAAAAATTTCAATGTTATGTTAATAAAAATTTATACTGTATCCGTTATTTTAAAAGTTAAATTAAAAAAACAATAGCTTGATTTGAAGGCGTCACCTGAAATAGCTTTATGGTTTGATACTTTACAAAGCCTATATTATTCTCTTTTATTTAAGTATATTAAGTTTTAGTTCATTGAAGTGTCCTTATTACTATCCGCTTATAACGGTATGGTATTGTAGAATACTATATGTCCTCGAATAGACGCCCCTGGTATAAATTTTGTTAGACCACTTGCAGCCCCGGCATCTATCCGAGACCCGGCCTCTATTTATTTTTTGCGACATAAATCATTCGAATGCAAAAACAACTACATGAACGCAGTGATAACAAACGCATCTTGATATTAATTTTTTGGGCTGAAATGATTTTCGTATTTTGACGTGAACAAATTACTACTCAATGCATATAATTTCCGGTAAAAGGAAGATAGCTTATCTTAGATTACCGAAAAATTAATTAGTCAGATTGTCCCCCGGTCTGCGGGAGTGCGCACCCCTCCCAAGTGAGTTCCAGACACAGTAAATAGTTGAGAATGGTAAATTACATACATGGTAAAAATATACAAGAAAAGTTTAGAGCATGGAATATAAATTCAGTAAAAAGGGCCAAAGGTCGCATCCCTCCCGAACAAAACTCCCTGTTCCTCATTAAAGAAACTAATGTTCTTACTAATCTAAAAGTTTTCCATTTTATACTTGCCAATAATGGCCATTAAAAAATAATGTCATATACATCATCTGTAACAATATTTTCTGTCAGACCAAACGTAAATAGTTATTAACTAAGAGTCACATTATGAAAACATAAACAATGCTGATTAAATGATAATGATATTCCAAATTGAAAAGTGAATACTCCAAGAGTAAGTGAACTAATGTTTATTTGTCAGAGTTACAGAAGATAGATCTATCTTAAAGACAAACTTTGATTTCATAAGATATATAAGTATTATTTAATATAAGTAAATGAAGCAAACGAGACTAAAAACATCTTATTTTGTATCCCTGGATGTTGGTAAAATGTTTCAGGTAAGCTGTTTCTAAATGAAGATCAGCTGTACGTACAATTGTATCACTCCATTTGGCATGAGATTTGGAGTATGAATCGATGATGGTTAACGCACAGTATTGATAAATACAGTTTAAAATATAAAGTAAGATCCATTTTTCTTGTTGTTACAACATTAATGAATGAATAAAAATATGATGAGAGTATGGGAAAGCTTCCTAGAAAGTCATCATTTCTCGTCAGTTTAGTAAACAGGCCCCTGTTTTGTTATATCAGTACCTGTTTACAATATAGTTATCAGGTCGTAAAACATCCCCTTTTACGCAAAATTATGGCCTAAATTTACCAATAAAAAACGTTTGTTAGGGCTTAAAATACTTCAGTATTATACAGGTGTTGCAGGGTGATTAGTTCCAACCTATCAAACTTAACATTTATTTTGTAAAATGTTTTTTGTTTTTACCATTTGACGTTTACAGGCCGTGATGCACTAGAAGTGTTATGCAAATTCCAATTAAATATACATACAGGTGTCAATTTTGTTGGATGTTTGGTCAGGTTGAAATTTGAGAAAGAGAGAAAAATTAGACCGAGAAATATACAAAGCTGACCACGCACATCCTATTCTGAAAAGGTCAAAATAATTATCCCACATGGTAATTTAGTCGGAATACAGATATATTCGTTTGTTGCTAAAGTTAGCCAATGTTGACATTCCGGAGAGTCCCCGCTAGACAAGGTACGAGGTCATGTGATCACGCACCTGACGTCATAAAACCGACCTAGCATGGCGGCTGGTGGAAACCGTGTCACAGATAGTGGATTTGTTTACTGTTGACTGTGGTTACCTGGCGGGATATTTACAGTAAGTATTATCTGATTGTAAGTATATAAACATCAACAGGAAACAGTGGAGGTTTGAAGCTTGCTAATTGTGTAGTTATTAACGATCGGGAGTTTGGGACGATTCACGATGAAACTTCCGTTTCGCCTGAGTCACACTTCAGCGAACAAGTTGGACGGGCGATCTTTCCGGCTATGTTGAATATCACTGGTTCAGTGTTCCGTGAATCCATAGAGCACGTTTTGGATAATACATAATACTCCTGATTTTTCTTTTAATATAATTGTCAATGGCAAAGCCCCAATCAACATTTGTTGTCCCCCCTCATTTCCACAAATCGCATCCATCCAATTTTGGGACAGTGGTTGCTGTGTTAAACCGTGTCCTCAAAATCAATCTGTTTAGAGGGGATAAATATGTCGTTTTTGTGGCTAGCAGATATTCACTGGTTGTTTTTGTTAGTTGTTTGGACGCGTTTATTTAATTATTCAAAAAGTTTTATTCACGACCTGAAGTGTCATAATGATCAGGGAAGGGTACCATATGTGAGGCTCTACAGGGGTGTGTTTCAGGAAGTAAATTCAGCATCCCCCCCTTGAGGGTGGGAAGGAGTGGGGTACTTAATTTTGAAATAACTTGGTAGGAGGATTTTCAAGTTTATGTATATATGTTTCTTTTAAAATTTCTGTGAAGTATTGTCCTGCAGTTTGTTAAGTTTTAAATAATATGTAACTAAAGTCCAATAATTTGAAATTGGGTTCATATTAAGTTAAAAAATCCCAAACGTCCAAAATATCCAAGTAATTTCTATTATGAATACTGTAATGTTAGTTATTTAAATGAACATGAATAGATAAAGCATAATTTGTGTCCAATTGTATGTGACTGACTTAATATCTAGCTATAATGAATATAATTTGCTATTATTGCCCAAAGTATGATTTGAACTTATAAAATGCATATAGATGATGTTCCTAATACCTGCAATATAATGCGTAATAACCTTGTGCAACGAAGCGTATCATTGATTTTGTCTGGAGCTGCAATGTGTGATCAAGTGCAACATACCTTGAGGCACCTGTGTTTGCAAAGTGACAACTCTTGATGTATTATCCCACTCGCTGTTATGCAGGATTACCTCCCCTTCTGTTATGCATTATGTGTGTTAAACTAGTAGATACATTTTACAAGAAAATGCAAGTCTAGCCTGTGTTCAGTTCCCTTAACCTTTTTCTATATTATGTGTGCTTAAAATTACAATTTTAAGTAAGGATATGAAACAAGCATTCAGTTCCTTACTTACTTTGATATTTTCAGGTAAAGATTCCTTAAGCATATACAAAGTTAACATTTCCAACCCTCAAATAAGGGTTCAAAGGGTCCAAGATTTAACGCCTTCTTTGAAACTATATAGACATGAGAACTTTCCGTGGATTAGATTTCGTTTTCATTTTGAACCTTTTTTAGATCGACATTAGAGCGGCCTACTAGACCCCCAGCAACATTTTCAGTGTTTTGGAGTTTTATCCATTTTCATATCTGACTATAGCGGCAGTAGAATAAAGTTTCTAATGGCAATAAGATGAGGATTCAGTGCCACAGTGTTTGTTGCAGTGACACTCATATTTCATTATTTCCAACCGAAAGGTCACAGGTTCTATTGCAATATGCAGCTGTGTGTTGATGCAGGAGTTCTCCATACGTAAAACTACTAGCTGTGATATCAGTCAAAAGGCTGTATACCTTACCTCATCATTGAAGAGATAAATAAGATGGTGTTGATGAGGTCTAGGTTATTTTAACCCTTCATTTACTTATTTGGAAAAAGCCATGCCTTAGAATCAAACTTCAAAGCAAGCTGTCAAAGGGGGTCATACTGTATTTGATGTATCATCCTGAATATCCTGAAAAGCAGATCCAGAATATTGCTATACTAATAGGTAAAATGTTAGCACAACTTTTTGGCAGCAGCAGGAGGGTTAATCAATCCCTGCAAGTGAGTCTGTGACTAAAACAATAAATAACATACTGAAGGCAGTGACTTGTTTTATCGTTGATGATAAATATCGAAACAAGCTGTTGCTCATAACAGCCTCCTGTCAGTCAAGTGCATTAAGGATTGAGTGGTTACCGGTTCACAGAAACAGCATCAGGCATTAATGGACTCCAACAGGAGAAGGACTCAATAATACTTTATCATATCCTAGCTAATCAAAACTGTTTATTATATGCCATGTATTGGCATATTTTCATTTTTAGTCTACAAAAATGAATTTATTTTTGGATATATATAATATATTTTTAAATGATTTTTACAAAATCTCAGAAATGTTTTAAAGAACAATTTTTAAGAATGAGGATTTTATTTTATTGACTGATGGAGGGGCTCTTGAACATAACTTAATCTTCCATTATTTCCATCCTGACTATTGTCTTCCATTTTAGTTAGTACATATCCTTCAGCTTCTTTTTTACGAGACTTGACACTGTCATTTTGAAATATAGGATTTTAGCTGTTATAAGATAACTCATTCTTTCCACTTTTATTTTGAAGTAGGAGTTTAATACAGTTTAATCTACAATCTTTGAATACTTCAGTTTACTATAACTCTAAGCATTTTCATCCCTGGTTAGTTTGTAGAAGCTGTGTTAAAGCAATTGATATAATCAGTACAAAATTTAAAAAAAAATTTACAAAGTTGTGTAAAGCTAAGCTTGTCTGTTGACCTAACTAAAATTATTTATGTGTTCATATTTAATTTACTGAATTAAGTTTTTGCTTTACAACACACCTTTTTCTATGACTACAGCTAATTGTTTTTTTAAAAATAAATAACTACCTTCCATAGAATATATATGCTACAAGAAATTATTCGAAATCGGCAAATTTGAAAGGAAATATTTTTTTATCATTATAGCAAAAAAAGGGCCCAAGTGCCTTTAAAACTTGTAAAATACACAGCATACTTTCCGTCTTGTTCACCAGGTAACACCCTGTCAGAAATAATTAATGATAGCAATTTATGGTACTGCATATGTCGTCGTTCACTTGATCATGTCAAAAGTGTTAATTAATGGAGTGGATAATACACAGTATCTCACTGTTCCCTTCATGAAGGCCCTCTCAGTGGCTGGCAACTGCTAGACTGTTTGCCAGTCTCTTGAACTGAGCTCCTAAATAAAAAACTGGAAAACAGGTAAAATCTATAAACAAATGAATTTAGGAATTTTTAAGAAAACAAAATGGAAATGGATTAAAAATCTTATTTAATGTATTCAATTTAATTTGATCGTCTCGCTGAAAATTATGAATGATAGACTTGCTTAATTTAAAATATTTGTTTTGCATACTTTATAATATTTGGGTTAAATTAGAGTAATGAAACAATAATGAATAATAACACCGTATTGTGTGATTTTAACTATAAAGTTAATAAATATTTTCTTCATCTGGACCCTTAAGTTTAGTGGTCACATATGACCTATTGGCCATCAAGTTGTTTATATAAACTTTTCAAATGTTTAGTTTATCAGCAAACTTGCTTATGGTAGGTTGTCCATCATCCTTAAGCACTTAACTTCTCTGCAGAAACTACTGTACACTAGAGATAAAATTTGATGATGGCATATTTTATGGCTACTGAAGCATCTGGTAATGTAGTAAATGGTTTCTGTTGTTGTAAGTTTCAAGGTCCTAATATAAAGACTCTTTGATATATTTTCATCTTTGAGTTAGACTATAACTAGATCTATGAAGTATTTTACTGTATTGGCTAATGCATGTTTATTTCACTCATTCCTATTGTGTGTAAACAGTGGAGACCTTCTGAAAGAGCATGTGGATTTGCTGAAGGCTCCTATCTTATATGATGTCATGGAAAAAGATGAAAAAAGGAGGAAGAGTTAAAAGTTATTGGGGTTTTTGATCTTCTGGGACTCTCTTGAAAAACCAGCATGGCAGATTTCATTACTAAAACATTTTTTGGAAACTGAAAATTTAAGGTTATATTCTGAAGTTTTAATTCTGCAAATCCTAAAGAGGCTACAGTTGCCTGCATTTTCTTAAAAACAAAGAAACTAGTTTGAGCTGCTTTGCGTCATAAAATTTTAGAGTTAAGCAACGATTTGAACATAACATTAATACCAAACGGTTTTAGTTCTATGTAGCAATAACAAGGTTATCAAAAGGTTCTGACTTAAATTTAATTATACAACTGTATGTCCTTCAAATGTCAGTTATATATTGTACATAATTTAATTTGTAACTCTATAAGCATTATGACTTTTTGACCAATAAACCTCCTCAGAGCTTAATCTTGCTCCAAGTTAGTGATAACTTTATTGTTACTGTTAATAACGGACAGCTCCATACAAGACTAGAAGATTTCACTGCATGACTTATTCACAGTTCATATCTTAGGCTTTCCTTGTTTTTTGTTTTTGGGTATGGCAGCTCTCATTACATACCATAATTCACTAAATACAACTTAATTCTTGATTATAACTTCCTCCATCCTCCATCCGTCATTAGGTGCTGAGGTAAATAAAACCTGGGTATACTGGAATGTTGCTTAATTTTTTTATAGTCAAAACAGTCAAAAAATAATATTCCATTTTCCTCCTCTCAAAAAGGCAATTTTAAGAGTTCCTCTCATACTTAAGGCAGTGTAGAAAAGGCTGGACACTACAACATACCCCCCTTGCTTTCATGCTTGCTCCCTACACTTCAACAACATGCAATCAATTAAGACTTTGTATCAACATATGCGAAGATGATAGACCTGTTAATCACCACTCATGGAACCAACTGATTCTCTGTTCTTTCCTCAAATTGACCGCAAATAATAATCTAATTCTTCAAGTAGCCATCTTGTTACAAATGGCTGCCAGATTGTGGATGTGTGGCCATAGTAAACACCCTGATTGGTTGGAAAAAATGAATGCAAATTGAATGAGGCTGATGCAAAAATAACTTGAATTAATGCAAAGGAAAACTTATGATATTTGTTTCTTAATTTTGTGGGTCCCAAGGGCTTGTAGAGGAGGGGGTACTTACAAAGGCTGTTTAGGTGTCTGTGTGGTGTGGTGATAATGTGAAACGAGAGCCTGCTCAGTAACTTAGGCATGTTTCAGTTCCAGTGATAATCAGGCTTTGTTTGTTGAATACTTATCTGAGTGTGACTTGGATACAGCATTTATTTCAGACCTATCATGATCAAACGGTTTACAGCTAGCATTGGATACTTGTACTTCTTGTATATACTTAAGGCAAGGTAGGCAAGGCATTATGTTGTTCGATAATCAATTCCAATAATGTATTTTATCAAAAATTGATACTTCAAATTTTATCATGGTAATTTCTGGCTTGTTAGTGGCTATTGTTTGGACATATCCTGCTGTTGCTATGAGCAGTGTATAAATCAGATGTCAGAGTCTCAAACAAAATTTAATTAATCATGATTTAAGCTTTTATTTGCAAGCGAGTGCAAAATATGGAATTAGTTTAGTGCCCATGCAAAAAATGCTTAGACAAACTAAGTCTAAATTTGCTGTTATTTCGCATTAAGGAATTGCTGATTATCACTGAAAATGCAATAGATAAGATATAATAGTTTCGTCCTATTACTCTCAAACAGGTAACATACATTTTAAACGATAACTACAGCAATTTGTGCATTTGCTTCTGAATCTGATGCAACTTCCTGTCTGTGATGTGCAGGTGTTACTGTCTGGCTGTCTGTTTAGGATGTTGCATCTTCTGTTTAGCTGTTCCGAATCGTTCTGCATCTTCCAGATTTCCTGTAGGTTATTTTGGAAACACATGTAAAAGTTTTCATTGGCAGTGTGGGTAGTATAGTTTCAAAGTGACCCAACCCTTTCTCAAAAGTTACCTGGCCTTCCAACTAGTAAACACTAAATACAT
The DNA here is from genome assembly GCA_921293015.1 of Phorcus lineatus. Classification (NCBI taxonomy): domain Eukaryota; kingdom Metazoa; phylum Mollusca; class Gastropoda; order Trochida; family Trochidae; genus Phorcus; species Phorcus lineatus. The sequence goes on from OV121081.1 coordinate 61,777,808, forward strand.
GTATTCTCGGTATGAAATAAACTGGGACTGTTCACAAGCTTGGAGCTACTACCCCCTATTGTTATCTCAGTGTTTCCGTTGTCCGGTAAATACCGGTCATAGTCCGATAAAATATATGATTGTCCGGTATTTAAAAAACCTGTCGGACATGATGTCCGATTAAATAACAAGCTGTCAAACTCATTTCATAAACCTTTATTTAAAAAAAACACTCGTTACATCTAGTGATGCGAAACCCCGATCATATTTGTCTGGAAATCCCACTTGCTTCTGTAGCTTGAAATAGAACGTAACAAAATGCGCATGACATAATCATTCGAATAACTGCAGCTGAATTTATTGACCTCAGTTTCAATGTATGCGTGAAATGTATACGGAAATTATCGACTTATTCCGATCATTTCCGAATGTAAACACGTTTTTTCAACAATGAAAAAGCAGACGAATCGTTCTTCCTACTTTGGTGGCAAAAACAGTCAATTAAACAAACGAAAAAGGCGCAAGCGCAGGTAATATTATTACTAGCAAAAAATCAGCAAATGAAACATTTATAAGCTACATTTGTCTGACCGGTAAAAAAATGTAAATGTCCGGTATTTTTCAAAGCAGTCGGACATGATGACCGGCTGTCAAAAATGCCAGCGGAAACACTGTATCTCTTCTCAATCATGTATTGTTGTTATTGTTAATTATCTCATTATGTTGTACCTGTATATATATCACCACCTCAGTAGTCCATTTATGCTTGACAATGATACAAGAATCTGTGTCGAAACGTCGCACTTTTCAGATTAAAGAAGTTGTTATCCATAAAAATTGTGTACTTATTTGCCTCCCAACTTCTAAATGCCACTCAAAGAACCTAAGTCACTTATTTGTTATATCCTTTAACTAACTGAGTGAGTGAGTGAGTTATTGTTTAACGCCGCTTGAGCAATATTTCAGCCATTAGTGGCGTCCCTTTAACTGATATTCATCACCATAAAGACAGTATACTAGCTACCATCCATGTAAAACTATTTACTTTGTTTTATATGTGGTTTTGTTTAATATAGTACCACTATGACAGCTTTACTATAATTTGATTTCACGTCTGCCATTTGACATAATAGTGAGGTGAGGTGAGTTGGGGTTTAACGCCGCTTTCAAGATTATTTCACTTATATCGCGGCTGCTAGTATTATTGCAGGGAGAAAGCCCGCAACACTATAGTGGCTATGCATTGCGGTGAAACCTGCGAGCATCGGCTGGAACTAGCGAACCATGGGTGGTACTGCGCTGAAATTCAGTGTAGCATTGCACCCAAACCTGACTGCGTGTAGAACAGTTCTCTACTGCAGACAAAGTTGCTGAGCCCCTGGCGGGAGACATAATAGTGAACTAGAATATAACTCAATGAATATTACACTGCAAGGCAGTAACATCAAGTTAATGTAATGTTTGTATGTTAAGTATGTTTGCGATCTCATGAATAAAATAAAAACTGGGGTGTTTATATATTTATATATTATTTATTTGATATGATACGTATCACCATGTACAAAACATGGTTTCCTCACATGGCCAAGTTAGATTTATGTAACATGGTTATATGTGAGGAGGAAAATATGTTTCTATAAAAGATGACATTGATATGGAGCAGATTGCCATTGTGTGTCTAATGGCTGTATACAGGGCATGATGAACTTGTTAAGCATGTGTCTGGTTGCCGCTAATCAACTCAAATTGCATTGTGGGAATGTTATAGTATCAGCCTATCACCATTGTGGATTACATTCATGGTTATTGGTTAGTTGTTGACTTGTTGATTGCCGTAATCTGTAACAGGGTTTAGTCAACACTTTGTCTGCTGGAATTAATTAATGATAATTATAGTCCATTTATAACCCGCTTATATCCATGCTTATTCCATATTGAAAGTGCTGAGCGATATATTATCCTTGATCGACAGTACACTCGGTGAATATCACATCAAAAGATGCAAGCTATTGATTAAAAAATTTTTTAATCAAATCTGGGGGTCAATTTTGAATGAAAGTGACAAAAATCTTTAAAATTTGATAAAAGTGACAAAAACCTTTTTAAAATTTGATAAAAGTGACAAAAATCTTTTTAAAATTTGTAACTTGTGAACAATTGGAATACTGTAGCCACAAAAAGCAAGTAACATCAAGACCAATAACCGAAGCCTTTAGTGTACTTTCATAATATTGTCTAAGTACAAGGCCTTGAGACAGTCCAATTCTTGGAAAATCATTTTCTAAATACCTATTTGATTTCAAGAATATGCTTAAATCTTTTGTTCCCATAAGTCCTAGTACAATTTTTCACTAAAAAATTCTAATAGAAGTTATCTGTGACCTAACATGTCACAATGGTGCAAGATATGTCCACATGCGTGAAGTGGTATCACGCTTGTGTAATATTACCGTAAGGATATGATGCAACTGTAAGTGCCAAAAGAACATAGCTGTATTCTTAAGAATTGCGGTTAGTATTCACCAGTGATTTATCATGTCTTAGTCCACAGAAACCAAGTGACTATTTTTAGATTTTCATGGTTACAGCTATGTCTACCTAAGCTTAAATCTTGATATCCGGTTACAATCAATTCCTATGTAGACTTCTGTTAGTGACAAGCTAATTCTATCATATTTAAGTGCAGTAAAGTCAACGATCCTTGAGAGTTGGCATACTCTTGTTGGTTGAAATATCTTTGATTTGTCATTATGAATTTTTAATGGTTTAATCAAATACATTTTCATTACAGAAGTTAATTATCTACCAAATATAACTATCAGTGTATATATTCCAATGAATAGTAAATCAAATGATTATTTTCGTTGATAGTAAATAATTAATGTTAAAAGTATCAGCACAGGTGATATAGCCATAACTTTTACCCTTTTTAGTGCACTAAAGTCAACTTTATACTAACAAGATCAAAACTATTTCAATGATTTAAAATAAAGAAATTTATCAACTTCAGTAAAGAGGTCCATTGACCATTTAAATTGAAAATCAATCAATTAAAAGAAATAACCCATTAAATCAATTTCCACTCAAATTTTGTTATTACAATGAAAGAAAAAGAAAAGTAAAGAATTTCAAACTATTTAATTCTTTTCAAATTCACAAAAATCCAGAATCCTCGAACAATATCTTCACACAATAATGAATAATGATAAAATAATTCACAAGAGAGTTCCAATGTTACCTCAAATTACGTTTATCTGATTCAAGGCACATAGCCATGTGGTTTGCGCGTTCAGCTTTGGAACAAGAGGTCTGGGGTTTGAATCTGGGGCTGGCAACTTAATCTGCAATATTGAACTGTTCTACATGCAGTAAGGTTTGGGTTAAATGCTACACCAAATATCAGCATAGTTTTGATTGCTAGCTTGCAGGTTTCACCGCAATGGAAAGCCACAATGGTGTTGCAGTCTTTTTCTCTGCAATTATAATAGAAGCCGTGATATAAGTGAAATATCAGCAATGTTCAACCCCAAATCACCTCAGTCTTACTCTGAAACAGGAAGTCTAGAAAGTTGAAATCTTGTCTTTTCATTAAAAGAGAGAAAAAAGAAATAGCCAATTTCCACAGAGGTTTAGGTAACATATGATCAAGTTGAAACCCTTTTAGTTCTCAAAGGTAAACTTTATACACCAATAACAGACTCTTCGTGTGTACAGCAAGCGTGTGGAGGAGATTATCCCCCTTGTTTTACAGCCCCTCATCAGCATTCTACTCACTACCATTCACCCACCAAGGACCAATATTTATCTAGACTTTCCCCAAATCCATATTAATTATCTTTTTATCTATTGCCGAGGCTTGCAAATGTTTATCTAGACTGTCCTACAGTCTTTTCCATCATTTTTTTTATCCATGTCCTTGATTTGGAAATGCTATAGCTTGTGAAGATCATGGAATAAGATGTTTTAGAGGAAATATTGATCTTGACCTTCCTGAATTCTTACATCATTTTTCTTTTATCACTTATCAGGACACGGAAATGATTTAGCCTCAGGCCAGCTTTTAGCTTTAATTATAGATTTTGATACTGCAAGTTTATGATTCTTTCAATTTCAAATTATATTTTATACTGGACCCACTAGATTCACTCAGGACTAATTTTTACTAAAAAGGCTTGACCAAAAATTTTGCTGTGATCTTCAAGAAAGGCCAATCCTAAGTTATGCCTATCAAACAACCACTTAGAAAGGTAAGGCTGTATCTGTTTTAACAAGTGATTCAAACTTGCATTTTTGAGGACTAATTATCATTCCTTCCTGTACCAACAAACATGAAAACAAATAATTCTCAATGAGCTTTTTTGAAACATTTGAAACAGAAGAAATGTTGGAAGTTTGAGGTCCAGTCTATGTTCAGTTTTCGATATTTCATGTCAGCTCACCTGTTTGCTTGCTTGCTTGCCTGTTCATCTAATAAAAGCCATGGAATTGATTTCTTTTAATGTGCCTTTCCTGTCGAGCAATCCGAATCATTTTGGGTCAAGAGCCAAGGGCTGAAGGAGGATACTCGCTCTGATTGGCTAATGGGAAGTCAGAATCGGCAGGTGAACAAAATCATCTTTAGGTCAAGTGCTCGTCTTTCAAAAGCACTCTGCTGATTTCCTCTATAGAGGAAACTTTGATTGGACTGCTGTAAAAATGTGAGAGCTTTCTTCATTAGGAATATAAAAAAATTGCCACTCTTTGCTTCTTATTTGGGCTTTTCTGTGCACTTGAGAGACTTTTCCAACTCAGATGGGACAATGTCGAGAAGTTTGATTAGGCTTTTCTCTCACGGCTTCATAAAAACACAGGATTTTGTCCCCAGAAGATATATTTTAGATAATTTGACAAAGACATTATAATTTTCATGCACACTGAGGCAGGTCTCGAATTGATAATAAGGGTCTTAGCCTGAACGAAGAAGTTGGTTATCAATAAAGACCTCCTAATACTACTTTGAAATGATTCGTGAACAGTTTATGAGATATGTGTAAGATTGTTTCTGTAAAGAAGTAAAGATAAATGGGGAGGAAAGTTTCAACCCACGATCTTATCATTGAGACCTTGCGGTTGGAACGTTAGGAGCTCAAAGATCCACCCAAGTTCTAGAGATCTTCTAGACTTGGTGGTCCTATCTGCATCAGGATTTTGGTTGAGTTGAGCGATAATTTTGTATCTCAAATTGCTCTTGGAATGGTCAGGGAGGTTGAAGTGAAGAGATACGTGTTTATCTCTTTTATGAGTGATGTCGGCAAAATGTTCAGATAGACAAATCTTGAACTCCCATTTTGTTTCTCCTATATATTGCTTTTTGCATTTTTTGCAAGTTAGTAGATAAACTACATTGCAGGATTTGCAATTGTATTTGCGGCATGGGTATCTACGGCCCATGACTGAACTTTGAAAAACACTCTGAAACAACAATCTTTGCCTCTTAGGAGTCGTAACGCCAACCAGTCTTGCCTATTGTTTCTGTAAAGATTTAATATGGATGTAAATATAGCTAACATACCCACATCAACTCCATGCTTATAAGGAACTCGGCATCATTCATGTCTTATTGTAGGGAAGGCAATCACCCTTCGAACTCTCCAGCGATGAGTCAGATAATCCAACCATTGTTCCAGTCAAGCCAGATCTTGCTGAACTTTACTGATAGCGATGAACTGAGCTTTTTCAATGTACAACACAATTTTTATATTGTCAATATTGAACAGTTACACATCAGACAATTTTCAAAAGGAGTGGGGCAGGATACACCTTCTTATGTGAAAGATTGTTATTAAGAGTTTCCATAGACGAAGGTTCGAACCCCTGACACCCTTATCATCTTCTGCTGAAAAATATAATCTCCATAGATGAAGGTTCGAACCCCTGACACCCTTATCATCTGCTGCTGAAAAATATAATCTATCATGACAACCTTTCATCTCTCCATCAGACTTTCTTATAACAGCTTTCTGTTAATAACACATTGGTCTGACAGCGTGAATATGTATACAGCATTGAGAGAATATTCTCGCTCGCTATCAGACATTGGCAATATATTCTTTGCATAGATTTATAATTAGCACATATGGAACAATAGCAGTTCTATGAATTTTGAAAGGGAGTTGGAATTCTCCTATGAAGTATTGCCGGGAGAGGAGGGTTTAAATCCCCTACCCCCTTAGATCCGCAACTATAAATTCAATCTATCACGACAGTCTTTCAGCTCTTCATCAAACTTTCTTCAAACAGCTTTCCCTTCAGGAGGAAATGTATACAGCACTGAGAGAATGTAATTGATTATGACATTCTGTCGGCTCTGTAATGCTCTCTAATGCCTGTCTGAACAGAGCAGAACATCAGCCATAAGTGTCAGGGGAGGTCACTCTGGTTTGACCCTGGGCATGACCTCTGTGTTTCTGGACTGGGAAGTTTGGTGTCAGATGAGATGTATCATTCTCGTAAGCTGACCTGGCCGCAGACGGATGAGTTTATACACCTGGTCAACACTTGTCCTGTTTCTGTTATGTGGTAGGAAGTTGGCCTGTAAGATGATGGCCTATGTCTTGTGAGTTGTGCACCCTGATAGATAAGTTTCATATATCTTGAACATGATAGATCAGTGGGAGCTTTTACATCATTTGTGGTATGTGGAAAATGAAAATAGTTGAAGAAGAGTTAAATCTGCTGAAGGTATATGTTCTCCAGCGATGCCACAAGGACGAGAAGATTTGAAATCGTTTTGTTCCATTGTCAGTGATCATGTTGTGGAATATTTGGACAAAGTCAACAGGTTTGAACTATTTGGTGAATGGTCAACACTCTTGTCTGTTATGCAATATTGAAGTGTATTTCTGTATGACACTGGTCGTCTTCTGACACCTGCACCTTGAAGAAGTGGAGATGAATTTTATATATGTGCTTTGGTCTTGGTTTTGGAAAACATGAACTGTTGAATCAAGTTTCATTTGTGACATTATTAATTCCTTCCTGCTCCATCAGCGTATTTGTACTCGCAGAGTTTCTTCAAATACCCTGTTCTCAGGCAAAAAGCCTCATATCATTAGGTATATAACCAGCCAATGACTCGCATCCAGCAAAAGCGGCACAACCAGGATTAGTTTTAGTTCAAGTTTGTTTAGTTCAAGATATTAGCTCAAATCTCCTTTGATAATGATAATTCATTGGCTGATAAAAAATACTCACTTACACAGCCATACAGAACAAGCTGTCGATATGAGGCATTTCAGCTGAAGGAGATTAGGATATTGGAAGGAGATCTGCAGATTAAAATATGCCGATGGAGCAGGATGCGTTTATGCAAGCTTATCTTTTGCAAGCTTTCTAACCAGAAATGATCTGTCGAGTACACTGTCTCGTAAGCTACCTTACTTCAACTCTCAACTCTGATGATCCAGCTCCTTCCCTCAGTGGATACTGACATCATGCGAATATACATGTATATGCATCATTATTTCTACGCTAATCAAATTGACTTGCACATCATGGCTATAACATAATGGTTGATTATTTTAGCAGATCATGCCTACACTTTCTCATCGTCTCTAAATGACTATTTCATCAGAGACTATAACGAACCTCATACAAATGGGAGTTGAATAGATTACAGAGTGTATTGTTCATCTGATATCGACACATGCTTGTCATGGGTATATGATTGTAAGAGGGTGATTTTGTTGTCTAAATATATGTAAAACAGTCTGTAGGTTAGTCAAGAGACCATATTTCACGTTTACCACTCATCGCCCATGGTCTGTCATCCATGTCAATGCCCAGTTAAATCACCTAATGTAGAATAGAACAGGGTTAATGAGGTTTCCTCCCCATCTCATCTACTCTAGCCTCTCTTATGTGTCACCAGCATGCAAAGCTACAGTTGAAAAACATGCCTACTGGCCATGGGAATGTGATACTACCCAGTATCTTTCAGTATGTACAGTATAGATAAAAAAATCTACCCATTGATGTACACTAGGTTTAATTATCTTTCATTATCTTGATATTTTGGTTTTGGGAAAATGATGTACTTTCTGCAACTGAAATATCAAGATGAGGTGAATTAATAAATAGTATTCAAATATTGAGTCTTAGGTCCTTGGTCTGTGTGCCGCCAATGGCTGAAATATTGCTCAAACAAAAACTCACTCACTCAATCTTGACTGTTGTTTTGACTCTCGGTTTGTTTCATACCAAAACCAAAGACCTCTAAGTAATGTATTCTTCTGGCTAAATTTGTTTTGTTTTTGAATTAGATATATATAATTGAAATTTGGTTGCTTCAAGTGTACAGTCAGCATAAAAAAAAAATTATATTAAAAAGATTATCAAAAGAAAATTGGCGTTGTTATTCATTTAATAATCTCTTGATTATATGTAAATATATATTATATGCTTGAAGAGAAATGGAAAATTTCTATATAAATTGTTTTTGTGACTTACTTATATTTTCTTTTTTTTTCCAGATAACTCGGCGACAGATTTGGATACTAGTGGAGAAATGGGAATACTGCCGTCCATGATTGATTTTAGGTGATCACATAAAAGGTTTTAGCTAACCATGGTGGAAACAGGTTAGTTCTTCACTTTATATCTTTATACATCCCCAGCGACATTTGTGAGAAGATCATTATCCGTAGCTCCTTAGTTTTGCGTTATACAGCTATTGAGTCAGTTGGGGTTAATAATTTCTGCTGAATATCGTGTAGGCTTGGAAATGTTATGGGGATACAAAACCAAAAAGTAATAGCCAATAAAAGTGACTCGTATTACTTAAAGAATTTGGTTGATTGACCCAGAATTTTGTTGTTGAAGGATAGTGCTAAACTTTTTTGCATATACTTTAGTCTAGGGATATTGGAGATGTAATATAAGAGGTTTTTATGATGAAGAATTAGCAACTGCAATAAAAACGTTCTCAATGGTACACAGTATTGATGATCACGCTGTAGTGGTGATGACGTAAAACAAAAATATAAAAGTCCGATAGTTCTGATAACTTTTTTGCCAAAGATATTAAGATGTTTTTTCATATTTATGTTCTATCGTGACAGAATCTTGGTTAAAGATTTTTATGGGCAACAACCATTAAAGTTCTTGAGAAGAATGTAAAGTTACTGCAAGATTAATTGTAAAATGAAATTCACACTGGTGTGAAGAATGATAAAAAGTTTGAAAAAGAGCACCATTAAACTTCTTTAGAGGTTTAAATTTTTTAAAATGCTAATGACTTCCCCCATAATTAGATATATAAGGGTCAGAAGACCATGATAATTTGAGTATAAAAATAGTAGCATGTAATGCGAGATATCTGCTTTTCTGAGAGAAAATTGAAAGCCCTGAGTGAAGAAGGGTGTTTCCTTCTTTGAACATGGTGAACACATGGAAATAAACACTGAATTGGGTCGTGTTGGGTGAACAGATGTGAGCAGCGTGAATTAAACAAATCAGAGAATTTATTTGTCCGTCCCTTCCGTAACTCTCATGTGTTTCTCAAATAAGGGGAGCTTTCTCTTCTACAAGCACTTTTGAACGTTGATTTATGACACATTTACACTTTAGCTAGTCAAAATTACATTAATGTACTTTAGTTCCTGGTTATGATAACATATAACCAAAAATTTATCATCCTGCAAGCATTAGGATTTTTCTATGGCTTTTGTACATAATTTTTAACTGATTTTTTTAAAAAGTAAGATTTGTGGAAAATAGCATGATAATATTTATTTGCTACACATTTACAGCATGTCTTACTGCTGAATATTGTTTTGATTAAAGAATTGAAATTTTAAAAGATTTGGTGGACTGACTGATTGATGATTGATACAGCATTAGAAGTGATTCAGCTAATTATAGCTTATATCAATGCATATCAATTCTGATGTGTTATTTTTATCACAGTAACATTAAATTTTATATTATTAGTGAAATACTGTGAAAATTAAAAAAAACAATTTAGATAATATATCACAAGTGATTATGATTCTTCCCTTAAGATATTATGTAATATTCAAGGGGAAAACAGAATCAAGATTAAATATGAAAGTTTAACAAGATATGTAGGTTATCATTTATATATATTCTTCATTGTCATTATGATTTATGGATTATGACCAATTTTTAAAGTCTTTATGAAAACGTTTGATAGATGAGAACGTTACATTTCAGTTTATTCAAGTGTATATTTATGGGCCTATTGCAATATGTTTTGTATAATTAGAATTTTTCTTTATTTGAATAACCCATAGAACAAATAGGTTTGAGTTTATTTCGAGCAGGAACAATGTGGCCATAAATAGACTTTTAATTAAACATTCGTTAGTCACCGATGGGTTTGGTCATGCACATATGTTTATGTAGACTGTTGCAGTGTCTTCAAATCTTTTTTTTATATGTTTAATGTGTTAAATATAATGCTAAAATACAAAGTACAGAATGCTGCAGAAACACTAGTCCTGCTTCATGACTGTGTATATAAAGGAGCCTTTAATACGGTCTAGTTCCTCATACAGCAAGTCTAGATTGACTGAATACTGGAGCCCAAAAAAATAAATTATGGATGAAGGAACATTTAATTATTAAAATTTTTCATAGACTAAATTTTAGTCTACAGAAACAGATTTCACCAAAATTAATTTCAAGATCTTTTGTATTTTCTTAAAGCACCATTCTGTCTGTATACAGTTGAGTCGTACCTCGTTATAAAGCAAACCAATGTGCTTCATTATAACACATGACTGGACGGCAATGGATGAAACTTTAATCACTAGTTTTTTTCGGTACTGGTGAACTCATTCTTCATAATAAAAATGCTAAATTTGGTATTTACTGCTAGATACATTCCAGAAATATGCGAGAATCTAAGTTTGGGCAAATTTAGTCTTGAAAGTTTTATTTCCTTACTATGTGACTTTAACATATTATTTTATTAGTTTGTCATTGTTCTTACATTTCTCATTTCTCATTTCTGTCATTTCTCTTGCATGAAAGATTCAATAACTTTGTTGTTCTTGTGCTCTTTTTCTAGTGTTAAGCTGTCTAGTGACGACAATAGTGTGCATGTATTCAAAAGGAAAACTGTTTAGAAATGAAATCATTCATCAGCACTATAAAGTAACTAAAGTCTCGCTGCAGCATGACAGGGCATTGCTGATAACCCTTGTTAATTATTTTAAGATATGTAGATATCATATCAATACATTTATTTATCTTAAGTGAATTGGAAGGTAATAAACATTTTTTGTTCACAAAATGAAAAAATAGAAAAGATGTTGCTTTAAAGGTGTGGACAGTTTTTATAAATATAAAGTGAGTAATTTAAATTGTCATTAGAAAATGCTTTTGACAAAGCTTGTTGAATTTGGCTTCAACTAAACTGTATAATCAGAGGTAGGCTCTGTGGATATCAGGCATAAATAACAACAATTTCATTGTTTAACTCTCTTCATATGACTCTGCTTGGATTCAACCCTGATTTTCTGAACAAAAGGAACGCTTTACTTCTGTACACAGCCAAGATATGTCAAAGTCCATCCGTTTTTCCTTTATATTCACAGACTTTTCAAGTCAACTGTTATCCCTTTATCATCTGTTAATCAATTTGTAAAGTGAGATAAAAGTAGGGCTGTTTCTTTTGTATAATCCTGCAGTCTTTGAGGTGCATCTTTTATAAGACCAGGCCTCTGACCTTGTTACAGAATATAATGGGTTTAGCAATATGAGCATGAAATGCGGAATTATTCCCTTTGATTTGCTTCATATTATTTCGTACAAAAGGTTTGTATTTGCATCAATAATAAGTCTGTAGTTGATCTTCTTTATCTTTGGAATCATTTATAGATTCCATTACTGGTCTACTTTTTGATTATGACAACAAAGGGTTGTAATTGATTTGCATCTGTAATGAGAGTCAAGCCTGTCATAATGACAGATTACTTGAGTTGTTTATGGAAGACCGAGGGGGTCATCACCTGTTGATCATAGTCAGCCATTAATGTTCTCTGTTGACTACGTTCTTATCTGGCTTTATGACAACATCAGAGGTTTTTGAATCGGAGGTCATTCACCTTAAAGAGTGACATATCCTTCTGTTAAGAAAATGAATTTAAAAAGACAGGTCCTTTGTTTTTTTTAACATAAGTGATAATCATGTTACTGAATTGATGAATGTTGTTCAATTTTGAATTGCAAATCTACAGAAATTTAAACCTGTTTTAAAAAAATTAATCCTAGAATGAATTGCCAATGGAATTTGGGTAAACTGTTGACAATTTTCCATCTCCAGCACATAATGGGTTCTGTCTTTAGATATGTTACTACTTTCTTTTGAATGTTTAGTAAGTCAAAACTGAGGGTCCAACAATCAGAGGTAAATGAAGTTCTTAAATCGGGGGTGAATGGGCAGGAGAAATGCAATTTCTTGTCATTCGTTGCACTTTATTAAAGTACAGAACTATGTTACCAAAGTTTTTTGCCAGGTATAACATTGAAATCCAGAAAGCAGGAAGCGTCAATATTAGTCCCTTTATTACGATTTCTTAAAGTTTTTATTTTTATGGCTCACAGCATAATTTAGGAGAAAAATGTTTGTATCTTTCATAACCTTTTTACAAACAAAAGTTGTAAATGTTATAGAAATTGTATATTTAAAAAGGTTTATGCATGAGAGTCATTGAGAGATAGACAGTGATTTTATGACTTGAACAGACAACTGTTTGCAAATCAGTTTCTAATATTATTTTTTCATTTCAATGAGATTTTTCAAAGGGATTTTCTTAATCTTAATCTACAGTTTATAGTATTAATTTCCTTAGGATAAAAAAGTCTTATCTTATCTCACCTTATCTATCTTAATTCATTTCATGGAATTTGAAGAAAGATACCCATTACAGAGACAGCAACTAAGGACAGTCTAGACTGGTTTTCCTCATGTCATCAACTTGCTTAACTTGTCTTGCTTAGTTGAAAAATCCTGATTTGGCAACCTGCATAGTCCATTGGTTTTGGGTTGTATTTGTTCTGTTTCTGAGTGCCTAAATTTCAGCTTGCTTAACTTGTTAAACTTTAACTCGCATATAAGGAGCTGGCCCAGATGCTGACTGGGACAGTCTAGTCAGCTGTGTTCCTTCTGCCCAGAAGACATGTCTCATGAAGAAGATGAAGACTGACATTTTGAAAGGTCAAGCACGGTCATTGGGTGACCTATTTAATAGGTCATAAGAGCACCTGTTATGTTTCTATTTGCCTCATTGACGCAATTTAGTCTCTTTTTTTTTACCTACAAGTTCTATTATAATTATTGTTTGCAGTCCAGGCTTCTATGAAGTTGTGATATTTATGTAGCAAGTCTGTCTCTTCAATAGGGTATCCTTAGTGTTCATGTGTGGGTTCAAGATTATTTTGTGGGAATCAATCAGTTATTTAAACTACAAGTAGTTGTTCCTGTAAATTCATTTAACAAGAGAAGTGAAAAGAGAATTCAAAGAACAAATTTTTCCCTAGAAAGAAGGGTGAGTAAGTTAATTAAGTGGATCCCGACTCATTGAATATTTGTACAATGTTGGACCACTGTTTGTGAAAAGTTGCAGAGGTGAAGACTTTATCTCCAAAATTTCTGACATTTATGTTGGAGGACATGAACTGTTATTTCCACTTGCAAACACAGATGATCCAACTGGGAGCACTTGGCTTTTTGTGGGTCGGGTTTCCAGTAGAAGAGGAAGTCTGCTGGTCGGAGAACCTTCTCTATGGAGACAAGAATTAAAACCTTGGTTCGAATTTGTCAAAATCTGATTTTTGCAGGCATGATCCAACTGGTTGTAGGTTACATATCTTGGCAAACAGGGTAAAGCATGTTAGTTAGAAAATAATTCTTTTTGTCTGTTTGGTGCCTTTTTATTAAAAGATGCTTTTCAGCAAACTCATTGCTGATCATTGGAGTCATAACTTCTTAGAGTGGCATTTTAGAAGTTGATATGATGAAGAAATAGGAAATTTAAAACGTCACATCTCTTTGTTGTAAATCCATAAATTTCCCATTTTCTCCAAGATGGAGTCACTTGCAGCCACATCTCCAGTGTTGTTGAAATTGAAAAGCAAATGTCTTCACATTGCACAGCTGTCAAAATTGCAAATGGCTGCTTGAATTTTATCAATACAAGCCATTTGCCTTTAGACTAAAACTTTTTCAGTATTTCATTTATATTTTCTGATATAGACTATTTGTGAATTTGTAAATTTATCAAGCGTTCACCTACGTTTAGAAGTATTTACATCTATAGCAATATCTCACATTCTTAGATGACAAATCAGTTTCTGTTGTTCCTATATTTATAACTGAAGTAGGATTTATCTAAAGTTGAGTATACGATACGCATGGTTGCCCCCGTGACATGTCAGTTGACACGCTTGACTTGTCACACTCTTCATGGATGTGAATAATCGCGATTAAGCGACCTACTTAGTTCATGTAGTGGATATCAACTTGATTTTCAGTTCTGGTTTTCAACAATTGCTTAAAAAGTTACGAACAAATCCTCAGTGTCAATCAGGATCAGTTATTTCAGGAAAGATGACTTCATCTTTTTAACAAACTGCATGAGAGTTTGCCCAGTGGCAAGCGATAGGCGTTTCTGAAATTTTACTGCATGTGCTGTTGAATGGTTTATGGTTATTCAAACCCATTATATTTCAGTCTATGAATTAATTGCATTGGTTGAAATAACTAATCAATAAATACAGTTTCAAGAGTTCAACAGCTTTGAATTAAGAATAGAATTATCTTGATAAAAGTATTGATTGTTGGACATTTTGATTACTTAATTGCTTCAATCTATGACAGATTTACAGCAACCTCATTGAAATCAAGTTTAATGTTGCAGTAAGGTACATGTTGCGTTGCCTTGTTTGAGGCCTTTCGCCCTGTATAAATCAACAAAATCAGAGGCCTGCTAAGATATCAAATTGTGCCAATGACATAAATTAAAAACATCAGAGGCCTGCTAAGGTATCAAAACGTACCATTGGCATAAATAAAAAAACTCGGAGGCCTGCTAAGGTATAAAATTGTGCCAATGGCATAAATAGAACAAACCAGAGGCCTGCTAAGGTATCAAATTGTGCCAATGGCATAAATTAAAAAAAAAGGCCTGCTAAGGTATCAAAACGTACCATTGGCATAAATTAAAAAACTCTGAGGCCTGCTAAGACATCAGATGGTGCCAATGGCGTAAGTTCAAACAGTCAGAGGCTTGCTAAAAGAAAAATGGCATACAAGCCTTGTTGTTTGGCAGAAGTGCAAATGTACCCTGCAACTTTCCCTATTTAGGGTTATACTCAGATCAGAAACTCAGCGAGGTACAAGTTCGAACTGACTTCAATGACAGAAAATATACTGTTAGGTGACCACAAGTCACTGCAAAAGTTTGTCAACAATGAAATCAGCAACTTACTAAAATGATTCTGAAAAAGGAAATCATGAAAGGAATTTTCCGGGTCAGTAGGTTAAAGTGATTTCAATTTCCTGAAAGGGTACAAAAACACTATAACTTTCCTGTCAGAGAAAACAGATAGCATAATCTATTTCATTGCTTACTGGATACTTTCACAAGATATAATGAAGTCCAGTCAATTATTTGTACCTCAGACATAAACATGGTCATTTCCTAAAAACAAATAAAAAATGGAATACAGTGATATTGGGAGTATTTCTGGTAATATTAATTACATTTTTTATGATATGTCATCAATGAGATACATTCAACATTGATTTCTATTTTAAAAAATATGCATTATATTTTCTGTCACTTATTAATGCAAAGTACATTTTTTTTGGTTAAACAAAATCTCTCTGTTCTATTTCTTTGCATATTGTGATCACTAGAGTTGTCAGCACATATTTTAGCAGTATTGAATGCATGTTTTGAAAAATTACACGGAAACTTGCAGATTTAGATAAATGACAATTACCTACTTACATTCAAGTTACAAGAAGCTGCACAGTTCTCTATAGACTTGAAATTGACAGTCATGTCAAGCTAACGATTTTTGCAATTAATCACAATGACTGTGAATATTTTATGAGTTAATCATTCATTTTAGTTCACATAGGGTCCCCCTGAAGATTGATTGGTCTCTCATTCTCCAATCAGCACTGAGGAATTTACTTATGGTGTCAAATCAGTCGATTGGTATGTCTGTGAAGAAATCTGATGTGAATAACAATTTTGTGATATGTAAGGTGCTTTAGTGTTTTCTAAAAAAGGATTTTAGTTAATGTATATAATCTTTTCTCGTGAATTTATGTCATATTTGAAAATTGATTATCATGTGATAGTGAAAACAGGAGTCTGAAATAATCAACATTAAAGATGTGTTCATTATACGCTTAAGAATAAGTTCTCAAAATGACATCATATATCTCACAGTTCAGTTACGTGTTACAATCCTGTAAGCAACATTCGAATAATGTTCCAGTGTTGTTCCAAGCTGCTCAGCTGAGGGGGTCAGTTTGGCCTTTTCTTAGAATGGACCATTCATAATGGTAAAAGTATCTGACCAAAAGGGTGGGCCAAATTACCCAATTTGATTAATTAAGATTAATTACTCCACATGATGTTCATTCTATTCAATGTTTCACATATCGCTGCAAAATCAGAATATTTCCTAACATTTTGCTTCAAATAATTCATCTGGTTTGGTTCTTTGAAGAAGATCCCCCTCGTTATAAGATCAACATCACTCAATTACAAACTATTTACAGGATTGGATAAAGAAGCAATGATTAACCAGAGCAACCATGTTTATTTGATTTATCTGTAAACTTGCTCTTGTGCATAGTCTGCATGCAGAAACATGCACGTGCATCTTTGATTGAGCCTGCATATGCTTCTTGTCTGGTATTTGCAACTTCCCACCAGAGAAGGGGTGGGATAGCGCAGTGGTTAGCACGTTCGGCTTCGGATCAAGAAGTCCATGGTTTGAATCTTGCCAGGGCAGGGGCTTGGCAACTTTGTCTGCTGTAGAGAACTGTTCTATGTGCAGTAAGGTTTGGGTGCAATGCTACACTGAATTTCACTGCAGTACCACCCATGGTTAGCTAGTTCTAGCCGATGCTCGCAGTGCATTGCCACAATGGTGTTGTGGGCTTTCTTACTCCAAAAATACTAGCAGCCACGCTTAAGTGAAATATTCTTGAAAATACCTTAAAACCCCATATCACCTCACCTTACCTCCACCCAGAGAAAAATCTCCAGATTGAATGAAAGCAGCTAAATTGAAACTGTGTGTCATAGCAGTTAGCTCTTTTTAATGATATGAAAATTAAGGTGTTTAAAATGGTAATTTATTTCATGCTCATCCCTGAAAGATTGCTCACTTAACATAACAGGAAAATTTTTGTTCAAACTATCAACTTGAAATGAGCATTTATTTTAACTTATATTTATATCTTTTCCAAGTTACATGTTAATTTTTAATTCTCTGGAAAATCACTTTGAAGTAATATTTTGTTCAAGTTTGAAACAGATTTAATCAGTGTTTACAAGAGATTGATTACATGAAATTTATAATGCATCAAAGTAATTCATAATCTTGGCAGGAAGTAAGTGAAGATCAAAGTAAACAGACTTCCTTCTGTAAGGTTAATCACAACTAGCATGTCTGCATTATCCTGAATAATTAATGAGTTGATTAATTACGTGTCAAGGGGTTAGTGATGAGGGCAGTAGTGTGGACATGTTAGATTAAAGCTTCGTACAGTGACAGTTCACTAACTTTGCTTAGGATCAAATGCTCTCAGGTTTGAATCCTGTCGCTGTGGTCAGTTGTCTAGGTCCAAGTGCAGTCAGTGAAGTTCCATCGATTGCGTGTTAGTTCCAGCCAGTGCTCATAGGTGTCACTGTTGCTCACAGCCACAATAAGGTTACAGTAATGACTCTAGGTGCTACCTGTCAAATACAATTGAAAATGGTTTTCTAAGGTAAAGTCAATTCATATTCCAATTTTACAAATAAGACTCATCATGTTAAGAAAATTGATGCAGAAAGGCATAATCACAAAAATCAGAAATTGTTAATTTTTTCTTGAAATGATATGAAATCTTATGATAGAGACTCTACAGAACTTTCAATAACCATGAATGTGTCACTCTACTACCCAATCACTTTTCACTTGTCCCATCCAACCTCCAACCATCTCCCCAATGTTGCAACTCGTCACCGACAAACATATATATAGATGTACAGTGATTGGCCTGCTTCATGTGTATCAGGAATTTTCTCGGGTCATGCGGAAATTGAGTCCCCCATGGCTTACCACAGTGATTGCAGGAACTAAGTGATGCCTATAAAATATTTAGAAACTGTTTGAAGAGCCTGGTCTTGCAGCACAGGTTCCACTCATGCAGGATATTATGTAGACCTATGGTGATTGATAATAGCCTCCGGGGTTGGACGATTGCATGGTCTCCTTTGATTGAAGATTGGTCTTTAGTTGCAGGAGATAGACCTGCAGTTATGGAATAAATGTCAACAGTTATAGTAGACAGATCAGTAGGTATACAAGATAAATCTGTAGTTGTAGAAAATATACCTGTAGTTAAAGGAGATAGATCTGTAATGATAAAAGATAGGTCTGGACTTTGGGAAGATAGGTCTGTAGTATTTGTATATAGAAATGTAGTGGTAAAAACAGATCTTTAGTGAAATAAGATAGGTCTGTAGTGATAGAATGAAAATATGAAATGGTATACTTATATAAGGTCAGTCAGTATTTATAGAAGATCGGTCAGTACTTATGGAAGATCGGTCAGTACTTAAAAAGATTGGTCAGTACTTATGGAAGATTGGTCAGTACTTATGGAGGCACGGTCAGTAGGTAGGAATTGGCCTGTAGTGATAGACGATAGATTTGTAGTGATAGAAAATATATCTGAATAGGAGTGAGTGAGTGAGTGAGTTATTGTTTAACGCCGCTTGGGCATTATTTCAGCCATTAGCGGCGATCTGAATAGGAAGAAAGGTCCACTTTGATGGAAAGTAGATCTATAAGGATAGAATATAAGTGAGAAAAGATTGAGATAGGTCTAGCTCTTGACATTAAAGATGGCTTAAGTTAAACAAGAAAGTGCGTGCAGTGTTGGAAGACTTTTTTGTGACGGAAGGCAATTCTGCAATGATAGACCACTGCACTGTAGGTGGCTGTTCAATATGCGAGGCTATTCAAGCTCCATTTCCTTTGTATCTTGCAGCTGTACAACCTTCTTTGTACCATTAGCTAATCATTGATCAACATTTTGTCATATTTTTTATACGGCGAGAAAAAAGTTCCCAATTAAGCATGACTTTTTAGTTATGAAATGAAAATGAAGCTTTTCTGTGTAATGATACAATGACATGGCTGAGTACGTCAGTTCTGATAACCAATTCTCATCCTTCAGACATCTTAAACTGGATATTTTACTGCGACTGGTCTTTAGACTTTAAGATTCCTCTTTGAACCATCTAACAGTACTGGATTATGTAATGTTTCTAGGTCTAGGTCATTTTTCTTGAATAGCGCACGCTGCTAATGGCTGAAATATTGCCCAAGTGACGCTAAGCAATAATTCACTCCCTTTAATAGCAAAAGAAAAAACACTGTTGCTTCATATCAAACTAAAGCTATTTCCTTTTGATTATCTTCAAATCTGGCCAACAGTGCTTTCAATTTCCTTACTGTGTTGCTGAATGTCTTTTAGGGATCCACAGATCTCTGCACTTGAAAGCATATCAGAGAAGAAAAGCAGTGCCAACAGTTGGCATGGTGGAAACAGATCAAGATCCAAATCATCAAATAGAACCTATTTTGCGGAATAATTTTTATTAAAAAATTCCTTTCACTGGCATCATGTTGGTTTCGGGTCAAGATAATGCCACTATGGGCTGAAATATTGACTAAGCAGAGATAAAAATATAGACTAAATGGAAAAAAATCTCAGTCTCCCTTTTGTTTCATTTTTTCTCTTCAAATTTTAGATTTATTGACAAAATTATCATTTCAGAGTTTAATTGATAGTAAATTTCAGAGAACTGTGTAACAATGACTGTGGTTTGGATATGTTAAGTCACTTTCCTTATAAATGCAGTTACTATTCAATGTTAGCTAGTTCAAGAGGGTCCCTGCATGTTCCACTGTAATGTTTCCTCCAATTATAATGCTTATTATTGCCAATAGTGAAAAACATAAGAGGTGACATTTTTCATATGTGCACATATGCACATTTCACTTTTGCCTAGCCTTGTTGTAGCGCAAGTTTCCATACATTTTCGTTTGTGACATTAAATGATTGTAATGTTGCTTGATCAGGGTTTCAATCAGAGTTCTTTTTGAGGATCAAATCTTTGAAGGGCATTTAGAAGTGACATACATAAAAAAGACAAGATTTTCTGGATAACAACTTCTTGATCTTGAAATTCACCGCTTTTGAGTATATGCTTGCTCTGGATTTTTTGGATAACAACTTCTTTATTGTGAAATTCACGACATTTTGGAGAACGTGCTTACTCCTTTAATCAGATTTGATGAAGGAGTAAGCATATACTCCGAAACGTGAATTTTACAATAAAGAAGTTGTTATCCAAAAACTCTTGTCTTCAAAGGGATTCAAATCCTTAGTAACGAAATTATTACACTTTGAAGTGTATGTTAATGACTTTTACGAAACTCTGGCAAATTATTGGATAAACTTCGGTCATGCTGGGGTAATAAAAAAATCATACTCGTTTCATAAAAATCATATGAAAAACTGCCTCAGGTACGAAACTCTTTGCGTTACTTTTAGTTTCATAATTCCGCTTATTGCAGCCACCTTGTCTCAGTTAGAATGCTCACCGGTACTTGTTACAACTTCGATTAAACTTTATATGAGATAATTGTTAAAGATAATGTTGTATTTATGACCTGTTTTTCATGAATGTATACAATGAAAGTTATTTATCACAAACTGTCTTGAAATCTTGCAACTTTAAATGCCAATTTGTTTATTTGATTTATTTAGTTTTGCTTGAAAATAACCAAGGTTTATTTACAATTTTATGTGAATTTTGTAATGTGTTCCTGAGGTTTTTATCAGAAAAATATCTATTAAGGTTATTTAGTCTACTTTGTGTCTTAAATGTGAAAAGTTTATTTAATTCTTTAACATGAGAATTAATGTTTGTGAACTAGGAAGTTGATATCTTTTCTCTAAAGAAATTTAATGCATTTAA
This sequence comes from Phorcus lineatus, assembly GCA_921293015.1. Classification (NCBI taxonomy): domain Eukaryota; kingdom Metazoa; phylum Mollusca; class Gastropoda; order Trochida; family Trochidae; genus Phorcus; species Phorcus lineatus. Next base: position 61,799,077 of record OV121081.1, read on the forward strand.
GAAAATAGGAATCAATTTGATCAAACGCAGAGAGATATTTGTGAAATTTCATTTGGAATAACTATCCTTGTAACTGATGGTCCAGAAATATTTTGGGATATCATGATATAATTCAGAAGTGAATTTCTGATGCTTTACTTTGTTAACCTTGGAGTGTTTGCAGGTGGATGGGGATTCCAGTATATTGACCACATTGAATGGTATTGATAGATCGGGGAGTTTTAAGTGTTACGGTTTGTTCTGTACTTAACAACAAAATGAGTTAATGTACATAGTTGCACTCGTTCATACTTTCATGTTGTTTTATCTCTGTTTTTATTGTTGAGTCTGGTCCGTCTAATTAATTCGGGACATGAAATGTACAACATGGAATCAAATGGTGACAGTGGTGGCTTGAATATGCTTTTCCCAGTTGACCTACTTCTTGTGTTTAAATAGTGGACAGCGTTAACCCCTGCTCCTATGTCCTTCATAATATGGCCAGTGTGTAATAGTTCATGATTGTGCAGATTGTGTGATTGTAAAGGGCCAAAAACACTGAGCTTAAAATTGTACAGTCTTTCTTGGTGATTCTAGGACAAAACCTACAGCTGTCTGCACATTTTCTGTCATTTGGTATCGTTTGGAAACGCAGGCCTAAATTTTCGAAGCTCTCTTAGTACTAAGATCATAGTACAAATGTTTTAACAGTACTCACAGCTATCCTTAAGTTAGGACAGCTTTGTACATTCAGACCCCTTTCTAAAATGATCTGATCATCAACACAAAAGGACTTGTCGACTCATCAGCAAATTGACCTAATCCCATCTGAATTACCTCATGACTTCAATTTTCTCAATTCCTTGCAAGTCTATGGAAAAGACTGGGTCCTAGAATGTCATATAAGGCTCTGATTAACTCAAATCTGATCCTGACAGCTCGTCCAATGCTTTCAATTTCCTCTGCCTGCATGAGAATAGCTTCAGATAGTTGTAGTTTCGCAGAATAAAAAGAATACATTAGATCTCAGGTTTCTAATCAAATGGCCTAAGGTTGTCAAAAAGGAAATTTTCCTGAAACATTTGAATCTTTGTACGTTTTGTATGGGAAATTGATATTTTAATTGCATCCCACTTTTCAAGTGTATTCCATTTTTTCTGATTCATCCAAAAATTATTGCCTTTCTTATCATATGTAAAAACTGTTTATTCTTTTGATTGTCAACATTATATACATTGTTCATTGGAGTCATTGACCTCCATTACAAAAGTAGAGTCCTACCCTCATAGTGCCAAGTGCCAAGCAAGGAAGCAACAAGTGCTATCTTTTGAAATCTTTTTGTATTTTTTATTACTTCTGTACCTTCCAGGTGTTTAGCTGATCTTACAACCTTGCTATACCAATGGTAGACTAATATTCAGTCTGTGAAAAATAATTTTCAGAAAGGATAATCTGAATGAATTATATGAAAGGAACCTCAGATCAACAGTTCTTTCAGACTTGAAGTTGACTTCAGATCTAGACATGCTGTGAAAGAGGTTTTGTTGAGGTTTAAGTAGCATTAACTACAGTGTAGGTGTTAGACAGAGTAAATGATCTTACTGCAACAGTGAACAGAGTAAATGATCTTACAGAGACAGTGAACAGAGTAAATGATCTTACAGAGACAGTGAACAGAGTAAATGATCTTATTGCAACAGTGAACAGAGTAAATGATCTTACTTCAATAGATAACAGAGTAAATGGTCTTACTGCTACAGTGAACAGAGTAAATGATCTTACTGCAACAGAGAACAGAGTAAATGATCTTACTGCAACAGTGAACAGAGTAAATGATCTTACTGCAACAGTGAACAGAGTAAATGATCTTACAGAGACGGTGAACAGAGTAAATGATCTTACTGAGACAGTGAACAGAGTAAATGATCTTACTGCAACAGAGAACAGAGTAAATGATCTTACTGAGACAGTGAACAATATAAATAACCTAACAAAACATTGAGATATACGATGAGATTCAAAATCATACCTTAAAGGTCAAAAGTAACTCTTGACCAGCAACCACAGAATTAGCCTTGACCAATATTGCCTGCTGGAAATGACTGTTCCAGTGTCTGTGTCTGACATTCTATTGGTCAGTAGTTTTGTCTCAATGTCACTATCCAGACTGACCCTATATACTTCAGCTATATCTGCATCTTCATACATGTAAACACCTCTAATTTCTTAAATATTTAACTCTATTTCTAGAGATGTTTTAGTTAAGATTAAGGGCATCACTCACCCTCTATTCTGCAATAGACTGTTTTTGAGTGATGTCACAAAACATGGGTCCATGGTGTCGTTAATAATAGTGACAGGATGCCCTGCTTGAGGATTTTCAGTTTGAGGCCATATTTGATTTACTAGATAATCCTTCTTTTGATGGAAATATCAAGCGTTTGGTATGTGAAATGGAAATGATATGCCCAAAAAAGGAAAATAGTAGCCTCAGTGAAGGGAATTCAGTGATTAACAATTCTTTGTAAGAAGTGTTTGAATGTGGCCAAGTTTTGTGAAGTTCACCTTTTTTACATTTCAGCCATTGCTATATTAATGATTCAGTGCGTTTTCACCCAAGCTTTCTGCCGTTATGCATTTTTAGCAATGTCATTAGGCTTTTTCCCACAAGAATTAAAGCCCCAGTGAGGAAAATGAAATCACCTTATCTCAATCTATTGTCTCTTAAATATGTGGCTACACTAAAATACCTGGATTTATCAATGAGAATGAAAACGTTTTCCAGTCAACAATGATATCAAATGTACCCTCTCGCCTTAGAATGTTTCATGATTTCATTTGACTAATTAAGGCAACTCTTCCAACTCAGTTTAAATGAAACCCAACTTCCAAACAAAATACATCAAATAAATCGTATAATAAATTTTTTTTAGTATTTTGATGTGAAATACTTGTGTAATAGAACAGTTAAACACTTTTATAGGTTTTTTGGACTGCATGACAAATCTACTATGTTTTTATTTTTTATTTGTTTCATTCATTTTCAATCAGTATGACTTTGTTTTTGCATTTTGCCACAAAAGAGTGTTGAGCACATTTAAGTTTCATCATAACAAAATCGGGAAGGTAGTGCTTCTTATTTAGAAGATAGAGAGAGCAAGTGTTGACAAGTAGAAATTCAAGAATTGCAAATTTGGTACAGCTTAGTAAAAACATAATTGAAATGGCACTAAAAAAATTCTAATAATAGTGATAGATCTTCTGTGCAGATGCAAAATAAACTTACCTTTTTCAGAAATTAATGTAATCTCGGTCTCCCATTCCAGACATGATCCTACAGCTAGATGAGGATGGGTGATTGATAATCTTATGCTATTTGGAGATAATGACTTGATGAGAAATAATAAGTTATTATCTTGTAAAAATACTAGTTTGTAAAAACGCCACAAAAAAACAAAACCAAAAACATACAAAATAAGATGTTATCATAGTAAGCATTTTTCAATTAATTTTTTTTCATAATTATAATGAAAAATAGATACTTAAAAATATATAGATATACTTTCCAAAGAGTTCTTATCTGAAATAACTTTTCATTTTGCAATTGCATACTTTAAAACGCTTCATAATTGATATCTCAGAACCAAACCTTGTACGTACCAAAGCAGGGCATAAACCATTTAATGGTATTATGTCCCATTTTTACAATTCCTTGATAGATTCTTGTAGTGATTTACTTTGTTTTATTTCCACATAGTCAATTTGATGACTTTTTTACGCTGATGTTATGAGTGCGGAGATAAAGATGTCTTTACTGTGTTGATATAATCAATATCTCCCGTCCAGAGGGGTTCATTACGGACCTGTGTTGTAAACAAGTTATCACAGGTCTGCTGACGTATTGTCTCATATATGCTATAACTAAAAGGTTGGGTACACATACATCACTCATTATTACCACTACACTAGATACTCGGTTAGTAAGTTGTAAATACTGCTTTGCCAAAAGGACTTAGTAAAGGGCAGGGATTGGAAAAGGAAGGGGCCATGGGCCATTTTGCACATTGTATGACAAAATGGCCCATTCATATTAGAAATTTTACCATTGCTACTGTTGCCCATTCAAAATTCTGAAAGTGACTAAAAGCCCTAAAATGGCCCAATGTTACAGGTGTTTTTCCAAATCCCCGAAAGGGTAAATCCTATAGGGGTATTTTTTTGTATGATATTTATGAACATTGTTCTTTGTTAGCCTAACAAGGTATATCATGTTAAAATAGATAAATGCATCCCAATGCCAGTAAACCAGATTTCCGTCAGTCTTTAGTTATAGTCCAATTCCCAACAAATTTCAAAGGCAAAATGTATTATTACAAACAGATATAAATATAAATGCATCAGAGCCTCAGCATATCTGGTTAGGCTAGTTCATTGTTCATAGGGGAGTCAGCTAATGGGTTGACTATAAAAAAAAGGAATATGACCATGTGTTATTGACCCTTTTTCTGCCAATGTCAAATTATTCAGAGGCACTAAAAAGATTAAATCTGAAAACTAAAAACAGATCAAGAAAGAAATAATACAAGATTTTTCTATGAGCTATTTCTTGGAATGATTGAAATATTAACCTGAAATAGGATTGTACCAGCAGCTAAAGGTTAAGACTCCATGTATCCTTTTTGTATATTTAAAACCTTGTTTTCACAAAGATGTTTGGTTTCTTTTTCAGAAGAGTGTCGAATGGCATTCTCCCCTAAGGAAGCCCCAGTATATGTAAGTATCAAACAAACTTTTTTTGCTCACCTGGCCTACAAGGCCCAATTGTTTTATGGCATCCCTTGGCATTCTTCTGTTTTTCCGTCCGTCTGAAACCTATTTGCTATTTCAACTTCTTCTCTAGAACAAATGACTTAAGATATTGGTCTTATCTTTCCTAGTCCTTGACTAATGAGGTTTTTAATTGATTGATTTGGTGACTCTGTGACCCCTAATAAGGGTCAAGGGGGCCCCACCCTGAAAACCTATTTTCATCTTCATCTTCAGAAGCAAAATGCCTAGAAAGCTGAAACCTTGTGTGCAGACTCCTTAGATGATGGGACTATGAATTGTAGATTTGGTGACCCTGTGCACCTAATGACGACCTTGGGAACCATGCCCTCAAAACCTGCTTTCATCTTCTCAAGAACATAAAGGCTGAAATCTTCTGTGCAGGTGCCTTGGCCAGTAGGTGGTCTAAATTGTAGATTTGGTGATCCTATTAACCCTAATAACTTTTCACTTTTTTATCCTCTTCTCATGAACCAAGAAATCTGAGATTTTGTGTATTAACTTCTTGAATGAAGAGTTATTTAATTTACAGATTTGTTAACCCAAAAAGGTGACCATTTGTAAAATAAATGATAGATAGCCTGATGAGCTACAGAGTCAATGGCTCTATTTTGTTATGTATGATTAAGAACAATTTCATGTAATGAGCTATTTTTGGTTAAGATTTGATGATGGAAATCTCTCTGTTTTTGTTGATACAGAAGCTCTCTCATAATATAACTTTTCTCTATATCAAATTCCATGATCAGTAAGTTGAATTCAAATATTTGCTCAAGATTAAATTTCTTCATTTCAAATTTGTTGCTTCAGGAAAGTGTTCTAATATAATTTCTGTTGACATTCTAAGCAAAACTTTTGAAGATTCTTCAGTGTTTTAATGAATTAATATCAATTGAGTAAGGTGTTTCGGAATTGCATGTTGTCAGAGTTTAAATGTCAAAGGAGTGGGAGGTTAGTAATCACGTATCCACTTAAGTTATTGATTCGTTACCATAGTCAGCTAAAGGTCACCTATTCCTTCTCCCTACCCATTTACGAAGAGTTGTGTTTCATTTCCTGTTCGGCCCAGTGATGTCGTTAGCCAATCAGAATCTCCACATCCGTCCCAGTGAAACTACGGCGAAGATGTTTGTGACACTTCAGGGCGAAACGCTCTCAATTTAACTGTTGCCATGACGTCACTAGAGATATTCTTGGTTTACTGATTGTCAGGATACTTTTATCTCTCTTTTTGCATGCAGATTAAGTTCTTGAATTATGATTTTAGAAAAATTGGTTCATAGAAAGTATGCTTTTTTTAAGTGTTATCTGTCTGATTTTCCCTCGAGCATTGTGAAGTTTTGTTTATTAATTCAAATATAAAAAGTATTCACAAAGGAAAGTTTTATATGATACAACATTGTTTTTTGATAAATGAATAAGTATATCTTTAAAGTGCAAATAGTTTAGGCTTTTAGTCTGCAATACTTATCTTTGGAAAGCTTTTGCTGAAAAACGCAAGCTGTAATTCAATAAATTTCACAAAGATAAATACATAAATTGATAGATAATAAACAGATTAACAAGTAATAAATGATGAGACTAGTTGACACGGACTTCTCACGACCTAACAAGGCTTTTCTCAGTGGTAGCACAGATAAATGGCTGCATTTCTCAATTTTTAGCTCATCAGGTCTGAAAGACCCGATGGGCTTATGGCATGGCATGGCGTCCGGCGTCCGTCCATCCGTCCATCCGTAAACTTTTCACGTTTTCGACTTCTTCTCCAGAACCAATGACTCTAGAGAGCTGAAATTTTATGTGCATACTCCTTGGCAAATGGGGATTCTAAATTGTAGATTTCGTGACCCCATGACCCCAAATGGGGTCACAAGGGTCAAAACCTTAAAAATCTATTTTAATCTTCTTCTCCAGTTCCAAAAGATCCAGAGAGCTGAAAAGTTGTGTGTAGACTTCTTGGCCAATGGGGATTCTAAATTGTAGATTTTGTGACCCCATGACCCCAAATGAGGTCAGAGGGGTCAAAACATGAAAAACCTATTTTCATCTTCTTCTCCAGTTCCAAAAGGTCCAGAGAGCTGAATAGTTGTGTGTAGACTCCTTGGGCACTGGAGATTCTAAATTGTAGGTTTGGTGACCCCATGCCAAATGGGGTCACAGGGGTCAAAACCTGAAAAACCTATTTTCATCTTCTTCTCCAGTTCCAAAAGGTCTAGAGAGCTGAAAAGGTGTGTGTAGACTCCTTGGCCAACGGGGATTCTAAATTGTAGGTTTGGTGACCCCATGACCCCAAATGGGGTCACAGGGGTCAAAACCTAAAAAACCTAATTTCATCTTTTTCCCTAGTTCCTAAAGGTCTAGAGAGCTGAAAAGGTGTGTGAAGACTCCTTGGACACTGGGGATTCTAAATTGTAGGTTTGGTGACCACTTGACCCCAAATGGGGTCACAGGGGTCAAAACCTTAAAATCCTATTTTCATCTTCTTCTCCAGTTCCAAAAGGTCTTGATAGCTTAATAGTTGTGTGTAGACTCCTTGGACAATGGGGATTCTGAATTGTAGGTTCGGTGACCCCTTAACCCCAAATGGGCAATGGGCCTTTTTTATTTGATTGTGAATAACTTTTAAGAAATAAATTGTTGTTTTCTTTCCTCAACATAACAATTTGCAATGTCCCAATGTGCCCTAGTTCAAGCCCAAGTTACCCCTGGTTTGGAAAGCATTTTTTTATTTTGATATCTCTGGTTTTACCTGTCTCGGACGTTGGGACAGGCTATCTTTCCTACACTGCCCATGACCCCATGGTCTAAACCCAAACACCTATTTCTATCAAACGTCTGACGAGCTACAGAGCCCATGGCTCTATTTCTTTTTAGTGAATCCGATCTTTTCTTTGTCAAATTATAAAGTTTTTAGCAACAAAAATGTTAAACTCAGTTATATGCTTGAAATCAGTTCTGAAATAATCATGCATTAAGGATCTCTTTGTATGAACAGGAATGTGTCCCTCTGAAAATACCCTGGCCACACCATTACTCTAGTCCCTTTAAGCAGCTTTTAATGGACAGTCCTATTGGGGTATTTTTCAGGGAAACAAAATTCAAGGGGACATTCTCCTTTATACAATTATGTTATCAGTACATGGTTGTAATATAACCCAGTTGAAACATGGTACTTAGGATAACATTTTGTTTGATTCAGGTTTTACATCTAGATAAATGAGAGCTCACACTCCGTAAGATAAAACAATAATGAGAAGTGAAGCCATTCACGGGCGCTATGAGCATGAAAAGCCTTGCCATGGTATTACAAGGTATTGTTGATTAGTCTTATCATAAATCATTTGTTAAATTGTGGGTACATATATATAGTTTATTTTTATAATGTTGTGAAATTAGTTGAAGTACAAGTCATTTTCCGTCAAAGCAACATGGCGGACCATAACCGATAGGTTAGCCTCTTTAAAACCAACTAAATTAGTTATTGTTGATCACTAATTACAAACAGTGCCAAGACATTCTAAGTTGCCATCCTACTGGAATTACAACTTTTATGTTTATTTAGCGATAATAGCAATCACAACATGATATCCAAGAAAGTCAATAGTTTCATAGGTTACCTGAGAGTTGCTATTGACTGTCTTACTGCAAATAAAGGAAAGGAAAACCATGAACTAAACCTAAAGATCTTACTTTTCACAATTTTATTTCAACTAGTATCAAGTATACCTGTGCTGACTAAGGATGGGCATGGGTCCAAATTTCCATATCGCGAAATATTGCAATACAGAAAAGCTTATTGCAGTATGCATAGCAATATATTGGTACTTTTCATATTTTCCATATTAGTTATTCTATGATCTCTTGACTAATGACAGCAATAATCAATACTGAACTGGACGTCGTTTTGTAAAGAGAGATAATTAAGTGACTGGTATAGTACTTTTAACATCTCTGTGCTTTTTTGCTTTGAAAGTTCACAAATTTGTTTACAAATTTCAGTAAAATCATGTTGTTTTGTTGTTACTTGTTTCTGAAATTTAGACGGAAATTGTTAATTCTAAAACCTCCAATATATTGGATATTTTCAGAAGACTGTACTGGACGTATTGTGGTGTTTCTGTATTGCTATATACGATATACCGATAATACCACTCACCCTTAGTGCTGACACTTTGATAGTTATAGGGGCAGGTGGCGCCAGTAATCAGCTATCCCAGAGTGCAATGGTGCGTCTTGATTGGATATGTCCTCCAATCCGGAATCACTTCCCTGTCCCAAATCAGTCGATGAGAACACAGACTACGAGACTGATTTAGATAAATGGGACCTATAAGGAGAGACACCAGTTAGAACATCTATTAGTCTGTCTCCCAGTCCCCTGAATTGTTAGCTCTCATTGTACCTCTTAGGCCTGAGTTATTGTCATCTGAGAAGTGAGTCAACATTTCTATTTATATTTAGGTCATAAAAACCAGATTTAATGACAGAAAAAGTTCGCCTTTGTAGAACTAAATCTAGAATGTTTAGTTATTATGGTGCTTCTTTCCATATCTAATATAATCTAATATTTGTACATTTGGTATTTACCCTTCCCTCTTTCTCCTTCTCAAATGTATTCATGGTAAGCATCTTCCTGGTAGGTAATTTCAAATGTTTAGAGTAAAATCTATTTTACATGTAGACTAAACTTTATGACAGGCGCTATCATAGTCTTTAAGAACTGAATTTATATAGTCTTTACCCAAGGTGACCCAATCATTTTATTGTTTATCAATTATCCATATCAGGATACGGAACAATTCTTCTAACTTCTGATTATCATGCCTTGAGTTGGGTAACTCATCCAGTATGAAACCTTGCCAACTGTTGAAGAAATTTATTAATGATAGTCAACAGAGCTAAAAGCAATACCTTAACTCTCTATTAAAACTGGTATCTTCCGGAGTCTAACTCACAGATTGTCAAGCTGATGGGTCACCCATTCAGTGTCAAGCCTAACCCATTGTTGCTGAACCTCAAGGATAACGGCCAACAGAGCTATGCTCAGAACCAATCACCACAACTTTCTACTTAGTGTACTATCCCACCTGAGCTCACGTATTCAAATGGCTTCAACACCTGTTTCTAGTTAGCAAGGTGTAGATCTCTCAGTTTAGTCCTGACTGGAGATAAATCTACTGACTACAAGTACTTATAAGCTTTATAAGCCCTTAATGAGACAGGAAGGGGCTATCTGTTGTATGAGGTTTGATACTAAGACAGAAGAGATGTACTGGTTTATAGAATCTGATGGATAGGGTTTAGTAGGTTGATCTGATTACTGCCATCCATTCTAATTATCTCGCGTCGATCTGTACATCGGGGAGGAAGCTCACAGATGGTCAACTTTCTCTTGTTTTTGAAAGATATTGGTGAATTCTGTACTAACGAAGGCCTTAATTGATTTATTGATTGGAGACTGTAATTTCAGATAGGTTCATAATGATGAATATTATGGAAGAGAACTACCCTGGCTTGCTCAATAAAACTTGTTTGAAGTTACTAATTTGTTTGAGCATTTAATTTGACCTGACATGAATTTAAAATTCTCTGACAGGGCCATTGAGAGCGGTTATCAAAATACTATTGTTGTGGCATCAAGGGCCATTATTTCATAATGTCCCTGAAAACTAGAATTTATTGAGGAATAAAGGATGATTTTGATCTTTGACAAAACCATGCTAGAACATGATGTTGCTTTTCTTCAACACTGACAAAAAACCTAAAATATCTGTTTTTTGCTGATATTCATATAAATAGTTTTGCATTAAATCATTCAACACAACCAATCTAAGCACCTTCATGAGGTCATCATGAGTGAGTTATATATTATTCATATTTCCATTGGCTGCAGTCCTTACATGGTGCTTTTGTGATTGGGCCTGGCTGGGATTGATGAAAGCCCTAGCGTGATACGGGTGATGTACAGTGCCTCAGGCTACTTGTTGAATATGCCTATCATGTCAAACCTTGTATTTCTTTAAACCATATTTAAACCACAGTTTTTTTATAAAAACTATTGCTGTTTGAATTCGTGGTAGTTTTTGCTTGTAACCTACAGGTTCTGAATATCCTGAAAAATTTGTGTAAACCAGTTGTGAATCTCTTATCATTCCATTCATAAATCTGTAATTCAGAGTGACAGTAGCCTATAAGTGCAGAGGTAAAATCGTCCATGAAAGCAGGCTTCCTTGTATATTGCTTAAAAAGTATAGGGGCAGGATGGCGCAGTGGTTAGCGTGTTGGATCAAGAGGTCCATGGTTCACATCCCGCCAGGGGCTCGGCAACTTTGTCTGTATTTGAGAACTGTTGTACACACAGTAAAGTTTGGGTGCAATGCTACACTAATTTTAGGGCAGTTCTAGCCGATGCTCACAGGTTTTACCACAATGCATAGCCCATTGATATTACGGGATTTCTCCCTGCAATGAGACTACAACCACTGATGCAAATGAAATAGTCTTGAAAGCGGCATTAAACCCCTTATCACCTCACCTCAAAAAGTACACCTTGCATTGTTGTCGCTAGAGGGGGTCCTGGAGAGATATGCCTTCCCTTTTAGCTTGGTGTCCCTCAGAATTCGGGAAGTAAGATACCTTCACCATTGATTGCTAAGTGTCCCAACTGTTCAGAATCGGCCAAGATGACCCCTGATCTTATCAGCTATGAACAACAGGTATCATATTTAAGAAGTTACATTCTTAACAAAGAGCAACCAATCAAAGCAGAATTTTTAGTTTTCTGCTAAGCCTAGCTGCAAGAAGTGCCATATTCCTCTGTGGGACAAACCCTTCTTTTTGTATCCATACTTTACCACTTGCTTCCTTTTTGGAAATAAATTAAAAATCCTACTAAACTTTGGTTTCTTTCTTAAGTTAAGTCTGTAAGTTATTGAACAAAAATGAGATGAGCTAAACTTTATTGTGTCAAACATGAAATTGTCTGCTTCCTTAACTCAAAAAACTATTGTGAATGTCTTGAGATAATCTCCCTCCACTCAAACTGAAAAATGAAATGTTAAAAAATGATAATATAATCTTGTTGCTATAAATGGTCCATTTATATAAGTACTCAACAATAAGTAACGTTCCTGCCAGCCCTAACCTTTGTTCTCCAGTTTAGAGATACTTCCATGGGAGTATACAACTGATCACAATTTTTCAAACTCAAGAACCACATTCATATAGTTCTCTCTTGTTCTTCACTGTAAACTGAAAAACCTTGTGTACCGCTTACAAGTCAAAGTGCCGAAAGGGCACCATAAAATTTTTAGTTTTATAATTGTTTATTCTGTTTGCAGGGAGGGGGCACAATAGTTGTGGCACTATCTGAAGACACCAGTTTCCCTGAAGGCGCAGATCTCTTCCTGGTTTACGAGGGCGCCAACTGCCGTCACGTGACCACTGCCACGAAAGTCAGCGTCAACACAGTGCATTCCTTCATACCAGGTAAGAAACACAGATCTATTCATAAATGTTGTGACAATGTTTTACAACATTTTCTAATCTTAATTTCAGCTTCAAAGAAAAGCCTTAGAAGATTGAAATTTGGTGTTCAGATACATTGGCCAATGATGATAATAGATAAAAGATTTGGTGACTTTATAGCTCTAATTAGGGTCTGACTGGCCCTGCCCAAAAACCTGATTTTATCTTCTTCTCATGAAGCAAAAGACCTTGTAAGCTTTATTTTCTGTACAAACTCAATTCCTTTTGGGGATTTTAATTTATAGAGTTCCCTCTTATTGAATATATTATATGATGTCTGATTTTTGGAATGGTTTGACATGGTTTACCTGTTGTTAACAATGGGCCACTTTGGATGTACAGTAAAATTGTATGCGTCGGCACGATCTTGGAATATTGACAAGATCTGGAACATTAATAAACTTCTTATCAAGTAATCAATTGATGCTGCTGCTTTTATCCTGTCCAATATGAAATATGTTCTATCCTTATATTTACTCCACCTGTGTCTGAGCAAGTGTTCGGAGCTGTTTCTTGCTAAATGTAGATAAAACGAAGGTGTATATTTGCAGGGCTGTTTAGCGATATAGGAGAACATATATTGTTGAGCACACCCATTTGAGGTTTGCGTCATATGATACATTATCGGTGTTTTGCGGATCAATTTTCATATTACTGGACTTTAGCCTCCACTTTAGGATGGCAGAAACGATAATGAACCTTCAACAAAAGAGTTTTCCTCTTGAATTATGAAAATCTTTTCTTGTTTGAATTACGCCTCCATCCTTTAAATGAGTTATTTTGGTTTATGATGAGTGAAACTGCTAACTAATGGGACATGAAAATCAATTAAACCTTGTTTTGTTTTAGACTTTATTTACATTGGACATTGAACAGGCTAATGCCCCTTTGATTGACATGCAATGAGGGATAATAGAGAGTCATTATGAATAAACTATGTGTGCACTTCAATTGCTGGGCACGTGTAGTAATGACGGCAGTCGATTAGAACGAAGGGGTGATGAATTTGATGAGAAGAGGCTTACTCTAACCCTACCATGTTTCTGTTTGACTGGTAGTGGACAGAGGTGATATAAAAACATCTCTAATTTGGGTGTGGCAAGGTTGACTTACCCCTCCTTTACTTTTGTTACATTTGTTACTATTACAAGGATGACTTTCGAATTCATTTTGAAACTTAAATCTGTTTTGGTCAGTTGTCAGTAGCATATTTTATTGGTAATTGAAGGTAGTATGAGAAAGTTTTACATTTCAAATTCTTAATTACAAGCAATTCTTTGAAATTGGTATTTAAAGATTATTTTTGAAATTTTCACACCAATGAGATTCTTAATTACAAACAATTCTTTGTAATTGGTATTTGAAGATTATTTTGGTAATTTTCACATGTTAGATTCTGTTATGCATTTACCTTGTTATCGTTCACCTCTATGCTAGCTGTCATTTCAGGGCCCGTAAATGTAGGTTTTACAAAGACATTTGAGTAACTTTCAGGAACTCCGAATTTAAATGTAAACTTTTTTGGTCTAAGAATTTAACTTCTAAATTTAGCAGTTCCTATAGGTCCATTTACTAATTATAGGGATTCAATGAACAAATCTTAATTAGTGTTCAAGCAGTGTAATATCTGTTTATTGCCTGGCCTTTTTTCCAAAGAAGTCAGGCTTACTTGTAACCTGAGTCTCTTCTAATTGGAATTACTCAAGCACCTTTGACATTCAGCCACAATAATGATAGTAGACTAATTAATGAGCTTGAATCTGATTTCAGGTAGTTCATCCTTCCAAATGAAGTTGTTTCTTTGAACTGATTTTGTGTCTGACTCCAATGTCTTTCAACTTCCGCATTGGTATTTTTAACTTGGTTAGTTTGAGTTTTGTAGCTGGGGGGGATAGTTGAACAAAACAACCTTAAAGAGATGGTTCTATTAGGGTCTGTTTAGTTGAAACATGCTGAAACATTCCAGTTATTATTTAATTATAAAACTATTCAGTTCAGACAAGAGGGTATATAGTGTTTTAGTGTTTTTTCAATTTATTTACAAAGGCATTTCAGTATTGTTAAGTTGTGACTGAAAATATTTCAAAGCAATATAAAGTAACAAACCATTTAAGAATATATCTATCTTTGCTTCAAAGAAATCACTTTGAAATGTAAACTTTAAAATGGCAAATCTTTCAGTAAATTAACATAAAAATGATACTTAAAATATGAATTAAAGTTTTTCACATGACACTAATTAGATTTTCATACATTGCAGATAACTTCGTATCGGAAAAATAAAATCTTTTCCTTCATATCTAACACTCTAAGAAAGTTAAAGGGTAAAACTTTTTTTCTCATAACAAGAAATAATTCTCATGAATTGACCCTATTTGCAAAAAAACCAAGCAAGTTAATTTGAATGTGTCTGCTAAAGTCAGATACAGAAGCGTAGTGCTGATTCCACATTTTGGGCACAAATTGGATAAGATTTCCCCAGAGAATTTGTATTCAGTTTTCAAATCAATAAGACCTTTATTTCATATATAATCATTCAACCATCTGAGGAAGAGAAAAAAAAAAGATTCAAAACATTTGATGCAATAAATTCTGTTAAGAAACGACACAATTCTTAGCCATCAAAGAAAGAAGATTTAAGAGAAACAAGCGTTGAGGAATCAGGAAGTAAGATGAAGTAAGATGAAGTAGGTTAATGTGACGAGGAACACAGAACCAAGGAATTTACTCGATGATGACTTCTTTGTTATGCACAGACAATGAGTCTGTATCATCTAGTAACTGTTATTGAAATAGAACGGAGAGTGCCCCATGTTGTTGTCAATTCCTTATACAGTCAGTTTTGTATCGCTTAATGTATGATTTTCCTCACACTACTCAAGTTGTTTTCTGCTGGTGACACAGTGTCATCAGCGGATTTTTTTATAAATGAAAATCCGCAGCAGTTAAGGTAGCTTGCCAAACAGGTGAAGCGATATTGGCCAGAAAGTCTTGGAGAGTTGACTCCCTGTACCACACTGGACATAGGTTGCAAGACTAGTGGTGTCCGGTTGGGAAGTGTCTTAAATTGAAATGTGCAGGACAAGTGGGTACCTGGTTTGGAAAACACCGTGGAAGTTAAAGCTAGCATCATTTAGGTGATTCAAATCGGTGAACCCCCTTCAAAATTCCTAGATTCGCTAATGTCAGATGGCGGATATCTTATGTTGCCCATTGCTACTTGAACTTTTCTTTTACCTCATAAACCAAGATTATAATTTCTAATACTAATTATGATTTACAAACGACATATTGTAACTTTTTCAATCTCATCGCTATGAATATCAATTTTCAAGGTATTTTGTTTTCACACTTGAAGCTATTAAAACCTGTCACATGGTTCGTCAAATCAATCATGATTTACTACACACCATATTGCTGCCGTAACAATGTAATTACCATAACAATTTGTTTTTGGTATGGTGTGGTTGTGTAATGGCTCTGAGAATTCCGTTCAGAAATGGCTAACAAATATAGCTGCCTGGTCGTCCAATGTTGAGAACGCTATGGTTCTTGTTTGAGTTATTGATTGGCCGAGATTCTGTGGAGTAAAACCATCCAAATATGGTCTAGAACGGAGGACTCCTAGGGCCTCAAAGGTAAAAATTATCTGCTTTGTTACGTTTTAATACAATTTTCACCTGAATAATTGCTGTTTTAAAACTTTGCTTTTGATGATTTATCTATGTCATGATAAAGATTATTTGTTTGAAACTTTGAATGTTAAGATTTTGGTATTTTGTAACATTTTGATGTGAGGTTTATATATCATATTGAAGTTCAATTGGTATGCTTTAATTTTTTATAGAATTAGTTAATTAGAAAATGTGACATTTGTTTGAACTGAGGGAAGTCCTACTTTAGATATGAGATATGGATGTAAAAATAACAAAATTTTGCTTCTATAAATGTTTTGTCACATGGCCTCACCATATATCAAAGGTTTCATTACAATGTGTAACCCCAATGGCTGTTTAGGTTTTCATGTCTCGTTTAATATTGAATACTAGAGAAATTGTGCTGAGTATGGCACCAAATTTTCTTGCTAAGATGTTAAGCAAATTAGAAGTCTTAATAAATTTGACTTTCAATTAGTTGGTGCAATGTATTGCGATATCAAAAATAATATTGTAATAATTGTATTGCACATTTTTACCCAATAAATTGGTATTGGGATAATAATGCACAGCCCTAATGAGACCCTTTCGAACAATTCCTCCATCACCTGGCCTCAATCCTGTTACTATTTCTTTGTCAGTGGTCATGTAGACAAATAGAGTTGACATGTTTGATCTAAGCCCTAACACTTGGTCTAGAGAACACAAGCATTGGAACACAAGTATTGGAACATGGTAGTGACCATTTTCCCACAAACATAATGTTACATTGTGGTCAATGTCAAACTCTGATGCAAGCTAAACAATTCTGAAGTTTTTATGATGTTGATTTAATATTTGCATTCTTTACCATTAACCTGCTGTATGAAATAAATCAGTTTTTTTTGTTGATGTTTACTTATAAGTTTAAAGGTATGTTTCAAATAAGATTTGTTTAAACTTTAGCACAGTGGTTAGCGCATTCAGCTTTGGATCAAGAGGTCCATGGTTCAAATCCTGCAAGGTGATCGGCAACTTTGTATGTAGTAGAGAGCTGTGCAACAAGCGATGAATTTCAGTGGTTCTCTAGTAACAGCCGATGCACGCAGGTTTCACCACAATGCATAGCCATATAATGACTAAGTGAAATACTCTTGAAAGCGGTGTTGAACCTCTAATCGACTCACATTAACTGAATCATGAGTTACTAGCTTTAGTAGACAAAGGGTTGTATGCCCGAGATTTCAAATCCGCACCAATACCTGCCACTCAACCATTTATGATGAACACTTTGAGTTCATTGGAGTATAATCATTGCTTTTTAAATTCCATTGAAAGATGATAGGTTTCTCTGCAAAACTGGCACCCTTTGGTTGCAGGGTTATTCAAGCTAGTAAAGCCACATGCTCTAGGGCCAGGGAGGCCCCTTGAAAATTGGCTTAAGTCACAAATCATCTTAGATTTAACCTAGTAGTCTAGATTTCTATGGATTCCTGAAATCGCAGTGTAATTGAATGTTTTGGGAGAACTAAATTGCAGTTGCACTAATGATAGACAGAGAAGGTGTTGTTAATCAGCTTGAGATATCGCCCTACTGACCTAGTCAGTGGCTTTCTGGGTTCAATTTACAAAAAAAGATATAAAATGATCAATGGCAACAAAAAACTCAGATTGGACTTTTCTGGATGAAAGAGATTTTCAACATTTGGTTGCTATTTTGTGATACTCACTATTCAACTCTCCAGGTTCAGACCAAACCCAGACTATAAATAATTCACATTGTACTTCTAATTCCTGTAATGAAGCCACTTAGAATGATTGGTTAACTATTCAACAGGTAATGTTATCAACTCTTAGCTGATTTTGCAAAGGGATGTTCTCATAGCACCCAACCCTGTATTTTCCTTTTCATGTTGTCATTTTGATATTTTAACTCTCAGAATTGTTTGCCCTAATTTAATCATGAGGTGAATTGTTAATATACATCATATTAATTGTTTTTCATAAAGTCAATTACAGTTTCTTGCAAGTCAACCTGTTAGTTACTAGAGCTGCAACGAATACACTACCAGGCGAATACGATACTTATCACGAATATGGTGTAGCAAATACGAATAATTATTCACGAATATGAATGCAAAAATAAACAAATTTATCCATTCCCGCCTTTTTTGGCCTTTCCACTGGCGGAGCCAGTCTTTCCCACGCCAGCGATTGGCTAAGCCATCATGGGTACATCCAAATATGGAGTTGACATTTATTTATGCTCGTTCTGGAAGCAAAGCTTTTTTAAACCTCTGACTGTACAAATTTACGTTGAGAGACAATTTACAACATTAATGAACAGATAAAATAAATATACCACTTGTGTGTAACTATATTGAATAATGTTTTTATTCTTTTTGACTCTCGTGATGTTTACTTTGACCAGCAATATAAATTTTATCACAACGAGATGGAACATAGATTTCGCATTACCTCCTGTTAACAGGTTGAGACGATGTGAAAAATAACACATAACATACTTTGTGAACGTAAATAAAAAAGTATTTTTATTCAGATTAAATACAAATTTTTTGCACATAATTTATGTTAAAGTCAATTGTAAAAAAAATTTAAAAAATCGAAAATATTCGGTTTCCATTGTAACGAATAACGAATACGATTCACATCCTGCCACGGTTCGATTCACTGAATATACGAATGCATCATTGCAGCTCTATTAGTTACTATAGATGGCAAATTCCAGAGTTAATTATAACCTTTGGTTTCACCTCATCAAAGAGCTGGCTGGATGAGATCTGAAACTGGAAATTCAAACTCAAGTATTTTTGTCTCTTAACTGTTCACTATATAGATTATTAAGGAGGAGTGAAATACATGAGCCATTGGAGGATTTAAGTTAGGGGAACTCATTTCAGAGTCTCAAGTAAGCTTGGGAGTTTGTAATATTGTTAAATTTGGTTTGTAACATTGTAGAGGTTTGTAATAGTGTGGAGTTAAGTTTGTAACACTGTGGAGTATGGATTGTAACATTGTAGAGGTTTGTAATAATGTTGAGTCAAGTTTGTAATACTGTGAAGTTAAGTTTGTAATACTATGGAGTTAAATTGGTAACAGTGTGGAGTATGGATTGTAACATTGTAGAGTTTATCATAAAAATGTTGAATTTTTGTTTAAACATACAAGAGTTCTGGTTCTAAAATGTGGAATATGCTTGGAACACTATGGAGTTTGTAACACCGTTACTTGATTCATGATTCTGCTTTAAGCACTCCATTTCTTTTGAGATGAATTTAGAACATGAATCATGATGTTAAATGTTTTTAGGAAATCAAAATTCACTTGGGTGTTATTTCATTAGTGAAGGTTTTTCAGATTCAATAGTCAGTCTGACAGATCAATAGTAAGATCTGGGTTTCTATCACAACCAATTCAAATATCACTTTGGAAGATTTTTTGATGTGCCACAAGCCATCTTTTTCATTTCTTGACATATTCAGAAGCTTTTCATCAAAGGTGAAGGACTCTTGAAATTGTGGCATATCAAGTCAACAAGAGTGGCTGAAATTAATGAATATTCAATAAAATATCAAATTTGCTGCTAAGGAGGTCATGGGGCATTAGCATGTTTTTTAAAAATATTATTTTCTTAAAATTTTCCTCACTAGATTATTGTTTATGCCAATTGCATTATCTTCAGAGACTCAAAACATTTCATTACTCAACCTGATCATTAGAAGTCAGGGAGGACATAAGCATCATTCTAAATACACTCGCAGCCATTTTTGTGTGACCACGTTTTAATCATTTGAGACAGGGAAATGGATTGGCATAGCTCAACCGCTCATGGAATGTTCCTTTTCAAACTGCATCGTTTGATTTTGACTTTGTCCTATAGTAAGAAACATATTTTTTCGTTTTCTTGAAGTTTCTTTATTCATCTGAAACAAAATGTACATCTGCACTTTTAAGATCAGATGTTCAAATATAAGTCTGAGAAGACTAGATTCTTATTCTGTTGATTTCCTTATCCAGACACATTAACCCACCGATGCTGTCAAAGACAGAATAATATCAAACATCAAAAGTTGCAATTTTGTTTTGGTTGCGCAAAACTGATTTTAGATTTTTAATTGCTTTTATAAATGTTATGATTTCGAAGAAATCAGAGCTCAAGATAATGTTCCGAATTCTTTTAACTCACTAGCTTGTTGAAATTATAGCAATTCAGTTTTTACTATTTCCCGAGAAATTTACAAAATGACAAATAACATGATTTGATATATATACATGATGCCATTTGTCACTTGATGAATCAGAGAAAACTTTTATCTCATAAAACATTTGATGTGAATGGATTCACGGGCTCTTCAATTTGATATGCAGAGAGAGAGGTATTAGAGAGAATTTAGGTACATTCTGTTTTCAATAAGATACTCAATGGACACCTACGGTATATCTCATTTTGTAGCACCGGGGCGGGATAGCAATGGGTGCAATGCAACACTGAATTTCAGCGCAGTGCCACCAATATTTTAGGACTGTCCTTTTAAGGTTTTCATATTTTCCCTTTAGATGTTGGCTTAAATGCTGAAAAACTATTGTTGTTGTCTCACTTTACTACACAATTTATTTCCTGGAAATAATCTAGGATTGGCTATGTCCACAGGTATAAAAAAACAAGCCTACCATACAAACGGCAGCATTATTCCAAATAATTCAATTCCAAAGTTTAAATATAGTCACAACTTGTCAAATAGAATTACACAGCATCATGACAAATTCATTACTCAACAGTTTCATTTATAAAACGTCAATCCATTTGCTTAAGAAATGACGGAACTGTATGAATGTTATCACTTACCAAATTTTTTACCTAGCTAGGTTTTACAGAACCAGGTGCAGGTCTTTAGGTTCACACATTACACTAAAACTTAACTATGCATCACCAGATAGGAATACAGTTATCCCAAAGGCGTTTGTACGATAGGCAAGTATGTGTTCACAAATATGATGTTCTAAGCAGATCTGCAAGCCCTGATGTACACGAATGGTGAACCTGGACATCTTGATTGATTTGTTTACCGTTCATTCTGTCTCACGTCCACCTGATATTCGGAACATGACAATTATGGACTGTCATACTCATTGTCACAGTCTCGTTCGGTCATTTGATTATCTGATAATGATAGGCAGTTAACCAAATGAAGGAGTCACATTGCTGACTTAAACAATGTTAATGTTGTCTTTGTGACAGATTGTCTATTTTCGTCTCATTTCTAAGGTTGGTTTTATCAAATTAAGCATGGCCTGAAAAGGGATGGGTTTGTGAATATGGGTTGAAGCAATCATGCAGAATATGTGACATGTTCAGCAAAGTGGAAAGCTCTCCTTTGTTCAAGTCTTTGTAGGGCATTCAGAACTTCGTGATAATGTATCCTATGTATGGCAGTTGAACGTCGTGAGATGCAGGATAAAGAAGTAGATATCCAGAAAATCTTGTCTTCCCTATCTCCTCTGTTGTGTGGAAGGCTCTTGTACAATCATAAACCAGGGAAATGACCTGTTTGATGTTTTTCTGTGACGTATTACAGTAAAGAGTCAACAGTTTGTAAAGTTGTGAACTGATTGGTTGCAGGGATACACTCTGAATGTCTTGACTCGCATGTTATCACATAGTTTACCATGATCTTATGAAACACTTACTTCCGGGGTGACAGAGTTCTCGAATCCTGTTGAAGTGTTTAACTGCTATAATTGCAGTTTCAAAATGAGCTTTGACATCAAGGTAGCATCTTTTTAAAGTTTCAATTTACAAATTTCAGTTTGTAAATGTAAATACTTAAACATCATTTATTGAATAACTATGTATAATTTCATAACAAGCTCTATTTTGTTATTGAAAGTAAACTTAATTGAAATCTACACCCAAGAGCTGAATATGCACTAGTGACACTTATAAATAGGAGTATCAAGAGTCTTGAACAAAAACAAAATTAGTATAAAAGATTTATTGAAAACCTACTGTTCAAGGTCAATCAAGTAAAACACAAAACACAAATCAAGTGCCCCAAAAACAAGAAAAAAACCCAAAAGAAAGCACCAGACAAGTATATTATGACCACATTTAAATATCCAGTACAAATGGTCCTCGAACAAGCGTCATGGAGCCGAGCCAAGCTTACATAAAACAAACATCAAAAATCGATCACCAAGCAATTATCAAGAAACGTCATAATCAATACTTAAATTCCAAACATATACTAACCAAGTGCCAAACAATTAGCAAGAAAATTCCCGAAAGGAAATATTGCTCCTGTCCAAAAAATTATTAGACAAGTTTGAAGAAACACCCAAACAAAGTGTGTATCCAGACCAAAAACTTGTAGGCCAAACACCAAACAATAATCAAGAAGGCACCCAAGTATGCCTTCAGTCCAAGTAATTACTCAATAGGAACTACACAAGCATCAAGAAAATATCCTATCAACGTACCAACTTATTGATCATCAAGCAGCAAGATAGACAAACCATGTGTGCCAGTAAAATGAACAAATGCCAACAAAAAACTTTCAAACAAAAATTCCAGCAAACAATGCCAAATAAAAAGCCTTTTAGGCCAAGAAAACTAACTACACAGCAAAAAAGAAAACTTATGCCGAATTGTCAATCAAACAAATTCAGAGTTCCAATGAGGCATCAACCAAATTTCCAACCAAAGTATGAAGCAAGCAAAAGCACCAGTTGTCAATCAAACAAATTGAGAACTCTAAGGAGGCACCAACCAAATTTTAAGTAAGATCCAACCAAAAGCAACAGTTGTCTATCAAACAAATTCTGAGCCAATGAGGCACCAACCAAATTTGAAGTTAGACACAAGCAAAAGCACCAGTTGTCAATCAAACAAATTCTGAGCCAATGAGGCACCAACCAAATCTTAAGTAAGAACCAACCAAAAGCACTAGTTGTCAATCAAACAAATTCTGAGCCAATAAGGCACCAACCAAATTTCCAACCAAAGTATGAAGCAAGCAAAAGCACCAATTATCAATCAAACAAATTGAGAACTCTAAGGAGGTACCAACCAAATTTTAAGTAAGAACCAACCAAAAGCACCAGTTGTCAATCAAACAAATTCCGAGCCAATGAGGCACCAACCAAATTTCAAGCATTACGTTTATAACACATGAATGGTAAAGCACTGTAGACCCAACCAACAAGTTTGAATAGCAGGGCTCGACTCAGGACCAGGTATGTTTTAGTGCATGGAAAATTGTGATCAGGGGCTCTCTGTGAAGGCTTTGTCATCCACAGTGTTTTGTTATGTCATTATCGTGTGAAGATTGTACAGCTATTTTAGTGTTTTCACATCAACGCTCTATGAGCCTGCATGCTTTCTAATAATAAGAACCAAACTGAATGTCCTTTGTAAAAATAATTCTCTTCAGTATTGCATCATGATATTCCTATAAGTCCATAAGGAATCTTCTGTTTATATGAGGCACCATGACTTCCAATGTAGGCTTGTTGGGTTTAGTGAAAGGAAATTAGTATCTGTATTGGAAAATGGAACTAGAGTCTGACTAAGACCTTTCAGTTTGTCAGCTTTTGGAATGTTTGGGGGATGATGTTTGATTGAGTGAAAGTACAGATGATGAGTATGAGAGACAGTGCAGAGAGTCCATGTGACCAGTCTATACCTGTGAATGCTGTTTGAGATGCATGTATGCTCATCATTGTTCCTGATTTTCTCTTCCTATTAGGATAAGGGTTTTATAAAATAAGAAAGTCTTTGACTGTTTGTCAAACTCTTGAGTTGTGAGACAAACCAGAACAACGACATTATAAGTTATAACATTCTGTCAAGAGTTACATAGGGATGTATTATTCCCGCGAAAGGTTTTATGCAACAAGCGGAATGCGAGTTGCACAAAACCTTTCAAGGGAATAATATATCCCTATGTCACCCTTGACAAAATGTTATAATGAATATATCTTACTGATTGTCTTATGTTTGAATGTATTATTAAAAAGACAAACAGAAATGAACAACACCTAGGACCTGATCACTTGACGTTGATTGATTGACATGGAAGCACGCTTTACTCATGTAGCGGGGTATAAAGGATCATCCCTCGGTGAAGGTGTATATGGATATTTGTTTAGGGTCATGTGGACCAATCAGAGATCGGCATTCTTACATGAGGTTGGATAACAGTGTAAATAATATGCTTGAAAAGTAGCCAAATATTTTGTAAACCCTCCCTACAATATATATCAACACTTCTTCTATCTCTCACCAAGATTAATAGAACTCTTTTAAGTTTTATTACCTTGTGCTGTACCCATCAACATTTTCATGCAGTTATGTCCCATTGACAGGAACTGTGCGTAGTGGCATCTTTTACATCATGAAGGCAAAAAATATTCCTGATAAATTCAAATCTACAAGTTTGGTCATTATCTATCAAATTGATTCTAATTTTAAGTTTTTAATTCCTTTGCCATCTTCAAAGTTGTAGGTTGTGTTTGTAGACGTACTATTTTTGTGATCTGTATTTCTTTGATAATTTCATCTTTGATTTAGCCAAATATGCTGCAGACTTTTCACCTGCGCTTTATTTGCAAAACATTCTTGAAATCAGATTGAAATGCCAAACTGCCTCAACCTGTAATGTTGTCAGTGATTGATTTTTGTTCCATCAATGTTTTGCAAAAGGGGACCTGGTACTATTATTACTATGGAAGCTGGATCAGAACAAATCTTGACAATCGTGAGAAAAAAGAAGGATATGTGACAACATGCCAGTATTTTTGGACTCTAATCATGAATGTACCACTGCCTTGAAGTAATTGAAAAGGAGAGCGAACTATTTTCATCAATTTCTAACCCGTTGGACAATCTTGATTGCGTTTCCGTCGGCATCCATTATGCAATTCCAAATTGATTTTGTAGGCTCAGAGTGAAAAAGTTCATCAGATTAATGGGTAAAATCCGATAGGATAAAGAGATCTTATTTTTGCACTTCAGCTGCTATATTTATTTGTGCAATTTATAGCGGCCAAATTAATGTAAACAAATTGAAAAGGGTGTTTTTTGGCTTACTATTTGACTAGAAATAAGCCACTTTAAATTATTAATGACCCTTATATGGTTTGAAAATGAATTGCAAACCGATTAAATGTTCGACAGTTTCACAGCTGCAGACAACATAGAAGAATTCTTATTCATTAAAGAATTATAGCCAGTGGATTATTAAAATAGACTATTAGTAATGATATGATAATAACTGTCAAACAATAAAAAAATTAAAATTGTTACAATACATTAATAATATTGGCTATAGTTTTCATACTCCACAGTAGCCTATAGTTTAAAGAGTCATTTTGATCGGAAAATTTAACAAGAAAGTTTTATTTAGCTGCAGTGATAATTGACATAAACCACAGTGTGTGGTATAAAAATAGGAAATTGTTTTCTCCATAATGGCTAAAGATCTCTGAATCTAAATTGTGATATGTGTCCATGTGTCCATATGTGAAATGTCCATGTGTTTCTATAATCAATATACTGTAATTCTTTATAACCTATTACCTAAACTTAAAAAACTGTTATAAAATTAAAGGAGAAAGAATAATTCTTTCACAATTGTAAACACAAAACAAAAACAAGGGAAATCTAAATTATTTTGGATAAATCTCACGAGTGTTGTTCCAGTTAAAGTCAACTTTCAGCAATTGGCTACTCCCTGAATTTTTTTTTTTTGGGTTTGAATATTTATTCACAAAGAGTCAGATTGGGAACTTAGAATGTCCTATCCTTGGTATGTACAATTTAGAATTACACATGCTGTGTTTGATAAAACAAGCACCCTTTCAATATTTCATCATATTTATAACAAACAAAATAAAAAGCGTCCTGTGTTATATACCTAAGCAGGTATTGGGAAAGACACCTTTGACAATGGCCATTTTTAGGGCTTTAAGTCATTTCAGAATTTTGAATGGGCCATTCCCCTTAGTAGCAATGGTAAAGTTTTTAATTTAATGGACCATTTTTTCATTCAATGTGCAAAATGGCCCATTACCCCTACCTTTCCTTATCCCTGCCTAAGTAGTTGCATAGAAAACCTGAATCACACTTCTTGCGCCATAAATCAGGGAGCTATTTTAGACTTTCGTGCAAGGGACTGTCATTTGATTCCATATGTTGGCAAACCAAACTTTCAAATGTTAAACAATTTTAACATATATAAGTGTCATATTTTGTTCTTTTTATAATCTTTAGAGTTCAATGGAAATAGTAAGTTCCAACTTTTTTCAATTTTCTAAGCGCCTCAGGTGCTTAATCTGTTGAATGCATTATGTATAAAAATGACAGATACTAAAAGAAAAGTGATAAAAGAGTTAGAAGTTATAATGAATTAATAAGAGTTAATTAGTTTTGACTCTGACTATTCTTGTTTCTTTAGTCCATCATTTTTCTAAACTCAGGACAAAAGAAATCTTTATTTTATCATCATTTTGAAAGAATGTCATTGAAATATGGTTCTAACTTTGGCTATCCTATAGCCCTGGCCCAGTTGTTATACCTGCTAAGGATAGACTGAATTGAACAACATCATCATCATTGACTTCATTCATTAGATATAAAATTAAAGGAACATCAATGACTTATAGTTTTAATTTTAACTAACATAGTGTCTGTGGTCTGTTGTTATTCTCAACTTAGGATAGACTGAACAACACATGATAGTCATTGTCTTCATGCATTAGATATCAAATTAAAGGAACATCAATGAATTATAGTTCTGATTTTAACTATCATAGCGTCTGATTTCTGCTGTTATTCTCAACTATAGATAGACTCAAATGAACAACATATTATATTATCGGTTGTGTCTTCGGTGATTCAAACATAGATTCAAATGAAGATCATTGACTTGTTGTTCGGGTTTTAACTATTTAAATTTTGTGGGGTCTGTTGTTATTCTCACACTTTGAAAGGACTCTCAGGAGCAACATGTAACATCATGGCTCGTGTCTTCGTTAATTTTTATATCAATTCAAGGGAAGGTATGAGATACAGTTCCGATTTTAACTATTTAAATTTTTTGGGGTCTGTTGTTACTCTTACACTTTGAATTGACTCTCAGGAGCAACATATAACATCACAGACTGTGTCTTCGTTAATTTTGATATCAATTCAAAGGGTGGTATGAGATATAGTTCTGACTGCACTGTTTCAGCGTGCGTGGTCTGTTGTGTTTTTCAACTTTGTATTGACTAAAGGATCAACAAATACCATCATAATTCATTGGGTGTGTCTTCATAAGATTTAACATCAATTTAACGAAGACCATTAAGAAGGTTCCGGACTGAACAATCGAGTGTTCATAGTCCATCTATATAAAGCACCAGTGCAGATAATGTTCTGTTGACTCTGGAAGGCAAGCTTGTAACGATCGCGCGGCAGCATGCACAGACTTCGTGCCTACCGCGGGACTACTGCTAACAACCACAGAGTCTTCCAGCCTGGACTCTCCTTCAGTGGTGGGGGACATAACGTATGTAACGGTCAATTGCAAGTTTCTCGTGGCGTGAAACTGCTGTTTGTGGATTATTCTTGCGTGTTTGAATCGGTGAGTAGGTTTTGACAGATGATTTGTAAATTGGTTTTAACTCAGTGGTCTTCATGTGTCTCAAAATTAATTTTATTATCAGTGGTTACAAGAGTCGTTGATACCAAGATGTTGTTGTTATATTTATCTCATATGAAGATTCTTAAATCTTTTACTTCTCTTGTAATAATATTTTTGTTTTTGTCTATCACAGAACAAATCATTCCAACATGATTTCTTGAATATATCATGTGCACAATATGACTCAAAATAAATGTTTGATGTGAAAATTCTATAATCTTTTTCCTCATATTTTTGATACGCCTGTCACAGCTAGAAATATTCCCTAATGGTTATTTGAATACTTAATGTGCAAACTTTACACAATACAGCCTCAATTTGTAAATTTCCTTGGCACCATGAAAAAGTAATTACTTATTCAACATTTTCGTTTATTCAACATCAATTCTGTTACAAAAGTAGTGAAAGGACTGGAAAAAAGTCAGTTCTTTGAGTTATTTTTTTAATCATCCAGTCTTTTCTTACTGTGACTGTATATATGTTTGATGTGACCATTCTGTAATCTATTACCCGCTAGTGGGCACGTTATATTTTATACGCTGACATCCACCTTACAGAGGTTATTTCCGCCCAACTGGGATGATTTCTTGGTAGGAATTATGATTTATTACATGCTTAGTGTTATTTTGCAAGTCTTTGTGTCTTATCACTTGACATACGCAGTTTATCGATTGCTGCATCGTTAAATTGTGTCGGTTTCATTATTTGAAATAAACTCTTTGATTTGATAAGTAGGTGTTTGTTTATAATTACCCAGTTTATAATTAGTGAACAGGTTTTGTGCTCATTGTACTTCATTCTTGTCAAATTATGGAAATCTTATTTTCTTAATTTTAATTAATTTTTTTTCTCAATTTTTTAAAATCTTAAAATGTTTAGCTTTCACTACAATGCAGTCACAGTAACTTAATGGATTTTGTCTCTGATCCATTATCAAGAGAAAAAAAGTTAGAAGATCCTAAAAGAGCTTCCTCTCAAAACCATTTTTTATCAAAAGAGTTAATGATTTTGTATAAAACGAGCAAACACTACATGATTTAACATACTTTAAACATTTAACATACCTAACATCGTACTTCAAAAAGCTAGAAAGAATAGCGGTAATTTATCACTTCTCTTAAGCCTACAAGATCTAGAGTTTGTTACAAGACTTGATTAAGAGAATTGTGTAGCTCCAGTTCAACTCTAGTTCAATGCTAGGTTTCATAATATTGTAGGGATTGAAATTACCTTAGCTATTCGGACTAGTTCAAGTTGGAATTAACTAGTCCAAACAAATTCCTGCTAGCCAAATGCATTTCCATGATCATATCTTCTTTTGAAATTTTAACTAGTCCTTTAGGCTGCCTTTTACTAAGTCTCACTAGCCCAGTTTCTTTTTAAGAACCCATGGGCTACTGCTTAGTGCTATTTTAAAACCCTGCAATGTTTGACTGGTTTTGCAGGCTTTTTCACTCCAAAAGAATCTCATTTAGTGAATTAATCTAAGTGGCATCTAATTATAAATTGTGTCATCATCATCATCATAATCATAATCATCTTCATCTTCAGCTTCATCTTCATCTTCATCATCATCATCATCTTTAACAAATCTAATTTCATTTTAGATAGTGTTGGCTTTTTTATGTAAGGGTAGAAAGTGTTCAAATTGGTTATATCTCATCTATAGGTAATGAAAATCTTGTCCAATTGATGTAATATGTCCATGACACGTACAGAAATAGAAATGTCCAACATTCGACTTGCAATGAACAGATGAATTGATGTTGAGCTCCGTATGGGAATGGTAATTGTGAGGGATGGGATTGAATAGTCCAGTACAGAAGAGGATGAATGATGGATGGGCCGTCCACTGCGGTCATCTGGGGCCGTCCACTGTGGTCATTTGTGAATGGGCAACGGGCATCGGTGCTTGCTGGCAACTCATGTTACACTTCTCAACTGAATAAATCAGTGCTGATACATTCTTAGAGCTAAATTACAGGTCAACTCGTTAACAAATGGAATAATTGATAATTTGTAATCAGTGAGATATAGGCCCACTGATTAAGTGTTAATTCTGCTTACTTGACAATGGTTCTAGTCATTATTTGTCTGTGTAATCTCAAGGGCTCGCAAGCTTTCTCTTTGATCAGATATGGAACTGAGATAATTTCTTCTGATATTTTAATTCCTGGACACGACATAATGCAAAGGCTGAACTGAAGGATTGACAACACCCAAGGTATCTGTTTTTTAAAATTTAAGAAATTTTTTCTGCTCACAAGTTAATTTTGCTATTTATTCAAAATGAAATTCAAGCTATGAAAATGATTGATTTGCATGTATGTTTTATATGAATAGATTATTGGTTGTAATTTCATGTTTTATATATGAAAATAGCAAATGTAATATAAAGCATGTTTTGAAGCAGTCGGAGAGAATTATCAATGAACCTGTCCATTAAACCAAGGTGTCTGTCTGAACTTTCTTGTCAAATCTACAATTTGATGAAGGAAGTAGGTTTTTGTTTCAAGTGTTGATCATTAGATCATACCTGGGAACTTCCCACTTGACTTCCTGCAAGTTACCTGTTGATTAGAGTTCCTACCTGGGCTTCAGATCAATAGAAAATCTACCGTGAGAGTTGCCCCAGGTGGGATCAACCCATTACCTGAGAGCAGACAGTCTGTCACACCTGTACACTCACCTGGTTACTCCATCCCAACACCTATTGCATAAACTCAGGTAATACATACCTGAAGTTACAGCCCAATACAGGTGGATACTTGTTGGAAGTTGAATATTATTCCCTTATAAACTTTTGTTGAGGATGGGTGTGTTTCTCAGGTAGTTCTGAGATTTAGTGCCAAATTTATCCTTGCCTGCCTTCTGCAGAATCACAGGTGACTTACCTGTGTCAGGTGAGGATAGTCTTGTTCCAGGTAAACGCAGGTTAATATTTTTGTTAAAAACTCTGTATTCTCGTTAAAGCGAACTATGGTCATACAGTCTCATTAAGAGGAGATATGGTCAACCATTGTTGCACTAGTCTGTCAAAGTACCTGTATACCTGTCTTTCCACCTGTGTCATTGTCGTTGGACCTTAAGCACCTGTTGTCTTAAGCGGAAACGATAAATATCTTTAAAAAAGTTTTCTTTTTCTTTTTTTTGTCAGTTTGTCGAAAAGTCAATTAGATAGAAATTTGCTAAAGGTAAGTGTCCATGTACCTGTATTCTGACTACCTTCTTACTCCATCCTAAAGACGCCTGTGCCATAAGGTCAGATAATGAAAAAACTTGAAGAAACAGACCAATACAGGTGGTTTGCTCGTTTTAGAAATGTAGAAAAGGATGTGTTTTTCTGGTAGTTAAGTTTTGGAATTTTTTTAATACATGGTCACCTTTAGCTACACCTATTCCAGGTAGGGATGCACCAAGCAGGTGAAACTATACACATATATTTTGACACATTAATGCTATATTTCATTTACAATTTTGTCAAAAAGAGGTCCATGATATAGATGCTTCCTTTTGGTATATCTCCATTCAACTTTATCTAACCAGCTTGTACTCCTTCCAAAATTCTAGAGTATATATAGGATATCTATAACTCAAGTACTTTATGCACCCAGTAAATGTTTAAGCTCAGGCAATATAAACAATAAGGTAATCTTATGTTAGAATATGGAATAATTTTATATGATCAATTTGCTTGCAAGGTGATTCTTTTAAGAAAAGAGAAGGCAACTTAATAACAGCATACTTTAAGGTAATAGAAAGATGTTGTAACCTTTGGTTGAAAGAATGTCAGTTTTACGTAATTCAGTATGATAAACTAATATTTTCCTCAGCTGAATAACATTTATAGAGATTTACCTGGGCAGGTAAATTTTAAGTGGGTCACTCACTAACTTGAAAATGTTTAGCATATAGTGTCTTACCAAACACTGGAGAGTTAAAGCAGTACAGAGATAATTAATTGCCTTGCTTTGTACATTAACCACTGGAAATAAAGAATAAAATCTGATTCAGAGTTTTTTTTGAAAATGTAAGCCTGGTTTTAACATATTTCAGAGGTTAAATCTATGAAAAAGAACAAAACACAAATAGACAAAAGAATTTATTGGTGTAAAAAGAATCTTTGTCTGTGATTTAAGTTGTTACTTAAAAATGCCTGCTGTGGGTGACTAAGTTATCGCTTGGGCAATATTTCACCCATTAGCGGAGAGACCTGCCATGACAATAGTTTCTTCAAACCATGTGAGAACTCACCATCACTTTCAATACAGGTTTTCAACTTCAATGTGAGTTTGTCAAAATCTTGTAGTCGTTGCCATTAACCACATAAATCTCTATTTCATACAAAATAATTTGCCATAAATATGCATGACTGCAGGAAATTACTTCATGGTATCAGTGCATGTTAAACAATCAGTGAGGTCAAAGTTTTGAATCAAAGTGCTATATGCTGAATATGAAATTTAAACACCGGCTTATGAACCATGTAGAGCATGCTCAAAGATAAATTTTCGGATACAACCAATCAGAGCGCTTTTTTGTATTCAGTGCTTGTCATATGTGGTATATTTGTAGTAGGTCCATCCTTTTGTATTAGTCTTTTTTTAGTAATGTTTGCAGGATAACTTTCATTGTTAGATTGTAACCATATTTTTTTGAAATTTTATAAGTTAAATGTATATTTATAAAAATCCAGAATTAATGCCTGGTTGTTACTGATTTCAAAGGTTTTGAACTAGATTTAGTTGGTTAAATTTGTTTTTGTCGGTTTCCCTGGAAAGTTTTTTTTTGAGGAATGTACAAATTAATTTCGGCCCAATTCACTTTCAAAATGCCTTGCATGTAGGAAAAGTCATCAAGGTTTGCTAAGATATTTCTAAATTTACCAGGGTAAACTTACAATCTTCTTGAAGCAAGATATTATCAGATGTACATGAAAAGACCTTTTAAAGCTCATGAAGACCAAAAGTACATTTCTATTGATGACTAAAGCCATCCGATTACGTGATGAAAAATAGATACACATTCTTGTACACAGACTTCTCTATATGTTGAAAGAGTGACGTCAATGATCGGTCTAAATCGGGAGATAAATATTTAAATCTAACCAAGGGAGATAACCAGGTTAGGATCTGGCGAAAAGCAAATATGTTATTTCCATAGTCTGGCAAGTTTATTGATGGATAATTTGGGAAGTAGCTTCAATAATAGTGTTTATTATAGCATTTGCTGAAAGGTGAAGCTCGTGGCGTTTTACTTGATGTGGCTACTGCATTGAGGATGGTACAGCTTTGCAACAAGAAAAGCAACAGAGTATAAATCTTTTACGTTGATAACAGAATAAAGGTTGTACTTTTCCACCGACTGAAAACTGTTAGTAAGAGATCTAGGACTCTGTGCTGTCTACCCTTAATGGTAGAACCATTGAAGTGTAAATAATGTCGGGATACTCTATGTGAAAACTAGATTTGTGTGGACATTACTGTTTATACACATATAAATTAATACATGATTATTTTACAATTCATGTCAAGCATGTTATTGAGAGTAAAATTGTTTATTCTAATTTCTTTAGATTTCCAATCAATAATAGTGCTCATTCCTTCAAAAAGAAAGACACTCATGATGAAGCCTTTTATCAGTGCTACGAATATAAAGCTGGGGCTTCACAAGGTTCTGCCTTGTAGTCTTATTGTAAAGTATTCGTAAATTTGTGGAAAATTTATCAGTACATCCAGTTTATCTCTATTTTGTTTTGGAATTCAGCATTATATAAAAATATTGATCGATGTTTTGTAGTCATTTTATTAATTTTATTCTGCTTTTGTTCGATTTAAATGCTTTATTTTTTCATCATTCCTACTAATGTAGTTTTACAGACGATTTTATGAACACTTCCTACACCTTTTTTAAACACATGTAAAGCATTTAGACAGTTAACAAATTCATCATTATTATATTTAGGATTACACTTTCTGCCATAGTACAAGTTCTTGTACTTTAACTGATCGAAAACCTTGCTGAATTGTAACCACAGTCAAATTTATCAAAATTGTTCAAATTATCCCCATAAGAAAAGTGGTTAGGCAAAATCATATCTTTTTCAGAGGATTTAACAACTCTTTACTCAACCTAATTATCATTACTCATTAAGTCACTCATCAGTCACGTATGAAGTAAAACTTCATGTGGCCATATTAGTGTGAACAACTTTCTATGATTTCAGCTAGGGAAATGGATTTGCTAGAGCTTAAATAACTGAACCCTATACGTTCGTTTTAAGATGGCCATGTATTTTTTTCAAGAATTGTCGTACTATTGGTTGCATTTTGGTGAGATGCATGTATTTCCCCTTATAGGCATGCTACAGATCCTTTATGGCCAATATATATGGGTAAGCTCATCAATTTCAATGACATACTGTTCATATAAGTTATAACATTCCATCAAGGGTGACATAGGGATATATTATTCCCTTGAAAGGTTTCATTCAACTCGCAGACGAATGTCTTAATGTAATATTAAAAAGACAAAGAAAAATGAACAACACCTATGATTTGATCACGTGACTTTGATTGATTGACATGGAAGCACGCTTTACTCATGTAGCGGGGTATAAGGGATTTATCATCCCTCGGTGACGGTGTATATAATATTTGTTTAGGGTCATGTGGACCAATCAGAGACTGGTATTCTTACATGAGGTAGGATAATGAGTGTTGTGACAGTCATTCAACAATGGCAAATACTTAGACTATAAAGTAAAAACGGATTATCTTGAAAACATAACTGTTGAAAAATCTTCTCTGAATAAGATTTATGTAAAATGATTCTTTTTCTAAAACCTTCATAATACTTATAATAATGTTTAAGAAAAATTAAAGATAAATGAACTATCTAACCTCTCAAGATAGAAAAATAGTAAGATAAAGAGAAATTTATTAGGTGTTTTCTATTATTTACAACTGGAAGATACTCCAAATGTCCATCTATATATAAAGCAATTGCATATATATGTAACCTGTGGTCAATGACTACAGCAGTATTGGTCCTGGAGAAATTTATCCACCTTTTTGGCTTAGTGTCCCTTAAAGAGCCACTCCGTGAGTTGTTGGACTCACATATGTCAAAGTTAATCAATGGTGTCATTTGATCGCGAGGTATCAACTGTTACCAAAAAGACACATTTGAAAGCTTATTGGGTTTTTTCTACAGTGACAATATGAAGGTAGAACGTCGCAATTATGATCGAAAACCGGACAGTGGTGCGCGTCAAATAGTCAAACGTAATGTTGGAGACTTATCTAAAACAGCCAGGAAGGCAGTTAGGAGTTGATAGCGTTTGTTAGGTTATATAACTAGTATCCATTTATATTGGACGTGATATCTACACCTCTGTGCATTCATTAGGCTGTTTTTAGATTTTCAAAGAAAACCAGTATTTGTCATATATATATCATTTGGACATGAAAAGTTAAGATGTTATGATTTTATATCACCACATATGACATTTAGGTTCGTATCAAAGGTAAATAATATGTTATGAAAATCACGGAGTGGCTCTTTAAAATTTTGAAGAGTCGGATACCTTTGGTCCCAAATGCTCAGAATGTGCCAAAATGACCCCATAGGCTGATCACCTATGAACAACATGTACTGCTACAGAACATTCCAAGTGTAAATTTAGACATGTGTTTTATGACTGAAATATTGTTGAAAACATGTTAAATCCCAACTTGCTCACTCACTCAAAGTTAGACTACCGTTTTAATCTACTAGGTACCCAGTTTAACTGCTGGTTGGTCACAGATACAGTCCAAACTTAGTCAATTACCTGGAATGACATCCCAAGTCTCTCAACTAACGACTGTTGGATATCGATCAACCCTGTGAAAGGGGCAGTTGCATGTTTTTTAAATGAACAAAATGAACTTAAGAAAATAAAAAATGAATGTTTCCTATTGCAAGACAATGTTTTTTTATCAAAAGAAGCGGTTTTAAAATGAACGTACCATGAACAGTTTAACTATGCCAATCCATTTCCTTACCTCAAATGATTAAAAGGGACTCATAGAAACATGGCTGCCAGTGGGTTTTGCTTGATACTTGATTATTTCTCTACGACTACGGATATCGGTAATGAGATGTTTTGACCCTCTGAAGAGAATGCATTTGGCATAAAACTAATGTTTATTGGGGAAAATTTGTAGAGATATTTATTTTAATTCATTCTTCTGGTTTTTGTTCATGTTCATCAAAGAGCTTGGTTTTCAAACTTGAACTCTGTATTCAAACCAGATGAGATATTTTGAAATCATTAAATTCAAAAGAGATAACTCTGAAGAGAATTTAGAAATCAATCCAACGAAAGATTAGATATTTGTTTAAACTTTACAAACTTCTTCAATAATGATATCTTTCCTGCAATAGGAAACTTGGTTGCACAATTATTGAACATTTAAGGTTGAAGACAAATATTGAAACAAGTTTATCCAAATGTGGAGCATTTGTTTAGGTGTTTAATGGTTGATATTATTTCGTTAAAATTTAATAACAGAAGGGAAAGCTCAGATCAAGATTAAAAAAAAATGATATTTTAAAGATAGAATTCTGAGGAATATTTGTGAATGATGATGTCTTTGTTTACTGGGTGAATAAACCATTTTCTTTATTAGGTATATGTTGTTTGGTTTGTAAATCACTTTTGAGTATAGTATTAATTATGATAAAAATATGCTTATGGCATTGCGAGTCTGGCTTCTGAACATCCGTAAACATATAACTATTTCATCCTCTTCTCCAGAACCATTGACTCAGGAAATCTGAAACATTGTGTACAGGCTCCTTATTTAATGGAGATTCTAATTTATAGATGTGCTGACCCCTTATAAGGGACACAGACCATGCCCTTAAAACCTATTCTCATCTTCTCCAGAAGCAAGATGCCTAGAAAGCTGAAACCTTTTGTACAGATTCCTTAGCTTATGGGGATTCTAATTATAGATTTGGTTACCCTGTGACCCTGAATAAGAGCCACAGAGACCATGCCGTAAAACCTATTTTCATCTTCCTCTCTAGAAACAAGTGGCCTAAAAAGCTAAAATCTTAAGTACAGGGTTCTAAGTTGACAAGGACTATAATTAATTGCGATCCTGTGGCAGCTCATATAATGGCCCTGTGACCCTTTATAAAATGAATTATAGATAGCCTGATGAACTACAGAGCCATGACTCTGGATGTTTTTTTTTTATTTCAAAGGAGTTTTCTTCTTACACTACTTGAATTAATGATTATGTTGCCAAGGAAACAAATATACTTTGTTTAGTGTGTTCATATACGGTAAACTATTATCAACTCTTAACCTGCCAGTTTTATTTCAGGATTTACATAATTTACATAAATCATAACCCATAAAAAAGATATTAATCTTTTGCCACTTTGCTGTAGACAGGAGTGCCTAGAATATTACAGCATCAGCAGGGGAAGGGTTAATATTATCAACATCATTTGAAAACCTTTTTTGAAATGCCTCCATCACACCTATAGATCTACGTACTATACGTTTGGATGATAACCACGTTTGTTAGGTTGCGGAGATTAGGACAAATAATAGAGTCGGATAGCTCCGTTTGTGGTTCTCTGATGTCTGATGTCGTGTACTGACGTCGGCTGAGTTAATGAGCTGTTAATCTAATGCCACAAGTCAAACAACGCAGAGAGTCAGTTTGTATTGCCGACCCTGGCTCTTATTGTGACGTATATTAGAGATTATTTTCCAATCCTTTATATGCCAAGTCCAATTTTCAGGTTTTGATTGCATTATTAATCTTACAAGCTATTTGTGAATACAGATTGATAAAGTTGTTGAGATATTTGTGACTGATGATGTCTTTGTTTGCTAGGTGAATAAAGCATTTTCCTTATTATGGAATAGTTGTTTGGTTTGTATTTCACTTTTGAGTCGATTAACCCTTGATATGTTGAATGTTCAATGATGGCCTATTGATTAATTTCGGCCTATAGAGTTTTGTAAAATCAATCCAGTTAAGTAAAGACTGGACAAGTAAAAACCCCTGAGAGAAGTTGAATCTTTTCCATTGCCTTCATTACTTTTGTAACAGAATAAATGGTTGATAAGTAATGACATTTTCATGTCCCATAGAATTTTACTAAAAAGGTAAATCAGAATTCATAGTTGGACTTAACAAGTAAAGGAAGAGCTATAAAATCACTACCTAATGCTTCAGCCCAAAATGATCTTTGAATTATTGTAAAAGCTTGTCTATTGTGGTACTAAGGAAGAGAAGATTTTCATTAAGTTGTCTTATAAACAGAGTTTAAACCTGGGGTTTATATCACACAAGAGATTTAAAAACAGGTTTACGGTTGAGATCTGTTCCACAAAGAGGAAGTAAGAGAGCTGTAGTCCTCATTTCAGAATCACTCATGGCTTTTTAGTTTCAGCTTCTGGCTTCAATGCAATGAATAAACACAAGGTTATCTTTGTAACCTTTCTTCCATCCATTACAAGCTGACATTAAATACTGAAAAATGATCGGAAAACTTCTCTTTTTATGTAGTTTTTCTTGACTCAAGGTAACAAATAGATATGAATAAAACGTATTTCATTCATGAAAACCTACAGTTAATGGATGGATGGATTGGTCAACAAGCTCTAAAGTGCTTATTTTGAGGCATTTTATGTATCATTATTATATTATATTTTATGTGATTACTGATATCATTTAATGTTTTAAGTAGTATCTTCGTTAGTAATTTATATATGCCTATGCATATGGTCACAAATTTAATGTCTTCATGATATTTTAACATTTAACAAGCAAATCATGGAAGAAAATGATGTTGTGATGTTTGTAATGCACTGTATACCAAGGACAAATTCAGACTTTAGTTATAAAAATTCTTAAATTGAAGTGCATCAGTCAAAGATGATACTAGGAATGTGTCACTTTGTTGAAATATACCATGGTTAGAGAATAGTTCATTTCAACATTACTATTGATTTAGGGCATATCTTTTCATCTGTAGAAGGAAAAGTTGGCCAAGGGTGCCGTTATAGGTCGTTCAAGAAGTTTTAAAGCAGCTGGTTAAGAGTTAACACATCAGTTGGAAGGCTGTACAACAAATAACCTTCTCAAGGCAGCGGCTGATAATCTTTTGTCATTCCTGTAAATCGTCAACTCAGAATGCCTTGGAAAAAATTATTTTGGCAGATAAATAAAGTTTTAAAGCTGGTTAAGGGTGAATACATCAGTTGGAAAGCTGTACAACAAACAACCTTCTAATAATCTTGTCATTCCTGTAAATAGTCAACTCAGAATACCAACAGTTAAACAGTTATTTTGGCAGATAAAGGGTTACCGTAGCTCTGGTATAAGTCACTGACCTCTGCTACAGCCAATACAAATGTATCTGTCGATATTTATTATCTGCGGCCATGGTCGATGAATTCCATGATTAATGACCAAATGCTGATTTGTTGAAGCAGCGGGATAAAGCAATCAGAAGTTTTGTAATTACTTTTTTGTCTCATGGGATTTTAAGTGTTTATCATCTTCACATAGTTGCTGAGTTAAATGTTTTTTTAGAGAAAGAAAATAATCAATGGATTCTCTTCATAAAGTTTGTTGGAAAATATTGTCGAGGAAAGTTCATGCATTTTAAGTTAGTAAATAAATGATTCCCTTTAGTTTTGTCTTAAATATGGATATCAGTTTGATGTTCTTAATGATTTGAACAAATTTAAACTCCCATGAGGTTGTAATATTTTTAATGTACATTTGTTTTCGGAGATTGTGTACGCTGTGAATGATGAGAATTTTGTTTTGATAACAGTGTAATTACATGGTTGTATAAGGTCATGTTGTCATGAACTCTGCTGATAAACTTTTGGCTCATTTCAGAAAATGTTGTTGAAGTTGTCATTGTTTAAACAAAAGCATAATGGGAAACCATGTTTTAATGAGATAACAATATCATACTCTCTATTAAAAGACCTGATCA
The DNA here is from genome assembly GCA_921293015.1 of Phorcus lineatus. Classification (NCBI taxonomy): domain Eukaryota; kingdom Metazoa; phylum Mollusca; class Gastropoda; order Trochida; family Trochidae; genus Phorcus; species Phorcus lineatus. The sequence continues at coordinate 61,838,774 of OV121081.1, forward strand.
CTAATGATTAACATTTGCTTATTTCAGTGCATGGAATTTCGGAGGATGTCATCGTGAGTGTTTACCAAGTGCATGATGGGAAGACAAGTGTCGTCTGCTCGGATACCTTCCACTTCCACTATGACTCTGCATACTATATGGCTGCTTTTCTCGTAGACAGTGTTTATAATACACATGCACTGGACGACCTTGAGCTCATAAAATCGGAGGAATTTGATCTGGCCAATGAGGTTGTATCTACGCTGGATTCAAGACTGACGAGTGCACTGAAAACTATACGGCTTCCGATTGGATGGAATATACTAGGCTCTGAAACAGGTCTGTTTCTTTGATTGGTTGAGAAATTTTGAGGGTTTTTTTTGCTATTGATTGGCCTTACACAATTTTGAAATTTCTTGAAAATCCTTTTGTTTTGTCAACCATATATATATGTATCATGTAATGGTTTTCAATAACTTTATGGTCAAAATATTTTTATGTGCAATTATGTTACATAAAGAAATAATATGTTATGCTAACGGTAATTTTGGTGGACACCCACCTTGTCCAGTTGATTGATGACTGAGTCCCGTTCTTTGATTGGCTATTTTATGTTACACATGTGAGCAACAGCTATCATAATGGAGACAATGTTTCATTACGCTCAACCTACTGCTAGAACTGTGCCACATCGATTGCTCACTCCTCCATCATTGTGTAAAACCCTAAAAAACATAAAGAGTCCTACTTTCAATGGCGGGGCCAAATCTTGAAAGCTCTCTTAGTTGCAAGAGTGTCTCATATCGATGTTAATGCAATGTATCTAGGGCCATCGTTACAGTAAGAAATCATTATAGACAGAGTTTTTGACATTTATAGAAATTTATACTGTTACCTGTTATTGAAACCTGCAATAATTAAGGAATTAATTTGAAGATCATCACTCCCCTGAGACCATTTTGGTTAATGGCATTGGCTGATATGCTTCCCGTCTTCCATTTTCATATTTTTTTTCTCGTCTTCCAAAACTGAAGTCATCAAAAGCTGAAACTTTCAATATCCAACTTTCCCTTAAAAGGGCGTCGTAAGGGTACAAAACTAGCGTGTGTTGTCATTTAGGTGTTGTCTGTAAACATTCACGTTTCTCATATCTTTTCGTCTAGAATTGCTGCGTCCCTAAAACAGTAGTGCTGTGTCATATGATTGTAATACCGGGATATTGCGGTACAGATTGTGCAATACAATTATTGCAATATCATTTTTGACGTCGCATTATACTGCAACAACTAATATCAAATCAAATTTAAGGGGTGGTGTCATTTTTGTTTAACGTGTAAAAAAAATTCTTGTGGTGTGCTGTTCCAGCCAATGTTCACCGCAATGACTGCAATGACGATAATATTAACAGCCGCGATCGAAGTGAAATACTCATGCAAGGCCCTTGAACCCCAAATCATCTCACCTGAAAAGGTTTATGATCATGAACTTTTGGGTTAATGAATATGATTAGCAAATTAAAAGGTTGGATAACAAAATAATATTTAACTTTGATGCCTCTACAGTTTATAGAATGCCGATAAAACAGATAAAATTTTGAATAGACATACCATGATAAATGAGGATTATGAATTTATTACATATGGGGGAGATACAGCTCATTAGCACTGTACATACTAGCTACACCCAACTGTAAACATATGTTAACCATGTTTCTTATGTGTTTCTTTTGTGGTTAAGACTGATAAATTGAAATGGTAGTTGTTTGTGGAACAGATACCAATAGGGGATATTATCATACCCCCATTACGAAGTAGTCGGGGTGGTATATACAGCAGTCAGTAAGTCAGTCAACAAACCGACCATCCATTAGTTGACATTCTTTATAGTTTTTCCTGTCAAAATTTGAATAAAAATCCTCAAAATATTTGCCAGCCTAGATTTTTGTCAGAGAGTTTTGTTATTCATTGAATATGTTTACTAAATGATCTGTTTACGTGGTTTTTGAGATGCCATTATTTGATACGACAGTGAATTGTCTCAGTTTATTACAAAACCCAAAACCATGCAGTGATTATTTGAAACAATATATTTTACCTAAGTTTCTTTACTCATAGAGCTGACTGTGGAGGATCGAGAGTCACTTCTCCATTTTGCCGCCCGCCTTGGACTAAGGGAGGTAAGCCTGTTCCTGTTAGACAAGCCAGGAAGTGACGCAGCTACACATCTACGCAATCGCAATGGTCAGGTGCCGGCTGATGTTGCCACCGAGCATGGACACCACGAACTGGCTGAACTTATATCTGGGTATGTTAATTTAATCAGAAATTAGGTAGCCTTGACCATCATGTGTTGTGCTTTACTCCGTAACAAGCTGGTTCAGGCTAGTCTAAGTACTTTCAGTCATATCATCAGTTGATTTTAGCTCATCAGACCTAAAATGGGTGTATGGCAAATTAAATGTCAATTAAACTTGCATTACATGCAAATATAAGTCATTATATATAGATCCTAATCATTAAGCACCGGAGGTCGGGATAGCGCAGTGGTTAGCGCGTTTGGCTTTGAAACAAGAGGTCCGTGGTTCAAATCCAGCCAGGGCCTCGGCAACTTTGTCTGCAGTAGAGAACTGTTCTACACGCAGTCAGGTTTGGGTGCAATGCTACACTGAATTTCAGCGCAGTACCACCCCTGGTTCGCTAGTTCCAGCCGATGCTTGCAGGTTTCACTGCAATGCATAGCCACAATGGTGCTGCAGGCTTTCTTCCTGCAATAATACTAGCAGCCCCAACTCACTCACTCACACACTCACTAATCCGTGAACCATTTCACTAGTGAAACTATCGATAGTTTAACGTACTGTGTTGTTCCCAATGATAAAGTATGATTTCAGTGCTGACTATTGCAATGTGTTTGAAGTATCGTTACACCCCTAGAGTTAGGTGATATTGATGTATCATGCCTCTTGATCCAATGGTTTGGAATAGACACTAATTTTTCATCAGGGGTAGATAAACCTAATCCTATCAAAGCAAGTTCACTTGTCAGAAAGTCAAATTTGCTAGATAATCTCTTGGCGTGACGTCAATATCGCATGTCGGCTGAGTCTTTTAGAGATTGACGACTTTATTTCAATATGTCATTAGGGCTAACTTGTAAATTCTTCAACATCATTGTTTTTTATGTTAATTGAACCATTGTTTTATGGTGAAATATGGTTTTGCTACAAATCGGTTTTCTTGCGTGATTTTTATAAATTCTAAACTATATATGACTCTTGATGAAAATTAAAACAAAATGTTTAGAAAAAATATTAGTAACAAAAATCAAATTTGAAGTTTACTTGTTGAACAGACATATAACTCAAAATAATATTGTTTTAGAAACTCGGACTTAATTTTGAAATAAAATTTGTTTGGGGTTTCAGTATTCAGTACTAAATATTAAACGGTAAAACTGTTTTTGTCACATTTTTCATAAAAAGTGCAGATAGATCCTCCCAATGTGATTTCACTGACCGCAGTGTTTGGCTTTCTCGTTTAGATGTTGAGTAAATATGAGTTGATTTGAATATATTTGTCAAGGGGAGAGAGTGTATTGGAATATAGGGCCAGTTGATAACAGTAAAGTTCTGCAAATATTTTCAAAGCCAGAAGTCTCCAGTAGTTAACCGCTGATATATTTCCCAATTGTAACATGTGAAAAGAAACCATCATGTTATTGTGATCCCTATGCAGTTTATGTTGGCGCTTTATTAACTTTGATGTCTTTTAGGTATGTTAACTTCTTTGATAAAATTTTTCATTACTGAATGGCTTGATTACAGAATCATTAGCATTTCATATCCTTAACGAACTCTGATTATTCCCTTTTTTTATTTAGTTGTCATTCCAGAAATTACTAATAAGACGCTAAGGCAGATTATTTACCAAATTCTCGACCAAAAACCTGAAGTGGGTTTTAAGAAGAGCACTTGGTTAAAGAAGCAGTATTTTTAGATAACCTAAAATTTACCTGCATGGCTTATCCATTACTTATGCACTGACTAGGTGGAGAAACAATTTTATTATTTTGCCTACAATTTCAGTTAAATATATGTTTAATGTCGGACAAACATGAGTTTAGATGTTATGTCTCATTTGGTTTAAATCTCTCCGTTATTTTTTCATTTGTGTCATAATTGGCTAAACAGGACAGTACAAACTTTGAATACACAGACTGTTCTGAACTGATTTTTTAATTGTAATCTTTTTCATAAAAAGGATTGTGTTTGTTGATTTTGACACAAACTCGTAAGGTTTTTGGGGCTCATTCGATACATTTTTGACCCTAACGATAGCTCCCTGCATTCAAGGAAGTTGAAAGTGTCCCCGTAATCTTTATTTATTAGGGCCCTTTGGGGTGACCCAGTTTGTTGAAGTGCCACCAAAAATGGAACTTGTACAATGTGAGACTCGGAGGGGCTGGCATAGTTCACCAGGCTGTGATCAACACAACGCCTCAAATCCCTGCGTCAAACGAAATTGTATTTGTTCTTCTTTTACTCTTGTTGACACTCGGTGGTAAAACAATGGACTGTCACTTTCTACTGGGGCATTATGGGTACTCAGACAAAGTTATCTACCTAGTCTAAGCGATTTTGAATAAGTTTCATGCGGAGTTTTTATCAGTTTGGAGCGTTACTAGACATTTTAAATCCATTTTGTTTGTGGTGGATGGAACTCACATACAGCTTCATTCTTTGAAATGTGTTATAGAGTGTGGACTAAACTTTCACCATGAAGTGGGACTGTGGTGCTCATTTGAATTTTGTGAACCTTTTTGTGCAAAACTCAATATGAAGGACTGCTGTGTAGTATTGCTGTGTCAAATTATGTGATTTATCTTTCATTTGACACTCGAGAAGCTGTTTATTGAAAGCAGCTCTTGATCACATTGTTGAGTAATGACAGTCTCCATTCAAACAATATAACGGCTAAAAGAAATTTTAAACTTTCTCCCATGGAACCTCCTTGACTCATCGATTTAAGTTTTGACTGTCTTCTTCAGTTATGAGGAAAAGGTTATGAGCAAAGAATGGACTTATATGCAAAGATGCTTAATTAAGGTTTTTATTGCTTGGAAGTGGAGCTGAGTGAATAAGATCAATTAGTATTTTTAAAAAATCGGCTTTGAACTTTGTGCAGTTGACATTTTGAGGCAAAGTATTAATAGTATATCAATGCAAAAAAGATTTTTTTGATGACTTTTAAAAGTTATTTTAGTTCCATTGTGAATCACATAATCAATGCTAACAGAATTTTGCTGTTTCGAAAACGGTATCCCTGTTCGCTTCAAGAGATAAGCCTGAACAGTGATATAGTGGAGGATTCAAGTAGTGGCCGCTATCCTGATGTATCTATAACACGGCCAACATGAGGATGTTTTACGTTGTCTGGCGGTAAGTGGTGTATCGTGTACTCAGCTTTCCATATCATTAACCATGCCAACGGAAATACAGAATCAAAACTTCAGATGTCTGACGATTTTAGCACTTGTAGGATTCTAATTGATATTTTCAGGTAATTATCTACACTAAATGACTTTGATGAAGATTTGCAGCAGCCTGGAGATGGTAATTAGTTAGTTGTTAGTGAAATTGAACCATGTTTGAAAATAGTCCGACAATAAAACACTCAAAGAAGAAACGATCATTTCAAATGCTGGCCAGAATGGGTTTTGATGATATTGAACCATATTTGAAAATAGTTTGACGGTCAAACGCTTAGGTGAAATAAAACCATCATTCTGAAAGCTAGCTAAATTTGTTTCTATTCAAATTAAACCATATTCAGTGATAGTTTCTTACATAAAAAAAGAAACTTTCATTTCAAATGCTTGCGTAATTTCCATGTGTTGTGTGTTATTAGGATAAGAAAAGTAATGTAAAACATTGTTGAACAATACATGACCTTTTTTTCTGCCTATCGGGGAATATTCCGACATATCTTGGTTTTCAGCTATGTCAAGTCCAGGTTTATTCCCTGTTTTCATTCTTTGACTTTCCAGATTGGTTTAAGTTTCCAAACACCAAGCATAGTGGTAGTATGCTAAAAACATCTTTTGAAGAACTTGCATTTTCTAGGTTGTAAGTAGATCTTCGAATATATGGCATTATTGGTAATCATCGCTTCAAGTTGTGATAGCCATTATTATTGGTTTTTTGAGTGTCTGCCAAAGGAAGGTAGAGTATAGAAAGAAAATAATTTTCCAAGTTGGAATGGCACAAGCTAGACAGTATTTCCCTCTGAATGATGGTGGCTTCGACGTTTATTTGTCAATGTGTGTTTATAGGTGTGAAGAATAAAATGAATAAAGGTGTGAAGAATGAGAAATAACAGTTTGATCATTATTTCCTTGTAAGAATTTTGAAAAACAAATTGGAATCTGTTGAAATGTAATTGTTATTGTTATTTTTAGCGATAAACTAGGTTTATTTACTTATCCTTTATGAATTATCAAATTAGTAACAAGAGAAGATTTATTGATCTGATTTGTTAATAAGTTATCTATTTCTTTTAAAGTGCTAATAGAAATATTCTTGACAATCAAAATCATTAAACGTTGTATAATGAATCTCATATTGAATCGTTAAGATGTCCACAGATCAGTTCTTCAATTTGAAATTAGTTACTTTGTGATTTTAGAATGTAACAAAAGTTATTAAAATTCCATTGTGAATCACATAATCGAAAGATTCTAACAGAATTCTCCAAAAGTAATCACCTTGTAATGCTTATCTTTAAGCTGGGATAATGAGGAGAAATCTTGCGATATTATTGATGTGCAGATAAACACACCCAGAGGGACAATATGATATGCATTATTTGACAGCGATCTGATAACATCCTTTGAACTAAGGAGTCCTTTTATCATCAATAATCAAGATACGTGCAAAAATCAGGTCTCATGACATGTCTGAAGAGACTGATGCAGTGTAATGATTTTAGTTCTTAGGTTTCTGCTCCGTGTGGAGCCGTGTTTGAAAAAGCTGGGAAGTGATTGGACAAGGTGTATAGTATCCTAGCAGTGATGGCTTTCTCTGTGTGACTACACCATGTCTACGTTGGGACAGCTTGCAAATTATAATTAATCCAAGTGACGACTTTCTTACAGTGTGTCTCCATCTTTTAACTGTCAAGAGTTTGGGCTAGGTATATGTTTTCTTAGCAGTGATGGTTTTCTTTGAGTGACTACATCTTGTCTGAGTTTGGACTTGTTGCAAAAAATGATTGATCCAAGAGACGACTTCCTCATGGTGTGACTCCATCTGTAGATGTTAAGAGTTTTGACAGGGTATAAGTTTGCAGTGGAATGGAACACAGGTTTTTATTTCCTCAATGTGACAGAATCTAGAGTTTTCAGGTTGGTAGTGACAATAAATCCAAGTGAAGACTTTGTCAGGGACTGACTCCATCTTAGTTGTCAAGATTTTGGACAGGGTATAATCATAACCTACCAATGAGGATGAGTCAAAGTTTGTCTTTCATATATAAGAATACATCTTGAGCTGTCAGCATTTAGAATGACAGGGTATAATTGATTTATAATCAAAACATTTTTCCTAAGAGTGACTTCATATAGAGTTGTTGGCAGTTTGGAATGGTTATGATGTGTTACCAGTGATCGTGACCCTAGTGGCACTCTTCTGAGAATGAAGACATCTTTATCCATCAGCGGTTCGGAAAGGGTATGTCATATCCTAGAAGTAATGATATCTGATTTTCACTGAGTGTGAGCTGTCAGCAAGTTAGACAGGGTGTGATTTTCTATGAATCTGAGCCCACGTGCCTGACTACAAACTGAGACATCAAGAGAAGGGACAGTTTAAGATATACAAGTGAAGGCAGATCCTCATCAATATTTTCTCGGGGTGTGAAAAGGGTATGTTACAATCAAGCATGGTTGCATGATGAAGAACGTTATTGAGTTTGACTGCAAAATCTCAGGAGCTGTCAGTAGTAGATTATTATTGGACTTGACTCTATGATGGATCCATATTAGCATCTTTCTGGAGAGTGACAGTGTATTGAGGTGTCAGTAGTTTGGACAGGGGTATGATACTGGGCAGGGTTGTATGAACCTGTGCCCACGCTGACATTGTCAAAGAGTGTTACTAGGTCTTGAGCTGTCTTCCGGCAGACCACAATAGTCCAGGAGGACATCGGTAATCTAATCTGGAGCAGCGACTAAATAATGAGGAATTTCATACCAGGAACATTATAGAAGTGCCACTAGCTCATTTGTAAGTGTGGACTTGCATGCACAGCCTCGTATTAAAGATGGCGGGGCACTTGTGGCGCATAGCAGAATGGTAGGTGCCAGACGCTTGTTTTATAACAGTTAGTTTTATGACTTTTTTCATTTCCATTTAGGATGCATTGTACCTTTGTATGCTTTTTGAAAGGTTAGTTGTGATTTATTAAAATTTTTTGTGAAAGTTCCTACTTGTTCTGCTTGAATTTCCAGTGAATGATTTATGTATAGATGACTGGTGATGTATATTTGAGAGTGATTAGGGCTTTACTGACCATGATTTAAAATTTTTGCCCCTCTTTTTGTTATATTCATTTTAAAAAAAGATACACCTTTGTTTGGCTGAATTGCTGAAAGGCTGAAAGGTTATTTAAGTATGTTTTTTTAATTAGATAAATTAGATTAATTAAATCTGTGCCAGTTCTAAGGTTCTGGGGAAGGACATTCAAGTTTAAGGTTTGACATGTTTTGGATAGTATCCTTCCATCCAATACTAGTTTGTGTACTAAAGCCGGACCGATAGCTTGGTAAAGAAGCCGCTAGAGACTTTACTTTGTGAATGTAGCCCCCTTATTAGCAGGAGGATCAAACTGTATCACTTGTTAAACAGTTGAATCAACAACCACAGCCATGAAGTGACTATAACACAAACTTGGGTCTTTATCTTGAATCATCAGACAATAGTACAGACAAACCTATCCATACCTTAAACTTTTGTTTTTCTATTTAGTCAACATAAGTCAATACCAAATCTACTCATGCCATAGAGTTTGGTTTTTCTATTAGGTCTTCAAAACTAAACCCAAATACTCATAATGTGACTTGTTATGTTTTTCCATTGAGCCAACGAAAGTCAACACCAAATTTGATCATTTCACAAACGGGTTTTACTCTTTTAAGTCAATAAAGTTAACACAAAACCTTCTAGTGCTTGAATAATATTACAAACTCTGGTTATTTTGTCATCACCGAATCTGACAATATCACAAAGTTATGTTTTTCTATTAAATCAACAAAAGTCAACAAAAAATCTTACCATATAACACAGTTTTGTTTTCTATTAATTCAACGAAAGTCAACACCAAATCTTATCATATAACACAGGTTTTTTTTTCTATTAAGTCAACGAAAATTAACACCAAATCTGATCATGCAACAGACTTGTGTTATTCTGTTAAGTCACCGAAAGTCGACACAAAATCTTCCGGTTCTTGAAGAGACCATACCACAAGTTCTGGTTATTCTGTAAAGTAAACCAAAGTCAAGACAATCTATTTGGTTAGTTCTCTATTCTTTTGCTTGTTTTTCTTTGATCTGCTTTGCATACATGTCAGATATGTTTATGTATGATCTCTACGACAGTTTTAACAATGGCAACATAGATTCTTAGCAGTGGAAGAATTTGGGAGAAGGTATTGTGTGCAATGGTTTTTAGCTGGGAGTCTCTGAAGTTTGAAATGTTAATGTCAACATCTTTGTTTCCCTTTCTCTTACTTCATGACCTGTTGTTTCTCACTGTATCTTTTTAAACAATATCATTCTTACTTTGTCAACAACAAGAACAAAATACAAATCATAAATAGCATCAAATTATGCCAGTGTTTGTTTCAAGACATCTGTTTTTTAAAGATTATTGTTCAACACAGATTTAAGAAATGGTAACCTTTTGCTATAAGGTCAATTAAAAAATTACGTTTTTTGATTTAACAGAATTTTTTTAGAATATATAATATGAGGTTTATCAAGATTTTAACTTCTGATGTACTTCTTTCTACAAAACCAGAAATGTGTGTAAGCTTCCCATCAGTGTTGATAACTATACAGTGTTTCCGTTGTCCGGTAAATACCGGTCATAGTCCGATAAAAATATTATTGTCCGGTATTTAAAAAACCTGTCGGACATGATGTCCGATTAAATAACAAGCTGTCAAACTCATTTCATAAACCTTTATTTGAAAAAAAGCACTGGTAACATCTAATGATGCGATACCCCAATCATATTTTTCTGGAAATCCCACTCGCTTCTGTAGCTTGAAATAGAACGCAACGAAGTGCGCATGATATAATCATTCGAATAACTGCAGCTGAATTTATCGACCTCAGTTTCAATTTATGCGTGAAATGTATACGGAAATTATCGACTTATTCCGATCATTTACGAATGTAAACACGTTTTTTCGACAATGAAAAAGCAGACGAATCTTTCTTCCTACTTTGGTGGCAAAATTAAACGAACGAAAGAGAAAATCAGAAGATGACGCAGGTAATATTATTACTAGCAAAAAATCAACAAAACATTTATTAGCTACATTTATCTGACCGATAAAAAATGTAAATGTCCGGTATTTTTCAAAGCCGTCGGACATGATGACCGGCTGTCAAAAATGCCAGCGGAAACACTGCTATATAGATCTGTGCAAGTGGTTTTAAAGGCGTTATAGCACATTTATAAAATTCTTAAATATATCTTCATATTTTTTACATTTAGTACAAGTAAAGGCCAAATATATTTTCTTCAAAGTGTTATACATCTCATAACTCAACCTGATTATTCTATTTCACAGGATAATGTGTCAAAGTGGAAAAATGCATTTAGCCATTTTAGTGTGAACACCTTTTAATCATTTGAGTATTTTGATATTGATCCGAGTAGCTTAACCAAACTTGGTAAGTGTTCCCTTGATCTTCATATTGAATTTAAAAAGCTGTTTCCCTACAATTTGCAATTTTTGTTTTCCTGTTCCCGAGATGAATTTTTTCCCCTGAGAAAACTTGCAACAGTGCCTCATATAGCTACTGGTAATGTTACATGAATGTTGACTATTGTTTTTGTGTTCAATATCTTTAAGAAAATACTTTTATTCCTGGACCTGTATTTTTGAATCTCTCTTAGTGCTAAGAAAGTCATAAGTACCATGCATTAACATAAGCCTTCGACTATCTTAGCACTAAGAGAGCTTCGAAAATCTGGCCACAGGTTTGTTACTATTTCTTCAATAAACAGCTTTTAATATTTGCTTTTAAGATTAATTTGATGAAGTTATCAAATTATAAATGGTATCAAAGGTTATAATTTCAATATCTATATTATGAACAGTTTTTAACAAATGTCTGTGATAATGAATGTTGCTTGGAAGGGACTAACATTATTCGGTGAGGATAATGTGATGGATCTATCCCCAGGTTTAGTGTCCAGGTTATGTATTGATTATCATAGACTTATCACTAAGAGAGGGATTTACAAGACTGATATAGTTAAAGCAGTAGCTCAAGGATATGCTTAGATCTCCGTTCCACCCTGAGTCGCTTCTGTTGCCTGCAATGTCTCTTCGTGTCACATGCTTCAAAACATTCAATACGATTTCATAACTTTTTCAGGAATATGAAATTGAAAAGATGATAATAGATGTATCAACAATTTATGAGCCTTATTTCTGAGAAATCTGATATCATTATCATTTTGCCAGTTTATGATAATATTTGCAATGGGAAAGGTTTGAAAAACTATATATCCACATTGTTGTACTGAGTCTGAATGAAGGATATTTTGTATACAAAAGTATTTGATAGAAAATGATTAAAAATGCAACAAATCTTTTTCAGTTTTAGCTTAACACATTGTTATTATGAAAGGTGTTTCCAGGTTTAAACTAAGACTAAATCATAACTGCACGTTGTGGTCAACTCACACTCTCTTACAAAGAAGGCAGTACACGGACAATTTATTTATGCATCATTGACCATTTGACATACAATCTCCTACCTAAGTAACAGCATTTATCAGGATTGACTATCCTATGTGTCTTTTCTGAGGCTGTCAACCTCTCATCTTTATTATCATGTTCTATGTTATCAACTGCTTGGTGTTTAAGAAAAGGAAGTGTGCCTGTGGCATCATGCACATTCAGTGTGGAGTGTCAATTGATTGTATGGAAAGAATCTACTTTGACTTGCTGTCGTACGAGATTTTATAATGTGTCGTGTATATGTGAAAGTTTTTGTAATGGTTGATGTCATATCTATCTCTGTTTAGATAGTGATTTGTGCAAATAGCAGTATTTGAAAAGGTTAAAGTATATTCTAAAGTTTTTTTTTAATATCACATTAGGAACATAAATTGATTTCTTTGGCTATGGGATTCAAATTTATTTTTTAAGTTTGTTTTTCAGATATCTTAAAATGTGATGAGGGAAAAGACATATTACTGTAACATCTTGTTCAGAAGGAAAAATCTAATACTGATTTGATAGAAAACATTTGGATCGGAATATGGAGTTCATTCCTGTCAGTCAGAAAAGGATTCACTTGAAACTTTTTTATTTGTTGCAGATTTAAGTATAAAAAATCTTGCTGTAGGTTCCAATTTGCTGAAAACAACCAAGAGTCAGTTTGCCAGGTTCCATTGATATGCATTGTTATGTTAATTTTGCAGGCTTTCTTACACCAATAATGTTAACAATCACCAGAACCCCAATGTGTATGAATGAAATACAAAAGATTTGGTGTTCAACCTTTCATTACATTTAGGCCTGTATATATAAATACAGAAACAAATTGAAAACTTTACCATTGCGACTAAGGAGAATGGCCCATTCAAAATACTGAAAAGGACTTAATTAAAGCCCTAAAAAAGGCCCAGTGTGAAAGGTGTCTTTACAGGGATATATATAATTATTTATTTATTTGTAGGTGTTTATGTGTACTGCAATGTTTATCTGATTAAGAATTTGTATTTTGAAAAAATATTAATTTTCAATAATCAAGAACCAAATTTGATTGATTTAATCATTATCAATAATGTAGTCAGTCATTCAACAGAGCAACCTCTCTTCGGCTTTGATAGTTTTTATGTCAATGATGAGATGATGTAAACGCTTTTTGAAATTACGAGCTTTAAAAGTGTTAGTTATGAAGTGATGAATCATTAAATAAAATTGGTCTTTCCTTGACTTTGTTCCAAGGTGCATTACATGCAAGTCATTTGTCATTAAGCATTGATACCCCTGAAGTTATGTAATATGGGTGAGTTTTTGTGTGTTTTGCAGAATTGAGAGTAGCAGTGATGGAATAGTTCCAGAAATATATCAACATGATGAAAGGAGAGTGAACATGTCAACTTTTAATTTCGTCTCTTTTGGTGAATTAATTGTAGATTTGAAATGTGAGCAAGTTTAGATAAAACTCCATTTCATATAATTTGTTTTTTATCATAAAAAGTGTCATTTCTCACATGAGAAATGCGAAAGGTGGACTAGTTTGAATTATGGACTTTTGATTTCATATTCTCCTTAGATTATTATTATTGATTAGATTTGTGAGCAAATATTAATTTGAAACTTCTTTTAGTTATCAAAAGAATAATTGCCAGAAAATTGGAACATGTTTGAGTTATTACTTAATTACAGACCACGTAAAGTACACAAACCATAATTACACTGTACTCCTCCCAAAACCGTGCAAGAAATACTTGCTGGTCTCGGCGGTACATGTAATGATTCATCCAATCACAGCACATTCCGCAATAATTAGCTGAGATCTATTTGCCAGAACTCTGGTCCAGTGAACAAAAAGCATTCTCCAATATAAAGACTGCAGTTGGATGTCGCAGCTTTATCGATTTTTCTCGGTCTATTCGGACAAAATGAGGACCAAAATAGGACATCAGTGTGGACTGATTGATTTTTTATAAGGTACCTGATTTTTCTAAACAGGTAGAGAGCTTGGCAAGACTAATCACATGTTTGTTGAATCTTCACTTCCTTGTGTGGACTTCTTTTATGACAGTTGAGGGATGAACGTTGACATTTCCTTGCCCAATGCTTCACCAAATACTTTAGGTGTCCATCATAAAAAGTGTTTATGATTGTTTGGGTTTCATTGGAACATGGCTTCTGGGAGCTGTGACTAATTTCTAGGAACAAGTTGCGTCTTTGCTGTTGACAGTTCACAGAATTGGTTACTGATTTGGTGTCTCACCGAATGTTGCCAATCAGAAAAAAGTATTTATGAGTGTTTTAGGATTCATTTAAACATCATTTTATGGATTCAATTTCTTGGATCTGTTGACATAACTAATGTGAACACAGTTACAGCGTTGCTGTTGTTGATTTATGAAATTTCGTCTATTTAGTGCCACATCCAGTCTTGTGAGGTTTCCATGAGAAATAAGTGTTTAGAATGTTTCTTGCTCCACTTGAACATGACTTTGTTGATGCCGATTCTTGGATGTCTTGAATAATTGGTTTGAACAAGTTACATGTTGGCTATTGACAGTTCTTGGGACCAATTCTTGAGGACATTTCTTTGATTGGTGCATCAAAGAGTGTTTAAAGCTGTTTTTCAACAAGAAGAAGAATGTTGTATGGGACATTGATTGAATTTTCTTCGCAACTGAGATGTTTAAGGTGATGTAAAAAGAAAAGAACTTTTGACAGTTTGTAGAAATGGTGAATGTTTGTTGCAATAAAGGGATATTGTGATCGAATAAAGGTTTGGAGTTGGTGACTGATGCCACTCCAGTATCCATCAGATAATACAATTTGACATTTTACAGTAATAAACCCATCGATGTGATATTTTTTTTGGAACATCCAAAATTACTGATGCCATTTTGAAACATGGACTTCCTTGTGCCTTTGTTGTATGTGATGGTAATTGTTGGAACATGGACATTGAATCCCCTTTTCTTGAGATAAATAATGCATTAAAACATTTGGTGTTTAACCATGGACTTACTATGACCTTTTATATGTAATGTAATGCATTGGAACATATGACCATGAAACCTTTGATTCATTGGAACCTGCCGATTCCATCTCTTATGTTATATAATGAATTGGAACATTTGATGCCGGTGTTCTGTAAGGTCTATGACTAACAATCCTAAGGTGAGTATATTTACACCGCAAGCTCTCACCTTAATTTAAATGATGTTTTTGAGCGAGCATGCAGTTGTAAGTAAAAAAATCTGAAATGGGTTAGTTGCATGCTGTGTTACATCTAGGGTTGAGAACAATTATCTGCCAACATCGGCCCTGGTAGACGCCCTATTTTTCAGATTCAATTGAGCAGATGATGTTAGTGAGAGTATTGAACCTTGTTTTGTAAGCTAAAGACATTACATGTAAGGCTGATGGATGTTTTGGTGGTAATACAAGTGAGCCCTAAGCTGGTCCTCTGGGATCAACAGAAACCATGCTTGATTTGACTTCAGAATATGGAGTCCTGCTGTACTTGCTTATGTATCAATCATGGAAATATTAACCTTTAGCATGCAGATCTAGGAATGTAAAGATAGAAATGATATTTGTCTGTTGCTGTCTGTGCAATCATTAGAGTTTTGTGATGCCTTGTATGATTTGACTCAAGAATTTGCAGTCCTGCTGTAGTAGGTTATGTATCAATCATGAAGACATTTACCTTTAGCATGCAGATCTAGGAATGTATGAAGAAAAGTTTTTGTAGGTCTCTCCCTCTCTCTAAGATTATCAGATCAATCAAGATGCCCTGCATGATTTGACTCAAGAAAATGGAGTCTAGCTCTACTTGCTTTCGTATCAATCTTGTGAAGAAATTAACCTTTAGCATGCAGATCTAGGAATATTTAGGAAGAGAATGATGCAACCACAAAATAAAAGGCTGACCAGGTGCAGATAGGTAAGGCTCTTTAAGTGAGTGTTCAATCCTAGATTATACCAAACTTGTTGACTTGTTCTGTCCCGTAGGTGGCCAATCAGAGTGGTTTGAACCGATGGTCACTGGAAATACATGCAATCTAGATTTTGAACACAAGTAACATTGTTAGATTTGGGATCCCATCATCTGAAATAGTAAAATTCTTGTACATGTTACAGTCCCTGTAGGTGTTTAATTACCTACACCTTCTCAACACTGCCATCACTGGCCAACCAGCTCACTGTAGCAACAGCTAACCATTTCAGTCCATCCAACTGTACAAATTGGTACTCAATTCTAATATAAATAAACTTTTTTTGTATCCCCAAAGTTGTTGTGAATCTCAAGGTTCAAAAGGGGTTAATTTACTTTATATACCAGAGAATAAAAAATTGTAAAAAATAAATTTATTCCCCAAGTAAGGTTGAAGTAGATAGTTGACCCTATATCATAAAAGAGTTAACTTCAGGTCAAGACCTCCATTACCCAAGTACTAAACTAAGAAAAATATTGTCGATTACCAATATGTTATTGCATATCAATAAGATTGAAGCAGTCAGATTGTAGTTAATTAACGCAGCAGCAAGCTTGTCCTCATCAGTGAGTTGTCCTCAACAAAGCTAATTAAAGCTCTGTAAGTGGAGTGGTCTCTGTTAGCTGTATGGGTGAACGACCCAATCTATGGATTGTCAACTCGGCCCTCGTGCCAATCTAATTCCATGCTGTCAGCATGGAAGGTCTTGAATTGACCAAATTATGCTTTGAGCGACAATATCACTAAGTAAAGAGCTGAAGGTAGAGGTGGAGAGACAGCCAGGGAGGCAGTGCCGATATGCCGAGTATTTTGTGATTCTTCTAAGAAGAATACTTGGGGGTTCTATCAAAGGAATGTTATCTTTTTATTGGAAGGTCAACTTTTTGATCATGAATTTTATGTCATCAACACTATTTGAAGCAACAAGTGAATGTTTTTCAATGGAATAACATTTCTTAACATGTCCAGGTTGAAGAAATACTCTGAAACTCTGATAGATGTGTTAAGAATTTTATGGATCTTGAACTAAAATTACTCTTTGGTAAAAGCTTGTTTACTCTTTACTCAACAAGTTCATGCATATTCTGCAAGCGAAGAATCCAACAGGCATTTCTGGAAAATTCAGTGGTTTTGTTAGCTGAGGAGTTTAAACCAAGTAATCAAAATGGTTTTCCAACAATATGAGTAGATCAACGGCTTTAGAGTTTGCATGGAACATTGTGGAACTGTGAACAACTTCTTCTTTTGTTTTGGGTTCAGAACGTGAACTGTGACTTGTTTTGAGCCTAGAAGAAGAGGGCATATCAATTCTTGGTCTTTCCACCTACGATGCTCCTTATAGACAGGTGGCAGCAAAACTAATGACTGAATAATTGAATTTGAACAAAGGTTTGATCTTCAGTCATGAAACGAGTATTTATCATGAGGTATGTACTCATTTTCTGATTTTTTTATGAAGAAGAAATTTATTACTCTCTAAGGGTTTTGAACGTCAACAATACACTATGTTCTCTATACCGAAATGCCAACATTTCATTCCATGTATTCAAGTAAATGGAAACAAATGATACCAATTGCTAGACAGTCTTTTTAAATCAATACAAAGGTTTAAAATCAAACTTGCCAAATTTGGTTATGCTATGCAAAAATGTTTCCCTAACTTGCAAAAAAATGGCTGCATGGTTTTTTGGTCGATTTGTGACGTCTTATTGTACAGCTTTAGCTATCATGTTGAGAAATATGTCTTCCCTTCTGAAGAAATATGTGTAGCATTAGCTTACATTTAATGGATGAAATATGAAAAAAAAAGTAAAATAAAGTGCTACAGTTTCTCTAAAGATGTTTCACTGAAGTCTTATGATGCACATTGTATGGCAATATTATGTATTCCTGATAGATTCCACACTGTATGCAAAAAACATTTAGTTAAAACAAATTGTAAATCATATTTCACCTTTGATCATGTTAATTTTGAGTCTTCTGAGTCTTTATTGATTTTTTACTGAGTTTGGCATTCAGTTACAATGTACGAAAACATTAATCAGATGATGCTTAGTGGTAAAAAAATATCTAAAAAATAAACCTAGATTATTCCTGTTCTTAATTAGGTGATATTCTTGTACAGTGTTATGTTCATTACAGGTGTTGTGTGTTGTCTTCAACCAAATGTAACTTCTGTTTGCTTTTCAAGACATTTGTGTAAAAAACCTTTCTGAATGGTTGACACTTATACCTGTACCTGATAATTGATGTAGAAGGCCTACCTGTAAATAACCTCTCTGAATGGTTTACACTTATACATGTACCTGATAATTGATTTAGAAGACCTACCTGTAAATAACCTTTCTGAATGGTTGACACTTTTACCTGTACCTGATAATTGATGTAGAAGACCTCTCTGAATGGTTGACAGTTCAGCATTTTAAGTGTTGAAGCCTTGTCCTCAACTTATTTTATAGGATAGCAACCTTAGATGACATTCCTCTAAATTGGACTTTTAGTTTGAATTGTTTTGATTTGGTTTATTCAGCTGTGATAACTGTTAGGTTCTTCTCAATCTGATAATGTCTGTTGCGCACAGACAAAGGAATGTTTTGCAGTAATTTATTCTTTTGTTTTGATGTTGAGGTTTTGTCCAGTAACAGTTTTGACTGATATTTGGTTCAGAGGACTGTTCTTTACTTTAGGTTGGTTGGTGTTTTAACGTTGCTTTCAAGATTATTTCACTTATATTGCGGCTGCTAGTATTATTGCAGGAAGAAAGCCCGCAACACCGTTGTGGCCATGCATTGCGGTGAAACCATGGGATCTGCTGCGCTGAAATTCAATGTAGCATTGCACCCAAACCTGACTGCGTGTAGAACAGTTCTCTACTGCAGACAAAGTTGCCGAGCCCCTGGCGGGAGTTACTTACTTTTACCACTCAATATGATTCAACAGTATGTATAGTAAGATCTATTATTAACACAGGGATGTAATTCAGTTGGTAAAGTGTTTGCTTATCACCTGGAAGAGCAAGTTCAATTTTCAGCCACATCATACCAAAAGATATTTAGAGATTCTTCCTTCTTGCTTGACATACAGCACTATAAGAACAGGCCAACTTGGTAAATTAGCAGTGGTGAGACACAAAAGGAAACCCTGTTGATAGCCACTGAGAAATCTTTTGACTAATCTATTCAACAGTTTTGGTGTTAAAACCTTGTCTTCAGCAAGATCTGAAAAACCTTGTCCTTAGCAATATGTAAAAGATCTGGTCCTCAGTGTGATGTTCAAGACATGGTCTTCAGCATGATGTTTGCTGTTGAGGACAGACCTTCAGGCTTAGTGAAGCAGCCAGCTAATAACGTGAGTGGGCTCGCTGCTTCAATCTTCAATCTTACTCCATCAATACTCCAATATTACCAATAAGTTGAACCTACAGAGCCAGGCTGCTAGTGACTTGACCTCGCTGCCAGGCATTGTGACTAGACATAGTGTAGTTGCTAGACATTGGCAGCTGAGGAGTCCATAGTGCAGTCGACTTACATGTGCTGTACTATTGGAATAGTGGTTTGAAATAAGTTTGTGTAATTCCTGTTGTTGTTTTTTGTAGATGCTACCTGATGCAAATATCAAACTCGTTTTCTCTGCCTTTCAGGAATTTATTTATAGCTTTTCTTTCAATGATTGTACTGGTCTATTTTCTAAAGATTGTCAAGTCTGAAATGGTTTTTAATAAAATGATCTGAATTTGTTTTCATATTAATTCTGGATTCATGGTATCTGGACATCACCTTTTGGTTAAAACTTCTTAAACATATTGAGAATATATTCAAAAAAAACAACAGCTTCAAATGATCATGACAATCAACAATGAAGATTTTTATTTTCAAACAATGTCCTAAATGACTGTTTCAATAAAAATTTCAATTAATAAAAGCAAATGAGGGAACAGTATCATAATTCTGTTCAATTGTTTATTTTTACAATTGAAATTTACTAATAATAGTAATGGGATATAATAAGCAACACATTTACTAATGTTAATGCTAATAATTTCTATTCTTTATTTACATCAAGTAAGTGATTGACTATCAGGATATGATATATATATAAACCCTTATAGAATAATTGGCTCATTTAAGGTGAATAACCAATATCCAGTTAAAAATGTTATTCTATGATATTTATTGAAATGTTTCTGTGATGTAAGTAAATAATCAAGTTTCTATAGGAAAATAACCAGTATTCAAATGTTCAACTTTGCCCACAAAGTAGTGCATTTGAATATATTAATCCTAATTGATTTATGGCAAGATTTGGACAAGAAATTAATTAAGTTATCTTCTAATATTTGATGTTATTCAGACAGATATTTGTGTAATTAAAACGGATGGTCCTAGTTTTTCTGAGGTAAGGATGACAATTGAAGCGGCAGAATTGGTTATTAGTGTCCTTTAGGCTTGAAATGTCATTCTGGACTGCAAATGTCATAAGGATATGCAGTGGTTGCTAAGAAGAGGGGAATATGGTGGGTGGTTGACATTTCTATTACAAAGGAAGTGATGCGTAAGAAAGAAGCTAGGCTCCGAACAGGGTTGGAATGGTAGGGATGTGCGTAGAGTTTTGTTGACTGACAAGGATTACGTTGGACGTTTACCAGAACGTGTCAGTATTTGTACTTCCCAGAAAACTAGTTGGAGACATGTGATAAGAAAATCTGAGTTTGGGAAATGAATATGATGAAATTGTCTTATTTTCTTTAATATCCATTAACCTTTAACGAACAAGAATATTCCTGGATGATCTTGTGAGTATCAGAAGAGGTATTTTTTTCCTTAATAATAATATTTGAGAGTGCTTTTTATAGTTGGAACATTGCTGAAATAATCTTTTATTTGGGATCAATCTGAAATCATCTCTTAATTTGAGATCAATCTGAAATCATCTTTTGAATAAATGAAATCATCTCCAAAGTTGTCCATCACCATCTTTTGACCTTTGGAGAATACTATTCAAAGTTTTATAAAAATTAGTTTAGAGACTGTGATTGGTCTGTGTCAAAGTCTTACATGGAATCATTTGGAAGATTTTTGTGTCAATCTTCAATCATGAAGTGCAAGTACAAGATAATTCAAAACATATATGGAAATTCGGAAATGTTTCTAGGGATTCCTAGAAGATAATGTGTGTGATTGTGTGGGTTCTTTGAACCAATGACACAGATTTAAGTTGAAGATTCAAGGAAATGATTAAAGTGGTGTTTTTAATGGATAGAGGGATTCCATAAAAACGTTGATTCAGCATTTTTTAAAATGATAACAGATCATCAGTGTTTCTACAATTCCAAATCACTGTTCGGTCTAGGTCAGATTGGTTCATTATCAGAAGACAACTCACAACTCATGTGATGCCATTTGTACAAAACTGTAAAGAAAACAAGTGATATTTGATATTTAAGATGTTTCATTGGAAAACATTAGGCATGGTGATAACAGAGATATCATGAAATAATCGTGGTACAAGGTATGACTTTTTTTGGCCTTTTTGATAAATTTGATACATTTGCTTGTGTGTTTGTGCCTATACATCTTTTTGGAATATAGTAGATTCAGATACAGTGTAAGAGTTTCAAACCTGCGACAAATGCATTTTTCTTTCAAGTGATGTCTCTCCTTTATCAAAATAATCAATTTGAAGCACAAAAGCAATAAGGAAATTTGAAATGCATGTCATTTTGAAGATGGACAAATGTAGCATAGTTCTATTTGGGATCAAAATATCTCTACCAGTACAAATTTTTGCACTATAAGGGATCAAAACATCTCTACCAGTACAAATTCATGTACTATATGGGATCAAAACATCTCTACCAGTACAAATTCTTGTACTTTTTGGGATCAAAACATCTCAACCAGTACAAATTCTTGTACTATTTGGGATCAAAACATCTCTACCAGTACAAATTCTTGTACTTTTTGGGATCAGAAAATCTCTTCCAGTACAATTCTTGTACTGTTTAGGATCAACTCTCTTATGGGAGACTCACCCCGAAAAAGGAAAATAATTTTTGCAGATTGAGTGAACCCAAATATAACTATGTCAGTAAGACACTGTTTATCATTTCAAAGCCCATTTAAATGCTTATGCATGTACAGTATCAAGTATAGGGCAGTCAGAGTTGTTGAAGGTGAATGTGACCGGTGTAAGTTTACTGATTTCATAAGATTACACAGATAAGCACCACAACAATGCCTTCACATTGTATTTGTGTATTTATCGGGCTCTTTGCATCTTGATACTGAACATGTGACTGGTTTACTCTTTCTTGGAAAAGCTGTCTCATGTTGTAGCAGATGTTATCATTACTTCTTACCAGTGTTATCACTTCCTCTTATCGTATCACAGATATATAGATTGTGGTGTAGCATGCATATAGGTAAAGATCTCACGACTCCTGATTGACACTGTCACTTATTACTTATCATTATCACTATGAAAATGATTTTGGAAATGGAAGTTATTAAATCTCAAATCTGATTATTGGTATGATAATTTCTCTGAGAAATTTATATTTGATGCATTTTCGTCTTCAGAATTGTGAAATTACATGACGATTCTATATTGTTTTCACAGATGAGAATATTATTCCTATATAATGAGATACAGTTTCATTTAGTTCATTTAGTATTGATACCGATTTTAGATTGTTATTTAAAATAATTAAACAAAGTAATGTTTTATATTTTATTCAGAACTTGACTATTACTAATTATGCTAGCAAGGAATCCATATGCTGTCCTAGTTGACCTTCATTTTAAATGACATGTGCGATAAAAGTTCATTTTGAAGTTTGAATTGTCTTACCTTCAAACATCTAGATATGTCTCAAGTGAGATTGATGTCAAAGTTTTTTCAGGGTGAAATGTTACATGTGTACAGTTGGGAGTAACAGATCTAAGTTTCATCCTAACAAACAAATCTTATCCTTTGAAAATCTTGTCTTTAAAAGGTTTAACATGCATAGATGGTAAACATTCTCTTTTTGATATCTTGATTTTCTTGACTAAGAAAACTTTATAATTTATTAACATTGTAACTGTCACTTTCTAAAAGAAAGGGGGACAACTGCAAGTTGATACCAAATCACCTGTTATAAGCCATATATCACGTCTGGTTAATATAACGTCGTAGGATTTATCAGGACTCGCCCGACAATGAGTGTAACAGCTTAGCAAACCTTCAGTCTTATTACCAAGTTAACCCTTGAAGTGATAACAGTTGTAATGTCACACCTGTAAGAACAGCTATAAAAAGAGTTTAGATGATAATCTGTAAAAACAACTTATCAACTTCCAATGCTGTATAAAGTCAACCTTTTTAGTGATATATTTAATCATTAAGCACCGGGGGTCGGGATAGCGCAGTGGTTAGCGCGTTCGGCTTTGGATCAAGAGGTCTGTGGTTCGAATCCCGCCAGGGGCTCGGCAACAGTGTCTGCATTGGAGAACTGTTCTACAGGCAGTCAGGTTTGGGTGCAATGCTACATTGAATTCCAGTGCAGTACCACCCATGGTTTGCTAGTTCCAGCCGATGCTCACCGGTTTCACCGCAATGCATAGCCACAATGGTGTTGCAGGCTTTCTCTCTGCAATGATACTAGCAGCCGCGATATAAGTGAAATACTCTTGAAAGCGGCGTTAAACCCCATCTCACCTCACCTCACCTCGTTAAGCACCTGTGCATTTCGATTGAAGGTGGGTGCTTGATCACATCATCTTCAACCTCTTATGCCATTACAAAGTTAACCTGCAATATTAATCAAGTTATAACAAGTGAAAACTACTTAGTAAACCTCTACCATTATAAAGTACTGGCTGAAATAATAACGCTCACCCAACATGAAATTTACCCTCCAAATGAATTCAGTAGGGTAGGGGTTAAGACAACTGCTTGAGAGCAAAGCTAAGTCAACTTTGTATGCCGTTATAAGGTTAACCCTTCGAGTGAAATCAGTGTCATTCTTGCTGGTGAAGAAAGAAGAACCGCTTGAGAGCAAAGCTAACTTTGTATGCCTTGATAAAGTTAGACCTCCTAGTAAAATCAGTGTCTCTCTTGTAGGATAGGGGTAAAGACAACTACTTGACGGCAAAGCAAAGCTAACTTTGTATTCCTTTAAAAAGTTAAACCTCAAATTGACTTTCTTGTAGGGTAAGGGTTAAGACAACCTGTGATAAAAAAGTTAAGTTGCCCTTGCATACCATTATGATGTTAACCCTTGAAGTGTTATCACTGATAACGTCGCACCTGTATGCAGGTGCTTTTACCTGAAGGGTTAATGCCCCACACCTATGACCAAAGTATAATAGCAGATTAGATTTCACCATGTGATGGTCCATGCTGTACAAGTAATCTTGACTGTATCATTTACTGTACAATTGCTTCTTCGTGGAAATTATCTCTATGTACATTGAAGAGGTGGCTGTTTGATTATTCTGCGGTCATGGTGAAGTGAAGCAAAGACCCATTTGGATGTTTTTGTGGATTATTTTGAGCAGAGATTCTGTAACAAATAGTATTCGTCTAGATTCAGCTGTTTGATTCTTCTGTGGTTAATAAGGATTGAAGACTCTTTCATCAGGATGTTTGAATGGGGTGTCATGGGAATATCTTGAAAAAAAATAATTTGTTTTGTACAAAGGATGGATGGAAATGTGTTTTTGAAATGAGAAAAGGTGTCTGTATTGTGACTTGATAATCACTAAAAGTGAATTGATAAGACATGGGGATGTCTTCATTGTAGTTTTGGCACTGATTCACCAAATGTTAAGAAAAGTGGATGAGCTGGATTCTTTAACTCATTTTTATTTTTTGACAATGCAGGACAAAATTTGGTTTCAAACAATTATTTTATAATTAAAAAAAGGATTTCTGTGTCACTTGTGACGAGGATGAATTCAGGTTAGTGTTAGATCGTGGTCAAATATTCCCCACATTATACATTTTTTATTCTTGGATCAAAGTGTCTGTTCTTCAAGGAAGCAGCCATGTTGAAGTGGATGGTTAAGAAAAACCGACGAGGTAGTCTTATCGATGATTTTGAAAAGAGTTACAATAATTCTGGGATGTTTTGTGAATCCGGCACATATCGGTCACACTCGTTTAGTTCCGTGGAAACGACGAGGGCAACATACATCAAAGAAGAGTAAGTTAACATTGTTTGAGTAATCTGTTTCACTCTGTTGTTTTGATGATGTAAATTAATAATTCTATGAAATCAATGAGTGAAAGACATGTTCAATAAGTTTTCATCATTTTAGAGTTACTTCTTACTTTATCTTATGATTGATCTTATTGATAAGTCTTGTTCCAATGTTGATCATAGGAAACTCGTAATGGTTTACATTTGATGCTGAATGGAATTGTACCATGGTGTTGTATGAATTTGAATTCTGTGAACATTGATTAAAGGCAATTAAATGGATATATTTCTTCTTTACTATTTCCTATTAAATTTGAAGTTTCAACATGGAACTAACCTTGATTAGTATTTAAAACTATTTGAAATTGTCTTCTTTGTGGAATTCAGAAGTTGTTGATAACCTTACCATATCCTTCATTTTTAACTTTATCATCTTTTCAGATGTCCATCAAAGCATTTGTAGTTTGTATAATATTTTTCAATATAATATCAATCTTCGAAATATATTGTAGAGTATTGTATGATGATAAATCGTCAATTTGATGTTGATGGAACTGAAGTTTTTCAATAAAAAGTTGGTTGAGGGTTATAAGATAATGATAATAGAAGAATAAGATGAAAACATATAAAACTTCAATTGATATTTCTTCATTCTTCAAACGTTATATCACAGAAAAAAAATCAAATATTGAATGTAAGGATCCTATGTTAGGTCATTACCGACATATATACGTTTTTACTTAAATATTTTTATTTATCTTTATGACTCTTAAAAAATAATGTAGTAATTTTAGGAGTAAAGTGAAACTTTTATTGCATTGGAGAACAGTTATGATAGTACTTACTTATGGAGATTCAGTACTTATTTAGAAAATTAAATTTAATGGCAGTATATTTATTCAAACGTATATTTGAACACAGTAAACATCTATCTGCACCTTTTGGCATGTGTTCAATAAAATTTCAAGCGATCAACAAGTTAGGTAAGCAAACACTTGGTTGTTCCTTGCCAATGACTGAGGATTGTTGACCTTTTGATTACCAACGAGGGCAGTCAAATTGGGTTTCATATTTTTAATACCATGCTCGGAACTATATGATGATTATTTTCCTTGATATTTCCTTTTTGGTAATATATAGAATATTATAATTGTGCATATGACATTCTATGTTTACCACACTTGTGCCTGAATACCGCAGTGTCACTTGCTCAGGAGATACTAATATTGAGGCACCTGTGTTGTAAAAACAGTATGTAATGGGCACTCATATGATACTTCCGTTTCTGTTTCTTAACAAAAATTTTGGGATTAAACATTATAAAAGCAATCAAAAAGAATTTAATATTCTGGGTTTTTTTTCATATGATAATTTGTTTCAGTATAAATGCAATTATGAGTGCGGGCTTAAACGTGATTCAAGATTTTTTTTCTAAGTTTTGAAAAGCATGCAATTTCACAGAGAATAAAAAAAAAGAAAGAAAAGTATTTGTTGTCAACCTTACTTTGAAGACAGTAATTGTCATTTATGTATATTTCTTCTGAAATGATTAAAGCAATTTCTGAATTTTTTTGGGCATTTGGATATATATATTTGAAAAAAGGTGATCAAAACAGAATATCTATATTCAAAATGGCTAAAAAAAATTAAGAACAACTTTTCAATGAATAGCATTAACAGTTTGTAACCTTTGATTTGATATTATGATATGCATAGTTAATTGCACAAATGCGAAGTTTGCTCCCACAAAATATCCAGTCATCTTTAACAGGCAGATTTGGTCGATATTTAAGAGGAAGTAGTGCTTTTAATCCCACAGTACAAGGGCGTAACTTTTCTTCTATTAGCGCTTCTTACGTAAAACCAAACATCAATAAATGTAGATTTGTGACATGGGTACTGCAAACAGGAATTTCTTTAACCCATAGTCGGAGAACATCCAGGTAGGTTATTAATTATATTGATTAGCAGTTTTGATATGGTAATGAAGGTAGTAGTGGTTATGGTTGGTTAGTGTTACATTGTATCTTCATCAGGATAACCAGCTGTTGCAGTGATAATCATGTAATATTGTTTTTATTTGGGATCACAGTCACTGTGTGCAATAGAACAAATTCTTTTACTTATTTTTGTTCTGGTAATAATCTTGTTTGTCTGTTATCAGTCCTTTGTCAAACTGAGTCTTGATTCCTGTAAGTCTGCCACACAGAATGGTTTGGCAATTAGCAATGAAGTAGATACTCAAAGAAGTTACATTTCATACATGTGAGATATTTGTGTTATGATCAATCTCATTAAAACAACATCTACATTTTTTTTAATGAAGTAACCTGCTAGCTAGCTCTATGGTGATGTCAGGCATTCAGTGTGTGGCAAGTGTCCTGGTGACCTGTGGCCCGGAAATGACCCAAAGTTACATTGCAAAGCATAAAATCATTCGTTTACACAGTGAGGGGTAATCAGGGTCATATGTGGAGCTGTCTGCTTCTCTGTTGGGCTTTGTAATATCTACATTTTGCATGATAATTTGTTAATTTCATTGCAGTAAAGATATTGTGGTAAAGACTTACTTTTGATATGTCAGCCAAGGCATTTTGATACAAACACAGAAAGAAAGAACAAAAACATTCAATAGATAATTTGATATCTACAAAACTTGGTATCAAATTCTTAAAGAATAAGATAAACATAATATTCAACCAAAATATTATGAAAATGTCAATGACTTGCAGATATGACAGATTCATGATTCAATGCAAAAATACACCTCTGCTAGACAGGTGTGAATGAATCCAACCGTGACAAGGCAGCGCAGCATAAAGTAACAACGGCAGCACGTGTGCGTTCGGTCATCCATGAAGCATTTCCTTCACGTGTGTTGTTTGTACTCGCAGCTCTCGGGCCACAGTTAGCAAAAATATTGATTTATCATAAATGGGGATTGAAGCGCAATTAATCTGCCAATATGGGTTCCATGTTCCTCTAGCTCACCTTGTCTGATATCAACGACAGGTATGGACAATAGAAGTCTCAGGTGAGAGAGACCATGAGGTTAATTAGAAAGAAAGGTTATTGTCACACCTGTGAATTGTCTACCTTAATTACCTTTTGGTTTACAATGAGATGGACTAGACTGTGAGAGATTTGTTTTTCATACTCAGGTGTAGAATTACTGAATCTCTAGGTTACAATAGTATTTTTATTTCTATATATTTTAGGTTTTTATCAATTATTCAAATTGAAATTGTTTTGTTTTGGTTAGATTTGACAGGTCATTCCCTGTTACGGTTAAATTTGCATTATCATTTTGCAGGGATTAGATTTTCAAAGGTCTTTCAGCACTAAGTTAATTAATCTTTTATCAATGCTAATTTATGAAACCTGAAGATATATGACTAGATCATTTTGAACACTAAGATACTCTTTTGCTTAATGTTTTAGAAATTTAATTGTTGAAAAACCTTTAATTGCAAATATTCCAGTAGTCCATGTTTAGTGAAAAAGATGCTGATTGTTCATAATCCATTGATCCATATTTACCAGATTTTATAGATTAGTGTACCCCGCCTCATACTGCTTTGAAACTGTCAATAGACAAAGGGAGGTAACTCTACATAACTCTTGACTTTCTCTGTGCGGAACTTTGCACAACAGATAAGAAGGTTTCATAAACACTTTTTAACTCTTCTTGGTCCATCAGGAAATAATTAAATAAAAACCTCCCTAAGAAGATGTTAAGTATTGTCTTGGTTATTTAAAGTGATCAATGTGAATGTTCTTTGAGTCTTTAAGATTGAGTGAAGTTGGACCTATTTCAGGAATGCTGTTGATTCCCCACCAAATTATTGATTCACTTTTACCAATTTTAAGATGTTGTGATTTTCTTCCATGAATACTGATGTGTTTGTTTTGTAAAAAATGATTTAATTTTATGCTTATGGTAAAAAAAATTTATAATTGAAATATTTTCATCGTTTTTCTGTTCATTGTTATGAATACAATATCCAAAATACAATTGCAATTTATATATTTACATTTCATATATATCACTTGTCATCAAATGAGAACGTTGCCAGTTTTTAGAAATATTGTTTTATGAGTTTAATCAGATGCAGTATATTTATTTAGAAGACCAAATGGGTGGGGGGTTCATCTGTCTCTTCAGAGAGTTTCACCCTTCTTTTAATCAATTCATCTACAGAATTCCCTTGGTCCAGCCACTAATCTTGCAACTGGAAGAAAACCAGCAAGCCCACTTTTTGTAAAACATTGTAATGAAACCTGCATGCTCCTTTCCTGCATAGACAAAGTGTAGTCAACACTTCAAGTATCTGCAAAGCCGTTGTCAAGATTTAGACTGACATCTTGGTCAGAGGTTTGATAATTGTGTTAACTGTCAGGATCAAAGTGCAAATCATTTCTTCAGGTCATGCCATTTACAGTTGATTTTCTCTTTGACAGGTACAACACCCATGGAATGGTGACAGTCGACACGCAGCGTATCGAGCAGGAAAATGGCACCGTTATACAGCATCACAACAGCGGGAACACTTCCCTAACAACATTCCAGCACCCGCCACAGACTTCAGCTGGTAGGTACTAGTTATGTGGTTGTATCAGGGGTCAAAATTAAGTATATCAATTCACTGGGTTTTCGGACTAGTGCATCTCTGGAAGAACTAGTCCAGACCAATTCCTTCTAGCCAAATGCAACGTCGTGATCATATCATCTCAAATTTTAACTAGTCCTTTGGACTATTTGTTTTTACACTTTACTAGCCAATCATCTTTTTCTCAGTCCATGGGCTACCACCAGACTGGTGCTAATTTTTTTAACCTTATTGTATACTTCCCAGGCATTTGAGATACGATAATCTCCTGAGCACTTCTGAGAAGTTTTAACAGTTTTCAGGTGATAACCAATTAACAGCTATATTTTCAAGCTACCAAAAGAATTAAGGCTAAAAAGGAACTATGTTCCAATACGGTCTGTAACCTTCCACAGATGTTTAGGCAGTGTACTTTACAACCAATACTTATGATCTTTACCATTAACTTTACGGTCACATCAGGTATGAAAATCATGACAAGTATAAACAGTTTTCAAATACAATTTGAGCAAGTTGGTGCCACACAGAAAAAAAGTGTTCTTATAAGAATAACATGAAGAAGCTTTTAAGAATGTTGTGATATTTTGACATAGCACTCATATATCAGAAGGCATAATGTCAAGAAAAATTTTTTTCCTCCCCATTTCTGGTGTTATCCAAAATCATGTAATAACAATGGATGAATTGCTTCATATCACATGTCATTTCTTGTGAGTTTGTCTGGAAGACGATAATGGTGCTTGAAATCCTATTTTTAGAGGAGAGGTCAGCAATTATCAGAGAGAGGGGGTTTGACTAATTAAGTAAATTATGATACAATTTCTTCAAATTGCAAACGATCACATTCTTCAATATAATTTATATATTTCCTTTTGCAGAGCAAGATATTGACATGCTACAAGAGTGTGGGGCTGGTATGAAGAAGGGAGATAACTCTGAGCAACGCCACTACGAGTCTGACTGGCCCACTGTCAAGAACGGACCATCAGCAGGTACTTGTTAAACTTAAGTGACTCCATGCATACAAATAGAGTACAAAAAAGGTTGGAAACAAGGTTATTTAACCAGGGAAATGGAGACAAATATTCAAGAAAGCCAATTAGTATGTTACGAAAAAGGATGTCTTGAGAACAGTAGCATGAAATAATTGATTTTACAAGGGAAATTGATTGATTGATGTCATATTAGTATTTCAGTTTGAGTCAGGTTGGAGTTGATACATTTGATTGCCTCTTGCCTACTGAAATTCACGAAAATATGGCATCAAGATATGTAATTGTTTATTAAATATTAGAGATAAAATTTGAGTGAACAGTTTTTGGGTTTCAATATAGGCTGAATTTGATCATCATGGCAGAGCATATTGGTGACTACATTGATTACTGCTTATCATCAATATAATTTCAAAATGTGTAATATGGACTAAGGCTTTTCTTGTTATTGTTACCAATTTGGTAAACATTAATGATAACATATTTTCCATTTTTGCACATGTGAACATATCACTTTTGTCAAAAGCATTGACTCTGTCAGTCCTAGTGGCAGTATTTTGTCATGTTATTACACAAAAGTTTATTTTGTAACGGCTAACACAAGGGAAGCAGGCACTGTATCTTAAATGTCATTTGAGACATTTCCAGTGAAAATAATTAACTAAATGTATTGTGTACTGAATCTCTAGAGACTTCTACCATTTTTGTTTCTTTAGACTATGCAGAGGTGCCATGTGACACACGCATGGAGCAGACCATCGACCGTATCTTCCAGGAGCGCCACGCCCACCACGAGCTCGTTGACTCTGTCCATGGAGTGCATGATGCTGGGGAGGGGGAGGATGATGCGAGCACCGAGGGGGGCGGGGTCAGGTCACGGCCCTCTTCCTTTATACGAGACGGGTCCGAATCGGACTACACCGATGAGTTGACACAAGAACAAGCCTGGGGAGTTATGGGTAGGTTATAAGATGATTGTTGTTCTATCCCCTCAAGTTTTTGTAAAGTCACTTCCTGCCATGTTACCTCTATTATAATTGGGCCTTAGACC